>JAQPZY010001437.1:0-1400000 GCA_029931535.1 Margaritifera margaritifera | reverse complement strand
AATACCATGCTGTTGCCTCCCTTTCAGATTTGAGAGCGAATAAAGCCGAAGCAGGCCGGGTGAACAAAGTTAAAAAGTTTACATAGAGCGTAATACTAGTCATTATAGAATTATTAAATACTTTTTTGATAAACAAGTAAAGTTTAATATTTTTTATCTTTTATTACTCCCAAAATCTTAGAACTGTCATTAAATTCCATCACAGGGCTCTTGACTTAATTTTCACACACACACACACACACACACACACACACACACACACACACACACACACACACACACACACACACACACACACACACACACACACACACACACACACGACTAGAGAAGTTATTCTGTTAAAGCGGTTGGTCTAAAAATATCCAGGGGCATTTGTTTACCCAGACTGGCAACAATTTCATTGATGCTTATTCGGTTACATAAGAGATTATCTGTATAAATCATTTCTAAACCACTGTTTCACTAGACATCCCAAATTTGTCTCCTTCAAATTACCATATTGAAATTAGCTGTCTTATTCCTTGGTTAGCAATCATGAATTTTGTGACTCAACATTTAGGAAGCATCCGGAATTATAAAAAAAACGGACGTACAATCTTGAATCCTTCAGAAACAAATGTATTACATTACCTCTGAGAAAGAAAAAAAGTTGCATTCTCTCTCTCTCTCTCTCTCTCTCTCTCTCTCCCCCCCTTTCTCTCTCTCTCTCTCCCCCTCTCTCTCTCTCTCTCTCTCTCTCTCTCTCTCTCTCTCTCTCTCTCCCCCCCTCTCTCTCTCTCTCTCCCTAGCTCTCTCTCTCTCTCTCTCTCTCTCTCTCTCTCTCTCTCTCTCTCTCTCTCTCTCTCTCTCTCTCTCTCTCTCTCTCGTTCAAAACCAGAGAGGTATATTTCGTCTTTTTTACTACCACTACCGTAGACACAAAACTAAGGAAAAATTAGAGAATAGGATTCAGAAGATCTTCTACCCTAAGGTATGGGTGGAATGTGTGATTGGATAATGAAATATCCCTTCACACAACTAGAAAAAGATCTCCTTCTTCTCTTGGGGACGTAATTGTGCGTATGTGTAAACAGTAAGGAAAGAAAACACTGGATTTCATCTTCTAGATTGAAGGATTTCATCTTCTAGATTGAAGGATTTCATCTTCTAGATTGTGTCCTCTTGTCAAACTTCACCGCCGTTTTCTTTTCATTTTTTTTTTTTTTTGTTTGTTCTGTTTTTAACTTAATGGTCTTCATATAAGTCATGGAAGAATGTTTATGCTGTATTGTACGTTGGGACAACATAAACAAGCCGTTGCAAATATATAAATGCAGTAACTTGTTACTTACTAGGAAACAAGACTTGACAAAAACAAATGTATCTTTCATATATTTTCGGCTGTAACGTTTAAACCTCATGTTGTTTAATCAATACATACGGGCTGCTTGAAGTCATTTTAATACTAATGGAGAGCTATTCTTTGGTGGAATGAGCCAAAAGATGGCGTCGCATTATTTCAGTAGCAGCAAGTTGAAAGTCTATGACGTCATATGAAACCTTTAGTATTTATACACCATGGCGATTCAAGGATACGGTTAGGGATCATTGTGGTTTGGAAAGTAAGTGTGGTCACTTTATTACAACAAAATAGACTATCAAACCGCATGTAATATGAATTGCTAGCGACTATGAGGGATGTTCAAATAAAATTAAAGACAAATTCTCAACCAGAGCTACATCCACGAATCATGTTCTCTGTTGGTATTACATCCTTGACTAACATACTTCTTATGAACTGTGGCTAATAATTTCAAACATTGTTACAAAGAACCATACGTCTATGTAGTCGTCGGCGTCAAAATCATAAAGATTTTTTTCATAGCAAAATTGCGAACAAAACTTTTTACCGAAAAATTAGTTTGCTCCCTAAATTCGCTTAAAGGTTGTGGTCGCTAATATTTTGTGATTTGCTATCACCCAACTCTCAAAAACGGAATTATAAGGAAATAATTATGGCACACGCTGTAGGTACCCAGAGGAACAATTTAATGATCAAATATTTGTCACTGGAAAATATATAAAATTCCATTATAATTTGTTTAATGCTACTTTTTTTAATTAATATTTTCTGGTTGTCCAACCGGGCTTTCACATTGTTAGAACGGGTTGTTTGGCATTACATTTTAGCTGTCAATAATCAATCTCTAAAACTGAATCAACACTTACCCCAAAATCTGTCGATTCCTTTTTAAGGTACCTTTTTTTTATTAATGAACGATTTTAAAGAAAAGTAACTGGTATAGGAACTCAAATTTTGTGAAATCGTAACACTCTTTATTTACGGTATTACGCAATAATTTTGCTAATTTTGCGAATCCATTATTTCCTCTTATCATATCAGTTTTCTTGGTGTATGCTATGACACGTAAACAATACAGGACGGTTATCAAAGTTACATGACACTGGGGAAAAAAATACAAAGAAAACAAAAAGATGGTGTTATCTTGTTCCATCGTGTAATAAAAACAATTTCGAATGACACGCGATGTTGTTTGCAGATTTCACCACTGAATTTCTTCACTAATACATATGACTTTTACAATTGTTTGCTCACTTTTAAAATAGAAAAAGTAATTAAGATTCTAAGATACCAAACATCAACACTTTCAAGGCCCGTTCTGTCTATATTAAAAAATAAACTAATACATTTTGACATAATTGGATCTATCTGAAGGCAGAGAAATGCAGTGCAAAGGTTTCCATATGAACTTGAGGAGAGGAGTCATGTATTTTCTTGCAATGTTTACTTACTCGTCGTCTTCCAGTCACTTGAATATTATTCAAAAGTGTAAAAATGTCATCACAATTAAAAGCCATTTTGATAATTATTGCCTTACTTTACAACATGTTCCCATTAAAAAGTGCCAACCTTTAAAGTCAAGTGGATCCGTATGGTCTATGTTTTGGACCTTGGGTATTTCGGATCACTGTCCAGTCTTGTTTATTGTTATGTATGATGTTTACATACTTAACTTTTGATTATGATTGTAAGTTGTATGGTTATTTAAAAATACACACTTAACTTTTGTCCGTTTTTGTAAGTTGTAACATGTGTCAGGCAGGCCAGTATTTTCATAGATATTTCGCAATTAGACTTTTGTGACATATGTCAGGTAGGCCAATATATTTCCGTTAGAATTACTCATATTCTGATGTGACATAGATCATATAGGCATGTGCATTTATATACAGAATTTGGTAAACAAATTTATTCCTGTTCTAGAATTCCGGTTCTAAAGATCAGTCTGTAAGGAATCTATTTTAGCAATTACAGTTGTGTTGTTGGAATCAGATATAATTTGAGAGGAATTATTTATTTAAAATATTCACTGGAATTAATAAAGTGCTCATTGACTTTGGATTAACACATGATTTGGGGATTTATGTGAACTCATTCAAATACATTCTGGATTACATCTTTGTGTTACATCAGGACATTCAAGGTTATTGGAATTTCATTCAAAACATTCTATTATTTTGGACTTGTGATTAGGATATTTAGGATTATTTGGAATTTAACTCACAAATTGTAAGTGTCATTTGACTTTTCACTTTAATTGTCTGGAAATAAATTGCTTGTTGATTTTACTTGATTTTATTAGTTTCACTTTCTTTCTGTTACATATTTTAAGACCTAGTGTCGTAACAGAAACTGAGGGCCGAGCCGGGATCTGAATTTGTTTAAATATTTCAGAGATATTAAAAATTGCCTTTGAAATTTAAATTGAATTGTTTTGGAATTGTCATTGTCCCTGGTAAAGATTTTTATTTCACACATTTGAGAAATCTTTAGCTTGCTTTGCAAGCATTCATAATGTCATCTAATACTGAGAACTTTGTTTCAAATCCTACCCAAGTAGGGTTAGAGTCTACGAAAAAGGATGAGTTGCTTGAGCTTGCCAGACATTATGAAATTTCTGAACCGAAAGCGTCTTTAACAAAGCAAGAGATACGGAATATTTTACTTCAGTATTTGGTGGAAAAGGAAAATTGGATAATAGTGTTCTGGGTTTGATTGGAAAGTCTGTATCTGGGTTTGATTTTGGAACGTCTGTATCTGGTTTTGATAGGAAATTAAGGGAATCACAGCTAAAAACCCAGATGGAATTTGAATTTGGAAAGCTTCAGCTTCAGAGAAAAATGATAGAAATGCAAATTCAGAAAGAGTAAGAAATGTAGAGAGAGAGAGAGAGAGAGAGAGAGAGAGAGAGATGGAAATGCAATATAGAATAAAATAATTAGAGCTGGCAAGCGGAGCACTCTCCCAACCCCACTTTACACAAAAGTTCAGGTTTTGATGTTACCAAATATATTAGGTTAGTAGACCCTTTTCAGGAAAAAGAAGTACATAAATACTTCCTTCGCTTTGAGAAAATTGCTGAAAACTTTAAATGGTCAAGACAGCATTGGTTTTATTGGCAAAATTCGTGAACTCAACGCTGCACTGTTGGTACAACAAAGTACTGATTAGGATGTGGTAAAGGAATACATCTTGAAAGGTTATGAGTTGGTACCTGAAGCATATCGACAAAGGTTTAAGAATTGTTGAAAAGAAACTGGACATAGTCATGTCTAATTTGCAAGGGAATAAAATTACTATTTGATAGGTGGTGCTCAGCCAAGAAGGTTGATCAAGATTACGATAACCTCAGACAGCTCGTATTAATTGAAGAGTTCAAGTTGTGCATCCACAGTAATGTCAAGACCTATCTTGATGAGCAAAAAGTGGAAACTTTAGAAAATGCTGCTCGCATGGCTGATGCTTATTCTTTAACTCACAAAATTTCATTTGCCAATAAATCTCCCTCTCAGCAGTTTTCTGGAAGAAAATAAACATCTCATCTATGGTAAAAAAAAAAAAAAAAACCATTTCAATCTCGTACGAGTACTTCCAAATTTCAAAATAGCACAACTGTAATAAATCAAACATATGATAAGACTGATCAGAAATTCTTATCTCTTCCTACGTGCACTTATTGTAAAAGAAAGGGCACGTCATTTCTGATTGCTACAGGTTGATAAAAGCAACAGAATAAAGACAGAGCCATTCCAAATGATCTTATTTAAAAGAGGTCAAGGTCACTGTCTTGTATTGAAAGCAATACATTTGTTGGGTCAAACAAATCCCAGTCTGAATCTATTTGGAAACTTGTAAACCATTCATGTCAGAAGGTTCTATATCACTCATTGGTGCATCTGCCAAACATATCCGTATTAAAATATTAAGGGACACGGGAGCTTCTCAGAGTCTTTTGTCAGTAGGTCATTTGCCTTTGTCTGAGAAGCTTTCATCTAGTGAAAGTGTCCTTATTTAGGGAATAGAGTACGGCTTTGTAAATGTTCCTTTCCATTGCGTCAATTTGGCATCAGACTTAGTTTCCGGACTAGTGACCTTTGGGGCAGTTACTCCTTTACTTATAGAAGCTATTCATTGTTACTAGGCAATGACGCAGCTGGAGATAAGATCGTGGTTAATCCACTTGTAACTGACAAGTCTTGTTTGGATAAAAAAAAGTTGATCCTATTGAGACTGAAATCCCAGATTTGTATCCTGCTTGTGCAGTTACCAAAGCTATGACAAAAAGAGCTCTTGAGAATGATGATCATCAGGAAATTATTCCTTTAGCTGACACATTTATTGGTCAGTCTTTTGATGAAGTCACATTTTCTTCTGGTATTGATCAACCAATAAGCATTGATCATAGCGATCCTCTTTTTATTACTCATTCTCTCTATTCCTAATCAGGGCGACAAAAGACAGTCATTCGTTGTCGAACAGGAACAAGATCATGAGATCTTCTGTTTGTTTCAGAGGGCTATTAATGAAAATGAAGCCACTCAATTCCCAGACTGTTACTTTGTGAACAATGGAGTCCTTATGAAAAATGGAGAACACCCGAGGTACCCGCTGGTGACGAGTGGTCAGTGAGCTATCAAATTGTCTTTTCGAGGTCATTTCGACAGGAAATCCTTAGTCTAGCCCATGAAACTCCCTTGGCTGGTCATTTAGGAGTCAATAAGACCTATCACAAGATCTTGGCTCATTTTTATTGGACGAAACTCAAAAATAATGTTTCTAAACACTGCAGATCTTGTCACACTTGTCAAATGGTAGGAAACCCAATCAGAAGATAGCGAAAGTTAATCTGCAACCATTTCCTCCATTTGACGAACTAGTTAGCAGAATAATGGTAGACTGTCTTGGTCCCTTACCTAAGACCAAGTCAGGCAACCAATACTTGTTGACCATGTGCGTCCACAAGATTTTCAGAGGCAATTCCTTTGAGAAATACGAAAAGCAAAACCCTTGTTCAAACTTGGTAACGTTTTTTACACTTGTTGTCCGAAATTTTAAAGTGATATTTTTAAATACTGTAGATCTTGTCACACATGTTAAATGGTAGAAAAACCCAATCAGAAGATACCTAAGGCTCATCTGCAACCTATTCCTGCATTTGACGAACTATTTAGAAGAATAATGGTAGGCAAGTCAGGAAACCAGTACGCGTTGACCATACTGCGTGCGTCCACAAGATTTCCAGAGGCAATTCCTTTGAGGAAATATTAAAACTAAAACAATTGTGAAAGCCTTGGTGAAGTTTATTTTATTCTTGTTGACCTTCCTAAGTATGTCCAGTCTGATCAAGGGTCAAGGGGCTTTGGAAAGATTTCATCAAACTTGGAAGAATATGATTTGGTCATATTGCTTTGATACAGGAAATGATTGGGATCAAGGTGTTCGTTTGCTGTTGTTTGCTGTTAGGGAATCAGTTCAAGGGTCATTGGGGTTTAGTCCCTTTGAACTAGTTTTTGGACAAACTGTCCGTGGACCATTGAAATTATTGAAAGAGAAACGTCTTTGAAAAGAAGAATCAAACAATAATCTTCTTGAATATGTCTCTGATTTCAAATATAAGTTGTCAAAGGCTTGTGAAGTAGCAAGAACTAATCTTCACTCTACTCAGTCAAAATCGAAATGAACGTATGACAGAAATACATAGGAAAGGAGTTTTCAGCCCGGTGATAAAGTTCTGGCTCTCTTTCCCATACCTCAAAATCCTCTTCGGTCTAAATTGTATGGTCCTTATACAGTTGTAAAGAAAGTAAATGACTTAAATTATCCCCTGAGAGGCGGAAACAGAAAGAACTTTGTCACATAAATATCTTAAAGGAGTATTTTGACAGAGATAACAGTTAATTATTCAGTCAATCTAGTTGTACCTGTCCCACACAGTGAGGATGTAAACGATGGAATGGAATCTGATCGTAGTGACTCTGGTTTAACTTTAGAATTCAGAAATATTAAATAATCTGGACCAGAGACTTTGACATCTACAACAACAGGAAACGTATGAACTAAAACAGCTATTTCATGACTATGAGCACTTGTTTCCTGATTTTCCAACACGAACAAATAAAATCTATCATGACGTTGATATTGTCGATTCTACACCTGTGAAACAGCATCCTTACAGGATGAATCGTCTATAACAGGAATATTTTAAAAAAGAAATTCAATATTTACTGGAGAATGATTTTATAGAACCAATTAAAAGTAAGAACAGTTCACGATGTACTCTTGTGCCTAAGTCAGATAATACATTCCGCATGTGTTCTGACTATAGAAAAGTCAACTGTGTCACCAAAACGGATTCATTTCCCATGCCAAGAATGGATGACTGCATTGATAAAATTGGAAATGCGAAATATGTCACCATGTTTGACCTTTTAAAAGGATTCTGGAAAATTATACTCACGGAAAGAGCAAAAGAAATTTCAGCATTTGTAACTCCAGATGGGCGTCATCAATATAAAGTGATGCCTTTTAATATTAAAAATTCTCCGGCAACATTTCAGCGTCTTTTTAACATGACAACATCTGGTCTAGATAACTGTAACGCATACATCGATGACGACACCATCAACATCGACACTTGGGAAAATCACCTGGAAACCATTCAGAAATTCTTCGATCGGCTCAGTGGTGCAAATCTGACGATTAATTTGAGCAAAAGTGAGTTTTGCCATGCTTGTTTCACATTTTTAGGACATATTGTGGGACAAGGTCAAGTTAAATCTGTTGAAGCTAAGGTCAAGACAATTTCTGAAATCCCTGTGCCTGTTTGTACAAATCAACTGATGCGATTTTTAGGTATGGCTGTAATGTAAATGTATTCAGTTGTAAATTAAATTCAGTATGAATCCAGATATAAATGTATTGGGTTGTAAATTGAATTCAGTATGAAACCAAATGTAAATGTATTGGGTTGTAAATTAAATTCAGTATGAATCCAGATATAAATGTATTGGGTTGTAAAGTGAATTCAGTATGAAACCAAATGTAAATGTATTGGGTTGTAAACTGAATTCAGTATGAATCCAGATATAAATGTATTGGGTTATAAATTAAATTCAGTATGAATCCAGATATAAATGTATTGGGTTGTAAATTGAATTCAGTATGAAACCAAATATAAATGTATTGGAATGTAAATTGAATTCAGTATGAATCCAGATATAAATGTATTGGGTTGTAAATTAAATTCAGTATGAATCCAGATATAAATGTATTGGGTTGTAAAGTGAATTCAGTATGAAACCAACTGTAAATGTATTGGGATGTAAATTTAATTTAGTATGAATCCAGATGTAAATGTATTGGGTTGTAAATTAAATTCAGTATGAATCCAGATATAAATGTATTGGGTTGTAAAGTGAATTCAGTATGAATCCAGATATAAATGTATTCGGTTGTAAATTAAATTCAGTATGAACCCAGATATAAATGTATTCGGTTGTAAATTAAATTCAGTATGAATCCAGATATGAATGTATTCGGTTGTAAATTAAATTCAGTATGAAACAAAATATAAATGTATTCGGTTGTAAATTAAATTCAGTATGAATCCAGATATAAATGTATTGGGTTGTAAATTGAATTCAGTATGAAACCAGATATAAATGTATTGGGTTGTAAATTGAATTCAATTTGAAACCAAATGTAAATGTATTGGGTTGTAAATTGAATTCAATATGAAACCAAATATAAATGTATTGGGTTGTAAATTGAATTCAATATGAAACCAAATGTAAATGTATTGTGTTGTAAACTGAATTCAATATGAAACCAAATATAAATGTATTGGGTTGTAAATTGAATTCAATATGAAACCAAATATAAATGTATTGGGTTGTAAATTGAATTCAGTATGAGAACATGTTAATAATAAAGCTATAATCTGGACCCAGTTCATCAAGTTACTGTTAGCGTATAGAATTCTATGGAAAATATTAATTGGAATATTTAAAGACTGGTATCATCGACTGCTTGTATATTTCTAATCGTATTCAGAAATATTGACATATTTACATTTAAATCTTTTCTCCATTTTGGACAAGGTTGATAATATATTTCAATCTTAAATTGAAGTGAGATAAATGGCGATAGCAAACAAGGTAGCGCTTGATTAGACATATTTATTTTTTTCTTCTGATTTTCTGAAATAAACCCTCCAAAGAATACGTACAAAACCCTCCAAGGAACACGCACAGTTGGGCGATAACTCAATATTAGTCAGCGGTCACTTGGAAATTTGCACTTGCTATACAAAGCGGTTTTATGTATCTACGCAACTATACTATATTAAACATGCAGTTTCTGTGATTGAATCAGAAAGTTTCCAAATTTATGTGAGGTGGGGGCGGAGGGGTGAATAATGTAATTTGGGATTTGGGTATGATTTTCTGATGAAATGAAAACAAGATACATGATGTACAAATATCAATATGGAAAAAAAAGTTGGACGACGTAACCAAACACATGTTTTTGTTTCCCGAATAATTTAAAACGCATTGGCTTACTTTTTATGATGGTATTATTGGAGTTATAGCATGGTATTATTCGAGCTATAGCATGGTATTATTGGAGCTATGCTGAAGATAATACCACTTTCATCCTCAATTGTTTAGAGAAAGTTTGAAGAAATGCTTTATGTTGGTCGAGAGGAAATAACTATATAGGGTTGCAGCGAGGCCATCCGTCCCATGCATCTGTTGTCTCCCTTGCACAATATTTGTCTACTTCTGTTGAAATATGGTCAATATCGGCGTAACTGTCTAGTGCCACCTCTCGTGCACATTTTTTGCACACAACGTATACATTTAAACATGTGGAAATTTGCACACATATGTATAAAGAAATCTGAGCTGTGCTCAGATGAACTTTCAGAAGGATATACAAATAAGGTATATTTTATTTTAAAAAAAGGCCATTTACGGGTCCTAAATCACTGGGAGTTAGGATATGTGAAGAAAGAACTGCTTTCGATAATAATAGCAACAACTACATTGATGATTATGATACGGGTCATCGTCATCATCATCATCAATGATTTTGTTGCTATTATTATCATTAATACCATCATAATCTTAATCTTCATTATCATCGTCTGTCAGTTAAACGCATAATTTACTAATAAATTTTACTTTTATTTTCATCTGATCTTTTTTATCTTTAAAAGATTTTTAAAGTCATTTCTGTATTTACACATATACACTCATTCTTTGTATTTAGCCATCCACACATACAGAAACACAATTAGAAGACTTAAATACAGTGGCGGAGCAACCGCGGGGTGGGGGTGGGGGTGCGGTGGGGGTGGGGTGGGGGACATAATTGCTTGCTACGCTACTGCTTAAATACCTATCATAACGTCAAAACTCGGTTCCAGTATGTCTAAACGTAGTTGTACTTTTCCAGTATGTCTAAAAGTAGTTGTACTTTTCCATTATGTCTAAAAGTAGTTGTACTTTTCCAGTATGTCTAAAAGTAGTTGTACTTTTCCAGTATGTCTAAAAGTAGTTGTACTTTTCCAGTATGTCTAAAAGTAGTTGTACTTTTCCAGTATGTCTAAAGGTAGTTGTACTTTTCCAGTATGTCTAAAAATATGTTGTACTTTTCCAATATGTCTAAAAGTACTTGCACTTTTCCAGTATGTCTAAAAGTAGTTGTACTTCACCCCGAATGAACAGAAAACACATAGATAAGTGCAGTTATAGGGATTTGAAATGTTTGCAGAGATTGGAAAAAGAAGTCCGAAAAAATGCCACAAAGTTGAAAAGGGTTTGCGTTTTCATATTTTTTTACAACAAGAATGGTGAAGCAGGAATGCATTTTCTCATTTCCATCTCCTGTGATTTTTTCCGCCATATTCTACGCAAAAAGAGCTGGTGGAGTGAATGGTATTTTGCCATATTCTTTACAAACAAACCGATGGAGTGGATGGTGTTCTGCGTATCCTATACAAAGGAGCTGTTGGAGTAGATGGTGTTCTGATATATCCTATACAAAGGTGCTGGTGGAGTGGATGGTGTTCCGCCATATTCTCTACAAAGGTACTGGTGGAGAGGATGGTGTTCCCTCATATCCCATGGAAAGGACCTGGTGGAGTGGATGGTGTTCCGCCATATTCTCTACAAAGGTACTGGTGGAGAGGATGGTGTTCCCTCATATCCCATGGAAAGGACCTGGTGGAGTGGATGGTGTTAAGCCATATCCTATATAAGGGAGCTGGTGGAGTGGTTTTTTGGTTTGGTTTGGTTTTTATTTGTGATATTTAACACCACCTTTCAGCACATAATAGGCTATACATGGCGGCCAGTATATTTGATGGAGAAAACCCCGTGAAAACCCCGGGATGAACCATCGATATACCCACATTGGTCGAGCCGAGACTCGAAATCACGCGGACAGCGGTGAGATATGTGAGTGTTCTGTAAAGGCGAGCACCTTATTCCTATCGGGCCCCTGGAGTGAATGGTGTTCCGCCATATCCTATACAAAGCAGCTGGTGGAGGACAGTGTTCCACCATAACCTATGCAAAGAAGCTGTTGGTGTGGATGGTGTTCCGCCAGATCCTATACAATGGAGCTTTTGGTGTGGATGGTGTTCCGCCAGATCCTATACAATGGAGCTTTTGGCATGGATGATGTTCCGCCAAATCCTATGCAAAGGAGCTGGTGGAGTGGATGGTGTTCCGCCAGATCCTATACAAAGAAGCTGTTGGTGTGGATGGTGTTCCGCCAAATCCTATGCAAAGGAGCTGGTGGAGTGGATGGTGTTCCGCCAAATCCTATGCAAAGGAGCTGGTGGAGTGGATGGTGTTCCGCCAGATCCTATGCAAAGGAGCTGGTGGAGTGGATGGTGTTCCGCCAGATCCTATGCAAAGGAGCTGGTGGAGTGGATGGTGTTCAGCTATATCCTATACAAAGGAGCTGGTGGTGTGGATAGTGTCGAATACTCGAAGCTTCTTGAGCGCGAAACTCTATCTCAAAGTCCAAATACCTTACTAGTCTTTAACTTAGATCAAAATAAGGTCAGAATCATAGAATACTCATAATAAGGTCAGAATCATAGAATACACAAAATATAAAATCTAATTTTCGAGTTTTGAACTTGAACTTAAGTTTCGTATTCGAGCAGTTGGAAATACGTCACACGACATAATGTTATTTTGCATATTCTCTTTTGTCGCCTCAATATACACCATACACAGTGCTACAAGATACTGCAGGAAATTAATCCGAATGACAGTCTCTGTAAATTTCTTTCCAGGAGTTGTGTCCAAGGCGACCAATCAAAATGTGCAAAACAACACTACATCTAGATTGTTGCTGGCTGGTTTTTAAAAACGGTATTGCTGGTTGCCGCGTTTATAGACTTGAAATACTTCCGTTTCAACTGAATTTATCATCAATGAAGTATTCAACCGAAAGGTATGCCTTTGCTATGTAATTCCTTTCAACTTTTGTTATATTGATCATGTATATTGTCTTCACACAACATGAGATTTGAGTGGGCAGGAGTGTGTTGAAGGCCAATGTGACTGCAAATTGCACATCTCAGATCGTTACATAAGATAACTACCTAGGTATATTTTTAGGAGGCCGATGGATAAAACTGGTTAGATAAATTTATATTCAATATAAGCAGTTCGTACTTACAAGAACATGTATAGGTCAGTGTGTGGGGGTGGGTGAAATTGTGGAGTATATAGTGTTACCCATGTATAAGGACTTCATTATTTGAAAGGAAATTGGGTATGGGGCCTAATATAAAACAAACTCAGATGAGTTTAGATTTTCACCATTTCTTTTTAAAACACTGGAAATTTATATTCCCTATCTGACTTTACCAAATTGCCACTAAATCCCATTCGGCATTCTCTGGTGTTTTAGATTTATGTACTAGGTGTTATCATTCATGACAATAAGTGTTCAATCAAATACGTTCTTAAGAAATTTAAACATTAATTATATTTATATTATGCCAAAATATGAATTACGTCTTTCCTCTATTAAAATAGAACACGTGGTAGTGGACTGAACATAGATTCTCCTTCTAAATTCCTTATATTTCCTATAAGGAATCCAATTTCAACTGTAAACGACACACATACCCTATGAAATATAATAATCTTGGATATTGCAAGGCCCACTACTCTAAGCGCGGATTATGAGTAAGTATTGAAAGCTGATCTATCTATTGCCTTTTGACAAATTACGCTGTGACATTATAATATGTCATTTTTTGCACATTATACGACACGGATTACAGGCATCCAATTAACGTAAAATCTACGGTCTGCATTATGTTGACATTCCTATTCAGTGAAGGATATGAAATGACTGGGTTTTAAATTAATGAAACGTTTGAGACGTGAAGGTTAATATCTATTAAACTTAAATAGATTATTATCTATCCCGCTGTGTTCATATCTCTTGACCCCGAGAACTTCATTAATTTAATCTCTAGTTACATTTAACACTATGGAAATAAATCCTAATTTAAGCGCTACAAAAATAATGGGTTCTTGTTTTTTTTTAAAAGACATCCTGTATGAGGCCTTTCATGTTTACTCTAAATTAAATTGTCCGCATATTAAGTAATAATTACCATGAAATAAATCTACTGCATACCATATAACAAAGGCAGGCCTAGGTGTTTTCCTGAATTTTATATTAGTGATTGATGAAAAAATATGAATATTGGTAACACGCTTTTTACTCTGTGTGTGTGTGTGTGTGTGTGTGTGTGTGTGTGTGTGTGTTAGTGCATAGTCTTCTCATTCAAATCCTCAAATCGGTACCAATCCATAACTTTATCACCGACGCCAAACTTGGGATAAATGAATCAAAAGTCGATAATTTCTGATCTGATAGGGTGATTTACTTGGTTTTTATCCATATAGCTCCTCTGATTTTAGTGACTAATATATTCCTGAAGCAGAGCATTTTGTGTTTGGGGTGGAGGGGTACGAACGGAGGAGGGAGCTATTGTCCAAAAAGCATGCATTCCTCTATTTTTCTGAACTTTATTTCAGATTAATCAGAAATTATTCAGCTTAGGATCTGAATACAGAACTGGATAGACCCTGAATCAACATATAGATTCCATCTACCAGAAACCAGTCTTTGACCCATATGGTTATATTATGGATAGACGATTTCAATCTGTCTGTTGTCAAAACTTCTAAGCGTGAAATGGTATCAATAATTCAGTTTACTGCTGCAATTAGTTTAGCGTAATTGGATTAATAGATTTAGCTGTTTAGCTAACTTCGTTATTTCTTACCTCTCCATTTCAAGCCACCATATATTGTCGTTCAGTATTGTCATGATATAAAAACTGAAAAACAGAGGGTCAGTTGTTTTACGCCGCTATTAATTCAGAAAATTTCAGTTTGAGAAAACTACATACAATTATATATGATGTTTATATACTTAACTCTTGTCTATGATTGTCAGTTATATGGTTATTTGGAAATACATACTTACCTTTTGTGCAGTTGTTTGCATAGTATTTTCATTGGCATTTCGTAATTAGACTGTTGTGACATGTGTCAGGTAGGCCAGTATTTTCATAGTCATTTAGCAATTAGACTGATGTAACATAGGTCATGAAGGCATGTGTATTTATATAAAAATTTTGGTAAACATATTCATTCCTGTTCTAGAATTTCGGTTCTAAAAGATTAGTCTCTATGGAATCTATTTTAGTTGTGTTGTTGAAATCAGATATAAATTTGAGAGGAATTATTTATTTACAATTTTCAATGGAAATATAAAATGCTCATTTACTTTTGGATTAATACATGATTTTGGGATTTATGTGAACTCATTAAAATACATTCTGGATTAAATTTCTGTGGTACATCAGGACATTCAAGGCTATTGGAATTCATTCGGAACATTCTATTGTTTTGGACTTGTGATTAGGACATTTAGGACTATTTAAATTTAACTCACAAATTGTAATTGTCGTTTGAATTTTCACTTTAATTGTCTGGAAATAAATTGCTTGTTGATTTTACTTACATTGTTGGTTTCATTTTCTTTCTGTTACATATTTTAAAGACCTAGAGTTTTAATAATTCGAATGAAAATCAAAATTGGATATCACAGACAATGATATATCCGTAACTTACCCCATTTTTCCTCGTATTGGATCTGGTTGTGCTAATGGTAAGAAACGTTAAATTTAAGTTTTCGCTGCACCTAATTATAGAGTGAATATATATATATATATATATATATATATATATATATATATATATATATATATATATATATATATATATATATTCGTTATTTCTCGAGTTTTGCGTTTTGTTACAGTCATATATTCAGATAAGCCAAGATAATCCTACGCTTGTGAAACATTAGGTAAAAAGTAATCTTAATATATAAAAAAAATGAGGACAGACTTTGTGTTATTTTCTGTAATGTTTGCACTGATAGGGAATTATTGCAGTCTTAAGCAATATTACCCTTTTGAGTAATGGCCGAATTACACCTATAGGCCAGAGGCTTTCAGACTGAATAAACATGTTCTTTATGTTTGAGCTACTCTCTACAGATTGCGATAAACATTCTGTGCTAATCAGCAGATCTTCAGAAATAATAATAATAATAATAATAATAATAATAATAATAATAATATGTATTCCTGGGCATTTGTTAAGGTCAACACATTGCTTTATTTAGAGCGAGTTTCCTCTGTCTTGGAATTAGCTTTATTGTTTTGGATATTACTATCCATTTCCAAGACTGGTCCTGATTGCACAAAAATCATGTGCAGAGAAGAAATAAAAATTGCCATTTTTTGTATTGGGTATTACCGTCCATTTATAAGATTGTATATCAATCACGTGCAGTGAAGAAAAAACGTTTGTTGCTGGTTTGTGTGTGTGTGTGCGCGTGTGTGTGTGTCTGTGTGTGTGTGTGTGTTTAAATTTTTAATAGGAGGTATTTTTTATGGTGGACCTCATATATAAATCATTTTATTCAATACGTGGTAAGCCTGATCATCTGTCTTCACTGCCAGACAGCTATTGTATTCAATACGTGGTAAGCCTGATCATCTGTCTTCACTTCCAGACAGCTATTGTATTCAATACGTGGTAAGCCTGATCATCTGTCTTCACTTCCAGACAGCTATTGTATTCAATACGTGGTAAACCTGATCATCTGTCTTCACTTCCAGACAGCTATTGTATTCAATACGTGGTAAGCCTGATCATCTGTCTTCACTTCCAGACAGCTATTGTATTCAATACGTGGTAAGCCTGATCATCTGTCTTCACTTCCAGACAGCTATCATTCCAATCTAATGTGAATATTTCGCCATATCGTCTTGTTAGTCAGCTACGTATGCCGTCTTCCCATGACATGCCGTTTGCCGCCAAAATCTTAGGGCAAGTTTTGCAACTTACAAAAATCATGTGCGGTCGAAATCAGTCACTTTTACAACCGTTTGGTTTTTCACATCGATCTGGTTTCGAGTTATGCTGCGAATTCTTTAGACTAAAACATTCCTTTTTAAGATACAGAAAACAGAAAAAGAAACATCAGAGTAGATTCACGAATTAAGCTCAGTAAAGGGGATTTTGCCTGACCCTGATTTTTTAAACAAATGTTAAGGTTCCAAGATGAAAGTGTCAAATTGATGCCAATACACAAGTGTGGTACAAGAGACTAGATGTTGCAATGAATGTAGTTGTATTAATTGTGGAAAAGGGTTTGTAATTAATGGGAGTGTGAGGAGAACTTCGTTTTGGGGGAAAGTTGTTGAAATCTAATGAATATAAGGTAGAAAGTCTCATATTTCCACTGAGCGTTGATGACGTAAGTTGCCAAATTTGGTCTTTATGGACTGGGATAGTAATATCCAAAACATAAAACGATTTCCAAGATAGAGTTGTGAAATATTATATTGGCCGACCCGAAGCGGAGGGTAATGCCGATATTTTACAGCTAAACAACACTATGTATTAAGAAAATAAAAAAGCCCGTATGTTTTATGACTTGCATACCGTGATCTAAATATATCCAAACGCGTACACAATATGTTGTTAGGAGGAGCTGGAATCAATGTGAGGAAACCAATACGTTGCATTAATTTTGTGCGAAGTGAACTACTGTTCCAATAAGAATTCAGAAAAGATATTATAATTATTATTATTATTATTATTATTATTATTATTATTATTATTGATGTTGTTGTTGTTGCTGTCTGGGAAGCTTCCGTCGAGTGGTGGGATACCTAAAATGGAATTGACCCCTCTAGTATTAACTTGAGAGACATTGGTTGGTTGGTTGATTGGTTGGTTGGTTGATTGGTTGGTTGGTTGGTTGGTTTGTTGGTTGGTTGGTTGGTTTTTAATGGAATTTTTAACACATTATTGGCTTTATCATGGCGAAGAAATGGAAGCTAAGTGCCTGTTCCAAGAACACGCCAAGACAGCCGACTCGGACTGACCTGGGCGGATAGTGAACCCGCGACCCTTGGACTACGAATGTAACACTCTACGAACTTCCATTAATGATGATCCTCCATGATGAACTTCCATTAATGATGATCTTCCATGATGAACTTCCATTAATGATGATCCATGATGAACTACCATTAATGATGATCTTCCATGAGGAACATCCATTAATGATGATCTTCCATGATGAACTTCCATTAATGATGATCTTCCATGATTAATTTCCATTAATGATGATCACTTTTGTAATATTGAAGTATTAAGTTAAAAATTTAAATATTTAAGGGTCTAAACAGACAAAAATTACAAACAAACTTAAAGCTTGCTGTGCATTTGTTTGTGTTACAGACTACGTTAAATATTTGCTTCCAAATAAGGATTATTATAAAGAAAAACATAAGACACCGTCGTTAAATGTCCATAAAATAATAACACATTTATTTATATGGCGTTGGAATTCTCAAATCGGAAGTCTTAGAATCCAAGTTAGAGCAAGTCATATACAGTTAATTCTGATTGAAAAGCCAACTCTGTTACGCAATCGCCTTTCTTAAACAGACACACTAGGTCCATATGTATCCAAATTTTAGAAGAAACGAATCCGTATTAAGCAGCCACCTGTTTTGAGAGGTAACCTTTACTAATTCTCAACGGTGTCTGCTCAACACAGGTCTGACTCTATCTTTAATGGTTTATCAAGTGGGTTGTATAATTTTCGTCGACTATTCTATTCTTTCACGGTAATGTTACTGATATGAATACAATTCTTTAAAGAGTTTCTTTAAACATTGACCTAAAGCCATCTTCACGCAGGTATTGTTCGATTAGCCGATAGTGAGGTGCTGTAAGACCCCTGGTATGATACAGTGTGTAACAGCAGGATTTGTATCAATGTACATTGAAAAGATTTCTCATGTCTAATATCAGATCGACTCCACTGAATTCAGTTTACAATAGGAATGTTTCAAAAAGATACGTCTAATCATAACAAAGTACTCAAGTACGAAACAGCTTGTATACCTAAACAAATGTAACCCTCCCCTTTCCTTGCATGAACAAGTTCTCTTTGTGTTATGCAAGAAAGGCAATCTCACTGAACAATTTGGACTTAATCTCAACCGTCAAACCTACGTCATGCAAATCAAACATGGGATTGAACTAGGGCGTGGCTTGTGACCTACGAATACAAATCAAACATGGGCGTGAACTAGGGCGTGGCCTGTGACCCACGAATACAAAAAGGACAAGTTAAAGGCGGTCAAAAACTATATTTCCTATACGATTTGAAACGGTCTTTCCAATTAGAAAATGGTGTCGGGATACATGTGTACTATAGATTCATAAAGCCAAGAATACTGTCTCTTTTGTTGTTGTACACATACTCCATGCTGCACCTGCAGCCACAATAATAGTACAAAATATTTATCCAATGAGACCTTAGTGCCGATGATCGAGTTGATTAGAGCGTTTGTTTATCTCTGAATTTGGCAGTGATGGTTTCAATTCCTTCAATTGGAGTATCCCCCATCTCCATCCACCTTCCAAGGACTTTCAGTCTATTGTTGTTTATTCCGGTGATCTATCAACCAATCACAACCTGGAGCATTTGTGACTTATTACGTAATGCCACACAGACTGCTAGCTTATCTAACTCTGCGGCAAGTATGGTCACTGGTAGTCTGACACCTAGTAAATTTCGCTACATAACATTGACAAACTCAGTTGTTTTATCTTCACCATCTTTCATCTATGTTTTAATGAAATTGTCATAATCTACTTAGAACTTAACTCATAAAGAGGTGCAAATTTCCAAAGAAAATCTATGATATTCTTCAATAGAAAATGCTTTGTATTTTGGATCAGGAACTTCGTTAATTAATAGTTCCACCATTTGTATGAACCTAAATTTGTCATTTGCTATGACAAATAGCATGGCTATTAGATGTTACCTTGCTATGACAAATAACAGGGCTATTAGATGTTACCTTGCTATGACAAATAACAGGGCTATTAGATGTTACCTTGCAATGGCAAATAGCAGGGCT
Organism: Margaritifera margaritifera; assembly: GCA_029931535.1. Taxonomy (NCBI): domain Eukaryota; kingdom Metazoa; phylum Mollusca; class Bivalvia; order Unionida; family Margaritiferidae; genus Margaritifera; species Margaritifera margaritifera. The sequence continues at coordinate 1,380,081 of JAQPZY010001437.1, read as the reverse complement.
ATTAGATGTTTCCTTGCTATAACAAATAACAGGGCTATTAGATGTTACCTTGCTATGACAAATAACAGGGCTATTATATGTTACCTTGCTATGACAAATAACAGGGCTATTAGATGTTATTTGCTATGACAAATAACAAGGCTATTATATGTTACCTTGCAATGGCAAATAACAGGGCTATTAGATGTTATTTGCTATAACAAATAACAGGGCTATTAGATGTTATTTGCTATGAAAAATAACAGGGCTATTAGATGTTATTTGCTATGACAAATAACAGGGCTATTAGATGTTATTTGCTATAACAAATAACAGGGCTATTAGATGTTATTTGCTATGACAAATAACAGGGCTATTAGATGTTACATTGCTATGACAAACAGCCGGGCTATTAGATGTTACATTGCTATGACAAACAGCCGGGCTATTAGATGTTGCCTTGGTTTGGTTTTGTGTACAACGACACAGAAATGCAAGCAGGTTATTTAGTGCCGAGGCAATTAGAGTAAAGTGTCTTGCCCAAGGACACACCACAGTAGCCGACATGTGCTGATCCGATGGAAGGATTCGAACCTGCACCCTTTCGGTCACGAGTCCAGCGCGCTATACACTGAGCCAACGTGACTGCTGATTCCATTAGTCGACTCTTACTACGTACAGGTTAGCACATAGGAAAAATTGTATCTGTTGTGAATGTTCGCATGGATGATAGTATAATTTAACTTGTGTGTCCATAAACTGACAAGGTTCCACAAGCAATAAAAGAGAGTATATAGAAAATTTGAGCTTTGATAATTCACAAATACATCACTTCGGTTTAGCTCAAATGTTAACGTTAGATTATTTGATATTAGAGCAATCAAAAGAGAAAACTACGTAATTTTGTTCAGTATGATAGATTTTCTTAGGCAATTGAGTGGTCAACCTGCAAATGGTGGATCTATAAATTGCTTTTTAGTGACCACTGCTCCTTGGGGCCAGTCCCAGTCTCAGCTTCATGCTACTGAAATCATTGCATTACTTTAGATTTTGAATAAAGTATATTTCTTTATTTAAATTATTACATATTTAATTATTTTAGTGCAGAATTACAAGTATTATGTGTCATTATCAAATAATACACTTTATACAAATTTTGCGCACCATCTTTATTCCACAGAATATTAAATCGACGGTATGATTCAAAGTATGGAGCAATTTGAATGTGGCTTCTATTTACTAAGATAAAATAAGCGTCGATAGCTCATTGATCTAAACAGGGATTAAGTTATATTCAGTGTAGAACATACAATCCTGCCTTGGAAGTTAAAAAATAATATCAATATCTGATATATTATTGTTATTATATATCATTCTGTCACACGTTGTCAATATTACGTCCACCCATCCCCACCCCCCAAAAAAGTGTTAATTAAACAATAGTATCACTCTGTGGAAAGATGTACATATCAATATCTCAAAAGCTTGTAACCGACATCAAGTACTGTATACCTTAATCGACCGAAATCATCATTAATCCTAAAGTATATTTGTACAAAATGTACAAAGTGTAAAATACATGCGTTCCTTCCGATGTGTACTATCCTTACATAATATGTTCCTTCTTTATTTCTTTCTTTCTTTTTTTCCAAATTTGTTCTTTCTTTCTTTCATTTGTCAGAAAATATATTTTTCACGATTCATCAGTCTGATTTTGGTCATCTTCAACTACACTCTTGCGTAACCCTCAAATTTAGGCCAAATGACAGTAAACAGTGCACAATGCATTGTGGGCCGTAAAGCCAAATGACAGTAAACTGTGCACAATGCATTGTGGGCCAAGCAGTCAAATTACATCAAATAGTGCACAATGCATTGTTGGCCGAGAAGCCACATGACAGCAAACAGTGCACAATGCATTCTCGATCGAGAAGCAAAATGACCGTAAACAGTTCAAAATGAATTGTGGGCCGAGCAAAAGCTGAACAAAAATCAGTAGGAATTAATCTCTGATTTATCAATAGAATGTTGATTATTATACAATGAAATCTGCTTGACTGGACACCTCCAATGACATCTCCATATAAGGATACCAACACATAAAATAAACCTTGTATGTTTACCTACATATTAGTCCTCAGTAACAAGGAAACCATTTACTAACCCTTGTAAGTTTACCTACATATTAGTCCTCAGTATCAAGGAAACCATTTACTAACCCTTGTAAGTTTACCTACATATTAGTCCTCAGTATCAAGGAAACCATTTACTAACCCTTGTATGTTTACCTACATATTAGTCCTCAGTATCAAGGAAACCATTTACTAACCCTTGTATGTTTACCTACATATTAGTCCTCAGTATCAAGGAAACCATTTACTAACCCTTGTAAGTTTACCTACATATTAGTCCTCAGTATCAAGGAAACCATTTACTAACCCTTGTATGTTTACCTACATATTAGTCCTCAGTATCAAGGAAACCATTTACTAACCCTTGTATGTTTACCTACATATTAGTCCTCAGTATCAAGGAAACCATTTACTAACCCTTGTATGTTTACCTACATATTAGACTTGAATATAAAGAAACCATTTACTAACCCGTGTATGTGTACCTACGTTTACCTACATATTAGTCCTCAGTATCAAGGAAACCATTTACTAACTTTTGTATGTTTACCTACATATTGGACTTCAAAATTAAGGAAACCTGTCCATAAAGCACAGGCTTTTATGGATTTTACTGTATATAAATGCATCCTCTCTCCTCTCCTCCCTCAGTGATATTGTGTCAAAGATCGTATGACTGGTTTGAGATATTGTACTGTTAAGGCTAGTTTCGCACAAAAATGTTGGGCACGCGTTGCAAGAAAGGATAAACATATTTCTTAAAAAAGTTCCCCAAGAACGCACAATACTCGATGGCACTGCATACTTCCCATCACACTGCAAAGTGTTGCAACATTTCACAAGTGGACACAAATCAAACCGGCCCTTAAATTCAACCTTTAATCCGTAAATCTTGGAGATTTAAGTTAAATGCGATTCAGTTAACATTGTGGACTTTGAGACAGTAAAGTTGCATTACAGGTGATATATTTTGGAGTATATTTGTTTCTGCATGTAGAAACTTGCCGTATCAGTCGATAACAAGACTTCTATCAGACCGTCGATGAAAAAGCCAAGTAAGAGAATGATTGAACAAAAATAGATTCGTTATCTGCAGTATCACCAGCCAGACGTTCTACTTTGATGAAGACACAATAATTAATGCACTATCTAATGTTGCATATATTTGTTATCTTCACTGGTAATGATGAATTAATAACATCTAAAAAACGTTTGCCCTCAAGTATCGTATAAAATTTCTTACAGACTGAAATTATTACCTACATTTTCCCATGTTTGTGATGGCAAGTACCATAATATGTTAACCGTATGATGGATGGTGATAAAAATATGGATTTTGTTTTAAAATATCTGCAAAGCTTCCAAAACAGTAACATGGAAGTATGTTTCTCGTTGAGATATAAAACGCACTCTGAACGTATAAAACTGTTGAGCATGCATGTTTCTCGTTGAGATATAAAACGCACTCTGAACGTATAAAACTGTTGAGCATGCATGTTTCTCGTTGAGATATAAAACGCATTCTGAACGTATAAAACTGTTGAGCATGCATGTTTCTCGTTGAGATATAAAACGCACTCTGAACGTATAAAACTGTTGAGCATGCATGTTTCTCGTTGAGATATAAAACGCACTCTGAACGTATAAAACTGTTGAGCATGCATGTTTCTCGTTGAGATATAAAACGCACTCTGAACGTATAAAACTGTTGAGCATGCATGTTTCTCGTTGAGATATAAAACGCATTCTGAACGTATAAAACTGTTGAGCATGCATGTTTCTCGTTGAGATATAAAACGCACTCTGAACGTATAAAACTGTTGAGCATGCATGTTTCTCGTTGAGATATAAAACGCACTCTGAACGTATAAAACTGTTGAGCATGCATGTTTCTCGTTGAGATATAAAACGCACTCTGAACGTATAAAACTGTTGAGCATGCATGTTTCTCGTTGAGATATAAAACGCACTCTGAACGTATAAAACTGTTGAGCATGCATGTTTCTCGTTGAGATATAAAACGCACTCTGAACGTATAAAACTGTTGAGCATGCATGTTTCTCGTTGAGATATAAAACGCACTCTGAACGTATAAAACTGTTGAGCATGCATGTTTCTCGTTGAGATATAAAACGCACTCTGAACGTATAAAACTGTTGAGCATGCATGTTTCTCGTTGAGATATAAAACGCACTCTGAACGTATAAAACTGTTGAGCATGCATGTTTCTCGTTGAGATATAAAACGCACTCTGAACGTATAAAACTGTTGAGCATGCATGTTTCTCGTTGAGATATAAAACGCACTCTGAACGTATAAAACTGTTGAGCATGCATGTTTCTCGTTGAGATAAAAGGTACTCTGAACTTATACAACTGTTGAGCATGCGTTAATGAACATACTGAAAAATTTGCTTATTAGTAACATTTTTTTGTTGTTTTGTTTTGTTTTGTTTTTTTTTTCTTTTTTGTTTTTTTTTTTTCTTTTTTTCACAGAGTTACAGCTATGTAATTCGGCTTATTTATATGTTTATAAACTTTACATTGTAGAAACATCGAGAGTAAGTTTGATTTAATCCAGCTAATCTAACTGCAAGAACATAATTTATGAAGACTCGTCATAGCGGCCTCTATAACAAAATGAAATATAATTATTTCTACTCTGATATTTAGCTGACCGCGTGACTATTTAGTTTTATTATACATACGGACAATTAAAGTGTGCTAGACGCTAATTCCACACATATTTGTGATTTTAATTTTGTATAAAGAGTCAAAAGAGCAGAGCAAAGAACATACTCTGACAGTCGCCATTTTCAAACAAGCTTTCTATCGAATTAGTGAGGAGTATAATCTAACCACTTATGTCGAGTTCTTATTGTTGGCTCTCGCTATTCGATTAGTGAAACGTGCCACTCGTGTAACACGAGTTGCCTAATCAAAGTCTCGCAGGGAGTCGCTAACAATAGTTGTTCAAATTCTAGATTTTAAATCTGAGTTCCTACCTTTCGATCCCTATCTACGTTTCAGGTGTACACTTTTCCTAGGTGTGTAGGTAGTGAGATCAACTTGTCAATTGTATATGTATTAGATATACTTCTCATGTAGCGATTAGCGGATCATTTAAAAGTACTTGCTACAGGAACTAATACCAGTTAGTTAAAGTAGCTATTAAGTACAGATGAACTTTAATCTCCAATCGGTGAGTTGATTATTTATGTATTATTTATCATGTAATTTTATTTATGTCATTTTAAAATGTAAGTTTGATTTACCATTTTCTTCCATCATATTGTAATTTCACTAAGTTTTTAAATACGTAAATCTCACGACTAAAACCGATAAAAAATAAATTTCAAAACAAGGTTACTAAAGTTGCATCACAGTCACTACAAAAATGATTAAAACTTTCATTACCTTTACTAATCACTTCATTACCTTTACTAATCACTTCATTACCTTTACTAATCACTTCATTACCTTTACTAATCACTTCATTACCTTTACTAATCACTTCATTACCTTTACTAATCACTTCATTACCTTTACTAATCACTTCATTACCTTTACTAATCACTTTTTAGATATGATTTATCTATATACTCTTAAGCTTGCCTACTAATACATCTGTTCTTCTGTCTTTCTCTCTATCCATGATATATTTCTTTCAGTCTATTTATCTATCTAACTTGCTAGCTATTAGTCAAACAAATCGGCCATATTGTTATAATGCTGAAAGGGACGAAGTACACGTTTTGTTATCCTTCCAATATATCAGAGTCATCTGACGCACATTGTCTATTATCCTTCCAATATATCAGAGTCATCTGACGCACATTGTCTATTATCCTTCCAATATATCAGAGTCATCTGACGCACCTTGTCAATCAGCTAGGACTAAAGAGTTACACATAAATAACAGTCATGAAGAGGTCTTGATGAAAATAATTGATTCAACACTGGAGTGTGTAAATATAATTGCAAAATACATATATTATTGCCATGAAGACAGAAAAAGTAAAATGTCTTCTCTGTAACCATAATTTTATATGTATTTATTCATGAAACAATATTGATTTATTACCATGTATATGTTACTACATGTGTATCATATTGTTAGTTACATATCGTATTGTGTAATATAACAAAGTCCACACTTGTCTTGTCGCTTGTCTGTCATATTGTAGTTTTACACTATCTGTCATATTGTAGTTTTACACTGTCTGTCATATTGTAGTTTTACACTGTCTTTCATATTGTAGTTTTACACTGTCTGTTCATACGATTGTTTTGTACAATAAAGAATTGAATTTAAGTAACGGTTTTGAAGCCTACTATTTTGACCTGCTAGCTATAAGTCTGTTAATCTATTTGGTCGCCTCTATACAGAAAACCTCTTCCTATTCTTCGTTTCTTTTATAATAATGAATAAAACATTCAGATGGAGGACTTTATAGCTTTTCTTTTAAATATGCCAAAAATATCCCCCCCCCCCCCCCCGCCAAAAAAAAAAAAACAAAACAAAAAAAAACCTTCAACGTTTGTAAATCTAGTCCTAAAAATACTGTCTACACATATTTGCTATGTCGAATACTTCTTGGATAAAAACGTGCCTAATTTATATTTATCCACATTAAAACAGAAAGTATTTTTAAACATTGATTTCAACCCACTTAGTGTGTACTGATTTCCTTCAGACTATACTACATGCTTGTGGTTGTTTGGTAACGGCATAATGAAGAAGTTATATTGTCTTTGTTTTGTGGCGGATTGTTATTTTGTTTTGTAGCGGGTTTCTTTTTTTTCTTTGTTGTTTTCTTTTTTGCTGTGGGGGGGGGGGGAGGTATAATAACAGTAGTATACGTTTTTGTAAAGGGGTAACTTCGACATCGGAATACTGGGAAGAACGCATGAAAGAGGCATAGAAAAGCAAGCAACAATGTTCCGTGTTGTTATATAAAATTGTCTATTTTAATTGGTACTTAATTCAACGTCTCGTGATCTTTTATTTGTTTACTGTCAATTCTGTGTTCAAAGTCTATCAATTCCTATGAATGTTTGCGTTAGTATTGTGTCGGATTTATCAACCCTTAGAGAAAGTTAATGTACTAGACTATTTACATCTAAATATGTTATAAAGGAGATAAGTATTGTGTCAGCGTGAGTTTAAGCCTAAAATTTAATAAAGAAAAAGAGAAAATCATAAGAATACACAAATTTATAACTATTGACATTGTATTAACCGATTTCTATTCTTCTTTTCCCAGCAAAAATAATATAACTGCATTGCCCTCGGCATGTCACGACAAGACTCAAAAATATTTTTCAAACACAGTAAGCGATTAATATTATTTTCAAATAGAGATATAACGTATAGAATGAATGCGCTGGCGTAAACATAAAAATAAGATTTGATTCATTCTAAGATGGAATTGTAACTTCTGTGTGCAAAGACCATATACAAATATCTCCATCAACCCACTTTCATCCCGCTTTTATGATTCCCCAACCCACCTTCATCCCGTTATTAGAATCCACCAATCCACCTGCATCCCATTATAGAGAACCATCAACCCACCTCCATCCCGTTATTATGATCCACCAATCCACCTTCATCCTATTATTTGAACCACCAACTCACCTCCAAACCGTTATTAGAATATACCAATCCACCTTCATCCCATTATTAGGAACCACCAACCCACTTCCATCTCGTTATTAGAATCCACCAACCCACCCCATCTCGTTATTAGGATCAACCTATCCACCTTAATTCCATTATTAGGAACCACCAACCCACCTCCATCCCATTATTAGGATCCACCAACCCACCTCCATCCTATATTAAGATCCACCAACCTAAACCGAACCGAGTACTTACAAACATATCTTGCATTCAAATATAAATTTTCGAACAAATGAATCCTTCATACTTACATGATCAGGTCAACTCTAGCCCCTCTGACGACAAAGTTCCTTTTTATATTACTCTTTTTATGATATTCAATTATAATTTATACATTATGTTATAACTGATCGTATAGGAGTAACAATTATACACATTTTGCTAGCAAATGTTTGTATATAGGGAAACATGCATGATCGCTACAATAATTTCTGCTAAGAAAATTATGTGTCTCAGAAAATTATTCCACATTATGCGACATATTCATATTCTACATTATGCGATATATTCATATTCCACATTATGCGACATATTCATATTCCACATTATGCGACATATTCATATTCCACATTATGCGACATATTCATGTTCCACATAATGCGACATATTCATGTTCCACATAATGCGACATATTCATGTTCCACATAATACGACATATTCATATTCCACATTATGCGACATATTCATATTCCACATTATGCAACATATTCATATTCCACAGTATGCGACATATTCATATTCGACATTATGCGACATATTCATATTCCACATTATGCGACATATTCATGTTCCACATTATGCGACATATTCATATTCCACATTATGCAACATATTCATGTTCCACATTATGCGACATATTCATATTCCACATTATGCGACATATTCATATTCCACATTATGCGACATATTCATGTTCCACATTATGCGACATATTCATATTCCACATTATGCGACATATTCATATTCCACATAAAGCGACATATTCATGTTCCACATAATGCGACATATTCATATTCCACATTATGCGACATATTCATATTCCACATTATGCGACATATTCATATTCCACATTATGCGACATATTCATATTCCACATTATGCGACATATTCATATTCCACATTATGCAGCATATTCGTATTCCACATTATGCGACATATTCATATTCCACATTATGCGACATATTCATACTGAACGCAAAGGAGTATTGTAAGGTTTAAACAAATAAAATAAAAGGTGCAGCAAATTCTGTTTGTCTTTCCATGCGTTAACAGATAGTAGATAGAGTCGATGGTTCGAGCCTACACAGAGGTGATAATATCTTCTCCCCTCCCTACACACACACACACACACACACACACACACACACACACACACACACACACACACACACACACACACACAGACTCGTAACCCAAGGGTAGCGGTTTCCATACCAGCCCAGATCAGTCCAGGTCGGATGTAACTGATTGTTCTTGGGAAAGGCACATAGCTCTAAGTGACGTTAAAAACTAACCAGCCAAGCTTATTGTGATGTCTACATTGTTGAATACTGAATATCAGTGAATGGAGCTTACTAGCGGTTGGGTTTTGCATCTACACATGCCCATGAATATTATATATATATATATATATATATATATATATATATATATATAGTCCAGGCTGACCAACCCACCCGTTCGTCAAGAAGCTTGGTTGTGACAATAGCACTTTTTCCACAAAATATTTGCGCAATTGACACTTAAGATTTGCTGCCTTCTTAATGCGATCCTACACTGTCAAATTTAATCTCTTTACATCGAAATGTATAATTTTATTGGTATGGAGCCATATGTCAGTATTTCAAGAGACGTAGATGTACTATCTTGAGGATCCATCCCAATAAGAAATGGCACTTAATGTATTTGGAACAACTTATAGTCTCTTGTAGAATAGTTGCTTGCCTCCAAAGTGACGACCTAGCAATTGTTATGTCGATCACACAGGTGTAAGAGAGCCGAGGGTTGCTCTGTATTTTTGTGGATCTTGTAACTGATATTTTCAGTAAGTGGGGGGGGGGGGGGGGTGGAGACACAACACATGCTTTAGGGGCTTTAACCCAGTAACGTTTAATATGTTCCAGTTATATAACCAGGTCACTAAACATACATTGCCATCATGTCTCTTTTAAATGCACTTGCAAATTACATTACTGTCCTTAACGTTGGCATTACAAACATGCAAATTCTGATTTGTTTAATAATCTATTAGCACAGATATATTGGTCACATTACTTCCACAACTTAATTTCTGTTGATACGGCCATTGAACAGTTTATTCTTTTATTAAATAAATGTATGAGTCAATGTATCCCTTTAGCCACGTAATAAACTACGACTTATAGCTTCGGGGTACTTCTAGACTCAGGGATTGATGGAGGAAAGGTGATGCTAGGACTATGGCCATCCTTATGATTGGAAGTAATATCAACTTGGACTAGGGTTAATACCATAAGAAATATGTCAAAAGTAAGTACTGAATTAAGGATGGTCGCTTGTGAAATGTTGGAGGATTTATTTCTTTATTAATTTGTGTGAGAATTAGTGTTTGTTTAAGTAATATATGTTTGTCTTCACTTCAATATTACTTTTACGTTTCAACAATTAATATTTTGTATATTTGTAGGCGCGTGTGATGACGTATGACTCGATGCATTATAACTGGGGCACGCCCTTTAAGTTTATTATCTGAGAACATATCGGAAGTACGACATGGAAATTATGGAGATAATCTGACTAGATGCATGGTGTACGGAGGGGGTGGGGCTGTCTGTTTCATGATTCTTGTTATACGACCTTTTTTTTCAATTTGTGCTGTTAGATAATTTTCACAGTATTTTTATTTCATGGCTAATACATGACGGCACTGTAGAAGTAGGACAGAACATTGAGGCGATTACAAAGGTCTCCGCAATTAGCGGATTAGAGGGATAAAGTGGAACAGTGGAGAGGTGGGTGTATTGCCACTCTCATACACCCCCGACCGAGGTTCATCTCCCATATATTTCCCAAAATCCTTAATCAACAAGACTGCGCTAACTGGGTCTTTTGTTCCAAATTATTGAAGGACTTGGTGCTGGAAAAATAAACTTTGCTAAAAAAAATTACATGAAAAACATCTGGAAACTCTTCTGATAAACACATAGCTTGAAATCGAATTGAAAGGGACACAAATGTATTTAAAAATCAGCTTTGTTTTGAACCACTGTTAAATTAATTTATTCAGTATGAAAATAGTTTCATTTTCTTCAGCTGATCCTTTCAGACCACATTACAAACACGTCTGTTAATCCACCTACATGCAGTTTGATGCAAATTTACCTTTTTATGTTATGGGTGTATTACAGACTGGTTTGATTCATTACTTGTCCTTACTTATGTTAATTATTATATTCATTAATCCTCAAATCTGACACTTTCGTACGCATTTTGAAGGGTCCAAATCTGTGGTATTGAGTTATATTTACACATGCCTATCCAATCATGCAAATATATATCATAGGTTAATTACTAGAGTAGGTTAATTACTAGAGTTATTGTGAAAACAAGTCAAGGCGTCTGTATTGCTTAAATTAACGCCCAGAGTAGTGATATCCCTAAAACGTGTTTAACTACAGTTATAGATTTACTGTTTTCCATCTTTGATGTTAAATAATGCATTGTATACCTATGGTCCTTGAAGGTCAATTATCTATGTATTGATGGATGTACGTACGTATGTATCTATTGAGGAAGATGAACCCTTCCAAATAAACATAAATATGTAGTCCTTCAAGATAAAAGGCCAAGGTCTGAAAATGGTCGTAACATTATAAAGTTTGAAAATTGCTAAAATCCTCAGGAAGATAAATCCTTCCAAATAAAAGTAAATATTGTCTCTTGCAACATAAAATATCACAAGTAAAAGATACCACATTTTTTTATGCAAAATTATTTGAGATAATACAAAACTGTGAAGTCGTTACAATATAGGATCAAAATATGTTATATAAACCGTATTCCCTAAAAAAAAAATCAAAGATTCTGGCGAAACATCATCATAAAAGCTACTTTAAAGGTCAAATATGGGGAAAATCTTTAATCTTTTAAAGTATCATTTTGGTATTTTCAGAACAATATGTGCAAATTTAAACAAACAATCCGCTGCTATGGTGCAGTTTACTCCCACCAAATTGCCAAACTTTAGGTCTAGACTTAACGAAGAGTTTAGATTATCCACAATTACCGACTCAATCACCTCATCTGACATAGACTCGGTTTAGTGTTATGTGTGCCATAGACTCGGTTTAGTGTTTTGTGTGACATAGACTCGGTTTAGTGTTATGTGTGATATAGACTCGGTTTAGTGTTATGTGTGACATAGACTCGGTTTAGTGTTATGTGTGACATCATTCTAGAAATGTCATTTCAAATAAAAATAACTGTTTTGTGGTCACAACTTCCGAAAAAATATGAATAGGTGCAATTGTTCTTACGAAATAAAGGCTGGAACGATTTTAAAACAACGTCCATCCTAGATGCTGTACAACCATGTCCAACCTGGATTTTGTACTGTTTGCTCTAAATTTAATTCCACGCATATTTAAAGTAATCAAATTATCACTAATCCTTCTAGACGTTGAAAAGGGATTTTGAGATCGATTTTTGCAACAACTTTGCTGTCACCTTTTCTCTGAAATCATATCAAAGAAAAATGGAAAGTGAAAGAGAACATTGAGAAATGCGTAAGTCAGCGTCATCGGATACGATAATTAAAACTCAAAAGTACGCTTCTTTTTTTTTACCAACTTTTAATTTACCGAATAACTAAGAAGAAACAAATGCAACATATATTAAATAAAACGTTGTTTAATATTATGCCACGAGATAACATTTGTGTATTTCGTTATGAGATAATAATGTGTCATGAGATAACATTTGTGTATTTTGTTATGAGATAACATTATTTCATGAGATAACATTTGCGTATTTTCAACACTTTTCTAATACAAACGTGTTTATCGCATCGATGAGCAAGGGATCGTACAATTTTAATGTTTCAAGTATTGTGTCATATTTTCACTTCAAAAACATGAATTATATTTTTTTTTTTTAAACCTAATGAATAAGTAAATAAATAATTAAATAGGTTTTTATTGTCTTATTCAATGGAATGTTTTTAATATCAAATGTATTTTCATGATGCAATATAACTTCTTTGAATCTCTATTTAAATCTTAATAAAATGTCTTTATTCACATTTTGAGTGTCAATATTTATCAAGAATAAATATTTTTTAAAAAATCATTATGTTAAACAATGAAGAGACAAAGACTGAGAAGTTCATTGTGTGCTGTGCCTGAATTAAAATTTTAATTTGTTCAATTAAGTCCTCGTTGAAGTGCCTGTAAATGTAAACAGAGCGGCACGCGTTTTTTGTTTGCTTACACTTTACTGCGTATCTATTTACGACCTACTCAGAATATCATATTCCTGTGTACATACACTAGCAAACGTCTTTCAAGATTAGAATAGGGAAGGAATATCTTAATCCAATTTGTGGTTTGCCAAACACAGCACACTGTTGGCTTATCTAACTGGATAGATATATGATCCGGTTATACTTTTCGGGTATGTTAATAGCGAGCGCAGCTCAAGGGGCACGAAGCTCTTGTGTTAATGCGTATATTAATATATAGATATATAATAGCGAATGTTTTGAAAACTGATCGTCAACAGGAGTTTATTGTGAAATTGGAACCAAGCTGAACGTTGAAAAAAACCGAAGATATCCAATCAGTCAGACTGGTTTTTATCTCTAATCTTTAGCAAAGCAATATTACAGAACTAGTTACAAAAGAGTGAAATAGTTTGAAATAAACCTAATATTGTTACGCAAAGAAAACCATACTCAGATCAAATCATACTGGTAATAAGAGAATAATACGTTAATCAGATAGAAAAATATACTGCTAATGAGAGCATACTACGGCAATCAGATAGATAAATATACTGGTAATGAGAGAATAATACGGTAATCAGATAGAAAAATATACTGGTAATGAGAAAATAATACGGTATTCAGATATAAAAATATACTGGTACAGACAAAAGTCACAGGGAAACTCACACTGGTATTCTGAGACTCTCGATGCCATTAAAATTTTGGTTTGTATACAATTTGGTTTATTTAAAAATTTCAAAACAATAACATGATCCAGAAATAGTGCGATTCGGACTTTACCAAAATTATTTAAAATCAAACTTTCTGAGACTTAAGTCAGAGCTAAGCGTGAGGCTGAGTTCAGTTTTATGCTCAGAAAATTTCGTGCTTAGTCCCAGTTTTACTTAACTTTATCTCAATCTCTTCTCTAAATCAGATTTTACATTATCTTTCTTGTGATACTTCTGACGTTGTTAGGATTTTTGTCAACTGTTAAAATTGTAGAAAGGGAATCTTTTAATTCTTGAAAAAGTACAGATTTTATTATTGTCTTCTTAAATGCGGTGTATTCCAAGACCACTTTCTCTTAACGCTGTAATAATGTAAGGTCTAAGAGAGAGAGAGAGAGAGAGAGAGAGAGGTTCAAAATGAACGCTGCGTATTTACTTTTCCTCTTTTTGCAGATCCTATTCTACATGTTTTAGTGGGTTCTTTTAGCTGTCACACAATTGATGGTACATGTTTAAAAAAGTGCATGTAATAACAATAATGACTAAATTTTTTGGTTGGCTGTAGGAATAGTCATGACAAGGACCAGTATAAATTTGAAATAAAGCTATGAAAGATGAATTTTATTTTAGAATGTGCCCTCTGTATGATAAATTCATATATGTCATTTGTTTTGTGTAAAGAGCAATATTATGAGATAATCGGGCCCATTGTTTTTCTTCGTGGACCCCACAATTTTAAAATGGTCCATTGCTTTTCTTAATCTTGCAATACTAAGATGTGAACATGGGCCATTGGCTCGTCATTAGGACCCATAGAATTTCTTTGCCAGAAATATCTTTTGGTTGTCCATGTGGTTTAATAGAGATAGTAGTATTCAAAGACATGATGTGTTGATACTGTTACATGTAATAGCGTTTGGAATACCTACGGAGGTGTTAATACTGTTACATGTAATAGCATTTGGAATACCTACGGATGGGTTAATACTGTTACATGTAATAGCATTTGGAATACCTACGGATGGGTTAATACTGTTACATGTAATAGCATTTGGAATACCTACGGAGGTGTTAATACTGTTACATGTAATAGCGTTTGGAATACCTACGGATGGGTTAATACTGTTACATGTAATAGCATTTGGAATACCTACGGATGGGTTAATACTGTTACATGTAATAGCATTTGGGATACCTACGGTATTCTCAACTTTGACTTATTACTTGCATTACATTTAAAATAATCAGTCATATTTATTTTCAGAGTCAGTGAGAGATGATATCAATTTTCAAGACCACATGCCTGCGTGAGCGATTTCAACGGAAAAAATAATACATAACTATATTCATTCACTGCCAACACGCTTATCTTACGAGCTTGGAATACACAAATAATGTGTACATATTTATATCAAATGAATTGGAAGCAGTAATACCACTGGATTAAGTGACAGAATGACTTTCAACATTTCATTTCGTACTTTAGGCAAGCCAAGATTTCAAGTGGCAACCGAGGCGAATGAATGCAAGTTACCTTTACCTGTGAAAATGATAAAATGACACGGAGAAAATCATTTAATTCAGCTCACGTTTTAAAAAAAATTCGACTGTACATTATCTGTAATCACTCCAGTAATAAAGTATCAAAGGACTAAGAACATATCACAATGCCTAGAGACAGGTGATGTGAAAAGACAGGTGATGTGAAAAGACAGGTGATGTGAAAAGACAGGTGATGTGAAAATGTTTATATAATCAATAGCTTCTACTCATTGCGACATCATACAAATCGGATTACTGCGCTTGTGTCTGACATTTCTTACCTTATTGCTCTTGAAAAATTGGGTATATTCTGCAGGTGAGACATCCTATCTAGATCAAGAGGAAATGATTTGAAGAGATTGCTTGAAAACGTATAAAATATGATGCAAAATTAATGCAATTCGACGAAGCGCGGAATAGGAATTTTTAAAGTGGAGGTTATACACACACACACACACACACACACACACACACACACACACACACACACACACATATATATATATATATATATATATATATATATATATATATATATATATATATATATATAATTTGTCGTGCAGAGTTAATCGAAAAATGGCATATTATATACATAATCTAAAGCTGTGATCGACAACTTGTTCAAGACAAATAATTTTAAAAAAATACAAAACTTAATATGGACAAAAAGTTGCACAGCCCTCAAGTTGTGTAGTTATGACTTAGATATAAAATACATTTAGAGAATAGTAGTTGTATTTACTTTTAGTCTTTGACTAATTTGGGCACATTTAGGGAGATATACCCAGGCATAATTCGCATATTTTGGTCCCACATAATAAATTCCTATATAAAAATACAAAACGTACAGAATACCAACAAAAATATCAACCCCACAAAGAAATGTAAGAAAAATGCACACCTCTCACTCAAAATACAAAAAATATCCCAATACAGAAGTACAATTTGCTTACTATATGCAAAGGAAGTAAGAAGGCCTAAGATTGCTCCTTGGTCGGGTTAATAGTATGTACAGTACATTGGTGCAATAATAGTGATGTGTAAATCTACCAATATACAGGTGATAACCAGCTATACCACTGCATGTAAACTTCTCTGCGCAGCATATGACTTTACAAGTAGGCAGGTTTTTACTGCAGGATAATTTTATTTCTCCGTTCAGAAGCTGCCATCAAAAGCAAATTTTGAAATGAGTTACCGTAAAAAATATCTAAGACTGAAGCTAAACCAAACAACAATATCAAAATATTGCTGTATGGCCCATATATGTCTATCTCAGCTAAATTTCAACATAAAGGAAATTTTGACAAAACAAAACCAAGAAGCAAAGAAGTGCTGGCCTACTTAGTAATGACGTGAATATCATTCCCAACCAGTCTATATTTATATGGATATGAATATCCTTCCCATCCAGTCTATATTTATATGGATATGAATATCCTTCCCACCCAGTCTATAATTATATGGATATGACCCAGTCTATAGTTATATGGATATGAATATCATACCAAACCAGTCTATAGTTATATGGATGTGAATATCCTTCCCACTCAGTCTATAGTTATATGGATGTGAATATCCTTCCCACTCAGTCTATAGTTATATGGATATGAATATCCTTCCCACTCAGTCTATAGTTATATGGATGTGAATATCCTTCCCACTCAGTCTATAGTTATATGGATATGAATATCCTTCCCACCCAGTCTATAGTTATATGGATGTGAATATCCTTCCCACTCAGTCTATAGTTATATGGATGTGAATATCCTTCCCACTCAGTCTATAGTTATATGGATGTGAATATCCTTCCCAACCAGTCTATAGTTATATGGATGTGAATATCCTTCCCACTCAGTCTATAGTTATATGGATGTGAATATCCTTCCCACCCAGTCTATAGTTATATGGATATGAATATCCTTCCCACCCATAGTTATATGGATATGAATATCCTTCCCACTCAGTCTATAGTTATATGGATGTGAATATCCTTCCCACTCAGTCTATAGTTATATGGATGTGAATATCCTTCCCACTCAGTATATAGTTATATGGATGTGAATATCCTTCCCACTCAGTCTATAGTTATATGGATGTGAATATCCTTCCCACTCAGTCTATAGTTATATGGATGTGAATATCCTTCCCACTCAGTCTATAGTTATATGGATGTGAATATCCTTCCCACTCAGTCTATAGTTATATGGATGTGAATATCCTTCCCACTCAGTCTATAGTTATATGGATGTGAATATCCTTCCCACCCAGTCTATAGTTATATGGATATGAATATCCTTCCCAACCAGTCTATAGTTATATGGATATGAATATCCTTCCCACCCAGTCTATAGTTATATGGATGTGAATATCCTTCCCACTCAGTCTATAGTTATATGGATGTGAATATCCTTCCCACCCAGTCTACAGTTATATGGATATGAATATCCTTCCCACCCAGTCTATAGTTATATGGATATGAATATCCTTCCCAACCAGTCTATAGTTATATGGATGTGAATATCCTTCCCACTCAGTCTATAGTTATATGGATGTGAATATCCTTCCCACTCAGTCTATAGTTATATGGATGTGAATATCCTTCCCAGCCAGTCTATAGTTATATGGATATGAATATCCTTCCCAACCAGTCTATAGTTATATGGATGTGAATATCCTTCCCACCCAGTCTATAGTTATATGGATATGAATATCCTTCCCACCCAGTCTATAGTTATATGGATGTGAATATCCTTCCCACCCAGTCTATAGTTATATGGATGTGAATATCCTTCCCACCCAGTCTATAGTTATATGGATGTGAATATCCTTCCCACCCAGTCTATAGTTATATGGATATGAATATCCTTCCCACCCAGTCTATAGTTATATGGATATGAATATCCTTCCCACCCAGTCTATATTTATATGGATATGAATATCCTTCCCACCCAGTCTATATTTATATGGATATGAATATCCTTCCCACCCAGTCTATAGTTATATGGATGTGAATATCCTTCCCAACCAGTCTATAGTTATATGGATATGAATATCCTTCCCACCCAGTCTATAGTTATATGGATGTGAATATCCTTCCCACCCATAGTTATATGGATGTGATATCCTTTCCAGCCAGTCTATAGTTATATGGATATGAATATCCTTCCCAACCAGTCTATAGTTATATGGATGTGAATATCCTCCCCACCCAGTCTATAGTTATATGGATGTGAATGTCCTTCCCAACCAGTCTATAGTTATATGGATGTGAATATCCTTCCCACCCATAGTTATATGGATGTGAATATCCTTCCCACCCAGTCTATAGTTATATGGATATGAATATCCTTCCCAACCAGTCTATAGTTATATGGATGTGAATGTCCTTCCCAGCCAGTCTATAGTTATATGGATGTGAATGTCCTTCCCACCCAGTCTCTAGTTATATGGATGTGAATGTCCTTCCCAACCAGTCTATAGTTATATGGATATGAATATCCTTCCCAACCAGTCTATAGTTATATGGATATGAATATCCTTCCCAACCAGTCTATAGTTATATGGATATGAATATCCTTCCCAACCAGTCTATAGTTATATGGATGTGAATGTCCTTCCCAACCAGTCTATAGTTATATGGATGTGAATGTCCTTCCCAACCAGTCTATAGTTATATGGATATGAATATCCTTCCCAACCAGTCTATAGTTATATGGATATGAATATCCTTCCCAACCAGTCTATAGTTATATGGATGTGAATGTCCTTCCCACCCAGTCTATAGTTATATGGATGTGAATGTCCTTCCCAACCAGTCTATAGTTATATGGATGTGAATGTCCTTCCCACCCAGTCTATAGTTATATGGATGTGAATGTCCTTCCCACCCAGTCTATAGTTATATGGATGTAAATATCCTTCCCACCCAGTCTATAGTTATATGGATATGAATATCCTTCCCACCCAGTCTATAGTTATATGGATGTGAATGTCCTTCCCAACCAGTCTATAGTTATATGGATATGAATATCCTTCCCAGCCAGTCTATAGTTATATGGATATGAATATCCTTCCCACCCAGTCTATAGTTATATGGATGTGAATATCCTTCCCAACCAGTCTATAGTTATATGGATGTGATATCCTTTCCAGCCAGTCTATAGTTATATGGATATGAATATCCTTCCCAACCAGTCTATAGTTATATGGATGTGAATATCCTTCCCAATCAGTCTATAGTTATATGGATGTAATATCCTTTCCAGCCAGTCTATAGTTATATGGATGTGAATGTCCTTCCCAACCAGTCTATAGTTATATGGATGTGAATATCCTTCCCAGCCAGTCTATAGTTATATAGATGTGAATATCCTTCCCACCCAGTCTATAGTTATATGGATGTGAATATCCTTCCCACCCAGTCTATAGTTATATGGATGTGAATATCCTTCCCAATCAGTCTATAGTTATATGGATGTAATATCCTTTCCTCCCAGTCTATAGTTATATGGATGTGAATGTCCTTCCCACCCAGTCTACAGTTATATGGATGTAATATCCTTTCCAGCCAGTCTATAGTTATATGGATGTGAATGTCCTTCCCAACCAGTCTATAGTTATATGGATGTGAATGTCCTTCCCAACCAGTCTATAGTTATATGGATGTGAATATCCTTCCCAACCAGTCTATAGTTATATGGATGTGAATATCCTTCCCACCCAGTCTATAGTTATATGGATATGAATATCCTTCCCACCCAGTCTATAGTTATATGGATATGAATATCCTTCCCACCCAGTCTATAGTTATATGGATGTGAATATCCTTCCCACCCAGTCTATAGTTATATGGATGTGAATATCCTTCCCAATCAGTCTATAGTTATATGGATATGAATATCCTTCCCACCCAGTCTATAGTTATATGGATGTAATATCCTTCCCACCCAGTCTATAGTTATATGGATGTAATATCCTTTCCAGCCAGTCTATAGTTATATGGATGTGAATGTCCTTCCCAACCAGTCTATAGTTATATGGATATGAATATCCTTTCCACCCAGTCTATAGTTATATGGATGTGAATATCCTTCCCAACCAGTCTATAGTTATATGGATGTGAATATCCTTCCCAACCAGTCAATAGTTATATGGATATGAATATCCTTCCCAACCAGTCTATAGTTATATGGATATGAATATCCTTTCCACCCAGTCTATAGTTATATGGATATGAATATCCTTCCCAACCAGTCTATAGTTATATGGATGTGAATATCCTTCCCACCCAGTCTATAGTTATATGGATGTGAATATCCTTCCCACCCAGTCTATAGTTATATGGATGTGAATATCCTTCCCACCCAGTCTATAGCTATATGGATGTGAATATCCTTCCCAGCCAGTCTATAGTTATATGGATGTGAATATCCTTCCCAATCAGTCTATAGTTATATGGATGTGAATATCCTTCCCACCCAGTCTATAGTTATATGGATGTGAATATCCTTTCCACCCAGTCTATAGTTATATGGATATGAATATCCTTTCCACCCAGTCTATAGTTATATGGATATGAATATCCTTCCCACCCAGTCTATAGTTATATGGATGTAATATCCTTCCCACCCAGTCTATAGTTATATGGATGTAATATCCTTTCCAGCCAGTCTATAGTTATATGGATGTGAATGTCCTTCCCAACCAGTCTATAGTTATATGGATATGAATATCCTTTCCACCCAGTCTATAGTTATATGGATGTGAATATCCTTCCCACTCAGTCTATAGTTATATGGATATGAATATCCTTCCCAACCAGTCTATAGTAATATGGATGTGAATATCCTTTCCACCCAGTCTATAGTTATATGGATATGAATATCCTTCCCACCCAGTCTATAGTTATATGGATGTGAATATCCTTTCCACCCAGTCTATAGTTATATGGATATGAATATCCTTCCCAGCCAGTCTATAGTTATATGGATGTGAATATCCTTCCCACCCAGTCTATAGTTATATGGATGTGAATATCCTTCCCAACCAGTCTATAGTTATATGGATATGAATATCCTTCCCACCCAGTCTATAGTTATATGGATGTGAATATCCTTCCCACCCAGTCTATAGTTATATGGATGTGAATATCCTTCCCAACCAGTCTATAGTTATATGGATGTGAATATCCTTCCCAGCCAGTCTATAGTTATATGGATGTGAATATCCTCCCCACCCAGTCTATAGTTATATGGATGTGAATATCCTTCCCACCCAGTCTATAGTTATATGGATGTGAATATCCTTCCCAATCAGTCTATAGTTATATGGATGTGAATATCCTCTCCAGCCAGTCTATAGTTATATGGATGTGAATATCCTTTCCAACCAGTCTATAGTTATATGGATATGAATATCCTTTCCAACCAGTCTATAGTTATATGGATGTGAATATCCTTTCCAACCAGTCTATAGTTATATGGATATGAATATCCTTTCCACTCAGTCTATAGTTATATGGATGTGAATATCCTTTCCAACCAGTCTATAGTTATATGGATATGAATATCCTTTCCACTCAGTCTATAGTTATATGGATATGAATATCCTTTCCAACCAGTCTATAGTTATATGGATATGATATCTCCTTTCCAACCAGTCTATAGTTATATGGATGTGAATATCCTTTCCAACCAGTCTATAGTTATATGGATATGAATATCCTTTCCAACCAGTCTATAGTTATATGGATATGAATATCCTTTCCAACCAGTCTATAGTTATATGGATGTGAATATCCTTCCCAATCAGTCTATAGTTATATGGATGTGAATATCCTTCCCACTCAGTCTATAGTTATATGGATGTGAATATCCTTCCCAATCAGTCTATAGTTATATGGATATGAATATCCTTCCCAGCAACTCTATAGTTATATGGATGTGAATATCCTTCCCAGCCAGTCTATAGTTATATGGATGTGAATATCCTTCCCAATCAGTCTATAGTTATATGGATGTGAATATCCTTCCCACCCAGTCTATAGTTATATGGATGTGAATATCCTTCCCACTCAGTCTATAGTTATATGGATGTGAATATCCTTCCCACCCAGTCTATAGTTATATGGATGTGAATATCCTTCCCACTCAGTCTATAGTTATATGGATGTGAATATCCTTCCCACTCAGTCTATAGTTATATGGATGTGAATATCCTTCCCACTCAGTCTATAGTTATATGGATGTGAATATCCTTCCCACCCAGTCTATAGTTATATGGATGTGAATATCCTTCCCACCCAGTCTATAGTTATATGGATGTGAATATCCTTCCCACCCAGTCTATAGTTATATGGATATGAATATCCTTCCCAATCAGTCTATAGTTATATGGATGTGAATATCCTTCCCACTCAGTCTATAGTTATATGGATGTGAATATCCTTCCCACCTAGTCTATAGTTATATGGATGTGAATATCCTTCCCAATCAGTTTATAGTTATATGGATGTGAATATCCTTTCCAGCCAGTCTATAGTTATATGGATATGAATATCCTTTCCAACCAGTCTATAGTTATATGGATGTGAATATCCTTCCCACCCATAGTTATATGGATGTGAATATCCTTCCCACTCAGTCTATAGTTATATGGATGTGAATATCCTTCCCACCCAGTCTATAGTTATATGGATATGAATATCCTTCCCAATCAGTTTATAGTTATATGGATGTGAATGTCCTTTCCAGCCAGTCTATAGTTATATGGATATGAATATCCTTCCCACCCAGTCTATAGTTATATGGATATGAATATCCTTCCCACCCAGTCTATAGTTATATGGATATGAATATCCTTCCCACCCAGTCTATAGTTATATGGATGTGAATATCCTTCACAATTAGTTTATAGTTATATGGATGTGAATATCCTTTCCAGCCAGTCTATAGTTATATGGATATGAATATCCTTTCCAACCAGTCTATAGTTATATGGATGTGAATATCCTTCCCACCTAGTCTATAGTTATATGAATATGAATATCCTTCCCAGCCAGTCTATAGTTATATGGATGTGAATATGCTTCCCATCCAGTCTATAGTTATATGGATATGAATATCCTTCCCATCCAGTCTATAGTTATATGGATATGAATATCCTTCCCACCCAGTCTATAGTTATATGGATATGAATATCCTTCCCATCCAGTCTATAGTTATATGGATGTGAATATCCTTCCCACTCAGTCTATAGTTATATGGATATGAATATCCTTCCCACCCAGTCTATAGTTATATGGATGTGAATATCCTTCCCACCCAGTCTATAGTTATATGGATATGAATATCCTTCCCACCCAGTCTATAGTTATATGGATATGAATATCCTTCCCACCTAGTCTATAGTTATATGGATATGAATATCCTTCCCATCCAGTCTATAGTTATATGGATATGAATATCCTCCCCACCCAGTCTATAGTTATATGGATATGAATATCCTTCCCACCCAGTCTATAGTTATATGGATGTGAATATCCTTCCCATCCAGTCTATAGTTATATGGATATGAATATCCTCCCCAGCCAGTCTATAGTTATATGGATGTGAATATCCGTCCCACTCAGTCTATAGTTATATGGATGTGAATATCCTTCCCACTCAGTCTATAGTTTTATTAATGTGAATATCCTTCCCACTCAGTCTATAGTTTTATTAATGTGAATATCCTTCCCACTCAGTCTATAGTTATATGGATGTGAATATCCTTCCCATCCAGTCTATAGTTATATGGATATGAATATCCTCCCCAGCCAGTCTATAGTTATATGGATGTGAATATCCTTCCCACTAAGTCTATAGTTATATGGATATGAATATCCTTCCCACTCAGTCTATAGTTTTATTAATGTGAATATCCTTCCCACCTAGTCTATAGTTATATGGATGTGAATATCCTTCCCACTCAGTCTATAGTTATATGGATATGAATATCCTTCCCACTCAGTCTATAGTTATATGGATGTGAATATCCTTCCCACTCAGTCTATAGTTATATGGATGTGAATATCCTTCCCACTCAGTCTATAGTTATATGGATATGAATATCCTTCCCACTCAGTCTATAGTTATATGGATGTGAATATCCTTCCCACTCAGTCTATAGTTATATGGATGTGAATATCCTTCCCACTCAGTCTATAGTTATATGGATGTGAATATCCTTCCCAGCCAGTCTATAGTTATATGGATATGAATATCCTTCCCACCCAGTCTATAGTTATATGGATGTAAATATCCTTCCCACCCTATAGTTATATGGATATGAATATCCTTCCCACCCACTCTATAGTTATATGGATATGAATATCCTTCCCATCCAGTCTATAGTTATATGGATATGAATATCCTCCCCACCCAGTCTATAGTTATATGGATATGAATATCCTTCCCATCCAGTCTATAGTTATATGGATATGAATATCCTCCCCACCCAGTCTATATTTATATGGATATGAATATCCTTCCCAACCAGTCTATAGTTATATGGATATGAATATCCTTCCCATCCAGTCTATAGTTATATGGATATGAATATCCTTCCCAACCAGTCTATAGTTATATGGATATGAATATCCTCCCCACCCAGTCTATATTTATATGGATATGAATATCCTTCCCAACCAGTCTATAGTTATATGGATATGAATATCCTTCCCACCCAGTCTATAGTTATATGGATGTGAATATCCTTCCCAACCAGTCTATAGTTATATGGATATGAATATCCTTCCCATCCAGTCTATAGTTATATGGATATGAATATCCTCCCCATCCAGTCTATAGTTATATGGATATGAATATCCTCCCCACCCAGTCTATAGTTATATGGATGTGAATATCCTTCCCACCCAGTCTATAGTTATATGGATGTGAATATCCTTCCCATCCAGTCTATAGTTATATGGATATCCTTCCCACTCAGTCTATAGTTATATGGATGTGAATATCCTCCCCAGCCAGACTATAGTTATATGGATATGAATATCCTCCCCACCCAGTCTATAGTTATATGGATGTGAATATCCTTCCCACCCAGTCTATAGTTATATGGATGTGAATATCCTTCCCACCCAGTCTATAGTTATATGGATGTGAATATCCTTCCCACCCACTCTATAGTTATATGGATATGAATATCCTTCCCATCCAGTCTATAGTTATATGGATATGAATATCCTTCCCATCCAGTCTATAGTTATATGGATGTGAATATCCTTCCCATCCAGTCTATAGTTATATGGATATGAATATCCTTCCCACCCACTCTATAGTTATATGGATATGAATATCCTTCCCATCCAGTCTATAGTTATATGGATATGAATATCCTCCCCACCCAGTCTATAGTTATATGGATATGAATATCCTTCCCAACCAGTCTATAGTTATATGGATGTGTATATCATTCCCACCCAGTCTATAGTTATATGGATGTGTATATCCTTCCCACCCAGTCTATAGTTATATGGATATGAATATCCTTCCCATCCAGTCTATAGTTATATGGATGTGTATATCATTCCCACCCAGTCTATAGTTATATGGATGTGTATATCCTTCCCATCCAGTCTATAGTTATATGGATATGAATATCCTTCCCATCCAGTCTATAGTTATATGGATATGAATATCCTTCCCACCCAGTCTATAGGTATATGGATGTGTATATCCTTCCCACCCAGTCTATAGTTATATGGATATGAATATCCTTCCCATCCAGTCTATAGTTATATGGATGTGTATATCCTTCCCATCCAGTCTATAGTTATATGGATGTGTATATCCTTCCCATCCAGTCTATAGTTATATGGATGTGTATATCCTTCCCATCCAGTCTATAGTTATATGGATGTGTATATCCTTCCCACCCAATCTATAGTTATATGGATATGAATATCCTTCCCATGCAGTCTATAGTTATATGGATATGAATATCCTTCCCATCCAGTCTATAGTTATTTGGATGTGTATATCCTTCCCATCCAGTCTATAGTTATATGGATGTGTATATCCTTCCCACCCAGTCTATAGTTATATGGATATGAATATCCTTCCCATCCAGTCTATAGTTATATGGATGTGTATATCCTTCCCATCCAGTCTATAGGTATATGGATGTGTATATCCTTCCCACCCAGTCTATAGTTATATGGATATGAATATCCTTCCCATCCAGTCTATAGTTATATGGATATGAATATCCTTCCCATCCAGTCTATAGTTATTTGGATGTGTATATCCTTCCCATCCAGTCTATAGTTATATGGATATGAATATCCTTCCCATCCAGTCTATAGTTATATGGATATGAATATCCTTCCCACCCAGTCTATAGGTATATGGATGTGTATATCCTTCCCATCCAGTCTATAGTTATATGGATATGAATATCCTTCCCATCCAGTCTATAGTTATATGGATATGAATATCCTTCCCATCCAGTCTATAGTTATATGGATATGAATATCCTTCCCATCCAGTCTATAGTTATATGGATGTGAATATCCTTTCCACCCAGTCTATAGGTATATGGATGTGAATATCCTTCCCATCCAGTCTATAGGTATATGGATATGAATATCCTTCCCACCCAGTCTATAGGTATATGGATGTGAATATCCTTTCCATCCAGTCTATAGTTATATGGATGTGAATATCCTTCCCATCCAGTCTATAGTTATATGGATATGAATATCCTTCCCACCCAGTCTATAGGTATATGGATGTGAATATCCTTCCCACTCAGTCTATAGTTATATGGATATGAATATCCTTCCCACCCAGTCTATAGGTATATGGATGTGAATATCCTTCCCACTCAGTCTATAGTTATATGGATGTGAATATCCTTCCCACCCAGTCTATAGTTATATGGATGTGAATATCCTTCCCATCCAGTCTATAGTTATATGGATATGAATATCCTTCCCACCCAGTCTATAGGTATATGGATGTGAATATCCTTCCCACTCAGTCTATAGTTATATGGATGTGAATATCCTTCCCACCCAGTCTATAGTTATATGGATGTGAATATCCTTCCCACTCAGTCTATAGTTATATGGATGTGAATATCCTTCCCAACCAGTCTATAGTTATATGGATGTGAATATCCTTCCCAGCCAGTCTATAGTTATATAGATGTGAATATCCTTCCCACTCAATCTATAGTTATATGGATATGAATATCCTTCCCAACCAGTCTATAGTTATATGGATGTAATATCCTTTCCAGCCAGTCTATAGTTATATGGATGTGAATGTCCTTCCCAACCAGTCTATAGTTATATGGATATGAATATCCTTCCCAACCAGTCTATAGTTATATAGATGTGAATATCCTTCCCACTCAGTCTATAGTTATATGGATATGAATATCCTTCCCAACCAGTCTATAGTTATATGGATGTAATATCCTTCCCAACCAGTCTATAGTTATATGGATGTGAATATCCTTTCCACCCAGTCTATAGTTATATGGATGTGAATATCCTTCCCACTCAGTCTATAGTTATATGGATATGAATATCCTTCCCAACCAGTCTATAGTTATATGGATGTAATATCCTTTCCAGCCAGTCTATAGTTATATGGATGTGAATGTCCTTCCCAACCAGTCTATAGTTATATGGATGTGAATATCCTTCCCACCCAGTCTATAGTTATATGGATATGAATATCCTTCCCAACCAGTCTATAGTTATATGGATGTGATATCCTTTCCAGCCAGTCTATAGTTATATGGATGTGAATATCCTTCCCACTCAGTCTATAGTTTTATTAATGTGAATATCCTTCCCACTCAGTCTATAGTTATATGGATATGAATATCCTTCTCACTCAGTCTATAGTTATATGGATGTGAATATCCTTCCCACCCAGTCTATAGTTATATGGATGTGAATATCCTTCCCACTCAGTCTATAGTTTTATTAATGTGAATATCCTTCCCACTCAGTCTATAGTTATATGGATGTGAATATCCTTCCCACTCAGTCTATAGTTTTATTAATGTGAATATCCTTCCCACTCAGTCTATAGTTATATGGATATGAATATCCTTCTCAACCAGTCTATAGTTATATGGATGTGATATCCTTTCCAGCCAGTCTATAGTTATATGGATGTGAATATCCTTCCCACTCAGTCTATAGTTATATGGATATGAATATCCTTCCCAACCAGTCTATAGTTATATGGATGTGATATCCTTTCCAGCCAGTCTATAGTTATATGGATGTGAATATCCTTCCCACTCAGTCTATAGTTTTATTAATGTGAATATCCTTCCCACTCAGTCTATAGTTATATGGATGTGAATATCCTTCCCACTCAGTCTATAGTTTTATTAATGTGAATATCCTTCTCAACCAGTCTATAGTTATATGGATGTGAATATCCTTCTCAACCAGTCTATAGTTATATGGATATGAATATCCTTCTCAACCAGTCTATAGTTATATGGATATGAATATCCTTCCCACCCAGTCTATAGTTATATGGATATGAATATCCTTCTCAACCAGTCTATAGTTATATGGATGTGAATATCCTTCTCAACCAGTCTATAGTTATATGGATGTGAATATCCTTCTCAACCAGTCTATAGTTATATGGATATGAATATCCTTCTCAACCAGTCTATAGTTATATGGATGTGAATATCCTTCTCAACCAGTCTATAGTTATATGGATATGAATATCCTTCCCACCCAGCAGATATATATATATGTATGTATATATATATATATATATATATATATATATATATATATATATATATATATATATATATATATATATATACATACATATATATATATATATGGATTTGAATACCTTTCCCAACTAGTCTATATTTATATGGACGTGAATATCCTTCAAAACCAGTCTACATTTATATGGATGTGAATATCCTTCCCAATCAGTCTATATTTATATTGACTATTGTTTATTGCTCAGCATTGTAATATTAAAGACTGAGATCATGTTTTTACTATTGACTATTTAAAAGACAAAGAAAAACATTGACTGACCAAAGTCAGACCTGTAAAATCTATTGTCTCCACCCTCCCATACCCTGCAACCTGCAACCCCGGACACGGCAGAATGTTATCTGCATCTGCCACTGGATTCGACCAACTTTAATAAATATAATCACTCTCAATTATATTAAATTATGTTGTTGTTTTGTTTTTTTCAACAGTGTGTTACTTTTCAGAGAAACTATGATTTTAATGAGGAAATGTACTTACTATTTTCAATATGTAAACGTGTGAAATTCAAATAAGTCTAATCCGCTTGATTAATCCACGTGTGAAATTCAAATAAGTCTAATCCACTGGATTAATCCACGTGTGAAATTCAAATAAGTCTAATCCACTGGATTAATCCACGTGTGAACATCATATAAGTCTAATCCACTGGTTAAGGTGGATCAACATTTAACACATTTAGAGAAATTCAGGCCGATATCATTAATATTGTACAAGATATCGATTTTTTTAGCCGGCCTTTGTCATACAAAATATTTTGCAAATAACATTTCTTTTAGCTTTCCCCAGTGTTAATTATTAAAATATTAGAATTTTTCAAATCAATATGAAAGTGATATAAAATTAAAGAACACAATATTCTTACTTCGACAAAAATCTATTTGACGAAATTCTTTCTATTGCGCTTAATCTGTAAAATTTAATTTTTTACACATTATTTTAATAAAAAAAGTAAATTATATTTGAATCATTCAAAATATAACTGTTGTACAAAACGTTTTGGCAACTAAAGCTTGCTGTGTTAGTAATCGATTATTATAAACAAAATATGGGGTTTCCAAGCAACTTTAAAATTTTCAAAATTTGGGAACATTGTTGTGGAAATAACCTTGCCGAATTCTATGGTTATTCTCTGCTATTGACACATCGTTTAAATAGACCGTATTGTTTCAATGAGAATATCGCTCGGTCATTTCAGTCAATTCGAGAAAAAAAACTCTTTAGTAGTTGTAGGAATACACATAAACTTGATGGGTTTTGGTGATTAGCCTCCGGCGGAGTGCACCACATATGTTGCAAAAGGAAAGGCTGACAATGTTCCAGTTGTGACTTTGTCCTCTTCCGCCGCCATATTATGCCAAATGAACAAAAGTCGTCCCGAATATAGTTCTCAACGGGGGTGAATTACATCCGAGATTTTTTTTCTCGACTTGACGGAAAAGAAGGCTGAGGATGTTCCAATTGTATATTGTCTATCTGAGGTGCAGAAGACCGTATAGCTTTCACGCAAAGAGCTCAAATTCTAGAGCATTAGAGAGCAGATGGAACACGCTCGGGCCTTTCCGCCAATGATCGGAAAAACCTCGGAAGTACTACAGTAGCCGCCATTGTATATACATGTGCCTTGTTAACCAAGAACGTCATGAGCACATAAGACACCATCAAAGCGTTCATTACGGACGATTCGACTGACTTGACTAATTCTTGGCTAAAACATTGTCATATTCCTTTTTTTCAATCCTGAACTCATTAAAGAACTCTCTTTTACCGAACTTCTGCTAATAATTCCATAAAGATATCATAATGCGTTTGACATAGTTCTATTTTGCATAGCGTACTTTAGTGTATGACTAAGTTCTCCGCCATTTTCCGGCGAGTTTCCAGTTTTTATGTTGTTCACTCCACCGAAGTATTTCCGTGTTGAAATATTGTAAAAAAGCTATAAGGTGTTCTGATTCCACTCTAGAGTACTCTAATACCAAAGAGACGTAATGCATCGGGATTGTGTGGGTTATTTTCTTTCCGGTTGTTACAAAAGAACGTTCATATGGTTCTAGTAATAACGGTGGCCCATAACATATACAATCCGTGTATATTTTTCACGAATATCCATTGCTTCTCATGAAATCCGTAGCTCTATTTCAACGAGCTTTCTAAAGCATGCACCGTTTGTAGCAATACATTTCAAAGTCCTTTAGCTGCAAAGGTCCTATTAGAGAAAACACCGCCTGTATCGCCAGGAAATAACGAAGCACATTCTTTTAACGTTTAAGAAAACTTGACTTAATGGATTTCATGATAATCTACGGAAATAAGAAAGTGGATATAAGTTTCACTTTAGACATTTTCGTGACTTTTAATTAAAGTTGTGCTAATAGCCCTGATTTTGACAGTCCTAGTAAGGTTATTCAGTAAAAGCAAATACATCATTACTCGTTATATTTTTCACAGCGTATACAAACATTACCATTTACCTCAGCAGGTGTCAGTCTTTTATTTAATGGATTGAATCGCATACATCAAACTCTAAAATAGAACTTTGATCATTCTACGGCAAGTTTCTTCCTTCGTATCTGAGCTTGTGAGGGCATGTGAATTGATGAAAAGATTTTTTGTCTTCTTTTTTTGTTCCACACGGGAAAAGAATTATATTCAGAATAGTAAAAGACTGGCGTACTGTACGTGTATGTACCATATTCTGTAGGGAAATATATTGAATCAATGCATTATAAATAGCGTTGGAAAGTAGTGACTTGTTCTTAATTTAAATTCTAGATGCACTGAAGCTTTAAAAAGAAATACATTGAGAATTGCAATAATAACGCACACCATGAGATTATTAGCTTTTGTTGACTATATCTCAGCTCAAACCATATACACAGTAAAGTATACTTACTTGCCGGTGAGGATTGAAAGACATGCGGTACATGTATTTGAATAGCAGATATACAAAAAGAACTTTTGCATAAAATCTTCTCGTCGATTTTAGATATTAATATAGCTCTAGTGCCAGAAATTTGAGAATCTTGTTATGGAACAATATTTTCCTATTAATCAGAATATCAATCTTTCTTTTTACCGGTTCAACAACAGCTCAGTAGCATGCAAAAAAAAAAACAACAAATGCGTATAATAACAAAAATATTCATCTTTAAACATTGTTCTTTGTTATTTAGCCATTTGGGATAATTTTATATTTTTAATTTGAATATATATATATATATATATATATATATATATATATATATATATATATATATATATATATATATATATATATATATATAATAATAATAATAATAATAATAAAAATAATAATAATAATAATTTCAGTAATTTTAAAACATTGTGATATAAATAGTTATACCAGATATCAGCATTTTTCAGTCTTATGTCCATCCGGCGACACATCTGGAATTGTTAAGAATGGATAGACCTGTTCCCAGTTGATTTCCAGTGCCAGCTACGAATGTTATGACGCTACTATAGGAACCATCTGTTGTGCTTCATATAATGGCATTGCAACAGGCATTTCCGATGAGTTCGGTCATATGTATTGCAGCGACAATATTTTAGCACAACATCAGTTATCCCAATGTATCCAAGTTATCAGTTTATATGCATCATTTCTATCGTCTCAGCTCCGAAATATTCAATTTTCATGTTACTGAATGAGTTCGCGTAATCGAAGCATTATTGTATGTATGTATGTATGTATGTATGTATGTATGTATGTATGTATGTATGTATGTATGTATGCGTGCATGCATGTATGTACGTACGTACATATGTATGTATGTATGTATGTATGTATGTATGTATGTATGTATGTATGTATGTATGTATGTATGTATGTATGTATGTATGTATGTATGCATGCGTGCATGCATGTGTACGTACGTACATACGTATGTATGTATGTATTTTGTTGCCTAACGTAATATATGAGTATTAGCAGAGAGAAACATTATATATATATATATATATATATATATATATATATATATATATATATATATATATATGAAAAGATCATAGGTTACTATCCCTGGGTCACGGGGAGATAGGATCAGCGGCGTAGGGGCGAAGGAGTTGGAGTTCATTGTATACATTGTATATAATGATACTGGTTCTAACGAAAGACAACGAAACCGTCGAAGTTGATATTTTTCGTTCTTTGCCTGTCAACCGTTTTTACTTATCACATATACGGCAGCGAATAAATAATAATTCTCTATTAACATGTAACGCAACTTAAAAAAAAAACAAAAAAACTTCATGGAATGTAAAATTCACCATATTGACTGAATTCTTAGATTGTACACTTTTCCATATTATAATTTATTTTCTTGTTTCAGATTGTCTTTTTGTATAATTAAGGCCGTTTAATCTGTTAATTTGTGTGTGATTAAACAGTTAAGAACAATTCTGAAATCGAATTTTTGGTAGTTTAAGCTTAAGATAAAATTTATATCAATGGACAATGTGTGTGAGTGTGTGTGTGTGTTGAATGCCACTTCTGGAAAAGTTTAATTTGTTATGACGTTACATGCGCGCATTCCTTTTCTTTAGTCAATAATCGTCGTTCCTTATATTTGTTATATTTTTATATAGCTAGATAGATCGACTGGGGTAATATATTCTTAAAATATAGAAAATAATGTACAACTTTCTGCCGGCAGGATGTCAATATGGAGACAGAGTTGCTAATTGCATTACCGTCCTGTACGCTTGTTATACAGACCCCACAGAGTGCTGCTTTACATGTAGGATATCATTAACAACAACAACGACGACAACAACAACGACAACGGAGATGGCAACTACAACAACAAGAACGACAACACCATCGTCAGCAGGAAACAATACAGAGGGTTCTTCGTCACAATCGTCCTCAACAGCGACGACGACGATTACACCATCGCCAGCAGGAACTAATATCACAAGTTTTGCGTCACAATCGTCTTCAACAGCGACGACGACGACGATTACATCATCGCCAGCCGGAAAAAATATCACAAGTTTTGCAACACAATCGTCTTCAAGTCAATCAACAAGTACGTAGCAAACATGTCTATTATGTTTTATGTTGTTTGTTTCTCGACGATTGTTAGCAGTATGTTATGATTAAACTGAATTGAGAATGGTCGAAAAATTTCATTTTTTCATTATAGTTCAATTATAATTTTAGACAGAAATTTGTTTACCCTAAGATAAAAGCCATTTTAATTTGATTACATGATTAGAATATAAATATTTTGTTCCTTGCTGAAAGGGATTATTCTTGTTTAACATTTTCACAGAAGCACTCATACGATATATAGACAGGGATATAGGACTGAAGTCTTTCAACAAGTAAGACAAGCAATATTATTATGAAAGAATTTTGTTGATGCCCTTTTATTTTGATAACATTTTAAATGTCTGGTCACTTATCTTTACAACTTACGATGAAAGTTTTTCTATTATCACATTTATTATGAGGATTCTGTCATTGCTACCGGTGGTAAATGAATGTTCGTCCAGCAAGGACTTCGTTCCGACCTCCCTTTGCGGAGGTGTCACTCCTTGCAATGTTGCTGGTTACATTGCTGGGGTGCGAGAGGGGTACCGGGTTCGAACTGCACAGGAGCCAGAACTCTAAGATGCAGAGAGGCGTAACAACTTTTATTAAATTGACAACAGTCCCAAATAAGAAATACATATGAAGATATATATTCTAAATAGAGAAATACACGTATAATTAATATATTGATTCAAAGCTTGCCGACTTCATACAATTCTAATTTCTGTACGTTTTTAAATTATGTTGTAAATAACTAAATATTGAATAAGCCAAAGATAGCCAAAATAACTGAAAATATAGTAAAAGTCAATATTTCTAACTAAAACTGAAATCATTTTATCGTGAAGACAAATTAATAAATGTTTGGACTTTAAATACCGAAATATCATGTTTTTGTAACCCAAAGATATTTTATTTCTAAATTGATTATCAAACGCATGAAGTTGGCAGCAAATCGTTTTACAATAATTCAATATTAGAATTTCAATACACACAAATTCCTAATACAAAATCTACACAATTACAATGCATATCAATTCCTAATAAAAATCTACACACTCCAAAAAAGAATATGAAATTACAATTAAATATTATAGAATAAAAAAGCCACATATGTTTCAAGAGAGAAAGAGAAATACCTTCCAGCATCTAAATGTATCACAGTTCTACAAAAAGTCTTTTAGAATATAATAAAACAATTTTCTCTTACCTGCAAAGGAGTCAGAACTCTAAGACGTAGAGAGGTGTAATAACTATTTTCTCAAGGTGCGCAAGGGCTTATATACAATTCCTGGTCAAGGAAATCGTAACCCATTCTATATAAAGTTATGAGTTAGGGCGAGATAGATTAAAACTCGAGGTCTCAAGCAGCAAGATTAAACGAGATTCTTACATATCGCATTCCCTTTTCCAAAAATGGTCGCAGGTTAGTTAAACTTACGCTCTCTACATCCAAGTCGCTGACTCGGCTAGTGAACTTGTTGATTTACGTATGCGTTAAAGAATTCGCTAGCATCAGGACAATTTTGCCTGTATGGTCTTTGAATTTACTAGCGTAAGCATAATTTTGCCTGTATAATCTTTTACCTGTGTACTGTTAATTAAAATCTTACTCTTACAGTAAAATATCAATGCAGTACACTTTTGTAATGTAATGTATTATAGCACTCAAGCGCTCCAAATTCGGTTTAGTTAAGAAATATAAACATTTGAATTCTAAAACAAAAATTAGTCTTTATAAAAATTCCTTGAAAATTAAACGATAAAAAAATTTTAAAAAATTAAATTATAAAAATTCTTTGAAAATTCTATCGTGACAATATTGTTTCTAAACAGTAACTTGGATGAAAAATCTCCAACGACAGTAGCGTTTGTACATTAAACTCTTTTTTGCTGCTGTTTATTTGATAGTGTTCTGATTTAAATAAATTTACTTAGAGAGGCGGGGGGGGGGGGGGGGGCAGGTTCTGCGTGTGCCCAAAAATTCCCTTGAAACAACTTTCATTTTTTGGATTGGGCCCAATAATTACGTTTGCGTGGGGATGGGGAATTACTTCCTACGCTAATGGATAGGTCGTTTAAAAAACTTGTACATAACACCGTCTTAAAAAGCCTTGAACTGTTGTATGATTCCAAAAATCGTGTTACATATTCAAGAACTTCGATGTGTCTAATGTACCAATTTATCTGTAACATATTTATTTATATACTTATTCAGTTGTACATTGGAATTACAGCCAAATTAATAATAAATGTATTCCTTTAAAAAAACACATTTATTTTGTCTTCCATCATGTGTCATTTTGATCACTCTTAGAAAAGGGTTTCGCTTTTGAATCTAATATTGCTCGTCATCAAAATTCAATATTGCACAAAAAGTGTCGTCTTTCTCATTGTTACTTCTTTTCTTTTGTGTATGAAGGATTTCGCAATTTAAAGACATTTCTTCCATTATATCTCTCTTTCTATAGTGTGCAAACAAAAGAAGAATTGGTAGTAAAGGTCATCCTTCTTGAACATTGCTCAAAAGAAGTTAAGGCTCATTTCTGATGTTAATTAAGAACACTACAGAGTCTACGGATATAGTCACAATTCAGATTTAACTGTAAACAATGAGAAATACAAAAGTCAGAGTGTGTTCTAAAAACAGCTAAAAGATCTGTGAAATGAAGTAGGGCGAGTAATTTAATATTATCATAAAAAACACAGATTTGGAATCCTAATTTCTGAGAATGAAGCAAAATAAATTTCACAAAATTAAACATTCTCCATTGACAATATGGATAGTGTCTCTCAAAGAAAAGCCTTATATATATATATATATATATATATATATATATATATATATATATCCACGTGCACTGGATTACTGGATAAATCTAAATGGACACTACACGCAGATTATATGCCATTCATATAGAGAATACAAAATTATCGTGCTCTGTAAATTGTCTTGTTGAGTCTTACCGGTATTTTGTTTTCACTCAGAAAATTACTCATCGCAGTGCTGTACTCATGGGCAGCGACATTTATCTACATCCAAGCAACTCACAAGGTACTAGTCCATGTAAAATCAAGGTTTAAAGATCAACATATCTAAAAATTCCGGTGAAAGGTAGTCACCAATTGATAAATTGGCAATTACAAGAAATATGGTTCTTATGAAGAATTTACCTATTCAGTTAAGGAATAATTTACCATTTCAATATTTGAGTCATATCAATAAAACTATAATGGACTAATACCACTGTCAGAGAGAAAGGTTTCTTATAAGCACAAAAGCTAGGTTTGCTATTGTCTTCACTGTATCTCACTAGCTCTAATAGTTCCGGTGCAGAAACGGCTCACTATATATATATATATATATATATATATATATATATATATATATATCCACCCCAGTTATATACGTTACTGGCCTTCCTGCTTTGACTGAATGCATAAAATGTTTATCAGAAGTACTCCAAAATTCCTGTGACTGACATATTTGTACCTTTTATCCCTTGATCACCTTCCCGGGGACCTGATCCAAAGTATTCAACAAATGTCATGTAACTAACATATTTGTACATTTGATCACTTGACCAGTCTCTTTATATTCTTTGCATTATATATTTGTAGGTGCAGGAGTAATTGCTGGATCCGTTGTGGGGTCAATAGCCGGAGCAAGTCTATTAGCTGGAACTATTTATGCGGGTTTTCAGTTCTTCAAAGGGTAATTATGCAAAACATTATGGCCTCAGTGGCTGAAGTTCAGTGAAACCCAGTTGCAAAAGACACTCAAGGACTAACCAGATAAACGTGTTGTAAAGGACAATCAATGGCTAACAATGTTTGTTGAATGAAACCCTGCTGTAAAGGACGTTCACGGACTAACCAAATAACTCGGTTGTAACGGTCACTACAGGACTAACCAAATACTCCGGTTGTAAAGGACACTCAAGGGGTAACAATGTTTGTTAAATGAATTCGATTGTAAAGGACATGTAAGGACTAACTAAATAACCAGATTGTAAAAGACCATCAAGGACTAACCATGTTTGTTAAATGAGACCTGTTGTAAAGCACACTCAAGGGCTAACAAAACAACCAGGTTGTAGAGAAAACTCAAGGGCTAACAACAAAAAATCCGGTTGTACAGGATATTCAAAGACTAGTAAACTAACCCGGTTGTAAAAAAACACTCAAGGGATAACAAAATAACGCAGTTGTGAAGGATACTCAATGGCTAACAAAACAACCCAGTTGTACAGGACCCACTAAATGGCTAACTAATTTATTTGCCTTTTGTGGATAGGTGGCCTTTATACAGATGCTAACATTTGAAACGGGATTTCATAATATATTAAGTCTTTTATAAGCAGGTGTTCTTTATATGAAAGTGTCCGCTAAAATGGGTTTAACTATAATTGGAAGTGTTGAGAGCCAAAATCATTCAAAAATAAATAATAATAATATTCGAACACTACTGCTACCACCAACACTGCAATAATAATAATAATAATAATAATAATAATAATCGAAAACTACTACTACCAACACTACTGCTACTACTACCACCAACACTGTAATAATAATATAATAATAATAATAATAATAATAATAATAATAATAATTATTATTATTATTATTACTATTATTATTATTATTATTATTATTATTAATATTCTTTTTCTTCTTCTTCGTATTCTTCTTCTTCTTCTTCTTCTTATTATTATTATTATTATTATTATTATTATAGAGTCTACTACTATTATTACAAATACACCTGCTACTACTACCACTGTTTGTTTACCAAAGATACAATATCATTGTTATTTGATTCCAAAAATAACATTATTGATATCTCAGTCACTGTTACGTACAGATATGCTTTCAGGGAAAGAAAAGAAAGTGTTTTTTGATACGTGAAAAAAATTATACAATATATACTTGATATCACATTACTCAACGCAAAAAGTATATATGAAATATATATTATTTATCAAGTTTTTCAGGTCTTCTCTATTTTTAAGTATTGATATCTAGCGAAGCAGAGGTTATCAACTTTTGTACTTCTGTATCAGATTTCTGTATTTATCTCTGTATTGAAAGAATTAAATTTCTCTGTGTGACAAAAACAAATCTATTCTGGTTTAACATGCATTCGCAACATAATTGACCAGTAAAAAGATATTAATTTGACTGCTCTAGTAATATACGTACCTACAGATTCAGCTTTATATTCTTGTGTGCATAGTTCATTGGCAGAGTTCTCAACATGTTGATAAACACACTACCGACTCCGACTGACAGTCGCAATGTCTCTGCAACGCTGACGGAAAATGCTGCCTTCCAACAGCAATAAACAATTTGTATTTCGAGTCGTCACCTATTGAAAGGACGGAATGTCGGGACGGATCCAGAAATATTTTTTGGGTGGGGGCATAAACAAGACCCAGGGGGCAAAGCATTGAGAAGCTCATGCATTTTAAGCGTTTGAAGGGAATAATTTAAATTATATGTAATTGTAAAGAAAACTTACTCTAGGAAACGGTCCGGTTGCTACGCGCTGATTTTGAGTGAGGATGTTTGGGGGGGGGGGAGCCTCATCCCCACCCCCATCCGCTCCTGGACTGCGCACTGGTTTTTCTCAAGTCAGTCAGAATCTCGCTATGAAATCAACAGTATGTCCATCAGTTATTTTTAACATAATCACATATTTCTTTCTTTGTGATCATTCGCAGTTTTGCGAATAGTGCACTCTCTGAAACGTGGTTTATTAAACAGGTGTTTGGCGAGGCCCATGAAACACGAAGTTGACAATGTCAGGTTCGACAGTCACTGTTACGCTTAATGCAAAACAACAGTTCCAAATCACCTTTTTTTCCCATTTCAGCACAAAATTGCGGCGAGTGGTAAGTTCTTCTACGGTACATGAAGCCATTATAGATAAGAAGAATGATGAAAACAGCGATAAAAATACAGACTGTGTTATTGCAGAAAAGATACAACAAAATGGAGTCATACCAGTAGCTTATAAGAATAGAGACATTTTAAGAGAACGAAATTGTTCCCTCCCCTAGAGGACAATGTGTCAGACCTACCTTTATTTCCCAACACAATTTCATCAAAACCTCCACTTTTGACCATTGTACCGACATATCAAGTGATTCAGAGAAAAATATCTAAACCAGCTCCTGAATATTCAAGATCCCTACATAATGCGCTGCAAAATTTTGTCCGCCCTAGTGTACAATTTATGGATTGAACTCTGATTACTTCGGATCACTGTCCAAACCGGCTGAAATTTGGGGTCTTCTTCGTTGCTGGTTTACGCGGATTTCATAGTATAGATACACTAAAAGTATTGCGTATATATTATTGTGACATGAAGGAAATTCAATATGTTCATTTCGTATTTTTTCATCTTTAATTTTTGTATCAACAATTCGGATATGTTTCTATATTTTATATATTATGATCACATGAGTCCTTTTCATCACGAGACTAATGTTTGTAATATTTAATAAAAGATATGTTTAACTTTCTCTCTCTCTCTCTCTCTCTCTCCTTATTTTTAAGCCGTGTTCATGATACAGCTGTCAATGAGAATATTTTTCAAAGGGAAACGGATTCATGAAGACAATGTATATATAGCTAATGCAAATTTTTAATACCTTATTTATATCAATTTTACACGAAACAAGCTTTTAAAACACTAACCAGATTTTTTTTTTACATTGCTTTCATTGTTTGTTCACCAATATCTTTGTAAATTGTATAACACATTTTTTTATTTCGTCAGCTTAATTCATCAATATTTGTATATATCACAAATAATATTCATCCAATCGCTTTACTATTTCATGCATTTGCTTTTCTTTTTAAAGAATCACACGACACCTGTCATAATGGTCACCTTTACTCAGCGGTCACCTGTTCACAACGGCCATTCTAATTTCCGCCCTGCAAATTTCCTATATATGCCCTGTATGTAACGGTCACCTGCCTTCCGGTTCATATATAGAAATAAATTTGTGAATTCAACAGGATATCAGTTATGTTCATCCTTTATTCTCCAAGTGCTTTGGCATCATCTTCATAGATGCTCTTCATATTGACATGGGGTTTTCTCCCGAAGACTTCTTATGACGACTACTTGGTCCTAAATGAAAATAGTCCTGATCTGATGGCCAATATGGTTGCCAGAGCGGCCATCTTGAAAATGTTGTAGTGCTACTCCGCCTGAATGGTTGGTCATATCAACATGGGATTTTGACAAAAAACTTCTTATGATCTCGGGTTGGGGTCCTGAATAAAAATTCTACTTAGCAATTATGGAATCGCAGTCCATCCCCTGTCGAGCAGCCACTAACGGCACGAAAAAGGTTTGGCTGGTTAAGGGAGGTGATAGTTGAATAGAGGTTTAATATTATTAATTCATTTCTATATGTCGGTATTATATTTTCCTGGTTTTGTTTTGATTCAGCGTAAATAAGACATGTGTCATACGAGTGTACATATCGAATACTAAGGGCCGGCCCAGAGAAATATTGTGGCCTGTGCGAACTTTGTATTCGCCCCACCCCCATTTTAGCGAAAGGTTCATGTAAAAAACCTATATGTATGGTCTACATTTTCAACATTTGAATTTATTTTATAAGATGAAAACACAAATCATTCAAAAGTACACTTTTCGTGCTTTGCAAGGTCGATTTTGGCGCCCCCTTGGCCGCGGCACCCTGTGCGGGGGCACACGTCGCCCATCTATAGGGCCAGCCCTGTGAATACTAGTATACTAAAAATTGTCTCTTCTTCATATACGCGACGTAGATGGTACTTAGAAGAAATGCCGTAACTTTAGCGTATCTATTCAAATGTTCCACACACGAACCTAAAAATCATTAGTGGACTTTTGACAAACCTTCTAAACTGCAAACTGTAAACAATGAAGGCGCTAACCTGGGCTGGCTCAGGTTTCGGCCTTTGACTGTATTTTCCTTTTAGTTGCAGGTATATGAACTGGTAAATATTTTTGTGATCGAAATTGCATTGCTATCATGAACCTTTCTTTTCATTTTCTGAATCTACTGTGTTTTTTTAATGGGTTTTTTGTTTCCAACAATCTTTCTGGTGACTGTAAGTATTTCGAAATTATAGGAATCTCAATTTAATATGTTTGTATTGCCGCTTTCCTTATTGGTATGATCTGAACGCTGATTTTCTTAATAAACTGCGAAAACAGGAACCCTTGTTGCATATTCCGCATGAACATCCTATCTTCGTGTATGCTAAATTAATATGTGAAAATAATTTATAATAACCAATAACAATAGAAAGAGAAAATTATCATGCGAGATATTGTAGATGAAGCGTATCTTCAGATCACATTGTCTTCATACAGTTGTTACCTCTAGGGGTTAGAAATAGTAACAAAAAAAAACCAAAAACGACTCAAACAAGCTTTCACAATTTCTAAAATATATAATTAATTTCCTAAAATATTAAATATTTCAAACAAACAAAGTGAAAGAATTAAAAATAACTTACATTTTAGAAATTCCAAAATAATCCTAAATGTCCTATTGAATTTTGATAATCCGGAAGTACCAAAGGTTGTGCGAATGAAATCACTAAAGTGCTTATATGCCACAAGAAACACAGTTTTAAATCCAAATGTTATTAATCCCAGGTAAACTCCTGTGAATGTATAATATTGTTAAGTTCATTGAAAAAATAGTACTTAAATCCAAAATGTACTATTTAGATAATAGATTTTCACCAGCTGATTTTACAAACAACAATAATCTTCCTTAACAACCTTATTATTCTGGAGAACAGCAAAGAATGAGGAACGCAGTGATTAAATTCTATTATATAGCCTCTTCCGGCTATATAATATATATAGCCTCTATAGAGAATTTAAACTCTAATACTACGACTTAGAATGAGTTCTGTCAACAACCTTCTTTAACCAACCAGAAACTAGGTCGCGCCTGTTACTGCTTGTAGTGCCTTTGCACTACAATTAAAATACCTTATTTCAAATCAACAAGATGTTGACATAGGATTCAGGTCATAAAATCTGCACGCGCTACCACGTGATTCACCATTGTGGGTTAAGCTGACGACATAATTATTGATTTTCCCTGGACTTAGCATGACTCATGTAAACATGTTGATTTGTACTTTACAAATAGCGTATGCTACTGAACTAAGGAATTATAATACAATGATTATAAACCCAAATGAAAACTATTATAATTTAAAGATAATGCATAATGCCGTAACACAGTATACTGAAAAGTGATCCCTCACTATAATGCACCTTAATATAACTAGGTCCCTTTTTATAAGACGGGCATTGTCATTGGTCTCTTTTTATAAGACGGGTGTTGTCATTGGTCCCTTTCATAAGACGGGTATTGTCATTGATCCAATTACATTTTGTAATATCAATGCTATGTACAACATACCCCCAGTAAAAGGCGACATCACATATAACGCAGTCCCTTTTATAAAAAAGGTGTTGTCATTGATCCAATTACGTTATGTAATGTCAATACTATGTACAATATACCATAGTATAAGGCGACCTAACGTACATCGCGGTACTCTTCTATAGATCCCTTTATCTACG
The DNA here is from genome assembly GCA_029931535.1 of Margaritifera margaritifera. Classification (NCBI taxonomy): domain Eukaryota; kingdom Metazoa; phylum Mollusca; class Bivalvia; order Unionida; family Margaritiferidae; genus Margaritifera; species Margaritifera margaritifera. The sequence continues at coordinate 1,336,018 of JAQPZY010001437.1, read as the reverse complement.
TTTTAATGAGAGTTCACTGCAGTAACATAGTTTCAAATATTTTTCCTGCTTTAGATTCATAACTTTGCTTATACTTACACTGAATGAATATAAAGTAATTGATCTCCAGAAAATAAATGTATAACACACATTTTGGAAACGGTAGGTTTTTATTGTTTTATCTTTTGTTAACTCTGTCCTCTCATCAACTTAATATCTCTTTTCTTCATATGTTTTACGCATGCGAATTCGGTCATTATTAAATTTTTAGATTAGTTTTCTTTTCCTTCCGTCTGTTTTAATCAATACTTGTTCCCCATTTTGCATAGACAGTGAATAACGTTATACAATTAATACATGTATATAATTAGTAACATGTTTATAAATTTCTATTTAAATTGCACCAAAATAGCAGTAGCATGGCTCCTTGCCAAAGTATTGTTTAACTTAAAGAAAGAATATATTCAAATGGAAAATCTATAATTTTATATCTTGGTGATCGTCTCCCAAGTATACAAATTTGCATTTTTTCGATATCATTGTGCATAATATCATTCATTCTACAGGTGTTATATCTCACTATTATTTAAAAAGTGATATTTTTTATTTCTTTAAAAAGTGGCACTTTGTCTTTGTTTCAGGACATTGCATGATATTAAAGCCGCAATTGTGGGAAAAGGTCATGGCCGTTCCTGTCGTCTTTCTAATTGGTCAACAAATGGGAAATCTTACTAACGATCTCATCAACAAACAAATGAAACAAACCTACATGTATATTTATTTGAAAGGAAATGCTGATTTCTTGGTTTCTTGAACAGAAATAAATTATGTCAACAGAACGCCTCCGGAAAAGAGATCACTTGTGACGTGTTCAAGGACTGAGGAATTTTTCAGCCAGTTGCGTACTAACGGGGGGGGGGGGGGGGGGCGGGGCGGACGGACGGGGTCAAATGGACGCCAAACCAGCTGATAAAAATTCGGGCCTCGTATTCTGGCCCTTTGGGCCATTTACCCTTAGTACGCCACTGTTTACAGTCTTCCTTATTGTCGGTGTAGCCATACAAAATTCAAATTCTGAACTTATTATTTCATTTCAATACAGTGTTTGTCCTAATACGACTCTATTCACAGCTTTTAATTGTCACGCATTTCAAGTTTCCAATAATACTGTCTCAAGAATCAGGATGAATTCTGTTATAATCTAGACGCCGGATTCTGTGATAATCTTAACGAAACTGACATAGCTAACGACCTAGGACATTGACATAGCTAACAACCTAGGCTTTGACAGGCGCCGGATTCTGTGATAATCTTAATGACACTGACATAGCTAACGAGCTATGCTTTGACAGGCGCCGGATTCTGTGATAATTTGGAATACACAGTAACAAATTCTTCAAGAATGAAGACAGTGATGTGTTTTCAAATAATCATGAGAGGCGCCATATTCTGTGATAATCTAACGACACTGACCCAGTTAAAGACTATGACTTTGACAGGCGCCAAATTTCCAGGAGTTCGAAAGAAACAAAATGGGAATGCAACCATTAATACTTTTATTATACAATGATACGAAAGATGGACAATGATACGAAAGATGGACAACGGAGCGATAGAAAATTACAAAGTTTCCATGTGTATCGACCTAATACATAGTCCTCATTAGGGACAATGCCAAAACATAATCAGGGATAAACACAAACAAAGAGTGATATATGTACAACAGTAAGTATTTATATTTTGGAACAGAAAATAAATAATGAAAAAGTCTAAACTAAAGAAAATAAATAAAACAATATAAAATAACTACATATCTACAAAGAGATATATTTACTATGAATAAGACAAACGAGATTTGAAGCAAGCTATCAGACCAATATAGCGTTTCTTAGGCGCCATCTATAGCAGCGCATCATTATTCTCTTCTAGCTTTACATACCGGAAGCAACCTCTACAACTGCGGGAGTGGGGGTGTAGAATTAGGTTTTACTTTGCGGAGAGGGGGCGGAATTTATTGCTACGCTACTGATACCAAAGTATTTACATTATAAGGGAAGGTGCTGGAAAGTATGTATGTATGTATGTATGTATGTATGTATGTATGTATGTATGTATGTATGTATGTATGTATGTATGTATGTATGTATGTATGTATGTATTTGGGTATCTCCTTTGTATTGTGGGTTAACGGCACGTCAGCACAATAACAGTAGTGGTTATATGGTGCCGATTAAAGGTAAAGCTGCTAAAATTTTAATTTCATTTTTGGACTATAAACGAAATTTGATGTAAGATATCAGCCCAATATAGCGCTAGAATGCTTATCGCAGCCCAGTCAACAACATGATTGCGAGACCGCGTTTCTTAGGCACCATCTATTGAGGCGCATCATTATTCTTTTCTGGCTTTACATGCCGGATATAATTGCCAATACGAGAAACAAAGATACGAAACAGTGGCGCAGCAACCACCCAAGCAACGTCTACAACTGCGGACCGGGGCAGAATTAAGTTTTGCTTTGCGGGGGGAGGGGGACAGATTTTCTTGCTACGCTACTGATACCAAAGTATTTACATTAGAAGGGAAGGTGGTGGAAAGTATGTATGTATGTATGTATGTATGTATGTATGTATGTATGTATGTATGTATGTATGTATGTATGTATGTATGTATGTATGTATGTATGTATGTATGTATGTATGTATGTCTCGGGGTTAACGGCACGTCAGCACAATAACAGTAGTGACTATATGGTGCCGATTAAAGGTAAAGCTATAAAATTTAATTTCATTTTTGGACTATAAACTTTCGTTTAAGCCATACTTGCCATGAATTCGCATCTGCAGTATCCAGTATTTATATTTATCGCCACATTAAATAAAACAATATAGCCCAAGAGTCATTAAATAAAACATTATAGCCCAAGAGTCATTTAAAAAAAACACTATAGCCCAAGAGTCATTAAATAAAACATTATAGTCCAAGAGTCATTAAATAAAACATTATAGCCCAAGAGTCATTAAATAAAACATTATAGTCCAAGAGTCATTAAATAAAACATTATAGCCCAAGAGTCATTAAATAAAACACTATAGCCCAAGAGTCATTAAATAAAACATTATAGCCCAAGAGTCATTAAATAAAACACTATAGCCCAAGAGTCATTAAATAAATATTATAGCCCAAGAGTTATTAAATTAAACATTATAGCCCAAGAGTCATTAAATTAAACATTATAGCCCAAGAGTCATTAAATAAAACATTATAGCCCAAGAGTCATTAAATAAAACATTATAGCCCAAGAGTCATTAAATAAAACACTATAGCCCAGAGTCATTAAATAAAACATTATAGCCCAAGAGTCATTAAAAAAAACACTATAGCCCAAGAGTCATTAAATAAAACACTATAGCCCAAGAGTCATTAAATAAAACACTATAGCCCAAGAGTCATTAAATAAAACACTATAGACCAAGAGTCATTAAATAAAACACTATAGCCCAAGAGTCATTAAATAAAACACTATAGCCCAAGAGTCATTAAACAAAACACTATAGCCCAAGAGTCATTAAATAAAACACTATAGCCCAAGAGTGTTATGTTTAACCCACCGTTCATCAGTTTCTTTCCTGTCAGTTTGCTCAGCCTCATTCTCCTGTAGAGACACCAATTTATTATTATTATTATTATTATTATTATTATTATTATTATTATTATTATTATTTTATTATTATTATTTTTGTTATTACTATTATTATTATTATTTTATTATTATTATTATTTTTTATTATTATTATTATTATTATTATTTTATTATTATTATTTTTGTTATTACTATTATTATTATTTTATTATTATTATTTTTATTATTATTATTATTATTATTATTATTATTATTATTATTGTCAGTAGTAGTAGCATAGTTACGATTATTATTATTACTTTTATTATAATTATTTCTTTATTATTACGCCGTTACATGTTATCTATTGTCTTGTGGTGCTTCATGTTTACGTTTATTTGGAAGAGATTAAATTCCTAAAACTTTTTGAGGCGCATATTTTTTTTTATACCTTTACTTTTTTTCTTTCTATCTTTATCTTGTAATACGTCATGTTTAAGTTAAAGTAGAAGGGTTTATTTACCTACATATTTTTTCTGGTATTCTTTATATTTGCATTTTTAAAGTTTTACCTTTAATCTACAGCCAGCATTGCTCTGACGTACCATTAAGCCCTTATACATACATAAGCATATATATACCTTACATCCACCTTCACTTATAATGTAAATACTATTTTTATATATTTGTTCCTCGTAGTGGCGGTTATATCTGAGATGTAAAACAATGCACCGCTACAGATGGCGCCATTTGAACACGATCTCAGCATTGCGCTATTGTGCTGATGATAGCTTGCATAAAAAAATCCCATTTGCCTTATTGAATGATAACATATTTCTTTCTATATATATATATATATATATATACTTACTTCTTGTTATATATTACCTATTCATTATTCTGGATAGTTTTTCTTTTCTGTTCCAAAATGTAAACATTTATTATTCTACACATGTCACTCTTTGTGTGTGTGTGTGTGTGTGTGTGTGTGTGTGTGTGTGTATTTCCATATATTTTTATTGTTCCCTTTGGTAGACCTTACTTTAGGTAGAAAGGTAAGAATGCTTTGTTATTTTCCCCATGCTCCGTTTTCCAATGTTGTGTTATTATATATATATAGAATCAAACGTATCAAACAATAATATAGCTTGTCCCAAAAATGTGTTGACTACGTACAAGTGTTCAGTTCCTTTTTGTACGCTGACGAATGTAAAGACACATAACTCGATATGAACTGTTATAGTTTGAAATTACAAGTTTTTTTTACATTTCCAGTTCACAGCTATAAAATTAAATTTCTTTTCCCATTATCACACCAATCGTGATGGCTCTTAAATAATACAGATAGGTTATCAAAGTAACTTGACCCTGTATAACGAAATACAGAAAGGTTATCAAAGTAACTTGACCCTGTATAACGAAATACAGAAAGGTTATCAAAGTAACTTGACACTGAATAACGAAACAAGCGAGTTTTATTATTCCGTTTTGTGCCGAAATTGATTGACAAGGCTGCAAATTGATTTTGATAGCCTGTTTTGTAGAAAGTAAAAATTAATACAGTAAATCGTAACATAATTAGATCTACTTGAAGGTAGATAAATACAGTATAACGGTATAATATATGCCTGGGGATAAGAGTCATGCGTTGTTTGTAATAAGTTATTTTGTTATATAGTTATACTTATTATTATTTTTTAAATATTACCCACCATTTTGCATGCGGTAATGTTTATTTATGAAAACGTCAATCCTCTTACTTATGAACACGTCAATCCTCTTACTTTCGAAAACGTCAATCCTCTTGCGGCCAATCGCATATTCTGAATATTAGTACTATTCTTACTAGGAAGAAAAAGAAACAATCAAAATTAACCTATGGATCAATAATTGTGAATTAAGCCTAATATTTTCCACTATTGCCTCCATAACAGGAGGCAAAAACTTTTATTGTAAACTGGATGTCTCTGATTTGTTTGTAAATGATCTTATTAGCTACAAGTTGCAGTGTACATGAATATGACATTCCCTGAGATCATACCATACATTGGTACATGAATATGACATTCCCTGAGATCATACCATACATTGGTACATGATATGACATTCCCTGAGATCATACCATACATTGGTACATGAATATGACATTCCCTGAGATCATTCCATATATTGGTACATGAATATGACATTCCCTGAGATCATACCATACATTGGTACATGAATATGACATTCCCTGAGATCATACCATACATTGGTACATGAATATGACATTTCCTGAGATCATACCATACATTGGTACATGAATATGACATTCCCTTAGATCATACCATACATTGGTACATGAATATGACATTCCCTGAGATCATACCATACATTGGTACATGAATATGACATTCCCTGTGATCATACCATACATTGGTACATGAATATGACATTCCCTGAGATCATACCATACATTGGTACATGAATATGACATTCCCTGAGATCATACCATACATTGGTACATGAATATGACATTCCCTGAGATCATACCATTGCAGTGTACATGAATATGACATTCCCTGAGATCATACCATACATTGGTACATGAATATGACATTCCCTGAGATCATACCATTGCAGTGTACATGAATATGACATTCCCTGAGATCATACCATTGCAGTGTACACGAATATGACATTCCCTGAGATCATACCATACATTTGCTCCTAATAATTAATTATTCCCACGCTTTCCAAAGAAAAGGTGGGAATTATATTATCTTTCCAGTCTGTACGTGCATGTGTGCGAGTGTTTTAATGCCAATCAACTCCCGTTTAAATCAGAGACTTGACATTGTAGGCATAGAATGGTACGTACGTACATGTGCACAACGCTATTTGATTTAGGATAACTTAGAAGATGTAATTAGCTGCAGACTTCTGGTTTGTAAATGAATCACAGAGCCATTTACAGTTCATCACTTTGCTCTCGTTGATTCCTAGATATCTCGACTTCTAGATAATATATGACCTGGCCGGGCTATCGACGCATACTCTTATCACGTGACAAGATGCAATTGACGTGACTTCAAGTTAACATATCGACTAGCTATCGACACGAAGCATGTCACGTGATAAGATGCAATCGACATGAGCTCCTAATGAGTATATATCGTTATGGATGATCGCAGGTGAAATGTCAGTATTTAAGTTAAGACAAAAACAAAATTAAACAACGCAAATATATATATATATATATATATATATATATATATATATATATATATATATATATATATATATATATATATATATGCTTTGTTTGTTTTATTTAATTTAGGGTGTAAACGATCTAAAAAGCACACAAACTTTAAAGTTTTACTGAATTTTGTTGCGATAAAATACATTAAAAATATGTCCAACAATAAAACTTCATTACACAGAAAAGTTTAGGAAACTGTACCCTGTCAATAAGCGTCAATTAAATAATAGCTGATAGATTGTGTAAAAAAGAAGTAATGAGCGATGTCAAAAGTATGAAGTAATATTGTAATAATCTGGTTATTTCGACCTGCGCAGTAAGCGCTGATTTTACAGTCGCAAACATCCTTAATCAGTTTTTCTTTTGCCTCGAACACACACACACACACACACACACACACACACACACACAATAAATCTGCATGAACCGCCACTTGATTTGTGTTAAAAATTTAAAATTGTAAGAAATGCTTAAATGAAAATGTGCTCGTGGCAAGTATTGTTAAAAGATTGTTCAACTCTTTACAATAAAGACAAATCAAACGATACATGTCAGGTGTATTGATAAAATCAGAGACAATATAAAGTCTAAATGGTAATACAACACGGAAGACGCGTAAATATTAACTTAACATACAACCGAGGAAGTAAAACGTGTTTGAACACTACCCAGCAAATATATCTTTTCTGTTAGCATAACAAAAATATTAAAAAAGAACAAATAAACGCTTCCACAGATTTAAAGCAGGAAAGGCTTGCCAGATATTCGCGCTTGTGTGTGTTGAAGTGTGTGTATGTGTGTTTGTATCTTGAAACGTCTAGTCTCTCAAGGCGATTAATTTATGTGGTTCGGACTCTTATCTCCATGTTTCGTCTCTTTTAAATAATGGACGCAAACGAATTTTACACGAACAGGGATAAACAACAACAGACTGGAAAACAGGGATAAACAACAGCAGACTGGCGAACAGGGATAAACAACAGCAGACTGGAAAACAGGGATAAACAACAGCAGATTGGAAAACAGGGATAAACAACAGCAGACTGGAAAACAGGGATAAACAACAGCAGACTGGAAAACAGGGATAAACAACAGCAGATTGGAAAACAGGGATAAACAACAGCAGACTGGAAAACAGGGATAAACAACAGCCGACTGGAAAACAAGGATAAACAACAGCCGACTGGAAAACAGGGATAAACAACAGCAGACTGGAAAACAGGGATAAACAACAGCAGACTGGAAAACAGGGATAAACAACAGCAGATTGGAAAACAGGGATAAACAACAGCAGACTGGAAAACAGGGATAAACAACAGCAGACTGGAAAACAAGGATAAACAACAGCCGACTGGAAAACAGGGATAAACAACAGCAGACTGGAAAACAGGGATAAACAACAGCAGACTGGAAAACAGGGATAAACAACAGCAGACTGGAAAACAGGGATAAACAACAGCAGACTGGAAAACAGGGATAAACAACGGCAGTCTGGCGAACAGGGATAAACAACAGCAGACTGGAAAACAGGGATAAACAACAGCAGACTGGAAAACAAACAACAGCAGACTGGCGAAAAAAACGGCTAGATAAATGGTTAGGTGCAGATCTAGATAGATAGAGATCAAATAATGTTAGATATACAACAGACAGACAGAGAGATCATAGATAGATAGACAACATACATTAGATAGATAAATATATAGATATATATCGGTATGCACATATTTTCATTGTTTTCACTTGTTATCAGACTGCCAAGAGACTTAGGATAGAAATAAAAGATGGACGGGATTTTCGATGATTTTGGAAAGGAAAACATGTATGAAATGCACCTTTTCTGTAAAATGTCGCTTTTATTCGTACAATATATCAAATCTTGATAAAGCAAATAAACTGTAGCTTTAAATAGCTGAATTTAACACAATGCGATCATTGTTATGAATGGGATTTAACACAATACGATCGTTGTTATGAATGGGATTTAACAAAATGCGATCATTGTTATGAATGGGATTTAACACAATGCGATCATTGTTATGAATGGGATTTAACACATTCATTGTTATGAATGAGTATCTTACATCTTTTTGATACCTTCACGTCACACATCCGCATCACACCTCTTTGGCGTTGGAGTCAATACCCGACAAAATATCAGCTGTCACCCATCCGAGCCTTTGGCCTGGGAGTCGATTCCCGACCAAGATCAGCTGTGGTCCATCCGAGTTCGATGGTTTTCAACCGGTTCTTGCACTAAATTGCCGTTGAAATCACAAAAGTTGCGTCGTAGTCCTCAAAACAATTGTTATAACTTGCTAAAATGAGAAATGTATAACGTTCTTGACATATACTATATGACGATAAGTTCTTTGTGACTATATATTGTAAAGATTTTGTATGTTTAAATTCAGATCGCCTCCATTGAATTCATTTCCAGTAGAATAAAGTCAAAACGATACATGACATAATAACAAAGTACTCAAACAAACGAAACAGCTTTTTTCAGAAATTGAATGTGTGTATCTAGACAAACTTAACCTTCCCCTTTCCCAGCATGAACAATTTCTCTTTGTGTTATGCAAGAAAAGCAATCTCACTGAACAATTTGGACTTAATCACAACCGTCGAACCTTCGTCAAACAAATCAAACATGGGCGTGAACAAGGCGTGCCTGCGACCTACAAATACAAAAAGGGACAAGTTAAATGGGAAAATATAAACTGAATGTATAACACATATACCATTCCAAACAGTTTTTACTATTGGAAACTCATTCTGGTATACATGTGTGCCATGTGTTCATCCAGGGCACTGTTTTCCATGACAATGTGATCGTGTCATTTATTTGACCACTCGGGAAAGTCAGACTGGTCTGACTGCTCAATTGCACATGTATTTCATTAAAACCAGCGTGTTTCGTCCAACTCGGTTGGACAAGCTTTCTGTTTGTATTACCCCCACTCAGATGGATAAGCTTTTTATTTATCCTACTTGGTTGGGCAAGGTTTCTATTTTTTCTACTTGGTTAGACAAGCTTTCCATTTGCTCTACTCAGTTGGGCAAGCTTTCTATTTTTTCTACTTGGTTGGACAAGCTTTCTATTTGCTCTACTCAGTTGGGCAAGCTTTCTATTTTTTCTACTTGGTTGGGCAAGGTTTCTATTTTTTCTACTTGGTTGGACAAGCTTTCCATTTGCTCTACTCAGTTGGGCAAGCTTTCTATTTTTTCTACTTGGTTGGACAAGCTTTCTATTTGCCCTACTCAGTTGCGCAAACTTTTCTCCTACCACACTATTATGCAATGATTCATGACTAGCTGGCGATCAAATTGGCTAATAGTCGATTAGGAATGTCTGTTATGTTATGTCCTTTTTTAAAACATTGTTCACGCCGTTTCCTTGCTTATATATTTTTTAAAACATTGTTCACGCCGTTTCCTTGCTTATATCTTTTTTTAAAATATTTTTCACGCCGTTTCCTTGCTTATATCTTTTTTAAAACATTGTTCACGCCGTTTCCTTGCTTATATCTTTTTTTAAAACATTTTTCACGCCGTTTCCTTGCTTATATCTTTTTTATAACATTGTTCAAGCCGTTTCCTTGCTAAGAAGTTGAAATACAGATAGCTATAAGTTTTCTATTTTTAACATAAATTTCATAACATTTTCACTATCAACAAAGAATTCAGCTAGCATTAAACGGTAAGAAAGTTCAATAGAAAAACTAGGACCTTTTTAATAGAAAATGTTTTGCTAATTGAGTAAGCATGGCTGTCTCGGATTTGGCAATTTGTCAAATCTTTAGATTTAACATTTATATCAAACACACTTTCTGATCTCATTAACAATGCCAAATAGTAGGGATATCAGCTGCATCCACGTGTAATGACAAATATTAGGCTATCAGCTGTATCCAATTGTGAATGACAAATAGTAGGGCTATCAGCTGTATCCAGGTGTGAATGACAAATAGTAGGGCTATCAGCTGTATCCAGGTGTGAATGACAAATAGTAGGGCCATCAGCTGTATCCACGTGTGAATGACAAATAGTAGGGATATCAGCTGTATCCACGTGTGAATTACAAATAGTAGGGCTATCTGTTGTATCCAATTGTGAATGACAAATAGTAGGGTTATCAGCTGTATACAGGTGTGAATGACAAATAGTAGGGCTATCAAATGTATCCAATTGTGAATTACAAATAGTAGGGCTATCAGCAGTATCCAGGTGTGAATGACAAATAGTAGGGCTATCAGCAGTATCCAGGTGTGAATGACAAATAGTAGGGCTATCAGCAGTATCCAGGTGTGAATGACAAATAGTAGGGCTATCAGCAGTATCCAGGTATGAATGACAAATAGTATACTATCAGCAGTATCCAGGTGTGAATGACAAATAGTAGGGCTATCAGCTGTATCCAGGTGTGAATGACAAATAGTAGGGCTATCAGCTGTATCCAGGTGTGAATGACAAATACTAGGGCTATCAGCTGTATCCAGGTGTGAATTATAAATATTAGGGCTATCAGCATTATCCAGGTGTGAATGTTTACGTACTATCTTCATAACACATGCCAGCTTGTGGGACCAGAAGCTGACAATGTCCCACAAGCAATATCAAAATGTAGAGAACATAAAGAAACTATGAGCATAGATAACTAAATACATGACCACTTAGGTTCAGCTCTTTGTTTTAAGTTGAATCCATTGCATTTAATGCAATAAGCCTGGAAAAACTTGCTAAATGTTTTTCAATTAGGAAAGATTTTCTGACGCAAATCTGTGTGGTCTGGACACAGAGCAAATGGTCAAACTATGGATTGTTTTGGTATTGATAAATTATTGATGGGGCACTGGCCAGTCTCTCACCTTCTTATACTGAAATCACAATTTCCCTTTGAATATTAATAAGTACAACTGATTCGGTTTTGAACAGTAGCGTTTGTCTCTTCCGTGTCTAAGTAAACTGCACTGAGAGTCGCCTCCTATTACAGGAACTTTTCCTGCTCATTTCAGTCAAGATCTCATTTTGAAGCATGCTGCATGAAGGGGACAGAATATTTCCATGTTATGGTCGCTTGCTAGCGACGGACAATTATTTAGTTATTGTTTTACAGGTATATAACACTTGTTGTGATCAGTTGTTGGCAATTAGAATTTCACTCTCTGAAACGTTATACAAGTAATAGTCAGACGATATGAGTGGTATACCAGATATACTGTAGGGTGGGGCGACGAAAAGGGTACTGGTTGTAAGTTTTCTTTGCCAATATACTTTGAGTCCAGGACACATGCTGGACCATGTTGATGGCAGGGTGGGAAGGAAAAGACATGGTTAAGATGGTTAGTGGGGTTGTGGTGTCTTCACGTTAATTCATTTGTGTTTCTTCTCAATTTAAAGTTTTCTTTCTACGTTAATTGACAGACGGCACAATAAATACAGTCAATTTTCAATGTTCATCATTTCACTGTATTCCCTGAGCCGATTTTTAAAAAAATGTATATTCTCTCTCTCTCTCTCTCTCTCTCTCTCTCTCTCTCTCTCTCTCTCTCTCTCTCACACACACATTGTAATCTAGAACTGTCCACGCGTTGATTCATTCTTTTTGTTGTTGCAATATAATGTTATCCATCATATTTCATATATAAGATGACACCATAAATACGAACAGTTTTAATGTCTACCTGTTATGTCATTTGCTACATTATTCCACTTCGAAAATTCTCTCTCTCTCTCTCTCTCTCTCTCTCTCTCTCTCTCTCTCTCTCTCTCTCTCTCTCTCTCTCTCTCTCTCTCATTGTGACATAGATCTATTCCACCAGAGGCGAGATACAGCGTCTGACGTCATTGATCAATATTCCAATTGGTAGCGCCCATCCACTGAATACCAACTACTTGTACTCCACGGCCCACCTGTGGATTACCAGAACTTAAAACAGGGAAAGATCTGACGAGAAAGCAGCAGTCATACATTAATCAACAGGAGAGCGGCGAGGGACGCTAAGAGTTGTCAATTTGATTTGTGACAACAGCATGGAGATAGACTCTATCAGAGGCAACGGCATGGAAATAGACTCTATCAGAGGCAACGGGATGGAAATAGACTCTATCAGAGGCAACGGCATGGAATAGACTCTATCCTAGCCAACAGCAGGGAAATAGACTCTATCCTAGCCAACAGCAGGGAAATAGACTCTATCAGAGGCAACGGCATGGAAATAGACTCTATCCTAGCCAACATCAGGGAAATAGACTCTATCCTAGCCAACAGCAGGGAAATAGACTCTATCCTAGCCAACAGCGTGGAAATAGACTCCATCCTAGCCAACATCAGGGAAATAGACTCTATCCTAGCCAACAGCAGGGAAATAGACTCTATCCTAGCCAACAGCAGGGAAATAAGCTCTATCCTAGCCAACAGCAGGGAAATAGACTCTATCCTAGCCAACAGCAGGGAAATAGACTCTATCCTAGCCAACAGCAGGGAAATAGACTCTATCCTAACCAACAGTAGGGAAATAGACTCTATCCTAGCCAACAGCATGGAAATAGACTTTATCCTAGCCAACAGCAGGGAAATAGACTCTATCCTAGCCAACAACAGGGAAATAGACTCTATCCTAGCCAACAGCAGGGAAATAGACTCTATCCTAACAAACAGCGGGGAGATAGACTCTATCCGAGACTATAAATAATTTCCGTATTGAAAATGTTACGTATCGTTACTTGACAATATTGCTTGTATTATGTTTCACTGTGAAATAATACACTTTATACACATTTGTGTACGCTCTGCATTCAGTAGAATATAAAACCGGCTTATATCATTCAAAGGACGCAAACAATTTGAATGTTTTTCTTTTGTTTACCAGTATCAGTCAAGTGCCAATAGCTAATTGATCTAAACGGAGGCCATGTTCTATTTATTGGAGATCCTTATATGAAGTAAGACAAACTGATCACTATCTGATGTAATCCTGCCATTCCATGTGACAGGTTGACGTGATTTATATTATCCCGTGCCGTATTATTTCGTTCAACCATCAATACAAAACCCTCTTGAAAGATGTACTTGTCAATATCGCAACAACTTTCAAAGAACGAAACCAACAGTACATCATAATTAAAAAAATCTTTAGGATCGGAAAGCCCAGTTTTATGAAAAGAGAAAAACAGAGGCTTTACTTTGAGGTGTCGTATTCACAAAAAATACCCTCCTTCTCTCTCTCTCTCTCTCTCTCTCTCTCTCTCTCTTACAAGGCTCACTTTCAGCAAGATTCTCGCAGCCTCAAAGATTGAGGTTTAGATATAGCCTATTACGGGATATTTCGTGGGGGGGGGGGAGGGGGCTGCTATTTGACTTTTGAGCACAATATTCCGACCCTAAAATAGATTGAAGAAGAAACTCTCGTTCCGATTTGCACAAAAAAAAAAAAAATTTATTTTATCCAACATATTAACTGAAGAAAAAAAATCATTATGAGATAAAAAGGCAAAAAAATATCATGGTTTACAAGAAAATTGTATCTCACCCCCACCCCCTTCAAAAAGTAAATGATAACCGCAAACTTTAATTTGGCTCTCGCAACATCCATGCGCGACACCGGTTTCAGTTTGTGAAGCGTCTCCAAGATTTATAGCTTTGGCCGAACATTGTGAAAACAAATCTCTGTTGCCTGTCATTCCCTGAATACAATGAATACGTTCGTCACAGCCTTTCATCTTCCACTCTATGTACCAAACTATATAGAAACAGTAAGATTGACATATTCTGCAAATAAAGACATAACCTTCAATTTTTGACTACCAATTTCTTTGCAACAGAGTAAAATCATTGAATTTAAGAAGGTTTGAATAGATGATTCGACTTCCTAAACTGCCCAGTTTAAAGAAATCGGGAAACTCTAACTTTTGTCTTCAAATTTTTTATTTTAAGTTTGAATTTGGTTCTATAGTTAAAACCTCAAGACCAGACTTTCGAAAGATTTCTTGTCAGTGAATTTTCCATTCAGTAACCTTGAATTATACTGCATTCAACGATCATATGTGCTGTTTTATGTCTGTATGTCTGTTTTATGTCTGTGTGTCTGTTTGTTGCTTGCCTTTGTTAAGAGTTGGAATCTTTCAGCAGTCAAATATTGTGTATACATTATTCCTAGGTGTTGTACATTGTAGGTATATCAGTCTGTCCACTTCATATGTATTTCAAACACTTAATACACATTACTGATAAGCGGATCGATACAAATTGTTTGAAACAGGAACAAGTTTTCTATGTGTTGGAAATTAATGGATATTACCAATCTAAGAGGGCGGTACGTACATCCGCAAAGGTGAGTTTTACATTTACTGGTCATTTTCCTAAATATACAACCCATACAATTCTAAGACTTTAATAACTATCTACATAAATTTTAACGACAAATGTACATTTCTTGTCACTTTATTGTACTTTCACTAGGTTAGTAACTATATATCAACTCCAACGCTGATACGAAGACGAAATTTGAATTTGTTAACGAATTTATTAATAGTTGCATCACTATGACTATAAAATATTGCCCCTTTATAACTTTCATTACTTATGTCTTTTTCTTTTCATATATTGACTCATCGATATAGCCATATACATGCTGTCTCATTCAGCAGTTATTTTGTATATCTAAATAGCTAGCTAGTTATCCATCAGTATTTCTATGTAACTATCTAGCTATTTAACCGTCAGTCTGTCTATTTAACTAGCTAGCTGGTTAACCGTCAGTCTGTCTATGTAACTAGCTAGCTAGTTATCCGTCATGCTGTCTATTTAATAGCTAGCTAGTTATTAGTCGGTATGTCTATTTAGCTAGCTAGCTAGTTATCCGTCAGGCTGTCTATTAACTAGCTAGCTAGTTATCCGTCATGCTGTCTATTTAACTAGCTAGCTAGTTATCCGTCAGGATGTCTATTTAACTAGCTAGCTAGTTATCCGTCAGGCTGTCTATTTAACTAGCTAGCTAGTTAACCGTCAGTCTGTCTATTTAACTAGCTAGCTAGTTAACCGTCATGCTGTCTATTTAACTAGCTAGCTAGTTATCCGTCAGGCTGTCTATTTAACTAGCTAGATAGTTATTAGTCGGTATGTCTATTTAGCTAGCTAGCTAGTTATCCGTCAGGCTGTCTATTAACTAGCTAGCTAGTTAACCGTCAGTCTGTCTATGTAACTAGCTAGCTAGTTATCCGTCATGCTGTCTATTTAACTAGCTAGCTAGTTAACCGTCAGTCTGTCTATGTAACTAGCTAGCTAGTTATCCGTCAGGCTGACTATTTAACTAGCTAGCTAGTTATTAGTCGGTATGTCTATTTAGCTAGCTAGCTAGTTATCCGTCAGGCTGTCTATTAACTAGCTAGCTAGTTAACCGTCAGTCTGTCTATGTAACTAGCTAGCTAGTTATCCGTCATGCTGTCTATTTAACTAGCTAGCTAGTTATTAGTCGGTATGTCTATTTATCTTGCTAGCTAGTTATCCGTCAGGCTGTCTATTAACTTGCTAGCTAGTTATCCGTCAGGCTGTCTGTGTAACTGGCTAGCTAGTTATCCGTCAGGCTGTCTATTAACTTGCTAGCTAGTTATCCGTCAGGCTGTCTATTAACTGGCTAACTAGTTATCCGTCAGTCTGTTTATTTACCCGTTAGTCTCCTATTCCACTTTTCCAATTCTTCGTTAAAATCATAAATATAGACAGAAGGGTGCGGAAATATGTTCGTTTAAATGAATCAAAATATAATGTACCGTTGACTTCTCAGACATGTATAAACCAAAGCTACATGTAACATTGGTACATATAATGTCAACATATGTTTGTCCTGTGGTGCACTTGTATCTCGCGCTAAAAGAGAAAAAAATACCTGTGTATCCATAGTATATAAGGAAGTATTTGTATATATTGATTTCAATCTACTCAAGGGATACTCCTAACCTTGAAACCCTAACTCAGCATTTTGTTGGGACACTGAACTACCTAGATAAACTAGGATAGCAACATACTATGTCATTTTCTAGTACTGACATCAAGATACCATCAAAAACTACCAGACAAACTTTGATGACAATGTACTATGAAATTTACTACTGCTGACATCACGATGCCAACAAAAACTACCAGACAAACTTTGATGACAATGTACTATGTCATTTTCTAGTACTGACATCAAGATACCATCAAAAACTACCAGACAAACTTTGATGACAATGTACTATGAAATTTACTACTGCTGACATCACGATGCCAACAAAAACTACCAGACAAACTTTGATGACAATGTACTATGAAATTTACTACTGCTGACATCACGATGCCAACAAAAACTACCCAGACAAACTTTGATGACAATGTACTATGTCATTTTCTAGTACTGACATCAAGATACCATCAAAAACTACCAGACAAACTTTGATGACAATGTACTATGAAATTTACTACTGCTGACATCACGATGCCAACAAAAACTACCAGACAAACTTTGATGACAATGTACTATGAAATTTACTACTGCTGACATCACGATACCAACAAAAACTACCCAGACAAACTTTGATAACAATGTACTATGCCATTTACTACTGCTGACATCACGATACCAACAAAAACTACCAGACAAACTTTGATAACAATGTACTATGAAATTTATTACTGCTTAGATCACAATAACAACAACATACGCAGAGAAACTTTGATAACAATTTACTATCCCATTTACTACTGCTGACATCACAATACCAACAAATTACCCAGACAAACTTTGATAACAATGTACTATGCCATTTAGTACTGCTGACATCACGATACAACAAACTACCCAGACAAACTTTCACAACAAGGTACTCTGTCATTTACTAGTGCTGACATCACGATACCAACAAACTACCCAGACAAACTTTGATAACAAGGTACTGTCATTTACTAGTGCTGACATCACGACACCAACAAACTCTTATGTTAGAGTAAGTTTAGGCCTAACATTTGGAAAGAAGAGGAAAGCTTAAGAAAACATGAATTCATCTGTGTAGACATTTTACTAACCCGTCACTGCTTCCTGTATTCATATTAATAAATCATGTATAGACAATTTCCGTATAATGTCATGAACTATTTAGAACCAAAACAATCGGATACTTGAATATCTGGATACAATTTTGTCATTCTAAATACATTTTTCGAGGGGTCACTAATTAATTAATCCTCACAACATACATTTTGAAGGAATTTATACTCAGTAATTTAAGCTCTACAATTATTGGTCTGCAATGAATTATTCAACATTTTCAAAGATTTCCATGCTAAATAAAAAGAAAGCTTGTTCAACATTTTACATTTTAGGCAATCAACCCATCAATAATGTAAAATACCAAGAAAACAAATTGTTTTACAGATCATGTAACTAAGTACACGAAATTGATTAGAATTGTAACACCCTCCCTCTCTCTCTCTCTCTCTCTCTCTCTCTCTCTCTCTCTCTCATATACATGTTCGTGCAATCTTTTACCTCCTCGGATCGTGTAGATAATGTTTAGCACAAGAACAATTATATCAAAACAGGAATGAAAGTAAGATATTAATAGAGACAAAAAGCTACTGCATCTATATAGTTTTAACGTGTAAAACCATCGGAAATGGCATTTTCGCATTGTGTTAGATCTCTTGCTGATAAATTGCGCTGGTATAAAATCCTCGCCTATCTTTCTCTATGTATAAATATGTGTAATTGGATTCTCTATATAGATGTATGTGTAATTGGTTTCTCTATAGATATGTGTAACTGGATTCTCTATAGATATGTGTAACTGGATTCTCTATAGATACGTGTAATTGGATTCTTTACATAGATATATGTGTAACTGGATTCTTTTTATAGATATATGTGTAACTGGATTCTTTACATAGATATATGTGTAACTGGATTCTTTATATAGATATATGTGTAATTGGATTCTCTATATTGATATATATGTAACTGGATTCTTTATATAGATATATGTGTAATTGGATTCTTTATATAGATATATGTGTAACTGGATTCTTTACATAGATATATGTGTAACTGGATTCTTTATATAGATATATGTGTAATTGGATTCTCTATATTGATATATGTGTAACTGGATTCTTTATATAGATATATGTGTAATTGGATTCTCTATATTGATATATGTGTAACTGGGTTATACAGATCTATGTGTAATTGGATTCTCTATATTGATATATGTGTAACTGGATTCTTTATATAGATATATGTGTAATTGGATTCTCTATATTGATATATGTGTAACTGGATTCTTTACATAGATATATGTGTAATTGGATTATACAGAACTATGTGTAATACGATGATTTGCGGACGTTTGATCACAGACCTGTTGATAATAGGACGTTTGATCATAACCAGTTGCTCACGCGGACGATTGATAAATATAGACTATTGATCATAGGACGATTGATCAATATAGACTATTGATCATAGGACGATTGATCAATATAGACTATTGATCATAGGACGATTGATAAGTATAGACTATTGATCATAGGACGATTGATCAATATAGACTATTGATCATAGGACGATTGATCAATATAGACTATTGATCATAGGACGATTGATAAGTATAGACTATTGATCATAGGACGATTGATGAGTATAGACTATTGATCATAGGACGATTGATCAGTATAGACTATTGATCATATTACGATTGATCAGTATAGACTATTGATCATAGGACGATTGATCAATATAGACTATTGATTATAGGACGATTGATCAGTATAGACTATTGATCATAGGACGATTGATCAATATAGACTATTGATCATAGGACGATTGATCAGTATAGACTATTGATCATAGGACGATTGATCAGTATAGACTATTGATCATAGGACGATTGATCAATATAGACTATTGATCATAGGACGATTGATCAGTATAGACTATTGATCATAGGACGATTGATCAATATAGACTATTGATCATAGGACGATTGATCAGTATAGACTATTGATCATAGGACGATTGATCATAATTAAAGATGCCAAGGGGTACCTGGGTACCCGCCCGTTGATAGTTACCCGGGTAATAAAATGAGCCATAGGGTACTCGTTTAATTCATGTAAAAAAAAAACACCGTTAAGTTCAGATCGACTATTAGATCTGCTGACATCAGGAGCGACTGTATCTACTGGCCTATAAGTCGATCCTTTTTGACCAGGAAGTCGATATATAAACAAAATGGTTTTTTTTTTTTTCTTTTCTTGAAAGTACAAAAAATAATGTGTAAAAAAAATTATTATCATTTTGGGGAAGAGATCGTGTATGAAAAATAGATATAAGCCAAGACTGAAGGATTTTAACTATTTACAACGACCTCTCCATTCTCAGCATATGTGATTACCCTTCATCATAAAGTGCATGGAGTAAAGAGGCATTTCGCTTGATCTTTGCTCATGCTAGTTGTCAGTTTGAATTACTCTGACACTTCTGTTGGCGAGATTAAAGAACGTGTCATTGGTTGAGAAACTTACACTAGTAAAGCACCTGGCATATCCTATCATTAGTTAATCATTACTTAGTAGCGTATTCAGAGAGGATAGTGCAGCAATTTAAAATCAAGTACCCGGCAGATGTTTACCGAAATTTTGACATCTTTACTCATAATGTTGTACTTTTTATACATTATAGCGTTTATCGGTAATTCGACGATGTGCGTCGACTCCCCGTAGTGTATTAAAACCACGTGAGAAGATTTTACCCCTAATCTGCATGTTAACACGCATTTCGGGGATTCACTTGTGTGCAAACTATTAGTGCGTCGATCAGGAAAGAAGCCGCCCACTCGACGAGTTAATGTCTGCACCGCAGATAATTAATGTCTGCCTGCTCAATTAAAATTGTTGACATTAAACCTAGAGGACATTTTTATCTCTAAATTTTCTTCTGATATAAATTTAATATTGATTATTTTATCAGACGATATTCCGTCTTGCGTTAGGTTGGTCATACTCGGGCTTTTTTCTCTGCCTGCTCAATTAAAATTGTTGACATTAAATCGAAATAATTAACAGTTTTAGTACTATGCAATATGCCAATATTTATTTACTTTGTCGGATCGGATCTTTGTCTAGCAAATCATATAATCATAGTTTTTCTAAACCCATGCAAAGCAAAACCCATGCAAAGCAAAACCCATGCAAAGCAAAAAAAAAATGGAAGGAGAACAAGGTGCATATGGTACTTCGACCCTTTTTTTTTTTTTTTTTTTTTTTAACTAACATAAGAAATGAGAATAAAATTTGGCAAATTTAAATGTGGACTTTGAAACCATAGTAAAAAGGAGACAGAGGGAGCAAAAGTATGGCCTATGGACGGAGGGAAAGGCATTATATATAATAAACATGCATGCGTCTAAGGTTACCTCCGACAAGGGCTAAAAATTGTGCGCCACCAGTCTCCAAATTCAATCTCCATCAAGAGATTATTTTTTTTTTGGAACATGTTTTTATATTTTTTAAGATCTTACATAAAATTAAATAACAACAATATTTAAATTTGGAAATTACAGCCAGTCCAAACAAGAATACAAGGGTTATAGCATACGAGAACACAAATATAGCAAATACACATATGGCATACACTGGACTTATAAAAGATCCCTGGCAAGGATCACTAAAAACAATTTTATTATATGGCAAGGAAACCAGCCGCAAGGGTAATACCTGAGGAGGGGAGTACGAGCCATAGAGTAAATTTCTGTAGGCCAAGGGTGGAACAACTGGGAACCTGGAAACGGGATCCAAATCAAGTACGCCCATCTAAAACTATATACAAAGAGGAACCCTAGTAAAAAAAAAAGTAATAATAAAATTTCTTTTCAAAATTCTTTTTGAGTTTTTCAAAACCCACAACAACAGACCTATGGGGGTACACACAGATATAAAAAAAAACCTTTAAAATTATTTTCGGCACAAAAGGGGGACACCTTAAAGGCTGATAGCTTAACATAGCTAGAGGTCCAAGAGGGGTCCACAAAAAGAAAAAAAAAAAAAAGGAACTTCGAAGTGAGGTACTAGAACATTGATATTTAAATGATTTGAATTCTGGAAGCACCGTGCTAATGTCGAAGTGGATGTAACTTGGCGTTGCAGTAAATATCGGTTATTTGAGTGTAAAGCTGTTGTAGTAACAGACGGTCAACGAATCCTCAACAAACGCAACCCGGAGCACATTCACGAAGGTAATGTTGCATCCTCACTTGCCAAACGACCCGTCGGAGAAATGAAAAGGCGAATGTGCGAAACACTAGCTGGTCCTAGCAAAACGCAAGCAACGATTCCAGCTACTCTTCCTGATCACGTCAAGATGGCTCTTCCAAAACGGCAGACAGTAAACATAGTATTGCGTAGTCATCAACAGAAACGTCTTTTCATCCAGTGACGCAAACCAAAGCGCTTCCTCCCTGCCCTTCTGATTCATCGTTCGACATCCTTGAAAGATTTGCCGACTTTGCGCCGTACGACTCAAGTGCTGGTGCTGAAGGTATTATTATAATCGGATGTAATGAATTATTGGATGGGCTGGCGGGAGCACCTACCTGGATCACGGTTTCCGTGATATATACTTTTTATGTTTAAGTTTAAAGTACATTAATTATTATGAATAGGATAATAATGTTTAGTAAAAACGTTAAATAAAGTATTTTAACACATGTACTAGACTGCTTTTAATAAGTTTTTATATTAATGTGATCAATCGTCTGCGTGATCAACTGGTTGTGATCAAACGTCCTTTGATCAATAGGTCTGTGATCAAACGTCCGCACACGAATTGGATAATCTATATCGATATTTGTGTAATTGGATTCTCTATATAGATATATGTGTAATTAGATTCTCTATATATCGATGTATGTGTAATTGGATTCAATATATAGATATATGTGTAACTGGATTATATAGATATATGTGTAACTGGATCATATAGATATATGTGTAATTGGATTATCTATATCGATATTTATGTAATTATATTCTCTGTAGCGATATAGGAGTAATTAGATTCTCTATATATATATATATGTGTAACTGGAATATATAGATATATATGTAATTGTATATTCTATATCGATAATTGTGTAATTCGATTCTCTATATAGACATATGTGTAATTAGATTCTCTCTCTCTCTCTCTTAATATATATATATATATATATATATATATATATATATATATATATATATATATATATACCTCTGTGTGTGTGTGTGTGTGTGTGTGTGTGTGTAATTGGATTCTCTATTTCAATATATATGTAATTGGATTCTCTATATCAATATATATGTAACTGGATTCTCTATATCGATATATGTGTAACTGGATTATATAGTGTTACGACTCTACGTCCTAAAAAATATGTAATAGAAAGAAAATGAAACCAAGAATCTAAATAATATCAACAAACAATTTATTTCCCTCCAATACAAAGTGAAATTCAAGAGGTACTTACAATATTGTGAATCAAATTCCAAATAATCCTAAACGTCCGAATCACAAGTCTAAACATATAGAATGTTCCGAATGAGTTCCAATAGTCTTGAATGTCCTGATATAACACAATTATACAATCCAGAGCGTCTTTGAATGAGTTCACAAAATTCCAAAGTAATATATTAATTCAAAAGTCAATGAGCATTTTAGTAAATCTAATGAATATATATTAAATAAATAATTCCTCTCGAATTATATTTGATTTCAACGGCTCAATGTAAAATCTGACCACAAATGGATTTCCACAGACTGATCTAAAACAGGAATGA
This sequence comes from Margaritifera margaritifera, assembly GCA_029931535.1. Taxonomy (NCBI): domain Eukaryota; kingdom Metazoa; phylum Mollusca; class Bivalvia; order Unionida; family Margaritiferidae; genus Margaritifera; species Margaritifera margaritifera. The sequence continues at coordinate 1,312,324 of JAQPZY010001437.1, read as the reverse complement.
ATTAAGTCCTGGTACTATGGTTGTTTACCGAACCCCTATCAATACACATTTCCAAACCCCTATCAATACACATTTCCAAACCCCTATCAATACACATTTCCACTTGACCTATATCAACATGACATGAAGCAATAAAATCAAGAAAAAAAAACAAAAGTAACTATCAACAAGACTGGCCTTGACAAGTGACCATAATCTAAAGTTCAACTTACCTTCATGGGCACGATTTAAACATACATTAGAGATTAAATATACATAACAATATATACATAACAATATATATATATATATATATATATATATATATATATATATATATATATATATATGTGTGTGTGTGTGTGTGTATGTGTGTGCGTGTGTGTGTGTATGTGTGTGTGCGTGTGTGTAATTTGGATTCTCGATATAGATATATGTGTAACTGGATTCTCTCTCTCTCTCTCCCTCTCTCTCTCTCTCTCTCTCTCTCTCTCTCTCTCTCTATATATATATATATATATATATATATATATATATATATATATGTGTAATTGAATTATCACCATATATATAGGTGTAATTGGATTCTCTCTCTCTCTCTCTCTCTCTCTGTCTCTCTCTCTCATGTGTGTGTCCGTGTGTGTGTGTGTAATTTGATTTTATATATAGATATATGTGAAATTGGATTCTTCAAGATCACATTTGCAAAGTTTCCTTTATATACGCAAAAGTTTCGTTTGTCCTGCGGCTTTGCGCAGATATTCGGAATTGTTTGGATTGTTCACAAAATGTTGTCACAATTGATATCAAAGGTTTACTCCTTTTCTACTCATGCTATAATATAATGCTCCGTTACCACTATAACTCCGTAAGCAACAAAAATACCACTTTTGACGTCCTCAGGTCATCCAATACAACCACTGTTAACGTCCTCAAATCATGCAATACAACCATTGTTAACGTCTTCAGATCATCCAGTACAACCACTGTTAACGTCCTCAAATCATGCAATGCAACCATAGTTAACGTCTTCAGATCATCCAATACAACCAGTTTTAACGTCCTCAGACCATTCAATACAACCACGGTTAATGTAAAAGGGAAAATGCAGGCCGGACCGGGGCTCTAACCCGGGACCTCCCTAGCTCTAGACTGGCGCTCTACCACTTGAGCTATCCGAACCGATGCGCCCAGTCCTTACCGTTACACATTCTTCCTGCATTTTTTGAGACACATTCCTGTGTCTGAACTTCCAACTTTCACTTAGCTGCACCCTCTCCAGCCAGATGGAGGCGCAGATGTGGAATCCTGTTCGCAGCGCCAAATGTATCAGGGAAAAATGCACGGCCGGACTGATGCTCGAAACCCGGGACCTCTTTAAACCTAGACGGGCGCTCTACCACTTGAGCTATCCGAGCTGACGTGCTCAGTCCTGCCCGTTACATTAACATCCTCAGATTATCCAATACAACCACTTTTAACGTCCTGAGATCATCCATTGCAACCACTGTTGACGTCCTGAGATCATCCACTGCAACCACTGTTAACGTCCTGAGATCATCCATTGCAACCACTGTTGACGTCCTGAGATCATCCAATGCAACCACTTTTAACGTCCTGAGATCATCCATTGCAACCACTGTTGACGTTCTGAGATCATCCAATGCAACCACTTTTAACGTCCTGAGATCATCCATTGCAACCACTGTTGACGTCCTGAGATCATCCAATGCAACCACTGTTAACGTCCTGAGATCATCCAATGCAACCACTGTTAACATCCTCAGATCATCCAATGCAAGCACTGTTAACGTCCTCAGGTAATCTAATACAACCAGTGGTAACGTCCTCAGATTATCCAATACGAGCACTGGTAACGACCTATGATCATCCAATACAACCATTGTTAACGTTCTCAGATCATTCAATACGAGTACTGCTAACGTCTTCAGATCATCCAATACGAGCACTGTTAACGTCTTCAGATCATCCAATACAATCACTAGTAACGTCCTCAGATCATCCAATACAAGACTTTTATCACTCATACATTTACACCTAAAAGGATCACCAAAATTTTGAAAGAAAATCTTCTTTTAAAACTAGTTCTTTAATTATATCGCAGGTTTATAAATAACAAAATAGTCAGACTGTCACGAAATTATTCTTTAGGAAAAAGATATAACATATAGACATGTCAAATAGTAAAGAACTCATACATGCAAAACATAAATACACATAAATTGTAATCGTTACTTAGCGTGTTTCCTTATCAACTTTTCGTCAGTCAGTGTTAATCTTCTGTCAGACTTTTATGTTCGTCAAAGTTCACAAATGCCAGGGGCAAAGGCTATCTGTTCTTGCTAATTCACACATTGTTCAGTAAAGGACAACTCGAGTAAAGGACAACTCGAGAAGGAAGTATGTCAATAATTCAACAGCCTGAGTGTTGACAAAGAGGTTATAGTTTAACAACCACCATATTGATACATCTCTTTTCTCCATAATTACTTCTGTTTTATTTACAGATTATATCGTGTTGCATATACACGGCATCTCTTCTCTGACATTACTTCTTGCCAACAATATAGAGACACGCTCCGCTGACACTTATACCTATTTTAAATATCCAAATGAAAGAGTTGTACTGGCCATATTTCTTTAATTGCTTTATTTTCCTCGCTTTCCTTTATGGATTGTCATTGTCTCGAATGAGACAGATGTGAAAAAACTACTATACAGTAATGACGTAAAGAATTTTAATTGGGCTGTTTTTTTGCGCTTTGATACCAGAAATATGGTTCGGCTTAAATCCCGACTTAGATGTTTTAGTGGTCTTGCTTCAGCTGAATTCTAAACGTGATTCTATTTCTTTTCGTTGCAATCAAATTATCACCAAGACACCTAAACAACAATTAAAGTTAAAGCAATTTTTTCTACAAACAGACCCCAAACAGACCCCCGTTGACAGGGATGACAGCACACAATGGATGTTAAAAGATTTGTGAACTGTAAATTTGACTCTAAAGTTCGAACACCGAATAAAGTGTCAAATATCTATCAACATAATGTCAAATCAGAAGGTTTTTATTATTTGAATTCTTTAAAAAGTTGAAATTTTATTAGCTTCGATAAATGTAAGGGACACCACTCTTATCAATCTCCATAATTGTATTACTGACGTCATTATCTTACTGACGTCATTACCGGTATCAATAATTCAGAAGTCGATATTCTTTCATTTTTAATGGTTTTTTATGCTTTTTTTTGTCAGTCATAAATATAATGTTGAAATAATGCTCCTAATCAATTTTTGGAGAAATTTCGTTCCAATGAAAAGCATGATAACATTTATTTCTAGATTTAATGAGGTTTATTTGCAGATTATTAATTCATTTACAAATTATAGAGGTTGACAATTTTTACAAAACAGTCGATAGGTCTGGGTAAATCAAAAGTTTTTACTTCTCGGAAAAAGGGTTTCAAAACGTGTTTTAAAATTATGAATCTAACATATGTTATTCTCAATTCGAATGAAAGGCCACGTGAATACGTTAATTTCGTTTACGTATGTGTGTGTGTGTGTGTGTGTGTGTGTGTGTGTGTGTGCCTGTGTGTGTGTGGAAAGAAGATTATAAATACAGCTTAAAGAAATATCATTTATCCCCGTACTAAGTACACTGGTCTACACTTTTTTACAAGTCGGCTGCTTCAGAGATAAAATGTGCTATTTATTAGGGATTTTGATGTGCTGAATTCAAATATGACAATTAAAACAACTGATTTGATACTGCTTCCAATATATTTAAGTTTTTACATTTTATGTCTATGTATATTGTGTACACAGTAGACTTTTAATCATAAATTGTAAATCTAGGTCTTTTCATATGTTTATGGTTGCTTTACATGATAATATTTCACCTGTCCTGTTTATGTAACACTTTAAAAAACACCAAAAGGGGTATATAAATAAAAAATATACCGAAACAAAAGTAAAAAAACTATTATGTATATATAAGTACATAGTTTAGTCTTTATTCAGTGTCTACTCGTCGCTTCTTGGCTTTTCGCTTGCATTCATTAAATGGAGCATCTCTTGTCACTGTCCAGAATAGACTGCAAGCATTGATGGGCTCCATTTGCCCTGATAGCGTTTCTCCATTGTTGCAATGTCCTGGTGAAATAGCTCGCTGTGCTCGTCGCTCACTGCTCCGCAGTTCGGTGCCAAAAAATCTAGATGAGAGTGCAAAAGATGTATCTTTAGTGACATGTTGCAACCAAGGCTTTTGTATGCCTTGAGGAGGTTTTCTACCAACTCCCTGTAGTTGTCTGCCTTGTTGTTTCTGAGAAAATTTGTTGCCACTAACTGGAAGGCTTTCTATGCCGTCTTTTCCTTGCCACGCAGTGCACGGTGAAATGCATCATCTCGAAGAAGTTCACGAAACTGAGGACCAACAAAGACACATTCCTTTATCTTAGCTTCACTTAACCTTGGAAATTTTCCACGCAGATACTTGATAGCTGCTTGTGTTTTTTCCATGGCCCTGACAAAGTTCTTCATCAGACCCAGCTTGATGTGCAAGGGTGGTAACAAAATCTTCCTTGATTCAAGAAGTGGTGGATGCTGAACACTTTTCATCCCTGGCTCCAATGACTATAGTGGTTATATTGCGATTTTGTGATGCAAAAGTCACTTCACCACAAACATAACAGAAGTTATCTGCATTGTTCACACAAGTACGAGGCATCTCTGCTCACTTTGGCTAAACAGAAATGTGTCCCTTTGCAAAATCAAACACTGACAAAATAAGAGAGCACGACACTGTATGATTTGTAGAGCTGATATTGCGCAATTTCTTCAGCAGCGTGATGTAAGCTTAGTTATGATTGCATCATCCATGACTTATAGGAATAACATGATGCAATTCATATCATGTATGACGCAATACCAGCTTCAGATTGCATCATTCATTGTTTTGCCTAAAAAGCAAGTACTGTCCAAACCCAGTCATAGATTTATTCATAGATCCAGTCAAAGATGTAGTCATTTCTGGTTTAAATTGAGATCCCTCTCCTTTGTAACTCACTTATCGTCCGCCATTCCCAAGTCAAGGGTCGCATATACTGACCCAGTGTCATATCTTCAAAACTCGACCCAATCAACAATTTTAAGCATCATTTTCGTTCTCAGTGACCCAGAATTTGACAACATTTATTGCGGAAGCATTTTGGCTTTAGACCAGTGGTATCAATCGGGTCCGGGTCCTCGAATTACGGAACACTTGCGTTGCCAGTAGGGGGCGAAATATAATTGTTAAATCTGCATGATAATATTCCTTCTCTATGTAATTTTGCTTCAAATTATCATGCATCTCCCTTTGTGTCCAAGGACAACACTCCCCGCTCTGTTTGGTGTGTGTTGGTACCTTACAGTAACAACTTTTATGTGTCTGAGGTATCCGAAGTGACTCTGTATTGAGACGAGAGTTAATTTGCATTGAGAGGAGAGTTAAGAGTGACTCTGTATTGAGACAAGAGTTAATTTGCATTGAGAGGAGAGTTAATTACTCTGTCTGCAAGTAAATGTGTCTGGTACGCACGAATTTCCGTCCTTTTCCAGGGATACGCGCTTAGGTGAGGGGAGAGGTGTGCAGGCAAAGCGATAGGTGCGGTAACTCGCAGAGTCTGATTCGATTCTCAGTAGAGGACGAATTCAAGAAAAAGAGAATATTTTTCATTATTTTAAAAAAAATTATTGTTATGTTTATTTTTTAGTGTTTCATTTTTAGGGGGTGGGGGTAGATGGGGGAGCAGTGGTAACTGTGCAGACACAACAAGTTGTAACAGAGTCTTTAGGCAAAGGATCGAAACGCCAGTAAAATTCTGCTCTAAATATTGGACCCGTAATCATAAAATACCTTCAGTTTAAATTGAAATAATGTTCTACATAATATAGACTTTCATTTTCAATAGCTATTCATAACAGCGACAAAAACGTAAAATTTTCAGTTCTTTGTTCAAAACTTCATTATATATGTTTACTGTGACAAGACCATTAGTATATTACCTACTTTCGAGTCAGATTTTGATTTTATTCATCGTAGGGTTATGTGTCTGTATGTCTTTTGTAACATACTTGTCATAGATTTTGGGCATGTGCACGTTAGACAAATATTGTGAATCAAAAATAAATTTTGCTATCCCACCTGTAAACATAGATGTAAGAATTAAAATTAGAGAAGCATTCATAAGTAATATGTTTGTAATTTCAATACGATCTAGTTCCTTTTTCTCTGTCCTTTATCTTTTTTTTTTTTTTTTTCATTTTCTTTTTTTTTTTTTTGGGGGGGGGGGTCTTTTTTTAGTTGTGCATTTCTTCTGATAAGAATTACTGCTGTTAAATGATCTGTATTTCTTTCATAAATTATTTTTAAACGAGTGCCAGAAACGCGCCCTTTGTGTTATGGGTGTGTTGTCAAGTGCTTCTATTTGTTCCTTGATATAACTCGTCATAATTATCATATTTTCCACGCCTCAAATCTGACACTAAATTGCGCAGTGTATTGACACAACCCGTGGTACAATTGGCACTTTATGTCTGACCTTTCAAGCACGATAAATAGCGAAGCTATTCTAAAAGAAGATTATAATATTCAACTTATTATAGTGCATGGTTAATAACACATGCAAATAGACGTGTAAATACACAATTCCCATTCCTATTATGAAAAAAAATGTACAGGGTTGGAGCTAGGCCCAATATAATTTTTCCTTTTAAATGTCAGACTAGAATTACAGATTTTTTATCTTCGTCTCTTCTTCATTTTCTTGAAGTTCGTTTTGTTACACGACATATTTTTGTAGAACCATTCGCTCTATAAAAAAAGTAATTTCTACTTTAAAAAAATAAAAGCATGTACTTTTTTACAAAGCCTGTAACTTTCCTTAATTTGACGTAAAAGAAAGAATACAGTAAAAGGGGTGGACACGCGTAAATGTAATAAAATATACGTAAATTGTCAGGTTTAAAACTTTTTGAAAAAAATTAAAAGGTGCATATCATTAGAAACTAGAAATTATAAAAAATATCAACTTTTTGTAAACTCAGTTTTACTTTCTTATTTCGATTAAATACTCGCACAAGGAATACGTTTATGTATGTAAGATATATATATATATATATATATATATATATATATATATATATATATATATATATATATTAAAAAACATAACAAAAATAAACAACAACGAAGAGTGAAATATTGACATAATTTCTTCTACCTAGTTTTATAGAATGCGATGATTAGATTACATTTTTGTCGGAAAACCATGGAAATGTTTCATTGTGAGGTCCTATACAACCATATCTCCATATAATATTTGTCACTAATATCAAGAGGTAATTTAACATGACAATACAGACAGACAGACGTAGTGACGGACAGAAAATAGATACATAGATAGATAAACAAATAAATAGATAGATAGCTGTCGTTCAGTGCTGCGATTAGATACATATTCAGTTCGTTTATGGTAAAACATACATGTCTGTCTGATTACCATAGACTAAATATATTGGCATGCCATTTTGTTTGCTTACATTTTCTATGTGATACACAACCATAACCAGACATTTCTATTTATGTCCCCATGTACGTTTCAGACCACAGGAGTTTCTTAATGTCACTGTATAGTCAAACCCAGTGTAGTTTTATATTGCTCAATCAACCACTATTCATGTTTCTGTTAGATTCTGAGGCGAATGCATGCTTGTCGGACATATAATATACCTGCCGCTGTTGACATCGTGCCTTGATTGTTTAACTTGTAATTAATGTAACTTCAATTAACGTGTTGTGGATCAAAAATCAAGATTAGTTTGATACAAGTGGCGAAAACTACAAATAGGACAATAGATTACTGTACCAGTCCATGATTTTAAAATATGGGCTTCAGTCAAGCCTCTGCTCAGTGAAAACAATCGATTACTCGGATCTTATCGTGCATTCGTTTTTAAAGCACATATAATGCTGTAGTATTAAAAGTTCTCTAAATTAATGTTTAAAAATGTTGGGATTAAATGTAAACATGTAATTCGCAATAAATATTTAGCTCTAAAATAAAATCGCATTCTAGAAGGATTTCATTTATTGTCAATGTCAAATAACGTACAGGAATTGCCATCGTGACAAGTAATCCGCATCTTTAAACGAACAAACGAATCCAAACAACGGCTTCTGATTGGTCGAATACCAATGATGACGTAAAGATACAATTATGGTTGGCTTATATCACTGCTTATATTCAGGAAATGGGAAACGCAATGTTTTGTTGGCTTCTTGTGAGGTCACAATCACCCTTGCGTATTTGAGTGGCTGTCAATAAATCAGTCCACGCTGTGTCAAGGGATGTAACTTCTGTAATTTTTATCATATTTAGTGTCTATTTTATGTTGCTGGGTTTTCTGAAAGACAATTCACTTCGTCCAAAAAATAATCAATTTCAAGACTAAATCCAGAACTGTCGGCCATTTGCACATAGTGAATAATTATTACCCTACAATATTTATTGAAATAAATACTTATACCAAATTCATTTTTCATTAAGAGAAAAGAGCTAATTAAGAAGGATTTATTTTTTGCTTCAGACCCCATAAATTTACCAATTATACTTCCAACTTTGTACCTATTCATAGACAACAAAATGAATATTTTCATCATTTTCGATCATTTTTTATGAGATGACGTACAGATTTTTCAGGTAATCCCCTGCCTACCATGCACATGTAGGATCAGAGAATAAACATAAGATAGAGTCGTTCGTCATCTGTATGTATAATTTTAAAAGCGTAATGTGTAATGTAAACAAGCGTATGACAGATGCAATGTAAAGTAAACAATAGTATGACAGATGCAATGTAAAGTAAACAATAGTATGACAGATGCAATGTAAGGTAAACAAGCGTATGACAGATGCAATGTAAGGTAAACAAGTGTATGACAGATGCAATGTAAGGTAAACAAGCGTATGACAGATGCAATGTAAGGTAAACAATAGTATGACATATGCAATGTAAAGTAAACAATAGTATGACAGATGCAATGTAAAGTAAACAATAGTATGACAGATGCAATGTAAAGTAAACAATAGTATGACAGATGCAATGTAAAGTAAACAATAGTATGACAGATGCAATGTAAAGTAAACAATAGTATGACAGATCCAATGTAAGGTAAACGCTAGTATGACAGATGCAATGTAAGGTAAACAATATTATGAAAGATGCAATGTAAAGTAGACTAGTATGAAAAATGCAATGTAAGGTAAACGCTAGTATGACAGATGCAGTGTAAGGTAAACGCTAGTATGATATATTCAATGTAAGGTAAACGCTAGTATGACAGATGCAATGTAAGGTAAACGCTAGTATGACAGATGCAATGTAAGGTAAACACTAATATGACAGATGCAATTTAAAGTAAACAATATAATGACATATGTAAACAATATAATGACATATGTAATATAAGGTAAACAATAGTATGACAGATGCAGTGTAAGGTAAACAGCAGTATCACATATGTAATATAAGGTAAACAATAGTATGACAGATGCAATGTAAGGTAAACGCTAGTATGACCGATGCAATGTAAGGTAAACAATAGTATGACAGATGCATTTTAAGGTAAACAATAAATGCAACGTTATTTAATGATTTGAAGATTGATGACATCGAATAAACATCAAATAATTACATTCAAGACAATCACAGGCAAGCGCGACATCCTGAATATCTTGTCGTTTGATTACACAGTATTACATAATTCAGGGAGACAGATGGGAGCAAAATTTGGCAATGTCGTACAAAGTAGACCTAAATGCAGAGAATATATAGTAACTTTGAGCTTGGATAGCTTCATACGTTTTGATAGGATTTAGCTCAAACTTTGAAGTTAGCTTTAACTAATTGAAAGCAATGAGTCTGTAAACATGTGACAATTTTTGTGCTGATTAGTAAAGATTTTCCTATCCAAATGAGGAGGGCAGGGCTTACGGGAAACAGTGGAACTCTTTACTTGACTTTGTACCTCTGTTTTCTAGGCTCTACTATCGTTTCTGTAAAATGTCAAATAATTACCGTTCAGTCAGTGGTTTTAATCCGATCCTATCACACACATACTGGCCCCATCTTTAGTTAACTCTTGTCACACACATACTGGCCCGGTCTTTAATCAACTCTTGTAACATACATGCGAGACTTGTCTTCAATCAAATCCTGTGACACATATACTGGCCCAGTCTTTAATCAACTCTTGTCACACATGTACTGGTCCAGTCTTTAATCAACTCTTGTCACACATGTACTGGTCCAGGCTTTAATCAACTCTAGTCACACATGTACTGGTCCAGTCTTTAATCAACTCTTGTCACACATGTACTGGTCCAGTCTTTAATCAACTCTTGTCACACATGTACTGGTCCAGGCTTTAATCAACTCTAGTCACACATGTACTGGTCGAGGCTTTAATCAACTCTTGTCACACATGTACTGGTCCAGTCTTTAATCAACTCTTGTCACACATGTACTGGTCCAGGCTTTAATCAACTCTTGTCACACATGTACTGGTCCAGGCTTTAATCAACTCTTGTCACACATGTACTGGTCCAGGCTTTAATCAACTCTAGTCACACATGTACTGGTCCAGGCTTTAATCAACTCTTGTCACACATGTACTAGTCCAGTCTTTAATCAACTCTTGTCACACATGTACTGGTCCAGGCTTTAATCAACTCTAGTCACACATGTACTAGTCCAGGCTTTAATCAACTCTTGTCACACATGTACTGGTCCAGTCTTTAATCAACTCTTGTCACACATGTACTGGTCCAGTCTTTAATCAACTCTTGTCACACATGTACTGGTCCAGTCTTTAATCAACTCTAGTCACACGTGTACTAGTCAAAAAAGGAAGTTTAAAGAGTCATTATCTGCAACTTGTAAAACCACATAAAGTTTTATTAAGTTACTAACACCAGATAAAGTTTTATTAAGTTACTAACACCACATAAAGTTGTATTAAGTTACTAATGAGAAGTTATGAACTTTTAATGCATTTAGACAAAAAATAAAACATTACTTTTTTTTACATTTTTTGTAAAACCTTTTCACTGATCATAAAAAAGGTATTGGCTTGCTCCCGCTTAAGTATTTCCGTTATCGAAACACATGGCAACAAGTGCGCAGTGAGCAAAGAGTAAACCTGATAAATACGCACCGTGTGAGGAAAAACAATTAGTTGAAATGGTAACAAGGTAGAGAATAACCAAAGTACATAATACATTTGGAGCAGTCAACTGGATTTTTTGAATGATCTAATTAGAAGACTGAGGCCAAATGTAACAATTAACGGATGCAATGCTTGCAGGACTTACAGGTGAAATGCTTGCATGACTCTCATAGGTTTATTTAGAGGGAAATATTCCAACAGAAAGCATTAAATCAAAAAGTCTGATCTTATTCAAACGCATTTTCTAATTACAAAAGACAGAGGAAAATGAGCTCATTGATTGCAAACTACACTCATCTCCGGCACCAGAATAGAACCACACTACACTCATCTAAGATATCAGTATAAGTAAATGTCCAATAGCATTTAATTTGTCATAATTTAATGTTACTGTACAAGAGTGCTGCCTTTGAATTTGGTTGATGTAATTCGTAATGTTAAATGAATACTGTTCCGAGCATTTACTTGATGTTTATTGGTCCATATTACACTTTTATGGAAGGTTTTTATTGGTCCACATTACAATTGATTGGAAGATGTTTATTGGTCCAGAGTAGACTTTTGTGGGAGGTGTTTATTGGTCCATATTACACTTTTATTGTAGTGGTTTATTGGTCCATATTACATTTTTATGGGAGGTGTTTATTGGTCTATATTACACTTTTATGGAAGGCGATTGATGTTGTCATATAAATGTTGTAAATGTAATACAATTTTCAGTAGTCTGTGTTCAAAATCAGTGAAGATGCATTTAATAAATGTAATTGTGGAGTTTGAAAAAATTACAAACTGTCTGAAATGCAATAAAACACAGAAATAGCTATCTGATCATATTCGCAGGGTGAAAATGCAACGTATTACCCAGTGTAATTAAAACAAATTGCAAAATACAGTTAGTCAAAGGCAGAAAAACGTTAAGAAAACTTTTTTAATGATCTTTGCAGATTGGAAGTACCTTCGAAAAGTCTTGACAGTGGGGGATTTATATATTTTAATTTGGTGAAAAAATCAGTTCAAACCACAAAGTATCAAGTAATTTTGAAAAATACAACGTACGATGTATTTGTCAAAAGTACAACTCTTTTGGAAAATACAAAGCTAAAAGGAGAGATAAATGGCAAAACCTACGTCCAATGATAACAAGCCGTATGTTTGAAGCGTATTCGAAGAGTAATTGAACGAAAAATGAGTGCAGTTATTGTATTCTCAATATCATGGTTATATCCGGTGAATGTGGAGTTGTAGTTCCACCGACATGGTCTGTCCACTTTAGCTTTCATCGTGCCGCTGGCGGAGTCAACAGTTTCTGAAGGTTTTGGTTAAAGTTTTCAGCAATGCTTTTTGATAGTGGGCTTAGCATGCAGGCCCAGGCTTTCTTGTAAGAACAGCTATTGGGGCTTAGTTCACTCGATAAATAGGTTTAGTGGCGTGCATACACTATGTATGATTTACTTGAGCGGGATAATTCTGCCATAATATACATGAATGATGCGTGCACTGCAAGAGCTTTTAAGCGAACTGACCAGACTTCTTAATAATATTCCACTAACAGGTCAAACCGAAAGATCACACTGGTCAGCCGAACAAATATCAAATAATAAGGAAATGATTTTAAGCATCGCTTACGTAAAAAGAACAAAATAACAGTTAACGTCTCTTTAATATTCACAGGAGGTGTATAGAGATCGGACCACTAATTCATTTCCCATAGAACTTAATGTTAATATATTAAAACATAAAAATAACTTGTGCATTTGATTGGCATACAAACCCCACATGCTTTCATTCATGAGAGTTAGAGAAAAATGATTCAGCCTTGAAAAGAAGGTGTTCCGCAGCATCTTTTAGAGCCTCGTTCTGTTAAACAAGGGGACTCCTGGTCTGCCCCTAATAACTTAGCTTCGCACCAAGAGTTCATATGATATGTGGTCAGTATGAAATTAAATACAGGATATTAAACAAGGTTCCCTCGAAGGGACTGACGCTCTATTAGGCGAAAAGAATTTCCAGGAATTCAACAAAAGACCATTTATTCCTTTTAACTGTCGAGTGTTGAAACCATCTCTGATATTCTTCAGTGATAACAAGATTTTCAAATTAGCTGCTGTGATACACAGATTGGATGTCAGCTTGGCACTGTTTTCATTTAGAACAAAGTAGGCATCATTGGAAGTCTTTTGGTAAAAAAAAAAAATTAAAAAAATGGCATAATGATCATCCATTCAGGGGGAGTAGTGACAACAACATTTTTAAGACAGTCGTCGTGGCAGCCATATTCGCAATATATGACTGGCACCATTTTCATTTACGACTTAGTGAAAACTTCATGTCATAATGATCATCCATTCAGGGAGAGTAATGACAACAAGACTTTCAACACAGTCGTAGCAGCCATACTAGATGAATGACTGGTAGCATTTTCATTTATAACCAAAAAGGTATCATAAGAAGTCTTTAGGTGAAATCTCATGTTGATATAGTCATCCATTTGTAGAGGAGCAGAGATAAAAAAATATTTTCAAGAAATGACTTTCCATTCAGGAGGAATAGCAATAACAAGATTTGGCGGCCATATTGGAGGTCAAATGTGCACCATTTTCATTTACGACCAACATGACATCATATGAAGTCTTCTGTTGAAACCACCACGTCAACATGACTTTCTGTTCAAGTAGAGTTGTGATAACAAGAATTTTAAGATGACTGCCATGGTGGCCATATAGGATGTCAGATCAACACCATTTTTATTTAGGACCAGCTAGACATCATATAAAGTATTTTAGTGAAAACCCCATGTTGATATGACCATCCATTCAGGAGGAGTAACAATAACAAGATTTTCAAGACGGCCGCCATGATGGACATATTGGACGTCAGATCGTCACTGTTTTCATTTAGGACCAAAAAGGCATCATATGAAGTCTTTTAGCGAAAACCCGGTGTTGATATGACCATCCATGTGACAGGAGTAGCGATAACAAGATTTTCAAGATGGCTACCATGGCGGCCATATTGAACATCAGTTCGGCACCATTTTCATTTTGGACCAAAGGTACATCATAAAAAGTCTTTTAGTGAAAACCCCATGCTGATATGACCATCCATGCAGGAGGATTATTGATAAAAAGATTTTCAAGATAGCCACTGTGGTGGCCATGTTGGATGTTCGAGCAGCACCATTTTTATTTAGGACCAACTAGAGCATGGGATGAATGTGTGTATAAAGGTTCAAGACAATCCTCCCAGTAATTTAGGAGGAGCATCGATTACAAACTTGTGCTAACGGACGGATGGATAACAGACGACGGACGGACGATAGACCATATCATACCCTCTTCTGGTCTATGACCAGTATGGCTAAAAAGCAAATAGCATGTTGTCAACTATAGTACATGTATTGAAGTTTGTGAGGCTAATAATGCAAACAATTGAACCCATTTATTAGCCAATGGGCGCATTTCAAAAGATTTAGTACTCTATTTTTATTCCACCCCCACCCCACCCCCGTAGACTGGTTTCCTGGATGTAAATTAATTACTGATCCGATACCTACAGTGTACGTCATAACAGACGGATACTGGTACAGAGCTCTGATGTTTTTATTTCTCGAAAAAGTATCTTCAAGGAATTAAGTACAGTGTACGACGAGTCTAACGACGAAATCGCACACAAATCACAGCTGTCGAGCGTTTAAAAATTTGGATGCACTGCAAGATGTTAGAATCTCCAAGGTTCACTACAAGTGCCATGCATTCGGCGTGCTATCTAGATTTTAAAATGAATTTGTTAAAAGAGAGAAATTCAGAGTTATTTACCTTGAATCGCGTCAATATGGCGGACATTCATCTGTGTAAATATACATAATATGATGACGTACATTACATTTTGATAAAAGTATTAAGAGTTCGTTGTGCAAGTGCCGTAATATGATGAAGTACAGTACACATTTTAAAATGTGTTAAGAGTTCATTGAACAAGTGCCATAATATGAAGGCTTCCTTGATTTATCTTGCATTTTGTGCAATATTTTGGTAATTAAGTTCAGTGAATTTAGTTCAATTGCCTTGAACCATTTATATATCTTCTACGTCGAGGTATCACAATGACTTGAAAGGCGGATGAATGTATGGATTCTTGACTTTGTGTGACTTAACGCAACTTTATTTTAGGTCGAGTGCGTATTTGTGTATATATGTGTGTATGTTTGTCTGTATGAGTATTACATATTTCAGTTTCCGAGTGATAGCTAAAAACCGCCAACAAAACGTTAATACTGATTTGATCAAATGTCCTGTTTTAAGGCCGTGCAATAAGGTGACGGCACTGGCAGTAATTTACTAATATAAAGCCCTCGATCTACTATGAAGATAAAGATTCAAGAGAAACACCCGAATGTTTGTTTCTTTTATTCAGAACTGATACTAAATCAGATCAATCTGTATTCCATTACGATAAACTCTAATACACAGTCACGTTTCAGTTTACCTTGATAATAATATGTTTCAAAAATATACCTGTAATTATTGCTTTGAAATTAAAAAGTAAAACACCTTAATAGCTTTCCAATATGTCAATGTCATGACATATTTGATAAGCACACACAGTCAAGTAACAGTCTGCTTAAATAATTCTTTACAATATGTGGAAAATTACATTTAACCACATGTTTATAACAATTCTGGTGCGTTATCACAAAACTGTCTGAGCAATAAATCGAACTAAAACTTCAAAATAAAAATCATACAGGTACTTAGAGAAAAACTGACGTTCACTCGGAGAGAGTTATAATAATACTTAGAGAAAATCATACTGGTACATAAAGAAAATTATAATAGTACTCAGAGAAATTCATATCGGTACTTGGAGAAAACCTTACCCTCAATCAGAGAGAATCACACCGGTACTTAAAGAAAAATCATTCTGGTGCGTAAAGAAAGGGTCAGTCATACTGGTACTTGGAGAAAGTCATACTGGTACTTAGAGAAAACCATAATGTACTGAAACAAAATCATACGGGTACTCAGAAAAAATCATACTGGTACTCAGCTATAATCGTATCATACTGCTACTTAAAACAATCCTACTGTTGTAAGAGAAAATCATAGGTACTCAGAGAAATTCATGCTGGTACTCACAGAGAATTGTATCATACTGCTACTTAGAACAAATCGCACTGCTTTAAGAGAAAATTACACTGTTACTTAGAGAGAATCATACTGATACACAGAGAGAATCATACTGGTACTCAGAGAAAATAATACTGGTACTCAGAGAGAATAATATGATACTGGTACTCAGAGAAAATCAGTCACACTTGTATTTAGAGAGAATCATACTGATACTCAGAGAATATCATACTGGTAATCTGAGAAGATCATATTGGTACTTAGAGAGAGAGAGAGAGTAGTACTGGTACTTAGGGAAAATCATACTGGTACTCAGAGGCAGTCATACTGCCATTTAGAGAAAACCATACTCCTACTTAGACAAAAGGATTCTGCTATTTAGAGAAAGTCATATTGGTACTCTCAGACAATCATACTGGTACTCGAAGAAAATCATAATGTACGAAAAGAAATCATATGGGTACTCAGACAAAATCATACTGGTTTTCAGCGAAAATCATACTGATACTCAAAGAGAATCCTATCATACTACTACTTAGAAAGAATTGTTCTGTTTTAATAGAAAATCACACTGGTACTCAGAAAGAATCATAATCGTACTCAGAGAAAATCATACTAGTACTCAGAGAAAATCATACTGGTACCAAGAGAAAATCATACTGGAACTCAGAGAAAATCACACTGGTCGTACTCATAGATAACCACACTGGTATTTAGAGAAAATCACACTGGTATTTAGAGAAAATCATGCTGGTTCTTAGAGAAAATCATGCTGGTACTTAGAAAAAAAACATACTGTTATTCAGAGAAAATCATACTGGTGCTCAGAGAAAATCACACTGGTACTTAGAGAAGAAAACATACTGGTATTCAGAAAAAATCATAATGGTACTAAGAGAAAAAAAAAACACTGGTATTCAGAGAATATCGTACTGGTGCTTAGAAAGAATCATACTGATACTCAGAGAAAATCATGCTGGTACTCGGATTAAATAATTCTGGTACTTTGAGAGAGTCATACTGGTACTTAGAGAAAATCCTACTGGTACTCAGGGTCAATTATACTAGTACTCGGAGAAAATCCTACCGGTACTCGGAGAAAATCAAAATGTAATAAGCGAAAATTATACTGGTACTCAGAGAAAAACATACTGATACTCGGAAAAATTAATGCTGGTACTCAAGGGTCTCTCAGTTACATTCAAATTTGGTATGTATTAAAAGATTGAAACAGTAAGATAATCTCGAACCTCACTTTGACCAAAGTTATATATCATTTTATATACGTTACACTCCACTTTTGGAACACAGAGATTTTTGAGAACAAGGGATTGGCCTTATTTCCCCTAATTTATTTTACTTTAGTTTGATCGTGAAACCTTTGATACTATTGGGCTTTTTGTCCAACGTTGAATTAGTAGAAAGGATAAAACACATTACTCAAAACGTTTAAAATTGCACACAGAGAAATTTGTATTCTTTAAAACGGAGTTGAGGAATTCGTAAAATGTAAGGAAATAAAACAATGTGTTTTTCAGGATCATTCCAAATGTTATGACCTTATTTTAATCATTAATGACTATTGAATTTTCAGAGAAACATTCAAACTTCCAACCATGTTTAAAAGAGATATATTCAATAGCTAATACTTAAATTTGTCAGCATTGTTTATAAGGACCAGTTGACACTAGTCCCATTAATCCTGTTAAGATTAAATTACATTGTTATCATGCAGCAACACAGTTCTATGACAAAATGTTGTGTTTTTGTTGTTGCTCTTGTTGTGGATCCTGGTACACTATTTTTCACTAAGGCTTTGACGAAAACTTTTTATCTGTGTGATGTCAAACTCCCGACTGCCGGGAAAATCATACTGCCAAACTCCCGACTGCCGGGAAAATCATACTGCCAAACTCCCGACTGCCGGATAGAGAGCTACTTGTCCTAGACGGCGTTTAGACAATTAAGGAAACAAACTCTTAATTTCGTATGTGTCTCGAATAAATATACCAAGTGAATGGAAGTATATTCGAATATTTTATTCAAATCCACTAAGCAGTTTGAAAAATACAGCAGATTAATTTACAGCATTCACTTCACTAGCATGGGATTCGAAGGTCGCCATGATGGATATTGCTGTGAAGTAACTAAGTTGTGTCAGGACTAAAATCGATATATTCGTATGCCGATTCGCTGATGCCATGAAGTTCATTTTGAAAGTGTGAAACAAATCACACAAAACACATATGCTAAATTATATAGGAAGAATGAAAATGGATTCAGATTGTCGAAATTGACGAGGAACGAGTTTATAATGTTGTCCGATTTGTGCAACCTACTCAGAGAAGCTACCACTTTTTATATGGTTATACAACAATAACTGATTGGTTTCATAAACTGAAATCCAGATACCCCGATATATTTATCCCTGCACTTTTCAAACCAAATTGAATCATATCCAAATTAAATAGAGACTTTCTAGCAACTATCAAAACTTCGAGTCACTTTCAACCGATTGTCATCGTGTTGCATAACACGAATGGACTAAACAACGTCACAGGTACGGACAATTACTGCTTTTGCAGGTAAAGAGCTTACAAATATGACAACATCTTGTGGATCAGAAAAGTCGTCAATTGCGACAAAAGAAATTCAAAGATTTACCCTTGCAAAATTGCTATAAAGAAAAACATCGGTAAATATTGACTTTTCAACACATTTTAAATATAATAAAATCGATTTGTCACAAGCATTTTGTTTTACACTGTGCGGATAAGTAACTGTATACCCTTATTATGGCTCCATGTCCTGCAAATAGTGTGTACAAGTCTTGTTTTCTTAAGTACAGTGGCTGTACACTGACGGGCCTATGAGTGAACTTAATGAGAGAGTTTGTCTCAATGTGTAAAGAGAGAGAGAGAGTTGTTGAAACTGAACATAGTGTATCCATCACTTCCCTTTCTGCGAGTCCAGTGCTGGATTACCCAATAGGCAGACTAAGTACGTGCTTAGGGCACCAGCAAAGCAGGGTCACCTAAAAAATAATAATAATAAAAATTAAAAAAAATAGAAAATTACTGTAAACCGTACTAGTGACTTTGTCTCAGGAGAGAGAGGGAGATTGTTAAAACTGAATATATTGAATTTACCCCTTCCCTTTTTGGGATGTCCCATTTTTTGCTTCATGCTTACACGGGTTGTATAAGGCGTCCAACGATGAAAATGAACTATTGTGATAAAGTAATAATACTAGTACTTCACAGTTTTGGGGTTCGCTGCAGGGACATTCCTGAGATGGGTCATTATCTATTTGCAATAAATGCATAACAGATACATTTAAACTGTATTCATTTTAGAACGGCCCGCTCAATGACCAAGTCAAATGTTGCATTTATTTTTCTCATCTAGCAATATTAAGAGATACTAGGCTCATGAAATATTCTTGACAGCCTCTACAAGTTTCATTTTCAAATGGCTGATTGTTTTTCTTACTTTTGCATTAGTAAAATAGGGAATCTGTTTGTTTTTTTATAATTAAATTCCATTGGTCGTTGGCTTATCATGAAATCCCATTGGTTGTTGGATTATCATGAAATCCCATTGGTTGTTGGATTATCATGAAATCCCATTGGTTTAGGCGGTTTAATTGGTATCATAGTATTCAAAGACTCGAAGTGTTGATATTCTTAATACTATATGGGAGACCTAAAAAAAGTCTCAACTTTGACTAATCACGTGCATTACTTTTAAAATGATGAATCATATATATATTCTTTTTCAGAGTCAAGGAGACCTAATACCAATATTGAAAATTACGAACGCAGTCAAACTGTACGATTTGCCTAAACTCTGTTTAAGTGAGCGATTTCAGGTGTAAAATGATACACAATACTAATTTACTGCCGGCACACTTATATTATGAGCTTGGAATTCATAAATAGATTATACCTATTCGTATCAAGTGAAACGGTAGCAATAATATCTCAGGATTGAGTGTTAGAATGACTTTAAATCTTTTAATTCATACTCATCCACGCTATTATTTAACGCGACAAATGAGGCAAACAAATGTACCTCAGCTATAACGATTATTAGACGAAACGGAAAACAGAATTCATTCAAGCGCACGGATGAAAAAGACTCGACAATACATCATCTGCAAGCACTCCAGTAAGGCCGTCTGAAATTCAATAACGGTCGACTGCAATGAATCAAGGCGGGTGAAGTGGATAAGGATAAAGGTCAATATATTTTCAACAGCTTCGACTCATTTCGACATCATACAAATGGGATTGCTGTATTTGTGTGTGACATTTCTTACCTTACTGCTCCCGAAAAATTGGGTATATTCTGCAGGTAAGAAATGTTATCGAGGGCAACAATGTTTTGAAGATATGACATGTGTATGTATGTATGTATGTATGTATGTATGTATGTATGTATGTATGTATGTATGTATGTATGTATGTATGTATGTATGTATGTATGTATGTATGTATGTATGCATGCATTCATGCATGCATGCATGTATGTATGTATGTATGTATGTATGTATGTATGTATGTATGTATGTATGTATGTATGTATGTATGTATCTATGTATGTATATATGTATATATGCATGTATGTAAGTATGTCTGTATGTATGTATGTATGTATGTATTTACATATGTATGTATGTATGTATGTATGTATGTATGTATGTATGTATGTATGTATGTATGTATGTATGTATGTATGTATGTATGTATGTATGTATGTATGTATGTATGTATGTATGTATGTATGTATGTCTTTATGTATGTATGTATATATGTATATATGCATGTATGTCTGTATGTATGTATGTATTTACATATGTATGTATGTATGTATGTATGTATGTATGTATGTATGTATGTATGCATGTATGTATATATGTATGTATGTATGTATGTATGTATGTATGTATGTATGTATGTATGTATGTATGTATGTATGTATGTATGCATAAGGTAAATCCTGGATATATAATGCCAATTATAACTTAAGTTTTAGAAAGATAAAGGTAAAAATCTGTAGGAAAGTAAACTCTACCAAATAAATTAAAAAATTTAGTCCTACTCAACCAAATAAACTTAAACATGCAGTCCTACTCTACCAAATTTACTTAAACATGTAGTCGTAAAAGATAAAAGTTAAATATGTAGAGGTCTTTAGAAAGTATATGACATAAATGATAAGAATTAAACAGAAAATATAGGTAATAAAGATGACATTAAGATATACGATGCAATTTTTTTTGTTTTCTTGTGTGTGTGTGTGTGTGTGTGTGTGTGTGTGTGTTTGGTAAACATTGTATTGCCAACAAGATCACAATATCTTTATATAGCATATATATTGAAGAACGTGTGAATAAAAGTTCGTTGTTGTTTTGAGATAACGATGCTTTTCAAGTGCCAGAAATAGAGCAATCATTTTACGAAAGATTTTTGTATCTGATCAGTACAAATATAGCGATTATTTTTAAAATCAATTCAGTACCATAAGATTCCGCTGGTGCGGAAAATAAAAAAAATAAAAAAATCTCGACCAGTAATTTTTTTTAATTTAGCTATTTTCTAATATCGGTTACTATATATATATATATATATATATATATATATATATATATATATATATATATATTCATTAGATATTTATTTGTAAAAGCTCAATTACTAGTATTTTAAACATTTTTTTTTCTGTTAATATTTTCTGCTAGTACATAGATAATTATGTACTACTGTTAAAAATATAGTATGTTATTAGTAGATATACCAAACATCGGCAACTTTCAGTCTCATGTCCATCTGGCGACACATCCGGAATTGTTAAGAATGGACAGACCTGTTCCCAGTTGATTTCCAGTACCAACTACGAATGTTATAACGCTACCATAGAAACCAGTTGTTGTGCTTCATGTAATGCCATTGTAACAGGCATTTCAGGTGAGTACGGCCATATTGCAAAGACAGCTTTTAACACAACATCAGATATCCTGTCCCAAAATATTCAAGTTATCTGTTTATATACGTCATTCCCATCGTCTCAGCTTTGAATGAATTTTCATGTAACTGAAAGAGTATTTGTTATACAGGCTTTAAAAAAAGTTTTATAAAGTTTGTCAAACAATACATACATACATAGATACATACATACATACATACATACATACATACATACATACATACATACATACATACATACATACATACAACATACGTACTATGTGAGTATGTATGCATTCATTTATTTATATGTATGTATGTATGTATGTATGTATGTATGTATGTATGTATGTATGTATGTATGTATGAGTTTCTTTATTTCCTCTTCCAAAGAGATTTCATTCAGTTATTTTCATTATTACACAATAATAATAGGAACATAAATTGATATTATTGGATATGCAACACACTAAACAAGTAATATATTTACAAAAGTTCAATGATTGTCAATAGTCCTTTCCATTATCTTCTGCCTCAATGCTTTTAATATTATAGCCATCAGGGACAGCAAAGGAAATCTCCAATAATTATGAGTTATATAATCTTAACCGTGCTTTTTTAAGAGCATTATACATTTTAGACATGTGTATAAGGTACAATATATAGACAATATGTATGTATGTATGTATGTATGCTTTTGCCAAATTTTATATATACAGTAATAGCAGAAAAAATATAATAAATATAATGGGTTTTAGGTTATGATTTCTGGATCATGGTTAACGAAGATACTGTCAGGGGCGAGTAAGGAGGAGGTGGGTGTGAAGTGGAGTTAGGGCAGAGGGTATAATTTGTTATGACACTTGAGACACGTTTTCCTTTACTTTCGTCTAAAAATCTTATCTGTAATAATAGTTACTTTTTGATAGATGCATAGATGCACAGATATATATATATATATATATATATATATATATATATATATATATATATATATATACATAGATATGTAGAGAACAGATGTGGAAGTGTGAATAATAGTACGTGGAGATAAGTACTTTAATTTTAGATTATAATGGTACACAATTCTGTCCGCAGGTTGTCAGTATGGAGACAAAGTGGCCAATTGTATTGTCGTCCTGTGTTCTTATTACACTGATCCTTCAGAATGCTGTTCTACATGTCGTACAACAACAACAGCAACAACAACATCAACAGCAGCAGCAGCAACGCCGACGACACAAACAACAACAAAGACGACGACAACAACGACGACGACGACAACGACGACGACCGCGACACCCTTGCCAGCAGAAAACATTACCACAGGTTCTACGTCACAAGCATCCTCTAGTCTGTCAACAAGTACGTAGTAAATATCTCTATTAATTTTTTTTTTCTTTCTTTTTGTTGTTTTATAAATTGAACTAACATAAGAATCAAAGAATTCATGTTTCATTATATCGCCCAATGATAATTGTTTCGACTGAAATTGATTACATTGAGCCAAATTCATTTCAATCTGAGATTTCATTTTGAAAACTGAAACCTTAATTTGGGATGAGACTTTTCTTTAACGTTTACAAAGAACTAATAGCTCTCCAACGATTCTCTGACAGAACAATATTTTATTTCCTTGTAATTGACTAAAGGGATCGAAGGCAAGTTCTTAGAACTTAGGATGTCTTCTCCATGCAACACCTATCACATACTGAGTACCACATGATAATTTGGTAAAGTGTACGAAAGACTAATTTCTGGTATATTGTTATAACGAGTTTTAAAAAGAGCCGAATTTAAATAAAACAAGAGAAGGATGTAATAAATTCAAGGAGAAGAACCTACATAACACAAAGAGTAGAATGTAAATAACACATGGAGTAGAATCTAAATAGAACAAGGAGTAGAATCTTAATGATACAAGGAGTAGTATCTAAATAACACAAGGAGTAGTATCTAAATAACACAAGGAGTATTATCTAAATAACACAAGGATTAGAATCTAAATAACACAAGGAGTAGAATCTAAATAACACAAGGAGAAGAATCTAGATAACACAAGGAGTAGAATCTAAATAACACAAGTAGTAGTATCTAAATAACACAAGAAGTAACTGCACAACACAAGCAGTAAAATCTAAATGACACAAGGAATAGAATCTAAAAAAAAACAAGAAAAATAACTACACAACACAAAGAGTAGAATCTAAATAACACAAGGAGTAGAATATAAATAACACATGGAGTAGAATTTACATAACACAAGGAGTAGATTCTAAATAACACAAGAAGTAGAATCAAAATAACACAATGGATATAATCTAAATAACAAAAAGAGTAGAATCTAAATAACACAGGAGTAGAATCTAAAATAACACAAGGAGTAGAATATATATAACACAAGGAGTAGAATTTACATAACACAAAGAGTAGAATCTAAATAACTAAAGGAGTAGAATATAAAAAGCACAAGGCGAAGAATCTAAATAATACAAGAAGTAGAATCAAAATAACACAATGAACATAATCTAAATAACAAAAGGAGTAGAACCCAAATAACAATAGGTGAAGAATACAAATAACACAAGCGGTAGAATCTAAATAACACAATTAGTGGTATCTAAATAACACATGGAGTGGTATCTAAATAACACAAGGAGTAGAATCTAAATCACACAAGGAGTGGTATATAAATCACACAAGGAGTAGAATCTAAATAACACAAAGAGTAGAATCTAAATCACACAAGGAGTTGAATCTAAATAACACAAGGTGAAGAATCTAAATGACACAAGGTGAAGAATCTAAATAACACAAGGTGAAGAATCTAAATTACACAAGGTGAAGAATCTAAATAACACAAGGTGAAGAATCTAAATAACACAAATAAGTAAGCAAAACTATCAACAGGAGAAGTATTAAGAAACCCGAAAAGAAATGTAGAATAACAATGAGATATCTGTAAAATATGAATACAGTATATTTAATGTCGTCTCTGTCCGTTGCTTTTACTTTCCTGGAAATCTTCCAGAGATTTTTGTAAAACATGTTTGTACATTTCTAAAAAAAAGTTTCTGTAACTTGCCTGTCTGCTGCGCCACATCCCCAGGTCTATAGTCTTTCAACAAATAAAACAAGCAAAATAGTTTTTAAACCAAATTTTGGTGATAATTCATCTGCGACAGAACCATATGTACATTAAAAGCCTGTATCTAATCGGTACGGGCTGTACAGATATTTGAATCTGAAAAAACCCCACTTGTTTGAACATTTTTCAGTTTAAGGTGATGTAACTTATGACGCGGGTCACTTTGAATGACTCCCAGTAACATAATCAAACTGAGGAGCTTTATATAATAACGATATATCACTTTGTATGACTCCCAGTAACATAATCAAACTGACGAGCTTTATATAATAACGATATATCACTTTGTATGACTCCTAGTAACATAATCAAACTGAGGAGCTTTATATAATAACGATATATCACTTTGTATGACTCCTAGTAACATAATCAAACTGAGGAGCTTTATATAATGACGATATATCATTTTGTATGACTCCTAGTAACATAATCAAACTGAGGAGCTTTATATAATAACAATATATCACTTTATATGACTTCCAGTAACATAATCAAACTGAGGAGCTTTATATAATAACAATATATCACTTTATATGACTCCCAGTAACATAATCAAACTGAGGAGCTTTATATAATAACAATATATCACTTTATATGACTCCCAGTAACATAATCAAACTGAGGAGCTTTATATAATAACAATATATCACTTTATATGACTCCCAGTAACATAATCAAACTGACGAGCACTATATAATAACAATATATCATTAATAATACATATACTTTATTTTAACCCTTTTCAGCATTCTACAAACCTCTTATTTTTACTGTCTTGTTTCGTTTAAAAATCCAAGGGATCTGTTGTTTAAAGAACAACGCTCTTTAAACGAGGAAAATGGGTCTGTCATTTAAAGAACAACGCTCTCTAAACTAGGAAAAGGTGTCTGTCATTTATAAAACAATGCTCTCTAAACGGGGAAAATGTGTCTGTCATTTAAAGAACAGCGCTCTCGAAACTAGGAAAAGGGGCCTGTCATGTAAAGAATTACGCTCTCTAAACGAGGAAAAGGGGTCTATCATTTAAAGAACAACGCTCCGTAATCTCTTTATATATTAAATATTGTTCTCTTTGTAGGTGCAGGTGTAATTGCTGGAGCCGTCGTAGGGTCAATAGCAGGAGCAAGTCTAATAGCTGGACTTACTTATGCGGGTGTCCGTTTCTTCAAAGGGTAATTATGTTAAACTTTATAGCAATAGCAGCTGAAGTTCAATAAAACCCGGTTGCAAAGGACATTCAACATTATGTCATTTGTGGACAGGTGGTTGAAGTATAGAGGTTGAAACATGAAAAGGGATTTCATAAATGAAAATGGTTTCATAAAGTAGGTATCCTTTAGTAATAAATAATAATAGTATTTTTAATAATGAATTACTACTACTAATACTACTACTACTACTATTTTCTTTTATTTACGTTTTTTCAATTTCTTTTTTTACCAAGGACACGTCATCATTGTTATTTGATTCAGAGCGAAAAATCTTTGATATCGACTTCCGGTTTGCCGTTGAACTTGCAATGGTGCGCCCTTTCGGCAGGTGAAAACATCCCCTTACCATTGCCTTTATAGAAAAAGGTAATGAAAATCGTGTGTGTGCTTGCAACTATTGTTGCTGACTGGTACAGTGGAGACCCTAA
Source organism: Margaritifera margaritifera (assembly GCA_029931535.1). Classification (NCBI taxonomy): domain Eukaryota; kingdom Metazoa; phylum Mollusca; class Bivalvia; order Unionida; family Margaritiferidae; genus Margaritifera; species Margaritifera margaritifera. The sequence continues at coordinate 1,285,172 of JAQPZY010001437.1, read as the reverse complement.
AATTAGTCACTTTAAGCGTTATTTCAACGTATTATTTTTTACTACGGTGATATACCTGTACACGAACTGCACGAGTGTGAAGATATCCATTGAATAACCGAGACAAAATATGTTTTCCACAAATAAATCTAAAATTAAAGGTTCCAGCGCTGGAAGGATTCTTACACATTCAGATTTACAAGGTAGAAATCCCTCAACATGCCAAATTCCATGATATGCAAGAAGAAATCCCATATTTCTCAAATTTAAATCAAGTGGTGCCCAGTGGGACCCGGAACTGGGCATCAGAGAGTTGCTTGCAGCAATAGACAAAAAGCTTGACAAAGCAAATGAGGTTTTACTTTCTAACATCGAAAGTATGGATTCAAAATTTAATGAGATTGATGCTGTTATGAGTGCTGTGTAAGGGGAGATAGAACACGTGAAGGAGAAAATGAAGGAAGTAGAGACCAGTATGCAGTTTCACTCAAATATGGTTGAGGAGTTTGAAATGGAACAACTTAAGAGAATGCAGGTGCATAGAGAATCAGCAAAGGAAATTGTGTTAAGTAATCAAACCAAAGTAGGTAAAAATATAAAGGAACTGGAAAAGAGGCTTCTTAAGTTTGAAAAGTACCAAGAAAGATGAATTTACTTGTCTACGATGTGCTTAACCAAGAAATTCATGACAATATCTACCAAGTTATTCGAATCCTAATTAAGGAGACACCCTTGGACTGGGTCGAGCACATGTGGAAAATATGTGGTTGGCTAATGCACACAGGCTTCCCAGTGACCGATCTGGACCCAAACCAATCGTTGTATGACTTATGCTTTTTGAGGATATAGAAGTCGAAACTTTTATGGATAAACAACAACTCAAGGGTCATAGGATTACATCAGATTTACACCCAGTCATGAAGACAAATAGGGACGAATGGATAATGAACTCAAGGGTCATAGGATTACATCAGATTTACACCCAGTCATGAAGACAAATAGGGACGAATGGATAATGAACTCAAGGGTCATAGGATTACATCAGATTTACACCCAGTCATGAAGACAAATAGGAACGAATGGATAATGAACTCAAGGGTCATAGGATTACATCAGATTTACACCCAGTCATGAAGACAAATAGGAACGAATGGATAATGAACTCAAGGGTCATAGGATTACATCAGATTTACACCCAGTCATGAAGACAAATAGGAACGAATGGATAATGAACTCAAGGGTCATAGGATTACATCAGGTTTACACCCAGTCATGAAGACAAATAGGGACGAATGGATAATGAACTCAAGGGTCATAGGATTACATCAGGTTTACACCCAGTCATGAAGACAAATAGGGACGAATGGATAATGAACTCAAGGGTCATAGGAATAAATTAGATTTACACCCAGTCATGAAGACAAATAGGGACGAGCTTTCACTTCCTGATTATAAGTTACGACACTCCAATAATACAGATACTCCAATAATACAGACACTCCAATAATACAGACAATACGCTTAAAACAAAGATCAGAATGACTGGGATGTCACTGGTACTGGAGACTAGGAAGAATTATGCTGACCGCTGACAGCAGAATGCGTTAGTGAAGTTTGGCTAGAATTGTGATTTGCAATATAATACAAACGCCCTGCACTAATTCTTGCTTTAACTCTGGAAAATGTATATATGGGATAATTCCAGCTGACTCCAGCTGATAATAAAGTCAAAATAAAATGAAAAGGGGGGAAAATAGAGAATTTGATAAAATATGATGGAGTTTGACATGAAGTGTAATAGTAATATTAAATAATACAATTCTTTGTGATAAATATAAGCTTTTCCATGTGAATATGTTTTAATTATATAATACCATTACTTTTGTTTTTAAATATATGCCTAATTTAATACAGGCTCAATTTTATTTATAGATAATGGTCATTGTCCATTATTTTGTAGATCCAAATCAATGTTATTTAAATTTCGACCCTTTTTTCCCCGATCCCGTTTAGTTCAGCCTTGCTTCTGTGCTTCTGTTCCACAATAGACTCCTATGTCTATTTTTTTCCTTCCCTTTTTTGCATTACCTTTCAAGCCATATTGCATGCAATACACTGTCATCCGTATTTCTATTTTTCATTAGCTTCTTGTTTGGTATGTTAATCATAAGCAGGAGCAGATAACTCAGCTCAGCTTTATTTGATGCAGTGTTAGCTAATTACCAGTATTGTACAGGAATATATCATAGATCGTTACGCTACATAATAGAAAACATCCGATTCAATTTTGGGATTAGCTCCCTTCGTCCACACATACAGTTTATCAATACTAAGCAATGATGCTGATGAGCTGGAAGATTTAACAATGGCTTTAACCCATGGTTTTTCTCCGCTTCAGTATGAAAGATTATTATTTAAGCAACTGTTTACATACTTGGATGTTATTTTTTGCTGTTTTTTGTCTCATATACTACTCTTTCATTTTCTTTGCTTTTCTCATTCTTTCCTATATGAATCCCCGGGGTTGAGCCCATTTTGTGTATGAAAGATACAGTAAACACAGACAAAAATTCAACAAATATATCCCAAAGCAAACATGTCTAAATAAGACAACAGGTATATTGTATTTTCCTATTAAAACTTCCTGATCTCAGCAATATTATTATCAGAACATAGTTTTACTGTAAATTTCTTTATTTGTTCTGATTACTTTTTAAAGAGATGTTTTCTTGTAACATGGCTTTAGATAATGGTATATCAAAAATATCAGTAAATTTTCAAGGTTTGTGGGTAGCATTAAAAGGCGTCATGTTATGAATTTTCTTAATGCACAAAAGCACTCAACATATTTTTTTTCATGACTCAAATTTTTAAACAAAAGAGGAGAAGATTATTCATGCCATATGGGGTTACGAATGTTTCTTGAACTTTTTTACCGGTCATTCTAGGGGTGTAGTGATTTTATTCAGCAATAATTTTAAATATAAATGAAACAATTTGATACCAGATACAAAATGAAAATAGGCTTAAAAAGGATTTTAAAAAATGGATTAATATATTTTACAAGGATATTAAATCATGTGTCGGATTGAACAGCCAAGTTTCTCAATGGATTCCTATTGAAAGCGGTATTACCATATATTTTCATCTTATGCTGAGATTCTAGAACATATGATTATGTTAATTCCCGACGTCAAAGTTATAAAAATTGAAAACATAAAATAAGTTTTATCACAGTATGCAGATAATAACTCTGTAATGTTAGATGCTTCTGAGACGTCGTTGAGAGCTACCCTTTAATACATTGAAGTTCTATGGAAAAAATCCCCGACTTTAGCATTAACGTTGAAAAACCAGAGCCGTTTTGTTTGGGAAAAGAAAAATAGAAATAAGTTTTGTCAGTAAAATTTGTTAAATTGGGAAACGGGTGTTTATACACTGTTTGGTATCACATTTACAACACAGGTAAGAGAAATGATAGAATTAAACTATCAAACCAAAACTGAGGAAATACAACTTATGTTCTCGCAACTGTCCAAGAGAATTTGGGCACCTTTAAGAAAAAATTATTGTTATAATCAGTTTCACTGCGTCCGTGAAAAATCATTTCATTCTTTGTTTACCTAATCCATCTGAAACTATTATGAATAAACTTAATCAAATTTTGTATTTATATAGGGATACAATGAATGAGAAGATAAAAAGACTAGCATGTACTGAAAAATATTCTAAATGAGGATTGATAACGATTAACATTAAAATGTTTACGACGGTATTAAAAACAAATTGGATACACGGAATTATTTTGAATGAAGCTAAGTAGAAACAATTCAAACATGTTAAAAAATATTTGATATTTTTGTTTTTAAAATTGAATTTATTTAAAAGAGATCTTTTAGAAGTTTGAAGGACAATTCTTGGAAGCATGCACAAGAACTAAATAATTCTGAATCATAGCAATAGGTACTGGCTGAGCCAGTATGGTTCAATGCTAATAATAAAGTCGGAGATTACAGTATCTTCTATAAACATAATTGTAGAGTAAATACAATCGGGGATTTCATATGCACCAATCAGCTTAATAGTTTGAATTTTTTTTTTAGCAATGTATCCATGTGGAATAGATTTTTTACAGTATGAGGGTTATTTATATGTTATCAAGATGCTATATTACAAGACCATCTTTTTGTAGTTTGTACTAGGATTACTCTCTCAGCAAAAGAACGTTTCTCAAAGTATTTATAGATTTTCATTGAAAAATAATTTATATCCAAAGGCACGAGACAAATGGAGACGTGATCTCAACTTAGATTAGAGTTATGACTGCAAAAAAAAAAAACAAGTATTGATTGGTACATACGTGTAAAAAGAATTTATTGGTACATAAGTGTACAAAGTATTTACTGGTACTTAAGTGTACAAAAGATACTTATCTTAAATAGTTTCAACAACAAATTAGACAAGTTACGTTCTTTTTGAAGAGAAAGAGAAACATCACATTTTTCATTTAGTGTATGATTGCCTTATTGTTACAAATTTTAGCTACAGTTGCTCAGGTGACTGAAAAATAAATGCATAAACCTTGTACATTTTAACCTCACAGCAGTTGATACTATATTGGGAATAAATAAACACAAAAACAATCTGATAAAATGTTTCACTTGATTTTACTTTTAAGAAAGAACTACGTATTTAAATTAAATACTTACAATAAAGTACCAAACTTGGAAACATTTAACAAACAAATATCATATGGGTACAACTTAGAAACGTATACAAAATTGTGATTGGGAGAAATTCAGGTACACATTGGAAGCTATGTAGGTATAATTTATGTATCAGTTTTGTTATGTATCATTTGCAAGTTACTTTAATGTATACAAGATGATACACGTATTATCAAATAATTTATATGAGGGGAAGTCTTCAGTTGTGTCTGATATCTTTCAGGGATTATTGTACTTGACAAGAATCAAGGAATAACTAATTGAATATTGATATAGAAGACAACAATGAATGTATTGAACGTATACCATGAAGATTCTCTCTCTCTCAATGGTTATCTCCTATACAGATTTCCTTCTTCTTGTACTAGTATGATTTTACTTTCAGAAACGACAAGAAATTAATAATAATAATAATAATAATAATAATAATAATAATAATAATCCAAACATACAATCAATTTATTGTTTAAATATGTGACTATGTCAATATCTCTGTAATATAGTCTGTGTGATGGTAGCCCGACAAAATTACAGCATAAAAACACCTCTTTTTTCTCTTTCAGCGCAAAAGTGCGACGAGTGGTAAGTTCATCTACGGTACATGAAGACATTATAGATAATGAGAATGATGAAAATAGCGATGAAAATGCAGATTCTCATAATGCAACAAAGAGACAAGTAAATGGAGCAATTCCAGTGCCTTTTGAGAATGGGGACATTTTGGGAAAAAATAAATCTCTGCCACCCCTTGAGGCTAAAGTGTCAAACCTACCTCAACTTCCCAACATGATTTTATCAAAACCTCCACTTCTTACAACAACAAAAACATAGCAAGTTGTTAAGAGGAACATATCTGAACCAGACCAGTAATACTGAAGATCTGTGCACACTGCGGTTGTAAAAATTTGTCAGTTCTAGTTTATATTTTATGGGTTGGACATTGAGTACATCAGATCATTGTCCAATCCGACCGAAATTTGGGGTCTACTTCATTGCTGAATCAATCGAGTTCCACTGCATATAACCATTATGACACGAAGGAGATTCAATACATTCATTTAGTAAATATGAATTAGCATCTATCTATCTATCTATATATATATATATATATATATATATATATATATATATATATATATATATATATATCTTGTATTTTATATATTATTGTCCATGAAACTCTTTCCTGCGCGTGACTAATGCTTTCAAAATTTGATAAATGCTACGTTTTACATTTACTTTCTCTCTATCTTTCTATTTCCCTCCCCCTCTCTCTCTCTCTCTCTCTGTATATATATATATATATATATATATATATATATATATATATATATATATATATATATATATATATATGTGTGTGTGTGTTTGTGTGTATGAATGGTTATTTTTAGGTTGTATTCATGTTGTTGAGGTCAAAGAGAATATTTATGAGAAAAGAATTGGATTCGCAAAGAATATATATATATATATATATATATACGAATAAATAATATTATCATACAGGTTAGATAATTTTAATTCGTACTCTACGGAGATTCAAACCCAGGTCCGCGGGTTATAGCACCCATAGCCTTATCTGTAAGCACCAACCCCCATCCCCTGTACCGTCTCGACCATGCACACATCACAAATGGGTGCCGTAACCCGCGGACCTGGGTTCGAATCTCCGTAGAGTACGAATTAAAATTCTCTAACCTGTATGATATATTATTATTTATTCGTATTTAAAAATTCTGTTAATGTTATCAAGCATTCTCATGTGGGATCCACGGATAGCACTTTCCCTTATGTTGTATCTCTCTCTCTCTCTCTCTCTCTCTCTCTCTCTCTATATATATATATATATATATATATATATATATATATATATATATATATATTATTTTCAATCATTTCTACACACCAGATTTTAGAGAGTAACCAGATTTGTTACATCGTTTACTTACCAGTACCTTTGTAAGTTGAATAACACAATTGTGTATTGCACCATAGTAATTTATATAAATATGTATGAATAAAAATAATATTTATCAAATCGTTTTACTATTTCATGCATTTGCTTTATTTATTAAAGCATCAATTACCGTAAAATAGTGAAAGCATGAAAGAACATGAAAGAGCACACGCACACACGCACACACACACGAAATCTTTACTTGATGCGAAATGGAATTATTTTAGAAGGAAATATCTGAGTGCATTTATTATATGAATGTGTTCAACACACGTCAATGGCTATGTATTTGACAGTTCTAGACCACATGACTGTTCAACACATGCCAATGGCTATGTATTTGACAGTTCTAGACCATATGACTGTGTTCAACACATGCCAATGGCTATATATTTGACAGTTCTAGACCATATGACTGTGTTCAAGACATGCCAGTAGCTATGTCTTTGACAGTTATAGACCATATGACTGTGTTCAACACATGCCAATGGCTATGTATTTGACAGTTCTAGATCAAATGACTGTGTTCAAAACATGCCAGTAGCTATGTATTTGACAGTTATAGACCATATGACTGTGTTCAACACATGCCAGTAGCTATATATTTGACAGTTCTAGACCAAATGACTGTGTTCAACACATGCCAATGGCTATATATTTGACAGTTCTAGACCAAATGACTGTGTTCAACACATGCCAATGGCTATGTATTTGACAGTTCTAGACCATATGACTGTGTTCAACACATGCCAATGGCTATATATTTGACAGTTCTAGACCATATGACTGTGCTCAACACATGCCAATGGCTGTGTATTTGACAGTTCTAGACCATTAATCCGCACGCTAACCACTGAATCACCGAGGCATCTTCCTCCATTAGTTGACTCTTGCGAAGGTGCATCGTGCCTATTAGACATACCTGAGTCCAACGGAGGCTATTATATGATTGTGTTCTGTGTTCAACATATGTACTGAGTACAACTTTATGTTCCATGAAGCTATTTCCACGTGGTATACTAAAAATGATCGCAGACCAACCTCTCTCGAGCAGCCACTGAAGGCACGAACATGTGTTTTGGCTGGTTAAGATAGGCTGACGTTGAGGAGAGGTTAAATGATGTGAATTGATTTATATATGTCGGTGTTAATTTGAGTGATTTTGTGTGGGTTCAGCATAAATAAAGTATGTATTCATTGTCCGAATGGCTAACAATGCTAAAGAAGAAATAATAAAACTCCGTTTTTTATGAAGGCCGCTTTCACGAATCATTGCATGTTCATGCAATTTGATATGCTCATCAAATTCCAAATTACTGCTCATGGCAACGCTTATCAATTGTATCATGAGAGATGTGCATATCTGTAAATGTTTCATATTGACGCTATATATGGTACTTAGAAAAAGACAAACTTGTTTTTTGTTTTGTTTTGTTTTGTTTTGCTTTTCTGAAAATATAGTTTGTTAATTTAAAGTATTTCAAGATGGCAGGGACCTCGATTAAATGCGATTTTTCTGCTGCTTCAACTATTGGTTTCCTGTGAATACGGATTATCTTCCTAAGCTGTGGACAGAAAGGAAGTCTTTGTTACTATATCAGCGTGATCATTGTGCCAACGTACATGTATACTAAATACTTAATTGACAATAATTTGTAATAACAATATCGATAGGACAGTGTTATAGATATTGTCAATGAAGCGTATTTTCAGATCACCTTTTCTTTAAATAGTATAAAAAATATGATTCCTCGCTATAAGTCCTCTTCTTTTATAACAAAGTCCCTTTTATAAAACGGGTATTGTCATCAAAATCTACAATATACCACAGTATACTGCAACATTACCAATAACACGGAACACTTGTATGGCCCATTGAACAGGGTTATAATGAGGGATAACTGTATGAAATAATTATAATGAGGGATGACTGTATGAAATAGTTACAATGAGGGATGACTGTATCAAATAGTTACAGTGAGGGATTACTGTATCAAACAGTTATAATGGGGGATGACTGTATCAAATAGTTATAATGAGGGATGACTGCATCCGAAAGTTATAATGCGGGATGACTGTATCAAATAGTTATCATGAGGGATGACTGTATCCAATAATTTCAATCTTTCTAACTTTGGATACGTTACCTTGCTTATTTATACTAACTGAATGTGAAAAAATCATTTTCCAGAAAATAAATGTTTAACAAGTCGGGATGGTAAGTTTTCATTCTTTTATCTTTTGTTTATATTATTATTCTTAACAAGTATATCTTATTACTGCATGTGCTTTATGCAGAATGCTCATTCTGTCATTATTACATTTTTATTTATGCAGAATGCTCATTATGTCATTATTACATTTTGATTGATGCAGAATGCTCATTCTGTCATTATTACATTTTGATTTATGCAGAATGCTCATTCTGTCATTATTACATTTTGATTTATGCAGAATGCTCATTCTGTCATTATTACATTTTGATTTATGCAGAATGCTCATTCTGTCATTATTACATTTTATGATGTTTCTTTTTCCGCCTATGTAATTATTACTATTTGCACACTTTGTTCAGACAGTGTATTACGTTACATATTTTCAATATCAAAGAACGCGGATTATACAAATACACAATACACAATACATATATATATATATATATATATATATATATATATATATATATATATATATATAGTCAACACCATTTGATATATATATCTATTTCAATTGCACTATAGAAGAAATGTCATGAATAGTGATATTTTCCGAAGGAATCATTTGTATGTTTTATCAAGCGATTTCATCGTGCATAATATCAATCATACCACTGGTGGAAGAATATATATATATATATATATATATATATATATATATATATATATATATATATATATATATAGAGAGAGAGAGAGAGAGAGAGAGAGAGAGAGAGACAGAGAGAGAGAGAGAGAGAGAGAGAGAGAGAGAGAGAGAGAGAGAGAGACACACACAAGTTGGAAAACGGTACGGGGAAAATAACAAAGTACGTTTCGATCTAAATTATAGTTTTCCCAAAAAAACTGACACGTGTAGAGTAAGAAATATTTACGTTTTGGCACAGAGAAGAAAAACTTTCTAAAATAATGAAAGGTATAAACCAAAGGAAACAAACAAAATAACACTACATAACTACATGACTAGGAAGTGACCTATTATTTATGGAAAAGGCAAACGGTATTTTGTGAAAACTAGTGGCACAATAGCGGTATGCTGTTTTGGTGACCTAGTTATCAACATCACTGCGAGGAGATCATGTTTCATATGGACTCAGATCACAATTATTTTTCCTACATAGTCCCTACATTTGTTTGTCAGTACTAAACTTTCCAGTGTGTCAAAATCCTAAGAAATCATATGTTTATCTAAAGGATCTTCTAAGATGAACTCACGGTGAAGTTCTTGTCATAGGTTAACCAGCATTTTTTGACAGCCTGGACTGTAAACAAAACAATGTGCAGTGTATCAATGATTTCACTTCCGGACCAGCAACAATGCCTCAATTCAATTCTGCACTGTCGCCAAAAATACACACCGACATCCACACAATAATGCTCATATTATAAAGAATAAAGAATTTCCTTTACATCAATACCAGGAATGCCTAAATCTAATGCATGCACCACCACCAAAATGAGAGAGGAAAAATTGCTCTAAAATTAGACAGGGACTACATTCACGGGTACCGGCCCTGAAGTAATAATTGTGACCTGAGTCCTATCAGGCCAACTTATTTATGACCAATTTTAGCCAAACTATTATATTTGCATGTCACACCTATTTTAACTTTAGTCAGGAAGTCTTTTTGATTTTAATAGCAAACAAGGTATGTGACAACTGTCAGAAAGTGTGTATTGTTGGTGTTCCACAGAGTGCAAGTTTTGGGCCAAGTGCTTTTGAGAAGCTCAAACTAAATTAGCTTTATCTTCCTTAATTATAGGAATGTTTCAATGCGGTAAAAACTTAATTGTAATGCAAGATAATTTCGATCTGAAAATATATTTGAAATATAAATATATTGATCAATTAAATTTTAATATAATTTAAATAAACATTTAAATTTAGAAAACTAAATTTTAAAGTAAAATTAAATTTTCATGCAAATTTGAAAAACAAACTGACTAATTGTATACAGCATAGTTGACTAATGAATGGTATTTAAAATAAGTGGTAGCTTGGGTCTGTACAACTTATAACATTTTTTACAGGGGTAGTGAAGCAAAGATAACTCACAGTGATTTTTGCAGCAAATTGCAATATACATGTTCAAATGTATATAGGTGTACACACTAAAGAAACAATGACAAGTACTATGTTCCACATATATTGTATCAGGTACTCAGCCAGTTGTTCGTATAAATAATAGCGCACTAAAATTTCCCATTTTGCTGGGACCAGTGCCATGTTTATAGCAAAAATGCATTGCGTTTCAATGTCAATAACCACAAAAGGCGACAATGTAATAGGAAAATACAGCTCCACATAGGCTCTACCTTACTGAACAGTGGCGCCGATCTCTCTCACGAAGACCTAAGCCATGTCTTTGAGGTACTATATATCAGTGTGGTAGAGCTTAACTAATCCTGGTAACTTATGGCGGGTACATTGGACATGTCTTGGTTTCACCACCTGACTGCTGGAGAGCTTCCAAACTAATCTGACTATTCCACCTTGTTCCAAATACCAGGCTAGACCTGAAAAGATATAACATGTTTTACTTGATCTTATAGGTCAGTAAGATGTAGGTAAATGAAGTGAAATTGTGCTCCATACGGAGATTTTAAAATGATATTAAGGGTGCAAGCATAGTAAAAAAAAACCAAGCATTAAAATTGACATAGGGACACCCAGAATTGTGAAGCAATGGGTATGTATTAAAGTGACTATTCATCCCAAACATATATGAGGTTTCTAGAAGTATGTTTATCAGAGTATGTTCAGCCATTTACAGGCTAAATAACTAATAAGGTATATCTGCTATCATAAAGCTTAAGTCAATGTGGGGATGGTGAGATTTGATGATTGACGCAACAATTAGTACATACCAGTATACAGGGAAGTTACGTGACACTGTACTAAATTAAAATATATTACCATAAGTAAACTAATTCATGATGGAAAATAACATTTTTGGATATTTCAAGTGTGTACTGGCAATTATGTGCGTATACGTATTAAGATCAACTATGCAAATTTAGTTCAAATGATCTGTTTGAACATTTATAGTGTTTTTTTAAGAGCATCGGTTAACAATTATTAAGTAGAATGGTTCATTAGAATGTGATATCAGCCGATGCTACAATGCCGCACTCTGTCAAAGTACTAAATTTAAAGACATTACCATACATAAGCAAATTCATGATGGAAATAACATTTGGGGATATTTTAAGTGCATACAGCCAAATATGTGCCTAACAGATCAACTATAAATACAATTAGATCCTATAAGATGTACTGAATGTTAAATTCTGATCCCAAACATTCTAAAATATATGGACATTTGCTCACGTGGGATATGTAACCATGTTAAGATCAGTTGTACAAAATTAATTCAAATTATCCGTTTGAACATTTCTGGTGTAATTTTTAGAGTGTCAGGTAACAATTATTATTAGTAATTAATAATGCATAAAAAAAAATGGTTCATTAGAATAGGATACCAGCTTATGCCACAATGCCGTACTTTGTCAATCAATGTCTTAACCAAAATTAACGATAAAAAGGAATGCATTTGGTGTTAGAATTACTTCATTTTACTGTTTTCCTGCATCCAAGGTAAATAGACCTGGGGAAAGGGCATTTTATCCCTTTGACCTATATTTCTTTTGACAGTTTTCATTCTCTGACAGTTTAAAATGGTTTAGTTGACAACTTGAGTAGGCTTTACTATTGAGTGTTCATCTCTTTCCCCTCATTAAGTACCACATAACTATGTTTATAAAGAATTACTGAAAGCCATCGAAGCAGATATGTTTTGCTCCTATAATCGCCCCGTCATAAACACATACATTAATTGTTTGGACCCATAATAAATAGTGTAAATATCCTAAAGGCACAATATCAACTAGAAAGATGTCGTCATGTGTTTTGAAAAAGGCCTGATTCTGACTTTGAAAGATATTTTCTGTGACAGAATTTGAACATTATCCCCAGCTTGAACTTTTATATGGTGTAGCAATACATACATGATGATAATAATGAGCACCAGCCCCATAGAGACTAAAAATATGAACAAATTTGCAAAATTTAAAAAAATATTAAGTTTTAAATTTTAAAAATTTAAATTTTAAAAACAAAATTAAACATTTATAATTTTTATTTGATAGTTCTATTTTTAAAGTAAATATACACAAAATATCAAAATTTCATGTGTCTGTCTATCTTTAATAATAAACTTGGGATTTCAATTTAAATGTTTGTGGCCATGAAACTGACACGTCTCAGATCACACTTATTTTTCCTTTATAGTCTCTACATTTGTTTGCCAGTACTAAACTTTCCAGTGTGTCCAAATCCTAAGAAATCATATGTTTATCTAAAGGATCTTCTAAGATGAACTCACGGTGAAGTGCTTGTCATAGATTAACCAGCATTTTTTTGAGAGACTGGACTGTAAACAAAACAGCGTGCAAAGTAAATATAAAACAACTTGCTAAGATACTGAACTATACATATCGTTTTTAAATTTTCTTGGTGTTTGCTATGACCCATAAACAGTACAGGATGGTTATCAAAGTAACATGATACGAGCGAAAAATAAAAACACGCTGTTTTCTTACTGCGTAGTGTAGTAAAACAATTCAGAATGGCACGCGATATTCTTTACACAGTCGCACTCAATTTCTTCACTAATACAATGGACTTGTACAATCGTTTGTGCACTTTTAAATTAGGACAAGTAATTAGATCCTATTATAGTCAATATCGTATACTTGAACACAATACTGAGATTTTATCGTATAGAGCAACACAATACTGACATTTCATCGTATACATCAAAACAATACTGACATTTCTATGTAAAATGATTTTCAAGGTCGGTTCTATCAAGAGTACAAAATACATTAGTACATATTAACAAAATTAGATCTATTTGAAGGCAGAGAAATTTAAACGGTATCTTATGCACTTCAGGAGAGGGGTCACGCACTTTCTTGTTATAAACAATTTTTGATACTTATTATTTTTAAGAAAATAATGTCTACCATTTTTCTAGTGACAATGTTTACTTATGAAAACGACAATCCTCTTCCAGTGACTTGTATATTCTTACCTTACTTTACACATAAAAAAGTGTCAACCCTTGAAGTCCTGTGGATTCGTATGGTCTATGGGTTGGAGCCTGGGTACTTTATATCACTGTCCAATCCTGTTTATGATATCGTTAAAAAGCCTGAACTTAAAGTTGATGTAACATGCGATGTATTGGATAGTTGATAATTTCAAATTGTTTATTCATCAATACACATTTGGTCACGCTTTGTAATTATAACTGCCATTTCTTGTTGGCTCATATTCAGTTCTTTAAATTCCCATGCATAAAAGATCCTGGTAAGAAAATAGGGGATACAATTATATCTCAAGATTTTTACTGATAAAAAGTCTTTCTAAAGTGTGGCTCTGAGGAATTGTTATACATTTGGAACTTAAAAATGGCCCAGTTCTGTGTTGACCTGAATCACTATAAACCTTTGAATGAAACATTAGAGATATAAATTATAATGAGAAAGTGAATAACATGCTTACTGCTGTACTTGACCAAGGAATATATCAAGACTATACATTATTACTAGATTCATGACTGAGATGAGAACTAAAGACAGACAGACAGAAAAATATGATTTTGGACACAAGACAATTTTTATCATAAGGCTCAACAGAAGGAAGGCAAATAATCATATATCTCAACAACCAAGCACAGGCGTCCGCCAAAATCAAAGGAACGAGCCTTCAAAGTGATGTCAATAGGGTCAAGGGGAGAGAGAAATACCCGCAGTCGGATTTGGGTGGTTTAGTATTTTGGGCGTTTGTTTAAATCATATTGCAGTCGTACTGATATATATATATATATATATATATATATATATATATATATATATATATATATATATATATATATATATATATATATATATATATATACTGCACAATGGATTTTTAAAACGAACGGGGAAGGGGCAACTGCCTCCCCTTCCCTTGGTGAAGCCCATGCAATTATGATATTAAATAGTTTAAACTTTGGACTAAAAAATTAGTTTCGAGTTAAGGGTACACTGTTATTATTTATTCATGCAAGTCAAACTTGACATAAAGTTCATCTCTTTTAAGCTGTCTCTGTTTTAAACAGACACTTTCTCAGAGTCCCTACGACAAAAGCGTTTATAACCTGTATGATGCAGCAACCTGTCTTAAGGAGTCAATTTTCCTATATCACAATGGTGGTCGCTTATTTTATTGTAAAATAATTCAGACAAAATTTAATTTAATAGATTCGGATCACGGGAGATGACGTAGAAATTGTCTCAAAATTAGTACCAATCCTATGAGAAAAAAACAAACAAACTAAAAAACAAAATTAAGAGATGAATCTTGAATTGTGAAAACAAGCCTCATAATTTATGTTAGCACAAGGGACAATTTGGCACACGTTTTCCTATTATAAAAAAAACTAAAACTGTATCATTATCTGCAAGTAGCAGTGTACATGAATAGGACATGTCCTTGAGATCATAAGATGCTTTTGTTCTTATTAATTATATCCACGCTTTTCAAAGAAAAGGTAGGAATTATGTTATCCTTCCCGTCCATCCGTACGTGCGTGCGTGAGAGCGTTTTAATATCACGCAACTCGTCCGCTCGTTTAAAATAGAGATTTCAAATCTTGGGCTGTGCCTAGTCAGTGCATGTGAATACCGATTCTTGGTTTAGGATATCTTAGAAAAGCTTGCACAAAACGCTGACTTCTCGCAGGCATCTAGTTTGCAAAGGTGTCGCCCAGCTATTTACAGTGAGTTCATCGACTAGATGTCATTCATCCGTAGCAACATCGACTTCTAAGATGTAATTAGCATGTGTTCTTAATAAATAATGAAAGAGAGAGAAAGGGTCAATTATATAGTGTCAAGTTAGTGATACAATTAAATTGCACATTATTTATGTGCGATTTATTTAACAGATTAAGAACAACTGAAAATTCTGTATAATACTTATAATTAAGCTTTTATTCTTAAACGGTATTGGTCAGTTTGCAACGTTTCTTTAAACCGTGGGACTAAAATGCAGAGATTAAAAGACGTGCCAGAAAGTCGTCAAAAATAACGCTAATATGCAGTCTACTTTTATATAGTCTTCCAATAACTTAAAGATTTTATACCATGTTCCAAGTTGCTGCTATTCCTGTTTGGCTGAGCGTAGCAGCGACTGCTTTCGTGAAACCGGAAATAGTATACAACTTCTGAGGACCCTGGTTGTGTACCTCCTGAGTATAGCGAGAGCGCGGTTATCATAGCCCACGACTGATCACAACAAGTGATATGTGTCAACATTAATAATAATTGTAAAGTCGGCGTGTATGTATATTTGGTGTTGCTGCTAAGCGACCTCAATATGGGGACATACTGTAATGCAGTTGATATATTTCGGCTAGTTTCGGAAACAGACTATAGCATATGAGTCAGCTGTCACTGCTGTAGGAAGGCAATGTTTTCCGTCAACGCGACTGGGACAAACTCTACGGTCAATCCAAATTGGTCATTCTGATAGACCCAGTGCCATTTACAGTAATAAGAACATTCAGTCTATATCGGTCCTCAATAGAACATTCAGTTTCTATATCTGTCCTCAATAGATTAAGAAGTGTTTGGTAAATGCTCTATGAAATACATTTCGATATTTTATCAGATGGTCAATATAAATTCCAGTAAGAGCATGGTTTCAGCTATTACATCCACTTTCTAAATAAAATCATCGCTTTGATTTGTGTAGCACGTTTTTGTTTTGTTGTTCTGAATGATTAATAACATATCTCTCCAACTACAGCACCAGGCATTGCTAAATTAAGTAATTAACCAGTTTCTTAGGGGCATATCTATACAGTGGCGGCGCGAGCGTTTGAGGCGGTGGTGGATGGAGGCAATGTTCTTCAGTGGCGCCCCTACTTTGCCACAGCGAACTTGTGATTCTGTGATTTCTTGATAAGAGGTAATACACTCATATTGATACATTTTGCATCACGTGAATTATTGTATCTTGACATCCCCAGTTTGTCCACCAATATTGTACATTGTACCTACCTCTTATTAGTGGACGCCATATCGTCCTTTTCATCAGATTTGGTTCGTTAAATACGGGTATTTGCAGGATGTTATATAATTTCTTGAAGTAAAAGAGTAAGTCCTTACTTGACTGTCTTTCTCGATTTCATACATGAAAGGTTGACTATAATAAGGAGAAAAATGGTATACCCAGCACGGAAGATGCAAAGAGAACAGAGAGTCGGACAAAAAAAGACTGACTTTCTCAGCTTCAATCAAGAGAAAGTTGATCATATTAGCAGAATGGTGTACAGGGCACCAACGATGTAAAGAAATCAGTTTACACGACAAGAATGTATTTTAATCAATGATATCATGTCCATTTTCTGTTTCCTGTGCATTCATTGTTACAGAAGGGGCAGTAGCAGCGGAAACGTGCAAAACATGTTTTAAAAAGAAAATGCGTGATCTACAAAGAAAATAAAACTAATTCGCTTCAAGATCTTAATCTTATCTGCTCCTTGGATACTCTTTGTAAGTCAGACATGGGTTTTGTTATAGTGCCTGCGCCGATACTTTGGAGATATTATGGGTTTGACTTGACAAGGCAATCGACTCAAAATCCCGAGTTCTGGAAATTTTCATTATGAATATAACCAGCTAAAATTCGGGCCGGGCGGTACGTGAGTAAAAAATATAGCTTTTAAACAGATTGTAGTTAGATATATCCAACGATCATAATTTTTTTCACAAACGGACTCCAGAAACTGTTAAAATGTTGAAAAATTGGAGACGGTGACCTACTTTTTAGTTCTAGTGAGCAGAGAAACTTTTTGTATATACAGTCAAGAAATTTGAAATCAACACAGGCAGAAGGTAAATAGAGGTAGAAGTGACAAACCTGTACTTCTAATGCTCCACTGAATGTGATTATTCTTTACACTTGCATGTAACTCAGTTTCCTCTATACTGTTGTATGCATTGATCATGAAACTTGACGTATACAATCACCTTTATCACCTATGTTACCAATCACCTTTATCACCTATGTTATGGTAGTAATGGCTTTCTTTTCTTGCCACATTCCCTGTGCTAAGGTTTTTGGATTATGTAACTGTGAAGCAGGCGAGACATAGCATCTACAAAAGTTAGTGTTGATTCGTTTTTGGTATAGACCTTCAATTTTTTGTTATAAATTATAAGACTGAAAATGAAAATAATCTTTAATTTAGATTTATTTCATGAGTGGAAAACACAGTTACAATTCTGTTTCGTGTAATGTGTCACTCGATTCATCTCTAGTACTTTTCTAAAGTACCAATGTTATTATTGTTATCACGCAAAAGGCCAATCGTATACTATATTGTCGAAAAATATAAGGACGTACAGACGATACACATCGTACACATCGTACACACAAGAAAAGGTGCATGCAAGAAGAGGTGCATGTATATTCCGTGATTCCAGAAGAAGCATGTATGTCCGTCGAGGGTTTAACATCACATCAACACAGTCCTGGTTATAATGTGCCGAGTAAGTATATGTATCCGCAAAAATGCGCACAACACAAAGCCAAGAAAGTGCAAAATCCTTAAAATACAAAATGCAATTTTGGATTCAAAACTGTACTCCTTTAAACAGTGCAAGACCTACTCAGTTATCACATCATGGAATGCATCCCATGTCAAACAGTTTTCTCCACTAGTCACCATACGACATGCAGAAGGGTGCATTCGACGGTTAGTAGTGGATTGTTTACATTTGGCGTGAATGGTGCAGTGTGTTATTTTACCATAAGAAATTGTATTATAACCCGGTATCGATCAGACTGATACGAATTAGGATAGCTTTGTTCTTTCCCTCCAAGTTAGCAAAAAAAAAAAAAAAAAAAAAAAAAAAAAAAAAAGCATACAAAAAAAGTACAACAGACTGGATTTTAAATGTAGAGAACAAAAGTTGATAAGACATTTAAATCTCAAAGTATACCTTTTGTATCAATTGACTCAGCTGATTTGCCGAGAACAAAGGCCTATGACTGAACAAAGCCGGTTTGACGCATTTAGACAGACACGCGGAAAGAAAATATGTGTGATAATGATAATACCTACGGAACAGAAAATTGTATGGAGGTACTAGTGGACATCTGGAAGACAGAAGCCAAGTAAGTATGCGATTTCCAATAATGAATAATTAACTTAAGGTTTAAGATAACTGTCAAAGATGGTCACCGTCAGTGTCTACATCAAACTGGCCTTCTCGCTGAACACCTGTACACAGTTTTCTTGGACACTGTAAATGTCACGTGAGAATGCTATAGTCGAAACTTGAAAACTGGGTATTTTCTATTGTGCATCCCACATATTTAAACAACAAACAAACAGAAATTTTAGAAAAGAAGTGTAATGCTTACGAGAGGAATGTTAGAGGTGTGAACTCAGCAATGAATTTAGTGGAGTATCTTGGAGGGGGGGGGGGACAGATTAAATGGAACTACCCTTTTCCAATTAAAATAGTACACTTTCAGTGAAAAACAGATAGTGTTGGTCATTTTTAACAAAACGAACTTCTTGAAATGAACTCTCTCAGAATACAAATTTGGATCAGCCTCTGGAACTCATTTATTTACAGGACGTAGTGCGCGAGGAAATAGTCCGTGTCGTCATCATCGTCGTCGTCGTAGTAGTTGCAGTAGTGAGCAATCTGATTCAAATCGAATACTTATATACTTTTATAAAATTAAATACCTATAAAAAGTAGATCTAACATCTAATGATCAAATGTTCATACTCTGTTAACGTTTGCAATTCGCCGTCCACTAATTTTCAGTAGCCTCCTATGTAAAACGTTCCATTTCATGTTAGAAATAGTTATCGCTAGTAACAATTATGTAAAACGTTCCATTTCATGTTAGAGATAGTTATCGCTAGTAACTCTTATGTAAAACGTTCCATTTCATGTTAGAGATAGTTATCGCTAGTAAAGACGTATATCTCTTTCAGAAATATGAAAGCTGCAATTGGTGTAAAAAATATTTTGGGGCATCATCGTAATAAAGTTTATCGGTTTTCTATTTCCGGTTCCTCGAGATTTATGCGGACGAGTACCTCAGCACGGAATGCAGATATAATAGATAGTGTAGGGAAGACGATTTTGTCCTCTTTAAACTTAACAACGTAAACAATATTTTCGATAATCATTAAATAATTTTGTATTATACCTAACAAAAGAAAAGAAAACTCTGAACACTCCAAAAACGCCCATGTACCTTATGCAAAAACATTTCTATGACATCATGCTGTGCTGTTGTTGCTGTTTTAATAAATTGATCCATTGTACGGAGAACCACAAAGTCAGGATTTCATGAGATGTGACAGGGCTTTTATGTTATATGTATAAATGCCATACAACTGAGCACTTATTTCAAAAAAATATTTTACCTAGTTTTGTACTGCAAAAGGTCCTCCGGATTTTCCATTTTCGCCCTTTTCATGGCATTGTAAGAACCCTATTGGTCCTTAGGGGTGCTACATGTATTTGTACATATGAATGGGGACTGTTGTGTTAGAAAAAGATCAAAAGTGTGAGTGTATGTGTGTTTTGGGGGTGAATTAGATATTTTAAAAAATTTGATGATTATCAACATAGAGTCGACATCAATTTCAATTATTCTCTACAACTAGTTTTCTGTAATTCTAATATAGTCTACTGGATTGGGGGAGAAGGTGAAACTGTCAAGTGTGGTGGGAGACAACTGTTTCAATCTAATTTGAAATAATCTATGTTTATTGTTTATTTGATATTGTGGTGTGTTATTTCTATACAATCAGAATGTACTAACTTTACAATTTGCTTCTCAGTAATTTTAAATTCTGGCGTCGACTGTACTCATCAGTTGTCTAACCAACAATGACAGCTCACCCCTATTTATAACATTCTCCGAAAACCACATGACACAATTCAACCAATCGCTGAATACACGGCAAACAATGTAGCCAATCAGTGCCTTGTGTGCTGTGCCGTGTATTCCATTGTAAACAATACAGTTTGCATGGTACCCAATGTGAACATTGTAAATACATAACATACATAACCATAAGTATTATAATCAGGCAGGACTTGTCTATACAAAGAATAAGAACATCTTATGAAGTCAAATTTATATAAACTTAAACTATATGATGATAATTTAAGTCTCCAATAATTGAATCAATTCATGTAGACGCGGGTTATGCACTTGGTGCAGACGACCACTGTTGTCGTATATAAGCATGAATTGCATACACCTATGCAACCGTATTGCAATGTTATTACTAAAACTTGCAAATTACTTACGTATCAGTACCCAACTATCAATGGCTGAATTACAGCAAAACTGAAAGTGTAGAGTCTCCAAATACGAAACTCTCATACCAATCCAAAATGGCGGACATCGTGATACCATGACTACACATGGTTGCTTCTCTTCACGATTATGGCTGTATTTTACATAAATTATTTACAGTAGTAGCATAAGAATATAATATGTGTAACATGTAAGCAAAAATATTACACTATGAAACTTTACAACAAACTTGTGAAAGACGTTTCACCGAATGAACCTATACCT
Source organism: Margaritifera margaritifera (assembly GCA_029931535.1). Classification (NCBI taxonomy): domain Eukaryota; kingdom Metazoa; phylum Mollusca; class Bivalvia; order Unionida; family Margaritiferidae; genus Margaritifera; species Margaritifera margaritifera. Next base: position 1,263,611 of record JAQPZY010001437.1, on the reverse strand, counting down.
CGAGAATAGGTTACACACAAAAAGATCGGTTGCAGTGAGAGACTAATAGTTTGACAGTACAGTCCTTAAAAGTCAGAAATAATTATAATTGCTTTGTTTTGTAAATGAAACAATATAATTCATACTCATTTAATATATACCATTATAATTTATACTCATTTAATATATACCATTATAATTCATACTCATTAAATATGTACCATATTTATCAAAACAAAATTGATAAAAGCAAAAGATTGAAAATAGTATCAGATTCATTGTGTCTCTAAACACGGTCTTTACAGCATTATGCACAATTTTTATATCATAGCTCCAATTGACTAGATGTTGAGACAATTCTTTTTCGAATGCCTCTACGTCAGAACAGACTCTTCGTATCCTTCGTGTCTGGCTAAAGGGGATATTATGAATGCAATATTTTGGGTGGCAGCTAGATGAGTGCGAGTATTGATGTTTTTGTCTGCTTTTTTGGATTATACGTCCGTGTGGTTTGTTTTCAATGAGTTGTGTTCTTGTATCCAAAACACGTGGTCTGTATTTGAGATTTCCGCCATGAACTCATCAAATGATGGAATTCATTTGCTTTGTTAAATTATTTCATGTGATCCTACTTCATTTCTATCTTGTCAGTGAAACATAGCCACTGGCGTTGTTTGCATAGCACTGAGACTAGTAGTCTACCTTCCAGTTTGCGCACTAAAATATATGCATACAAAGGGCTCATCATGATTTAGGGCGAATGCAAATTAATGCCAACAAAGAGAACACAACAATCACTTTACTGGTAGGTATTTCTGATATATATGGCAGGTACTCACTATAACAAATATCGAAGAACAAGAACATAATTTTAAGCATCGCTTGAGTAAAATTAAAACAATACAGCTAACGCCTCGTGAATCTTTACAAGGGGTGTATGATGTACGTTATAAAAGATGGATACTGATACGGAGTAAAGTCCGCCGTATTAGCGCTATTCGAGTTGAACATTTGTTAATTGTTCTCCTGTAACGAATGTGCAGTAATTGTGGCGAGCTCTGATGTTTTAATTTCCCGAGAAGTGCTGTCAAATTCTGAACGAATTAAGTAAAGCGTAGAGTATGCTGAGTCTAGCGACGAACGTGAGTACAACTCAATGCAGTCGAGTGTTTGGCTGCACTAAAAATTATTAGAACCTCTGAGGTTCGCTACGATTGCCGCAATTTCAGTGTGCCATCCAAATGTTGAAATTAATTGGGTAAAAGAGAAATTCAAAGATATTCACCCCTAATCCTGAACCGCAAATTATCCAAAGTAATATATCGGTTTTTATAATTTAAGTTCGATTTACATAAATGTTTGAAGTTAAATGGTCATATCTTTTAAACTGCTCAGTGGATTTGAATAAAATATTCGTATATATTCCATTTACTTAGTATATTTATTCAAGCCACATATGAAAATAAGAGTTCGTTTCCTTTGACAACAAGCTCTGCATCCGGCAGTCTGGAGTTCGACACAACACAGAGATAAAGTTTCTGTCAAAGATTAGTAAAAAGTAAAGTTCCAACATTCACAATAACAGCAGCAACAACAACGATGACAACAGCAACATATTTTTGTCACATAACTGTGTCTGCAGGATAACAATGCAATATGACCTGGATTGGATAAATGGGACTGTTGTCAACTGGTTCTTGCACAGATTGCTGACAAACTTAAGTATTATCTATTGCAGTAATGGTATGTGTCTGACTAGTCTGTTTTTTTTCAAGTGTTTGCTAAATATGATATATATGAACATATATCATTTTGTTGAAAGTACAACATAATATTCAACAATATATAGGAGGATTACGTTAGTGTCAATAACCTTTCAATTTGTATTTTAGCCAAGCCATGATTTAAAACGACGACTGAGGCAAACAAATGTAACTCACCTATGAAGATGATCGATTGAACTAAGCGCACGGATGAAAATAAATATTTCGACAGTACATCGTATGCAATCACTCCAACAAGGCCGTCTGAAATTCACCAAAGGTTGATCGCAATAACTCAATGTGGATTAGGATAAAAGTCAATATATTATCAATAGCTTCTACTCATTCCAACGTGATACAAATGCGATTACTGTGTATTTGTGTGACATTTTGTACCTTATTCCCGAGAAATTGGCTATATTCTGCTGGTAAGAAATTTGATCGAGGACAAGAAACAATGTTTTGAACGGATGAGATGTATGTATGTATGTATGTATGTATGTATGTATGTATGTATGTATGTATGTATGTATGTATGTATGTATGTATGTATGTATGTATGTATGTATGTATGTATGTATATATAAGTATATGTATATATATGTATGTATGTGTGTGTATGTATGTATATATATATATATATATATATATATATATATATATATATATATATATATATATATATATATATATATATATATATATATGGTTTAAGGTCACATAAGCACAATCCGGTCTATATAGTGCCGACTAAAAGTTAAGTTCCAAAAATATCAAGATAAATATTGCAAAATCTTAATGACGATAAACCATACCAAGGAAACTTAAACATGTAGTCCTACTAGAGTAAAGTTAAATCTGTTAAAAGTCTTTAAAAGGTATACGAAATAAAAGATAATGGTAAAAACCAAATATAAAGTCTTTAAAATATAGGGTAAGAGATATGATATGATAAAATATGATGACAAATCAATTAAAGTACTGTGTCATACACAAACAAATATAATCATATTGAATGTATGTTTCTTTCTATATTATAATGAGAAATTTTATAGTGTTTTTATTTTTCCAACAAACTTTGAGAAAATGTAGTGATTATAATCAATTATCAGCCACATGTGCACGTGTGGACATCTTATCAGATTTGTCTTTCTTGGTAATATATACGTCCTCGGTAATGTATACGTTCACGGTAATGTTATCGTCCTCGGTAATGTATACCTTCACGATGATATATACGTCCTCGGTAATGTATACGTCCACGGTAATATATACATTCTCGGTAATGTATACGTTACTGTAATACATGTATAAACGTTTACGGTAATATATACGTTCTCGGTAATGTTATCGTCCTCGGTAATGTATACCTTCACGATAATATATACGTCCTCGGTAATGTATACGTTCACGATAATATATACGTCTTTGGTAATGTATACGTTCACGATAATATATACGTCCTCGGTAATGTATACGTTCACGATAATATATACGTCCTCGGTAATGTATACCTTCACGATAATATATACATCCTCGGAAATGTATACGTTCTCGGTAATATATACCTCCTCTGTAAATGTATACGTTCACGATAATATATACGTCCTCGGTAATGTATACGTTCACGATAATATATACGTCCTCGGTAATGTATACGTTCTCGGCAATGTATACGTCCTCGGTAATGTATACGTTCTCGGCAATGTATACGTCCTCGGTAATGTATACGTTCAAGATGATATATACGTCCTCGGTAATTTATACGTTCACGATAATATATACGTCCTCGGTAATGTATACGTTCTCGGCAATGTATACGTCCTCGGTAATGTATACGTTCAAGATGATATATAGGTCCTCGGTAATGTATACGTTCTCGGCAATGTATACGTCCTCGGTAATGTATACGTTCACGATAATATATACGTCCTCGGTAATTTATACGTTCAGGATAATATATACGTCCTCGGTAATGTATACGTTCTCGGCAATGTATACGTCCTCGGTAATGTATACGTTCAAGATGATATATACGTCCTCGGTAATGTATACGTTCAAGATGATATATACGTCCTCGGTAATTTATACGTTCACGATAATATATACGTCCTCGGTAATGTATACGTTCTCGGCAATGTATACGTCCTCGGTAATGTATACGTTCAAGATGATATATAGGTCCTCGGTAATGTATACGTTCTCGGCAATGTATACGTCCTCGGTAATGTATACGTTCACGATAATATATACGTCCTCGGTAATTTATACGTTCAGGATAATATATACGTCCTCGGTAATGTATACGTTCTCGGCAATGTATACGTCCTCGGTAATGTATACGTTCAAGATGATATATACGTCCTCGGTAATGTATACGTTCACGATAATGTATACGTCCTCAGTAATATATACGTCCATGGTAATATATACGTTCTCGGTAATATATACGTTACGGTATTACATGTATATACGTTTACGGTAATATATACGTCCATGGTAATATATACATTCTCGGTAATTTATACGTTACTGTATTACATGTATATACGTTTACGGTAATATATACGTTCTCGGTAATGTATACATTCAGGGTAGTATATACGTTCTTGGTTTTTGCGAATAGCATAATCTTAACTTCAGACTTTTTCTTTTTTTTTTACGTAAAGTGCTATTATACCTGATTTCGACAGAACCCGGAAAGAGACAAGACATAAAAATTGGTTTAGTTTCCCAGTAGATGCAAATACATCTTTACTCACTTGTATTGCCGTATACAGGAATTATCATTAAACTAAGCGGCGTCACTCTTGTGCTTCATTAAAGAAAATGAATACATCATTCTCAAAAGCTGATTTTTGATTGTTCATCTGTACATTTCTTGTTTCAAATGTCAGCATGTTTATGCATGTGGATTGAAGATACTTCTTTACCGCTATAGCAAGGAACGATACTTTCGATAATAAACAGGCTGGTTTACTTTATGTGTATTTAACTTATAGAAAGCACTGCAGGCTTTATATTCTACAACCCAAACTATTCAATCAAGGCATTATGAATAGTTGTGAATTTTTAAATTCATTTTGGGATGCATCTTTTTTTTAAAATCTATTTAGAATTGCAATGATAAGCACACGCATCATTCTTTAGCCTTTGTTGAATACAATCTACTAATAACGTAAACAATATACATACTATACAGTATATTCACTTGAACGTAATGTATACGAGCTGTGTGGTACTTATTTTTATACAGTAGATACACAGAAAAACTTGTGAATTATAAAAGCGCTTTGTTGATCTGAGATGTTAATCCAATTCAAGTGCCAGAAATATATCAATCCTTTAAGGAAAAAAAAATATTGCCTTATCAATAAATATATAATGATTATTTGTAAAACTCTAAGCAGTTGCATATCAATTAGCTCATTTCCTAGTATTTAGAACTTTTCATTTTTATGAATTTTCCTATGCCTATTTTGCATGCATTTTTCTATGCCTATTTTACATTAATTTTCTGATGCTTTTTTGCATGCATTTTTCTATGGCTATTTTGTATAAGTGCATATTGTCATATTATTGTGACAATATTTTATTTCGTAAGTACATATACCAAATATAAGCATTTTTCAGTCTCATGTCCATCCAGCGACACATCCGGAATTGTTAAGAATGGACAGACCTGTTCCCAGTTGATTTCCAGTGCCAACTACGAATGTTATAACGCTACTATAGAAACCAACTGTTGTGCTTCATGTAATGCCATTGCAACAGGCTTTTCCGGTGAGTACGGATTGCAACAGGCTTTTCCGGTGAGTACGGTTATAGTGAAATGACAGTATTTAGCACATCATTAGATAGTCCGGTCCCAAAGTATCCAAGCTATCGGTATATATGCATCATTTCTATCGTCTCAGCTTTGAATTAATGTTCATGTAACTGAAAGAGTCTGTATTATCCATGCTTTAAAAAAAAGTTATATAAAGTTTGTCATACATAGATGCATACATATATAAAAAGATACATACATACATACATACATACATACATACATACATACATACATACATGCATGCATAATGCATACATGCATGCATAATGCATACATATGTAGTACGTACGTACTATGTATGTGTGTATGTATGTATGTGTGCATTCATTTATTTATTCATACATACACAGATATGTATGTATGTATATATATGTATGTATGTATGTATGTATCTATCTATCTATCTATCTATCTATCTATCTATCTATCTATGTCTGTATTATTCATCAAACTTTATGTAGACACTAATAGCAGAAGAAAATATATATAATAAATCCAGCGGAATTTAGATTATGATCACTGGATCACAGTAAACGAGGATAAGGTCAGGGGCGAGGACGGAGAGGTCGGGGCGGAGTGGAGTTAGGGTAAAGTGTACACAGTGGTGGTTGTTTGGTTTGTTGGTTTTTCATTTGCTACGTGATGCCAACGTAAAGGTAGCTAATTGTCTTACTGCATCGACTGAAACAAAAGTGTCACTATTTGTCACGTGAAACAGTCGAAGTTTATATTTTTCCTTTCTTCACTCGTCAACCATTTTGTTTCATTACATAGTATGTGACAGCCAATAAAAAAAAAGCATACAGTCCTCTTTTAATATGGAACGCAACTTGGGGAACATTTTCATGCAATGGAATGTAAACAATGAGTATTCACCGAGTCCTTGGTTTATATAGTTTTTCCTATATTCCTATTTTTAATGGTGTACTTTTATAAATTTACAATGATGTCCAATTAACCGAATAATTTGTGACAGATTAAACGGCTGGGAAAATTTCGTGAATCGATATTCCGATAGTTAATATTAGAGATAAAATTTATGTCAGTGTGTGTGTGTGTGAATAGCTCGTAAATGTCACTTCTCGAAAAGTTTAATTCATTGTGATATGTACGACACGTTTTCCTTTACTTAGTCCAAAAATGGCATCTGTTATAATTGTAATTTTTGATAGATATATAGATAAAGAAATAGAATAATGGTACACAATTCTGTCCGCAGGTTGTCAGTATGGAGACAAAGTGGACAATTGTATTGTAGTCCTGTGTCCTTATTACACTGATCCTTCAGAATGCTGTTCTACATGTCGTACAACAACAACAGCAGCAGCAACAACAACAACAAAGACGACAACAAAAACAACAACGACGACGACACCCTTTCCAGCAGAAAACAATACCACAGGTTCTACGTCACAGGCATCCTCTGGTCTGACAAGAAGTACGTCGTAATTATATTTATCAAAGATTTCTTTCAACATTCAACTTGTGCACGCTCTGTTTATTAAACTGAACTATCATAAGATTGAAATAATTGATATTTGATGATCCAATGGTACATTTTAGACTGAAATTAGATTCTTTTTTAACATTTAGACAGAAATAATATCTCTCGAACTATCCTCAGGCAGAGCTATAGGTCTAGTTTCAACATTTTTGATTGCCTTTTAATGGAGCAAAAGGATTGAACACAAGTTCTTACAACTTCGGATGTCATTTTAATACAAGACATATCACATGTTGAGTATCACAAGTTATTTTGGCAAAGTGTGCGCGTGAATAATATGATGTATATCACCAAAAAAACAATTCTAAATAACACAAATAGATAAACGAAACTATAAAGGAGAAGTAATTAGAAACCATAAAGAAATGTAAAATAAAAAAGAAATATTTTTAAAAAAATAGGAATATGTATAATGGAGTCTGTGTCCGTTGTTTTGACTTTCCTGAAAATCGTTCAGAGATTTTTTAAATATATACAATTTAAAAACAGTTTATCTAATTTGTATATCTGATGCCCCCCCCCCCCCCCCGCCCCCGCCCCTCCCCCTCCCCCCGCTCTCGGACTATAGTCTTAAATAAGTAAAACAAGCATTAAGCCTTTATCTAATTGGCTGAACATATTTATGAATCTGCCAAAAACAACCAATATTTGTCAGTTGAGGTTTAAATACATTAACTCACACTCTTTGATAGTGCAGTCAAAAAGCGTAAACAAAAAAATAAATACCGCCCTAAAGCGTAAGCACAAAGATAAATACCGTCCAAAAGCGTAAGCACAAAAATAAATACCGTCCTAAAGCGTAAGCACAAAGATAAATACCGTCCAAAAGCGTAAGCACAAAGATAAATACCGTCCAAAAGCGTAAGCACAAAGATAAATACCGTCCTAAAGCGTTAGCACAAAGATAAATACCGCCCTAAAGCGTAAGCACAAAGATAAATACCGTCCTAAAGCGTAAGCACAAAGATAAACACCGTCCTAAAGCGTAAGCACAAAGATAAATACCGTCCTAAAGAAGCCTTGGACTACTATTTCATTTATAAACAAGCATCAACTTATTCACATATTGAAGATCTTGGATGTGTATAATACAAAATTTGAAGCGTCACATATTTATCTATTTTATTTTAGTTTTGTTTATTTATATATTTATTTAGCTCTATCTAGGAACTAGGACTAAACTAAATTAAAGTTTTACTTAAAAATTATTTTTTGTCTTGCATTATGTCATTTTTATCACATTTTAAAACAAAGAATTTCGATTTGGAATATTATATAGCTCAATATATATATATATATATATATATATATATATATATATATATATATATATATATATATATATATATATATATATAATTGATAATACATCTACGTTTCAAACACTTTTCAGCATTCTAGCAAACCTCTTGTTTTGGAATGTCTTGTTTCGTTTAGTTGCAAAGGTATTTGAAAGCCCAAGGGAACGGTTGTAATTAAAGATATGAAACAAGACTCTCCAAAAGAGAACAAGGAGAAGCAAGAAATCACCTGGTAGTGTTTAGCTGTGTCGCAGTGATACCTAAACGTAATCGGACTTTATACAAGTCCTACATCATTTATCTAACCACATGTCAACAGGACTATTCTTGTTAATTTATTTATATAAGCGGACAAGTTTACTCTCATCTTCAAAAGAAGCCATGACATCCTTTAAAATAATAAAGTAAGGATGAAAATATAATATATTCAATTCAATTCAACATTGCTATAAATGTTATAAAAATTTTATATTTTAAAGAAAAAAACTAACCCTTTTACCAATTACCAGCTAGATCGAATTATATATATATATATATATATATATATATAATCACACAGGCTAGACAGTCCTAATTAGTTCGAAGCAGGAATCGAACTAATGCCGCGAGTAACTGCATCCATCCAAGCTCTCATGCACCATTACTCTAATCCATTCGACCATGCTGAGATCCCCCCACCCCAATAATGGATGGAACCAAGTCGATGGAAACGGCTACATTAATCTGTTTTTGTATTCTGGATTTTTTTCTTTGCAGATGAAGGTTTAATTGTTACAGCCGAGGAAGGGTTAATAATAGCCGGAGTTACAGTAGCTGAAATTATGTGGTTCTTCAAAGGGTAATTATGTTAAACAATATGAAGATGGTATCTGAAGTTCAATGAAACTTGTTTGTAAAGGACAAAGCTTTCAATGAAACCTGTTTTGTAAATGACAACGCTTTCAATAAAACCTGTTTGTAAAGGACAAAGCTTTCGATGAAACTTGTTTATAAGGGACAAAGCTTTCGATGAAACCTGTTTGTAAAGGACAAAGCTTTCAATGAAACTTGTTTGTAAGGGACAAAGCTTTCAATGAAACCTGTTTGTAAAGGACAAAGCTTTCAATGAAACTTGTTTGTAAAGGACAAAGCTTTCAATTACACCTGTTTATAAAGGACAAAGCTTTCAATGACACTTGTTTGTAAAGGACAAAGCTTTCGATGCGTAACTTTGTTTATACTTACTCAGACTGAATGTGAAAAAATCGATTTCCAGGAAATTAATATTTAACATATTGGAATGGTAATTTTTTTATTCTTTTATCTTTTGTTTAACTTATTCCTCCAAACAACTATACTACATATGTTTACGCAGAATGCGTATTTTGTCATTATTTCATTTTGCGATTATATTTCATTTTTCCGCTTATTTAATCAATACGTTTTGCACATTTTGCTCAGTTACATATTTTAGAATTCATATAACACAAGTTATACAAAATGAATTATATATATATATATATATATATATATATATATATATATATATATATATATATATATATGTGTGTGTGTGTGTGTGTGTGTGTGTGATTATATGATCAACATATGGCGCTATCTATAGCTGTACATTAGTATTCGTTTCTAGTTTTACATCCCTGAGAAAATGTCAGTACGAGAAACTTAAATAAAAAATTATTTACATTATAAGGGAATAGGGCGGAAAGTATGCATGAACCAGTTTCCCACAGCTCGTGAACACAATAGTGGCCACTTGGTGCTGATAAAAGGTAAAACAGAAAATGTAAATACAAAGATTAATAAAAAAAATTTAAAAAAAATAAAAATAGAAAGATAAACCCTTCCAACGGTAAGTCAGCACTTCAATTAGCTATATGGCTGTGATATTTATATACAATTAGCTATATGGCTGTGATATTTATATACAATTAGCTATATGGCTGTGATATTTATATACAATTAGCTATATGGCTGTGATATTAATATACAATTAGCTATATCGCTGTGATATTAATATACAATTACCTATATGGATGTGAAATTTATATACAATTACCTATATGGCTGTGATATTTATATACAATTAGCTATATAGCTGTGATATTTATATACAATTAGCTATATGGCTGTGATACTTATATACAATTAGCTATATGGCTGTGATATTTATATACAATTAGCTATATGGCTGTGATACTTATATACAATTAGCTATATGGCTGTGATACTTATATACAATTAGCTATATGGATGTGATATTTATATACAATTCGCTATAAGATCTGTGATATTTATATACAATTAGCTATAAGGGTGTGATATTTATATACAATTAGCTATATAGCTGTGATATTTATATACAATTAGCTATATGGCTGTGATACTTATATACAATTAGCTATATGGCTGTGATATTTATATACAATTAGCTATGTAGCTGTGATATTTATATACAATTAGCTATATGGCTGTGATACTTATATACAGTTAGCTATATGTGTGATATTTATATACAATTAGCTATATGGCTGTGATACTTATATACAATTAGCTATATGGCTGTGATATTTATATACAATTACCTATATGGCTGTGATATTTATATACAATTAGCTATATAGCTGTGATATTTATACACAATTAGCTTTATGGCTGTGATATTTATAATGTCACTTTTTCTTTCTTTCAGGATATAGCATGATAATAAGGGTACCATAGTATGAAAAAGGCCTGGCCTTTCAAGTTGTCTTTCTAATGGGTTTTCGAATGGGACAGCATCATCTACTAATATTGGGATCATACATGTTGTTGTTTCTGATATCAATGTTCGCCGAATCATGAATGGGTATTTGAAGCCTGGGTCCGAAGGGCTTTCCTTATTGATGGCTTCCTTATTGAAGGCGCCTATCAGTTGATACATAACCACATTAGCGAATCAATCAGTTGATACATAACCACATTAGCGAATCAATCAGTTGATACATAACCACATTAGCGAATCATTCAGTATAATATCTGACATTTCTGAGGAATAAAGCAACTACCACATGTGATATTTAAGTGAAATGAAACAGAATCTAAATCGTATTTTGAATGATACGCAAATGAGAGTACACGTCGTTTACTGTGGAGAGGACAATCTGAAAATTCCCATTGCTTGCATCGTTATTTATAATGCTCTGTCTGAATAAGATTTAATAGGGCAAGAGAACACGTCTTATTTCTATACTCGGAAAATTTCTCTCTTCTGTGCAACTGGAGAACATACAACATTTCATGTTTTCAGTCAGTACACACATGAAACGGGATGTCGAGTGATTTGTTTTGGCTGAGGCCCAGAAAGGGGATAAATATAGCAATACACCAGGGTATCAATGTTTGATGTTGAAACAACAATACTACCACATCCATACACCTCATCCAACAAAAGTCCACAGTCATTTTTATGTAAGACTATTTTTTTGTCTTAAGAAGCTTCTTTATTAGAAAGTATTCGTTGTATGGGAAAGGCGATAATAAGTTGTTAGAATGTTCTAGCCAATCCCAATTGCATTGTCTGCAATAAAAATATGTTTAAACTAAATTAAACTAACCACTGAGCCACGCGCCTCCTGCTCCATTAGTCACCTCTAACGACACGCAGAAGGGCGAACTGGGCGTGTTCTACATCTCTGAGCTTCAATTGGAAGCTTATCATAGAAGGAACACATGTATTGTGTGTACGGCCCCAGACCAGCTGTTGATGTGTATCAGCATAATTTGATTCAACTTTACTTTAAAAAGTATACTGACATAAAGGACTTGTACAAATTATGCCAGTCCCAAAAAAATGATTAGCAGAAATTGATGAAACTTGACAGAAGGCTTTCTGGTCATGAGGGCTTTCCAAATTTCAGACAAATGATGCCGATTCGCTATAAAACATGGCTGCTGTTACCAAAAAAATGAAAAGTCATTTAAACAACTTCTTCAAAAGAAAATAAAAACATTGAACGGGAACTACATGAAGCTTGAATCGTATCCTTCGCCTTATTCGTGTACAATGGAAAACAAAGCATATGATGAACAATGCACAAAACAAATCCGATCATATTTACTGGACTCCCAAAGGTTTGTGTCGCTGCATCTCCAAACCTCGTTTACACTACTCAGTCCATGCCTTTCTCAATCTTCTACATCACACATGTGTAACAGTAAGACATGCGAACAAGGCGCTTGTCACTTTTTTAACTTTATGATGGCTAGATCTGACTAATTTTACTATATAAATGAAGGTAAGCACTATCTTATCCTGGAAAGGTTTGAACCGTTCAAACTCAGTATTGATACTCATTTAACTTTTTTTTTTTTTTGGGGTTACATATTTGGATGAAGTAGTGAGTTATTCTCATTAGAACATACGAGGTCGTCCATTATTGGAGCCGATTGTTCAACAAAAGATACAGGTCAAGCCATCTAGACTACGATGCCATATATTCCCTAGAAAGGAAGACTCATTGCTACGCTGTGTGGACAGTAGCCAAGCTGCAACAGCGTAAATTACCGTATATCCTTATAATGCTATACGACTCCTTTCTACTCTATGAAAGTGACCTTGAAGTGCATTCTAGTACAATTTAACTACAAATCCAAAATACAGAATCCGTGACCTTCATTTTGTACCAGTGAAAATGGACCGAGAACTTGCGAAAGTTGACATGGAATTATGAATAAAATATATATCTCTGGTCAGTGATCTTTCTCTCTTGAGGAATTATGCTGCTTTAACAAAATTCAATACAGAGACATGATTTGTGCCGACATGTGTCTTCATTTACCCAGTCATACAAAAATCTCTTGAAAGCACAGCGCATTAAATTAGCAACATGCTCAACAATGAGGTTCCGCGTTTGAAAGCCCGAAAACGAAGGCAACCATTAACGAAACCTGTACGTCAAAAAGAACTAATCAACCCCTTTTAGCAATCCATCTTGCACAATCACGGAAATCGATGCTACTGTTTTAGAGCTGGATGACGATGAACCAGGTGAAACTAGCATCGACGCTTATTGGGATAACCTGAATGAGCAGCAGGATAAAGCAAACATTGTGGACGACGGTATAACGCAAGTGACACAGACATATACAAACCCGAGCAGTGTCTCGACGAAACCTGATGAAAATCCAACCAAAGTTGAAACTGAACATATATGTAGCCCTGACTGTAAAGCAACAGGCAAATGAAACAAAACATTTACAAAACATGACAAGGTGTAACATTTGTATATCTTGGTACTGTGATACTTGTGTCGGTATTAGCAAAACAGACTCCGTAGGATTCTTGTTCTGTATTCAATGTAGAAAAATGCATAAGGACTTAAGAGCTGTTCAGATTTCGAAGGATGAATTACATGCGTGCGCAAGGGTCATTTTAAACCAAATACAAACTCTGTCAAACAATATAGAACAAAAATGTGTAAACATAAACGACCAAATATCACAAAACGCATGGCGAACTTACTAGCGCAGGCTTCGTTGATTTTAAAAAAGCATTCGATCTGGTTGACCAATCGGTGCTTATAATAAAAGTATTAGTGTACAAGTTTTCTTCATACTTTTGGGAGTTATGTCATATCTCGCTAACAGATTACAGGCTGTTTGTACAGATCATATCATACTAACAGATTACAGGTTGTTTGTATAGATCATATCATACTAACAGATTACAGGCTGTTTGTACAGATCATATCATACTAACAGATTACAGGCTGTTTATATCATATCATACTAACAGATTACAGGCTGTTTATACAAGTAAATATACTTCTGATTCGAGTCATATTCTAAGGAGTGTTCCTCAAGGCTCTATTTTAGGACCTCTTCTTTTTCTACTGTTTATCAAATGACTTAGATTTGTATCCAGTGCACTCTAACACTGATCTTTTTGCTGACGATTCTACACTGCACACATATGGTAAATTTCTCGACTGCATTGAAAATAAACTTCAAATCATCCTCATCAATTAATTAGTTTTGTGTGTTTCAACAAAACAGAATGCATATTGATGCATCTAAAACGAAATGTATGACAATAGGAACAAGGCAGCACCTATCCACTTATATGGATTTACTTCCCACTCAAAATGGCTTAAACGTGTCTAGCGTTAAAAATAAAAAACCTCTTGGTATCTACATTGATCAAAACCTCACCTGGAATTCACATATATATCACCTAAGTGGTCGTCAAAAGAATAATTCTCTTAAAATTACTGTCGAATTTTCTGCCTTAAAATTACTGTCGAAATTTCTACCTTTACTCTTCCGGAGATATACTACCATTGATAGACAACGGCTGTACTTTATGGTGAAACACATCCAATTATAATCTATCCAGAATTGAGAAACCTCGGAAAAGAGCCGCGCGAATAATTCTGAAACTTCCTATTACAAATCCCTCAAATGTTTGTTTGTTTTTTTTTGTTGTTTTTTTTTACGTCTACAATGGCTACTTATACAAAACGTATTCTTTATTCTAAAGGAATCATGATATAGACATATAAGTTTCTAAACGATCTTTCACCAGAGTATATCTCTAACCAAATTGAACCAAGATCATCAAATACTAAGTGTAATCTCCAATCAACAACTAACAACGAATTCCAGATTCCCAGGTCGAGAATCAACTATTTCAAAAGCTCTTTTATTGTATCTATACCTACCTTTTGGAATTCCTTACCCATGAGGATACGTAAATCAAATTCTCTTACTTTGTTTAAACAATCATTAAAGACATTCTTTCTTGACCAGCTGCCATGATATATTAAAGTCTCCCTATAAACTGTTTATCATTGTATCCAGAAAGAATCTCTGCCTTTTTTTATTCTACATGCTGAAATGTGTATACCTTTGTATAGTATATTATTCATTTATGTACCTGTTGACTACTATAGTTACATATATTAATCCATTTTAAATCAGTGTGAGTGCGTATGCGAGCATACCTGAGTGTGTGTAAATGACTTTTATATGACAGAACCTGTTAAAACAGTGAGGACCACATGGCAGATGGGTCTTTCATGACCAGATGTGTTATCCTTGTTAAATATATTATTATTATTATTATTATTATTATTATTATTGAAAACGAAAAAGCTAGATCTCGCCTCCTTTAATTCGTTGATTGAGACAATTAAGTGCTATGCATTGGAATATACTGACTTCAGTTATTGGAATGAAATAGCACGGTAAAAAAAAATTCTAGGCACAAAATGTTCAGCGCGCCGAATTTAAACGAAAACCCCCAATTCAGCCATAGGAAATGTTCTGTGTAAAAAACATGTTCTGTCGGCTCAGTCGTTCGAAGAATTGCACCATATGATAAAAAATAAACATTTGTCCAACAAGAGTGTAGACATTTATCCAGCAATAGTGTGGACATTTATCCAGCAAGTGTATAGATATTTATCCAGCAAGAGTGTAGACATTTATCCAGCAAGAGTAAAGACATTTATCCAGCAAGAGTCTAGACATTTATCCAGCAAGAGTCTAGACATTTATCCAGTAGGAGCCTAGACATTTATCCAGAAAGAGTGTCGACATTTATCCAGCACAGTGTAGACATTTATCCAGCAAGAGTGTAGAAATGTATCCAGCAGGAGTGTGGACATTTATCCAGCAAGAGTGTAGACATTTATTCAGCAAGAGTCTAGACATTTATCCAGCAAGAGTGTAGATATTTATCCAGCAAGAGTGCAGACATTTATCCAGCAAGAGTGTAGACATTTATCCTGCAAGAGTGCAGACATTTATCCAGCAAGAGTCTAGACATTTATCCTGCAAGAGTGTAGATATTTATCCAGCAAGAGTATAGACATTTTATCCAGCAAGTGTGTAGATATTTATATAGCAAGAGTGTAGACCTTTATCCTGCAAGAGTGCAGACATTTAACCAGCAAGAGTATAGACATTTATCCTGCAAGAGTGTAGATATTTATCAAGCAAGAGTGTAGACATTTTATCCAGCAAGTGTGTAGATATTTATCAAGCAAGAGTGTAGACTTTTATCCAGCTAGAGTCTAGACATTTATCCAGCAAGAGTGTATAGATTTATTTTGCAAGAATGTAGACATTTAATCAGCAAGAGTGTAGACATTTATCCAGCAAGAATGTAGACTTGACATGTTAGTCCTACGTTCCAAGTAAATTGTCTTAAACAGAGCGATTTATAAATTATAATGATATTTTAAAACTAACACTACAAAAATCTAATTAACTGTTAAAGTGTTTTGCAATAATAAATATCTAGGTTAACGAGTTTTAGTTTTCATATAGGAATAGCCCCGTTGTCCAAAACTATTGGTAGCAATATCGTACTATGCACGAGTAGCAAATAATTAAACAAAGTTGGAATGGATTTGTGGTCACTATGACGTACATGTTATTTGCTCTCACTTTGTATTGTCCTCCTCCAAAACTTTGTTTGAAAGTTTTTGATTTAGAATGGAAAACTAAAGTTAGTTTCATGGAACGCCATTGCATATTCCCCACCTCCAATCTATGGCACTCGGAGTTGAAAAATGTCATGTGTGTATTTGTCTCCTGACAGTGTTCAAGATATGACCCAGGGTCCAGTCCCCTACCCCAAGGGCATGACCTAGGGTTTGTTTTAGATGCACATGTGAATTTATCGTTTCATGTCTCTTAAATGTACATATGGTTATAGGATCGAAATCATACCAATTTCCACTTTTTGCCCCAGGGTCATGTCCCCTACTATAGAGGCATGGTCCATGGTCAGTATTGGATGCATGCCTGATTTTGCCTGAATTTGTCTCCTCGTGTCCCTCAAAAATATACATAACCACAGAGTGGGCATCTCAACAGTTTCCAAGTTGTGACCTAGCGACATCATTCACCATCCCCTGTGGCAAGACCCAGGGTTGTGGTCATAAAACCTGTTAATATAATATACCCATCACTGACGATGACACAGTTAAAGTTTTGGATCTCTAACTTCAAAACGTCAGAAATTGTTGAAGATTGTTAAAAAGAAAAACCACCCCAACACCCCTAGCTCTATCTCCAGAGGTCAGGTCACATCTTGAAAACCGTTTTGCATATCTATAAACTACCGCAATGGCGTCTTCAAATTTCAAGCCAGCATCTTTAACCATGTAGGAGGCTATATCTAGAGCCAGATTAGCACAAAGGCTAATAAGGCTATAGCCTTAGGCCCTCATATTTTGTAGGCCCTCCTTTAGGCCCTCCTTTAGGCCCTTCAATCCAATACGTACTGCATAATTAGTCCCTTTCCTCGTTTTGGCCTTAGGCCCCTCATAACCTTAATCAAGCCCTGATATCAAGGGCGTGAATCAAAGATGTCCTTCAACCACATCTTTCAGATGGACAACCCAAAGGGCACATGACTACAAAAATTTGGCGAATTTCCGCCCAACGGTTTAATAGAAGTGGCAACGGACAGACAGATGCGTGCTATCACATTATCCCCCACTAAAGCGTGGGGATAATGATTTCAGGGTTTTCAATCAAGTAGTAAATTGTAAGTATATTTTCCTGCAACTCCAGCATCAGAGGTTGTTAACTAACTATACAACAGTTTCCATATAATCAAAGGTAAGACTAGTGCAGTGTATTGGATATTAATCAAAGCTCAAGCGTCACAATTAGAGACATGCCTATATCAATAGCTTTTTTTAAAAATAGGATGTTGTTGTACCTTCTTGGAAAAAGGCAAAAGCATCTACTGAATTTCGTTTAGACAAATACTTGATATTTATTCGCGAATTGCTAATGTGTAACATTCATTGGGGTGAAACAGCTGTTCCTGTAGCTAACTTATGTTTCCTCTATTGTTTTCAGCGTTTCAATTTCGGGAACCTTTGACATGACATGATAAGCGGTAACGCAATCCTCTCGCTACATTACATTACGTATGACAATTACGTCTTTTATTTTAACGTTCCTAGTGTGTCCACAAACATTGAAAATTTATACTTATCTATTGTTATCACGCCAAAGGCCAATTGTAGGCTTTCCTGGCTGATACATTGTGTGGTCCTGGAAGAAAACAAAAGAACAACTGATTTGCCAAAAATAAAGACGTGTAGAATGACTCAATGATACCGGTTTGACGTAGATAACACCAAAATGTCCGAAAAGGATCGCACTGGGAAGGAAAACTGTACTCATATAAAAGCCGATGTCTGGAGCACAGAAGTAGCCATAGAATTCTGAATATGACAAAGGTTGGACCCGTCAGTGTCTGCACCTATATGACCTTATTTGTATACATTTCTTTTTGACATTAGAAACTACTGTCTCTTGTTCCCTTTAAACAAGAGTGCCATAGGTTTAAAACAGTGTGGTTTTTTGTACAAGTCAGGGGCGTGGGAGGATGGGGGGGGGGGGTTGCGGAGCTGGCGTACGCCTCCTCCCCCCCCCAATAATGAGCGCGACATTACAAAATACTGCCTCTTCTTTCCTATACACGAAAATGCCATACTAGAAGCGGTTAAAACTGGGGGTCTTTATACTAGACTTTTTGAAAGAGAAACCACCACCACCACCACCACCACCACGCAAAAAAAAAAAAAACGTGATACATGCGATGAGTATTAAAATAGTTCTGAATATTAGTGTACTGTACAACAAAGTCCTTTATTAGTGAAGAATACGTCAATGAATCACCTCAAGGTACTTTCCGTACACCTCTACACAATGTCTCAGTCTGAGTACCCAATTATTAAATGCCAATTTGTATTCACTTTTTGGCATGTTGCTCATATACTGGAAAACTGCACTAACAACCGCATGGCGTCTTTCAAATCGTCTGTCCCTCAGCGAATCTGTGATAACAGGATTCAGTCAAAAATCGCTTGGAGCTAATCCAAGGCTGTGTGGGGTATGTGGCAAAGTTTGTCGTGCTCATTCGGGAAGTCTGTCACGGCGGCAGATTTATGCACCTGTGCGTTGTCATGAAGCCGATGGATACCTCACGTACTAGTCCGATAAATCAGCCCCCCAAATCTGTGTTGATACTGATGGACGATTTATAGGTATGATGTAACCTGTTCATTAAAATGTGCAATTTTGCTTCATGCATATTACAGTTTAGACACTTACCAGTATTTCGTACCAGCCGTACGTAGCCATGAAATTCAAAATGGCCATAGGACATAGGGTTGCGTTATTCAACGTGGATTTACAATTCGTCAAACATAGGATTTGGTCCGGAAATATTCTATACATATCGACAAAAAGGACCCTTCAACCGATTGTAGCTCAAGAGATGCGAGAAATACCGGTAAATATCTAAAATGTACACCGATATAATTCCTCGATTTTATGAATAGGTGATATCAGCCCCACAAATCGTTCATCAGTCTCATGTTACGACTAGGGGTAATGTAACAAAAGAAAAGACTCAAACAAGCTTTCAAGATTTAAACACAAATATTTAATTTCCTAAAATATAATAATATTTCAACAAACAATCAAAGTAAAATAATTAAAAATAACTTACAGTATAGAATATCCTTAAAAGTCCTAAATTGTTCTAATGTTCACAAATTCGGAAGTTAATCCAAATTATTCCGAATGAAACCACCAAAGTGCTGGCGTGCCGCCAAGAATCAGTTATATCCAAGTGTTATTAATTCCAAGTAATCCTTGAGAATATAAAACATCACACAAGTTCTAGAGATGTTTCCGATAATTCCAACGGAGCTGTATAATTCTTAAATATCAGTAGTTAATCCCAAAAATGTACTGTCTGGAAAGTAACAGTACTAAATCCAAAATGTACTATTTAATAATATCTCTGAAGCCGAATATCACATATAAAGAACCAATTTCGTGAAAGACCTCTCAAGCTGACGAAACTATGTAGAATGACGAACGCTGTGATTACATCTTATTTTATAGTTTCTGTACTGCGTCATTGAAACAAACCAAATTCTTATTCCGTCTCAAATCAACATCTTAATATTACGATCTTACTATCTAACTTCTGGTCAACAAAATGAATAATTCCTGAATTGCGAAATTCAGGTCAGAAGTACAAACCCCACGCGCTGAATCACCTGACATGACTAATGCTTCAAACGATAATATTGATTTTCCCAGGACCAATGTACTGGGTCACATTGAAATTACCGTATATGTCCACTCTGCAAAACGACACCTATTAGACTGTTATACAGAGGTCAGAAACTAACAAAACTATACCATTATTTAAAAGAAATGATACATAATTCCGTAATACTCAACACAGATTTGCGGTTTGATATATCGGACTACTCAGGTACCGGTGCGCGGCCGATTTGTTCAGTAGTGTTCCACAACTTTTGGCAACACTTTGGAAGCATAATAATATCTGTTGACAAGGGTACCATGACGACCGGGCCTTTAGTATCGAAAAATAAAGCGTATAAAACTCTTGTAATAGTCCAACTATTTCCAGTGATTCGTGGTCTCTGTTCGTCTTCTCCGATCCAAACTTTATTATGTTATCTTGAGTCGGGTTCAAATTGCCAAACAGCTACTCACCAAATATGAAAAAAGTGACCAGAGATGTTTCAATGATATTGCCATAGGTGGTAAAACATGGATTTGCCTTTCTGAATCCGACTCAAGAGAACATAATAAAGTTTGGATCGGAGAAGACGAACAAAGACCACGAATCACTGGAAATATATATATATATATATATTTTTTTTGATTAGCCATCAATAGACGCTGGGCCCATCTTGCACAAATCGTTCTGAGCTTCAAATGATTCTTCAGTATATTAAAACCAGCTGAAGAATTAAGCCCTTAATAATAGAATATCTTCCACTGTGTTTTCGAGCATCTTCATAGCAGCCACTTCCCGCTCACCAATTGAAGACCACGGTCTTCCAGAACGTGGGTCATCTTCCATGGATTCGCGCCCATTTTTAAAGCGATGAAACCACCTCAGAATAGTAGCATATGACAAAGAATTACATCCGTAAACATGGCCTTGATATAAGTTAGAGATTACCCTAAGAACTCCCGGATTTTATTGTATTTTCTTTGCTCAGTAGCTGAATTGATCACGTCCCTCGATATTTTGGGGTCTGTTATTTTACTTCTGTTACGTTACACACATATACCTGTAGGTGACCGGGGTGCTGCACGTGCAACTGCAGATCATTTTACAGAATGTTATTTTGTCAATTTATCTGTGTTCAATTTATAACAAAATATTCAGAACTTTTTCAATAAGCCATGCACGTGCATATGTACTTACGTTCCTCGCGTTCCTTGTAACGCAAAATCATTTTAACAGTTCATGATACAGCTGTCAAACTTGGTAAGTGACTCCACTATAAGGTAGAGAATTGCAGTAATGTTTCCAAATTTCTCTGACACCCAATCGCCCCCCTCCCCCTTTTCCACCTGGTGCAGGGTTAAAAGTCAATTGTACAAATAATACTGCTTATTGATTATTTTTTTCATTTATGTTCTTATAAAATTCTAAAATTAATTAAGAGTTCTGGGGCTGGTGGTAAAATGGGTTAACAGGGATAAAAAATAGGACATTACTAAGACAGGTCATCATGAATACCAAATCAAAGGAATCTGAGAGTAAATTAGCATGGAACTGATTTTCATTCTTCCACTCACCCCTGGGGCTCAGGGTAATGATCAAACGGTCAAAAATAGGATGTCAATAAAGCATCATGTCGTGGGCAATAAACTGAAGGCTTGTTGATTATTGTAAATGCACCTAGAGGAACGTCACTGGCATGATATTTTAAAATACCCAGTTTATGCAACTGGTCTCTGTTTTAGATTAAAAGCAATCGGAATTAGTGCAACTTTCATGACTCGCCATCGAACATTTCCATAGCTAATCCTACCACTATCATCGCCTCTCAGACCCCTCGAAAGTTATCCTAAGGTCAGAACACAAAATTCCTCATAGATGCGACGTTATTCCCTGCTATTACCCGATGTACATAGTTTTTTTTCGAAAAATACCTTACAAATGTTACTCTTCAAACCATCTAATTATAGCCTTTATAACAAATTAAATTAGAGCTGCCACATCCCTGTCTTTCATGACATTTACATGTTACAAGGATCTGGAAAGTCTTCTATTTAATACTAACTGCGAACATGGTTCTAATTTTTCCTAGCATACTTTAGCATATGCCCAAGTATTCAACCATTTCCGGCGATTTTCCCCTTTTTAAGCTGTATCACTCCATCGAAGTAATTCCGCGATGGATTAGGCAGAAAAAACACTAGGTGTTCAGATTGTATATTGTGATGCGATTTGGTATGCCAGTTGTCCTGAAGACAACTATGTGCGCAATATTTAGGCATACATCTTTTCCACTTCATCTTGGCTACATTAGTATTGTCCCATTTTTTACATTTTGCTTCAATCTGGGCACCTGTTCTTTATGCAAAATTTAGATACAATTAAACCCGTTCAATTATATTTTTTCGTCAACAACACCCACTCATCTACTATCACGTGACGGGATCACGTCACGAAATATTACCTCTCAGTGCGTCTGGGAACTAAATAATCGAAATAAAAGATTTAAAAGCTACTTTCAGTTCATATATTTCTTAGCTTGAATATCTTTAAATATCTTTTATATTTGGTCCATATACGTTAACAAAGTAGAGCTAACGCTACGTACTACTTTATGTGTAAGAATGTTGTGCGGTTTGGGTTTCTTTCCTTTCTCCCCAAAATGGAGACATCAATCCGTCTTATACATCAGATGTATTTTCTGGCTTGAGAGAAACGGCCGAGGATGGTACAGTTGAGTCATGATCGTCAAGAGGTATGTCGGGTTTCAATACATATCTGTAGAATAGGGCGGGGTTTACATTAACAAAACCTATCATTTCGATTGGAAACGGATATGATAGTACTGGCATAAAGACGAGGAAGGTTGATCTAAAAATGAAAAATATTTTTAAAAAATGAAATAAATTTCATTCAATTTTCACAAATTTTTTGACTTTATCTAGTCCAATCCAGATAATGGTGCAAGCTGCCAAAGGCCCCCTCCCCACCCCCACCCCACCCCTGCCCACCCCACCCCACCCCACCCCCAAAAACAAAAAACAAAAACAAAGAAACAATAAACCACAGACTTTTATTAATGTTCTGCACTAGCAAAAGTTGTTTTGCATTCAGTGAATATATATCGAGTTAAAACAATCAACAAAAAAGAATAGATACATGTTTTGTTCCTTGTAGTAAATGCCGTAAGAGAAACATTTTTACAAGTTAATGAACCATTTACCAGGTCGATTACGAAACAAAGCAACACATAGGGGTAGAGGTAAAGTTACAAGGAGCGGTAGATTGAACACGAATTACTAACACAACAAAACAAGCGGGGGTGGGGGACAAGTTACATCCCTCTTATCGCCATCAGGGAACTAAAAAACGTGTTATTTAGTTTTATGTCGTCATCATGTAAATATGTCAGTGCTGCCACGCATAAATAAGCAGCATGAGGAAAATTGTCCACAAGATTCCTTTATTTACAAACAAAAACACACATGCATCCGTTATGAGAACATTCCTGTAAAATAGATAGTCGTAGACAGTGCTGATGAGCAAATGAGCAAAGATAATGTTATATATATATATATTCTTCCTACCCTAAAGCAATTATTTGACAAACGTGTATAATAGATTCATAACCGTTATTTTGTTCTTTACAACAAAATGGCAAATTATTTGGCAAGTAACTGATAAGACAAGATTGTCCACATTGATACCTGTATATTATGCATTGTTACCCACCTATTGGATTTCGCATTTGACTCTGGACTCTTATATAACAGCTGTACATTGATTACAGTTACGATAAACAATAGGTACAAAAGACATAGTCAAGTTTGTTTATTCTTTAGTCTTTTATTACCTTCAAGCACTTGTTGGTCCTTAAAGCACACTGCATATTGTATTTCTTGATAGTGGAACATGTTATAGTGTTGTTGGTTGTTACATCCTGTTTTATGTTGTATATAAAAAAAGAGTACCGTGAAAGACACATTATACTCCCGTCCCGTATTAAATAGGCACTATGTAGGCACTTGTAGGGCATGGTTGACTCTGGAGATCATTGATCAACGGGTCTCAGTATCCTAGACCTTTGGTCAAGGTATGCGGTCCTGAACACAATTTACTGTTCAGAAACCTGTATTTTGTTATTACACTAACCATGACTGTGACCTCTGACCTATTGACACCATAATCTATCGATTTCTTTATTACCCCAAGGGCAAGCTTTCCATACAGTTTGGTCAAGAAACTTATTCTGGAATAAAAGTTATCCTGCAAAACCCACTTTTCTTTTAGCAACAATGACCTTGACCTTTGACCTTTTCAACCCAAAGTCAACAGTTCCCTTCCACACTTTAAAAGCAACCCCTCCACAAACTTCCGTCAATGTATGTGGCCTAGAATTACAGTTATTATGAAGAAATTTGTTTTATTTCCCTTCAAGTCATAGTGATCATGAAACGTTTAACTTTAAAATAAATAGGGTTCTTTCTTATCCAACGTGAAAGTCATCCATAAACTGTGGTGAAGGTACACGGTCATGAATGTTTTGTTAAGAAAGCAGTCTTCTTCTTTCAGCCACAATGATCTTGACCTTTGACACCAAGATCGATAGGGACTTTCCTTACCCCAAGTGTAAGCTTATCCTGAAGGATTGGTAACTGTAGATAATGAAGAACTGGAATTATTGTGTGGAAACAAAATAGGAAATAGACGGAGCGTATACAATAAACACTGGATTTGCCATGAAATCTGAGTCAGTAGGATGAATTCTGCAGAAGTTTCTTCCAATTATATTGATTACATATGTTATATAAACAATTGTTTTAAGTTTTTTCTGTTTTTTGTATCTTCATCCACGTTTGATCCGCACATCAGCATCTTGTGTCCAACACTGAAAGGCCTTTATGACAGGATGTTTTCTGTAAAATCTGTTTAAATTTGTTTGAGTGTTTTCTGAGACAAAGTTATTTAAATCATTTTAGAAAATGTTGTAATGGCGGCTATATTTATATCAGATCAGCATTATTATTACAAATTTGAAAGGCCTTTAAGCTAAAATTGTGTGGAGTGGTGTTTGACCAATAGTCAAAAGGTCAAAAGGCTTTTTCATTTTTAGTAGCAGCAGCCATATTTGATGACAGATCAGCATCATTTGAATTGTTGTTGTTTTTTTTTTTTTTTTTTTTTAAAATCTTTGCTTTTTTTAAAATCAAAAGTTGCTTTCTAATTTGTGGAAACTACAGCCACATTTATTGCCGGATTGACATCATTTGTATACCTCTGAAAGACATTCATACCAGTATTTTTTCTGTCAACTTTGGTCAGAATCTGTTCAGCAGTTTTTAAGAAATAACGTAAAGGTCCTTCTATTTTTAGTAACAGTAGACATATTTAATGAACGATTGGCATAGCTGAAAAACGCTATAAAGAACTTGGAGATAGAATGTTTTTGGGTAAAATTTGGTAAAATGCTGTTTAACGGTTATGAGAGGTGGTTTAGAGGATTTTCTATTTTTAGTAACCGCGGTCATATTTGATGGCAGATCTGTATCATTTATATAAATTTGAAAGGGTTTTAAGCCAGAAAGCTTTTTGTCGAATTTGGTCAAATTGTGTTTTAGCATTTTTTGTAAGAAGCCATTTGAAGGTTTTTTCTTGTTTTAGTAACGACATCCATATTTGGTGGCCGGATAGGCGTCATCCGCGTAAAATTTATAGGTCTTTATACCTGGATGCTTTCCATAACATTTGTTAAAAAATTTTGTTTAGTGGTTTTTGAGAAGCCGTTTAGCGGTTTTCTAATTTTGGTAACAGCAGTCATATTTGATGACGGTTAGGCATCATTTGCATAAATTTAAAAGTCTTTAATACCTGGATGATTTTCTGCCAAACTTGTTGAAATTCTGTCCAACATTCTTTTTATTTAGTAACGGCGGCGGACATATTTGTAGAAACTTGAAAGGCCTATATGCCTAAAGTCGTCATGTCAAAGTTTGTCAAATTTCTGTTTAGCGGTTGTAGAGAAGCAGTTTAAAGGCGGGGTCATCACTTTTTAGTAACCGTCGCCATATTTGATGAAGAATATGCATCATTTGTAAACATGTGAAAGGACATAATGCCAGAATGCTCCCTCTCAAAGTTTGTCAATTTCTGCTCAGCGGTTTTGGAGAAAAAGCCATTTCAAAATTCGTTCTCTTTTTAGTAATGGTGCCCGTATTTGATGGCAGCTATGCACCATTTGCACAAATGTAAAAGGCCTCAATGTCACGATGCTTCGAATCAGATTTGGTTGAAATTGGTCCAGTGGTTTCTTACGCACATCAAAATTCAGAACTGTGTCTGAAAACTGGCAAATAGTTTCTGCGCAAAAACCAAAAACTTCAGTTTTCGACCATGTACCTTCACCAAATTTTATTGACAGTGTACATTCTGGCCAAGAAAGAAGTTTGATGATTATGGGATCAACAGATTGCGGGTCAATGTCACTGGTTAAAAGAAGAAGAAAAAAAATTGTTTTCACATAATAATTTAGTTCTCGACCAGGTACCATAAAAAAAGTTTGTGGACGGTTGAATTAAAGGTAAGAAAGAAGCATATTGATTGGGATCAAAAGGGAAAATGTCAAGGTCATTGTGATTCATGGTAAAATTGGTTTTGCATAATAACTTGTGCTCTGAGAGACATTTTTTATTCTGGTCGTACAGTGCGATATTTATTATTCTTATTCTGGTCATACAGTGAGATATTTATTATACTGATCCTGGTCGTACAGTGAGATATTTATTATTCTGATCCTGGTCATACAGTGAGATATTTATTATACTGATTCTGGTCATACAGTGAGATATTTATTATACTGATTCTGGTCATACAGTGAGATTTTTATAATACTTATTCTGGTCATACAGTGAGATATTTATTATACTGATTCTGGTCATACAGTGAGATATTTATTATTCTGGTCATACCATGAGATATTTATTATACTGATTCTGGTCATACAGTGAGATATTATACTGACACACATTTTTATAGACTGAGAAGGATTACAAGTAATGATTTAACATAATGCAAGCATTACACACAAAATACAGAGAAATGACAATTTTATAAACTTTAATCAACCCCATAAAATGAATAACAGTTTCTGAATTCAAGTTTTACTATTACTTAATATTTCCATACATACTGCAAATATGATCTCCTAACTTAAGAAATTTCTTTCATAATTTCCCAAAGTTTAACTTGATCGCATGGCTATGGTACATTGAGATTCTTCATTTTCCACATAAGTATATTATTGCCTTAAATTCTCCAATGGTCACCATTAGAAACAAGATCACACAACATACACTCATTCTTATACAAAGAGATTAAAACAGAGACATTTGTAGGAAGAAGATCACACAACATACAATTATTCTTACACAAAGTGATTAAAACAAAGATAACTGTCTGTATGCTTCTTCTGATGCATGTACACTTCAACCTGTAGGTGCCATATATGAAAAAGTGTAGTCATTTTTTACAAAAGTACTGATCAAACCAAAATGTTGAGAAACTGAACACAAAATCCACATTTCTTGACTGATGTCATAATTACATATGTGCTATAATTTACAGTGACTTCAAAGAGAAAATTAACTGATGTAAATGTATGCCTGTCATATAAAATGATCAGTCACTATACAATGGTCACCCACCTACACAATGGTCTCTCACTATACAATGGTCACCCACTATACAATGGTCACCCACTACACAATGGTCACTCACTATACAATGGTCACCCACAATACAATGGTCACCCACTATACAATGGTCACCCACTATACAATGGTCACTCACTATACAATGGTCACCCACTATACAATGGTCACCCACTACACAATGGTCACTCACTATACAATGGTCACCCACTATACAATGGTCACCCACTATACAATGGTCACCCACTATACAATGGTCACCCACTATATAATGGTCACCCACTATATAATGGTCACCCACTATACAATGGTCACTCACTATGCAATGGTCATTCACTATACAATGGTCACTCACTATAAAGCAGTTTAAGGGAGCTTTAATAGTGTATTGTTTAAAAGCCAAGGCCATCCCACATTATGGTACATTATAACAAGATGTGTAATAATGGGTACATTTTATGTACCTGCCAAATACAGTGGCTACATGAGGGAACCATACAAGTGAACTGTGTTATAGTTGAGGTAACTCACAATAGGGTACATTATAACAAGGCATGTATAATATAGGGTATGTTTTATGCAAAAACCTATTATGATGGGGCTTTTTTTGTGAACTCACACAATGAAAGGTTTAAAAAAATAAAAGCACTAAAATGATGTGAAATAATAAAGTAGCAATTTCAAAAACAAAATGTATCCAATAACTGGATTCATCACCATACCAGTGTTCAATTGGTAACCCCATTATTCTAAGAAGTCTTATAGTGAGGGATCATGAGCATACCTGTGTAATATTGGTGACTCCATTATATTAAGATATCTTACAGCGAGGGATCATGCTCATACCCGTGTAATATTGGTGACTCCATTATACTAAGGTGTCTTACAGTGAGGGATCATGCTCATACCTGTGTAATATTGGTGACTCCATTATACTAAGGTGTCTTACAGTGAGGGATCATGCTCATACCTGTGTAATATTGGCGACTCCATAATAATAAAGTGTCTTATAGTGAGAGATCATGATCACACTGTGTTATATTTGGAACACCAATATATTAAGGTGCCTTACAGTGACGTACCAAGACCATACCTGTGTTGCATTGGGAACACCAATATACTAAGGTGCTTTACAGTGATGTATCAAGACCATACTTGAGTAACATTTGGAACACCAATATACTAAGGTGCCTTACAGTGAGGGTCATACATGTATTACATTGGGGATGCCACTATATTAAGGTGTCTTACAGTGAGGAACTATTACTAGACAGGTTACCTGGAAACTCGATTATAATAATGTGCCTTATAGAAAGGGACCATGATCATACCCGAGTTACACCAAGGAAGCCACTGTAGCTCAGTTGGTAGAACATCGGACTTGCTATCCAACAGCTGCAGGTTTGATACCCGCCCAGGTCAGCTGACACAGTGTTTCCATAGAAAATGTATTTAGCTCCCATTTCCTCAGCTTTATATAGCCAAAAATGTGTTAAAAGTTCTGATAAAACCAATGCAAAGTGTTACAATGGGACCCCATTATACTAGGGTACCTTAAAGTGAGAGTCATACAGGTGATACATTGGGGACCCCATTATACTGAGGTACATTAAAGTGAGAGTCATACAAGTGTTACATTGGGGACCCCATTATACTAAGGTACCTTGAAGTGAGAGTCATACAAATTTTACATTGGGGACTCCATTATAATAAGGTACCTTATAATGAGAGCCCATTGTACCATTGAGAGAGATGATCCAGACATGCCTGGTACATAAGCTACAGTTGTCCCTTTCAAAAGCACCGATTTCTATCCATATGACTTCTTGATAAGACTATGGTGGGTAATGAATCATTGTTACAGCCATAGTTAAGATGCTTTTGAGTTCAAAGAGGATTTTTGAGTTCAAAGAGGATTTTTGAGTTCAAAGAGGATTTTTGCTTTATCAAAGTTCATGTTATGGTAAGGTTCTGTAATAGCTTGCAACTTCTTTAGTAAAGTGCTTTGTTGTCTTGGAAGTTACAAACCCAGAGTGTAATGAATGATTAGCTAACCTTAACTTTCACTAGTCTCCAGTAATCACTGTCAACATTATCATGAAGAAAATAAATTCAGACTAAAGTGATCTTGGCTACTTTTCTAATTAAAGATTTGTTTGCAATGTTTTATTTTTACATTAGAACTTTTAATCATTTAAAAATTATTTTAGTGGGTGAAAGTGACATGCTTTGAGTAACCTGGAGTGATGGCCAGCAGTATATAGCTCATGCATCAATAATTACCTTGACTAACCACTACAGGTGAGACCTCACATGAAAAGCATACAGCATGCAGTTCACTCATATAATTTCCTATACTCATTCACATGTAGCTACAAAGTTAACCTACTAAGAGTAACATAGCAAAATATGCAATGTATAGTCATTTATATGGAAAGCTTACCAACGAATAAACATATTTATTCCTACCGCCTACTGTTTTGGTCAGAAATGGTCTTCCGATTATGTTAATATGTACAAAGGTCTAGCATGGATGAAGCAATGTGATCTTAAACATAACTATTCAACCGATGGAAGTAAAGCATAAAATGTAGGTCACAGTGACCTTGCTTGACTGTAAGAAAATGTAGTAGTAACAGAGATGCATCTAATTATTAAGTTTCATGATTGGTACATAAATAGCAACCAATAAATTAATGTTTAACCCAAAATTTCAACAAAGTTACTAAAGTATCAATAATAGGTCACAGGTATCTCTTCTTGCAAAACGATGCAGAACTTATCAAAATGCATCCAATCACCAAGTTGCATGACTCTAGGTAGAATGGCATGCATATAACATGCCCAAACTCATGTGGTCATAACTTAAATGCAAAATCTTAACCAGAGTCAGTAAAAGATGCAATATTGGGTCATGTTGAACCTCTGTTATTGTAAGAGTGTGATAGTCACAGAGATTGCCTGAGAGATGTACAAACACAAAATGTAACCCAAGTCAGTGAAGCATAAAATATGGGCCATAATGACCTACTACTGCAATAAGATGTAGTGTTTATCAAGATGTATTCACAAGTTTCAAGATTCTATGTACATAGCATGCCTAACACCTATGTGGTCATGTGCTAAATGCAAAACATTAATGTAACCCAGTAAACTGCAAAACATGTGTAACAGTGACCTTGTTTGGTATGAGTGTAGTACTAACAGCAATATATACAATCATTTACTTTAATGATAAAATCTTGAGCAGTAAAAACATCAAACTGAACCAAAATCAGTGAAATGTAAAATATGGGTCACAGTGACCTATGTTTAAGATGAGAGTGTAGTATCATCAAAATGCATTCTCTTGCTAAGTTTCATCATTCCAGGTATAACACTATTACATAGATTAAAAACCAGTGTGGTTATGAGCTAAATGTAAAAACTTAACATAAGCCAGTAAAATGTAAAATACAGGTTATAATGACCTTCTTTTGCTTTAAGAGTGTGGTACTAATAGAGATACAACAATCACATAGTTTGATGATTCTGGTATGAACAGTCCCTGAGATTGAACCCAAGTCAGTGGCAAGAAATATGGGGCACAGTGACTAACTTTTGTGATGTGGGTGTAGTACTCATCATGCTACATCCCCTCACCAAGTTTCATGAATCTTGGTATAACAGTATGTATGCAGCGTACTAACAATTTATTTGGTTATGAGCTATATGCAAAAACGTAACCTAAACCAGCAAAATGTGAACTATATGTCACCATGACCCCTATCACAAACTGAGCCTGAGAAATTACTTTTTTTTAAAACAAAATGTAACCAAAGTCAGTGATGCATGAAATATGGGTCACACTGACCTATTTTTGGTATGAAAATGTAGTACTCATCAATATGCATCTCCTCATTAACCTTCATGAATCTAGGTATAGCAGTATAATATATAGTGTGTGCAAGAAAACTATTGGTTTTGAACTTAATGCAAAAACTTAACCTAAGCCATTAAAATATGAAACGGGGGTCACCATGACCTTTTTCTGTTGTAAAGGTGTGGTACTAACAGAGATGCATATAGTTTGATGATTTTACCTTGAACAGTGCTTGAGAAATAAACTTAAAACCCAAAATTGAATCAAAGTAAAATGTTAAATATAGGTCACAGTGACCTACTTTTGTAATGAGAATGTATTCATCAATATGCATACCCTCACGAAGTTTCATGGCTCAAGGTATATATATATATATATATATATATATATATATATATATATATATATATATATATATATATATATAGTGTGCAAGAAACCTATTGGTCATGAGCTGAATGCAGAAATGTAACCTATAGTATGGTAAAGGTATGTTACTGAGATGCATACAATCATGACAGTTTTATAATTCAGCATGAACAGAGCTTGAGAAAAAACTTAACCACAAAGTCACTGAAGCATGAAATATAGGTCACTGTGGCCTACTTTTGTTATCAGTGCAAGATGTATCCCCTCACCAAGTTGCATGATTCCAGGTATAGCAGTATTTATACAGTGTGTAATAACCTGAGCTAAATTGAAAAACTTTACCAAAAATGTATATGTACAAAGTTAGCCCTCTTCGCCCCCTCCCCTGGGGGGTAGGTGTACATGTACAATGTTACCCCTCTTTGCCCCTCCTCTGGGGGTAGGTGGTATGAAACTGACATACAACCTAGGAAGAATGAATGGTTGATATTCAGTGAGGGTGTACATATGTATATGCTTTTACCTGCCTGGATACTGATGCCAATGGTAGTATAATAACTTTTTGCCTATACTTATTAGTATGGGTAAGGTAAAAATGACTAAGAGGGAAGTCATTCCTTTTTTGTTAAAAGTGGCTTCAAGATTAAGGCCGTAATGTATGCACATGTAAAATGACTTAGACCTGCAATATTTACAAAATTGGTAAATGTATACACAAACATGCACGTCACTGTCAGTAACACAGGAACTAACCATTCCAATTAAATGATATATTTCCATATCTTTCCTCAAAAGGAATGTTTTAGCAGGATATTTCTGTTAATTTTTTTCTTTGATATGTATGATTTTCACATCGAATGTGGCATTGCTAGCAAAAAAGCCAAAATTTATGAGAACTGGTTATAGTGCACCTTAAAAAACTCTACCCATCAGGTTGATTTACTGATAATGTTGATACAATTTTATCTACACTTCATTATTGAACTTTGAAAAACATGTTTGTTAACAGAACTTTTGCTTATTAAGAATTTATTTAAAGAAATACTGTTTCAAGTTTGTAAGCCATTGTATGGTTTCCTAGTCTCTGTAGTTCCTATAAAAGCATTCTTGTACATGTCCACATATTGCATCTGGTTGTATCTACTTATCGAATTTTACATGTATGTAGCAGTAGGAAACAATATCACGACAGTCCTAGGGATGTTTAACCTAAATTGTCCAATATATTCAACAAAGACATATCTTACATACTGAATCCCACTATAATAAGAAGTGAAAGATGTACATAATAATTAAACAATTACAAGCTGAGTGAGGTACGCCATTCACATTATAACAGCAGTCACCTGTTCAGTAAGAATAACTGGTGGAGGAAAGGTTGAGTTTCTAATAATTCCGATTAAATGGCATCGTTTTGGTTATTGCAAAACATGTACACATTTAGAAATTTGGGTAAATGTTGCAGCCTTATTCAAAATATATCCCAATGGTTCTTACAAATCTGACATGAAACACAATCAAGAGGCCCAAAAGAGCCATATGGTGATCACTTGATTTCTCATGACACAATAAAAACCAAGCTATTATCAGTACTCAATTATGAACTAAAGTACATGTACACTTATTTCATACATGTATAATATAAAAGTAGGTAAAAAATATAACAGTCACCTTTGAAAATGTAAGAAATTCTTAAGGAAATTAAAGTATTAATAATATTTTCTTTACCTTATATGTCAGTAGAGAATTTATATTACCATCTGAAAAATTATTGGATGAATTATTATGATGATTTCCTTTTAAAAGCACCTAACTTTGAGTTGCCTCCCTTGACTTAAAAAAAAATGACCCAAAAGGCCAGTCTCTCAATAATTTTAGTTAGACCATAAAGTTTATATTACTAACTGAAAAATTATTGAATGAATTATTATGATTTCCTTTTAAAAGCACCTAACTTTGAGTTGCCTCCCTTGACTTAAAAAAATTGACTTGAAAGGCCAGTCTCTCAATAATTTTAGTTAGACCATAAAGTTTGTTAGTATTATTACTTATACAAACCATATTTGGTAAATGATGACAATGCCATAAGGCATTAGGAAACTGAAATCCCTCCAATTCATGACATTAGACAAATTAGGAATAGAATTGCCCATATCATCTATTACATGCACACAAAACCTATTCCATTAACTGTTTGCTTGTAAAAGCGTCCACAGAAAGAGTAATCAGATTTCTTTTGAACAAAATATTTTACAACCATGTTTTATAGTAATTATCCAGTCTGAATCATGAACACGTTTGAATAAAATTCAATACCTGTTAAAAAATTAGATAAGTTGAAAGTTCAACATGCACTGCATGTTATCCATACATTTATACACATGATATGTATACATTTACAAACATGCCAAACCGAATTGCACTCATCATGTCTGAATTGAGGAACTAGAATTTATTGCCAATCCCCATACACTGGTATTATGATACATGCAATTTATAAGCAATAATATAAATTACAAAGCATGCAAATCATTTTTTAAAAATTATAATCAGAACATAAATAATCCAGATTTTTATGTCAAGGACTAAAACATTAAACTTAAACAACTTAGAAAATATTTCTTGTCTGTTAAACATTCTGATATTTAAATGTGATATATCATTTATATAATCATTGTCACTTTGCAGCAAAAATGAATTTTATGACATTCTGATATTTAAATGTGATATATCATTTATATAATCACTGTCACTTTGCAGCAAAAATGAATTTTATGACATTCTGATATTTAAATGTGATATATCATTTATATAATCATTGTCACTTTGCAGCAAAAATGAATTTTATGACATTCTGATATTTAAATGTGATATATCAATTATACAATCATTGATACTTTGCAGCAAAATTGTTTGTGTCATTCTGATATTTAAATGTCATATATCAATTATACAATCACTGTCACTTTGCAGCAAAAAAGATTGTTATGGCATTCTGATATTTAAATTATATGTCAACTATACAGTTGTTGTCACTTTGCAGCAAAACAAATTGTGACATTCTGATATTTAAATGTGATATATCAATTATACAATCATTGACACTTTGCAGCAAAAAAGATTATGAAATTCTGATATTTAAATGTGATACATCAATTATACACTCATTGACACTTAAATGTGATATATCACTTATACACTCACTGACACTTTGCAGCAAGAAGATTGTTATGACATTCTGATATTTAAATGTGATATATCACTTATATACTCATTGACACTTAAATGTGATATATCACTTATACACTCAACGACACTTTGCAGCAAAACAAATTTAGACATTCTGATATTTAAGTGATATATCTATTATACAATCATCGACACTTTGCAGCAAAAAAGATTGTTATGACATTCTGATATTTAAATGTCATATATCAATTATACAATCACTAACACTTTGCAGCAATAAAGATTGTTAAGGTATTCTGAAGCTGCAGAAGGTACTTATCCACCATCAAAATTTGTTAATAATAAAACAGTGGGATTTAAATGTACATTCTATGTAAATTATTGTTGATTTGCTTTTGCTCATAAACACCATTCTTCATGAATTTCATGATTTCTACAACCAAAAATTTTAAACACTTTGAACCATTTGTTTCAGTGGGTACCTAATAGTCATGGTTTGGTAAAAAAACGACATTCCTGTTGGTACTCAAGTTTGTGGATGAGTGAAGGGGTCTCATTGTTTCCACAGATGGATCAACATTCATTGGATGGATGAGGGAAGGGGTCTTATTGTTTCCACACATGGATCAACATTCATTGGATGGATGAGGGAAGAGGTCTCATTGTTTCCACACATGGATCAACATTTATTGGATGGATGAGGGAAGAGGTCTTATTGTTTCCACAGATGGATCAACATTTATTGGATGGATGAGGGAAGAGGTCTTGTTGTTTCCACAGATGGATCAACATTCATTGGATGGATGAGGGAAGAGGTCTTATTGTTTCCACAGATGGATCAACATTCATTGGATGGATGAGGGAAGAGGTCTTATTGTTTCCACAGATGGATCAACATTCATTGGATGGATGAGGGAAGGGGTCTTATTGTTTCCACACATGGATCAATATTCATTGGATGGATGAGGGAAGAGGTCTCATTGTTTCCACACATGGATCAACATTTATTGGATGGATGAGGGAAGAGGTCTTATTGTTTCCACACATGGATCAACATTCATTGGATGGATGAGGGAAGAGGTCTTGTTGTTTCCACACATGGATCAACATTCATTGGATGGATGAGGGAAGAGGTCTTATTGTTTCCACAGATGGATCAACATTCATTTGGTCTTTAAATTCATGGTTTTGTAGCAGCAATGAAACCCACAAAAAATGGTACCCCATAAAACATGTGGAATTTAAAGTACCCTGTGCCAGAAATGCCATCTCCGTCAGCAGCTAATCCATAACTTTTAACACCAACAAGAACATAATTTTTGACAAAACCATGAAAAATAATGCCCTTGAAGATAAATGAATCTACAGTGGTTAATGCATGATCAGGCTTCAAAAATAATGAACAGCGAATTCTAGATTAAAGAGTAACAGTAGTAGTAGTAGTATTTATTTAGTAAAATTAACATGTAATGCATAATTGCGATGCAAGACATAAAATATACAGTAAGCACCATTAAAACATACAGTAAGCATCATTAAAACAGAACAAGAAGCACTGATAACATTTAAGATAATACATACATAAGAATACATATTAACACATTACACAAATGAAGTACACATTACACAAATTACACATTATACAAATGAAATACACATTACACAAATGAAATACACATTACACAAATGAAGCACACATTACTCAAATTAAACATTACACAAATTACATTACACAAATGAAATACACATTACACAAATGAAATACACATTACACAAATGAAGCACACATTACACAAATTACACATTACACAAATGAAATACACATTACACAAATGAAATACACATTACACAAATGAAGCACACATTACCCAAGGAAAACAAGATATGTTGATTAAACCTAAGATTACCCATAAACACTTTATGGGGCTAATTTCCAATAGAGTTCTAGCTGTGGTTCAAAATCTATCGGGGAAAATCTTTAAGATCAACATATAAGAAAATAAGCATTTTTAAAGAACAGGTAACAATGACTATATACTTAAAAGATCACAAAATTTACACAGAAGATATGTAATTCAAAGACAATCAAATAAAACAGCTCATAACAGGACACACAATTCAACCAGATATAAAGAACTATAAGATGGAAGATAATCACATGAAATGTGAATCACAGTGTTTACTGTGTATGAGATGAAATGTGAATCACAGTGTATACTGGGTATGAGATGAAATGTGAATCACAGTGTTTACTGGGTAAGAACAGGTATCACAATTATTTATTATTTGCTGAAAAAACTAGAATTTAGTGTCAAAAAAAGCAATTGCCTAAAATCAATAATAATGAAAATTCTTTTCTTCAGTAATTTTATCTTGTTCAAGTCAGTGAGACTTTACCACAAAGTTATAATTACTGCCTCTCGTATTATGATGGTGTGGTCTGATACTCGAAGGAAATTACTAAATATATATGCTGGACCATTGATATTCACAGTGATGTAATACATGGTTTTGTGACCTGATCAATGCATTCAACACTGACATCTTGGACATTTTAATCTGTTTATATTCTGAACCAAGATGAGTGGTAGTTTATTATCAAGAAACCACTGATTATTTGATTCAAGTTCTTTTCCCAGTTTCTGAAACATGACATTAGGATCTTGGTGTGGAAAGAGTGTTGAGCTATCATCAGCATACAGCACTCATAGTAAATAACTTCTTGTACAGAAGAAAATGACCCCCAGTGACAATAGCCTTTTGTCAATCTAACAAAATAAACCTTGAGATGTCTGTGTTTTGATGAAGTCTGTCAAAAACCTTTTGTAAATGTAACACAATAAACCTTGAGAAGTCTGTGTTTTGATGAAGTCTGTCAAAAACCTTTTGTCAATCTAACACAATAAACCTTGAGATGTCTGTGTTTTGATGAAGTCTGTCAAATACCTTTTGTCAATCTAACACAATAAACCTTGAGATGTCTGTGTTTTGATGAAGTCTGTCAAAAACCTTTTGTCAATCTAACACAATAAACCTTGAGATGTCTGTGTTTTGATGAAGTCTGTCAAATACCTTTTGTCAATCTAACACAATAAACCTTGAGATGCCTGTGTTTTGATGAATTCTGTCAAATACCTTTTGTCAATCTAACACAATAAACCTTGAGATGTCTGTGTTTTGATGAAGTCTGTCAAATACCTTTTGTCAATCTAACACAATAAACCTTGAGAAGTCTGTGTTTTGATGAAGTCTGTCAAATACCTTTTGTCAATCTAACACAATAAACCTTGAGAAGTCTGTGTTTTGATGAAGTCTGTCAAAAACCTTTAGTAAATCTAACATGATAATACCAGTTTACAAACCTTGAGATGTCTGTGTTTTCATGTAGTCTGTAAAATACATTTTGTAAATCTAACATGATCATACCAGTCTATGAACCATTACAAGTCTATTTTCTGTTGTTGTCTGTTAAATACCTTTTGTAAATCCAACATAATTATACGGTCTATGAACCGTTACAAGTCTATTTTCTGTTGTTGTCTGTTAAATACCTTTTGTAAATCCAACATAATTATACAGTCTATGAACCGTTACAAGTCTATTTTCTGTTGTTGTCTGTTAAATACCTTTTGTAAATCCAACATAATTATACAGTCTATGAACCGTTACAAGTCTATTTTCTGTTGTTGTCTGTTAAATACCTTTTGTAAATCCAACATAATTATAGTCTATGAACCGTTACAAGTCTATTTTCTGTTGTTGTCTGTTAAATACCTTTTGTAAATCCAACATTATACAGTCTATAAACCTTTACAAGTCTGTTTTCTGTTGTTGTCTGTTAAATACCTTTTGTAAATCCAACATAATTATATAGTCTATGAACCGTTACAAGTCTATTTTCTGTTGTTGTCTGTTAAATACCTTTTTTAAGTCCAACATAATTATACAGTCTACAAACCATTACAAGTCTGTTTTTATGTAGTCTGCCAAATAAATTAAGTGTCTCAAGAATATAGACTCCTAAAATCAGACTGAAATTCACCCAGTATATTGTTTCAAACTAAGTATGTTTCAAACTGGATGTACATTCCATTCTCCAAGATGTTTAATATGATACTCAGAAAGCTTACTGGCAGGTGGTTT
Organism: Margaritifera margaritifera; assembly: GCA_029931535.1. NCBI lineage: Eukaryota > Metazoa > Mollusca > Bivalvia > Unionida > Margaritiferidae > Margaritifera > Margaritifera margaritifera. The sequence goes on along the minus strand of JAQPZY010001437.1, from coordinate 1,223,893 downwards.
CCTACCATAGAATGCTTCCTGGTGGGTGGTTTCCTACCTCAGAATGCTTCCTGGGTGTGGTTTCCTACCACAGAATGCTTCCTGGTGGGTGGTTTCCTACCTCAGAACGCTTACTGTTGGGTGGTTTCCTACCTCAGAATGCTTACTGGTGGGTGGTTTCCTACTTCAGAAGGGGGCCCCCAGGTGGCCAAGTGGTCTAAGACGCTCGCCTTTACTGATCATTCATACATCTCACCTCTGTCCGCACGAGTTCGAGTCTCAGCACAACCAACATGGGTATATGATGAAGCAGCTAGTAGCTTCCCGTTCTTTCTCCACCAAATATACTGGCCACCATGTATAGCCTATCATGTGCTGAGAAATGGTATTAAACCCCTCAAAACCAAAACAAAAAACCTACTTCAGAATATTTACCAGTGGGTGGTTTCCTGCCTCAGATCTTGTGTTATTTCAAGCAGTAGGGTATGTTATAATGAACATATACATGTGGCCATACCCCATACTTTGGCATCTGAAACATATACATGTGGCCATACCCCATACTTTGGCATTTGAAACTATATTTCAAACCAACCTATAATTAGATTAATTCAAATGGCTCGTGGAAAAACACCCCAGAAAAATATGTAATTAGAAAGAAGGCAATAACCAAATTGATTTCAAGTAATTAAATCTGGGTTAGCTACATTTAAATGTTAATATAATTCAAATATTAAATCCAACATTTTTTAAAGTCTGTTTACTTTTCATTTCATCATCTGGTATAAATTCTTGGATGGTTTGTTGCACAGGCAGATAGTTAACCATACATGGATAAAAAAAAATCTTTTTTAATGACACCCTGAAGAACATGATGAAAATAAAATCACAAGTTGTTTAATGAAACTGGGAATGACTCTATACTTGTGAATAACATTTACATGTTTCTTTTCTGTGGCAATGTACATTACCAAAAATAACTGGGACATCTGTGAATCAACATAAATAACTGGGACATCTGTGAATTAACATAAATAACTTGGACATCTGTGAATCAAAAAAAATAAGTGGGTCATTTGTGAATTCACAGGATAGTAATATAGGTAAAATTCATCTTACAATAAAGCCTTGATTAAAAACTCAAAATGCAATGAATAAGCATATTCACTGAGGTAAACAAAATTTTTTAAATAAAGTTAGTCTATAACACTATCTAACCCGTAAGCAGGAAAACATTATGTTACATAATTACAGAGATCCCCAGTGAAAACAAAAAATCAACAAAAGGAGATGACTAAAAACAGAATGAACACAATCTAAACCCCGATATAAAATTTTTAAAATTACATGAAGGTTGATTAAAAAAGATCAATTCTATGAAAGTTTCCTAAATGTAATTAAAATAAACGAACAGTTTATAGCCATTATCAAGCAGGAATAGAGATTTTGAGCCTTTTTTAACAGCAAAGTTAACCTTCCTTGTACACCCAACCATTGCCTTTAAACAAAGTATATGACCTTAAGTTTCACAACCCTTCATCAAGTTTTAATATACTCCATTATCAATGACCTAGGGTTTATTTTGGAAACTGCATCACCCAATTAGAGTTTATTTTGGAAACTGCATCGCCCAATAAAAGTTTATTGAGGATACTGCATCACCCCATTTATTGAGGTTTCTCAGTATCCTAATAACAATTTCCTCTATTAGTCTAAAAACAAATTCATTTCTTCAGATTTCCTCAATTATCTATATAAAAAAGAGAGAGAAAAAGGTAAGAATATTGTACACACATTGAACATGCATTATCTATTGGGTCCAAGCCATTTTTGTTTTTTTTTTACCTCTTGAAAAATTATCAAAGATGCATAATTTTTAATACTTCCTGTCAAAAGGCTCAAGCAAGATTGTTTTAGTTGTTACTGCCATTTGCCAAATGAAAATGCAAAGGTTATCCGAGTCAAAGAACAAGTAGGCCATGATCAAAAAGCACTGCTGCAAAATGTATGACCTTGACCTCCAAGTCAAAAGGTTGAGTAAGCATGTCAGAGAGATTCGCAGCATGAATTGTCTTAGCTTCATAATCATTTATCCAGAGTATGAAGAAAATCCATAATGGAGTTTAGGAAATATAATAAAAAATGAAAAAACTTTAACCAAATCTGTAATGCAATTTTCTCTAACTGTGACTTTGACCCCAAGGTTAAAGAGGTGAGCAAGAGTGATTCATCACAAAATTTAGCAATGGGTTTAGAATATACAAGCAAATAAGAAAACCATAGCACATTTTAAAACTGACCTTGACCTCAAGGTCATAGGGAAGAGTGAGTATGTTGTAGAATGAATTGTCTAAGATAACTTAAGATTAATGCCAAGTATGATGAGACTCCATCAAGGAGTTTAGGAAATATAAGGAAACGAAAAAACTTTAACCAAAACCTTAATGCAAATTAATCTATGATCAAGACCTTGACCCTAATGTAGATCGGGTAAACAAACAGGTCACATAATGAAATGACTTAGCTTCATACTGATTTATGTCATGTATGGTGAGAATCTATCAAATGTTTTGGAAATATATGTAAATCAACAACTTTAACTCAAAACATTAACTGCTGATACTGTCGATGACAAACCCTGTGGAAAAGTTGACTGCTGTGCCTCATGTCCCACACAAGTGTGCTCAACAAAAATCAATCAGTGTTTCCATGGTTGTTTTTTTCTTTACTTTTGTGTTCATATGACGGTAGATTTTAGTAATCCAGACTAAGAATACAAACACAAGCAAATTTCATCTTGTAGTTCATTTGTTGTCAATTTCTGTGGGTGCTGAGTAAGTATCCATGATTTGTCCATTATTTAGTCATTTTAATCACTTGATTGGTATGATTTGTCCATTATTTAGTCATTTTAATCACTTGATTGGTATGATTTGTCCATTATTTAGTCATTTTAATCACTTGATTGATATGATTTGTCCATTATTTAGTCATTTTAATCACTTGATTGGTATGATTTGTCCATTATTTAGTCATTTTAATCACGTGATTGGTATGATTTGTCCATTATTTAGTCATTTTAATCACTTGATTGGTATGATTTGTCCATTATTTAGTCATTTTAATCACTTGATTGATATGATTTGTCCATTATTTAGTCATTTTAATCACTTGATTGGTATGATTTGTCCATTATTTAGTCATTTTAATCACTTGATTGGTATGATTTGTCCATTATTTAGTCATTTTAATCACGTGATTGGTATGATTTGTCCATTATTTAGTCATTTTAATCACTTGATTGGTATGATTTGTCCATTATTTAGTCATTTTAATCACTTGATTGGTATGATTTGTCCATTATTTAGTCATTTTAATCACGTGATTGGTATGATTTGTCCATTATTTAGTCATTTTAATCACTTGATTGGTATGATTTGTCCATTATTTAGTCATTTTAATCACGTGATTGGTATGATTTGTCCATTATTTAGTCATTTTAATCACGTGATTGGTATGATTTGTCCATTATTTAGTCATTTTAATCACGTGATTGGTATGATTTGTCCATTATTTAGTCATTTTAATCACTTGATTGGTATGATTTGTCCATTATTTAGTCATTTTAATCACGTGATTGGTATGATTTGTCCATTATTTAGTCATTTTAATCACGTGATTGGTATGATTTGTCCATTATTTAGTCATTTTAATCACTTGATTGGTATGATTTGTCCATTATTTAGTCATTTTAATCACTTGATTGGTATGATTTGTCCATTATTTAGTCATTTTAATCACGTGATTGGTATGATTTGTCCATTATTTAGTCATTTTAATCACTTGATTGGTACGATTTGTCCATTATTTAGTCCTTTTAATCACTTGATTGGTATGATTTGTCCATTATTTAGTCATTTTAATCACTTGATTGGTATGATTTGTCCATTATTTAGTCATTTTAATCACTTGATTGATATGATTTGTCCATTATTTAGTCATTTTAATCACTTGATTGGTATGATTTGTCCTTTATTTAGTCATTTTAATTACTTGATTGATATGATTTGTCCATTATTTAGTCATTTTAATCACTTGATTGGTATGATTTGTCCATTATTTAGTCATTTTAATCACTTGATTGGTATGATTTGTCCATTATTTAGTCATTTTAATCACTTGATTGGTATGATTTGTCCATTATTTAGTCATTTTAATTACTTGATTGGTATGATTTGTCCATTATTTAGTCATTTTAATCACTTGATTGGTATGATTTGTCCATTATTTAGTCATTTTAATTACTTGATTGATATGATTTGTCCATTATTTAGTCATTTTAATCACTTGATTGGTATGATTTGTCCATTATTTAGTCATTTTAATCACTTGATTGGTATGATTTGTCCATTATTTAGTCATTTTAATCACTTGATTGATATGATTTGTCCATTATTTAGTCATTTTAATCACTTGATTGGTATGATTTGTCCATTATTTAGTCATTTTAATCACTTGATTGGTATGATTTGTCCATTATTTAGTCATTTTAATCACGTGATTGGTATGATTTGTCCATTATTTAGTCATTTTAATCACTTGATTGGTATGATTTGTCCATTATTTAGTCATTTTAATCACTTGATTGGTATGATTTGTCCATTATTTAGTCATTTTAATCACGTGATTGGTATGATTTGTCCATTATTTAGTCATTTTAATCACTTGATTGGTATGATTTGTCCATTATTTAGTCATTTTAATCACGTGATTGGTATGATTTGTCCATTATTTAGTCATTTTAATCACGTGATTGGTATGATTTGTCCATTATTTAGTCATTTTAATCACGTGATTGGTATGATTTGTCCATTATTTAGTCATTTTAATCACTTGATTGGTATGATTTGTCCATTATTTAGTCATTTTAATCACGTGATTGGTATGATTTGTCCATTATTTAGTCATTTTAATCACGTGATTGGTATGATTTGTCCATTATTTAGTCATTTTAATCACTTGATTGGTATGATTTGTCCATTATTTAGTCATTTTAATCACTTGATTGGTATGATTTGTCCATTATTTAGTCATTTTAATCACGTGATTGGTATGATTTGTCCATTATTTAGTCATTTTAATCACTTGATTGGTACGATTTGTCCATTATTTAGTCCTTTTAATCACTTGATTGGTATGATTTGTCCATTATTTAGTCATTTTAATCACTTGATTGGTATGATTTGTCCATTATTTAGTCATTTTAATCACTTGATTGATATGATTTGTCCATTATTTAGTCATTTTAATCACTTGATTGGTATGATTTGTCCTTTATTTAGTCATTTTAATTACTTGATTGATATGATTTGTCCATTATTTAGTCATTTTAATCACTTGATTGGTATGATTTGTCCATTATTTAGTCATTTTAATCACTTGATTGGTATGATTTGTCCATTATTTAGTCATTTTAATCACTTGATTGGTATGATTTGTCCATTATTTAGTCATTTTAATTACTTGATTGGTATGATTTGTCCATTATTTAGTCATTTTAATCACTTGATTGGTATGATTTGTCCATTATTTAGTCATTTTAATTACTTGATTGATATGATTTGTCCATTATTTAGTCATTTTAATCACTTGATTGGTATGATTTGTCCATTATTTAGTCATTTTAATCACATGATTGGTATGATTTGTCCATTATTTAGTCATTTTAATCACGTGATTGGTATGATTTGTCCATTATTTAGTCATTTTAATCACTTGATTGATATGATTTGTCCATTATTTAGTCCTTTTAATCACATGATTGGTATGATTTGTCCATTATTTAGTCATTTTAATCACGTGATTGGTATGATTTGTCCATTATTTAGTCATTTTAATCACTTGATTGGTATGATTTGTCCATTATTTAGTCATTTTAATTACTTGATTGGTATGATTTGTCCATTATTTAGTCATTTTAATTACTTGATTGGTATGATTTGTCCATTATTTAGTCATTTTAATCACTTGATTGGTATGATTTGTCCATTACTTAGTCATTTTAATCACTTGATTGGTATGATTTGTCCATTACTTAGTCATTTTAATCACTTGAATAATGAAAATTACCATATATACTGATCGTCTATTTGATGTTTCTTTGATTACTGATTACTGACTTCCTTATCTTGTATAATATTTTATTTCTGGGTACTTTTATATATAAAAACATGTATATCCCAAGATTAATTATTGGGTTCAAACATTAATATAATCTTCAAACAAAATGCATTAAGCAAAGATAATAGGACCAAACATGTACAGAAAGTAAATAATTTTTTTTTATTTTTACATGTGGTGAATTTCAATCTATCTATTCCTGTATGTTTCCATAACCAAATTAAAAATGTAATTCTAGAAAGAAAATAATGTTTCCTGTTTAAAAAGTACTCAATATGTCATTTATGATGGACGTGTCTGAGAAAATTTATTAAAAATATTTCATGATTATTTGAATTTCCACATTAAATTACCAAAAGATGAACTATTATATTGGAAAAATGCAAAATCTTAGGATGTCTACAAAAGCTAAGGACCATTTCCAATCAACAGAATACAAATTTAGCATCAAGTATGTATGTATGTATGTATGTATGTATGTATGTATGTATGTATGTATGTATGTATGTATGTATGTATGTATGTATGTATGTATGTACATATGTATGTATAGATTTTAATAGCTCATCAACACAATCCTAGCCAGATAGTGCCCATTCAAAGTTAATTTCCAAACATGTACATATAAAGATTATCGAATCCTATACTAGGATGATAAACCATTTGAAATAAACATAAATATTTACTTCTACAAGATAAAATGCCTTAGAATAAATTCTTTTTAAAAACATCATATAATTACATCTTTTCTGATTATAATATTAAACATTATATCAATCTCAGTATATTTTACTTATAATTCTATGCTTCATAAGTCTGTTTATATGACAGCTACTAAATTCAGTTAATAATGAGATAAAAATTACTTGTATTTAATTTAACAAGAGGTGAAGTGGTCACCATTTTGTCAAGCCCCACCTTTCATTTACTAAGTATACAAACTTTAACACTGAGGTTAATCTGGTGTGTGGATGGGTATACTAATGGCTGAAAAAGAGTACAGACATGTACATAGACATCAAAGTGATCATTATATCTAGCTTCTGTTGCCTTGACAAAATCTATATTCAGTATTTACTACATACAATGCAGACCAAGCTACAAACCGCATGGACTCAGATATGCTGGTGCATCACACCCTGATATATTGGATTCTGTGTGTTTTCATTCTATGTATGATTTCCAGTGAACAACAATATGTACCAGTAAATCTAGGTGTACAGCGTATGCATTAGTGTTGGGAATTCCCAGTAAACCTGGGTCTACAATGTTCACACCTGGGTATGCATTAGTGTTGGGAATTCCAAGTAAACCTGGGTCTACAATGTTCACACCTGCGTATGCATTAGTGTTGGGAATTCCAAGTAAACCTGCATCCACACTGTCCACACCTGCGTATGCATTAGTGTTGGGAATTCCTAGTAAACCTGGGTCTACAATGTTCACACCTGGGTATGCATTAGTGTTGGGAATTCCAAGTAAACCTGGATCTACAATGTTCACACCTGCATATGCATTAATGTTGGGAATTCCAAGTAAACCTGGGTCTACAATGTTCACACCTGCGTATGCATTAGTGTTGGGAATTCCCAGTAAACCTGGGTCCACACTGTCCACACCTGCATATGCATTAGTGTTGGGAATTCCAAGTAAACCTGGGTCTACAATGTTCACACCTGCGTATGCATTAGTGTTGGGAATACCAAGTAAACCTGGGTCTACAATGTTCACACCTGCGTATGCATTAGTGTTGGGAATTCCCAGTAAACCTGGGTCCACAATATCCACACCTGGGTATGCATTAGTGTTGGGAATCAGCTGAAATTTAATTGGTTCATTATGACTGATCAAAAATCAGTCTGAACTGGTGGGAGCTAATTTCTATATCTGTTTCTTGTTCCATGTCATTTTCACATATTTGCTAATGGTTAAGTTACACATAGCCTGTAAAGTCAAATGATTTATTGGCACATCTCTCTTCAACAGTGTTATTGGTGCTTACATTTTACTAAACAACAGAAGACTATATTAACTAAAAGCTGTTTTTTCACATATTTTTCCTTTTCCTGGAAGGTGTAATCCCAGAAAGATGAACAGTTAAAAATAATTGTAATTGCTTAGATTCAATTATGGAAATTTATATTTAAATGCTTGGTTGTTTGACTTTTCTAACAAATCTTCAATGAAGATTGCAGCTGCAGTAAAATACTGACATTGCCAAGCAATACATTTTTGAGCCAGGTCATTTTTAAGAATTTTTTTATTCAGGGCCACGTTTTTTTCTGAGGGTGGAGGGCACTGAAGGTGACGCTTGCCCAGGGTGCCCGTTTGTCCAGTGCAAACTTGCGACGGCCCTGAATTTATTACATATATTGATCAAAAAGTCAAGTCCTCTTTGCCAGCATTAAAGACAGAGATCAAGAAAGAAACAAATTTAAATAATTATTTACCTTTTTCAATTTAACAGAAAGTGGTTTCTAAATTCATCAAAGTTTGAAATCAAGTTGCATTGACTTTTAAAAATATCATAATTATGACTTTAATATTTAATTTTAAAGATATCATAAATATGACTTTAATATTTAATTTTAAAGATATCATAATTATGACTTTAATATTCAATTTTAAAGATATCATAATTATGACTTTAATATTCAATTTTAAAGATATAATTATGACTTTAATATTCAATTTTAAAGATATCATAATTATGACTTAATAATCAATTTTAAAGATATCATAATTATGACTTTAATATTCACTTTTTACGATATCATAATTATGACTTTAATATTCACTTTTAAAGATATAATAATTATGACTTTAATATTCAATTTTAAAGATATCATAATTGTAACCTTGTATTCATAAAGAAAAGACAACTCATACAATTATCAGAATGTAAAATCAAAATATTTAAATAATATTGTATTGACTGCTTAACTATACTGCCCAATACATTGGTCTATAAAGCCATCTTTATTATAAAAAGCACAATATTCCCTACACCCTGACTCCTCAATAAGGCAAAGATACATTATGTACATGCTGAACTATAAACTTCCTGCCTTCAAAAAGTAATCTATAGCTACCACTTCTCCACTACATCACATACACAATGTCCCATTACTTGGAGGAGGATTACTACATTACATAACATAGAGATAAACAGTCTCCTTCAGTTGTTCTATTGTATCACAGTGGCACTTTGGGATCACCAGAGCTTTATAAATGTCATTTTCATAAAACCTGGATCCTTTTTCATCTCCCAATATTTTCCATTATATTCATATCTTTCATGTCCTTGTTCACCAACTTTCCTGTAAAAAGAAAACATCAGAATATTTTCATATTCCTATATGTGCATGAACATGTTTTTCAGAACACAATTTGAGAATTCTCTATCTTCATCACATGACTGCTTTCTTACATCAAATGACATAAAAACAGTCATTTTGACTTGTTTTGTATGATGTCATCATATACTGCTATTATTCTATTGCTCTCATTTCAGTACAGTGAAACCCCGCTATAACACGCTTCGTTATAGCTTGAATTTATATATCGCATGATTGTTACGTGGCTCCCGAAATTTTGCAATAATTTCACCTACTTTTTTTAAGTACTGCAAAGCTTTAGTGCTAAAATAAAGAAGAGTTTGATTTAATAATTCGGCATGATGTGTTGTATTCTTGAAGAAGAAAAAATATTCTTGCTTATTGTTGAAAAGACATGAACTCCTTAACAATCTTATTATTGAACCATCAACAATAAAGCCATTAGGTCTTCTTTGTGTTTATCTTCAATGCATCCTGTGAACAACTGTTGCTCAATACAAGGTAAACAATAGCCAACAAATGTTTGCTCAGTCATTTGGCTTACTCAACCAAGCACCCAACAATGCGGAGGTCTTAAAAGTTTCTCACCCGAATTTATAAATCAATTAATTTACCCATTTATTTAAGGGAAGCAATAGACCAATAATGCCTGCTCAATCAACCGTCATACACACTCTTTGACAGAAGCTCCAAATCATTGATAAACACAACCCACTGTAATGGTAAAGTTACATGCATATACATAGCTTGTACTGATGTGGACCATTGACTGGAACAGAACCATTTAAATTGTAGGGGTGGAGGGTTCTGCTATTATAATCAAACATACAACTCCCTGTTTCACTTCTGCTGTAGTGCAAAGTCATAGTTATAAATAAAATTTCAATTAATATTGGGTTTATTTTATTAATTTTTTCCTCTGTCTTTTAGAAAATGACTTGACTGTTTTTATGGAGATCGTTCTTTACCCATGAAATTCAATGGTTTACTCTCATACTGGGTCCATACACAACTGTTCCAGTGTTAATCAAAAGTACATTATGAGGTCAATACCTCTGACCTAGATTCAAGAAATTGTATATAACATCGGAGGTCTGGGTAAAATACATAAAACACTAGCTCTGTATAAACGATTTTAACAACATTGTATGCATTTTCAGTTCAAGTATTTTTCAAGCCTGCAAGTTTTTATTTTTAGAAACTGCCAATGTCTGATATAAGCATTTTATTGTCAGTAAAAAAAAATCAGACCCTTTGGACATGTCCAGCAAAGATGAATGTTTCGGAAATACAGTGTATCATAGGTTAGTGTGAGTGTATTAGCAAGAAATGAAATATTTGGATTTGAATGGAATCTAGCAGAAAAGTTCTATTAATTTCTTTGTGCATATTTTCGATGGAATTGTTATTAAAGATACCATGAGAATGGCTACTGAATACACTTAAGTTGCCAGTTTTTTTTACACATTTTTGTACACGTATTTGTATCAATGAACAGTTCTCTCAACAACTAAAAAACAAAATTAAACATGTAATAACTATTTTAAGTATTTCTCGTTTAAAATGCATCAAGTTGGTAACTGCATCAATGAAGTCCGTAGTTTTTGTTGGATATAGCACAGTTCAGTACATAGTACAATAGGACTTTGTGGACCCTGACCATCGTGTTATAGAGGGGTTTCACTGTACTTATCTACTCTATCTGCATTTTAACCTCATTTTCAAATTTACTCCACATTTTTCGGTGTAAACCATTTTTAATGTATATTTATTTCTTTTAATGCTTTATCTGTAGTGATTGGGCACCATTTTGTTTATAACCTGCACTTGATGACCAGGAATATTAGAATAATAATCCTTCATTATGCATCGGTGTTGGATAGGAAAATTACACCCTCGGGATACCAATTCTGCATCAGACATTTGACAAAACCTCTTGTCTGATGCATAATTCTGACCCTCCTGTGGAACATTCCAATCCCACATAGCTGTGGAACATTCCAATCCCACATAGTTGTGGAACATTCCAATCCCACTTAGCTGTGGAACATTTTAATCCCACATAGCTGTGGAACATTCCAATCCCACATAGCTGTGGAACATTCCAATCCCACATAGCTGTGGAACATACCAATCCCACATAGCTGTGGAACATTCCAATCCCACTTAGCTGTGGAACATTCCAATCCCACTCAGCTGCATATGAAGGATTTATAAATCCTGCACATTTCCATACAGAAAAATATTATTTACAACTTATTTACAGTAAGATGTCCTCAAATCCTAAAATATGAGGTGATCATCCCCTTTTTCTCCACCTCTTATTACTAGATTTGACAATAAAAATGTATAATGATTACTTGAACCATCTTGACTGGTAATTGGTGCCTTCTTTCCTCCGTTCTCTCTGCAGGTGCTCCACTCGTTTCTTCTCCTCCTCTGCTCCATTAATATTTCCTTCCTCTAACAATCTAGATTATGAAAATGCATCAAAATAAACAGTTTTGTATGCAATTTTTCAGGCATTTATTAATTATTTTATTTTTTAGACTCTTTTTATTAAATTTTTGGGATACAACAAATTTAAACTATTAGGTTACATTTTTTTAATAATTTCAGATAATTTTAAGTACAGAAATTTTCACATTTTTTTAAATGAAAAAATATTTACTGTATAAAAATTAAAAAGTAAATTTGTATGGGTTGATTGTATTCGAAAAATAAAAGGATACAAAAAGTTCAAGAAACTACAGAATTTTGATAATAAAATCACTGAAATTAAGAGCTGGCCACAATAAAGTAGGCTTTCAAAGGTTTCTACTAAGCACAAGTGACTCTGGTGAGTTGGGACTACACAATAAATTGTAAAATCTACATGAGATGGAAGCTAAGCTATCTAAATCATGCAAATGATTACCTTTGATCAGGTCGGAATCTTGAGTCAGTGGGTGGAAGAAAGCGAGATTCATCAGGCAGGATTTCATTCAGTTCTATTGCAAATCTTGTAAAGCCATAGTACAGCTCATGGTCATCTGGCATGGCCCCTGTTAAGAAAGAAGAAAGAAAACAATCTAAAGCTATAAGTAATTATAGTATTCGCACACCTCCTATTTGTTTATACCCCCTACTGATTTTAAAAATGGAAAGCATCAAGGATATGAAAAATGTACAAAACTTAGTTATTTCATTCATCAATTTATAATTTCCAACCTGATTGTCACCAGGGGGTCCATAACACTGTTAACTTATTGGCATTTCAAACCAAACAGAAGCTCTCGATGTAAACAAGCAGACAGACTGCTCACTGTCCTTTTCTGGTTTCTAGAACAGTCCATTTGAGTAAAAACTGTGCCATGTGCATCCAATATTTGCAATGTATAGTTTTAATATCTCTAAAAAAAATTGAACAAATAAAATGGAGGAACTGTTGTATACATGTGTTCAAAGAGTGTTTTGTATACATGTGTTCAAAGAGTGTGTTGTATACATGTGTTCAAAGAGTGTGTTGTATACATGTGTAAAGAGTGTGTTGTATACATGTGTTCAAAGAGTGTGTTGTATACATGTGTTCAAAGAGTGTGTTGTATACATATGTTCAAAGAGTGTGTTGTATACATATGTTCAAAGAGTGTGTTGTATACATGTGTTCAAAGAGTGTGTTGTATACATATGTTCAAAGAGTGTGTTGTATACATATGTTCAAAGAGTGTGTTGTATACATGTGTTCAAAGAATGTGTTGTATACATATGTTCAAAGAGTGTGTTGTATACATGTGTTCAAATAGATGTAATTTCTAAATTTATGGAATTATTGAGATTATTAAAGAAGGTGAACTAGATCACATCTGTTGCTAGAAAATATAGACCCATCCATGCAAATAAGGCAAACGTGTTACTAAAGAAACTCCCATTTGATTAAAATGCCAACAAGGTGACAGTAATTGGGAACCCCTGGCGACAATCAGTTTAGAAATTATAAATTGATGAATGAAATGATTAAGTTTTTTGCATTTTTTATATCCTTGATGTTTTTGCTTTTAAAATCGGTAGGGGGTACAAACAAATGGAAGGATGTGCAAATACTATAGTAACTAGAACAACTTAAATGGCTTGATAAATGCTTCCATTTTGTATACATGATTACTTGCCCATCCACCTCTGGACAGTGACCCTGGGGTCATAGCCCTAAATGTTCCAGGGACCCGCAGGAAGGGAACCAAAAATAATACACATCATAGTTGACAAGATAACTACCAACTTTCAGAAATTTCCTCCCTGCAGTTTTTGTGGAAAACAGATGAATTGATGAATTAACAGAGCAGAGCCTGATAAACAGACAGAGGGTATCATGATATCCTTGATGCTAAAGCAAGAGTCTGATAAACAGACAGAGGGTATCACGATATCCTTGATGCTAAAGCAAGAGTCTGATAAATAGACAGAGGGTATCACGATATTGTTGATGCTAAAGCAAGAGTCTGATAAATAGACAGAGGGTATCAGGATATCCTTGATGCTAAAGCAAGAGTCTGATAAATAGACAGTGGGTATCACGATATCCATGATGCTAAAGCAAGAGTCTGATAAACAGACAGAGGGTATCACGATATCCTTGATGCTAAAGCAAGAGTCTGATAAACAGATAGAGGATATCAGGATATCCTTGATGCTAAAGCAAGAGTCTGATAAACAGATAGAGGATATCATGATATCCTTGATGCCAAAGCAAGAGTCTGATAAACAGACAGAGGATATCATGATATCCTTGATGCTAAAGCAAGAGTCTGATAAACAGACAGGGGATAACATGATATCCTTGATGCTAAAGCAAGAGTCTGATAAACAGATAGAGGATATCATGATATCCTTGATGCTAAAGCAAGAATCTGATAAACAGACAGAGGATATCATGATATCCTTGATGCTAAAGCAAGAGTCTGATAAACAGACAGAGGATATCATGATATCCTCGATGCTAAAGAAAGAGTCTGATAAATAGACAGAAGATATCATGATATCCTTGATGCTAAAGCAAGAGAATAACAAGACATGACAAGCAGTTATAATATAGTCTAAGAATATAAAGCATACTACACTCCTAGTGCTGCCAAGTCTAGTTAAGTGACAAATGCTGATGTAATTCTGCCAATGGATATACTACACTTGGCAAGTGAAGTCATGTAGCTAATTACACTAAACATCATAAGTGTAGTCTGTGGTCTATGTGGTTAGTTTATGGATTACAGTTTATCTTACTCTAATTCTAAATACTCAGAGTGGGTGGTACAGCTGCAGCTCCACATTTTTTAGTGGATAGAATAATTGTAGCTCCATTTGTTTGAGTGGGTAGTACAGTTGAAGCTCCATTTGTCTGAGTGGGTGGTACAGTTATAGCTCCATTCATCAGAGTGGGTGGTACAGTTGTAGCTTGATTTGTCCGAGTGGGTGGTACAGTTGTAGTTCTATTGTCAGAGTGGGTGGTACAGTTATAGCTGCACTTGTCAGAGTGGGTGGTACAGTTGCAACTCCACTTGTCAGAGCAGGTGACATAGTTATGGCTCCACTTGCCAAAATGGGTGGTACAGTTGTAGCTCCACTTGTCAGAGTGGATGGTACAGTTGTAGCTCCACTTGTCAGAGTGGATGGTACAGTTGTAGCTCCTCTTGTCAGAGTGGGTGGTACAGTTGTAGCTTGATTTGTCAGATTGGGTGATACAGTTGTAGTTCTATTATCAGAGTGGGTGGTACAGCTGTGTAGTTACACTTGTCAGAGCTGGTGATACAGTTATAGCTCCAATTGCCAGGGTGGGTGGCACAGTTGTAGCTCTACTTGTCAAAGTGGGTGGTAGAGTTGTAGCTCCACTTGTCAGAGGAGGTGGTACAGTTGTAGCTCCACTTGTATTATGTCAAACACAGTAAAACAACAAACAAAATACTAAAGCATGTGACATCATTTAACTTGTGTCAATTTGATTCTACAGTGTAGTAACATGTAACACAGTGGTGACTTCACAAACATGACTGAAAATGGCCAATGCATACACGTTGTGTAAACATTAGCAAGTAGATTGTTTATTTAGTTAGCATTAAAACATGTTATTCACACTAGATTCAACACAAGTTCATCAAGTCACATTACATGTTATTCACACTGAATTCAACACAAGTTTGTCAAGTCACATTACCTCTGTTGCTATTTCAAGGTTTTCAAGAATTCCTGAAAATGCAGGATAAAATATATACACATAATTTTGCTATTTCAATGTTATTCATTCCATAGCAAGGCGTCTGCAGCAAAGCAGAATTATCCCCATACTTTTCTCAGTCATCACTATGTATGCTCTGACACCACCCCAAGCATATGGATCCAAATTCCAAAAGTTCTGTGCACATCTGCAGATCACATCTGGTCATATCCCAAAGTTTGAAGCTTCCATCTCAAATGGCTTTGGAGATGACCTGTGACATAACTCACATATGCATGCATACACCCACTCATGTCTGCATTGGCAGGATAACATCTTTTCTTTGAAAAACATGGGGATAACCATATATGTACTGTTCCCTATGAATGTCATTTGTGATTTATTGTACACCTGCTATGTGAACAATCCACCTTACAGACTATACACAATCCACACCTGTTATAATGCCACAAGTTATGCCACAACCCTTACCAACAAATTGCCCAGAACATATTTCCAGACTCAATAATTACCACATCATACCATAAGCTTCACTCAATGCCATTAGCTGCTTAAAAATCTGGACAAAAATGCCATTTTCTAGACTAACTGATATCATCATAATGCCAAATTATTTGCCATGCATTAACATCTACCATCTGTGTTCTAACAAGTCTAAGCTTTCACTGTTCTAGTTTACATGATAAACACACAGCAAAAACTTACAACACATTTCTTTATTTGAAAAAAAAAAATTATAGCACTATATCATAAATATTCATGAAATGACCAAAATGGAGTATGTAAACAAACCCAACCCTCTTGCTCTGATGTTTTGCTTTATGGCTTACCGAACATATATGGTTTTGACGAACTGTATGGTATCCCCAATAATACATCTGAGTGATCTATGTATGTCATCTGCTTCTTGAGTGAGTACACAAATGATCAGTAAACATGGACTGTAAGTCTGCTTCCTGTGTGAGTGAGTACACAAATGATCAGTAAACATGGAGTGTAAGTCTGCTTCCTGTGTGAGTAAGTACACAAATGATCAGTAAACATGGAGTGTAAGTCTGCTTCCTGTGTGAGTGAGTACACAACTGATCAGTAAACATGGACTGTAAGTCTGCTTCCTGTGTGAGTACACAAATGATCAGTAAACATGGCTTTTAAGTCTGCTTCCTGTGTGAGTGAGTACACAAATGATCAGTAAACATGGAGTGTAAGTCTGCTTCCTGTGTGAGTGAGTACACAAATGATCAGCAAACATGGATTGTAAGACTGCTTCCTGTGTGAGTGAATACACAAATGATCAGTAAACATGGCTTGTAAGTCTGCTTCCCGAGTGAGTACTCAAGTGATCAGTAAACATGGACTGTAAGTCTGCTTCCTGTGTGAGTGAGAACACAACTGATCAGTAAACATGGATTTTAAGTCTGCTTCCTGTGTGAGTGAGTACACAACTGATCGGTAAACATAGATTGTAAGTCTGCTTCCTGTGTGAGCAAGAACACAACTGATCAATATATATTGTCTGCTTCCTGTGTAATTGAGTACACAACTGATTGGTAAACATGGATTGCAACTTTGCTTCCTGTGTTAGCAAGTACACAACTGATCAATAAACATGGATTGTAAGTCTGCTTCCTGTGTAAGCAAATACACAACTGATCAATAAAGATTGTGTGCTTCCTGTGTGAATGAGTACACAGCTGATTGATAAACATGGATTGCAAGTATGCTTCCAGTGTGAGTGAGTACACAACTGATTAATAAACATTGTCTGCTTCCTGTGTAATTGAGTACACAACTGATCGGTAAACATGGATTGCAAGTCTGCTTCCTGTGTTAGCAAGTACACAACTGATCAGTAAACATGGATTGTAAGTCTGCTTCCTGTGAGAGTGAGTACACAACTAATTGGTAAACATGGATTGCAAGTCTGCGAAATTGAGTGAATGAGTACACACCTGATAAGTAAATATGGCTTGTAAGTCTGCTTCCTGTGTGAGTGAGTACACACCTGATAAGTAAATATGGCTTGTAAGTCTGCTTCCTGTGTGAATGAGTACACACCTGATAAGTAAATATGGCTTGTAAGTCTGCTTCCTGTGTGAATGAGTACACAACTGATAAGTAAATATGGCTTGTAAGTCTGCTTCCTGTGTGAATGAGTACACAACTGATAAGTAAATATGGCTTGTAAGTCTGCTTCCTGTGTGAATGAGTACACAACTGATAAGTAAATATGGCTTGTAAGTCTGCAGAACTGAGTGCTGAGACAAAGCAACTGATTGTGGGTTTTAAAAAAAGAAGTTAAAAAAAAATGACACTGAAATTATGAAACAGTTGAAGATATCTGAATCTACCGTTTTGAGTGTTCTGAAGAAATTTTCATTGAGAGGTTGTGTAGAAAATGCACCACAGCTTGGTCAGCATAGGAAAATCAGTCACAGAGATAAAACCTGCTTATTTTGAAGTGTTAGGAAAAATCATAAAATTGTTCAAATGAATATTACTAAATTTGATGAATACAGAACTGATAAAGTTCATCCTGTGGCTGTTAAGCAAGTTTTACATAGAAATAACATTTTTCCACAAGTTGTATGAATGAAGACGTGTGAAGGAAATCAACAGGTAAATGAGGCTCACATGGTTGACCAATAGAATCAAGGGATATCCACTGATGAGTTTCAATTGTAATTAATGGGCAAATTGTAATTAATGGGCAAAATGACTGTTTTTGTTTGGAGATTAGCAAATGAGGCTTAACTGTTCTGAGTGCATGTACCCTCCCATTCAACATGTTATGCCAATGATGAAGGCACATCACCTGGCATTTTATAGGGATGAGGAAACATGAATGCCAAAAAATATCGTGATATCCTCGAACAGTATCTTTGATCATTTTTATCCAGACGTTTTAGTATCATCAAGGACTACAAACATGTCAACAATATTTGATGTAGTTCAGTCACCTTACTAAAAATATAATTGAAAATCTGTCGCTTCTAATCAAAATAGTTACTACAAATTGTTGCTAGAAATATAAACATGCCAGGATTACTTTTCTCCTGCTGTGCATGACATTTGGATTCATTTCAGTCTCAAAATACATCAGGAGTTTATACAGTTATATCCACCATCAGATTCTGACTGAAATACACTAGAGTTTATACAATTCCATCCTCCATCAGATTCGGACTGAAATACATCAGGAGTTAACACAGTTATATCCTCCATCAGGTTCTGACTGAAATACACTAGGAGTTTATACAATTCCATGCCCCATCAGATTCTGACTGAAATACATCAGGAGTTAACACAGTTATATCCTCCATCAGGTTCTGACTGAAATACACTAGGAGTTTATACAATTCCATGCCCCATCAGATTCTGACTGAAATACATCAGAAGTTTATACAATTCCATGCCCCATCAGATTCTGACTGAAATACATCAGGAGTTAACACAGTTATATCCTCCATCAGGTTCTGACTGAAATACACTAGAGTTTATACAATTCCATGCCCCATCAGATTCTGACTGAAATACACTAGAGTTTATACAATTCCATGCCCCATCAGATTCTGACTGAAATACACTAGAGTTTATACAATTCCATGCCCCATCAGATTCTGACTGAAATACACTAGAGTTTATACAATTCCATGCCCCATCAGGTTCTGACTGAAATACACTAGAGTTTATACAATTCCATGCCCCATCAGATTCTGACTGAAAAACACTAGAGTTTATACAATTCCATGCCCCATCAGATTCTGACTGAAATATATCAGGAGTTTATACAATTCCATCCTCCATCAGATTCTGACTGAAATACAT
Organism: Margaritifera margaritifera; assembly: GCA_029931535.1. Lineage (NCBI taxonomy): Eukaryota > Metazoa > Mollusca > Bivalvia > Unionida > Margaritiferidae > Margaritifera > Margaritifera margaritifera. The sequence goes on along the minus strand of JAQPZY010001437.1, from coordinate 1,204,363 downwards.
CAGAAGTTTATACAATTCCATGCCCCATCACCCTATCAGATTCTGACTGAAATACATCAGAAGTTTATACAATTCCATCCTCCATCAGATTCTGAATAAAATACATCAGGAGTTAATACAGTTATATCCTCCATCAGATACTGACTGAAATACACCGGGAGTTTATACAATTCCATGCCCCATCAGATTCTTAATGAAATACATCAGGAGTTTATACAATTCCATCCCCCCCCCCCCCATCAGATACTGACTGAAATACACTAGGAGTTTGCACAATTCCATCCCCAATCAAATTCTGCCTCAAATACATCAGGTGTTTATACAATTCCATCCCCCATCAGATATTGACTGAAATACATCAAGAGTTTATACAATTCCATCCCCCATCAGATTCTGACTGAAATACATCAGGAGTTTATACAATTCCATCCTCCATCAGATTCTGACTGAAATACACCAGGAGTTTATACAATTCCATCTCCCATCAGATACTGACTGAAAAATATCAGGAGTTTATACAATTCCATTCCCCATCCAATACTGACTCAAATACATCAGGAGTTTATACAATTCCATCTACCATCCAATACTTACTCAAATACATCTGGAATTTATACAGTTATATCCCCCTTCAGATTCCGACTGAAATACATCAGGAGTTTATACAGTTATATCCCCCGTCAGATTCTGACTGAAATATATCAGGAGTTTATACAATTCCATCTACCATCAGATTCTGACTGATATAGATCAGGAATTATACAATTCCATCCCCTGTCAGATTCTGACTGAAATATATCAGGAGTTTATACAATTCCATGCCCCATCCAATACTGACTCAAATACATCAGGAGTTTATACAGTTATATCCCCCATCATATTCTGACTGAAATATATCAGGAGTTTATACAATTCCATGCCCCATCAGATTCTGACAGAAATACATCAGAAGTTTATACAATTCCATCCTCCATCAGGTTCTGACTGAAATACACTGGTTTATACAATTCCATGTCCCATCAGATTCTTAATGAAATACATCAGAAGTTTATACAATTCCATCTCCCCCCCCCCCCCATCAGATACTGACTGAAATACACCGGAGTTTATACAATTCAATCCCCAATCAAATTCTGACTGAAATACATCAGGAGTTTATACGATTCCATCCTCCATCAGATTCTGACTGAAATACATCAGGAGTTTATACAAATATATCCTCCATCAGATTCTGACTGAAATACACTAGGGTTTATACAATTCCATCCTCCATCAGATTCGGACTGAAATACATCAGGAGTTAATACAGTTATATCCTCCATCAGATTCTGACTGAAATACATCAGGAGTTAATACAGTTATATCCTACATCAGGTTCTGACTGAAATACACCAGGAGTTTATACAATTTCATGCCCCATCAGATTCTGACTGAAAAATATCAGGAGTTTATACAGTAATATCCTACATCAGGTTCTGACTGAAATACATCAGGAGTTAATACAGTTATATCCTCCATCAGATTCTGACTGAAATACATCAGGAGTTAATACAGTTATATCCTACATCAGGTTCTGACTGAAATACATCAGGAGTTTATACAGTAATATCCTACATCAGGTTCTGACTGAAATACATCAGGAGTTTATACGATTCCATCCTCCATCAGATTCTGACTGAAATACATCAGGAGTTTATACAAATATATCCTCCATCAGATTCTGACTGAAATACACTAGGGTTTATACAATTCCATCCTCCATCAGATTCGGACTGAAATACATCAGGAGTTAATACAGTTATATCCTCCATCAGATTCTGACTGAAATACATCAGGAGTTAATACAGTTATATCCTACATCAGGTTCTGACTGAAATACACCAGGAGTTTATACAATTTCATGCCCCATCAGATTCTGACTGAAAAATATCAGGAGTTTATACAGTAATATCCTACATCAGGTTCTGACTGAAATACATCAGGAGTTAATACAGTTATATCCTCCATCAGATTCTGACTGAAATACATCAGGAGTTAATACAGTTATATCCTACATCAGGTTCTGACTGAAATACATCAGGAGTTTATACAGTAATATCCTACATCAGGTTCTGACTGAAATACACCGGGAGTTTATACAATTTCATCCCCCATCAGATACTGACTGAAAAATATCAGGAGTTTATACAATTCCATCCCCCATTCAATACTGACTCAAATACATCCGGAGTTTATACAATTCCATCCCCCATCCAATACTGACTCAAATACATCAGGAGTTTATAGTTATATCCCCCGTCAGATTCTGACTGAAATATATCAGGTGTTGATACGATTCCATCTACCATCAGATTCTGACTGATATAGATCAGGAATTATACAATTCCATCCCCTGTCAGATTCTGACTGAAATATATCAGGAGTTTATACAATTCCATCCCCCATCCAATACTGATTCAAATACATCAGGAGTTTATACAGTTATATCCCCCGTCAGATTCTGACTGAAATATATCAGGAGTTTTTACGATTCCATCTACCATCAGATTCTGACTGATATAGATCAGGAATTATACAATTCCATCCCCTGTCAGATTCCGACTGAAATATATCAGAAGTTTATATAATTCCAATGCCCAAATGTAAGACTCGTATTCCAATGGGTCGCAGGTTCTACACCCCCCATGTCAGCCTTAGTCAGCTGCTTCTGTGTGTCATTGAGAAAGACACTTAGCTCCCATTTCCTCAGTATGATATAGCAAATAATGTGTTAAAAGTACCATTAAAAAGCAACTAACCAAAAATTAAATTGTTTACATCTGCCATCTTAGATTTCTCACAAATATTCATGATATAGCACTGTAGATGTTGGTTGATTCTAATATTGCAAGACTGGTTAGACACCCATCAGACTGGTTCATAATTTTAGCATTCATTCTTTGTAAATAAGCAGAAAATTTAATAAACATGTTACAAACAGTTTATTTTGATTACAAGACTTCCAGTCTAGTATCTATGATACAAGGACATGTACATTTAGCTCTATGTTACAAAGAGAGTATTTTGGTCACAAGACTTTCAATCTAGTATCTATGATACAAGGACATGTACATTTAGCTCTATGTTACAAAAGAGTATTTTTGTTACAAGACCTCCAATCTAGTATCTATGATTCAACGACTGTACATTTAGCTCTATGTTACAAAGAGAGTATTTTGGTTACATAACTTCCAATCTAGTATCTATGATTCAACGACTGTACATTTAGCTCTATGTTACAAAGAGAGTATTTTGGTTACAAAACTTCCAATCTAGTATCTATGATTCAACAACTGTACATTTAGCTCTATGTTACAAAGAGAGTATTTTGGTTACAAGTCTTCCAATCTATTATCTACGATTTAAAGACATGTACATTTAGCTCTATGTTATGGAACTCTGCACTTTTGATGCAACGCTGTTGGATTTGAGTGTCGAGTTGTATTTATTAAAATTATCTGTGATTTAATTTGATTTTAAGAGATCTATCTATCTATCCATCTATCTGTCTATCTAGCTCATTCTGTGTTCATAGTGCTCTGTAAGCTCCTTGTATTGCCAACTTCATTATTATGCTGATTTTGTTTTTGGATGAATACATGTACGCTGTACTGCTCATACCCTACTAGAGTTCATTACTTTCTATAAGTCGTTATAATTTGTGGTGTACTTAATAAAAATGTAATGTTCATCATTAAGAATGCATCCAACTACTTTGTCGATTGCCGATAGACAGAAAACAAGTAAAATGGGAATATAAAAAGTATAAAACAACGACTTAGCTATCAAAGTGGAACTGCCTTCATCAGCTTACATAAGAAAAAATCATAAAACTGTGTAGTATGAGATAAAGCAATGTTTCTTCAGAAATCTGTCAATCAGGAAAGTGGATCTAATGGTTAATCTCCATAGAAAAATAAAATAACTTGCTGCATTTCTGTTACTGTTTCATGAGCATGGCATACATATACCTAACTACACTTCTCTTGAGATGAAATTCCTGCAATGTCCCTCAAGAACCATTAATGGTAAAAATAAATTATTTTTGATGTGGTCATTCAAATTTGTCAGAAAAATAATAAGGGCACAAAATATGTTAGAATTTAGTCTTACTTTGCTGTTTACATAAGCTTTTAAACAAGATGTCAAAAGTTCTTCTTTATTTCAGTGTGTAATTGCCAAAATTACTTAAAAATGGACACTTTTACACCACCAGTTCTCTGACCTTTTAGGCTCTTCCATGCAGATAAAGTAAATCTGATTGTAATGTTGTGTGAGGTGTCAATTACGGTTCATAATAAACAGGTTCATTAGTAGAGTACAATCTCTCTACAGCAACCAGACAATGACAAGGATAATTTGGGCCAACTACAGTGACATGCCAGAATTGATGTATCTTATGTTGACATCATGAACATAATTCACCAAGTAATCAACAAGAAATTATTTGTTGTATGTTTTATCTTTGTAAAGGTTTCGTGTCTGACAAATGTTTGAGGTATTGTTTTTACCTATGCACATTATAAAAAAAGAAGTGGTCTGCTCTTGAAAGATCTTTAATGTCCAGTTATAAATAATGGATGACAGACAACATGAAACATCAACTGAGTAATGACAGTTGGCTTTATGATTTTATCAGATGTAAAGGACAGTGAAAACTAATAGAAATATTAAATGTCCACAAGTCTACAATTATGTCACAGCTAACGAGTAAATTTAAACAATAAGGAAATGTGTAAAACATCAGCTGCCATGGATGAAGAAACTCACTGATGAATTGGTCAGAAGCGAAACATATGACAGAGTTTGAGACAGATTATGGATAATTACAACCAGTATGCACCTGAAAAAGCATCCACGAGGACAGTTCAGTGCCAACTGCATGACTATTGTTTAAAGAAACACCAAGTTCAGAAGATACTGACAGCATCTGCTTAAAACAGGAAAAATCGCTTCAAGTGGTTCCAGGATAAGAGACATCTAACAGTTGAAACATAATGGAATAAAGTAATGTGAAATCCATCCAACTGTGAGGAGAACCAGTGAATGAAACCCAAGCTGTTGTCACTGGTGAAATCCATACATACATGTGGAGAACCAGTGAAAGAAACCCAGGCTGCTAACACTGGCAAAATCCATCGATATGTGTGGAGAACCAAGGAATGAAACCCAGGCTTCTATCACTGGTGAAAACCATCTGAACACATGGGGAACCAGTGAATGAAACCCAAGCTGCTATCACTGACCAAATCCATCTGAACATGTGGAGAACCAGTGAAATAAACCCAGGCTGCTATCACTGGTCAAATTCATCTATACATGTAGAGAAACAGGGAATGAAACCCAGGCTTCTATCACTGGCACAATCCATCTATACATGGGGAGAACCAGGGAATGACATGCAGGCTTCTATCACTGGTGAAAACTATCTGAACACATGGAGAACCAGTGAATGAAACCCAGGCTGCCATTACTGGTGAAATCCATCTATACATGTGAAGAACCAGTGAATGAAACCCAGGCTTCTATCACTTTAAAGAAAATAGGAATAGCAATAAGTACATTAATAATCTTAACTTTCATTTAGGGCCAGTCATTGCAAACAAGTCTGTAAATTCCCAATTTATCTATCAAGATGAATGCACATAGCCACATTTTTGCATGATCTTATGCCTGCAAACAGGAAATACTGACAATCTTGAATGACCATCACAGTAACTTAACCTCAATATAATTGAAAATGTGCCATATATTCTAAAAACCTGAATTAAAAGATTGTGTTTTGTTGTTTTTGGGTTTCATGCCATTTTTCAGCATGATGGGCTATGCATGCCAGCGAATATATTTGGTGGAGGAAGAACCCAGGAAGACCCCAGGAAGAACTACCAACCCACGGGAAGCTACTGGCAAAGTTTCTCACATACCCATGTCGGCTGAGCCGAGACTCGAACCCATGCAGACGGAGGTGAGATGTGAGTCATCTGTAAAGGCAAACACCTTAGACCACTTGGCAACCCGGAACAGTCGATTTAGAGGATCCCTGTATGCAAATTAAACCAGACTGAGAAGATCCCTACATGTAAATAAAACTCACCAAGATCTACCAAAGGAGGTGCAGGCTATTCCAACATCCATCACCAAGGACAACACCAAAACTTTATACAGCACCATTTCCTGGAGACTCAAGGAGTTTTTTATGTACAGAGGCCATTGTGCAAGATACAGGAAACTCCAGGTAAGCGCCACATTTAGCTTCTGAGTTTTTCTGTTTTGAAATTGCACTTTAAGTGTTCATGATGTCAACATTATTAACTTTGACTTACATCATCCTTGGCATATCAGTGTCAGCCTGAAGAAAGTTACATCATATAACGAAAAGAAAAGAAGGGGCAAAAACAAACTCTGTCTGTATTTGTTGTTGTTGTGATGTGACCATTATGAAAGATAAAATTGTATTTCCTAATAGATATTAAGAATAAATAATTTCTCAAAAGCTTAAAAAGGAAATAAATTTCCTTACCAGGTCTCCAAATGCACCTGGCTGACTGTGCCTGACCACAGTAGAGAGCTTCATTCCATTTGCCAAACAAGTGATGGACAACTTTTCCCTCTGGGTTTAGAATGTGTCCATACACTTCGTGTCTTTTCTGAACTTGGTAGATGTTGCTTGCCTGAAACAGATCAACACTCTGAACATCAGTCAATATTATGTATCAGAAGTATTTTTCAAAAGGTGGTTCAGCATGCAAATGGGAAAGAATTTAAACTGCATACAAAATAAAATTTGTGTTTTGTACAGAAATTTCCCTTATTTTCCCCTATATTGTATGTGAATAGCAGAACATAATGGTAAATTACTAGTCCCATTCCGAGTACACACACATTGTTCAATATCATGAAGCATTCATGTTAATAAAGTACTTTCTTTCTGACGCCCCATGAATGTTCCTTAAAATGGGCTTTCCCCACTGTAAAGTATACCACTCTCTCTCCTACAACACATGTATTCTCTTGTTCTACTCATTCTGAAACCCTCTGCTATCAGGTATTTGAACATTGCTCTGAAAGTCTCTGCAGTTCCATCAATGACTCAGAAACTGATGCTGGATGATGCACATTTCACTGCCCAGATTACTTCAGCACGCAAAGCAGTGTAAATTAAAAATTGATGGACCTGTTTTTGTTCACTTAATAGTCCTTCCCTTCAGCCCTCTAAGAGTTTACCTTTACTCACTGGTGCTTTAAATGTTACTGTGATCTGACTTGGAAATAAGATGGATTTACTCAGTTTCTTACGAAATTTCCCTTGGTATGTTGATGAATTTGTTTAAGTCCATTAATGTCACTTTATTCGAGTCCTAAGGTGTATAGTGCATTATATATGTCACTGTCCTTTATGCACGATGACTTTAGTACATGTCTTTTTTCAACTGTTTCAGACAACCACCTTTTATTAAATTTTGATTGATCGCTTGGCATCTTTGACCTGTTTTCAAAGGTTTTTGTTTTTACTTTTCAATAGAAAATACAAGTCACAAATCAGTCAGTACACTTTGCACCTTAATTTTTATTTTACTGTAAAAATATTTGCCATAGGATGAACTTATCACCCCTTGGCTTAAAATGCTGCTTCAAATGAAAGAAGAAATCTCTCTTTGTTTTAAGCAATGGCTGCAAGAAACTTTGTGGAAAGGTTAGAATACTCACAATGCTCTAAAATATTTCAATATCATACTTAAAACACTAAGGCCACAATCTCACCTCTGTAGCTCTACCCCCTTGGGGTGGGGTGGGGTGATCAAAAGTGTCACCAACTCATTAATTTCATACTCCATCGAACGGATCAAAATTCAAACACTATTTTGCATATCTACAGACCATTCTCAAAAATAAGGACTCAAGACTATCATGAACAGTGTCAGAGGAGATGTGAGACATTACAAATGTATGTATGCACGTACACACCTTTAGATGGGTAGTATCACATAATACCTGCCTTTCCTTCGAAAAGTACAGTGATCCAATATAAAAAATAAATATAGTTCTTTAACAATCTGCGATTGAAGTTCTCCAGTTAAGGCCCAGGACATGTGTGGCCTTACCAGTTAAGGCCCAGGACATGTGTGGCCTTAATCAACAGTAGTACATTGTTTTCTTGTTTACTTATTCCCTGCAATCTGTTTTCACAGGAATATGCCACTGACCTAAGGTCAGGTAACTCTAGTGGTATCAAAACTCACCTTAGTGAAGGTCAGTTTACATGTGATTCCTCCATTAGTGATGGTCATCTCTCCAAACTGGTCAACCCATCTCTGGCCTCCAAGTAAGTTGTGGACACAGGTAGTCACCTTGTTCCACCTGTAATGCTCGTTGAATCTGAATTCAAATTAAGAGTATTTGGTGAAAATGGAGAAGTTGACATTCAACTACCTGTACCATATATACTATCACTGTACTTCAAAGAAAAAGAGAATGTACAAATTATAGTAAGAAAACCTATATCACAGGGATATCGCTATACTCAACATTTAAGCCAAAATGATGTCTCCTCCATGTTTAACTTGGGCAAAGTGATGGGAAAACAAGGAAGTGAATTAGAGGTTACAATTTGTAATAACAAAATATGTACAACAAGAACTGTTATTTTCATTTAGGACCAACTAGATATCATAAGAAGTCTTTTGGTGAGAACCTTACGTCAATATGACCATCAATTTTGGTGGAGTTGCGATAATAAGATTTCAAAGATGGCCACAGTGGTGACCATACTGGATATCAAATTGGCTTCATTTTCATTCAGGGATCAAGCAGACACCATAAGAAATCTTGTGGTGGAAAACCAATACTGATTTAACTTTCCATTTAGGAGTAGCAACAAGAAGTTTTTAAGATGGCAAACATATCTGAACTCAGACTGGCACCATTTTCATTCAGTACAAACTAGATATCATACTTAGTCTTCTGGTCAAAACCCCACCATGTTGATATGACCTTCATTTATTAAAAGTGGCAATAACAAGATTTCAAGATCACTGTCACAATGGCCATACTGGATGTCTGATCGGTACCATTTTCATTTAGTACGAACTAGAAATCATCAGAAGTCTTTCAGTGAAAACCCCATGTTGATATGGCTTTCCATTCAGGTGGAGTCATGATAACAAGATTTTTAAGATGGCCATGACGGTGGCCATATTGGATGTCCAGGTGGCACCATTTTCATCCAGGACCAACTAGACATCATAAAAATTGTTCTGTTGAAAACCCCATGCTAATATGACTTTCTGTTCAGAAGGAGTAGCCATATAAAAAAATTCAAGATGGCTGCCATGGTGGCCATACTGGACATCAGATCAGCACCATTTTCATGAAGAAAATACTTACAACACAATAAATTCACATAAAGTTTTTTTTTTTAAATTTCTTTGGTCACATTTACGGTTGAAATCAAATAATGCAACAGGAAACTCAACTATTTTATACGTGAACAATGCCATGAATAAAGATTGAATCAAGATTACATTTAAGAATTTTTTCAAAAATGAAAGATTCGAAAAAAATTTGTATTCTTTCAAGGTGTGTTACATTTTACTATCAATATTACAGACCTTGAAACAGGTAATTTAACAGTACGAAACATAAAATGCTGAGCAAATGAAGAATGAATGCAAATGGAATGTAGAATGAATGCAAATTAAATGAACACAAATGAAATGTTGAAAGCAATTTTTAAAAAAATGAAAATACAAAGTACAGACTGCAGAACAATGAATGAAGAATGAAATGAAACAAAGCTCAAATGCATTTCATGAATGGATTTAAAAATTGCTTATTTTCAAGCTGTCATTAAATTTCCAATCGTCACATGATAATCCAGGATCATATTCTTTAAAATTACAGACAATTTTTCACCCCTTACAATCCATGACATTGTTCTTTTTGAGGCAGACATACAGTAAATAACAATTATGTAATGACATCATCTATGGTTGTTGTGCAGACCTTGAAATGGGTAATTTTAAAAAATCTGCATTTCATTTGCATTAAGTTACATTTTATTTGCATTCCATTTGTATTCCATTCTCATTTCCATTTTAGCTATGATCTTGTCATTTTTCATTTACAGTCTCAGAAATGCATTCTGATTTTGCATTTATCACTTCCATTTATCATAGACTTTCACTTTTGTTCATTTAGAATGCATTTGCCAAAGTTGAGATTTCAAATTTTTAATGTTATCAAAGGGAGAGAGAACTGTTGCTTTAATATTTTCTTATTAAAAGTGTGCTTTAATAAAATAAAAAATCCATAAAATTCAAAAGACAACATTGGCTTTACAATAAAATATAATCACAACTGAAATAAATTAAAAAATATAGCTGTACAGATTCAGTCCACAAATTTTATTTTTGACTTAATTCAAATAAAAATTGTATGATTACAACTAATGGTGATGATTATTATTTATTTGGACAGATCCTGTACATCTGATATATGTTTATATAACCACTGCTCTAATTGGATGCATGCAAAATCATTATTATTTGTGATGACGTAAAGTTTGCCAATTAAATGCAAACATGAATGAACTGCAAACAGAATGAAACAAAATGAATTCCAAATGCATTTCAAATGCAAATGAAGTGCAAACGAAATGCAGATTTGGTAAAATTACCATTTGATGGACCGTAACATTAACAGCAGCATACAAATGCTCTTTCTAAATCCATACACTGTACTCATTATAAGAGATAACGTTAATAGCAACATACAACTGCTCTTTCTAAATCCATACACTATACTTATTATAAGAGATAACGTTAATAGCAACATACAACTGCTCTTTCTAAATCCATACAAAATACTCATTATAAGAGATAACGTTAATAGCAACATAAACTGATCTTTCTAAATCCATCCATTGTACTCATTATGAGATAACATTGATAACAACATACACTTGCTTCTTCTAAATCCATGCATGGTCCTCATTATAAGAGATAACATTGACAGCTGCATACAATTGCTCTTTCTAAATCCATACACTATTGTTATTATAAGAGATAACGTTAATAGCAACATACAACTGCTCCTTCTAAGTCCATCCATTATACTCATTATATTAGATAACATTGACAGCAACATACAACTGCTCCTTCTAAGTCCATCCATTATACTCATTATATTAGATAACATTGACAGCAACATACAACTGCTCCTTCTAAGTCCATCCATTATACTCATTATATTAGATAACATTGACAGCAACATACAACTGCTCCTTCTAAATCCATCCATTGTACTTGTACTCATTATAGGAGATGACACTGGCAGCAGCATAGAGATGCTCCTTCTAAATCCTTCCACTGTACTCATTATAGGAGATAGCATTTATAGCAACAGACCACTGCTCCTTCTAAATCCATCCACTGTATTCACTATATGAGATAACATTTATAGCAACATACAAATGCTCTTTCTAAATCCATCCACTGTACTCATTATAAGAGATAACATTTATAGCAACATACAACTGCTCCTAGCTATAGATGGTTGACAACTCAAGTTGTTGTCCAGAAGCAAAATTGGTAACAGAGGAATGAATGGATGGACAGATTGACAACATTATAACATAATATGGCATATGTATAACAAAAATCAACCTTTTACAAAGACTAAATGGACTCCTGAATTTCATAACAGCCTTGACAATAACTGGTTCACATATTTCTACTTACCATTATTATAGTAAAATAACTCAAGTCTCCTAAACATTGCTGGTTTCAAATAAAACAGTTACATAAAATTTTAGAGACAAATACATTTTTGAATATCACTGTGAAATAAATTTTTATCATAAATTATGTTTATCGAAGAATACTTATCCAATCGCATTTGCATTAGGCAACATATTCGATGGGAAAAATTCCAAATAATCAATGTACTTTTTGCGAAAGTATTGCATCTAATATTTTTGAGGATTGCTTTAAATTTAGGGATGTTCTACATGATAAGTGTTCAAAAATGGATCAAAAGTGAGTGCCGTCACCTAATTTATTTTAATTTTACAAAAAAAATGTTCTAATTGAGATTCTTGACAAGTTACATGCTGAAGATGTTATAAATTTATTTATTTTGCAATTGAAAAAGTATATTTATAGATGTATATATTTTAAAGAATTGTCCAACTTTGTTTACTGTAAAAAGAAAAATACTTGTATAAACTAGAAATCTGTCCACAAGATATGGATTTTTAGGAAAATGATAAAAATCAAACTTGAGTTAGATCTTCTCAATATAAAGTCTCATACTAAATTTGGTTTCAATCCAAGAAGTTTTTCATAGCGGATTTGAAAAGCAGAGGCCATAGCTCCATACAATTTTGCAAGTGAAAAGTAAAAATAAAATTTGACCGACATGTTCTTAATGTAAAGCCTCCATTAAAGTTAGTTTGAATCCATTAAGTCCTTTCAAAAAGTAATTGAGGAGAAACAAATTGAATGGCAATGTTCAAAGTCAAAGACAGGCCATAACTTCAATAATTCTGTCAAAACACGGTGAAAAATGAACTTGACCTAGGTCTTCCTAATGTAAAACCTCATGCCAAATTTAATTTCAATCCATGAAGTCCTTCAAAAATGTTAGAGTGGAATGAAATTGAGGGGTAAGGTTTAAGTCATAACAGGGCCATTACTCCGTAAAATTTGCCCATAAAACAGTGAAAATCGAACTTGATCTAGTAGGTCTTTTGAATGTAAAGCCTCATTACAAATCTGGCTTGAATCAATTAAGTTCTTCAAAAGCTACTGAGTGTAAATCACATTTGTGGGACATGAAATAATGTGATGGACAGACATTGGCATTAGCAAGTCCCCTACATAGATATGAAGGGGACATAAAGGCTCCTTGAGTAATAGAAAAACAAAAGTATTCATCGAGCACCCCGATGCGCGTGCGCACCTCCGTTTGTAATGTGCGTGCGCATCTCATTTCGGGATGCGCATGCGCAACTCCATTTGAAATGTGCGTGCGCACCTTATTACCAGATGCGCGTGCACACCTTGCTTTAAGATGCGCATGTGCACCTCCATTTGGAATGCGTGTGCGCACTTCATTTCAGGATGCAAATGTGCATCTCATTTTGGGATGTGCATGTGCACCTCATTTTGGGATGCACATGCACATCTCATTTCGGGTTGTGCGTGTGCACCTCCATTCAAAATGTGCATGCGCACCTCATCTAGGAATGCATGTATGCACCTTATTACCAGATGCGTGTGTGCACCTCATTACCAGATGCGCATGCGCACCTCACTTTGAGATGCATGTGTGCACCTGAGTTCGGGATGTGCGTGTGCACCTCATCTAGGAATGCGCGTGCACATTTCATTACCAGATGCGTGTGCACACCTCTGTTCAAAATGTGCATGTGCACCTCATCTAGGAATGCACATGCGCACCTCATTACCAGATGTGCGTGTGCACCTCGCTTTAAGATGCGTGTGCACACCTGAGTTTGGGATGCGCACGTGCACCTCCGTTTGGAATGCACGTGCGCACCTCTTTTCAGGATGCACGTGCGCATCTCCATTCGAAATGCACATGTGCACCTCATTTAGGAATGCGCATCCACACCTCATTACCAGATGCACGTATGCACCTCGCTTTGAGATGCGCTAGCGCACCTGAGTTTGGGATGCGCTTGTGCACCTCATTTCGGGAGGCGCATGCACACCTCTGTTTGAAATGCGCGTGTGCACCTCCGTTCGAAATGCGCATGCGCACCTCATTTTGGGATGCGCGTGCTCCACTTGATTGCTTACTTACTTTGGCAGAAACAGATTGACATGACCCACTGGTTGAATCTCCATCGACTTTCCCCAGAACTTGGTCTTTATTCTTATATCTGTAAACAGGGGAAAAAGAAATAACACTCTTACAATTGTCGATCCAATGATGTGAGCACATGTGATTTAAAATTCGGCATGACTAAACTAAAAGATTTGCAACAAAACATTGCTAACCCTGATGCTTACATTTTTTTTTATAAAGTATGTGTATGATGTACACAAAAATTATGAAAAATACAGATTCAGATCTTCAAACATGTAATTCACTGGCAGATCAGGCCCCAGTTTCACCAAATATCTAAACTTTTCTTTATCAAATTGATATTTTGAAATATCTTATGTATTTGTTAGCAGCAAAGAAATTTTCATTAAGCATTCAGCAGGTTTCAAGGATAAATATTCAGTCATAATACCTTCTTTTTATCTTGAAAAAAAACTTACTGTATGCCAGAGGAAACTTTTTTGTGGAATTTCTCAAGTTTGAGGAATTCATCAGTTATTTGTCCAAGAATGAAAACATTCTCGGATCTACAATTTTAAAAACTACAGGGTTATTTTTCATCTTTCTCATGACTCTAACTGCAATTAAAACAAGCAATATTCTCAAATGCATCATAAGCAAATTAAAATCTTAATTCGTGGAAAGCTGGAAATCTAAGTTGACACCTGGTTGCAAGTGGATGCTGATTATACATGTATACATATGGTGGGTTTAAATCAGAAAGTACAAAATGTACAAGTCTAGTACATTACCTCTTAATATACATGTACCATGAATTTGTATTTATAATAAAATAAAAGGGACCAGTGATATTCCTAAATTAGAACAGAATTTCATTAAAATAAGTTAAAATATAAGGTTAAAATATACAATGTATGGTAATTTGGGCTTAGATAAGTACTTGGCTATATTTATAAATTGGCTAATTCAGGTTCCATAATATCTCATTAGAATTAATGCAAACATAAAGACATAACTATCTTATTATCTGAAAAATGATTTATATCTCAATGATGACTTTGGACATTTCTTGTTTCAATTCATATATGTAGTAACATGTGACAATTTAATCCTTTCTGAGCCATATCAAATATATGTATGTAGTAACATGAGTCAATTTAATCCTTACTGAGCCATATTTAATGCATGTAGTAACATGGGCCAGTTCAATCCTGACTGAGCCATATCAAATTCATGCAGTAACATGGGTCATTTCAATCCTTACTGATCTGCATCAAATACACGTGGTAGCATGGTCCAATTCAATCCTTACTCAGCCATATCAAATACATGTGGTAACATGGGCCGGTTCAATCCTGACTGAGCCATTTCAAATACATATATAGTAACATGGGCCAGTTCAATCCTGACTGAGCCATATCAAATACATGTGGTAACATGGGCCGGTTCAATCCTGACTGAGCCATATCAAATACATGTGGTAACATGGGCCGGTTCAATCCTGACTGAACCATATCAAATATATGTGGCAAAATGGGCCAATTCAATCCTTACTAAGCCATATCAAATACATATTGTAACATGGGCAAATTCAATCCTTACTAAACCATATTAAATACATGTAGTAACATGGGACAATTCAATCCTGACTAAACCATATCAAATACATGTGGTAACATAGGCCAATTCATTTCTTACTGAGCCATATCAAATACATGTGGTAACATGGGCCAATTCAAACCTGACTAGGCCATATTAAATACATGTAGTAACATGGGACAATTCAATCCTTACCAAACCATATTAAATACATGCAGTAACATGGGACAATTCAATCCTTACTAAACCATATAAAATACATGTAGTAACATGGGACAATTCAATCCTCACCGAACCATATAAAATACATGTAGTAGCATGGGCCTATTCAATCCTTACTGAGCCATATAAAATACACTAAAACATCTTCTATTTTGAAATTATTACATGTAGTTCTGCTATTTGCTCTAGCTTCTTTTTTACTTATATGCTTAAATGAAGGTTTCTTAATTAACCCAAAATTGCAGAATTTTACATATTTATTTCTTCAACATAAATTATCATTAAAATGATGGTTTCCAGAATGCTAGAGTTTGTATTTACTAAAAAAAAAGTATATCTTATTCCAACTAATTTTCACTGTGTGACTTTCCATACTACCTCAAACCTGGCATAAACTGACAGACTTCCCCTAGCAAAATGAATTAAGAGATGCTAGATACATATAACTGACAAGTGGGACTACTATTACACTTCCAGATAAAACTATGACAAAGTGGGACTACCAATACAATCCCGGATAAAACCATGACAAAGTGGGACTACTACTACACTTTAAAATAACAGTGTTTTGCTTACTGACATGGTGGGACTACTAATACACTTCCATATAACACAAAGACAAAGTGGAACTACTAATACTTTTCCAGATAACAGTGTTTAGTTCATTGACATGTTGGGACTACTAATGCACTTCCATATAACACTATGACAAAGTGGAACTACTAATACTTTTCCAGATAACAGTGTTTTGTTCATTGACATGTTGGGACTACTAATGCACTTCCATATAACACAATGACAAAGTGGGACTTTTATACTTTTACAGATAACAGTGTTTTGCTTACTGACAAGGTGGGACTTCTAATACACCTCCAAGTAACAGTGTTGTGCTTATTCAAAAGGTGCCCCTAATACACATAATAGTGTCTTGCTTATTTATAAGGTTGCTAATACACTTCCAAATAAGTGTGGGACTACTAATACACGTCCAGAAAACAGTTTTTTTTGTTTACTGACAATGTGACACTACTCTTACACTTCCAAATAACAGTATTTTACTTACTGACAATGTGAGACTACTCTTACACTTCAACAGTTTTACTTACTGACAAGGCAAGACAACTAATACACTTCCAGATAACAGAGTTTTACTTGCTGACAAGGTGAGACAACTAATACACTTCCAGATAACAGAGTTTTACTTACCTTGCCAGAGAAGGAAGTTCTTTGAATCACAGTAGCAGGCTGAGATAGGTGGGTGATGGCTAACCTACAATAAAATACCTACTTGTTAGACAAAAACTCCAGGAATCATGGTGTCTTATGGTGTCTTGCCTGTGAATGGCATAATGTTGACACAGACATAACATCTGGAATCCTGAAATCTCAGGGTACAATGGCGTAATGTTGACACAGGCAATACACCTGGAATCCTGGCATTTCAGGCTACAATGGCATCATTTTGAATCAGACAAAACAAATGGAATCCTGAAATATCAGGATACAATGGCATAATGTTGACACAGGCAATACATCTGGTTTTCCAGGGTACAATGGCAGAAAGATGACACACGCAGTACATCTGGAATTCTGCCATTCACAGGTGAGACAGAAATTACTTGTCTAAAACATCTCCCACAAATCAATTTGCTACAGCTCATTTTAAAGATGAACCAATATTTAGGTTACTAAAAATGATGTTCATACAAAGTCTCTAGGTTACTAAAAATAATGTTCATACAAAGTCTCTATACATATTTTTAAACAATCAACTGTTAAATTTCCCTTTATGGAATATAGAAATTCTTCTATAATCTTTAACAGTCTGCTCTTTTACCCAGTTTTTGTCATTTCAGCCTACATAAAGAACTTATACATTTATATAATAAATACAGATATTTTTTTATGAAGGCAAAAATGCCAAAGGCTAGAAGAGCTAACTGTTAACGATGATGGAAGCATTCTTAAATCACTAGAAACTGAACTAGGAAGTGTAAAAATGAATAGAAGCAATTATCTCTCACAATTAATAGACCTACTCTGCCTCTGGATTAGGTTAAACAAGAGCAGGTTAAAAACAAAATACAGAACAAAGTTACTCCCCTTGTTTCACATGTAGCAATTTAATACTGAATTGAATTTGAACTTTGTTTTGTTGTTATATTACATTAAAAACATGACAGAGTAACAAATAGTTTATCACATTTATCTTCTGTGGAAACAAACCCAATGTAAAACTCTACTATACATGCCAGGATTTATAAAAAAAAGAAAAAAATAAGACTTGTTGCAGGTTTATACACATGTATTTCCCATTCATAGCATTGTCTTTGATACACAAAGCAGTAAATACTTGTATTTTAAATAGATACATTGATTGATAGATAGATAAAAATTGCAAGATTACCACAAATGGCACACAATACCCTGCCAACATAAGGTTAGTTGTTTTAATGTATTTTTTGCAGTACACTTTGAGTACGCGTGAAAAGACATGTACAGAAATTGTTCCAACTGTACTTTTATGTCAATCTTCACACATTTGGATTTGTTTATAAGAACTGAAATGTTATTGTGTATCTATGTCTGAGGTAGACATGATTATAAGCAAGAATGGAGATGTTATCCTGTATGTATCTACATCTGTAGTAATAATAATAATAATAATGAGGACCTAGTACAGCGTTAATCACGTTTTACAATATCAGTTAACACATAAGGACATACATCTATAGACAAGATTACAAATAATTAAGGGTAAGGAAACATTATTAAGTCTTTAGGTCTATTCTTGCAGTCGAAATAAGTGAATTTTAAGAGCACTCTTGAATGAGATCACTGTGTCTTTGTGTCTAAGTTCAATTTGTTCCCTGTAGCTGGGTCTGGTACGCAAAGAACGTTGTCTGTAGGACTTCATTTTGATAGTGGGAATAATGAGAATACGAGTGTCGGAAGAGGAGCATAAGTATCTTGAAGGGATGTACACGTGGGTGAGATCAGATAGGTATTTTGAACTGGAGACAGTCAACGAAATGTAGCACAGAGAACAGATTTTGTGGTTGATTATGGAGTGAATGGGTAGCCAGTCTAGGGTACAGAGCAGGAGGAGGGGTGCTCAGTTCTTGGTACTCTAAGGACAAACCAAGCAGCTGTGTTTTGAAGTTTCTGTACTAGATACTGAGATGAACCAGACAGAAGAGAATGACAATAGTCAAATCTAGAAAGCACAAGGAACACACAGGTGTTTAAGTGGTATCAACAAAAAGAAAATTGTGAATGGAGCTGATGCGTCTCAGCTCCAGATATGCAGCCTTGGATATGTTCATGACATGTAGGTCTAATGAGAGAGTACTGTCGTGAGTGACACCTAGGTTTTGTACCGATTGTGTGAATTTAATGTTGGTGTTGCTGATACTTATTGTTTGAGGTAAAGGATAGGAATGAGAAGGTCTTTGTGTGGTGATCAGAATGGCTTCAGTTTTATCATTAATCTGCAGCTTGTTGCATGTCATCCATGACTTCACATCGGAAATGCACCTCTACACCTTGGATGGTAGCATCAACTTCATCTGAGTGACTAGATTTGTATATTTGGGTGTCATCAGCATACAATTGGTGAGACACTGGATGACAATCTATGACACCTGAGAGGGGTTGAGTGTATAGAATGAAGAGAACGGGTCCAAGAATAGAACCCTGTCGAACACCAAAACATAGATGAACTGACCTGTAATGTTTTCTATTCACTGACACAATTTGTGTCCTTTCGGCTAAGTATGACTTAAACCATAGTAAGGCTGTATCATGAATACCAAATACATGCTGGAGACAGTTAAGTAATATATCATGGTCTATTGTGTCAAATGTTGCAGATAAGTCAAGGAGGATGAGGACAGTAACCGTTCCACTATCCAATGCAGAGAGAAGGCCGTTAATACTTTCAGAAGGGCAGTTTCAGTACTGTGGCGAGGGTGATATTTGGATTCCAAATTGCTAAAAAGACTATTTAAATTCAGATGAGATATAAGTTGGGACAGAACAACTTTTTCTAAGATTTTTGACATGAATGGAGGTTATAAGCAGGGCAATCATTTTTTAAATCGTCAAGCGTTGGTTTCTTCAACAGCAGTTTTACAATGGCAGTTTTGTAAAATGATAGTAGACATGACTATAAGTAAGAATTGAGATGTTATCCTGTATCTACATCTGTAGTAGACATGATTATAAGTAAGAATTTAGATGTTATCCTGTGTCTACATCTATAGTAGACAAGATTATAAGAACTGAGATGTTATACTGTATGTATCTACATCTGTATTAAGTAAAGATATACTACCTACTTATCAGGATAATAATTTACACCTGAGTGTACTTTATTGATTTAAAAGACTGTGCATTGAAGGTTAACATATAGCTGGTTATTTTAGCAAGTAGTCATCCAAAACTGAAATACATGTTAAGCAAAATCTATTTTTGGCAACAGTGACCTTGACCCTGACTCTAATAATGTCTGGGGCTAAGGTGAACAAATGTACTACTGTATTCAATGTAACATCTGCACTGTTCGCTTATAAAATTATTATTTGGTTAAATTTTATAATGTAAAAGCTAATTATAATAAACACACACAAATGATGCAAAATGTTTTTCTATCAAATATATACACATATTAGAAGAGTTAGTTCCCTCTGACTATGTTGTGACTCTTCATTTTGGAGGTGGGATTTCTTTCTCAACATGGTCATGCTGAATAAAATACATATAAGATTGTTTTCTAGATTTATTTAACACCCAAAGTTAAAGTGTAAGGACCAATTAGCTGTATAAAAAAAATCTGTTAACTAAATCTAAAGTTATGTGGAAACTAAAACAGACATCTGCATGGATAGATGACAGTATACCCTACAACCTTCATTGGTGGGATAAAAAATTTGAAGTTTTCCCCAATACTTATTTTATATCAAAACGGAAGGACTCTGTCACCCAAAATAATGCAAAGATAAGAATTCAACTTGCTCACAGTGAGGATGTATTAGCTAAAACATGTCTTGAGTTAACAGACTATTACAGCTCTCCTTCAATACAGCACCCTTCATTATATTGCAGTCTCAGAGATAATGCAAAAATGCTATGGACCCCATGACCAAAATTATGAAAATTAATAAAAGATTTTTAAAAATTAACAAAGTTAGCATTTTCAACATTGAAAAGCTCAAAAATATATGTCAAAACCAACGTACTTAAATTGGATATCACCAGAACGTTTTAAAAATCTGCCTTTGTCTTTTATTAGCCACTAATGTATTCAATGTCAGAAATTGTATTCCGAAGAGGTTAAAGAATGCCCAAAATTACCTATGTCTCCAATGATCCACTACTGTAATCAATGTGTCAGATATTGTATTCGATAACAGTACACAGGACTGCTGAAATTGCCTCTCGCACTAAAGCCAATCCACCAGGTCAGCCACTTAAGCTCAGCAGATGCACCTTGCCAATCATGCAGGTATGTCAAAGACGTGAAGTTAATAATCCTAACTGTGATCTGTTGTTGTCCATGTATCAGTTACAATGGCAATGATAAGATTGTCTGTTGCTGTCCATGTGTCAGTTACCATGGCAATATTATGATTGTCTGTTGCTGTCCATGTGTCAGTTACAATGGCAACTATGAGATTGTCTGTTGCTGTCCAAGTGTCAGTTACAATGGCAACATTATGATTGTCTGTTGCTGTCCATGTGTCAGTTACAAAGGCAACATTAAGATTGTCTGTTGCTGTCCATGCATCAGTTACAATGGCAACATTAAGATTTTCTGTTGCTGTCCATGTGTCAGTTACAATGGCAACGATAAGATTGTCTGTTGCTGTCCATGTGTCAGTTACAATGGCAACTATAAGATCATCTGTTGCTGTTCATGTGTCAGTTACAATGGCAATGATAAGATTGTCTATTGCTGTCCATGTGTCAGTTACAATGGCAACTATAAGAAGATCATATATCTTATGCAAAACTAGCAACTGAAGAGCCCCAATGCACCCCAGAGTGCACTATCCAACCACAAAACTAGCGACTCAAGTGCCCCAATGCAGCCCAGAGTGCACTATCCAACCACAAGACAGAAAGCTACAGGCACCAATAATGAGGTCCATTAAAACAGATGTGATTTTATTGTGAAACTAGTTAGATGTAGGAGTGAATTCAGATTGCAGGAACTCTGTTTCTTTATTACCTAATATTATAACCATCATTGTTTCAATGTTATTTATATGGTCTGACCTATCAAAAATATGACAACATGGATTCATACAATTTTCAATAATTCTTGCTATATGGTGGTTCAGTACATAATGTAGTCAGTTATGGACCAAAACTACCACCTTATAAGGAGGCACAGCTCTACCTTTATCTTTTTAATAAAGATAATTTTATATTTTACCTGTTCAGCAATGAATCTCCATCCCTTGTCCTCCCTGATACATTCATAAGTCTCCCCTAGCATTGGGTTGAACGGTTTATAACCAGCACGATAACAGGAGCTGGAGTAACTACTGACAGCAAAGGCAGCAACATACACCTAAAATAGTAACAATGTTACATCGGAATATATTAACTTGTTTATTCTGGACTGTATAATTCTTAATCATTTCTTCAGTCAGAACAATAACTATTTTAATATTTTTGTGTTACTAGACAATATGGCAGGAACCATCATTGTTGTGTTACTATTGGAATATGGCAGGAACCATCATTTTTGTGTTACTATGGCATTATGTCAGGAACCAACATTTTTGTGTTATTATGGGAATATGGGAGGAACCATAATTTTTGTGTTACTATGGGAATATGGGAGGAACCATCATTTTTGTGTTACTATGGGAATATGGCAGGAACCATGATTTTTGTTTTACTAGGGAATATAGCAGGAACCATGATTTTTGTGTTACTAGGGAATATAGCAGTAACCATGATTTTTGTGTTATTATGAGATAATGGCAGGAACTCATCATTTTTGTATTACTATGGGAATATGCAGGAACCATCACTGATTTCAAATTAAAATCAAAGCAGATCATGTTTCTTGTTCTTGTATAAGGCCAGTAATCAATAGCTCTTGAAAAAATGTAATGGTTTTACTCAGCAAACCATAGAAATAAATCCATCAATCTTACGATGATTTAATAACATAATTTGTTTACATTTATAATTTGTTTTTTTCTTTTTTTTTTTTTTCAATTTACCTACTGTATAATAAGCACATACTAAAAATAAGCTCACAATTCTTACAATATTTTCTAGCACAAATAAGTGCAGATATATATATATATATATATATATATATATATATATATATATATATATATATATATATATATAATATATATATATATGTGTGTGTGTGTGTGTGTGTGTGTGTGTACATTTCACATATGTTATCAGTTCATTTTCCTTACAAACTTTAAAATGTTGTCTCAATTAAGAAATCAGGATGTTGTTTTTTTCAAACCTGTTCTGAGAAACACATCTCGAGCTAATACATTTTTTGGTTTGCTTTTTTGCTGGTGAACAAAGAGATGATGTCAGAAATTTCCTTTTTAGTGTGAGGTCCCCCACATCTACCTTCATTGGTGGGAAATAAGGGTAGGGCGACGTTTTGCAGCCAATGGTTCCCCTTCCTTGTGCTGAGATGCCAAGCTGCTGGCCAAATTCTTGCATTACCGCTTTCAATGTTTTCTTCAGTCAGTGTCTGACCATCCAATCCTCTACCATTCTGTCATTCTTAGGAGACAATCTTTTTTGTCTACATTTCGACCTGACTAGATGACTTGCAGCTGTTATGGGCCTTCATGCTTAAAATTTCCTTCATGGTTTATAAATGGATCAATTTGATGTACCCCCTCAAGGAGACTATTTAATCAGAACCCCTTTATCCTTTCTGTATAACCCATACATGATCTCAAAAACACTATGTCTACCTACATACAGAGCAAATGAGATCATGAGCAGAACAATTATGTAGGCTGATTATCATTGGGTGAAATTTGTAACATGGACCAATCACTGTCTGCCTTCACTCTACTGGGCTGATTATCATTGGGTGAAATTTGTAACATGGACCACTGGGCTGATTATCATTGGGTGAAATTTGTGATATGGACCAATAACTGTCTCCCTTCACTCTACTGGACTGATTATCATTGGGTGAAATTTGCAACATGGACCAATCACTGTCTGCCTTCACTCTACTGGGCTGATTATCATTGGGTGAAATTTGTAACATGGACCACAGGGCTGATTATCATTGGGTGAAATTTGTAACATGGACCAATCACTTTCTCCCTTCACTTTACTGGGCTGATTATCATAGGGTGAAATTTGTAACATGGACCAATCACTGTTCTTCTTCACTTTACTAGGCTGATTATCATTGGGTGAAATTTGCAACATGGACCAATCACTGTCCCCCTTCACTCTACTTGGCTGATTATTGCTGGGTGAAATTTGTAACATGGACCACTGCACTGATTATCATTGGGTGAAATTTGTAACATGGACCACTGCACTGATTATCATTGGGTGAAATTTGTAATATGGACCAATCACTGTTTGCCTTCACTCTACTGGGCTGATTATCATAGGGTGAAATTTGTAACATGGACCAATCACTGTTTGCCTTCACTCTACTGGGTTGATTATCATAGGGTGAAATTTGTAACATGGACCAATCATTGTCCCCCTTCACTCTACTGGGCTGATTATCATAGGGTGAAATTTGTAACATGGACCAATCACTGTCTCCCTTCACTCTACTGGGCTGATTATCATAGGGTGAAATTTGTAACATGGACCAATCACTGTCCCCCTTTACTCTACGAAGATGTATGATGAAGTTGTTTGGGTGAAAAGTGCTGGTTTGGGACTTGATAAGAGACAATGTACACTTCAGGTGGATGTGTTTGTGGATGGAGTGTCCACATTACGACTTATGCTTGTTTTTATGGCGCTGGTTCTAGGATTCCTCAAAAGGAAAAGGAAGCTTACAACAGAAGTGTGACTGCCAGATTTAAGGACAATGCATAGATCTAGAGAGGCGCAAGAATTTCCCAAGTAGTCACCAAAATTTGCCATGAAGAATACTGATTTATAATTAGTGAGTTTACCAAAAAACAGCTCCACCATGGAATTTCTTATTCCAGATCTGGCTCCTAATCAGCTTAAGTCATCACCCATTATGAACTAATATTTTCTTTCTTAATTCCTATCTTTATATCTTAGGTTTATTTTCTAAATAATAAAAGTTTTATTTACTGCTGAATTGCACATTTCTGTATGTTACTTTGTGAATAAATATGATCTATGACATCTTTAATTCAACCTTGAAAAAACATTATACTAGTGGACATCAGTGACTTTAGGGGGGAAATTTGCAGAAAACAACACAATTCCAGAGATTTTAAATTGCCAAATATGTTACTTTTATTTAACTTAATCACAATCTGAGAATTTTCATTGCCACTGGTGATTCTGGCGATGGTGTAAACCCAAGACCAAAACTTACTGTCAGTTATGATATTAAGCTGTCTTGTCCATTTTGCTTCATTCCACAAAAAATAACACTTTCATGTTTGTAATATTTCATATAAGGATCTACACCCCTTGTCATGTTTAGTACGTTTCTGAATTGGTTTTGGATGGACAACACTTATTACTCTGTCTGTAATGTGACCTTCTAAAAAGAAAAGCAGGGCAACAGAAGAGTCTCCTGTGAGAGTTGCAGTGACTGAGAAGGAGAAACAGATTGTGTGGGATGGTCAATCAAGCCTGGGGGTCCATAAATGTTGGGACACAGTTATCTCCAGGTGTTCACTGTGTGCATCTGCAGTCCAGGACTGGTACTGGGTGTCCAGAAACTGGGTGTCACTGTAGCCACTACCAGGTTATGATGAAGCTAGGACTGGCAATGGGGCTGCTTGTGCCATACTGATATACTTCTATGGGACTGCTTGTGCCATACTGATATACTTCTATGGGACTGCTTGTGCCATACTGATATACTTCTATGGGACTGCTTGTGCCATACTGATATACTTCTATGGGACTGGTAATATGCCTCATCAAATGACTCTTGTGATCAGGGCAACGAGTGTGTTGGTGAAGCAGCCTGAGTCGGCAGGTGAATGCAACTGTTAATCCATTCTTGTTGGGAAACAGTTATCTCCATATGTTCACTCAAAAATCCTCCACCATTCAGCCTGGTACCAAGCCTCTAGGACTGAACTGTCACCATATCATGTAATAGGTCAGGTGGAACTAGGATCAGTGATGGACTCGTGTGTTGTCATTCAGTTATGGTGTCACGCATATGGTACCAATGATGGGCATGAATGCTGGGAAGACTATGTTTTTGAGGCAGTGCTGGGCTGGTGTTGCCATCACTTGATGCTCATGTTATTCATGTCTAGAAGTCAGGACTGGGTATGCTGGGAGCAATGATTAAAGTACATGGTATCGATTACTGCATCAATTTCAAGTGATAACATATTTTAATATTTCTCCATCATTAAATGATCTTATTCATATTTTGCTTTTCATTTATCAATTTGTGTTGTTTAATTTATGCTCCCATTTTTTCATTTCTTACTTGACTATCCATCCTTCCTATTGATAAGTGTATATAGAAAATAGAGGAATAAAACCATCACATTTAAACAAAGAGTTTCTTGAAGGGACCAACGGTTTACTGGTCTAAAAGGATTTCCAGGAATCCAAGATAAAACCATTTCTTCTTTTTAACAGCTGAGTGTTGAAGGCATCTTTTAAATTCTTGAGCAATAACAAGATTTTCAATATAACCACTATGATGACCATATTGGTTGTAAGATGGTCACCAATTTCATTTAGGAACAGCTAGACATCAAACTCTAGGTCAATATGACCATCCATTCTGTAGTAGTGATAATAAGATTTTCAAGATGGCCATTGTAGAAGCCATATTGGGTGTAATATCTACACCATTTTCAATTAGGTCAGAAGAAGTCTTTAGTGAAAACCCCATGTTGACATGACCATCCATTTAGGAGGAGTAGCGATAACAAGATTTTAAATATAGTGACCATACTGGATGTTAAATAAGCATCACTCACATTTAAGACCAATTAGACACCATGACAAGTCTTCTGGTGAAAACCCCATGTCGATGTGAGTTTCCATTTAGGAGGAGTAATGATAACAATTTTCAAGATGGCTGCAGTGATGGACATATTGGAAGTTAGATTGGCACCATTTTCATTTAGGACCAACTACACATCATAAGAGGTCTTTTAGCGAAAACCCCATGCTGATGACCATGCATTCAGGAGGAGTAGCTATAACAAGATTTTCAAGATGGCCACTGTTGTGGCCATATTGGATGTCTGAGCAATACCATTTGCTTTAGGAACAACTAAACCTTCAGATGAAGGTGTGTCTACAGTTTCATGGCAATCAGCAAAGTAGTTTAGGAGGAGTAACAACAACAAATATGTGTTAATGGATGGACAGATGATGGACAACAGGCCCTTCTATGAGCTCTTCTGATCTATGACCTGAGCTAAATACAAGCATCACACTTATTTTCCAGATTTTACAAATGTAATCTTAAGTATAAATGTACACTAACCACTCTTTCATATGGGTCATCAAATTCAGTTGCCTTGTCCAGTAATTCACTGTATTCTAATTCTTCACACAAACGCTGAAAAGATTAAAAATACACAATTTATAAGTACCATATTGATTATTATCTTTATTTACATTGATAAAGCTGCCCTTAAAAAATGTATTGTTCATGCAATAAACCCCAAACTATTATCACTATGCAGTGAACATCCAAACCAGGGACTACAGAAAAAAAAAGAACACAGTGAAACAAAACTGAGGCAACCCCAAGTTTAGGGATGTAAACAGCACTGATAGCTGCTTGACTGTGGTGCATCAACAAATGAACTTTATGGTAAATATAACATTTATAATTTCCAAAAGAATATTTTTAGATATGGTGTTTGTTTATTCTATAGATACAGTGTTAGTTTATTCTATAGATACAGTGTTTGTTTATATATAGTGTTTCTTTATAGATAGTGTTTCTTTATAGATACAGTGTTTGTTTATTCTATAGATACAGTGTTTGTTTATAGATACAGTGTTTGTTTATTCTATAGTTAGTGTTTGTTTATAGATACAGTGTTTGTTTATAGATACAGTGTTTGTTTATTCTATAGATACAGTGTTTGTTTATAGATAAAGTGTTTGTTTATAGAGACAGTGTTTGTTTATTCTATAGATACAGTGTTTGTTTATAGATAAAGTGTTTGTTTATAGAGACAGTGTTTGTTTATTCGATAGATACAGTGTTTGTTTATTCTAAATACAGTGTTTGCTTATTTTATAGATACAGTGTTTGTTTATACTATAGATACAGTGTTTGTTTATTTTATAGATACAGTGTTTGTTTATAGATAGTGTTTGTTTATAGATACAGTGTTTGTTTATTCTATAGATACAGTGTTTGTTTATTTTATAGATACAGTGTTTGTTTATAGATAGTGTTTGTTTATAGATACAGTGTTTGTTTATTTTATAGATACAGTGTTTGTTTATTTTATAGATACAGTGTTTGTTTATTTTATAGATACAGTGTTTGTTTTTAGATACAGTGTTTGTTTATTATATAGATACAGTGTTTGTTTATTTTATAGATAGTGTTTGTTTTTAGATACAGTGTTTGTTTATTATATAGATACAGTGTTTGTTTATTTTATAGATACAGTGTTTGTTTATTATATAGATACAGTGTTTGTTTATTTTATAGATAGTGTTTGTTTTTAGATACAGTGTTTGTTTATTTTATAGATAGTGTTTGTTTTTAGATACAGTGTTTGTTTATTTTATAGATAGTGTTTGTTTTTAGACACAGTGTTTGTTTATTATATAGATACAGTGTTTGTTTATTATATAGATACAGTGTTTGTTTATTTTATAGATAGTGTTTGTTTTTAGATACAGTGTTTGTTTATTTTATAGATAGTGTTTGTTTTTAGATACAGTGTTTGTTTATTTTATAGATAGTGTTTGTTTTTAGACACAGTGTTTGTTTATTATATAGATACAGTGTTTGTTTATTATATAGATACAGTGTTTGTTTATTTTATAGATAGTGTTTGTTTTTAGATACAGTGTTTGTTTATTTTATAGATACAGTGTTTGTTTTTAGATACAGTGTTTGTTTATTTTATAGATACAGTGTTTGTTTATTTTATAGATAGTGTTTGTTTTTAGATACAGTGTTTGTTTATTTTATAGATACAGTGTTTGTTTATTATATAGATACAGTGTTTGTTTATTCTATAGATACAGTGTTTGTTTATTTTATAGATACAGTGTTTGTTTATTTTATAGATACAGTGTTTGTTTATTCTATAGATACAGTGTTTGTTTATTTTATAGATACAGTGTTTGTTTATTATATAGATACAGTGTTTGTTTATTATATAGATACAGTGTTTGTTTATTATATAGATACAGTGTTTGTTTATTTTATAGATAGTGTTTGTTTTTAGATACAGTGTTTGTTTATTATATAGATACAGTGTTTGTTTATTTTATAGATAGTGTTTGTTTTTAGATACAGTGTTTGTTTATTTTATAGATACAGTGTTTGTTTTTAGATACAGTGTTTGTTTATTATATAGATACAGTGTTTGTTTATTTTATAGATAGTGTTTGTTTTTAGATACAGTGTTTGTTTATTTTATAGATACAGTGTTTGTTTATTTTATAGATACAGTGTTTGTTTATTATATAGATACAGTGTTTGTTTATTATATAGATACAGTGTTTGTTTATTTTATAGATACAGTGTTTGTTTATTTTATAGATACAGTGTTTGTTTATTATATAGATACAGTGTTTGTTTATTATATAGATACAGTGTTTGTTTTTAGATACAGTGTTTGTTTATTCTATAGATACAGTTTGTTTATTTTATAGATAGTGTTTATTCTATAGATACAGTGTTTGTTTATTCTATAGATACAGTTTGTTTATTTTTTAGATACAGTGTTTGTTTATTCTATAGATACAGTTTGTTTATTCTATAGACACAGTGTTTGTTTATTCTATAGATAGTGTTTGTTTATTCTATAGATACAGTGTTTGTTTATTCTATAGATACAGTTTGTTTATTTTATAGATACAGTTTGTTTATTCTATAGATACAGTATTTGTTTATTCTATAGATACAGTGTTTGTTTATTCTATAGATACAGTGTTTGTTTATTTTTTAGATACAGTATTTGTTTATTCTATAGATACAGTGTTTGTTTATAGATACAGTGTTTGTTTATAGACACAGTGTTTGTTTATTCTATAGATACAGTGTTTGTTTATTCTATAGATACAGTGTTTGTTTATAGATACAGTGTTTATTTATTCTATAAATACAGTGTTTGTTTATTCTATAGATACAGTGTTTGTTTATTCTAACATGAATAATAATGTTGTTTAACAATATGGCATCATACTTTTGACAATGTGATGGTGTTCTCATGGGATTGAATCAAAACATCTCCACTTTAAATAAAATACTATTTAAAAAATGGGGACAAAATTTCTATGCAGATGAATGCCAGGCAGGGTTTGACTCTAGAGGAATGTTCCCCAAAAAATGAAACATAAGCAATCTATATTTTGGCAATAATCTGATAAAAGTTGCTGTTATCTCAAGCATTATGCTAATATATTAATCCAAATATTATGAATAAAAAAATAAATAAAAATGAGATATTTTCTGCCTTCTGTACCAAAAATCTATTGTAATTCCAGAGTCTATTCCATTCATACGTCATTCAGAACTGATAAATATACATGAATACCATGGGAGACTCATTTGTATAGATTTCAAGTTGAAAAATACACAAATTTAAAGATTCAATAATCTATGCTTCTTCTATGGAAACAATAAGTGACTTTTCCTCTATCTACAAATTTAAGTGCCATTGCAGATGTCAGTTTTCCTCTATCTACAAATTTAAGTGCCAACGCAGATGTAATTTTTACTCTATCTACAAATTCATGTGCCAACGCAGATGTAATTTTTACTCCATCAACAAATTTAAGTGCCAATGCAGATGTAATTTTTACTCTATCTACAAATTTAAGTACCACACAGATGTCATTTTTACTCTATCTACAAATTTAAGTGCCAATGCAGGTGTCATTTTTACTCTATCTACAAATTTAAGTGCTGATGCAGGTGTCATTTTTACTTTATTCTTTTTTAGCCAGTGACCTTGACCTTTGACCTCAAAATCAATAGGCTTCTTCCTTACCCCACATGCAAGGTATTCACAACATTTGATCCTGCAATGTGATGTTAAACTAATGTTATTGTACAGAAACCATGTTTTTTATTTCTGTCACATGTCTTTGACCATTGGACCCTGAAATCAATTGACTTCTTCCTTATACCACCAAGTGCAAGCCATCCACAAAGTTTGGTAAATGTATATGGTCAAGAACTTTAGTCATTGTTTGGAAACAAAATTGAAAACAAATGGATGGATGATCAAATTAATGAATGGATAGATGGATGGGCAGACAACATCATACAATAACAGGCTTATGATAGGCATATAAAATAATTAAATACCTGTAGCATCCCAAGGGGTTCATTTAGGGTGACAGGCATGGAGATTTTGGTCAAATCTTTGCCTATGTTTCGGAACAGAAGATTCCATAAATTAACATCCCCCTCATCTGTTTTTGGCACAGGAAGTTTAGACCGTCGTCCTGTATGAAAGCTCTCAAGTATATTTTCTTCTGATGCTGCAAAAAAAGGTTTCATAACTGATCAAAGTTTGCATTTAGTTTGTGAATTAAGAGTAGCAAAATTGAGTTCAGTCTGTATTTGAATAAGGCATCAAACTGTACAAGCAAAGTAAATAGTGAAATCACAACAAATGTATCATAAAATGATATGAAAGATTCATTAGTTCCTTAAGTGTCTTCATTAAAGGTTTTGCCTTGTAAACTAAATGTACACCTTCACATACAATACAAATCAAAAAATTTTACAATTACCATGTTAGTCACAGACCACTTCACTATTTTCTTACATCCAGCCATCCTGCTTATTAAAAGTTTGTGAAAAAATATCAGCATTCTTCACCTAGTTATGCAACTCAAGTGTTATGTTCCTGACATTTGATTGCAAAATGCGTGCTTCAATACTCATGAGAATCAAACACACCAGAAATTGCACTCAACCACAACAAGGAAAAGAGGGAAGGAGTGGTCTAGTAATCAGTGGATCAAGCACACCTGAAATTGCACTCTACCACTACATGGAAAAAAGGAACGGTCTATAGCAGTATTTAGCAGAAAATAACATTTTTTTTCTCTCATTCAAGATCTCAGGGACCATGCAAAAGATCTCAGGGACTAAAGGTAAAAAGATCTCAGGGACTAAAGGTAAGGGGTTGCCTAAGAAAAACGAATACTTATTGCAAGTGGTCCCTGAAGCAGATATGGCCTATATTAAGAATTTTTTGCATGTAAAAGACAAAATTTGTGTAGTAAGTACAAAATAATCCTCTATTGCAATTGTATGATGAATCCAAAACCAAACACGCTTTCACTGAATAAGGTCATTTGACCATTTCTTTTTCAGTAAACTATTTGTTATAACAAAACTATTTCAATGTATATCTGTTTATTTAGGGGTAAAAATGGATATTTGTGATATCTGGAACATCTGTAATTGCAATATTCTCTAGGTTTCCACAGAAGGAGGTGTCTTGCTTGTGAATGGGTTGTCTCACTTGTGAATGGGGTGTCACTTATGAATTGTCTCACTTCAGAATGGGGTGTCTTGATTGCAAATGGGGTGTCTCATTTATGAATTGTGTCTCAATTGTGAATGGGGTGTCTCACTTCAGAAAGAGGTGTCTCAATTATGAATGGGGTGTCTCACTCATGAATGGGGTGTCTCATTTCAGAATGGATGTCTCATTTATGAATTGTGTCTAAATTGTGAATTTTCATACTGTAAATCAAAATATTTTAGCATCAATAAATTTTTAGTGAGTCTTTAATTTCAGCATATTAACATCAATATATTTAGATGAGTCTTTGATTTCAGCATATTAACATTATTAAGCTTTACATAGTCTTTAATTCATCACCATCAGCATCATCACCCCTAAAAATACTACTACCTGTGTCTTTTCATTCACAAGCAAGACAAGAATTTCTCACCCATGTGACAGTGAAATCTCATGGATATGTGACCATTACTTTTCTTGTCCCATCTGGTTGTCTCTGACTGGTTATCTTGGGTTCACATGACAATTTCATGATGTCATAACATTGTTTGATGCACCTTAATGATGTCATAATGCTAAACATGAGTTCAGTCTTTGTGAGTAAATTTTAACGATGTGATACAATAAACAATACATCAAGACAAAGAAATCTAAGTTTCAGAGTTATATTGTTTGTCTTTTGCTGAGCAGAGCCTGACAATAGACAAATAATGTAATTTTCATTGACTAGAATTTCCTTGTATCAGTGTCACAATAGACAAATAATGTAATTCATTGACTGGAATTTCCTTGTATCAGTGTCACAATAGACAAATAATGTAATTTTCATTGACTAGAATTTCCTTGTATCAGTGTCACAATAGACAAATAATGTAATTCATTGACTGGAATTTCTTGTATTAGTTTCATAACAGACAAATAATGTAATTCATTGACTGGAATTTCCTTGTATCAGTGTCACAATAGACAAATAATGTAATTCATTGACTGGAATTTCCTTGTATTAGTGTCATAACAGACAAATAATGTAATTCATTGACTGGAATTTCCTTGTATCAGTGTCACAATAGACAAATAATGTAATTCATTGACTGGAATTTCCTTGTATCAGTGTCACAATAGACAAATAATATAATTCATTGACTGGAATTTCCTTGTATCAGTGCCAACAGCAACACAGATCCTATTATTTTATGGATCACAGATTGTGTTATAAGCTACAATCAGAAGAATAAAACAGCAAACTGACCACTCTGATGTGTACCGAATTCAGTGTTATAATCTACAATCAGAGGGACACAATAGCAAACTGACCACTCTGATGTGTACCGAATTCAGTGTTATAATCTACAATCAGAGGGGCACAATAGCAAACTGACCACTCTGATGTGTACCGAATTCA
Source organism: Margaritifera margaritifera (assembly GCA_029931535.1). Lineage (NCBI taxonomy): Eukaryota > Metazoa > Mollusca > Bivalvia > Unionida > Margaritiferidae > Margaritifera > Margaritifera margaritifera. Next base: position 1,170,427 of record JAQPZY010001437.1, on the reverse strand, counting down.
GTGTTATAATCTACAATCAGAGGGACACAATAGCAAACTGACCACTCTGAGCTGTACTGAGTTCAGTGTTATAATCTACAATCAGAGGGACACAATAGCAAACTGACCACTCTGAGCTGTACTGAGTTCAGTGTTATAATCTACAATCAGAGGGACACAATAGCAAACTGACCACTCTGAGCTGTACTGAGTTCAGTGTTATAATCTACAATGAACTGGGACACAATAGCAAACTGACCACTCTGAGCTGTACTGAGTTCAGTGTTATAATCTACAATCAGAGGGACACAATGGCAAACTGACCACTCTGAGCTGTACTGAGTTCAGTGTTATAATCTACAATCAGAGGGACACAATAGCAAACTGACCACTCTGAACTGTACTGAGTTCAGTGTTATAAGCTACAATCAGAAAGAACAGCAAACTGACCACTCTGAGCTGTACTGAGTTCAGTGTTATAATCTACAATCAGAGGGACACAATAGCAAACTGACCACTCTGAGCTGTACTGAGTTCAGTGTTATAATCTACAATCAGAGGGACACAATAGCAAACTGACCACTCTGAGCTGTACTGAGTTCAGTGTTATAAGCTACAATCAGAAAGAACAGCAAACTGACCACTCTGAGCTGTACTGAGTTCGGTATCATTTTCATCACTGTTATCACTGGATGCTTCATCTGAATGCTGAAATAAACACAAGATATACACATTAAATTTTATAAATGTTGAGATATTAAATGATTTGTACTTCGAATACAAAGGGACTGCAAATACTGGTTTAAGTGATCAGTAGTTACAGCAGCTGGTCATAATATACTGCAGTCAGCTTCACACTAAAATACTTCCAGTAGTAGCCAAAATTACATCAACAGTCTAATTTTTTTTCGTATTCACAAACCATTCTCTTTTTTTGGCACAATGGACAAAGAAGAAAATAGCGGTACCCTAATATAGATTATTTCATAACATTAAGTTGAAATCTGAGAAAATTAGTAGCCATTGGATATTTGGGGAACATACATTTTATGAAAAGTCCTGACAACATACAATAATCAATCTGGCCTTTTAATGGAATGTTCACAATTGTTTCATATCAAAACCCCTATCTTTAATCAATATGAACATAAAATGACTGACAAACAAAGCACCTTAAAATAAGAATTACAGTAATTCATCAATACATAAAGTGAACCTGTCATTTGATCAGTCCAATAATGTCACAAATCAACATGCCGGGTTTTGTAATTTATGTTGCTAATTAATATGCTTTCATTTCACAACAAATAAGATTATCAATTGATGTAACTTTCAGATTACCAACAATGATTTTAGATTGCTTTACTGACAGATAATCAGGCATTTATTAATAGTTAGATTATGGTAAGAATAATAATTGATTGACAGATGATCAGGCATTTATTAATAGTTTGATTATGGTAGGAATAATAATTGATTGACAGATTATCAGGCATTTAATAATAGTTAGATTATGGTAGGAATAATAATTGATTGACTAGTGTTTAACAGCACATCAACACATTAAAGACTATTTAGATCCAAGACAATGAGAGTAAAACATTTTCCCCCCAGACTCAACATGAAAGCTGACCAAGGCAGGATTCAAACCTGCAATCAACAGATTGTGAATCCAGCATGCTAACCACTAAGCCAACATGGCTCCCCAATGGCAGGATTAAGAAAACTAGGGAATGTACATAAGGTCAACAATTTGAGTAAGAACCGCTTCCCACTTCTGTAGAATCCTAAACAGACTGCAAGATAATTCTAACAAGACTGCAAGGTAATTCTAACAAGACTGCAAGGTAATTCTAAGAAGATTGCAAGGTAATTCTAACAAGACTGCAAGGTAATTATAACAAGACTGCAGGTTAATTCTAAACAGACTGCAAGGTAATTCTAAACAGACTGCAAGGCAAGTCTAACAGACTGCAAGGTAATTGTAACAAGACTGCAAGGTTATTCTAACAGACTGCAAGGTAATTCTAACAAGACTGCAAGGTGATTCTAAACAGACTGCAAGGTAATTCTAAATAGACTGCAAGGTAATTCTAACAGACTGCAAGGTAATTCTAATAAGACCTACTCATTTCTTCTTATTCATTAATCATCCCACTAACTTATAATTATTTTTCAAGTAATAGAGATGGAACCCATAGCAAATATCCACATTCTTGAGGAAAAACAATTATTTTTTGTTGACCCACCATGTCACTCTCACCCACAGCCTCATGCTCCATTGAGAATTTGAATCCTTTTTCATCTACTCATCTTCCTGAAGTATCATACCAAATATGATCAATCTCACTCAGTCAGTGTCAATGGAGTTCACATTATAAGCATCATACCAAATATGATCAATCTCACTCAGTCAGTGTCAATGGAGTTCAAATTATAAGCATCATACCAAATATGATCAATCTCACTCAGTCAGTGTCAATGGAGTTCAAGTTACAAGCATCATACCAAATATGATCAATCTCACTCAGTCAGTGTAGATGGAATTCAAATTACAAGACAAAAGAGTCCATATTAAGTATGAAAATGTGACCACAACATTAGGGATGTGTGGTTCAACCAGTACATAGGTATAATGTGGTACAGATCCTGCCAGTATGTTTACCACAGTACACTGCCAATGAACCAATTTTTGCAGTATTTGTATAGCTACTACACAACAAAGATTTTAACTTCTGCCTTAATTTGTTTTGTTTGAATTTTCATCTCTATGAATGTTTGAAGTTCTCAAACCCTCCAAAATATTTCTGAAAGGTGTATCTGCTGAGAAAATCTTTGAACTGCACATTATATTCTGCCTGGTAAGTTGGTGTAGACTGAGTTCAGGTTACAAGCTGAGTGATTGTTGGACAGAAACATGGAAACACAGATGGACTGATGGATGGAAAGACAGATATGGCATATCACAATGTATTCAAAGAAGTGTACATATGAAAAACAAATTTCAAGTCCAGGACAACATCCCAAATCCTGACAATAAAATAAGTCCGGGACAACATCCCAAATCCTGACAATAAAATAGGTCCAGGACAACATTCCGAATCCTGACAATAAAATAAGTCCAGGACAACATCCTGAATTCTGACAATAAAATAAGTCCAGGACAACATCCTGAATCCTGACAATAAAATAAGTCCAGGAAAACATCCTGAATTCTGACAAAAAATTTGTCCAGGACAACATTCCAAATCCTGACAATAAAATAAGTCCAGGACAACATCCCAAATCCTGACAATAAAACAGATCCAGGACAACATTCCAAATCCTGAAAATAAAATAAGTCCAGGACAACATCTCAAATCCTGACAATAAAACAAGTCCAGGACAACATCCACATCCTGACAATAAAACAGGTCCAGGACAACATTCTGAATCCTGACAATAAAACATGTCCAGGACATCTCCAATCTTGACAACAAAAAAGGCATATAACCAGCTTTCAGACAGTGAACATTTTAATGCACCTGCAATTGCATCATATTTTGTAACTGATCAAATATCAAAATGTGTGGCAGTAAAATACATAACAAATAAAAATGTTACAAGAGGCCCATGTTAGCCTGATAACATTCACCTGGCTTACATAACTTAACAGTTGACCATTTTACTAAGCAGGCTTATGAAGTATTGTATGAACACAATCTATGTAAGCTATCTCCCAAACTGTACATCATGTCAATTTTGCCTATTTTACTATAGTGTCATAAAACTTTTTTCAAAAGATAATACATAATTAATATGCATATTCTCTTGCTCATAATCAAAGTCATCCAAGATCTGTAAAAGTGAAGTTTACAAAGCAGTCATTTGTGGTCTACTGAGTCACATAGCTTTATAATTCAATTTGTGGTTTTCTTTGTTAAGGCCATGGGTTTCTTTACTCGTGGTAAGGCTGCAATGTTTTCACATGAAAATGGCCGAGTTTAGTTTACTGACTGTAAACATTGACAAAATAGGTAAACGTGTAAACGAACTTGCATTTGTCTGTCACTGATGCAGGAACTACATGTTCCAATTAAATTATATACTGCCACATCTCTGCTTTAGAGGATTATTTCATGGAATTTTTCAGTTAACTCTTTCTTAAAGCATGATTTTCATATCGAATGTTGCATTGCTAGAAAAAAGTAGAAGTTTCCAGGAATTGGTTGTAGCACACGTTACACAAAACTGCACATCAGGTTGATCTACCATTAATGCTGATAAAAATGTCTTTAAAGTACATTTTTTCCTTTGATACACGTTTGCTAACACAACCTTTGATTAGTAACATTTTATTGTAAACAAACACCATTTCAAGTTTGTAAGTCATAGCACAGTTTCTTATTTATTGTAGATCCTATATAAGCATTTCCTTACAGTAATGTCCTATTGCATTATCGATTTTTTCATCACGTACATATATGTAGCAGTTGGAAACAATATCATGACAATCCTAGGGATGTTTTACTGAAATTGTCAGCTATATTCAACAAAGACATGTCTTACAAACTGAATACTCTCATAATAAGATGTAAAAGACATACAGCAAATGAAACAATCACAAGCTGAGCAAGGTATGGCATGAACATTATAACAGTTGTCAGCTGTTCTGTAAACCTAATGGGTAGAAAGAGAGAAAAGATCAAGTTTCTAATCATTTTGATTAAATGGCATTGTTTCACTTATACATTTAGAAATTTTGTGTACACATTTAGGAATTTTGGTAAACACTGCAACCTTAACTCTTTGCAATGAAAATTTGAAAGTGTCTCAGAACTATGGTTTATATTAACAGCTAAAACTACAAAATCTGAACTTCAAAACAATTTTGAATAATGGCACTGAATATATGAAATGCAATAAAATAATGCACATTACATGTTATAACTGAAAAATCTTTCATTAACATGATAATGCTAGCAACAGTCGAACTGTATTTTACCAAACATATCAAACTTCCTTCTAAAACATTTAAGACTGTGGAAAATTGTTTAGAAATAAATCTCTACAAATAAATAAACTTGGACATGGTTTTTACAAGAAATATATTTTTATTGGAACAAACTGAATATTAAAAACAAGAGATCCAAGTGGGCCTGATATTGCTCACCTGGCTTACATAACTTGACAGTTGACCATTTCACTAAGCACGCTTATGTAGTATTGTAAGAACACATCCTATGTAACCGATATTTCAAACTTTTTCTCATGCTGACTTTATCTATTTTACTATATCCTTATTTAATCTGATTGTCATAATTTTTTGCAAGGGGAAGAACTCTGTGTAACCCAAACCTCAATCAGAACATCCTTGGCCTTTCCATCGCATGCTAGAAAAACCCGAGATGTAACAAATGGCCATTCTGAACTGCCCTCAAGTCATGGTTGTTATTACATCATAATAACTTCATAACTTTACAATGAATAGATGACTTGTCATCACTAAAATCAATGCATGCAATAGTTCCAGACAATTGAAACCAAATGATTTCTTCAATTTTTTCATTACAAAGTTGCTGGATAACATTAAAATTAAATGTGCAGATATTTCATTGGCTGTTGAAATGTTGTCAAGTGTTATTTTCAAGACCTATCATGTTAATAAGACTTTGTTCTTTGCACATCTAGCTGGAGGAACGTCCGCCAAAAACCTACCAATTAGGGAAGCATCACTACAATTACCTCCAAGTCTCTTTCAGAAAGTCTAAGTTATTCTACTTGTATTGGAAAGAGATGAGGGTGTTCTGAATTACCCAAATCTGTGATGCTCTATTATCAATATCGTGGGTTACTTCCCTAGATTTCCATTAGAGAAGAGTTAAGTATTTTAAAGTGAAAGGAACTGATTACATTGCATACATTTTGAGAACTACTTTTTGTTTTAAGTCTACTTACCTAATTTACTCACAACTGAATTAAAAATAGAGTCTGAAGAGTGGAAACAAGTTAAGCGATCTAATGCATGATCACACATTAATATGTGTGGATTACACACTAATTATTGAACTCTGTGAGCTCTTGATCATATATTAAGCTAATATTCCAAATTTGATCAAAATTTGTTAAGAAATGTGGCTTCAACATGGTAACAAGTTTAGGCCAATCAGATGCAAGATCACTTTATTATTATGCATGGATCTTGCTCATTATTGAACTCATCCAACAGCTGATAAGAGAACATTTTAAGTTTTATTAACACTGGATCAAAAATATGGCTCCCAAAATGGTAACAACATCAGCCAATCAGACACAAGATCACCTCATAAATATGCATGCATCTCACCCATTATCGACTTGACTGAGATCTTGATCATATAAGCCTAGATTTCAAGTGTGATCAAAACTGAATCAGAAATACAGACTCCCGAGTGGTAACAACTTAGCAAATCTGATGCAAGATCACCTCATTAGTACGCGTGGATCATAGTCAACATAAAAATTGTTGATGATGTAAGCATATATTCCAAGTCTGATCAAAATCACATCAAATATATGGCCTCCAGAGTGGTAACAAGCACAGCCAATCAAATGCAAAATCACCATCCAGGATAAGTAGCTTCACCAAGATTTTTATGATGGCCACCATGGCAACCATATTGGAGGTCAGCTCAGCAACAGTGACTTCATATGAAATCTTCTGGTGAAAACCCCATGTCAATATGACTTCCTGTTTAGTTAAAACAGCTGTATCATGGTATTCAAGATGGCTGCCATGTTGGCCATTTCAGATGTCAGATTAGCTTTATTTTCATTTAAGACCAATTAGATGTTATGAGAAGTCCTTTGGTGAAAACCCCATGTTGATATGACCAATCATCCAGGAGGGGTAGTGATAACAAGATTATAAAGGGCATCATGGCAGCCATATTGGAGGTCCAATCTGGACCATTTTCATTCAAGTCCAACTAGACACCATAAGAATTTTTCTGATGAAAACCTCATGTCAATATGACTTTCTGTTCAAGTGGAGTAGTGATATCATTTTGAAGCTGTATTGGATGTCAGATCAGCACCATTTTCTTTTAGGACCAACAAGATATTGTATGAAGTCTTTCCATGGAAACACTATATTTATATTACCATCAGTTCAGAAGAGTAGCAATTACATTATTTGAAAGATTACAGCTGTGGTGGCCATACTGAATGTCTTAGTGGCACAATTTTCATTTAGCCCCAACTAGACATTGGGATGACTGTGTGTGTAAAGTTTCATGGCAAACCTCCAAGTAGTTTAGGAGTAGTAGTGATAACAAAATTGTGCTAATGGACGGACTGATGACAAAACGGCTGACAAAAGGCCATCCCCTAAGTTCTTCTGGTTTTATGATCAGCAGAGCTAAACATAACCACCATTTATATAATCTTTATCTGACAAATACTCTACAGTTACCGTAGTTACAGTTATATTTTATTGTAAATTCAATGCTGTCTTTTGCATTTTATGCATTTGCTATTTCATTAAAGCGCACTTCTAATAAGACAAGATATGAAAGGTATAGTTCTCTCTCTTGATCTCTTTCGAAAATGGAAAACCTGACTTCGGTAAATGCATTTCCATTTCATTCCAAATGAGAGAAAATGAAAGAAAATGATGGATAAAAGCAATAAAAGCAAAATTTGAATCCATTCATGAGTCTATATTCAAACAAGAGGCCCATATGGGCCTAATATTGCTTACAATGCTTACATAACTTAACAGTTGAATATTTCCACAAGCAGGCTTACGTAGTATTGTAACAACACAATCCTGTGTAAACTATCTCCTGAACTGGATATCATGCTGATTTGACATATTGGACTATAGTCTGAAAAAAGTATTTCCAATCATAAAGGCATAACTATTATGCATAGTCTCTTGCTCATAATCAACGTCAGCCAAAATCATCTTTCTGAGTTAAGTGTACAGATGAGGCATTAATTTGTGGTCCACAGAGTTTTGTGGCTTTATGTGAATTGAAATTCACAGGGTTTTTGTTTTTGCTTTTGTTATTTTGGCCATGGATTTCTGTAATTTTAGTAAATAAATTTGGAAGTGTTTCAGGAGAAAAGTGTAATGGGGGTAATTTTTTATTAAAAGCTAAAACTACAATAAATTTTCAAATAATTTTTAAGTAATGGCACCTAATATACGAAATTGCATATAGAATTGTGGATTGAAATTCTGGTACTAAATTACACCACAGCACTTAGTTTTATGCTAGCTCACAATATTTCTAACATCAATGCATAAATCAAACATTTCCACATGTACTATCTCTTCATCTAGTCAAACACATCATTATAATAATGTCTCAAGATTGTAATGATTCACTGGTTTGACAAACTTCATATTATGATAGTCAATTATTTTCTCTACTTGGAGTTTTACTTGTCATATTTTCTATTTTATTCTTTTCTTGAGCTATAAATGATAAATTATTCAATATTTATTCCTAAGATGTATCATTCTGTTGAATTCTTGTAAATGGTTCCACTGATCTTGCATTCTAATTTTTTTAAAGTCTGGTTTTCATTTTTTGACCAGGGAAAGAACTCTGTATAACTCCAAACGTGTGATAGTCAATATCATCAGTTACTTCATTTGCGCTCCTTTCGAGACAGAAGAAAGGTATATTAAAGAGAAAATAAATCAACTACATAGCATACGAATTGAGAACTATATCTAACTGAATTGGATTTCATTAAATATGTGTACATCTTGCCTACAATAAAACTCATGGCTTGCTGATATAAGCATATTTATTAAGTTTAATAAAAAATCTGATTAGAAATAGTAAAGTGTTGACAAGCTCAGCCAATCAGATGTAAGATCACCTCATCAATATGGGACCCTGGTTGGTTGAGAGGTCTAAGGTGCTTGCCTCTACAGATCACTCACATGTCACCTCTGTCCACGTGAGGTCACCTCTGTCCACGTGAGATCAAGTCTTGCCATGACCAATGTGGGTATGTGAAAAAATTTGCCAGTAGTTTCCTGTGGGTCGATAGTTCTTCCTAGGGTCTTTCCAGGTTCTTCCTCTACCAAATATACTGGCCACTATGTATAGCCTATCATGTGTTGAAAAATGGTGTTAAACCCCACAAAAACAAATCAAACCAACTTCATCATTATGCAACAATCTTGTTCATAATTGTACCATATAAAACCTTGATGATTTCAGTCTATTTACCAAGTTTACTCAAAACTGCATCAGAAATACAGTCTCTATAGAGTGGTAACAAATGGTGATCTTGCATCTGATTGGCTGACCATGTTACCACATGATCACCTCAATATGCACTGATCTCACTCATTATCAAACTGATTTGAGAATTTTATGATATAAGCCCACATTTTAAGTTTGATTTAAAAAAGATCAGAAATGTGCACTCGGAGTGGTAACAAGCAATTGCTAATGGACAAACCACAGACATAAGATGGCAGAACATCACAACACACGATGGACACAGGGCCATACCACAGGCTCCCTTGGCCTTACATCCAGGCAAGTTACAAACAATGAAATGATAGATGAAATTGCAAACATAAATGGAATGTAAACGGAGTGCAAATAAAATGCAACCAAAATATAGATTTGGTAAATTTACCCATTTCAGGAAAATCTGTAAAATGGAGACAGCAGTCATGTATCTACAGATTTAAGAAGGTTGATGCTAATTTATCTGTACAAATATCCAACTAAAAGACAAAATGCTCAGCTAATAGGTACAAAGTGCAGATATATTGTGATCAGTCAAGTCCATTTGTCCATGTGTCTGCCTGTCTCTTCATTACTCAGATCTCCTTTATAACCTGAACTACATCTGCACCAATTAAAATTGGTAGACAATATTGGGTTTCATCTTGAATGAGAATTATTAGATGACAATGAATTTTTCGAATCCTGAATTCAGCCCTTGGTGGGAGATGTGGGGTCAAAGGTCACATTTTCATAGGTAACATGGATTATTCCTTGTAAACTGATGGCGAGGGATGATCATATTTAGTTTGATGTTTCAGAATAATGGGGAGGTAATTAAGCATTAAAATCATAAACCTGCCCCTAGGATCGGTAAACCTTAGGGTGGATACAATATACACAAGTGTGAACATCTGCGATGGCTTCCATCTATGGGTAACATCTTCATACTCTCAAAAAACAAGACTGTGATCCTCTGATTTTATTGTGGTTATAAAATTTACCTCAGATGATGTGTCACTAACAGATTCAACTGTATCCTCCATGGCATCGTAGTATTCTGAGATACTATCGGCAGACATCGACTGGGACAGCAGTCTGTGTTCCTGATATGAGGGCAGAAAGTACTAAATTAACATTACCTAGAATATTTTAATACTTGTTCATTGAAACAAAAACAAAAATAAAACCACAGAATTTGTTGACTCAAATTTTGCATTAACACTGATATACTCAATTTTGCTGTAATTTTTTTAAATAGAAATGTGGTCACACAATGGTAATAGACCTAGTATTTCAATCATGTAAGGAATTTAGTCAAGCAATTCATACCAATATATTCAGAAAAATGTGTTTTATGGTTCAGACATCCCAACCCATAAGCATAATTACTAGGAATCCTAGCATACAATTTTCAGAATCTAGGCAACCAGTCTGGAATGGACAACATATGTTAAAAATAACAAACTTCTCTACAATTATATTGCATCATCCTATGAGTCTATATATACCTGTACTCAGTAACAATTAAAGTCCAATGAGAATAATTATAGTGGATCCATTCCTCTGATTTCAGTGCCTTGAATTCCTTTAACATTTTGGAAAAATGATAACCATCAACTTTGGTTTTCCTCAAGAATTATCTGCATCTTTTTTTTTCTTTTCATCTCTGCTGCCAATTTGCACCTATATACATTATAATCAACTGATTTGTTGTCATTTGAACTCTGCATGTTGAAGCTAGCATTATCATCAGTTTCAAGTCTTGAATGATAGCTGCTTTAATGAGGTGGAATACAGTGCTGACAGTGGTGTGATGTCATTGATGTGACACCAGTCACTGACAAGACACGATTTCCCCTTGTTTGTCTTCACAGTCAAGGATCTTCAGCAGTTGCAATCCTCTCCATGACTGAAAGTCCAAACTCCTTTCTGATCCAGACATTCTTGAAAGAAGACAGGCATGAAGGAGGAGTTTCTCTGGACATAGATGGAATAGTGGCAGTCTTGACTGCTTGAGATGAGTGGAGGTCGTTACGACCTGTTTGCGTACATTTGTTGCTAAATCGAAGAGATTACTGATCCAAGATTATTTTCTTTTTCATCTTAGTTGGGGCAGTCAGAACTATCTGCGGTCTTTGACACTCATTTTCTTAATTTTCTTCATAATCAAGACTGATGGAGGGAAGGCATATGGTCACATTACTTCCCAGCTGACTGAGAGAGTATCAATGACTGAGAGAGTATCAATGGCCCATGCTTATGAAGCTGAAATTATTTTTCAAGCTTTGGATTGCCCCATAGGGCACAGACACGATGGAAGGTTCACAGAGGGACAACTCTGTATGAAGCAGTTGTCCTCTCCTTGATAATGAGTTGGCCAGCACAATGAACCAACCAGGAATGTGTCAGACTTGAATATTACCTGATATTGGGTATACCAATGAAGGTATTCCTATACTGTACAGCACAGGTCTTGTGACTCATCAGCCCCCCCCCCCCCCCCCCTTTTGATGATGTACATCACTACAACCGAATTGTCCAACATTGTCAGGACTATGTTTCCTTTGATGCGCGACACCCAAGTGTGGAAGTCATTGAGAATGGCTTTCATTTCCAAAAGGTTGATATGAAAAGCCTTCTCCTGAAGCATCCAACTGTCACTGACCAGCACAAAGCCTGGTAGTAAGTGAGCTTCACAACTCGAGAAACTGATGTAACAGGTCTACCACCACACTCAGCAGGCCAAGGAGCTGTAAGAGACTTCCTTGCCTAAACAATGTCTTGTTTGATGCTTTCTCTGACACACGAGCCATCCTTTCAATGCATTTGGGGGGAACTGGGATATGACATGGTCTAATGTATTATTGAAGGTCTAACATCAATGTCTTGGTTACATGAGTGATACTTTCAATGATTTTGGGAGGAAGATGCCAAGTTGATATATGTTAAGGCTTCCATACCTGGATGGACAAAATGTTTAGAAGGGATATAGTCCGATTTCTCTACATTGATTATCCACCACATAATGAGGGAAGTAAAGTTTTTCAAACTTACCAAATGTTTATGTAGTGTCATTCAGGAATGTCACCGTCTCTGCTGAGGACGTAGTGAACTCTTACTGAAGGCCCAACGCTAACACTGGGGCTGAATGGAAGGGCATGGAAATGGTATGTTGCACTACCCACCCCCCCACCCACCCCCAGTATGTGAAGGTAAGATATTTGCGTGATGCCATACAAATTGGTATATGGAAGTACATATAGGACATATCAAGACTGATCACATACTGATTGCATCACACTGAAAGACAAATAAACTTGCATTCTCCATCTTGAAACAGGAAAAAATAATTTGGGTGAGCCTGCTTAGATCTATCACAGGTCTCAATTTGCCTTTGGACTTTGTAACCAGAAATGTTCTGGAGTAGAAACCCTGTGAATGTGGTTTTCTCCACCACCTACTTTACAAGCACAAACTAGATTTTTTTCTGTAAAACATCCACCTTCATGGGATCACTTGGGAGTTGTCATGGAGGTAGGATGACGAAAGTGGATGGGGGGTGGATAATGAAATCCAGAGACCCTCTGACACAGGTTGGATCACCCATTTTTTAAATGGTTGATCCCAATCTGATGAAAAAGGACTAGTCTGGTGCCCCAGGTGGGCCACCAGAGGGTGTGAGTGACAGTGTATCACTGACGCTTGGCAGAAGGCCTGGGAAAGGAGAAACTGTGTTTCTCTCTCCCCTCCCTGCCTGTCTGGGAAAAATAGGGGCATATGACCACCTATATTTCTCTTGGCCAAGAGAAAAAACCAGCCATTGTTGAGAATCACCCCTGCGATTTCTCTGGCGATAATCGTCCCTTCTCTTGTACGTTCTCTGATAGGGTTGTGCAGAGATAGGAGCTTGAGCTGAAAGCTAAAGGGGCAACTCTTGTGCCTCTTGCTTTCTCACCTCCTCAATTTGATACCCTAACAGTAGTGGAGAACCAAATGGGAGAGAACACATCGAAACCCAGCTATGACTGTTTGTGGTCTTTTCAGCCAGACGAAAAATCATCAGTGGGGATGAAGTCAACACAACATTCCTGACTAACTCCGACGTGGCGTTAACAACTTGTCTGTGCACTTTATCAACATCTAGACAAATTATGTCAGGATTAAACATCTCAACATGAGACTTTTTACCAGCGGGGTGAGAAAGTTGTGGGCAACTGACTCACCGGAACTCACAAAAAATGCTGTATGCACTATATAAAACATTTTGATTTACTATACCACTGAAATAAAAAAGTGGATGGTCGAATTTAAATACAGGATAACTTGGATTCCTGGAGGTCCATGTTTACAGCATTAAGCATTAAGCAAAAGCTGAAAACTGGTTACATTCGGATATACCAGTAGCCACCTCGCTGGTAGCAAGGGGAGTTAACTTGCATGAGTTGCTTCCCTTTGTCTATATATATATGATACACAGACAGAAAGATGTTTTTGATCTTTCAGGGAGGGCTGGGTTCAGAGGTAGCAGAGAGTAATCCTAATGTAAATGTGATCAGGTAATGTATTTGACAGAAACAACCTGCTCCTTACCCTATTTGAAGAGATCCCAGGTGAGGGTGGGGAAGTGGAAGTCAAGTGGAGATCACTCAGGGATGACTCTGTATGTATCTTGGACAATCTTGCCCTTAGTTCCTTATTCTGTTTACAAACCTGTGTAACAAAACATCACCATCATAGTCATACCTACTATATCATGGCATGTCACACAAAAAAGTTCGATTTTTGGCTCTCCACCCACCACACCCCAACACAACGGTGTTATTAAAAATGTGATTTCCAATAAATTTATACAAAAAAAGAGTGAGATGTTTTGACAATGCATACTATGCCTGTAACCTGCATAAACAGTAAAAAGTTGTGATTTTCATAGCTTCATGCATAATACTCATGGAATATTATCAACCCTGACAATTTTACAGAATTATCACAGATGCGATTAAAAGATAAACCCAGTAAGAGTTATACAAACACCATTCCATATATTACGTAACTTATTGACAATAGCTAGGGTGAGCCGTGTTGCTAGTCTTTTGGGCACTGATATTGAAAAGCCCATTTAGCCAATTTGCATTGGTAAAGTACACAAAGTGGAACAACCCAATTTGCATTGGTAAAGTACACAAACTGGAACAACCCAATTTGCATTGGTAAAGTACACAAAGTGGAACAACCCAATTTGCATTGGTAAAGTACACAAAGTGGAACAACCCAATTTGCATTGGTAAAGTTCACAAAGTGGAACAACCCAATTTGCATTGGTAAAATACACAAAGTGGAACAACCCAATTTGCATTGGTAAAGTACACAAAGTGGAACAACCCAATTCATTGGAAATTAGATAAATCGCAGATGTGTGTATTGAAGAAACAACAGCAGGAGACATCAGAAGTCATCTCTGTTAAGAATCACTGGCTTGTTTGTGATCAGTGGGAAAGTTGTTTACAAATCTGAAAAATTCAACAAGATCTTCGAGAAAGTATGAACAACAGCACCATCAAGTTTCTGATGAGTGTAAAGATTAACACTAATGAAACTTGTATCACCTTCATACCCTCCAATGAACTACTCACAGCAGCAAATTTATCATCTGAAAGCTAATCTTGTACTCCACTGTAAATCATAAATGATGGAAATTGGATATTTTATAATTTACAGTCATATGACCATATCATGCAGAAAATAGTGCCTCAGTTACAAAATTTAACTTAAGAAATTTATAGCAAAGAACCCTACTCTTTAATATATATTAAGATGTTTTGCTCCAACCTTTATCATATAGTCCAATAAATTTAGGACGAAACAGAGTATACCCATGACCTGAGAACTTACATCAGTCAGTGTTTGTTTAAGAGATGTTAATGTTATAGGTGTAGCTAAGCCAGTGGGAACTGCATTAAGTTCCACAGCCTGTCGAAGTCGATCTCTCTCTGTCTTTATCACATGGAACAAGGATTTCAATGAAGAATGCACTGAAAGAAAAAAGAGTGCAGTTGGAATAGTTTCTAGTTTTTTTTAAAATCCATTAAACATCAAATAAACTTAGATAACACTAATAATTAATTTTTGTGTCCTTATATATAGTCAAACCTGTCCAGTGGTCACCTGTGTTCAGCAGTCATTCTAATTTCCCCCCAGCAAATTTCTTATATAAATGCCCTATATTTAATGGTCACCTGCTTTCAGCGGTCAGCAGCTGGGTGTTTCTTAACCATACCATGGTTTCACCCTGCCTTAAGCGGGCACTGGAGTGACCACTCCAAGTATGCCAATTAAACACTTCTTTTGTTTGATGAGCAAGACATTGTTTAGATAAAGGAATATGTTGTGAATCAATGTATAAGCATTTCATATCTCGATTGTACTTACCGTACTCCAATCAAGCTGTCAATCAAACTCAAAGGTGTCAACCTGAGGGCTTCGAAAGCAAAGCAGTTTTGTCCTTACATGAGAGAATCAAAGCAATTCGTTTCCTGGATAGTGGACAAAGTAGTCATGTACTTGCAGCAGAAATGGGGGTCGAGCGAACTCAGATCCAAGGGATTATTAAGTGTAAGCAAGATATTATGGCCTATTTTGAGAACAACATTAATCCGGAGTGTAAGAGATTACGTACAATCACACCAAATGAGTAGAGATATATGTACACTGCACTTGTGATATCCCTTATGGTTTATATGCTACTAACAATAGCCACAGGAAGCTTCTTTTCATTCCCTAATCATTAAAGATCGAACACAAAAGCTGACTGTCTTTTGATCTTGGTGAGTCTGAGCAACTATTTCATCCATCATTTGTTTGAAGTGTTAACATCTGTTTTCATGCCTAATTATACCAGCTGGCCTAACAAAAAGTCAGTCCTGTGTTTGACAATCACAAGTAAGATGTCAATTAGTAATTTTATTTAGATGCCATTTCTACTGATAAGTGATGATTTAATGTACATGATGGATTAAAGTGGAACTTTTTATGTTATTATTTTGCGATTTTTCTTTTTGCTAATTAGCTAAAATAAATATATATTTCTTGATAGCATACTACTACTAGTAATAATAATGCTAATGCTATTCGGTGCATAGTACATGTATTTGTCATGAACCAAGTTTGACAGGTGAAACTCCCTTCAGAGATCATTTGTCTTCAAAGGCCACATTGGCTCTTTCCCATGGGTTACCTCTAAACACAGATTTGACTGTATATATATATAGAGAGAAAAACAAGGCAAGCAATAAACACCAAATAAAGCATTGAATTTACAAAAGTTTACATGACTGTGTGTCTAATGGGAGTACTGTCTGAAAACAAATACATGGTATTATTGTTTCACTACTCAAGTATCATTATATGCATTGTGCCCAAGCAGACATTGTTTAGAGCTCTATGAGTTACATTATGACCAAGCAGGCAATGCATAAAGCTCTATAAGTTACATTGTAACCAAGCAGGCAATGCATAGCTATGCAAGTTACATTATGACCAAGCAGGCAATGCATAGCTCTGTAAGTTACACTGTGTAAACCCCACTTCTGAACTTGTGACATTTGATCTGCACCAATAAAATTTTCATAGCAAAGTTTATGCCTTGAAACATATTTACTGACACTAACATTATATTTATATTGTAGAATATTTTGTTTATTTAATTCAATGATTTGTTTTCACTCATCGGGTATTCTTCTTAAAAGAATAAAGTAATCTAGACTGGTTTCTTTCACATAAAATCTTTTAGACTGGTTTCTTTCACATTAAATCTTTTAGACTGGTTTCTTTCACATTAAATCTTTTAGACTGGTTTCTTTCACATAAAATGTTTTAGACTGGTTTCTTTCACATTAAATCTTTTTTTTCCTTCAGGTCAATGAAAGTCACAAACTCACCATAATCTGATGTAGAAGATACATGACTTTCAAAAACTTTAATACAAATTTTAGTATTGTTCACCATGATGCAAAAAGCTTCTGCTTAGGCAGATTAGACAGGAAAGACAGGAACTCCTAGCATATCAGTGTCATATTATACCAAAGTTTCATGTAAATGCAGCAACTGATGTGGAAGATATATGTCTTTCAAAATCTTGAATGCAAACCTTCAACATTGTTAACGATGCAGATGCCAATAGAAGAAAGTGACTGCACTATCTATTTTCACCATGAGACAAAAATATTCCTTCTATATAAATATCTCTCTCTAGTGGATGAAAAAAAATCTCATTTAAGAAACAATTTTATCTGTATGTATAAACCAAACATTTAAAATATCTTCCCAGAATGGATTTTATTATTATACCAATAACATTTAAAATATCTTCCCAGAATAGATTTTATTATTATACCAATAACATTTAAAATATCTTCCCAGAATGGATTTTATTATTATACCAATAACATTTAATATATCTTCCCAGAATGGATTTTATAATTATACCAATAACATTTAAAATATCTTCCCAGAATGGATTTTATTATTATACAAATAACATTTAAAATATCTTCCCAGAATGGATTTTATTATTATACAAATAACATTTAAATATCTTCCCAGAATGGATTTTATTATTATACAAATAACATTTAAAATATTCTTTTAACCTAATGAAAGAATGTTTTAAAAATCTAATTATAGAGATGGTCAGGATCCATTTTTGCTCTTTTTAAATGTTCATCATAGCCATGAACCTTATACATACTCGCTTATAAGTCAAGTCCAACTGCAAACAACATAGACCCTGATCTGCCATCGCATAATGTGCTGGCAGATCAGGTCTATGTTGTTTGTTCTACTGATTACTTCTTACAAACTGCATAGACCCAGATCTGCCAGCACATTATGTGATGGCAGATCTGGGTCTGTGCAGTTTGCAGTTGGACTTGACTTATAAGCAAGTATAGACAGTAATTTGTAATGATTTAATAAATCATTGAGATCAACCTCTTGAATTTTATAAATATTCTACACTTTATTCATTTCAGTCATGATTCCATACAAATTCATTCTTTTAATCAAACTCATTGGTGCATTAGGTAAACAATGAAATAAACATTCAAGTAAACAATGACAAGTTTCCTAATAGAAAAAGAAAATTGTTTTATATGTTTTTTTCTTCAATAATACTTACCCGATCATAAAAAGTCAGACAGTGCATCCACTATCTCGCAAATCTGGCCCTCCTAAGCTAAAAAAGACATTCACCACATCTTTGGGCTTATTTTAGCAAGAAAAGTGCTAAAAGGTTGTCAGCTTGCCAAGGCAGAAGTCAGAATAGGGTGGTGTAAACATTGATAGTAGGACTGGAAACCAAATCCCATCAACTGTCATTTGCTACTGGAGCAGATATACATGCTCTTCCAGGGATATAACTGCAGAGATGGCCTGGGAAGGTATGCCTGTATTATGATTGGGTGTCAGTTAAGGAGCATTCATGATCAAGTGCAATGCTACAGATGATATCCCTAACCCAGTGTTTCTCAAACTTTTTTGTCTTGCGGCACACCAGAAAGATCTAAAAATTTTCACGACACGCCTGAAAAAATGTAACAATTTTTGTGGTGAAGAACTTATTTATTTTTACATTATTAGCCAGAAGCGCCACCGACTGACAGGCATTGCGTTTTTATATATGTTACTTTTAAATTTTGCGGCATTGATTTACCATTTAATTTTTCGATATGTTCAAAACGCTAGCAATTTAAAATATTTTTCAAAACTCCCACGGCACACCTGCAAATCTCTCGCGGCACACTAGTGTGCCGTGGCACACAGTTTGAGAATCACTGCCCTAACCACATGAGCTAATAAATGTAAGAAAATACATCTGGTCTTGGATTTGATCCTTGCATATAAGCAAACCCATCGTGTACAGGATGACACAGCCTGAGCAGAAATATTATCCCTTCCTATTCTGAGTGATATAAATAAGTGAGATCTCCTTCTAATCAGCTCAGGTAACACTTTTGAGCCCTGATGGGATCCAGGGACAAAGGGTCCAATGAAGACTGGTTTAAAGATAAAGGCCTACTTTTGCCTGTTTTTGGCAATAAAAGCTGGGGCCATTATGAGAAGCCAAATCATTGCAGTGGAACTTCAGATAGTTTAGGTCGACCGATGAGGCATGTAATTTCTGAGTGCTGTAGCTAAAGTGGCTAAGAAACAGATCTTGTATGAGAGGTGGACCATGGAGGCTCTGGACAGTGGCTCAATGTTTGTCTTGTTCATCCATGTCAGAACCCATGGAAGATTCCATTTTGGACAAAGAGGCAAGGACTTTGGTTAAGACAGGTCAAAAATTCGCAAGAAAGTCTGAGAAGTCTTTGTTTTGGCCTATATCCTCTCTTCCATAATGGCAAAATGTATCCGAGATCATGGAATGGTAGCCCTTGATTGTGATGGGAGCTAAGCTTCTTCTACTTGAAGAGCTATAGGAGCAAGCTATTTGTGGTACTGTGGCTTTTAAGATAGAAATGTGTTTCTTCTCACACCAATGGGAGAAAACTTTCCACTTCCCTCATACGTTTTCAAAGTGCTGGTCCTTGATGCTCAAATAATTCTGTCCACCATTTGTTCAGAGAACTGTTTCTTTATGAGGGTTTGTTTGATATAAGCCAGGCATGTTGGTTCAATAAATCTGGCCTCAGATAGAAAACCTGCATTTGCAGTTGTTTCAATAGGCATGGAAAAAGCAGGATCTTCATGAGAATTACTACTGCATTGGTTCTAATGGTCGTTGATCCATGATATTTCCTAACTTGAGGAATCAACAAGGCTGGAAAAAAGATGTATGCAGATTCAGCGACTCTGGATTGGGACAAAGAATCCAAATGCACAGCTGTTTCAGCTGGCAAGGAGGAAAAGGCATGACTGTTGAGGAGTTAGTTGATCAATTATTTTTCCTGTTGAGAGTAATCATGATTATGCCACTAGGAACCCCCAACTTTTTGCAAGACTTTGTAAACTGGAGGGGAAAGGGAAAAGGTGTCTTTATCAAGACCATTCCAATTCAAGGAAAGGGTAGTGGCTGCCCAGGCTTTCAAATTTGTGGCTGGCAAGATGAGTGTCTGGAGCCTGGTATTCCACCTAGTCGCAAGGAGGTCTGCTATGGCTGGACCCAGTGGGTATAAATTTGGATTAAGATCATGGGGTGAAAGGACCATACAGTATGGAGAGGCTGAATCTGTGAGGAAGGGAAGCCCACTAACAACTTGAACCTGATGGGGTATGGCAGACTTGAATGTGGATTCGTTGATATAGACACCACTTGAGAAAATCTAAAATGGTAAGGCAGAGGTCTGGGTCTTGGTTCTCCTTTACCTACTGGGCCAGGAGTAACTGATGACAGCTCAGGTGATGGAAAGTTACCACTGAGATAAGGTGATGTCAGTCACATTGAAAACACCCAAATGCCAAAGAGATATCCAGGCTATGAATTGATTCTCAAATTTGAAGATGGACACCACTAAAATGATCCTCAAGGGACATTCTAAGAGGATACAAACACAAAAAAAAGGTTTTTTAACCCTGTGACCAGATAAATGATGTAATGTAATGGAAGGAGAAAGGATCTGCCTTCTTGACAAGGAATTCTAGAAAAAGCAAGAGTGAAACAAGATATTTCAAGTCTTGCTGCAAAGGTTGCTCACCCTGTGCTTTTTGCCTTGAAAGTATGTCCTGAGCAGCGCTGGGGAATGATCTCAGGGTATCAATGCTAAATTTTGGAGCCCAAAGGTGCATAGTATATATATTTGTCATGAACCAAGTTTGAGACCTGAACCTGCCTTCATAGGTCACCTGTCTACAAAGGCCACTTTTAACTTTTCCCATGGATGGCCGCTGAAGACAGGTTTGACTGTATAGCCATTAAGACCAAGTCAAGCGTGTAAACTAAATGCTACAACATTGTGAACCAGTTGTTGTGTGTTGAAAAGGGGTTTCTGTTCCATTCACAAAGATGAAGATTTTGACATTCCCAGGCTCATAACTCCTTTATTGACAGATGGCACTCGAGTGTAAAAGACTGGCCTATGTATCTCATAAAAAGCGAGGCTAAAGTTTGATGAGAGTCACTGTTGCAAAAAGAAAGACCTACTAATGCTTCGGTCTTTAAGTTACCTTTCAAAGCAGTGCAAGATCACAGCAACTCACTCAAACTGTAGTATCTGTTTTGAAGAAGGCTGGTCATATTTTAATTAACGAGAGTGATGGGTGATTGAATTCTGTAGGAGATAATGATGGAGCAGGTGGTAGAGGCCAGAACTGAAGCTAGACCTGGCATGACCAGGTACCAGATGCTGTGTCTTGGAACTGGGACAGTGTATACCAGAAAGATAAATCATCATACACACCCACTGGTGGTATATGGCATAGATGATGAGGCTTTATCTGAGCTAGGATCACATTCTTGGGCTGGCTGAATTCTCGTGCCTAACTCCAGTGCCGGCTATTGCAGGAATGACCATCACAGCCTGTACCAAGATCTGCATGAGGTGATGGAATGTTCAGGAATAGTTCTGGTGGGCTGTCATACCATGTCAGTACTGGCCCAGTAGTCTGTACCATAATGGAATGGCCCTGTAGCACAGTGGACTGGGTATATCAGGAAAACAGATCAGTGTCCAGTCCCAGTAGTCAAAAGTCAAACGTGAAAATCAAGGCTGTGCCAGAGCTGGAGTAAACATGGTCTGTGGCCAGCTGGTGTCTGGTGCCAAAGTCTGATACTGGGTATCCCAGGAAAGATCGCTGTATCCAATACCAGGCTCTGCCAGTGATGATGGAATATTTATGAATGGTCCAGTTGGGCCACCATGCCATATTGGTACTGGCTTAATAATGTTGGGCCATGTTGATATGTTCATGTTGTGGCAGCTGGGGTGACAGTGGTAGAAGCCTGTGATGGCAAAGATTGCCATATTTCCTCTAGATGTGAGAGCTTTCCACCTGCAAAGATTCAGACATCAGAAAACTGGCAATGGAGGCAACAGTAATACAGTAATCCACATCCATATGTGTACATTTATTGACACTTACTCATTCACCTGGGTTAACTGCATGGATGTGAGTTTCCCATTTTTTCCCAGACCAGAGTGAACACAAGTCGTATGAATAGTCTGAATTGCACCCTGTACATTTAATACTGGTGGGGTGATTATCCTTGCCAGTTGAAAACCTGACTCACTTAATCCAGCCCATTGTTGTTAATACCTGTAATTAGAGAAAGCTAGACAATGGCATATACAGGTGAAATCAATGAAGCATCATGCTGAATTTTTACTGTGAAGAGGACTGAATGAATTAAGATGAATGCCAGGGAAAACTACAGAAATGATCTTATTACATGGAATACACAATCAATTACTTGACATTCACTGCTGTACCTTACAAATGAGTCCATTAATCAGTTAAATTATAAGTACCATAGACCATAAGGCAATTTAAGATCATTGAACCAAACAGCTTATCATATGATAATATAAACGCAAAATAGTTGTCTACAATGAAGATATAGAGATATAGACAGAAAAATAGATGGAGTATACTTCCCTGAGGTGAAAAAACCTCAAAGAATCACTCAACTGATGAAAAGGCACACAACAGATCAGTATTTGCAATGCCTCAATATGAGCAATGTGATTTGGTACCAATCACAAGGGGAGACCACTCTAGTCTGACATCTGCCATTGCAAAGCAGATGACCATTTAGTACTTTTTTTTACTAAAACAAGCCAAAAGATGTTGTGAATATCTTTTCTAGCTTGGGAGGACTGGATTTGTGATATAGTGGATGGTCTCTTGACATATTATGATCAGGTAATGTATTTAAAGAAGAAACAGCCCAGCCTTCACCCCTTCCTTGTTTGACCCTGCAGCCAACTGCAGAGGAGAAACAATCCCTGAGAGTAAAAGAAGTTTCAAGACATCTACTACTTAGTTTTGATGCTCTTTTTTATCTTTCAAAAACAAATTTAAGATCATACTTTATTTAATGTAAGTGCTTATAGTGTAATATCATTTTGTGAAAGTATAGAATATAACTCATTCATAAACAAGTCATGTAGATCACAAGTGTTTACTAGGAGCCTTTCATCTTGTTACAAACAAAAGTCATGGGTGAAATACATTACACAGCAAACTTTCAGTGGTGACAATTAACTTTCATTTGTTGTGTACCAATATTTGTAAATTTCGTGGAGTACCAATATTTGTGAATTTCATGGAGTTCCAATACTTGTGAATTTCGTGGAGTACCAATATTTATGAATTTCATTGAGTACTAATTTTTGTGAATTCCATGGAGTACCAATATTAGTGAATTTTGTGGAGTACCAATATTAGTATATTTCATAGAGTACCAATATTTGGTCTAATATTTGTGAATTTTGTGGAGTACCAACATTTGTGAATTTTGTGGAGTACCAATTTTTTTTAATTTCATGGAGTACGAATATTAGTGAATTTAATCGAGTACCAATATTAGTATATTTTGTGGAGTACCAATATTTGTGAATTTTGTGGAGTACCCATTTTTGTGGATTTTGTGGAAAACCAACTTGTGTGGATTTATATTTGTGGTTGCAGATGAAACCTTTTTTCTTCTGTAAAGACAACATGACCCCATTTCCCATCAGAAGTATACCCACAATTTACATACAAATGAAAATGTCATTTTTTGCTATACCACAAGAAATGACACCCATTAAAATAATGGATCACTAGTATATAGACATCAATTATTACCTTTATTTGCATTCTTAAGAAATTTTTCTTGCTGTTTCATTTCTTGTATCCTCTGCTGATGAGATGGAAATGCTGGCAAACCTAAAAATCGATTTGTTTCCATGGATACCAGGTTTGGATTGGAAGCACTTCCATGGATTGATCCTATTTCCAGGAAAACAGGGCCATCATTTACCAGTGGTGAATGTGGAGGTGATGAAACCTACAACAGTAACAGGTTAAAAAAAATTAATCAAATTTTAATTTTCTTTTTTTTTAATCAAATGGAGACTAAAATCTAAGGTTACTATATAAAAAAGTCTGGATAATACTGTATAACAGGTATATTTTTTATACACAGCTAATGTATTACTTATTTTTTACATGTCTTGTCATTCCTTAAACAGGAGTCTCTAAAAGAGACTGATGCTCTTCTATACGAAAAGAATTTGTAGAAATTTTCAAAAAGTTTATTTATTCCCTACTTGTGTATATCTGTACCGCGAGTTTTTTTCATTAAAAGGTTTGAAATAAGTGTGTATTTGTTTTTTCATTTAATGGTTGGAATTAAGTGTATATGAGTTTTTTCATTTAGTGGTTTGAAATAAGTGTATATTTGTAACATGAGTTTTTTCATTTAGTGGTTTGAAATAAGTGTATATTTGTACCATGAGCTTTTTCATTTAGTGGTTTTCACACTGTCCCTTTTATCTTTTTTTTTATACAACAGCCAATCTTGAAACACAAATAATAATTAGATTTAATGGTTTGAAATAAATGTATATTTGTAACATGAGTTTTTTCATTTAGTGGTTTCAAATAAATGTATATTTGTACCATGAGCTTTTTCATTTAGTGGTTTCAAATAAATGTATATTTGTACCATGAGCTTTTTCATTTAGTGGTTTGAAATAAGTGTATATTTGTACCATGAGCTTTTTCATTTAGTGGTTTTCACAGTCCCTTTTGTCTTTTTTTTTATACAGCAGCCAATCTTGAAACACAAATAATAATTAGATATAATGGTTTGAAATAAATGTATATTTGTACCATGAGCTTTTTCATTTAGTGGTTTTCACAGTCCCTTTTGTCTTTTTTTTATACAGCAGCCAATCTTGAAACACAAATAATAATCAGATTTAATGGTTTGAAATAAGTGTATATTTGTACCATGAGTTTTTCATTTAGTGGTTTGAAATAAGTGTATATTTGTTCCACAAGTTTTTTTCATTTAGTGGTCTGAAATAAGTGTATATCTGTAACGTTTTTTCATTTAGTGGTTTGAAATAAGTGTATATTTGTAACATGAGTTTTTTCATTTAGTGGTTTGAAATAAGTGTATATTTGTAACATGAGTTTTTTCATTTAGTGGTTTTCACACTGTCCCTTTTGTTTTTTACTTTATACAGCACCAATCTTGAAACACAAATAATAATTAGATTTAATGGTTTGAAATAAGTGTATATCTGTACCACAACTTTTTTCATTTAGTGGTGTGAAATAAGTGTATATTTGTAACATGAGTTTTTTCATTTAGTGGTTTCAAATAAGTGTATATCTGTACCATGAGATTTTTCATTTAATGGTTTGAAATAAGTGTATATTTGCTTTTTCATTTAATGGTTTCAAATAAGTGTATATCTGTAACATGAGTTTTTTTCATTTAATGGTTTCAAATAAGTGTATATTTGTTTTTTCATTTAATGGTTTGAAATAAGTGTATATCTGTACCATGAGTTTTTTCATTTAGTGGTTTGAAATAAGTGTATATTTGTAACATGAGTTTTTTCATTTCATGGTTTGAAATAAGTGTATATTTGTACCATGCGCTTTTTCATTTAGTGGTTTTCACACTGTCCCTTTTGTCCTTTTTGTTGTATACAGCAGCCAATCTTGAAACACAAATAATAATTAGATTTAATGGTTTGAAATAAGTGTATATCTGTACCACAAGCTTTTTCATTTAGTGGTTTGAAATAAGTATATATTTGTAACATGAGTTTTTTCATTTAGTGGTTTGAAATAAGTGTATATTTGTAACATGAGTTTTTTCATTTAGTGGTTTTAAATAAGTGTATATTTCTACCATGAGCTTTTTCATTTAGTGGTTTTCACACTGTCCCTTTTGTCTTTTTTTATAGACCAGCCAATCTTGAAACACAAATAATAATTAGATTTAATGGTTTGAAATAAGTGTATATCTGTACCATGAGTTTTTTCATTTGGTGGTTTGAAATAAGTGTATATTTGTAACATGAGTTTTTTCATTTAGTGGTTTTCACACTGTCCCTTTTGTTTTTTACTTTATACAGCACCAATCTTGAAACACAAATAATAATTAGATTTAATGGTTCGAAATAAGTGTATATCTGTACCACAACTTTTTTCATTTAGTGGTTTGAAATAAGTATATTTGTAACATGAGTTTTTTTATTTAGTGGTGTGAAATAAGTGTATATTTGTAACATGAGTTTTTTAATTTAGTGGTTTCAAATAAGTGTATATCTGAACCATGAGATTTTTCATTTAATGGTTTGAAATAAGTGTATATCTGTACCATGAGTTTTTTCATTTGGTGGTTTGAAATAAGTGTATATTTGTAACATGAGGTTTTTCATTTAGTGGTTTTCACACTGTCCCTTTTGTCTTTTTTTTTTTAACAGCAGCCAATCTTGAAACACAAATAATAATTAGATTTAATGGTCTGAAATAAGTGTATATCTGTAACATGAGTTTTTTTCATTTAATGGTTTCAAATAAGTGTATATTTGTTTTTTCATTTAGTGGTTTGAAATAAGTGTATATCTGTACCATGAGTTTTTTTCATTTAATGGTTTGAAATAAGTGTATATTTGTAACATGAGTTTTTTCATTTAGTGGTTTGAAATAAGTGTATATCTTTACCACGAGCTTTTTCATTTAGTGGTTTTCACAGTCCCTTTTGTCTTTTTTTTTGTATACAGCAGCCAATCTTGAAACACAAATAATAATTAGATTTAATGGTTTGAAATAAATGTATATTTGTACCATGAGCTTTTTCATTTAGTGGTTTTCACACTGTCCCTTTTGTCGTTTTTTTTATACAGCAGTCAATCTTGAAACAAATAATAATTAGATTTAATGGTTTGAAATAAGTGTATATTTGTAACATGAGTTTTTTCATTTAGTGGTTTGAAATAAGTGTATATTTGTACCATGAGCTTTTTCATTTAGCGGTTTTCACACTGTCCCTTTTGTCTTTTATTTTATACAGCAGACAATCTTGAAACACAAATAATAATTAGATTTAATGGCTTGAAATAAGTGTATATCTGTACCACGAGTTTATTCATTTAGTGGTTTGAAATAAGTGTATATTTGTAACATGAGTTTTATCATTTAGTGGTTTGAAATAAGTGTATATTTGTAACACAAGTTTTTTCATTAAGTGGTTTGAAATAAGTGTATATTTGTAACATGAGTTTTTTCATTTAGTGGTTTCAAAAAAGTGTATATTTGTACCATGAGCTTTTTCATTTAGTGGTTTTCACACTGTCCCTTTTGTCTTTTTTTAATACAGCAGCCAATCTTGAAACACAAATAATAATTAGATTTAATGGTTTGAAATAAATGTATATTTGTAACATGAGTTTTTTCATTTAGTGGTTTGAAATAATTGTATATTTGTACCATGAGCTTTTTCATTTAGTGGTTTTCACACTGTCCCTTTTATCTTTTTTTTATACAGCAGCCAATCTTGAAACACAAATAATAATTAGATTTGTGTTTATAAAACATGTATACACCACTTTAGTCAAAAAGTAAAAGTTACAAAATTTATGAAAAAATTGGAAAAATTACTTTTGTGGCATGAAAATATAACCAGATCACATGCATACGCATACAAACATGGGCCAGATCACATGCATACGCATACAAACATGGGCCAGATCACATGCATACGCATACAAACATGCCCATGAAATTAAATTTACCTATGTTCAGAAGTGTTTTTGTGCCATCATGTTAACAGGGTTTTCACCAAACAAATATAAGTTGCAAATTTTACATTTATAAAAAAATATATGAATTGCTTTAGTGGGATGAAAATGTCATCAAGTTTAAACTGTACCTGCATATTTAAAAGCATACCTACCAAACTTATTGACAAAATGTATGCATGCTTTTAATTTCTGAACTCGAACAGTCATGGAAATATAGGAAGTAAAACAATATGTATGACAAAATGAATGCATGCTTTTAATTTCTGAACTCTAACAGTCATGGAAATATAGGAAGTAAAACAATCTGTATCACCAAATGCTAAAATCACAATCAACTGGAACAGTCCACTGGAAAATAGCAAAGATTAAAACTCATGGAAATAAAGGAAGTAAATCAATTTGTACCACCAATCAAAATACTGTGAATACTGAAGACTTTGAGAATTTAGATTCCGAGATTTAGATTTTGATGATTTACCATATATACTCGTGTATAAAGCTGGTCTAAATGCA
Source organism: Margaritifera margaritifera (assembly GCA_029931535.1). Taxonomy (NCBI): domain Eukaryota; kingdom Metazoa; phylum Mollusca; class Bivalvia; order Unionida; family Margaritiferidae; genus Margaritifera; species Margaritifera margaritifera. The sequence goes on along the minus strand of JAQPZY010001437.1, from coordinate 1,141,968 downwards.
AACAACATAAACCCTGATCTGCCATCACATAATGCACTGGCAGATCAGGGTCTATGTTGTGTGTTCTACTGATTAGTCCTTACAAACTGCATAGACCCAGATCTGCCAGCATATTATGCGATGGCAGATCTGAGTCTATGCATTTTGCAGTTGGTTTCGACTTATACACAAGTAGATTATACTACATTACACATGATCCAAGGATGAACTTGTGAGATACTGATAATCATATTCCTTTTCTATACTCATAAGCAAATACCAATATCCCTATAAATACATATAATCTGAATTACAAACATTTTCTTTTTTTGTCTTCATCACTTAACTGGGAATTTAGTAAAAAGTCCTTAAATATGTTCAGAAAATATTAGCAATTGCCTTTGATGAGTTTTTGCTATTGAAATGATTCTGTATTGTTTTAAATATTACATAGAAGCTATCAAACTATATCAAGGTAGGTAACCACTCTGACTAAACGTTTTCTCTCAGTATCAGAATTTGAGCTATGTCTCTTTACATATCTTGACTGATCTTTCAAGATCAAAGTCCAGAAGTGCTAAATACTGAATATTAGAAACACAAACTATTCTTAGTAACATACAGTAGACATCATGCCATAGGCTTTGGGGATGAAATCCTTCAGTCAAAAAAAAAAAATTAAACATGCAAAATGTTGTAATAATTGAACATTTAGCAATACTGAAATTTTCACTACATATGGCACTGGTAGCATCTACATGTATACTGGATATTATTTTACAATGTTTAAAAATCTACATTTATACTGGATATTATTTTACAATGTTTAAAAATCTACATTTATACTGGATATTATTTTACAATGTTTAAAACTAAAACAAGCAAGCAGCCAAGAATTAAAGTACACAAACAACCAAGCATCTTTTTTAAAAAAACAAAAACAAGAATGCTCTGGAATGCTATTTATCACCTGCTCTGCCATGGCATAATCCAAAAACCATGCAAAGTCACTGTAGCAAGAAAAGCTCACTGTAACCTACTTTTACCTGTGGTGAGTAGTTCCCTCCATGATAAATACACCAATCAAGTTTCATGAATTTACATACAACAGTGTTAGAAACACTGAGCTAAATACAAAAACTTAACATTAACACCTACAACAACAAACACAATCAAAAAAGTGATACCTATGTCTCATCCATGCTTCACAGGTGTATGTCTCACCTATGCTTCACAGGTGTATGTCTCACCTGTGCTTCACATATGAAACAAAAATCTGTTAGTATGAAGATGCAAGCAAATATACACAATGTAAAACTTGACATATTCCAAGAAAAATCCATACTATTAAATTTGAGATCCAGGACATATTGGAAATCTGATATGAATTGATAACAGTTCATGTTCTGGTTATCTTTTTAGTAGCCCATGTTCTGGTTATATTTTTAGTAGCCCATGTTCTGGTTATCTTTTTAGTAGCCCATGTTCTGGTTATCTTTTTAGTAGCCTATAAGATAAAACATTGCATTTCATGGTAGGTAATCATAAGTTCTAAATGATATTCTTCCCTTTCAGAATTATGCAAGCAATGATTTGCTTGGTGAAATCAACAGGTAAAGAGGACATGTCATTGTATTAGTGCCCCGAGATATTATACATCCTACTAATAGATCTCGATTTTAATTAGATAATGTGTATAATGTTACATATACACACTACCATAAATCATAAGTGGAGGTACTAAAACACAAGCAAATTAAACCCAATATTTTTTTTCTTCATTTTCTGTGAAATATAGTGGTACTAGCTGTATTTAGATCAACAATAACTTTAGTGGCCCATCATTAATAACTGCCATATTTATTTGTGTGCCTAATTGCAAACAGCATTGACTGAGGGCTTAAACCAATTTACAAATAGCTATTTAAACAAATAAATTAATGAATTTTTGGAGATAAAATCTACAACAAAAATTACACATATTGGTCAATTATAAAACCTTTCTCGAATAACAGATTTTTACTTTTAGTTATCATTAACTTTTACTGGGGGTTAACTTTTGGGTTTTTTATGGGTAAATTTGCCCCATGAAATTACAGCCTCAACAAATATTTGGCATATCAAAAGGAAGATAGTCAAAGGATGACATGCAATAAAATGTTGTTTATTTTACCCAAATACTGGAGTGAAACAAATACTCATTGTGTGTAAAATGTTTAGTGGGACTATAGGCCTAAAAGAGCTCCTGAAAATACACAGTGTAAAAAACAAAAGCAGAAAAATGTCATGTGCAAGAATATTCAGTTGATTTAGGAACCTGAAAAGGTAATTAAAATACACAATGGTGAGAAACCATACAAATCTGAAGAATCTTGGAAAATGTTCAGTCAGGCTAACAACCTGAACATGCACATGGTAATACACAGTTGGGAAAAGCCATTCAAATGTGAAAAATGTGGGAAAATGGTAAGTGAGGATAACAACCTCAAGAGGCACATGGGAATACATAATGGGCAAAAGCCATACAAATGTGAAAATGCAGGTAGGTCAAACTCTATGATGTTGCTTGAAATTATAAGTAGCATGATGGTTGGTTGGTTGGTTGTTTGGTTGGCTGCTTGGTTAGTTTGTTGGTTCACTGGCTCTTAAAAGCACCTTAAACATATCATTGTCTATGTTATGCCCAGAAAATGGGAGCAAAGTGCCTTTTCCAAGGAGAGACTGAAGCAGCTGACTCGAGCTGCCCTGCACAGGTATCAAACCCATGACCCTTGGATTACAAATCTTAAACTCTACCAAATGAGTTACTGTGGCTCCCTCCTAAGTAGAGTGAATGGTATGGACCTTGGTGTGCTGGCACATTATGCTAGGTCAGATAGCTGTGGTCGTTGGGTGTGCAATAAACAAGCATAATTTGAAAATATATTACCAGGTAGCCCATTAATTTCTCTTATTTTTTCTTTTCTGCAAGCCTCATCTTTGTCCTAAGAGAATTAAAATGGAATACACAACACAATTATCCATTTAAAGGACTATTTGGTTCAGTGTACATAAGCTTGCTCTTTGGACCACTATTACAGACCCTGAAACAGATAACTTTACCAAGCTGCATTTCGTTCACACCAGTATTTCATCTGCATTTCAAACGCATTGGGGACTCATTTCGTTTGTATTACATTTACATTTCTGCTATCATCTCATCATATTTTGTTTATGGTTTCAAAAATTTATACAGATTTTTTCCTTTGTCACTTCCATTGATCGTTTCCTTTTCTTTTCACTTGTTTGAAATGAAATGGAAATGCATTTTACAAAGCTGTGTTGTCCATTTTCAAGAGTGTTAAACATTGAGAACTACTGATTTCTTGTCTTATTAGAAGTGTGCTCTAATAAAATAGCAAATGCATAAAATACAAATGACAGCATTTAATTTATGATAAAATATAACCTCAAATGCATTAAATGCATTCACATTCCATTTTCGTTTATCAATAATTTTTAGGCTTCTGAATTTTGCATTTGCATTCTTCCATTTTTTTCAAAATGTCTTCATCATTGCATTTGTATTAATTCTGAATTCCATCTGCATTCACTCTTTGTTCACTCTGCATTTGTTCCAGTGGTAAAATTACCCATTTCATTTGTCTGTGTAATGAGTTTGATGCCCAGTTCTGGCATGTGTAGCAGCATTTGGTGCTCAAGCCAAAGTCAGTGGTTTCCTTAGCTTTTCCCCCATTTCCTTCAATCCAAGGACCACCCTAGTCTAACAAATCATCCCCCAAACCTGTACTGATAATGACAGATGGTTTCTTGGCATAACTTTTTTGACACTGCAATGACTTGATGACATGTCATCACTAATAGTAACATAAGTAATAGTTTGAAGCTATCGACACTATTTACACTGTTTGGTGACATGTCATCACTAATAGCAATGTTGGTAATAGTTTGAGGCTACTGACACTGATAACATGTCATAACCAATAGTAACATAAGTAACAATTTGAAGCTATTGTCACTGATGATATATCACAAATAGTAACATAATCTAAAGCTATTGACACTGATAACATGTTTATACTAATAGCAATGTAAGTAATAGTTTGAAGCTATCGACACTATTTACACTGTTTGGTGACATGTCATCACTAATAGCAATGCTGGTAATAGTTTGAGGCTACTGACACTGATAACATGTCATAACCAATAGTAACATAAGTAACAATTTGAAGCTATTGTCACTGATGATATATCACAAATAGTAACATAATCTAAAGCTATTGACACTGATAACATGTTTATACTAATAGCAATGTAAGTAATAGTTTGAAGCTATTTACACCACTTGATGACATGTCATTACTAATAGTAATATAAGCATTAGTTGGAAGCTATTGAGACTGTTTGATGGCATATCACTAATAGTAATGTAAGTAATAGTTTCAAGCTACCGACACTGTTGATGACATGTCATCCCTAATAGCAAAGTAACAGTTGAAGCTATTGATACTGCTTGATGATATGTCATTACTAATTGTAATGTAAGTAATAGTTTGAAGCTATCGACACTGCTTGATGACATGTCATCACTAACAGCAAAGAAATAGCTTAAAGCAACAGACACTGCTTTGATGACATGTCATCACTAATAGCAAAGTAATAGTTTGAAGCTATTGACACTGCTTTGATGACATGTCATCACTAATAGCAAAGTAAGTAATAGTTTGAAGCTATTGACACTGCTTTGATGACATGTCATCACTAATAGCAAAGTAAGTAATAGTTTGAAGCTATTGACACTGCTTGATGACATGTCATCACTAATAGCAAAGTAAGTAATAGTTTGAAGCTATTGACACTGCTTGATGACATGTCATCACTAATAGCAAAGTAAGTAATAGTTTGAAGCTATTGACACTGCTTGATGACATGTCATCACTAATAGCAAAGTAAGTAATAGTTTGAAGCTATTAACACTGCTTGATGACATGTCATCACTAATAGCAAAGTAAGTAATAGTTTGAAGCTATTAACAGTGAATCATTTTTTCAATTATTTTTTATTTAAAGGTTGCAGGAATAACATTAAAAATTAAAAGCTCAAATATTTTATTGATAGTTGAAATGTCATCAGATGTTATTTTTCGATATCTATATTTTATAATAAGGATTTATTCGTACCCATATCTAGCCAGAAATGTGTCCATCAAAACTTCCCAATCTGGGAAATATCACTATGATTACCTCAGAGTCTCTCTCAGAGAACATAAGTCATTTGACTCCCTTTGGAGAGAGATGAGGATGTCCTGACTGGTCCCTGGATTGTTTTAAAATGCCTCTGTACCCTGCCTTCCCTAAATAGCACCCTGCCCTCCATTGGAGCTGCCCAGTCTTAAAGCTCTAAAGGTTTCATTTATGGCATTTGGCAACATTCTACATGTGCATTTGTGGACATCTACTTGGTATTATTTGACACTATTTTTCATCTGGCATTATTTACCACTATGTATCACTTGGCATTATTTACCACTATTTATCACTTGGCATTATTTACCACTATTTATCACTTGGCATTATTTACCACTATTTATCACTTGGCATTCTTTACCACTATTTTATCACTTGGCATTATTTACCACTATTTGTCACTTGGCATTATTGCCACTATTTGTCACTTGGTCTTATTTACCACTATTTATCACTTGGCATTCTTTACCACTATTTTATCACTTGGCATTATTTACCACTATTTATAATTTGGCATTATTTACCACTATTTGTCACTTGGCATTATTTACCACTATTTGTCACTTGGCATTATTTGCCACTATTTGTCACTTGGCATTATTTACCACTATTTGTCACTTGGCATTATTTACCACTATCTGGCACATGGCATTATTTGCCACTATTTGTCACTTGTATTGTTTACCAATACTTATCACTTAGCATTATTTACTACTATTTATCACTTTGGCATTATTTGCCACTATTTACCACTTGGCATTGTTTACCACTATTTATCATTTCGCATTATTTACCACTATTTATCACCTGGCATTGTTTACCACTATTTGTCACTTGGCATTATTTACCACTATTTGTCACTTGGCATTATTTGCCACTATTTGTCACTTGGCATTATTTACCACTATTTATCACTTGGCATTATTTACCACTATTTGTCACTTGGCATTATTTACCACTATCTGGCACATGGCATTATTTGCCACTATTTGTCACTTGTATTGTTTACCAATACTTATCACTTAGCATTATTTACTACTATTTATCACTTTGGTATTATTTGCCACTATTTATCACTTGGCATTGTTTACCACTATTTATCATTTCACATTATTTACCACTATTTATCACCTGGCATTGTTTACCACTATTTGTCACTTGGCATTATTTACCACTATTTGTCACTTGGCATTATTTGCCACTATTTGTCACTTGGCATTATTTACCACTATTTATCACTTGGCATTATTTGCCACTATTTGTCACTTGGCATTATTTACCACTATCTGGCACATGGCATTATTTGCCACTATTTGTCACTTGTATTGTTTACCACTACTTATCACTTAGCATTATTTACTAATATTTATCACTTTGGCATTATTTGCCACTATTTATCACTTGGCATTGTTTACCACTATTTATCATTTCGCATTATTTACCACTATTTATCACCTGGCATTGCTTACCACTATTTGTCACTTGGCATTATTTACCACTATTTGTCACTTGCTGTGCAAATATTATCTTCAAAGCACCAGTGGTGTGCATAAAATGCCTTCTTTCACAGAAAGGATGCCATTAGAAGTGACTTTATCACATCTAAAATGCCCTTACAGGCAACCAGTACCCTACCCTGACAGGCAACCAGTACCCTGCCCTTTACAGGCAACAGGTACCCTGCCCTTACAGGCAACCAGTATCCTCCCCTGACTAGTGGTATGGGTTCAAGACTTTAGCCATTGGAGTCCAGTTATGTTTATCAGGTTATTTTTGCAGAATGGGGGTGGGGTGTAATTTTGCCCTATTTTAGATTAATCAGTCTTCTGCAAAAATAAAACATCCATGAAAATTACAAAAACAATTCTATAATTAGAAATTGATCCTATGCAACATGTCTGAAAGAGAGCAGTGCAAAATTAAAACAACACAAAATAGCACAAGATCAGAGGCATGAAATGTTGTCACTGTGAAAATAAACTGTTACATAGTTTGCAGCATACACTGCTATACAGTATATAGTATACACTTCTACACAGATGTAGTATACACTGCTACACAGATGTAGTATACACCACTACACAGATGTAGTATACACTGCTACACAGATGTAGTATACACCACTACACAGATGTAGTATACACTGCTACACAGATGTATTACACACTGCTACACAGATGTAATATACACCACTACAAAGATGTAGCATACACTGCTACACAGATGTAGTATGCACTGCTACACAGATGTAGTATACACCACTGCACAGATGTAGTATACACTGCTACACAGATGTGGTATACACTGCTACACAGATGTAGTATATGCCACAACAAAGTATGTAGTATTCACTGCTACACAGATGTAGTATACACCACTACACAGTATGTCAGTTTTAAAAGAAACTGATACATAGTTTGTAGTATACACTGCTACTTAGTATGTAGTGTACATTACACAGTATGTAGTATACATAGCTACGCATTATGTAGTATACACTGCTACACAGTATATAGTATATACCACTACACAGTATGTTGTATACACCACTACACAGTACGTAGTATACACTGCTACATAGTATGTAGTGTACATTACAGTTTGTAGTATACAGAGCTACACATTATGTAGTATACACTGCTACACAGTATGTAGTATACACCACTACACAGTCTGTAGTATACACTGCTGCACAGTATGTAGTATATACTGATACAATGTAGTATACAAGTTTACATAGTATGTAGGATACACCACTACAAAGTATTTAGTATATACTGCTACAAACACTTGTAGGATGCACTGAAACATAGTATGTAGTATATACACTGACAGAATGTCCTGTACATTCAAGGTAAAATGAATAAAAGTTTAAAGTTTGTATCCCTTACTACACTTTCAGCAATGCTGGAATTCCTCTTGTGATCCTTCCGCTTGCTCCCTCCTCGTATCATTATACTTTTGACCTTCTTCTTGTCAGTACTTTCTGACTCTCCTTGCTAGAAATTAAATCAGAATTCTAACATGTCATTCTATGAATACAATGTAGAATATGCTAAAAATGTATTCATGGAACACGACTGCCCCCCCCCCCCCCAGCACCACCACCAAGTGATCCAACCTGAAGTACAGACTATGGACAGGTGGATGTATCGACAACAAATGGCAGATCATTCAGTATAAAAGCTCACACAAAAGCCAAACCAGCATGTCCAATCTTTTCTGTGTGGCTTCTTTACATGCTGCATGCTATGGTGTTTAGACTCAGCAAATTTCACAATCAATCATTAATTGCAGCTCAGACAAATCTACATGTAAAACACAAATTATCTGTTGGGTAATGATTTCAATGTTGTAAAACACCAGTTCTCTGTAAAACAATCATCTAAATGTCATAAAACACAAATTATATCTAGGCCAATGACCTAAATGTAGCAAAAGACCAATTGTACATAGGACAATGGTCTAAATGAAGTAAAACACCAATTATCTCCAAGATAATGATCCAAATGATGTAAAACACCAATTATCTCCAAGACAATGATCTAAATGAAGTAAAACACCAATTATCTCCAAGACAATGATACACATGTAGTAAAACAAATTATCTGTGGGCCAATGATCTAAATGAAGTAAAGTGCCAATGTGGGCCAATGGTCTAAATGTAATAAAATACCAATTATATGTTGGCCTATGATCTAAATGTAGTAAAACAGCAATTAACTGTTGGCCAATGATCTCAATGCAAGAAAGCACCAGTTATATGTACATACATACAACAGGAGTCCCTTGAAAGGACTGATGCTCTACTGGGCAAAACAAATTTTGAGGAATTCAAGATTAGACTATTTCTTCCTTTTAACTAAAGAGTGCTGAAACCATCTCTGATATTCTTCAGTGATAACAAGCTTTTCAAATTAGCTGCTGCAGTGGACATATTGGATGTCAGATTGGCACCATTTTCATTTAACGCCAAGCAGACATTACTAGAAGTCTTTTGGTCAAAACCCCAATGTTAATATGACCATCCATTATGGGAGAGTAGTGACAGCAAGATTTTCAAGACAGCCATCATGGCAGCCTATTGGATGTATGATTGGTATCATTTTCATTTAGGACCAACTAGGTATCATAAGAAGTCTGCTGGTGAACACCCCATGTTGATATAGCCATCCATTTGGAAAGGAGTAGAGATAACATTTCTTTTTCAACCATGGTGGCCATATTGATGGTCAGTTTGCATCATTTTCATCTCGGACCAACAAGACACCATAGGAATTCTTATGATGAAAACCCCATGTCGAAATGACTTTATTTAAGAGCAAAATCCAAGAATGAGATTTTCAAGATGGTTGCCATGGTGGCCATATTGAATATCAGATTTGCACCATTTTCATTTAGGACCAACTAGATATCATAAGAAGTCTTCTGGTGAAAGCATAATGTCAGTATGACCATCCATGTAAGAGTCTTCTGGAGAAAGCATAATGTCAGTATGACCATCCATGTAAGAGTCTACTGGTGAAAGCATAATGTCAATATGACCATCCATGTAAGAGTCTACTGGTGAAAGCATAATGTCAATATGACCATCCATGTGAGAGTCTACTGGTGAAAGCATGTCAATAAGACCATCCATGTAAGAGTCTACTGGTGAAAGCATAATATCAATATGAACATCCATGTAAGAGTCTACTGGTGAAAGCATAATGTCAATATGACCATCATTGTGAGAGAAGTAACCATAACACTATTTTCATGAGTGCCATTGTGGTGGTCAGATTGGTGCCATTATCATTTATGACCAACTAGACATCATAAAAATTATTTTAGTGAAAAACCCCTGCTGATATGATCAAGTGTTCAGTAGTGATAACACGATTTTCAAGATAGTCACTGTGGTGGCCATATTGGATGTCTGAGTAGCACAATTTTCATTTAGGACCAACTAGACATCAAAAGAAGTCTTTCAGTAAAATCCCCATATTGCTACAACCATTCATTTATGAGAAGTAGTGATGACAAGATTTTCAAGATCGGATTTTCATTTAGGACCAACTAGATATCATAAGAAGTCTTCTGGTGAAAGCATAATGTCAGTATGACCATCCATGTAAGAGTCTTCTGGAGAAATCATAATGTCAGTATGACCATCCATGTAAGAGTCTACTGGTGAAAGCATAATGTCAATATGACCATCCATGTAAGAGTCTACTGGTGAAAGCATAATGTCAATATGACCATCCATGTGAGAGTCTACTGGTGAAAGCATGTCAATAAGACCATCCATGTAAGAGTCTACTGGTGAAAGCATAATGTCAATATGAACATCCATGTAAGAGTCTACTGGTGAAAGCATAATGTCAATATGACCATCCATGTAAGAGAAGTAACCATAACACTATTTTCAAGAGTGCCATTGTGGTGGTCAGATTGGTGCCATTATCATTTATGACCAACTAGACATCATAAAAATTATTTTAGTGAAAAACCCCTGCTGATATGATCAAGTGTTCAGTAGTGATAACACGATTTTCAAGATAGTCACTGTGGTGGCCATATTGGATGTCTGAGTAGCACAATTTTCATTTAGGACCAACTAGACATCAAAAGAAGTCTTTCAGTAAAATCCCCATATTGCTACAACCATTCATTTATGAGAAGTAGTGATGACAAGATTTTCAAGATCGGATTTTCATTTAGGAGCAACTAGACATCATAAGAAGTCTCCTAGTGAAAACCCCATGTCAATAATACATTCTGTTGAGGTGGAGTAGTAATAATAATATTTTCTAAATGGCTGCTGTGGTGGCCATACTGGATTTCAGATCAGCACCATTTCCTTTCAGGACCAACTAGACATCATAAGAAGTCTGTAAGTGAAAACCCCATGTTGATAAAACCATCCATTCAGGGGGAGTAGTACTGTTACATACCTCAGTATAAGGTAACCTCACTAATAACAATGTACACTTTTGTGAATTTTTAGCAATATAGTATGTATGTATGTATGTATGTATGTATGTATGTATGTATGTATGTATGTATGTATGTATGTACAGGGTTTAACGGCAAATCAGCACAATCCTGGCTATATGGTGCTGAGAAAGTTTTGGTATCCCCAAAAAAGACACAAATCAGAAAATTCTTCAAACATAAAGTCCAAGTTTTGATAAACACTGCAATCTTTTAAGAAGTCCAAGTTTTGATATACACTGCAATCTTTTAAGAAGTCCAAGTTTTGATATACACTGCAATCTTTTTAGAAGTCCAGGACTTTCTTTGGAACTAAGCATAATCAAGTACATGAAACTTTGTCCTACACTGTTATAAATGAAACCTTTTTTTTTTTAAATGAGTCAATATATGCTAGGCTATGACAGTGCTATGTCACGCGTCAATATATGCTAGGCTATGACAGTGCTATGTCACGCGTCAATATATGCTAGGCTATGACAGTGCTATGTCACGTGTCAATATATGCTAGGCGATGACAGTGCTATGTCACGCGTCAATATATGCTAGGCTATGACAGTGCCATGTCACGCGTCAATATATGCTAGACAATGACAGTGCCATGTCACGCATCAATATATGCTAGGCTATGACAGTGCTATGTCACGCGTCAATATATGCTAGGCTATGACAGTGCTATGTCACGCGTCAATATATGCTAGGCCATGACAGTGCTATGTCACGCGTCAATATATGCTAGGCCATGACAGTGCTATGTCATGTGTCAATATATGCTAGGCCATGACAGTGCCATGTCACGCGTCAATATATGCTAGGCCATGACAGTGCTATGTCACGCATCAATATACGCTAGGCAATGACAGTGCTATGTCACACGTCAATATATGCTAGGCCATGACAGTGCTATGTCATGCGTCAATATATGCTAGGCCATGACAGTGCCATGTCACGCGTCAATATATGCTAGGCCATGACAGTGCTATGTCACGCGTCAATATACGCTAGGCCATGACAGTGCCATGTCACGCGTCAATATACGCTAGGCCATGACAGTGCCATGTCATGCGTCAATATATGCTAGGCCATTACAGTGCCATGTCATGCGTCAATATATGCTAGGCCATAACAGTGCCATGTCACGCGTCAATATATGCTAGGCCATAACAGTGCTAGTTCACGCGTCAATATATGCTAGGCCATAACAGTGCTATGTCACGCGTCAATATATGCTAGGCCATAACAGTGCTATGTCATGCGTCAATATATGCTAGGCCATAACAGTGCTATGTCACGAGTCAATATATGCTAGGCCATAACAGTACTATGTCACGAGTCAATATATGCTAGACCATAACAGTACTATGTTACAATTATGATTTCTGAGGCAATGAGTTCAGAGCTAAACTGAAAAATACTTTTTACAAAAGATTCAATACAGAATTATCACCGCAAATACATTTTTATTTAAAATTGGTATGATAAATATAAATGTGCATTCCTTTTTGTTGGCGGTTTCCTGAATCCATATGAAAACTTATTTGGAATATAACATAGTTCAGGTGTTTTGCGCAGGCTTTGTGTCTGTGAATACTAATAAATGTACTTGTATACAAAATTGTAATTTTTGTAAATAATAGGCAAGAGGCAGATGATGTATTAAGATATAATTTAATGCATGCAAAGTATTACATTTACAAGTACAAACTGTAATTTCTATAATCAGATATTACATTTTAAACAAGCAATAAAGTTCAGTTATTTAGTAGAAAATAAAATGCTTTTATTGTTGTAAGGGGAAAACTTGTCTGAAGAAACGAATGACTTACATAAATGTCTTTCAGTAGTGTGAGTTGTTTTTAGGAGAAGTTATGATCAGTCTATCATGTAAACTTGTTGACCTGGCACCAGAAAATTTTTACTTTTTCTTTCTTTCTTTCCCCCCTCTCATTATCTATTCAGTTAAATCCCTCAAATTCTTGTTTGTATTAGAAATGAAAAATACAATTAATGTGAAATAATTGGATCATTTTTGCTAAAAATGTAATATAAATGTAATTTTAAACTGAATCATGTAGCACATACTCTCTCTATAACTTTTGCTCCCTCATCTAAAACTAGACATACATTCTATTTTTTCTTTATTTATCTATTTATGCATGATACTTTTGTCTGCAATGACTGATTGACCTTTTATTTTTATTTTTATAATTCAATAAATTTTGTATGTGTCTAGGATTATAACAAGAATTACATTTTTAAAAAATAGAAAAGAAAAATTCTTGTTACAGACAATTTCACTAGTTTTCAGGTGTGTCAGAAAACACGTCATCAAGAATTGATCCAAACTGATTTTCTTCTTTAAAAGATTCTTGTTTTAAAACAAAAAAATTTGGCCCCCGCCCCCCCCCTCCCCCCCCCCCCGCTATAAATGCATTCCTGATATAACATGGGTAGAGTCAGGGATCCCATTATACTGGGTAACACATATCACTATAAAACACCACAGTACAACACAACATGTTCTATAACATAGGTATATAGGAATAGTCAGGGAACCCAATATACTAGTAACACTTATCTCTAAAATTGCTACCTAATTTATACCACTTGATTATAGTACCAGGCGTCTTAGAAGATTGTAATGTGATTTCACATAAAATATACTTCCTATGCTATTGTGGTTTTACGTAAAACATGATCCCATTATAACAGAGCTTTGCTTGTAATGCATCCATTATAATGGGGCACAACTTGTAACACTTTACACTTTTCACATAAAATATACTACCTAACCATTATAACGAGGCATCAATTAAAACACTGTACACTTTTCACATAAGACATATGCCCCCATATAAAACTGCATCATTTATAACACTGTACACTTTTCACAAAAGATATATTCCCAATTATACTGAGGTTTCACATATACCATGCCCATTATAACATAGACTTATTTGTAATGTACCCTTTATAATGCAACATCACTTATAACACTGTACACTTTTTATATAAGATTATACTCCCTCTCATAATGTGGTTTCAGGTAAAATAATCCCTTTAAAACAAAGCCTTACATGTAATGTAACTGGATAATGTGGCATCACTTATAACACTGTACACTTCTGATGTAAGATGTGATCCCAGACATAATGTGGTTTCACATAAAACATGATCCCATTACAACATAGCCTTGCTTGTAATGTACCCAATATAACACAGCACCACTTATAACACTCTTGCTTGTAATGTACCCAATATAACACAGCATCACTTATAACACTCTTGCTTGTAATGTACCCAATATAACACAGCATCACTTATAACACTCTTGCTTGTAATGTACCCAATATAACACAGCATCACTTTTAACACTCTTGCTTGTAATGTACCCAATATAACACAGCATCACTTTTAACACTCTTGCTTGTAATGTACCCAATATAACACGGCATTACTTATAACACTCTTGCTTGTAATGTACCCAATAAAACATGTCATCACTTATAACACTCTTGCTTGTAATGTAACCCAATAAAACATGGCATTGCTTATATCACTCTTGCTTGTAATGTAACCCAATATAACATGGCATCACTTATAACACTCTAGCTTGTAATGTGTCCCAATATAACATGGCAACACTTATAACACTCTTACTTGTAATGTAACCCAATATTACATGGCATTGCTTCTAACACTGTACATTTGTATGGCTCACCTCAACATTAATTTAGTAAAGGGTTACTGAATATAAATTGTGAAGTGATTTGAACCTATTTACTCTGCAACAATATAAAGGGTTACTTAATATAAAATGTAAAATGATTTTAACCCATTTACTCTGCAATAGAGCAAAGGGTTATTGAATATAAATTGTGAAATGATTTGAACCTATTTATTCTGCAACATAGTAAAAAGGGTTACCGTATATAAAATGCGAAATGATTTGAACCTATTTACTCTGCACTGACATAAATTTAGTGCCCAAGGTGCTGAATTTATTTAATAAAAACCTCCAAGATCACAGATCCAATACATTTTTAAATAAACTTCAAAGTATTTAAACAATTTTAAGTGGTGTGTATTACAGGAGTAGGTATTTAAATCAGCAAGTAATTTAATCCATTTGGAGCCATAAGCCACCAGAGAAAATCTGTTCATTATATAACTTTAAATCTGCAAAATCTGATAAACTGTGACAGGTACTGCATTGCATTTTCTTGATTAGTGACATATGTGCTACTATGAATTATTTTGTGAATAGAATACAATTAATTAAATAAAGCAAAATAAAAATATATCAACAGCTATCTAATGTTATTACTAAGCATCAGTCTCGTCTTTCAGGCAAAAGCTAAAAGTAAAAGGCTGTGAGCACATCAAGTTAAAATGTCTACATTGAAGGATTCTTACATCAGATGTACTGCTGGAACCTGCAGTGAAGGGAAGACTTCTTATGTGGTTTAATTCTTCAGACAACTGTGACAGCAAGTTCTGTGCCTCACTCAACTCTGAAAATGAATGTAAAGTTCTGCTTAAAGGTGTATGAATACATATCAAAATTATGGGAATATCAATCTATGCATGAACTTTAAAACAGATTATAGGTCAAAATTATGGGAATATCAATCTATGAATTAACTTTCAAACATATTATAGGTCAAAATTATGGGAATATCAATCTATACATTAACTTTGAAACAGAGTGTAGGTCAAAATTATGGGAATATCAATCTATGTATTAACTTTCAAACAGATTATAGGTCAAAATTATGGGAATATCAATATATGTATAAACTTTCAAACAGATTATAGGTCAAAATTATGGGAATATCAATCTATGTATTAACTTTCAAACAAATTATAGGTCAAAATTATGGGAATATCAATCTATGCATGAACTTTCAAACAGATTATATGTAAAAATTATGGGAATATCAATCTATGCATGAACTTTCAAACAGATTATAGGACAAAATTATGGAAAATCAATCTATGCATTAACTCTCAAATAGATTGCAGGTCAAAATTATGGGAATATCAATTTATGCATTAACTTTCAAATAGATTATAGGTCAACATTATGGGAATATCAATCTATGCATTAACTTTCAAGCAGACCATAGGATAATTAACAGAATCATTTGATTTTAAAATAATGAGGCAAATGTCTTACTCACAACAATTGTTGTAAATTTCCATTATAAAAAAGGCAAAATGTCAACGATATGATTATCACTATGAAAGTCAAACAAAATGCTACGAAAGGTATATGCCACTTACTTAACATTTACTTGACAAAAAGTTTTTGTCAAATTTTTTATTAAATAACAGAGACTTCAGAAGATGAAACAAAATTACATTTGAAGTACTAGCCAATTGGATGTAATTATTTTGCAAGGAATTTCTCAATCAAAGCTTTCTAGATGAGTGATAAGTTGAAACAACAAAATTATAATTTTAAGCAAACAGGATTATTGTATTGTGTCATGACACTGGCCTCTCCATTAACAACGGCTGTTTGCGACTACTGATATGCACTTTGTTGTTTATCTTCAATGCAGTAGACTGTATCGGTTTTTCTGCAAATATTTTTTTTCTGGTGCTGGATAATACTTAAAGGTAAAAGTTCAGTGTATATACAACCTATATGATATGAGCTCCGCGGAATGTAAAGATATTTTTTTTCATGATATGGTGTGATTCATTCAACGATAAGTCTGGTAGAACATGTGTTATACCCAATACTTTACTCACAGCTGAATCGTGAGTTTTCATTTAATTCCATCTAGGCAAACATATGTGACATCATTAGTGCCAAATTACAATCTTTTACTGCAATCTGTTATTGCTATAATGGAGATCAGCATGGTCTTATGTGAAGCACTCGATTTTTCCAATCAATAAATAATAGACTGGCACAATGGTGTATGCAGTTGATGAGAAATTGTACGTTTAACATGCATTTTCATCATCAAAATGATACTTGAACACTTTTTTTTTAAATAATCTATATGCTTTTGCTTACGTAGTTTCATTAGACAAAGGTAAGTGATTTTTCACCTGATGTCTATATAAGGAACATTTGCAAAAAAAAATTCCACCATTAGTCTGATGAACATTAGCCTCATGATAGGAAACTGCAAAGACTGCTGTTTTCATTATCTCACTGTATTTTATTCAGAACATACTTATTAGGAATCCTTAAAGAACATTTCATCAGTAAAGTGACCACAATTGAACCTGAATATTAATTTCATAGAGAACAATGAATGTTTTATTAATCCCTTGAAAGTAAATAAAATAATAGAAACTGTAAAGCCATTCTGTAACCTTCTGAAAGATTTTGACTACCTTCTCAAAAAAGTGGAATTCTTTTGCAAGAAATCAATTTTTGTTGTGAAATGTGATTTTCACTTAGTGAAAGTGAAAAATGTTCAGATAAATTTCTATATTGTTTCCTCACTAAAAAAAGACATGATTGGTCAGGATAATTTTGGTATTTGGTGTTTTACGGCACAGCAACACGAGTAGGTTATTTAGTGCAGAAACACTTGAAGTAGAGCGCCTTGCCCAAGGACAAACCATGGCAACTGACCCACGCTGATCCAATGTTGGGATTTGAACCCACACCCTTTCAGTTACGAATCCTGCACACTTACCACCGAGTCACAGTGGCTTTTTGTCGGGATAACAATTTTTGATTTTGAAGAGAGAGAGAGAGTGGCATTTAAATAAATTCCTTTTAAAACAAGGCAGTTTGAATTCTTTAATTCCCGTGGCATATTTTTTTTCAGAAAAAAATTATTCAGCAATTCTCTATTTCTTCCAAGGAAGTATCAGTTTAATTATTACAATGAGCATTAAGGTTTTAATGACAAATTATTTTTTTTTCTTAATTACATTTATTTCGACTGCCAAAAATGACCTAGTTAACTCAATCTGCGATTTCACAAGTCATCCTTGAAATTAATATGAATTAAAAATAGGAATGTACAAACAAATGATTGAACAAAGAGACATTGATCTTAGATGTGATTCTACCGTCGGTAGGCCAAAAATACTGTTTTAAAGGCCGTCTACCGCACATACCGTTTAGTAGTTCAAATCTACCACTTTTTAAAATTAAAAAAAAATTATAAAATAAACCCAAACATGGTATTTGTATGCGTTCCATCAACACATTAGAGAAACCAGCCAAAACTAGTCTACTGGAGACCGGAAATGTTCCACCAGTACAATGACCGGTGCAATGATGCGTGACAGAGCAATAGGATTAGAATTGTTAAAGAACAGCTGACATGTGTACACAGCAAGCTGCTAATTGATTACCTTATTGTTGGAATTTGAGGAGTTTAAGGCTAAATGCGGGATGGTTTTTTTTTTAGGTGTTGTAAGTAATAAAGGGATAAAAGTTGGTCCATGAAGTCTTCTGAGCCTTTGATGAAAATCGGCTTACATTTTTGGTCAATTCATGTCAAATTGCCGAAACGTGTGCTTTCTCCCAATGCTAAGAAACCACCAGCTAAGAAATATTACAAGTTCAACAATGCTTGGATATCAGAGTTTAAGTTTGTGCAGGCGAGTAGCAAAGATCCTGAGTTTGCATTGTGTGTTTCAAAGGTATGCATCTTTTGTATTTCATAAACTATTTGAAGTTTTCATGCACATAAATTAAGTTCAAGCCCTAGATAAAATATATCAGTTAAAAATATATTACAATATAATTAATTTTAAAGTTTGGATAAATTATTCATAAAAGCATAAATAAATCATGTATTTTTTTTTTCATTTTTGTTTCAAGTCTAAATCAAGCTTTATTTTGTTTTATTTACTGTGGTGAAACTTGCTAACAGATTTTTGGATCTGAGCCATGAAGAGGAAGAAGCCTTTGAGAATGAGGCTCAGGAATACATCCCAAGTCCAAGTCAGGAATTTCCTCCTCAGGGTGAATATAGCTTGGAGTAGTATTGGAGAGTAGTCAGCAACCTTACAAAATCAGCAGCAGGAAAACTGAAGTTAGAACTTCTTTGTAGGCTGAATGTAGTTGTCTCGTCATTACAACATTCTAATGCTGATATAGAGAGGACATTCTCCATTCTTCGCAAAATACAAAGTGATTCAAGTGGAAATCTGGACCAGTGAACTATTGAGAGCCTGTTAAGTGTGAAGTTTAATAATCACAATGAATGTCATTAGTGGTCACTTGACAGTGATCTTGTGAATGAAACTAAAAATGCTATTGGATTTTATAAAAGAAAATTCTTTGCATTGAACTATCAGATAAACAACTTTTCCTTTTTCATTATTTGACCGTATACTGACTTGTATTAATGATTATTGTAACATTTTCCATTGAAATCTGAATCTGAGAATCTGATTCATGTTCAAACTTGCTGTTTTATTATAGTATGAAGAGAATACATATTATGGCACAAAAAAACCCACTTGTTTTGTTTTGTATCCCCCTGAAACGTAAAATTTATGCCGATAAAAATCTACTGGTTTAGAGGCCAATCTACTGATCAAAATTTGTAAGTCTACTGGTTTGAAATCCTGGTTCTGTCACATGTATGCATTGATGCTGAGTGAGAGAGTAGGTGTAAGAACAACTGTATGAATGAATGAATAGATGAATGTACAAGAAATGAGAAAACTAATGCACAACAAATGAGCATAAACAAAAGGATAAAGAAAGGAACATTACAAGAGTGTAAGACTGTAAGATCAAATAGAAAACTTACTAGTTTCCATTCACAAAGTGACACGTCATTTCACATGTGGCCATTTTAACTAGTAAAGCCAAAAATTGAAATACAGTTGGTAGATTAAATTACAAGAATGATGGATGTTACTTTTCAATAAGGGTTTAGTGTTTTCATTAAACACAGCAATACAGCATTTATCTTTGCAATATGTCACCCTCCACTACACACAATACACTTTTGAACATAACTTCATTGTATTGAATTTTCAACATCTGGTGTTTTGTTTAATCTGCCACATCTGCTATTTATTTCACCCTTGTGTATTTTTTTTTACACATTGCAATTCATTTTTGGTTAAAAGACTTTATGAATGTGGATATATGCTACATAAAATTAGTTTATTCATATAAATCTGGTAAGAATAAGCTACTTAGACGCAGACAAGCTTTTGCTTACCCTCTCCTCTCTATTATAATAATAGGCAGTCAACAGAACGACCTGACTATGAAGGAGAGGTCATATGAAGGTGAGAGTGGTTTCATATTAACTGCCACAGTCTGTAGGCTAGCACAAAAAATATAACATGTTAATTAATTCATTATTAAAAATGTCATATTCAGTTAACCAAAGTACTTGACTATGAAAGAGAGGTCATATGAAGGTGAGAGTGGTTTCATATTAACTGCCAGTCTGTTGGATTGCACAAATAATATAACATGTTGATTCATTATTAAAAACGTTATATTCAGTTAACCAAAGTACTTGACTATGAAGGAGAGGTCATATGAAGGTGAGAGTGGTTTCATATTAACTGCCACAGTCTGTAGGCTTGCACAAAAAATATAACATGTTAATTGATTCATTATTAAAAATGTTATATTCAGTTAACCAAAGTACTCGACTATGAAAGAGAGGTCATATGAAGGTGAAAGTGGTCTTATATTAACTGTCATGGCCTGTAGGCAAGCACGATAATTAAAACATGTTAATTGATTAATTAATTACAAATTATTATGACAAATATTCAAATTTGGCAAATATTTTTTCAAATATATCTTGCATTATTTATGTGACATTTACTTCTCCTGCAGTCCAATTCCTTTGTGTGTGTTGTCCTTTAAATGTATTTCTGTGTTTTTGTTTTCAACAAGTTGTTTTTGAACGGCGAGTCTGATCCAATGGTCACTGTATTGTATCGTGTATGTCACAGGCCAATTTTTTAAGCTAAAACTGATTTTTTAAGTTAAAACCAATTTTTGAAGTTAAAACCAGTATTTGCAGCAGATGGTATGTGAAGATATTAGCATCCATATTTATGTAACCCTATGTCGTTTTCTGTCTCTCATTCCCTCTTTCTCTCTCTAAAACTTGAACAAATCTTATCCATCAAAAACCTTAAATTGCCTAATCTGACTCATCCAATTCTGCTGATGATGTTGCTAAACGAGATGACATTGCTAGGGGCCTTGCAAAGATCACATTGCTAGGGGCCTTGCAAAGATGGCATTGCTAGGGGCCTTGCAAAGATCGCATTGCTAGGGGCCTTGCAAAGATGGCATTGTTAGGGGCCTTGCAAAGATGGCATTGCTAGGGGCCTTGCAAAGATGACATTGCTAGGGGCCATGCAAAGATGACATTGCTAGGGGCCTTGCAAAGATGACATTGCTAAGGGCCTTGCAAGGAAAATTTCTGTATTTTCCTTGTCTGAATCTCACAAATCAAAGTTACACGAGGGTGACTGGAAATTGGCATAACTTTAATACCTATTGAGGTACAAAGCCAAAATTTGGAACACAAATAGAAACATTGGAAGCTGACAAATTAATTTTCACACAGTTGTATCTACTGGAACAGAATCCGTGTAAATATTCTATTTTACACATTTTTACTCTGTTAAGTTCAGGCACTAACTACAGTGGGTCACTAGGTCAGTACGCTACAATACTTCGTCCTGATGTCCATTTTACATTTGGTTATGACAGAGTTCTTATTATTCAAGAAATGTATACAATGCTGAATTTAGGACCATGCTGGAGCCAATGTCCCTCCACACTCCCCTGTCCACATACTTTACCCAAGTTAACAACCGAGAACTTTAAAAAAAAGTTTTGCACTAAAAAAAATACTATTGTCTATATTGCTTATATATATATATATATTAAAAACAGTAATAAAAGGTAAGGGCAATGTAAGTTTGCAGATTTGAAAGTATGTTAAATTGTAGTCTTGTAGCCTTCTATTCACAACTAATGTCCTGAAAGTAACTTAACATAAAAGATATTATTACTGGTTGAGACAAGCAGTGATAATTGCTGAATGAAGATTGGCACCAATGATGTCACACTAACAATGGTAACTCTACTTGTCTTTACTGAAACTTAGTTACATTTTCCTCATGTGGTATGAAGTTGCTATCTAAAACCATAGTTAAATTACTAATTTACATTTAATAAACAAAATCACTAATTATAAGACACTTTTAATGATATTTTATGGCAAACTTTACTTCCTAAAATGTTAAAAAAAGACCTGATGTTTAAGAAACTACATATCAATGGGCCTTAATTAACATCGGTCATTTGGGAATAATCATCCTTGATGGGTTTGTACTAAAACAAAAAACACCTGACCTTTAAGAAACTACATATCAATGGGCCTTAATTAACACTGGTCATTTGGGAGTAATCATCTTTGATGGGCCTGCACTAAAACAAATATGACCTGACCTTTAAAAAACCACATATCAATGGGCCTTAATTAACACTAGTCATTTGGGAGTAATCATCTTTGATGGGTTTGTTCTAAAACAAATAACACCTGACCTTTAAGAAACTACATATCAATGAACCTTACTGTAATTAATACCAGTCATTTGCGGATCATCAGCCTTGATAGGTTTGTACTAAAACAAACAAAGTTTATATAACTATTATAAATTCCCGTAAATACCTAAAACTTCTAAAAATAAGTTTCCCTTACAATATCATTTTACTTAGCACATAAGAATAAATGGCATTCTTTTCTTTACAAGGAGTAAAATGTCAGGCTGAAAATTTTAAAAATCAACAACATGTACACATACATTTAATTGTTAACCATAAACAGTATTGTGATGAAATCTTGCTTCATCTTTAGTAGTTTTCACAAAAAGAATTTCCACACTAAAATTGTACTTGTGTCTGAAAATTCTGCATATCACCCATTCTTATTTGTAAATTGCTTTCACATTTCATGTGCAATGAAATCTATCTGTAGAGGACATTTAAATAACAGAACAAAATTATCCTTTATGATAGGTCTCCTTGTCAGACAAGGAATATCAAACAACCTTTGATACGTTAACATAAATGAATTTTTTTACATGATTCTCATTAGAGATCCTTTTTCATTGGCTGGCACAACATCATGTGATTCACGATAATTCATCATACTGCACTGTGGTGAAGTCATCACATACTTTTTGTGGTGTCATGAAGTCATCACATACTTTTATTTTGTGGTCATGAAGTCATCACATACTTTTGTGGTGTCATGAAGTCATCACATACTTTTTGTGGTGTCATGAAGCATTAAATAACATTTTAACTCAGTCTAATGAAATAAGTTACATTTAAAACTTTTTCATTAAATCAGGTAATAAAACAATAATATACCTTTGTTTTGGTGAATATGAAGTTTTACAAACCTGAAAGCCTATCATATTGACTTCTGCTTCATTTTAGGTCACCATAAGGCTTACTGGTTCATAAAATGTCATATTCACCTTAAGACAGATCAATAATTGTCTAATATACATCAATGTATCAAAGAATAACAATTATACTTTAATATATATTTACTGTATATACTCCCGTATAAGCCCGTTTACATATAAGCCGACCCCCCAAACCGCATAGGTAAAAACATTAAAAAGTGCATGACCCATGCATAAGCTGACCCATGAAATATTACTAGTAAATTAAATATTATCCACCGCAAAGTCAAGTGTCCATATGTGTTGGTTACTGTGTGTGTTTACTAGTAAGTATATTGCTTCCTTTTTCGTGCAAATCTGAACAACCTGTATTTTTATTATATTTTGTGTTTTGCTGTATTAACACTGTGTTTGATGCAATAAAAGATCTGATATGCTTTATATTTTCTTTTTTCATAAACCAGATCTAATTCCTAAGTGATATTTTCCATCTTATCTGCCAGTGCATGTGGGCTGATAAGCCCGTGGCTTGTAAAGGCAGCACTGCCTGACTTTGTTTTCAAGATGACAATCCTTTTGATCGAGCTGCGAATTTGATACTTGTTCATTACCAGGTAGAGTCCTACATGTTTTACAAATACATGTTTGACCTTAATCCCTTGGCACCCTCTTTGCTTTCCACATTACAACCTTCTGATCATGCAGTGTAGTTGATACTTGTTCAATGCCAAGTAACAGAGGGTGGTTATTTGAACCCCGTGATCTTGGCGTACAATTGACACCTGTTCATTTGCATCTTTTAATAGATTTCACAGAATATATGATCGAAGTGTCACTTACAGAGCCCACGCTCAGTCTCCACATAAGCACCCGCATATGACAGTAAAGATGAGGAATCGGAGTTGGACGATATTAACGATGATTAGACGATGATGGAGGATTTCAGCACTATAATTGGTCACTTAGACGATGCGGATTAATTCTTGGGCTATGCACCAGATGACATTAGACAGTGACCTTTATAGGATACTGTGAATTACAAAAGTGTGGACTTGACTTTCATTGTTTATTTTTGAGATGTTTGGAATTAACATATTACAGGATATTGTGAATCAGATCATTCTGGGCTACTATTTTTATGGTGGTATGTGACCAATGATTAAAATTCATGGATTTATCGTATCAATGGATTTAAAATGTCAATCATTATAGATTTCCATGGATTTTTATTACACGAAGAGGAATAACATGTAGGTTGCCAATTTATTTGTGACATATTCCACTCAATAATATACCTAACTGTATTTTACACTGGTTTTTTCTTTATCATTCCTAACTATGTACCTATCTATCCATCCAGTCTCCTCCAATATATGCCAGTAGTCAACAAGAAAACTTAAAAATTTTCAAGTTTAGACCTTGTCCCATTGATAAGCCGACTCCCCCTTCTTACAGGCTTTCATTTTTTCCTAAATTATTTGGCTTATATGCGAGTATATACAGTGCTTGCAATAGATCACATTTATTACTTTGTAAGAGCATATAATGTCTTTTTTTTATTTATCTACTTAAACATCACATAACCCAATCTGACATGTGTTGACACTTGGGTCATAGATTAAAAATGACAATTCTCAGACCTGTGAAACAAACAAATGATTAGTGTTTTGAAATTTGTGAAAAATCATGGCAACAACATAGCCCCAACCCTTTGGGATGAGATCAAAGTTCCAAAAGTGTTTGTACAATCTAAACCCATAGGACTATCACTTGCCCAAATTTCATATATATGTATTAATGGTGCAGGAGTTGATGAATATTTAAACACATAAGGACAGACTGTATCACATTATCCCCACACTTCTTTCAAAGCATTAGGATGATAAATACATCACAATTAACATTACAACATATCTGAATATCTTTAAATAAGGACAGATTTGCTTACCAATTTCATCAAAATGTACTTTGGTTTTTGGTTTATATGGGTTTAATGCCATTTTTCAGCACATGATAAGTTATACATGGCGTCCAGTATATTTGGTAGAGAAAGAACCTGGGAAAGTCCCAGGAAGAACCACTGACCCATGGGAAGCTATTAGCAAGCTTTCTCACATACCCATGTTAGCCAAGCCAAGACTCAAGCCCACGCAGACAGAGGTGATATGTCAGTGATCTGTAAAAGTGAGCGCCTTAGACCACTCGGACACCCAGGGCTCCCAAAATGTTGTTAATTAAGCGCTTGATTTTTGCATGTGATCAGCAATTAAATGCTTAATTGACTGCTGTGAAAAAATAATATAAACAAAGGTTCAGTTTTTTTTAGGCTAATAGCAAATGATCTCTGCAAGATTTTCAGGCATCCACACATACTGAAGGAAGAATTAATTTTGGTAGGAACTGACTCAATCACACATCTGGAGAAAAGAAATTGTATAGTAAATCATGTTTCTCTGAGAATACTTAGCTGATCACATTACCATTAGGAAATAAATTCCACTACTGCTTGAATCCAGCCCTCCCAGAAAGACATCTATGTATCATATAGCTGAATGGAAGACTCTCTTTCAAATTACCTCCCCTCCAACCGCTAGGTGACTCCCTGTATACCGGATGTTATCTGGTTAAAGCTTGAGCAAGTATTCTTGAAGAAACATAATTTACTATAAAATTTCCTTTCTCCATCAGATACATTTTGTCAATCGCATTAATATTAGGAGAATACGTAATAGGAGGAAGAACCAA
This sequence comes from Margaritifera margaritifera, assembly GCA_029931535.1. NCBI lineage: Eukaryota > Metazoa > Mollusca > Bivalvia > Unionida > Margaritiferidae > Margaritifera > Margaritifera margaritifera. The sequence continues at coordinate 1,115,617 of JAQPZY010001437.1, read as the reverse complement.
CCACTATAATGGGTATCCTTTGAGGAAATTATGGCTGGAGTCCCTATATGATGGATAAGCAGCTTGCTTCATACAAGGGCAGCACAAATGACAGTCACGTGACACACTGGTAATGAGAAACAAATGGTGTTTTCTTACCAACAAAAATTCCTCGCAAATCCAGCAATAACTATAAACCCATTCCCATGAGGAGGAGGCTGTGCTGTGAAGTGGTCATCAGGGCTGCAGCCAGTGGAACCGCCATATTCATTTCCCTTCTCTGCATGCTAGATATCATACATAGAAGCTCAAGAAGGTTGACTGTTTAAGCTAGCCAATGGCATCAATGATGTGTCAGAGGAGTTTATGATCTAGTGAATCTCCAGACTACACTGATTATATCAAGCACTTAAGCCAATACACCAAGGTTTAAGGGGTTATGTTTCCTAACCTTTACTGGAGGGAAGAGGCACTGTACTCCATATATTTGAAGTAGTACATGACAGCACGCACCCGGTCTTGCATCGCTGCCTCTGTCAGTCACGATGAATCAATTGAGGAGAGTGAGCAAATCACCGCCTTTTCATTTCCTACAGATGGTAGCCTGTTCTTGGCTAAGAAGCCTAGTTATATCATTAGATCCACCAAACCATCGGATCTGAACTGTAGATAGTTCGTGTCCACTGACAGGTCATGCGACTCACTCACTCTGTATGCCAAAGATCAAAAAACATGTTTTGTAATATAGCAGCTGGTCAGTAGCTTAAACTTGTCTGAGTGAGGTTCTGGTCAGTAGCTTAAACTTGTCTGAGTGAGGTTCTGGTCAGTAGCTTAAACTTGTCTGAGTTATGTCAAAACTCATAAATGGTTCCACTTGGGGAACAAGGTGAGTTATTGGGGCCTCATTCAGATCAAAACTGGCCAGGAAGTCTGAAAAATCCTTGATGTCACCTATATACCTCGATGTGTCAGAAATCCTGGAGTGGTAGCCTTTGATAGCAACCAGGACTAACTTCTCCTTGAAGAGCCAGAGAAAAAGTTAGCAAGCTGAAAGATCGAGGTCTGTAAGAGGACGATTTTGTTGCCCTTTCACCAGTCCCTAAAAACATGCCACATTCCTTCATATGCCTTCAAGGCATAGATCCTTATAGCTTGTGAGATCCTCTCTACAACTGAAGCATTAAATTCCTTTCTATACAAGGCTCTACTGACAAGAGCCAGGTATGCATAAGAAGCCAGTCCAGGCAGGGATAGAAAAACTACAACCAGGGTGGATTGGGCATCGCTGAGATTTTACTAGGAAAGTCAATTACTAAATCAAGTAGATAACTGAAACAAGATTTGTCCAATCTGAGAGGGGCTTTCGTAACTTTGAAGATCTGGCTCATTATTTTCTGGATTATTCTTGGTAAGAAAACAGATACAGGAAAGACACAGCCTCAAAACCGTTCGTAACTGACTGAAATAGCACAAGGCCTCTGGGTCTGGAACTGGAGAGACAAAAGTGGGCAGTTTGTGGTTCTACCTTGTTGCAAAAAGATCTACCACTGGACACCCCAACCCCCACCCCCAAAGTGCACAAATCCAATGAAAGATCAATGGATGAAAGAACCACTTGTTGTGAAGAATCTGGCCTCTTCTTGCCAACAAATTGGCTTTGACAACAGCTTGCTGGGAACGTGTCTGATCTGGACCATGATCTTGTACTGGGAGCACCAGTGCCAAAAGTCCCAGACTAGAACAGGATGTATCCACTTCCCCCTACTCACCTCCACTTATTTGAGGAGGTAGATCATCACCACAGAATTGTCTGACATTACAAGAATTAATCATCCACAAACTTGAACCTTCTAGAAATGAAAGGAGCTTATTATAGCCATCAATTCCAGAAGGCATATATGTATGGCTCTCTCCTCCAGCCCAAAATGGCACTAGACTGTCGTGAAGTGGGGCAACCAGTGGGTTCCCCAACCATATGAACTGGCATCCATTCAGACTGTAAGCTCTAGCTGGAGCATCTGCAGAGGAATTCCTGCTGTAAGCCATTATTTGTCTCACCACTGATGCAGAAACTGTCTTATCTTGGTCAAGACCATACATCAACGATCTAGATGACTGGAAAAAGGCCACTGGGCCAGTTGAGCCATCTGCAAAGGGTGCATGAAGAGTTGGCCAAAAAGGATCAGGTCTGCTGCCACACTGAGTAAACCAAAGAATGCATAATCCACTCCCTCTTGAAGACATGTTCTGTGAGCTTGATAATCCATGAAATTTGCATGGAAAAAAGGCAAACAAGGTTGAGTCTGAAATTCAATACCAAGATGGACTAAGTGCTAGGAGGGAGTGAGATCTGACTTCTCCCAGTTCAACATAAATCCCAGTTGTGAGAAAATGAAGAGAAGGCTGTACATGTCCTGCAATAAATGCAGTTGATAGTCTATGTAAACAACAATGGCAGAGGTTGAGACTGAATGGGAGTGCATGAAATTGGAATATTGTTCCTTGAAATGTAAGCTGAAGGAACTTGCATGAAGATGGGTGGATTGGAATATGGGAGAATGTGTCAGTCAGATCAAGACTATTCACAAACTCATCCTATTCTGAACTTCAACACAGCTATGTATTTGTAGAGGCAGCTGCAATCTATTGCCAGTTTCCATTACCTTTCAGGATCTTAAAAGTCTGGAATAAAATCCTGTCACTTGGAAAGAAAAGAGCAGATCTCCATCTAAAGAATCTCTAACTTCTTGGGATCAGTTCTTTTGTCATGTTAGGGGAAGATGAAAGGGGTGGGAGCTGGATATATGAAATTTGAAGTCTGTTGGAAACCACTTAGGTCACCAATACATTTCACAGAAAAAGGTAAATCCCAGCCTGCCAAAAATAAAGGAGGATGGCCCCTACAGGCGGGTTACCAGTGGGCAGTCAGGCTGGGAAGTCATTGGTGGTTGTTGGGAAGAAGAAACTTGGTTTCCTGCCCCCTTTATTAAGTTGCCTCCAAAACTGAGGGACCTGTTGCCATCTAAAGATTGATTGTGGGTGCTGCTGAGCAAGATTTGGCTTCCTCTCTGTCTGTCTATAATCATCTCTCTATTGCATCCATTGCAACTGAGATTGTTGTGGGATAAAAACTGCTGAAGTGGTTAAAGACAGCTGGAAAGGCAGCTCTTGTGCTGCCTGCTTCCGCACAATTTCAATAAAGCCAATCAGCAGTTGTGAACCAAAAACAATGACAGCAGGGCCAGTGAGTGATGCAACTTGAGTAAGGACAAGCAAAGAAAGGTGTTTTAGTCAGAATTGTTAATAGTCATCACGGCATTGGTCATGATGTGATACGCAACCCTATTTATCACCTTGTCAATGCAGCCAGTTAACTCCCAAGCATGCTGATTGCTCCATTTTTCAGACAGATGAATAATCACTAAGGATGCAAAGTCCAGTATTGGTGAAGTGGTCATCATGTTCTGCACAAGTTTGGATGTCACATTATAAACACATCTATCAACCATATAGAACTGCCAAGTTGTCATGCTAACTTCTGCAATGTACCTATCTAACTTCAGAATGTCCACACTGAATGTGTCTGAATGGGTACAGTTGTAGCTGGAGAAGAAGGACACTGGCAATTGGTTCCCTGAAAATAACACCTAAGAGTTCTTGGATCTCAGATTGTGTCTAACAGATAGTTGAACATCTCTTGAATCACTGCCAAATGCGACATTTACAGAAGCCTTGATCTTTTAGACCTGACTCATGGGCACTCAGACGGCTACAAAATATGATAGATCTCCTCAACTGCTGCTTTAAAACTGAACTCAGTCCTCTTCATTGTGAGATTGGATAAAGCCGACTGAACAAGGTTTTACCCTGCACTAACTGGTAAGGTTATCTTCATCAGGTACAGCTTCAAAGTCTGAGTGTATCATTCCCAGTGGCATGGAAGAAGTACCATCATACCTGCACATAACCAGGTACCTATCCACTAGATACAATATCATCGGACCCATGTTTGGACTAGCGGTTGGGCAACGACATGGTTTGTGCTGCCAGGGCAGATGGCTGGATGGACAGCTAATGCATGGCTTAACAGTGAATGGACAGAAGACAAGTTGTACTGGTTCCCATAAAATTCTATATACAGCCAATATCCAGCATGGTTCATCAATATGACTGACCTCTTGTTACTGCTGGATATGAAAGAAATGAAAGATGACTGGACTGACTGGTCATCAACGATTACTGGACTGACTGGTCATCAACCAGAACGGTGGCAGACAGCAAAGACTGCTAATAATACATGGTCAGTATTATACCCATGTGCCTGTGCGGTCAGTATTATACCCATGTGCCTGGACTTACAGGCAATAAGGCTTTGCTTGGAAAGGTGGGGGGGGGGGGGGGGCTTACACCCATTATGCTGCCAAAATGTGGGAGGAAAATCTTTGTTCAAAACTCAAAAATTAACAGACGGAGAGAAACTATCCATAGCCAACAAAAGCATTGTGTCCAATCTGTGACTCAAACAGTGCTTGATGTGGGTGTACCTTTAACATCTTTGATTTCTGATGCACACCGATCCTCCACCTCTATCTGGGTGGATCTGGGTGGATGTGATGGCTGATGAAGGCAATGTTCTAAAAAATGTAGAAGGGGGAGGGGCATTATAGCATCCCCCACAACACTGGCTATAAACAAGGTTTTTAGGGGTGTAGGCTTAAGATGTCACTGTCTGAGGGCTTGAATTTCACTCGTCTTTTTCAGGCCTTTAAACTTTTCCACAATATCACAGACCACATTCCCTCAAACCAAGTTGATCATACATTGCAAGGTCAAGTTGAAACACACTAGGTACAGGCAAGGCATGTGTTATGAGTGTCCTCATTGACCTGAAATGCTTTGCATTTGTAACATTTGGTTGCCATGGAAATGACAATGAAAATGACAAAAAACTGGAAATAACATCCCCAAAAGGCCAAATGTATAAATAACTTGTTATTAAATACAAACATATGAAAAGCAAGTATCAACGATACCGTGACTACAAGGTCAGAAAAACAGACTACAAATTCAGAAAAACAAAGTCCACAATCTGCGAAAAATATGCGCAAATTATCAATGAAAATTCAAAAATAAAGTTACCATTATCTTGCAGTAACCTTAATTTACAATACTGTACAAACTTTACGTTCTGATGGGTGGAATAATTGATGATTCTGACAGATATCCAGAGACAATGTAGCTTGATGTTGATTGTACCACATTGAAAGCTTAAAGTAATTAACATCTGATATATCGGTAGCAACCTGGCAGTGGGAAGGGGAGGAAACTTTAAAGAGTTTCTTCCCTTGTTCACTCTGTCTATATGATATATAAATGAGAATATATGAGAAAGACAATATTTTTTGCAGAGGGCTGAATTCAAGTGGTAGAGGATTTTATTTGCTGCATAATGGTTTAGCTGCTCACTTGCCACCCTTCTGCAATACTGCAGTTGTCCATCAATATAAAATGCTTCAATGTAATGCAGTTGCTCATATAACATGGATATTATAATGGACCCCATTTCTGGGATGAAGGTAGTTTTTACACTGAACCTACCTCAGAATAGTGGTCCCAGATATAATGCATATTATAATGGACCCCATTTTGGGGATGAATGTAGTTTTTATATTGAAACTTCTTCACTCAACATAGTAATCCTTCATATAACACAGATATTAATAATGGATCCCAGTTCTAGGATGATGTAGTTTTTACAGTAAACATACCTCAATATAATGCAATCCCTCATATAATATAGATATTATAATGATTCCAGCTGTTGGATGAATGTAGTTTTTATACTGAACCTACCTCATTATAAAGTGACCTGACTTATAACTCTTGTATCGATTCCTTGCTTGGCATTATAATGAGGAACTACTGGAGGCTTAATAACTGGTGCCAATGCATGCAAGGGGTTACAGTATGACTGCATAACAATAACAAGTGCAATTGTTATAATTCTCTGGTTTCTACAACTAAACTAGTCTTCCACAGAAGGTGATGTCTCACCTGTCAGTGGTGTCCTGATGATGCATCTCTCTGCTTACAAAGGTGAGATATGAAATCCTTGCATATGCTAGTAAGAACTTTAGGTATTTAATAACAATACACCTGAGTTTTAGATAAATAAAGCAACTGACATTGAAGCATTGAAGATAAACAACTTTCAGAAATTGTTCACACTTAACATTATTGATGCTGATGCTGAGTGTCTTCAACATGACTGCCAGAAAAGCAATGCCTATGTCTCTTGCCATTTAGAGACAAGACAAAAACATTCTTAATTTCTTCTTCTCACCTTTATCACACTGTTCAAATCCTTGTGTATCTAGCACCCAGGCTGCAACACGATCTTGTCCCTTTATGCTTGATTTACGGATGAGTTCTCGCTTCAGTTGAAATTCAATGCCTTGCTCTGGTAGATTTGCACCTAAAAATTAATAGATAGATAGATAGACGGATGGATGGATATATATATCAAGGATGATGTATACCCCTGAAGAGTGCCTGAAAAATGACCTAAACACAAAGGTGTGATATACAGCCAAGTGTACCACTATATACCCCTATCATGAATATAAAAAAAAATCTGTGTTTGAGGAAGTGCCATTGTATTGCAGAAGCAGATGTAATACTAGATTTTAAATCATGTTTACTCATGCGCAGTATGTACAGAGTGTACTGACCATTTTCCACTTGTGTCTGTGTAGTATCAACTGAAACACACTCCTCCCTGCCCACACAGTGAAATCTCCAAAATTTACAGGTGGAGTCAAGTCAATGCTACACTGTACTGTTGGGTAATAGACTTAATTGAGTTGTGACCATGATGTTACAATCTGCAGTAAGTCATTTAGGGATAAAGATGTAATCCACAAATGGCAAGGTAGAATCTACTCTCCTGAAGTGGAGTTAAGTTAAAGTTACACTTGGTGAAAGAAGTACAGCTTGAGACAGGAGATTTCGCAAGCATAGTTTACTGACTACATTCAACAGCACCCTCCACTATCATGAGTGAAATGTGGTCAATACACTTTGTGCATAGTGAACTATATTAATATCCACTGAAGTGAAAACAGTAATCTTGATAATTATTCTGCACTCTGTAGTTAGCTATAAATACTACACTGATGGGTTAGCCATAAATACTACACTGATGGGTTTTGACTCTGTACTTAGCCATAAATACTAGACTGATGGGTTAGCCAAAAAATACACTGATGGGTTAGCCACAAATACTACACTAATGGGTTAGCCATAAATACTACACTGATGGGTTAGCCATAAATATTACACTGATGGGTTAGCCATAAATACTACACTGATGGGTTAGCCATAAATACTTCACTGATGGGTTAGCCATTATACTAAACTGATGGGTTCTGAGTCTTTACTTAGCCATAAATACTACACTGATGGGTTAGCCAAAAAATACACTGATGGGTTAGCCATAAAACTACACTGATGGGTTAGCCAAAAAATACACTGATGGGTTAGCCATAAATACTACACTAATGGGTTAGCCATAAATACTACACTGATGGGTTAGCCATAAATACTACACTGATGGGTTAGCCATAAATACTACACTGATGGGTTCTGACTCTGTACTTAGCCATAAATACTACATTGATAGGTTAGCCATAAATACTACACTGATAGGTTAGCCAAAAAATACACTGACGAGTTAGCCATAAATACTACACTGATGGGTTAGCCATAAATACTACACTGATGGTTAAGCCATAAATACTACACTGACGGGTTAGCCATAAATACTACACTGATGGGTTCTGACTGTTGTTATATTTAATTCACATTAATCAGCTGTATCCTATCAAGCTCAATATTCTGACATCACTAAATTTGAACAAATCTTTAATTTCAGTATATTATGTACATAAAATGTTGGCAAAGTACCTATGGGCAACAATATAAATTTTTGGTGGCAGTTTTCTTCAACCTAATTAAAATGTGTATATGCTTACATGCTACACTGTGTAAACGCAGACAAAATGAAGTTTGTTGGCTTTATAACAAATCTAGGAATTATTAAACCGTACAAAAGACGAATTGCTGCTTACAATGAGTGATTTTCAAATAAAACAATGGACAAACAATCACTTTGAACATTTCATTAAGGTAACGTCACAAGTCCTTCTGTTCTTTAATTGGTATTACATCCTTGGTATAATATGGCAAAATGGTGGCTATTAATTTATAACCCATTACACACTTTTATAACCCATTACACACATTTATAACCCATTACACACTTTTATAACCCCTTACACACATTTATAACCCATTACACACTTTTAAAACTGTCCATCGTGACAGACGTCGGTGTTTCTATCATACGTATATTTTCAGAATGAATCCGAGTAAGCATGAACCTGTAGTAAAAATTAGTTTGCTTGCAAAATTCACTAAAAGAACAAAGACAATTTTTTCACAAAGAGGCCGTTCACGAACCAAAATATTAATTTCAAGAAGCCCAAATATTTTCATATATTTTGTACAAATCAACTCTGACTTCCTTTAAAACACCCCAAAAATGATATTACTGAATGAATTACAAAATTTTTTGTTATGTATTTTTCTAACTTTATAAAGAGTTTTCACAACTTTAAAATAATATTTACCCTAAAGTGCAAGGAAGTAAATACTTCCTTACATTTTATTTCAAAGAATCTTCCAACAAAACAGTAATTTCAAATGATAAATCATGGAGGTACTATGCAAAAAAACATACTCCTTGAGCTTATTGCAAACAACTATATCCCTTGAACATATTGCAAAAAACTATATTCCTTGAACATATTGCAAAAAACTATACTCCTTGAATATATTGCAAAAACTATATTCCTTGAATATATTGCAAAAAACTATACCCCTTGAATATATTGCAAAAAACTGTACTCCTTGAACATATTGCAAAAAACTATACCCCTTGAATATATTGCAAAAACTATATTCCTTGAACATATTGCAAAAAACTATATTCCTTGAACATATTGCAAAAACTATATTCCTTGAACATATTGCAATTAACTATACCTCTTGAACATATTGCAAAAACTATATTCCTTGAACATATTGCAAAAAACTGTACTCCTTGAACATGTTGCAAAAAACTATACCCCTTGAATATATTGCAAAAAACTATACTCCTTGAATATATTGCAAAAACTATATTCCTTGAACATATTGCAAAAAACTATACCCCTTGAACATATTGCAAAAAACTATATTCCTTGAACATATTGCAAAAACTATATTCCTTGAAAATATTGCAAAAAAACTATACCCCTTGAACATATTGCAAAAAACTACACCCCTTGAATATATTGCAAATTACTATATTCCTTGAATATATTGCAAAAACTATATTCCTTGAACATATTGTAAAAAACTATACCCCTTGAACATATTGCAAAAAACTATACCCCTTGAACATATTGCAAAAAACTATACCCCTTGAATATATTGCAAAAAACTATACCCCTTGAATATATTGCAAAAAACTACACTCCTTGAATATATTGCAAAAACTATATTCCTTGAACATATTGCAAAAAACTATACTCCTTGAATATATTGCAAAAACTATATTCCTTGAACATATTGCAAAAAACTATACCCCTTGAACATATTGCAAAAAAACTGTACTCCTTGAACATATTGCAAAATGTAATTTTCATACTTAGAATGCTTGTAGTCATAAAAACGTCACCAAAATATAATTGATTTAGTTCAGTTGGTAGTGTGATCAGTGTGTATGCCAGAGGTCTTAAGTTCAAATTTCATGCAAGATATTATTTTCTCTTCACTGCCTTATTAATCTATCAGAATCAAGTTGATTCAGTTTACTTTTCTTTCCTAAACAAATCACTTCTGGTTTTTCTGTATATCGCTAATTTATAGTTTTAAAAATGTCAGAAAAACACAGTTGCAATATAGCAAAATAATTTGTCATCTAATAATACAATAAGCGTAGCTTTGTAATAGGTTCACAGATGATCCTGTGCTCAGGTAGCAGAGCTGTAGAGAGAGTGTTTTGTCATTTCATGCCTCATAACATTTGGTGATTTACATTATTTCAAAAAAGATAAAGAAAAACAAATCATGATGCATCTTGTGCTCTGTAAATTCTTAATACTTTCTTATGTACAAGGGCATCAGGATGTCCCAACTGCATTTCAATACAAGCACCTTCAATGCTTCTACTGCATTTCAATATAAGCGTATTTGGATGCCCGTATTAGCACTCCATACAAGCACTTCTGAACACCTGTGGTAAACAACAGTGCCATTTGCATGGTAAACTCAGTGTCACCAATATCCTATCTACTAAAACAGGCTTTCTGGAAGTTTCTATGATGTCATACCATGTGCTAGTACAATAGCTGAAGTTTCTACGATGTCATACCATGTGCTAGTGCATTAGATGAAGTTTCTATGTCATACCATGTGCTACTGCATTAGACGGAGTTTCTATGATGTCATACCATGTGCTAGTGCATTAGATGAAGTTTCTATGATGTCATACCATGTGCTAGTGCATTAGATGAATATTCCATGATGTCATACCATGTGCTAGTGCATTAGATGAATATTCCATGATGTCATACCATGTGCTAGTGCATTAGATGAATATTCCATGATGTCATACCATGTGCTAGTGCATTAGATGAAGTTTCTATGATGTCATACCATGTGCTAGTGCATTGGATGAAGTTTCTATGTCATATCATGTGCTACTGCATTAGAAGAAGTTTCTATGTCATACCATGTGCTAGTGCATTGGATGAAGTTTCTATGTCATATCATGTGCTACTGCATTAGAAGAAGTTTCTATGTCATACCATGTACTAGTGCATTAGATGAAGTTTCTATGTCATATCATGTGCTACTGCATTAGAAGAAGTTTCTATGTCATACCATGTGCTAGTGCATTAGATGAAGTTTCTATGTCATATCATGTGCTACTGCATTAGATGAAGTTTCTATGATGTCATACCATGTGCTTGTGCATTAGTTGAAGTTTCTATGATGTCATACCATGTGCTTGTGCATTAGATGAAGTTTCTGTGATTTCATACCATGTGCTAGTGCATTAGATGAAGTTCACATGATGTCATACCATGTGACAGTGCAAGAGATGAAGTTTCTGTGATGTCTTACCATGTGTTAGTGCATTAGATGAAGTTTCTATGTCATATCATGTGCTAGTGCATTCAATGAAGTTTATATGATGTCATACCATGTGCTAGTGCATTAGATCAAGTTTCTATGTAATACCATTTGCTAGTGCATTAGATCAAGTTTCTATGTAATACCATTTGCTAGAGCAATAAATGAAGTTTCTATGTCATACCATGTGCTAGTGCATTAGATGAAGTTTCTATGATGTCATACCATGTGCTAGTGCATTAAATGAAGTTTATATGTCATATCATGTGCTAGTGAATTAGATGAAGTTTCTATGTCATATCATGTGCTAGTGCATTAGATGAAGTTTCTATGTCATATCATGTGCTAGTGTATTAGATGGAGTTTCTATGATATCATACCATGTGCTAGTGCATTAGATCAAGTTTCTATGTAATACCATTTGCTAGTGCAATAAATGACGTTTCTATGTCATACCATGTGCTAGTGCATTAGATGAAGTTTCTATGATGTCATACCATGTGCTAGTGCATTAAATGAAGTTTATATGATGTCATATCATGTGCTAGTGAATTAGATGAAGTTTCTATGTCATATCATGTGCTAGTGCATTAGATGAAGTTTCTATGTCATATCATGTGCTAGTGTATTAGATGAAGTTTCTATGATGTCATATCATGTGCTAGTGCATTAGATGAAATTTCTATGTCATACCATGTGTTAGTGCATTAGATGAAATTTCAATGATGTCATACCATGTGCTAGTGTATTAGATGAAATTTCTGTCATAACATGTTCTAGTGCATTAGATGAATCCAAAATAGCCAATCAGAGGAAAGAGGACATCAGAAATTACCCACAATGCTCTTATCCTTGCAGGTAGAAGTACAGCACCCATACTAACAGATTGATTTTTTATGATTAAATTTATCACAAGACCTTGCCAGTAATCATGAAAAAACTGTTTAATAAACAAAAAGTAACAAAACAAACCCAAAAAGCTTATACAGAAAGACAATAACTTCTCATGCTAAAGCTCAACACTGAGTGAAATCTATATATAGCACATTTAAATGGGACTGACTTCTTGATGTAAAAGGAAGAAAATTGCTGTTTATCATTTTATACTGCAGAAGAGATAAGAAAAAAATATTGATTCTCAAAGCTTATAAAATATGTATATATCAATGCGCAGTTTTCAATAACTAACTGTGCTGTGATGTGTCAACCAATGATTTGCTGTTCTATTTATAGCACACTGTACAATGTTGCAAGCGACATGTATAGTTAGTTGCATTTGAGTGGTAGCCGATATGAGGCAAAGGGTTAAAGAGTGCAAGCCTTGAAGACAAATCCAACTTGCTTCTGATCAGAAAGCACACAAGATTTTTCTTTTATTGCCTGAGACCATTTACTTCTCTACAAACTACAGACTTACTGGCTGTAAGGGGAGGTAAATCCTCTGTAGGGGAGGTAATATCTGTCAACCGAGGGGTTTCCTTAGTCCCAAAAGCAATTTCATGCTGCCGGTATAAGCGATGATGACGAAGCTTTTCTAACCACTGATCAAATGTCTGCATGTCTTTCATCTAAATATAGCGGAAAAAAAAGAAAAATGCAACAAAGGTAAAATTTGCATACTGGAAACATTTTAGCCATTTTGGAATTTGCATTTGTTTACTATATAGCACTGAAATAGTGTTTTGTTAATTTATTCATGAGGGTTCTTTTTTATATTGGGCAAGATAGATGTATCTTGCCCAAGAAAAAACTTGGTATAACTCTGTCCAGTGGGTGAGACAAAAATCATCAGTGAGAATTTCAAAAATTTTATACTCTAAAAATATCACTATATCGTAGTTAGGTGACATACAGCGCAAAATTAAAACATTGTGAAGACTTGCTAAGATTGGACATATGAGAGAGTAAATAACTTGCTATGGAGTGATTACACTAGTAAAAACACTTGGCATTTACATTCAATAACATTTCTTTTTGACCCTGCAATGGTATGCAAAAGATTAGCTAATTACGGTGTTTTTCTTCAATAATCATGTATGTGAGTAATAATACAACATACCTGAATCACATTAACAATTCAATATATTTCCAAGATTAGCTAATAAGTGTTTTTCTTCAAGAATCATGTATGTGAGTAATAAATACAACATACCTGAATAACATCAATAATTCAATCTATTTCCAAGATTAGCTAATTACGGTGTTTTTCTTCAATAATCATGTATTTGAGTAATAAATACAACATACCTGAATCACATTAACATTTCAATATATTTCCAAGATTAGCTAATAACAGTGTTTTTCTTCAAGAATCATGTATGTCAGTAATAAATACAACATACCTGAATAACACCAATAATTCAATCTATTTCCAAGATTAGCTAATTACGGTGTTTTTCTTCAAGAATCATGTATGTGAGTAATAAATACAACATACCTGGATAACATCAATAATTCAATCTATTTCCAAGATTAGCTAATTACGGTGTTTTTCTTCAAGAATCATGTATTTGAGTAATAAATACAACATACCTGGATAACATCAATAATTCAATCTATTTCCAAGATTAGCTAATTACGGTGTTTTTCTTCAATAATCATGTATGTGAGTAATAAATACAACATACCTGGATAACATCAATAATTCAATCTATTTGCAAGATTAGCTAATTATGGTGTTTTTCTTCAAGAATCATGTATATGAGTAATAAATACAACATACCTGAATAACATCAATAATTCAATCTATTTCCAAGATTAGCTAATTACGGTGTTTTTCCTCAATAATCATGTATTTGAGTAATAAATACAACATACCTGGATAACATCAATAATTCAATCTATTTGCAAGCTGATGATTTGGAAAAGCTAGACTTGGTAAAACTACACCATGTTTTTTTTAGTCTAAATGAAAAACAATGACAACAGATCATATCCATGTCAGACTGCAAGGGGTGTTCCGGCTGCACTGCATGTGCTATGGCGTGTTCTTGGTCTCAGCACCAACAGGGACAACCCCTGCAACTCCCTTTTGTACAACCTAATCATTTTGTAGAATGGACTTATTCTGATTAAGGATATGACCTCTTACAGCAGTCATCATATGGAAAAACACTCAAATTTAAGGTTTATATAATTTGTTTCCAAACTGATACTGTTTTTCTATAAAAATTGAAGAAAACAAATCACATATATAAGCTCATCTTACATGAACTATACTTCTTACATCAGTGTAACATATGATCTCTATGACATGATGCCAAATTTTTGACAGTAAAATGTTATAACACAGTAAATGTAATCACATGATGCCAATGTTATGATGCAGTAAATGTTATCACATGATGCCAATGTTATGACACAGTAAATGGTTATCATATGATGAATATGTTAAGACACAGTAAATGTTATCACATGATGCCAATGTTATGACACAGTAAATGTTATCATATGATGACTATGTTATGATGCAGTAAATGTTATAACATGATGACTATGTTATGATGCAGTAAATGTTATCACATAATGATTATGTTCTGACAGTAAATTGTATCACATGATGACTGTGTTATGATGCAGTAAATGTTAACATATGATGACTATGTTATGACACTGTAAATGTTATCACATAATGATTATGTTATGACACTACAAATTTTATCACATGACTGTTATGACACAGTAAATGTTATATGATAATTATGTTATGACAGTAAATGTTAAGACATGATGACCATGTTATGACATGGTAAATGTTAAGACATTACGTAAATGTTATGACACTTTAAATGTAAGCTATGTGATAAAATCTTGATAAGATATATGTGTAAAACAAGAAGATCTTGCTGTTGGATGATTTAAATTTTCATGATACCTTTATATGATACACAAGCTCCTCTGCATCAATGTCTACCCGTCGCCGCTGCCGTTTATGCGCCACAACAGAAAGACCAATGTCGATAAACCCATGGTACTTTCCTTTTTGAACCTAAAACAAAATTCAATGAGCAAAACAAGTTACTGATGAGTAGTGTTTGGGAAGGCCAAACCCAAAGCTTAACCTGTAAATTTCCTTTAACAGTTTGAAATAAATTTAAAAACAAGAGTCCCTCAAATGGACTGGTGCTCTACTGGGCAAAATTAATTTCCAGGAATTCAAGACAAGACCATTTGTTCCTTTTAAATGTTGAGTGTTGAAACCATCTCTGATATTCTTCAGCGATGACATGATTTTCAAATTAGCTGCTGGGGTGCACATATTCTATGTCAGCTTGGCACCATTTTCATTTGGAACAAAGTAGACATCATTTGAAGTCTTTTAGTGAAAACCCCATGTCATAATGATCATCCATTCAGGGGAAGTAGTGACAGAGATTTTTAAGAGATCGTGGCAGCCATATTGGATGTACAACTGGCACCATTTTCATTTAGGACCAAGTAGGTATCATAAGAAGTCTATTGGTGAAAATACCATGTTAATATAGCCATCCATTTGTGAGGAGTAGAGATAGCAATATTTTCAAGATAGCCACCATATGGCCATATTGAGAGTTAGTCATTTTCATTAGGGACTAACTAAATACCATAAGAACTATTCTGATGAAAACGCCATGTCAAAATGACTTTCCACTTAAGAGGAGCAGTGAAAACAAGACTTTCAAGATGGCCACATATTGGACATAAAAATTAGCACCATTTTAATTTAGGATCAACAAAACATTATAAGAAGTCTTTTAGTGAAAACCCCATACTGACATGAATATTCAATCAGAAGAAGTAGTGATGACAACATTTTCAAGCTGGCCACTGTGGCAAACATTAGACATCAGAATGGCACCATTTTCATTTAGGACCAACTCGACATCATAATAAGTCTTCTGGTGAAAACACCATGTCAATATGACTTTTCATTCTGAAGGAGTAGTGATAGCAATATTTTCAAGATAGCTGCTGTAGCAGCAATATTGGACCTCACATTGGCATGATTTTCATTTAGGACCAACTAGACATCATATGAAGTCTTTTGGTGAAGACCCTATGTTAATATGACTTTCCGTTCAGGAGTAGTAACAAGATTTTCAAGATGACTGCTGTGGCAGCCATACTGTATGTCAGATCAGCACCATTATCATTTAGGACCAACTAAACATCATAAAATGTCTTTTAGTGAAAACCTCATGTTGATACAACCATCCATCCAGAAGTAGCGATGACAAGATTTGCAAGATGGCCACTGTGTGGTGGCCATATTGGATGTTAAATTTTATCACCATTTGCATTTAAGACTAACTGGATATCCTAGGAAGTATTTTGTTGAAAACAAAACATCAATATGACTTTCTGTTCAGGTTGAGTTGTGATAACAAGATTTTCAACATGGCTGCTGTGGTGGCCATATTGGATGTCAGATCAGCACCATTTTTATTTAGGGCCTGCTAGACATCGTAAGAAGTCTTTTAGTGAAAACCCCATGTAAATATGACCACCCATTCAGGAGGAGAAGCAATAAGATTTTCACGATGACCACTGTGGTGGCTATATTGGATGTCAATTTTCATTTCGGACCATCCTGAATATGGGATGAATGTTTGTTTCAAGTTTCATGGCAATCCTGCAAGTAGTTTCGGCAAAGTAGCGATAACAAACGTTTGCTAATGGATGGATGGACAACAGACAACAGATGGACAAAATACTATCCCATAAGTCTTTCTGGTCTATTACCAGTAGAACTAATAACATACAAAACTTGGCCTTTGTGTTCATTGACAATGCTATCAATCAAACGTTCTTTAAAGTCATTATTGTCAGCTTTTCAGCCACTCCAAAAATCACATGCACATGAGATTAAAACATAAAGTAGCGCTTACAAATATAATAATTTTCACCAGGTATGAGGGAATACAGCGCATATGCCTGATGTGGAAAATCTGAACTTTTTATATCACATCCTGAATTGCTGCTTTTACATCAAGGGCAAATAATATTTACAAATGTTGGCAAAATTCTGTTCCATTAATTTATCCAAACAAATATGTTACAATTGCTTAATTTGGATTCAATAAGCAGTATGGGAAATTACAAGTACTATATGGTTACATTTTATTTGACACCCAAAGCTACACACAGACATCCCTCTTTTGCAACTTGATTGAAACAACAGCATGTATCACATGCATTCTCTGACATTGTAAGCGCTTGTACTAGACTGACAGCCAGTCTCATCAGTTTCTAATCTCTTTACCTATTCAGGCCAGGTAAGTGGTAAGTAAGTGAGATATGACTATGCCAAAGGGGCTAATGAAGTCTGCAGCAAGACCATGTTACCAACACAAAATCATGTCAGTAAAACTGACCAATATGATTTCTGAAATTGTCACATGTCAAAATAGTATCTATACTATCATAAAACTCAAGATTTAATAAGTCTGTGCCACCAATATTACTGTACCTTAATGGAAGATTTAGACAGTTGCTAATCCATGATTTTCCCTGCTAGAGAGGACCAACCAGGATTGGTCACCTCTCAGATTCCATCAAATTCTGATTTACCATGGTAACCTGAGGGGTTGGGGGAAGGACATACTTAATGAGAATGTTGCAGATCAAAAAAAGGATGTCAACAGACCAGGCTTTGGGTCTATGAGTAGGTAGATGAGGGTTGGGAGCTTGATGTTCCACTTTAACAAAGAAATGTCCATTAGGATTGACACAGACAGGTGCAGATTCAACTGAAGACCAGTCCAAGGGATTGTCCTGATTGAATCACCTGACTCCATCTGGGCAGTGAATCCACTAGGACATCGATCCCGATTGGGGGTTGTCGAACTTTAATTTGGATTTGTTGACAATGACACCACCAGGAAAAATCCCAAACCAACAAGGCAGAGATCTGGAGGACCTCATTCCTCCCTTGACCTTCTAGGGTACCTGTTGACAGCAGGCACTGGAAAGAATCAGAATGCCTTTCCAGATTGCATCCCCTGACATCATCAAAAGCCATGCAGTGTAGTTTTTATCTTCGGGAGAATTATGTGTGTGTCAGACACTCCTGAAGGGCTTGAAATGGGTGCCCCAACCAAGTCATGCTGGCATCCATGCAAATTGAGATGTCTGGTGGCTAGCAATGAAACGGCATGCCCGCTGTAAGCTATGAGAGAACCTGTCACTTGCTGAGATGGAGCCTCATGTAGTCCAAAGCTTCAATCATTCGGTCCAGTTGGCAAATTTTTGGAGGCCACTTAGGTAGTAGTATGATCAATATGGGTCTTGTATATGAGTGACCCTAGCAGGATGATCTGCAGCCCCATCAAGTGGTAAACACAAAGTTTTCTGACTGCATGTCCATGTGAGTTAAATGCTGGAATATGATACAATCAAATCTGTCTTTATAGACAAGGGGTCTGAGGCAAAATGATGAGAAAAAATGGGATTTTGTGTCTTTGCCACTCGACTCATGGAGGATATTCTCAAGATAGTTTCATGTTCAGGACAAGATGTGGTCCTGAATGTGATGTCCTTGGGAGTGAGCCTCATGAATTTCTGTGAAGACCCATACAATTGGAATACGATAGCATGCATCTTGGAGGTCTCAGGTGACCATGGAGTCCCTCTTGGATGGTGCTGAAAGGTTGACTTCAGTGTCTCTATCCTTAGCTTAGGTGCCCTTGTGTGTTATGCATTATATTTGTTTACAATCTCTACCACCCTTTTCTGATGGAGGGTATCTGTAGTTAGTTTTTTTTAAGTCTTCCTCCAACCAGGATAATGGAAAAGAGAAGCACAAGCATGGTATCATTTTCTACAGTAAGAAAGGCAGCAGGGAGATGAACTGGGCTGAAATCAGTCATTCTCTCCATGTGCTGTCTCTTGCTTTGGGAAACAGGGTGGTTGACAAAGGGTAAGGTTTGGTCAGGAGTGCCTTAGTGGGGTCCTTCCTTTTTCTTTCATCCCTCTTGGGAAAGGAAGGCAGGACCCTGGGCTGCTGGGCCCATGAGAGAGTTCCCGCTTTGCCAGCCTGTTTCCTGTCCTCCTCTATATGGTTGTGGAATAGAAGGTTGGAAGACAAAGGCTGAGGTCTTGTCTTGTGGTGGTTTTTGAGCAGCATGAACATGGATATAAATGCATCTCTCTGCAAGCTAATTAATGGAAGCAGCTATGGAACTAGAGAGTAAGTGTTGAGATATCTTGCTGAGAACACGCGATTAATTCCGAGGCGAGATGTCAGGAAGGATCTCAATGGTGAGTTCAAGGCTATTCAAATTAAGCATGGACCCAATAGCTAAGATGTTACAAACCAGTTACTGAGGATGGTCCTAACACTGACAGGCCTGCAATATTTCTGCTGTTGGCTGGAACTTTGGTGTGGAAGAATAGCATGTGTATTTGTAATAGGCAGCACTGAAATTAGACAGGAGTGGTCATTGTGAGAAGAAAGACCTGCTGATGCTTTGGACTTGAAGATGCCTCATGAAGCAGTGTGAAATGTCAGTGACTCAGGCAGACTGTGGTAACTGCTTGAAGAAGACTGGTCTTTCTTGGTTAAAAGGTTAACAGATGCATGAATTTTAAAAGTATCCACTGATGGAGCAAAAAGGAGGATAGAACACTGGAGGAAGAAGCCTGAAGATTTCTTCAATGGATACACAGAAGTCATCTTCCTTGGACATTGTCAGATTGAGTAGAAAATAAGGGGCAAACATATGTGTCCAAAGTCGAGTTGTGGGACAACAAAGAATAATCCTGTGATAGTAGAGATAACTGAACAGGTGTATGGGGAAACTGTAATCTCCAGGCATTGGCTCTGTGTGTCATTGAAAGTCTGAGATGAGAACTGGGTATCTCAGAAAGGGAAATTGCCATAACCAATACTGGCTTGTAATGGAGCCAGAACCAGTGAAGGAATGGTCAAGTGCAGGTCAGCATTATAGGTCAAGTACTGGATATCATGGGCTACCTGATCACCAAATCCAGTGCGATTGCAATAGGCATCTGTGAGAAAGCCAGTACAGGAACTGACGTGACTAGATGTCTACATCTTGAATCTGCAACTGGGTATGCCAAGAAGACAGACCATCTTACCTAGAGACATTGCCAGGACTGGAGTCAATGAGGTATGAGACCAGCTGATGCCTGGTCCCAAGGTCAATGTTTCAGATACTGAATTGATCTGTATATTACAGCTAGTACCAGGGTACACTTGCAGTGATGGATTGTCAGGACTTGTCCATGTGCGTCACCATATCATGGCAGTCGTGGCCTGGTAGTCTCTTCAGTGCTGACATGACCAGAGGGGAGTGGTGGAAAAGTTGTCACACTTGATGAAGGAAGTGGGGAGTGGCAGCCATGGTGGCAAAGAATGTCATGCCTTTTTCTTGATCAGTGACTTCATGGCCTCAAACGACTGTAACATTAAGATTTCTGCAAATGAGACAACATCAGTAGCAAGGCAAATAGCATCCACATCCTTTAAAGACCACTTTCTGGCTCTCTTGCTAGCCTGGGACCAATGTCTGGCAGAAACCACTACCCATCTGTCTTTTGTCTACTGAGCACAGATTTTACATATATGAACTGACTTACACCCCATATGGGTTATGCATGTGGGGTGACTATCTCCAGTCATGCCCCACATTTAGTCCTGCCCTTATGATAACTGTAATTAAAGAGAAGAAAACAATGACATATACATTCAAAATCAGTCAGGTGTTGTGCTTGGTTTAAAGGTGAAGTGGATGCTAAAAAATGGAATAAAAGGCACAGAAAATTACAGAAATTATTACTGAGAATAAGTACTATTGACCACTGAAGCAGAGAACCAAAATATATGTCTATGACAAGGACAGTGGAAAATGTGGTAAAAACACAGATGGAGTGTACTTCCCTGTGATAAGAAAATTAAAACTTCAGAATGACACAAATGGAAGGTATATGTGAGGCCTGTAAAGATAGTGAGCTGACAAGGCATGAGTGGAAGTAGTACTGATGAATCATGGGATTATGTGCCAATTCCTCTATCAAAGGGGAGTCCACTCTTGTTGGCCTCATCAAAATCAACCAGCCTTTAAAATTTGGCTAAAATTAAATAATTTATTGTACAGAAATGAAAGTGGGTGGATCTGACAATCAAGTCCAGTAATTCCACTAAACAATGCCAAACACTGACAATCAAATGCATCCAAGGTCTCATGAAAATCAAGCTGCATATCAAATTTGGTTGAAATAAGTATTACTCTGCTAAACATGAATGCAGAACACTGAAAAACTGAGCACAGCCAAAGTCTCATCAATGTAAAGCAGCATACCAAATTTGGTTGAAATCCAATAATAGAGCGAAATACTGTGCAGAAAAGAAATTGGAAGGGTCTAAAAAATGAGGGACTATATCTCTGCTAAGCAATGATGCAGAAGGCTCAAATTTAGCCAAGGTCTCATCAATATCAAGCTGTATACCAAACTTGGACAAAATCCAATAATAACTAAGGCAGAGTCAGTGTAGAAACAAAAGTGGATGGGTCCAACAATCAGGGGTAATAACTCTGCTAAACGATAACACAGAATGCTGAGAACTGAATTCAACCAATGCACCATCAATATATAGATGCATACCAAATATGGTTGAAATCCAGTAATAATTAAGGGAGCTATTGTGTGAAAAAAAATGTGGGATGGATGGATGGAAGGAAGAATGGATCAACTGAAGGACAGACAGACAAGCACAATTTAATAACCTCCACTTTTCAAACAACAAGTCAAAAGTTTAATTTCTTTTTTACACTTGGGAGGTTGTGATTTGTGAGGTTGTGTATGTTCTAATACAATATGAAAGTGTATTTGAAGAAGAAAGTAGAAATCTATGTCATTAATATTCACAATACACAACTATGTCATTAATATTCATAGTACATAACTATATCATTATTATTCATCATATATCATCGTATATTACATGTCCCATACTTACATCACTAGATGATTTTGCATAGTACAGCATTCCATTTTGAAGGAAAAAATATCTCTGCAAAGAAAAAATATAAATCATTTTTTCAAACTAGATAAGGTGTGTTATTTATGATGTATCTATATCTTGTTTACTTACTATCCAAGTACGTTTAAAGTAGTTACTTATGGTACAAATTGGTTACTGAATGGAAATTACATCAACCTACTTCAAAAGCTGCAAGGATCATTGTGACATTGTCTAAACAGAATCATAACAAAATGACTCCAGAATGAAAACTTCATCTTGCAAACTCATTAAACCTGTAAAGGTACATGTATAAAACAGCCCACTGTAACCCAGTTTATTGTGCAGACTGGTCACATATTTTGGTTCTTGTGAGACTGTTCTTATACCAATCACATCTCTTTGTTCTTATACCAGTCAGATCTCTTTAAACTGACCAATCAAATCTCTTTATATTGTCCAATCAGATATCTTTAAACTGACCAATCAGATCTCTTTATACTAACCAATCAGATTTCTTTAAACTGACCAATCAGAGCTCTTTATACTGACCAATTGGCTCTCCTTATACTGATCAATCAGATCTCTGTATACTGACCACGTCTATAAATAACTAAAATCTCAGTCCGAACAGAATTCAGTTTAGGGAAGGTTTACAGCCTATTCCTTATTTCACAAGAAATCAAAGTTCAAAACAAAGAATAAAATGTGAGTTTTCCAACTCCTTAGTAACATACAGTTACTTAAATTGATCTTAGTTTCACAAAAGAGTTCCATGAATGCCATAATCTTAGTTTCACGAAAAAAGAGTTCCATGAATGCCATAATCTTAGTTTCACAAAAAAAAGAGTTCCATGAATGCCATAATCTAAGTTTCACAAAAAATGAGTTCCATGAATACTATAATCTTAGTTTCACAAAAAAAGAGCTAAATGATCTTAGTCTGAAAGAATTCCATGAATGCCATAATCTTAGTCTGAAAGAGTTAAATGAATGCCATAATCTTAGTCTGA
This sequence comes from Margaritifera margaritifera, assembly GCA_029931535.1. Classification (NCBI taxonomy): domain Eukaryota; kingdom Metazoa; phylum Mollusca; class Bivalvia; order Unionida; family Margaritiferidae; genus Margaritifera; species Margaritifera margaritifera. The sequence goes on along the minus strand of JAQPZY010001437.1, from coordinate 1,092,421 downwards.
AAGAGTTAAATGAATGCCATAATCTTAGTCTGAAAAAGTTAAATGAATGCCATAATCTTAGTCTGAAAGAGTTAAATGAATGCCAAAAACATAGTCTGAAAGAGTTCCATGAATGTCATAATCTTAGTCTGAAAGAGTTCCATGAATGTCATAATCTTAGTCTGAAAGAGTTAAATGAATGCCATAATCTTAGTCTGAAAGAGTTCCATGAATGCCATAAACATAGTCTGAAAGAATTCCATGAATGCCATAATCTTAGTCTGAAAGAGTTCCATGAATGCCATAATCTTAGTTGGAAAGAGTTCCATGAATGTCATAATCTTAGTCTGAAAGAGTTCCATGAATGCCATAAACATAGTCTGAAAGAGTTCCATGAATGCCATAATCTTAGTCTGAAAGAATTCCATGAATGCCATAATCTTAGTCTGAAAGAGTTAAATGAATGCCATAATCTTAGTCTGAAAGAGTTAAATGAATGTCATAATCTTAGTCTGAAAGAGTTAAATGAATGCCATAATCTTAGTCTGAAAGAGTTCCATGAATGTCATAATCTTAGTCTGAAAGAGTTCCATGAATGCCATAAACATAGTCTGAAAGAGTTCCATGAATGCAATAATCTTAGTCTGAAAGAATTCCATGAATGCCATAATCTTAGTCTGAAAGAGTTAAATGAATGCCATAATCTTAGTCTGAAAGAGTTAAATGAATGTCATAATCTTAGTCTGAAAGAGTTAAATGAATGCCATAATCTTAGTCTGAAAGAGTTAAATGAATGCCATAATCTTAGTCTGAAAGAGTTAAATGAATGTCATAATCTTAGTCTGAAAGAGTTCCATGAATGCCATAATCTTAGTCTGAAAGAGTTCAATGAATGCCATAATCTTAGTCTGAAAGAGTTCCATGAATGCCATAATCTTAGTCTGAAAGAGTTCCATGAATGTCATAATCTTAGTCTGAGAGAGTTCCATGAATGCCACAATCTTAGTCTGAAAGAGTTCAATGAATGTCATAATCTTAGTCTGAAAGAGTTCCATGAATGCCATAATCTTAGTCTGAAAGAGTTCCATGAATGCCATAATCTTAGTCTGAAAGAGTTAAATGAATGCAATAATCTTAGTCTGAAAGAGTTCCATGAACGCCATAATCTTAGTCTGAAAGAGTTCCATGAATGCCATAATCCTAGTTGCACACGAAAAGAGCTCCATGAATGCCATAATCTTAGTCTGAGAGAGTTCCATGAATGCCACAATCTTAGTCTGAAAGAGTTCAATGAATGTCATAATCTTAGTCTGAAAGAGTTCCATGAATGCCATAATCTTAGTCTGAAAGAGTTCCATGAATGCCATAATCTTAGTCTGAAAGAGTTAAATGAATGCAATAATCTTAGTCTGAAAGAGTTCTATGAACGCCATAATCTTAGTCTGAAAGAGTTCCATGAATGCCATAATCTTAGTTGCACACGAAAAGAGCTCCATGAATGCCTATTCAATGCAAAAAGTGCCAGTTACATCTCCCTAAAATATAATTACAGCTTTATGGCCTATCTTTGGCCTTACAATCATAATGCCTAATGAAATGCAAAGTCAGAAATATGATTTTGTGTGAGAATGAAATTTCAAGGTTTCAAAGTAAACAGATTGTTCTGCATGATTACAATTTGATGGGATCATACTGTTGACCTTAACAATCAATTTCAACAAAAATGTTTTGATGGTGGCTTTCAATTTTGAACATTTGTTATCCAATATCCACCAGACTATGGGAAAACTTATTTTCAAATGCTATCAATTAAATTATGTTACATTTGAAGATTTTGCTCACAAGTACAATTACAATTACAGTGCTGCACCTTAAATGAACCCAGGGGCCATTTTGCGATCCCAAACAATCAGGCCCCTGAATTTAACAAATCCCTGTGTTTTATTATCGGGGGGCAAAAGCATGTAAAATGTCCCCATGACAGTTCAACCAAAATGCAACACTGTACAGGTAATTACCCACTTTTTGAGCAGAGTAATTGATTAAATTACTACTTTTGAAATTTAATCAATTTTTTTCAGTGAAAGGGTCCGTGATTTACCCTAATATTTGGGTAAATTGTTTCTCTCTCCACCCTGGATTTGGCAAATTTGAAGAAAATAGGGAGAAGTAAATGCAGAAAGTTCAAAATGTATGATGTTCAAAAAATTCAATATAATTTCTTTTGGCACATTTTCATGTCAGATGATTAAAATACTAATGAAATACACTATTTGGGGTGTGTGTGTGAAATTTTCATGTCAGATGACTAAAATATTGATGAAATACATTATACTAGTAAAACTTTATAAATATAATAAAACTTTTCTATTTTACTTCACCCCAGTTGCTGTTTAACATAGATACTGCATAAAACAACCATATAGAAAATAGGGTACAGTAACAAATATGCAACAATTTTCACGGTAAAAGTGCTCTTTTCATACATTTATAGGGTGCAATATTAGATAAAATTATTAATCTTTTTTGTAATGGAGCTGGATTCATTCATTTGCTCATAATTTGCTTCCAATTTGGCAACACAAATTCAAATTTTCACTAGTTTTCTCAAGGATCATGTGTGAACTTTCAGCAGGAATTCCACTGATAGCGATGTAATTTCTGGCATTTATGATCATCAAATTAGCACCAACATTGACTACAGAGTGTAAAACTGGGGGAGTTCCAGAGATAGAAATGTAATTTCTGGCATTTAAGATCATCCAATTAGCACCAAAATTGAGAACAGAGTGTCAAACTTCTTTTTTTGACTGTCCACCTTCCTCTCTGAAGGAAATTCGACACAAAAAAGTCAACGTTTTACTTTGATTGTTAATCGATTGCAATGAAACAAAATCAGATGGGGGAAATATCACTCAATGCAAAGTGATATGAGCTTCACTTTTTGTACATGTCTAGGTGAAATGACAGATTCTAGGGTAACTATTTCACCCAATTTGCCCCCTAGCATGGATGCTGAGTAAATTCACTGTTTTTATGCGTTACCTATTTTCATTGATTTCATGGTTACTACAATCAACTAATTTAAAGCTCAATGTACAATGATCCCTCTTATGGAAAGAACAGGACCTCTTCCCAATCCACAAATTTATAAGTACATGTACTGGTGAAAATGTCATTCTTTCCAAAGGGACTGATGCTCTACTGGCCAAAAAAAACTTCCTGGAATGCAAGAAAAGTGTGTTTCTTCCTTGTAACTGCTGAGTACTGAAACCATCTCTGATATTCTTTAAAAACTCCAGCATACCAAATTTGGTAACACACGTTTTCTTATTTTTGAGTTAACATGTTCACATGATACCTGTAAGAGTACAAAATTCTTGGTCATAACCTTTGACCTTAAACCTGATATCATCGACAGAAGATCACTGAACTTATCTAAGAAGTCTTTTATTAAAAAAGACTATGTCTCTATGGCCAGACATTAAGAAGTAGCCATAACAAGATTTTCAAGATGGCAACCATGTGACCCATATTGTAGGTCAGATCGGAATCATTTTCATTAGGACCAATCAGACATGATAAGAAGTCTATTGATTAAAACCAAATGTAGGTATGGTTATTCATTTAAGAGAGGTAGCAATAACAAGATCTGATGGCCATATTGGTGGTAATATTATCAGCATTTTCATATAGTACCAAGTAGACAACACATCTCTTTTAGCGAAAATGACATGTAGATGCAACGATCCATTTAGGAGGAATAGTGATAACAAGATTTTCAAGATAGCCACCATTGCATTCATATTGGATGTCTGAGGGGGGCATCATTTTCATTTAGGACCAACTAGTCATCATAACTCTTTCAGTGAAAACCACATGAAAAGCTATCCATTCAGGAGTACTGATAACAAGATTTTCAAAATGGCTGTCATAGTGGCCATATTGGATGTCTGAGTAGATAACAAGATTTTCAAAATGGCTTCCATAGTGGCCATATTTGATATCCAAAGGGGCATAATTTTCATTTAAGACCAACTAGACATCACAAGTCTTTTAGTGAAAACCCTATGAAAGACCATCCATTCAAGAGTTGTGATAACAAGAATTTCCAAATGGCTGCCATGACAGCTATATTGATGTCTAAGTGGATATCATTTTCATTAAGGACCAACTACACATCATAAGCCTTGTAGTGAAAACCCCATGAAAGACCATCCATTCAGGAATAGTGATAAGGTTTTCAAGATGGCTGCCATGGTGGCCATATTGGATATCTGAGAAGGCATCATTTTCATTAAGGACCAACTAAACATCACAAGTCTTATAGCTAAAACAGCATGTCAATACAACAATATGTTCAGGAGAAGTAGCAAAAACAAGATTTTCAAGATGGTTGCCATGGTGGCCATATTGGAGGTCAGAGCAATAGCATTTTCATTTAGAACCAACAAATACTAAACATCATATGAAATCTTTTTGTAAAACCCCATGTCAATATGACAAATAGATTCCGGATGAGTAATGATAACAAGATTTTCAAAATGGCCAGACTAGTCAAATTGTGTTATCTTCCAACCAAAGCACATGTGATATTGTACAGTATTCAAAATGCAAAAAGTTACATTTTATTTTGGTATGATAATTTTTAAGAGTATTATAAGCCATGTAGAACCCACAAAATATGCTGAAATAAACAAAACAATCAGGACCAATGGTAAAAGTATATTCATAAAATTAAAAACCCTCCAAATTTAACTATAAGCTTTTTTAACATTTAAAGAATTTAAAACCAGTTTCAAGTTGCAAGTGTATGTTTATGACAATGTAATCAACTAATCATTCTGTAAGTAAGTAGTATTGACTACAGGCTATTTTGGACTAATTGATTAAATTACAATTACTGTAGTATTTATCATCAATTTTCGTGGTTTTCGTTGTTGCCCCGAACCAAAAATTTAAATGTCCAACGAAAAATTAGCCGCATATGATGATGACGCAACCCCCCCCCCCCCCCGTTCATTTTCTTACACTGTGTCGTTCCTAGAGATTAAGGAACCTACTAGTATTTCATAAATCAAGGTCAATACTGTAATTTGGGAATAAAATATTAGCTTTTACACGTGTTTGTTTTATTTCAAACCTTTGAAAAAAGAATTATAAAGCATTTTATATTGCTTCAATGCACGTGTCGATAAGATATCCGATAGCTGTAATTGCCACTCACTGCCTTAAATCGATATGCGAGATAAATAAGGATAGAGAGAAACGAGAAAAAGCACAAGGTATTCAAACACTAGTAATGTTGAAAATGAAAGAAAGAATAATAAAAATAATAGTATATGAAAATTAAATTAAATACTTATTCAAATCAATCCTTCACTCGAGTACGACTGTTGTTGAACAATTTAAATCCTCCTGAAACCACATTTCATAATATCCATGCATTTTTAATCCAAAAGAACAACAAGCCTGTAAAATACTAGAACTATTGCTTGAAGCACTATGATTAATGAAACACTACATATTTACACTAATTACAGCAGAGTATTAAAGCTCACACTTCAATGATTTTTGGACAAAGCCACTGTATCAACATCATGTCAAACAAGTCTCCATGTACACACTATTGATTGTCAGGTAAATAATCCCCAAATTGCAGAATTAAACAAGTCCAGCTTTCTCCAAACCACTGATAATTAGGTCACATCTTTCACTCATTGTCGCATGAGCTGCAATTATCCATTCAGCCCGAATTGGCTTGATTAATGAGGTTGCAATCAGTGATCGTCACCAGTAGCATCTTCCTCTTTTTCGTGACGGCCTCCATGACCTGTTTAGCATACCAGTTGTGGAAGTGTGGTTTTAATTATTCTTTGTACTCTTTATTTATTGTCAAGTCTAGTGGTTGAAGTTGGTCTGTACATGAGGCAGGCACAAACAAATGCGTGATTCCACTGTCTTTCAATTTAGTTAGCATCTTCTCACATTGATGGGCTCAAGACGCATCAAATATTGCCACTGTCTGCTGATTGCATTGAGCAAAGGGCAGCCGGTCACGTGTTTTATTCCCTTTATGGATAGTGGTTTAAGTTAGAGATCATACAGGTTACTTTAATAACTGATTGACTTAGTGTTGTAGTCTGCGTCGGCTTCCTTTGATGTTGAGCACTTAGACGAAAACACGGTGTTAGTGATTGACCTTGACATGTGTGTTATTTGTGATCATCGAGGCGGTAGTATTGTTTTAATGTTGTTGGCTGCGTCGGCTTAAATTGATGTTATTCACTTGGACAAAAACTCAGTGTCAGTATTGAACTTGTCAGGTTTTTGATTTGTGCTTATACATGTGAAAGTACTGTTATAAACATTCAAGTGACCGCCGTTTGCGTCTGCAGTTTTATTCTTTTTTATTCTTTATTTTGGGTATTTGTAGAGGTTAAACCACGAAATTAAACACTTAGTAATATGCAAACTTTGACAGGCAAAACCACGAATTTAAGTACCCACGAAAATGTCTTTTTTTTACAAAAACCACGAAAATTGAGCCCCACGAAAATAAATGATACTAGAGTATATGTAATTACAAAATGTCTGATTACAATTACATTATATTAATAAAAAATCAGTAATCAATTACATTTGGTTACTTTAAATAACAGTAATTAGTTACATTTGATTACTTATGTTATGTATGATGTTTATATAATATTATAAATATTTTAGGAAATTATAAATGTTTCTTCACTTTAATATCTGCTTAAATCTTAATGTTATCAGGAAAAACATGTTTAACTAGTGTCCTTGAATTAGGTTGTTTTGATCAATATGTTTTCTCAATTTGAAGGTCAAGGTTGAATTTTGTTTACAAGTAAAATTCCATTAAGATGACACATGTTCTAGAACATTCTGTCATGTGACCAATCTTTATATATGCCATGTTTGGTGGACATTTATTCAGTTTTGACATTACCATCAGTCTTGTAAAGAGCTATTACAGTTGTGAAAATTCATTCCAAATTCTAAGAGAGGAATTATTTTAAATATTCATTGGATTATAACAGTGCTCATAAACTTTTGGATTTTGGATTTTTAATTGATGATTTTGGAATTTATGTGAACTTATTCAGAGATTTTGGAATACTTCATTTTGACATCAGCACATCAAGATTACTAGTACATCAGGACTTTGGAGACCATTAGCACATCATAACATTCAAGGACACAGCCGTGAATTCGGAACATTCTATATTTCGGACTTGTGATTAGAACAATCATTCTTATTGGATTATTAGGATTTCAAAACACATTATTGTAAGTGACTTTTTGATTTTTCATTTTAATTATCTAGTAATAAATTGCTTGTTGATTTTTACTTGATTTGTTGGTTTCACTTTCTTTCTGTTACATTTTTCTTAGACCATAGAGTCGTAACAGAAATTGGGGGCTCGTCCGGGATTGAATTTCTTTAAAGCATATTAGAGATATTAAAGTTATCTTTGAAATTCATATTGATTTTGTCTTGGAATTTTTCTTTTTGTCTTTGGCAAAGATTTTTAATAGAGAAATTTTTTGTGTGTGAAACCAACAAGCATTTACAATGGCATCTAATGTTCAGAATTTCATTTCAAAACCTACCCAGGAGGGGTTAGAGTGCATGAGAAAGGATGAGTTGCTCGAGCTTGCCAGAAAATACAGTCTATCTGAGGCAAAATTATCATTGACAAGACAGGAGATAAAGATTATTTTAATTCAGTATTTAGTAGGAAAGGGAATTTTTGAAAATAGTGCTTTAAGTTTGAAGAGAAAGCCTGTATCTGGTTCTGACAGGAAATTAAGGGAATTAGAGTTAAAGAACCAGATGGATTTAGAGTTGGCAAAGCTTCAGATTCAGAGAGAGAGGGAGAAAGAAGAGAGGCAGATACAGATGGAGAGAGAGAAAGAAGAGAGGCAGATGGAGAGAGAAAAAGAAGAGAAGCAGATGGAGAGAGAAAAAGAAGAGAGGCAGAGAGAGAGAGAGAGAGAGAGAGAGAGAGAGAAAGAAGATAGACAAATACAAATGCAGATGCAGATGCAAAGAGAAGAAAGGGAAATGCAATTTAAGTTAAGAGAATTAGAACTGGCAAACAGAGCACACTCCACTCCTTTAAACACAAGTCCAGGTTTTGATGTTACTAGGTATATTAGGTTAGTACCCCCTTTTCAGGAAAAAGAAGTAGATAAATACTTTCTTCATTTCGAGAAAATTGCTGAAAACTTGAAATGGCCCAGAGAGCATTGGACTTTGTTATTACAAAGTGTACTAATTGGCAAAGCTCGTGAAGTCTACATTTCACTGTCAGTACAACAAAGCACTGATTATGATGTGGTTAAGGAGTACATCTTGAAAGCTTATGAGTTGGTACCAGAGGCATATCGACAAAGGTTTAGGAATTGTAGAAAAGAAACTGGACAAACTCATGTCGAATTTGCAAGGGATAAAGAACAAACTATTTGATAGGTGGTACTCAGCCAAGAAAGTTGATCAAGCTTATGATAACCTCAGACAGCTCGTATTAATTGAAGAGTTCAAGAGGTGCATCCATAGTGATGTTAAAACCTATCTTGATGAGCAGAATGTGGAAACTTTGGAAAATGCTGCTCATATGGCTGATGATTATTCCTTGACTCACAAAATTTCATTTGGCAATAAGTCGTCCTCTCAGCAGTTTTCTGGTAAAAAACCATTTCAATCTCATTCGAGTACTTCCAAATTTCACAACAGCACAACTGTTAGGAATCAAACATCTGATAAGACTGATCAGAAATCCTTATCTCTTCCTACGTGCACTTATTGTAAAACGAAAGGGCACGTTATTTCTGATCGCTTCAAGTTGAAAAATAAGCAACAGAGAAAAGACAGAGCTTTTCCAAATGCTCTTATTTCTACGAGGTCAAGGTCACGGTCTTGTATTGAAAGCAATACATTTGTTGGGTCAATCCCCAGTCTGATTCTATTTTGGAGGCTTATGAACCATTTATGTCAGAAGGTTCTATATCACTTATTGGTGATTCTGCCAAGCCTATCCCAATTAAAATATTAAGGGACACTGGAGCTTCTCAGAGTCTTTTATTGTCAGGTACTTTGCCTTTGTCTGAGGAGTCTTCTTCAAGTGAAAGTGTTCTTGTTCAGGGAGTAGAGTGCGGCTTTGTAAATGTTCCTCTTCATTGTGTAAATTTGGCATCAGACTTAGTTTCTGGACCTGTGACTGTTGGGGCAGTGACTTCTTTACCCATAGAGGGTGTTCATTTATTACTAGGCAATGACCTAGCTGGAGATAAGGTTGTGGTTAATCCACTTGTAACTGACAAGCCTTGTTTGGATCAGAAAGTTGATCCTGTCGAAACTGAAATCCCTGATTTGTACCCTGCTTGTGCAGTTACTAGAGCTATGGCAAAAAGAGCTCTTGAGATTGATGTTGATCAGGATATTATTCCTTTAGCTGACACATGTATTGGTCAGTCTTTTGATGAGGTCACTTTTTCCTCAGGTATTGATCAATCAAATGGTATTGATCACAGTGATCCTCTTTTGGCAACTCATTCTTTGTTCTACTCAGGGTGACAAACGACAATCTCTTGTCGTTGAACAGGAGCAAGATCCCGAGATATCTTGTTTGTTTCAGAGGGCTATTAGTGAAACTGAAGCCACACAAGTTCCAGTGTGTTACTTTGTGAAAAATGGGGTCCTTATGAGGAAATGGAGACCACCTGATGTACCCGCTGGTGACGAGTGGTCAGTGAGCTATCAAATTGTTGTTCCTAAGTCATATCGACAGGAAATTCTTAATTTAGCCCATGTAACTCCTTTGGCTGGTCATTTAGGAGTCCGTAAGACTTATCACAAGATCTTGAATCCTTTTTATTGGCCGAAACTCAAAAGTGATGTTTCTAAATACTGCAGATCTTGTCACACTTGTCAAATGGTAGGAAAACCCAATCAGAAGATACCTAAGGCTCATCTGCAACCTATTCCTGCATTTGATGAACCATTTAGTAGAATAATAGTAGACTGTGTTGGTCCTTTACCTAAAACCAAGTCAGGCAACCAATACTTGTTGACCATCATGTATGCATCTACAAGATTTCCAGAGGCAATTCCTCTGAGAAATATAAAAACTAAAACTATTGTGAAAGCTTTGGTGAAGTTTTTTACACTTGTTGGCCTTCCCAAATCGGTCCAGTCAGATCAAGGGTCAAATTTTATGTCTGGAATTTTCCAACAAGTTATGCATGAATTAGGCATTAAACAGTTTAAATCTTCTGCCTATCACCCTGAAAGTCAAGGTGCTTTGGAAAGATTTCATCAAACCTTGAAGAATATGATTCGATCATATTGCTTTGATACAGAAAAGGATTGGGATGAGGGTGTTCATTTGTTGTTGTTTGCTGTTAGGGAATCAGTTCAAGAGTCGTTGGGTTTTAGTCCCTTTGAACTAGTTTTTGGTCATACTGTCCGTGGACCATTGAAATTATTGAAAGAGAAACTTCTTTCAAATGAAGATTCAAAGATTAATCTTCTTGATTATGTCTCTGATTTCAAATACAAGTTGTCAAAGGCCTGTGAAGTAGCAAGAACTAATCTTCACACTACTCAGTCAAAAATGAAATTAAGGTATGACAGAAATACACAGGAAAGGAGTTTTAAACCTGGTGACAAAGTTCTGGCTCTCTTTCCCATACCTCAAAATCCTCTTCAGGCTAAATTTTTTGGTCCTTATACCTTTGGAAAGAAAGTAAATGACTTAAATTATATCATTAACACTCCTGGGAGACGGAAACAGAAACAACTTTGTCATATAAATATGTTAAAGGAATATTTTGACAGAGATAGCCCAGCTAATTATTCAGTTAATTTAGTTGTACCTGTCCCACACAGTGAAGATATCAACGATGGAGTACAATCAGACTATAGTGACTCTGGTATAACCAATCTTCGGAATTCAGAAATATTGAACAGCCTAGACCAGAAACTTTCACATCTACAACAACAGGAAAGAAATGAACTAAAACAGCTATTACATGACTATGAGCACTTGTTTCCTGATGTTCCAACACGAACAAGTAAAATTTATCATGACGTTGACATTGTAGATTCTGCGCCTGTGAAACAGCATCCTTATAGGATGAATCCTCTCAAACAGAACTATCTGAAGAAACAAATTCAGTATCTACTGGAGAATGATTTCATAGAACCAAGTAAAAGTAACTGGAGTTCACCATGTATTCTTGTTCCCAAGAGAGTTAATACATTCCGTATGTGTACTGACTATAGAAAAGTCAACAGTGTCACCAAAACTGATTCATTTCCAATCCCAAGAATGGACGATTGCATTGATAAAATTGGAAATGCGGAATACGTCACCAAGTTTGACCTTTTAAAAGGATTCTGGCAAATTCCACTGACGGAAAGGGCAAAAGAAATTTCAGCATTTGCAACTCCAGATGGACTTTATCAATATAAAGTTATGCCGTTTGGAATGAAAAATTCGCCTGCAACATTTCAACGTCTGATGAACATGATAACATTTGGTCTTGATAATTGTGACGCTTATATCGATGACGTCATTATCTACAACAACACCTGGGAAGATCATTTGGAAACCATTCGAAAATTCTTTGATCGACTCAGCGATGCGAATCTGACAATTAATTTGAGCAAAAGTGAGTTTTGCCATGCTTGTGTCACATTTTTAGGACATATTGTGGGACAAGGTCAAGTTAAACCTATAGAAGCTAAGGTCAAAGCTATCTCTGAATTTCAAGTTCCAATTTGTAAAAAGCAACTGATGTGATTTCTAGGTATGGCTGGATATTATCGGAAATTTTGTTCCAATTTTTCCAAAATTGCTGAACCTTTGACAAGTTTATTGAGTAAGAAAACCAAATTTCATTGGTCTGACAAGTGTCAGGAATCTTTTGACAAGTTAAAGGCCATGCTTAAGAATGCACCAGTTCTTTCTGCACCAAATTTTAGCCAATCATTTAAATTATCTGTTGATGCAAGCGATGTAGGGGTTGGTGGAGTATTGATTCAGGAAGACAAAAGTGGTGTGGATCACCCTGTGTGTTATTTTTCTAAAAAACTAAACAAGCACCAGAAAAATTATTCCACAATTGAGAAGGAATGTTTGGCTTTGATATTGGCTTTACAGCATTTTGAAGTGTATGTTACCTCAGCTCTTTCTCCAATTATTGTGTACAGTGATCACAATCCCCTTACTTTCATCAACAAAATGAAAGATAAAAATCGGAGATTGTTGAGATGGAGTTTGATATTGCAGGAATATAACATTGACATCAAACACATCAGGGGAAAAGACGATGTGATTGCAGATGCACTCTCACGCGCCTAGAAATGTAATATTGCTTGATGTAATTAAGTCCAGTATCATAAAACATGTTCTTATGTAATTTTGGATATTGTAGTATTAGATGTATATTCAAAAAAAAAGCTTTATTATATAAATCTTTCTTTTTCTTTATGAGGGGAGGTGTTATGTATGATGTTTATATAATATTATAAATATTTTAGGAAATTATAAATGTTTCTTCACTTTAATATCTGCTTAAATCTTAATGTTATCAGGAAAAACATGTTTAACTAGTGTCCTTGAATTAGGTTGTTTTGATCAATATGTTTTCTCAATTTGAAGGTCAAGGTTGAATTTTGTTTACAAGTAAAATTCCATTAAGATGACACATGTTCTAGAACATTCTGTCATGTGACCAATCTTTATATATGCCATGTTTGGTGGACATTTATTCAGTTTTGACATTACCATCAGTCTTGTAAAGAGCTATTACAGTTGTGAAAATTCATTCCAAATTCTAAGAGAGGAATTATTTTAAATATTCATTGGATTATAACAGTGCTCATAAACTTTTGGATTTTGGATTTTTAATTGATGATTTTGGAATTTATGTGAACTTATTCAGAGATTTTGGAATACTTCATTTTGACATCAGCACATCAAGATTACTAGTACATCAGGACTTTGGAGACCATTAGCACATCATAACATTCAAGGACACAGCCGTGAATTCGGAACATTCTATATTTAGGACTTGTGATTAGAACAATCATTCTTATTGGATTATTAGGATTTCAAAACACATTATTGTAAGTGACTTTTTGATTTTTCATTTTAAGTATCTAGTAATAAATTGCTTGTTGATTTTTACTTGATTTGTTGGTTTCACTTTCTTTCTGTTACATTTTTCTTAGACCATAGAGTCGTAACACTAAGAAAATCAGTAATCAATTACATTTGGTTACTTAGAAAATCAGTAATCAATTACATTTGGCTAATTAGAAAATCAGTAAACAATTACATTTGGTTACTTAGAAAATCAGTAAACAATTACATTTGGTTACTTTGAAAATCAGTAATCAATTACATTTGGTTACTTAGAAAATCAATAATCAATTATATTTGGTTACAATTTACTGATCGTGATTACCCCAGGTATGTTCTACACACACACACACAAAGAAATTAAATCCACCACAAATATTTCTAATTTACAGTATGCTCAATTTCTTTAATATTCAATGGTGAAAATTTTTCTTTGCATTTTAATGGCCTTAAAGGTAATGGTACAATCCATTAGTCCATTGCTCAATCATGCAAAATATCATAGTAATCACATGACCATAGTCAAAAATTCGTTATATATCCAAAATAAAATTTCATACATACCCAAAATATAATTCCCTACATACCCAAAATATAATTCCCTACATACCCTTCAAAATTTTAAGTTATAAATTAAACTTTTGGCACTCCTCAGTAATTGATCATTTTTTGTGACCATGGGAGCAGCCTAAAACAAATATGTCAAAACGTAGGGATGGGCTTGTTATCAGATAATGATAAACTCTGTAAATATTTGCCAAACTTTTTAAAATGGGGTTAACTTATAATAAAACATAGGCTTATCACTGGATAAAATGTTGTAGTATCTTATGTCATACATACCATATTTTATTGTTTATAACTCAGACCCAGATCTGCCATCACACCATGCACCAGCATATATGGGTCTACACTATTTCTTCAACTAATGACACAGCATGTGCCAGCATATATGGGTCTACACTTTTTCTTCTACTAATGACACAGCATGTGCCAGCATATATGGGTCAACATTATTTCTTCTACTAATGACACAGCATGTACCAGCATATATGGGTCTACACTTTTTCTTCTACTAATGACACAGCATGTGCCAGCATATATGGGTCTACACTTTTTCTTCTACTAATGACACAGCATATGCCAGCATATATGGGTCTACATTTTTTCTTCCACTAATGACACAGCATGTGCCAGCATATATGGGTCTACATTATTTCTTCTACTAATGACACAGCATGTGCCAGCATATATGGGTCAACACTATTTCTTCTACTAATGACACAGCATATGCCAGCATATATGGGTCTACACTATTTATTCTACTAATGACACATTATTTATTTTATTAATGATTTCAAGCACACTGCATACACCTCAATCTGCCAGTAAATATGGTAAAAACAGATCTGACTCTATGCTGTTCATGATTAAGTATGCATCAAAACAGATTAAATATGATAGACCTTACACAATTACCACACTCAGGACTGTTTCATTTTATTTGTCCAGAAAGAAACAGAATGTCTTTGAATTACTTTTCCTTCAGAGGGGGTAGAAAGACAATACAAACAGATGTCAATTTTTTTAAATTTCATCCCAGCAATAGGAAAAATTATGGCTTCACCACTGCCAGGAAAATTTAAATGGAAATGTCCTCACTTTTAGCTCCAAGATACATGCTAGAAATGGAAAAGTCCTCACTTTAAGCTCAAAAGTACATGCTATAAAGAAATGATGTACTCCATTTATGCTAAAAATATACAATGATTCGAATGCATGCTCACCTTATGCCATCCTTTTAGGGGCCATCTCCTACGCTTTGAAAGCTGTCCCTGGAACTTTTCTGGCTTTACTTCACATCGCTGTCCATCCTTCAGACCTTCCAGAATCTCCCACTGCCTACGAAGACGAGATTTCCGACCCTTTGGTCCCTTTACAGGGGTCAGCTTATAGTCATTTTCAACAGGCACAGAATTTGTGTACAAATCACTGTTGTTGTTGTTGTTAGCACTCTCGACGCTTACCTCCTGAAAATATTACCAAACAAATCTGTTACATCAGCAACAAAATCTGTATACAGATCAGGGACAATATTTTTTTTCTGATCAGGGACAAAACTGGTGTACAGATCAGGGACAGAATTTGTGTACAGATCATAGACAGAATTGTGTACAGGATCACTGTTGTTGCTGTTAGCACTATCATCACTTAACTCCTGAAAATATTACCAAACAAACAAATCTGTTACATCAGAGACAGAATTTGTATACAGATTAGGGACAGAATTTGTGTATAGATCACTGTTGCTGATGTTAATGCTATCATCACTCACATCTTTTGGTGAAAACCCCCATGTGAATATGACCATCAATTCAGAAGTAGTGATAACAAGATTTTCAAGATGGATGCCATTGTGGCCATATTGGATTCTAGATCAGCATCATTTTCATTTAAGACCTACTAAACATAATAAGAACTCTTTTGGTGAAAACCCCATGTTGATATGAGCATCCATCTAGGAGTAGCAATAGCAAGATTTTCAGAATGGCCACTATGGTATCTATATTGGAGGTCAGATCAGCAAAATTTTAATCTGGAACCAACAAGATCTCATAAGAAGTCTTCTGGTGAAAAACCCCATGTTGATATGTCTTTCTATTCAGGAGTAGTATTAATATTCACATTTTCAAGATGGTGGCCATATTGGATGTCTAAACAGCACTATTTTCATTTTAAACCAATGAATGTCTGTATTAAGTTTCATGGCAATCCTCCAAGTAGTTTAGAAGGAGCAGCAATAACAGATTCATGCTAATGGATGGACAGATGACAGACAATAGTTCTTCCCATAAACTCTTCTGATCTATGACCAGTAGAGCTAAAATGCAAAATCACCACAAAAGTAATGTTATTTTTATCAGAAGAGGACATTTAAATAAGATTTAACAATACAGACATTTACTCTAAAAGTAAGTTATAAAAGTAAAATTCTCTATCTAGTATCTGTACATATGATTTACAAAATATGTCATCATTTGTTTTGCAATGAGGACTATATTTATATGTATTGGAAGATGTCTAAAAGATGTTCATGGATAAGAAAGATACATCATTTTTTGGAAAAACGAAAAATGGAAACAAAAAATATGTAAATTTATAGAAAAATTACCTTAAAAATAAATAACACAACTATTGTATGTATGCTATCAAGAACCTTTATCTGCAGCTATTAACTGTATGTTACAATGCAACAGCTTTACCAGACAACTGATACATAAAATAAACAATGGTTCAGCAGAAAGCCAAGTCTCACCTTTTTCGGAGTTATGAGTTTGCACAAAAACTTCAACATTTTGGTTGCACTTGACCATGACTTGAAAGTGGGAGCGAAGTGATGAATGAACACACTGATTAATTCCCCTTCCACATGGATTAATTCCCCTTCCCCCCAATTTAGATGATGGGTGTAAATTATTGATCTTTTTCAACTACAGACCTTACTGGGTCTCACTTGACTTTGTGAAAATCCTCACTACCGGTGATTCCAGACAAATTAGGTTGGGTACTAGACAACAATTTTATGTGTCCACTGGCCTCCTATTCTGCAATTTTAATGTATCCAAAATGAAAAATCTGCATACATATATACAAATCCTGGTGTCCCTGGGAACCCAATGTCATGCATATTGCTCTGAAAAAGGTGTGACAAGAGAAAATATAAAAAAGAAATTAAATTATACAAAAGGAAGATAAGGAATAGCTATTAGAAGTGACTAATTATTCTTTAAGATACATACAGAATCTGAACTCTCGCTATCTGTGTGACGAAACTCTTTTTTTGGTTCAACCCGTGGTGATCGATCCGGGATTGGAAGTTGGGATTTATCACTGATTGAACTTCCTTTGCTGGATGACATGATGCTTCTTCACCTCCAAGATTGAATATTCTCCACTAAATCCCAATATATTGACTCATCAGCTCAACATTGCCTGCAAATTATACCAGAAAAATAGAGTATGTACATGCGCATAAAATGAACACACTTACAAACAGTATAGACTCATATCTTCTGTTGCATGAACACATCTACAAACAGTATAGACTCGTATCTTCTGTTGCATGAACACACCTACAAACAGTATAGACTCGTATCTTCTGTTTCAAAATCAACTATCACATTAGAGTCTATGCTGTTTGCCTCAAGTCACACAACTAATGATACAGAATGTGTTATGCCAACACATTATGTGTTGTTTGGTCACATTATGTAATGGTCCCTCACTATTTGGGGAAGTTATAGACTCACAATACTGCTATTCAGGAGAGCTATAACCTCACTATACCACTATTCAGAGGAGCTATAACCTCACTATACCACTATTCAGCAGAGCTATAATTTCACTATACCACTATTCAGGGGAGCTATAATTTCACTATACCACTATTCAGCAGAGCTATAATTTCACTATACCACTATTCAGCAGAGCTATAACCTCACTATACCACTATTCAGGGGTGCTATAATCTCACTATACCACTATTCAGCAGAGCTATAATCTCACTATACCACTATTCAGGGGAGCTATAACCTCACTATACCACTATCTTGGGGAGCCATAACCTCACTATACCACTATTCTGGGGGAGCTATAATCTCACTATACCACTATTCAGAGGAGCTATAATCTCACTATACCACTTTTCAGAGGAGCTATAATTTCACTATACCACTATTCAGGGGAGCTATAATCTCACTATACCACTATTCAGAGGAGCTATAATCTCACTATACCACTATTCAGAGGAGCTATAATCTCACTATACCACTATTCATAGGAGCTATAATCTCACTATACAACTATTCAGAGGAGCTATAATCTCACTATAACACTATTCAGAGCTATAATCTCACTATACCACTATTCAGGGGAGCTATAATCTCACTATACCACTATTCAGCAGAGCTATAATCTCACTATACCACTATTCAGAGGAGCTATAATTTCACTATATCACTATTCGGGGGAGCTATAATCTCACTATACCACTATTCAGCAGAGCTATAATCTCACTATACCACTATTCAGAGGAGCTATAATCTCACTATACCACTATTCAGGGGAGCTATAATCTCACTATACCACTACTCAGCAGAGCTATAATCTCACTATACCACTACTCAGCAGAGCTATAATCTCACTATATCACTATTCAAGGAAACCATAACCTCACTATAATAATACCACTATTCAGGAGAGCCATAGAAAAGAACCATGATAGGTGAGGTCATCTTATACCAGGGTACATTATATGGAAAATACTAAAAATCACTTTTTCCTGTGGAGTACTAATTTCCACTGATTTCATGATTGCTAGAAACCAAAAATTTAAAGACCAAAAAAAAAACAATGATCCTTATGTTGAAACAAGAGGACCCCTTCATCTATCCACAAATTTAAGTACCAATGAAAATGAGATTTTTGGCAAGAACCTTGAAAATTGATACCTACAAAAATAAATGAATTCACAGCGTAATTTAGCCGGAAAATTGGGATCCATGACTATACCCATGTAATATAACCATGACCATTTTCAGGGCAGAGCACTTTTTTTTTCATCCACTTGTCCAGGACAAGTAGTTTCAGAAAATTCACTTGTCCCACTATACTTTTCACTTGTCCCACCTTACTTTTCACTTGTCCCAAAATTTTAATCACTTGCCAAGATTTGATGAGATGTATGTACCTAATCCATAGAAAGAACAAACAAAATAATATACAACATAGTTATTTCTTAAAAGAATTTAATTTTTCAAAAACATTGGTTGATATACATTTGGCTACTTCAGGTATATATGTTTTAGCTGCTGGATTTGAAAAAATGTCCATGTACACGTCTGCCACATGCACCAGCACTAAGCCAGCAGTTGATAGCTGTGTCTGGGTTAAAGTCCTCTAGCTCTGGTCCCTTTGGTGAAATGTTCATTAGAATTTGTAAACTCTCTTGGTTTAAAGAATTCCTTAATGAAGTTCATTGAACAAAATCCCATTTAGTTCAATGAACTAAATCATCTCTCACACTCAGCAGTGGACGGGTTTTAACAAACATTATTTCTAATAGTTTGCATAACAGACTGAGACAAGGTGGAGTATTCACTAAGAGTGTTCCAAGAATTTCAACAGGTGGATCCGGTGACTGCTTGTATGCCCTCATCTTTGCTTTGAACTCTAAATACTGGTCATGAATGGCATGATGGTCTTCCCTTTTGAAATCACTTCAAGATGATTAAGAATAGTTTTGCATAACAGGCTAGGGTGTAGGCTGTGTTAACGAGAGCTCTAATTTTTTTTTCTTCATTTCAGTCTCATTTAGTTTTGAAAGGGGATTTCCTAGTGGAGTGTCAGCAACTCTAACTTCACTGATTTTTTGCACATGCTGGCTACTGTCATATATATATATATATATATATATATATATATATATATATATATATATATATATATATATTGTGCTGCACAGGCCTTGTGGGGTCCAGAAATGTCATGAGACTTGATTGGTTCAATCCTGAATTTCCAACTTGTGCCAGTTCGGGATATTGTTTGCAACAACTGCAAAACATATTTCCTTCAGAGTCAATAAATTCAAGCCAGGGATAGCAATCAACCCAATAAGGCAGAAAATTTCTCTGTCTCTTAGTAGTGTCATATTTAACAGTTTTTGCTACCACATATTCTGGCTTATGTCTCTTTAGAGAAATAGCTACCTCACACTCAGTTGCAGTCTTACGTTTTATTCCTCCACTTTCACAAACATTTTCCTTCTCTGAATCTTTCTTATTACCTTTCTTGCGAAAATAATTTTGCAAACTCATTTTATCAGCAGAGTAAATATCAGCTTGCTGGACAACTACTTCTAAAGTGATCATTACATTTTCTATTTTAAATACGAACAGAGACAGCTCATTAATTAGTTTAATTGTTTCACTTCAAACACAATATCACATGTGGAAGTTAATCCTCTGTATAATCAATTAAAAATTAAATAATCATTACAGTCATTTAATCAGTTCATAAAGGATTCCAACACTGATGTTGATAAGGTACCTTTCATTAATTTAATTACACTGACTTGCTGGATTAAAATCAGAGTGAGCTGCTCATGAGGATCTGGTATGAGTAAACACAATGCAACAAAGCTGCTTAAAACACTGCTAATTAATCATACCAGCTTTGTTTTGTTTGATGTGTTTTGATTTGCCAAGAATTTGGTCATTTAGCTAAATATGCAGTCAAGAAGTAACAGAAAATGCATATAACCGACAGTTATCACTGACCACCTGTAGGTGTTATACAGGATGTAAATGTATACATGGCGAGGGGTAGAATCAAGTATTCAGTATGCCCAGAGGGCATAAATGGCCAAATAAATGTAGATATAGTGATTAAAGCACGAAAATAAGGACTTGCCCAACTTTTTTTAAAATAGGAAAAAAGCACTTGTCCCAGACTAGCAATTTGGAAAAATTTACTTGCCCAACTTCGAAAATGAATAGTCCGGGATGTTGGGCTATGGTATTTGCTCAGCCCTGATGTTATACTGAGGTGTGTTACAGTGATATAACCAAGACCATGTTATACTGAGGTGTGTTATAGTGATATAACCAAGACAATGTTATACTGAGGTTTGTTATAGTGAGAGACCACTGTACATCAGAATATATGGTATACAAGAACAATATGATACTTTTTTTATACCAACAAGAAGAATGATGGTTCAATTTAGTTTTCAAACAGCATCATATTAAATTTAAAAACTTGTAAATTTAAGAAAAAGTTGCCAATGGCAACGGAATTCTATTAAGAAGTCATCATCTCTTGGAGCTACAATGTCACTAGCATTCAATAAATAATTTTCTAGAAATATGGTCAGCCTGTCCCTTAAACAGTGCTGCAAATATATTCCCCATGTTGAATGGCTATATCCCTAAGCCTTTCAAATACAATGGGTCTCATATATTATATATGTATACAGATCTATGGTATCATATTAAAAAATTATAATGATCCTCAAACAAACAGTATTATGCAGGTACCAGTATGATAAATAGATACATTTTTATTCAAATGTAACCAGTATACTCGTACTGATTTTCACTTTAACACCAGACCCAAGCGGGTTTAACATCACTCACCTGTGTAGTAGATATACATTAGCTTGTATTGAATCATTTTCATTTTAACAAGAGGCCCAAGTAGGTCTGATATCATTCACCTGTGTAGTTTACATTTCAGCTTGTACTGATTTTCATTTTAACAAGAGGCTCAGTGGATCTGATATCACTCACCTGGGGGGTAGTAGATATATGTCAGCTTATATTGAGAACAGACAAAAAGAAAACATTTGAATTTAATGAACTGCCCCATTAGGTGACCAAGCTCAGTTTGGTTCACACAACAAAAACCCAATATACTGTAACAAGAAATTTATCAAACTCAGATCAAGTGCAAAAATACTGATCTCTCTTCACATGTATATTTCAATTTTGTGGTCTTAAATCACCCACCCACCCACAAACACACACATTTGTTTTGTGAGACCTTCCATCTATCCACCATTTAAACATCTCCTAAACCCCTGGATGGAGTTTCATGAAACTTTGAAGTTATGCTGCCCCTTCAGTAACCTTTTGCATAAGTGGTATCATCCTTTGCTCCTACCCCTGGGATCCCTAGAAAGGGGTCAAAGTTCAAATGTACAAAATTCACAATTACACTGATATCATCCAATATGCTCTGATCAAACTTCATATATGCACAAATCACCTCAAAGCAGGAAGATGAATCATTTTACATTATGACCCCTGGGTCAATTGTCTGGAGGGGAGCTTGGATTATGCAGTAAAAACCGCTGAAATTTGCAATGGTGAAACATTGCAGTTGCTCTTCTTTTATGATGATAGTAATGACTACTGTATTAGTATGCACTGCTCTAAGCAAATACTTCAATACATATTTCAAATTTATGTAATTCTAATACCATACTCCAATATGAACTGAATAGAAACATAATCTTTTTTTGGAAATATTTGAGTCAAACACGTGTTGAAAATTTTATTTGGTCACCTTATGTCATCCACAGGTTGATTAAACCTACAAACTTTGGTTTGCCCAAGGCATTGTCTGGTCATCAATCATGAACAGATGACCACTTATTTCAAGTAGTGCTATATTCAGGGTTCTCCACAGGATTTTGAAATTTGCAGTCCAGGACTGCTTCCTTGAAAAGAGTTGCAATCCAGGACTGCTTCTTTGAAAAGAGTTGCAGTCCCAGCAATAAAACTTGCAGTCCAATAACAATACTTTCTTTTTCCCTTTGCAATAATTCAGAACATTTTGAGTGAATTGATATATATGTCATTAAATTGCTAATGCTCATTCATTGTGAAATATTTAGTATTATAATAAATGAATGAAAAAATAAGACAGTTGATAACCAAGATAATTGTGATGTTACAACTATAACAATTTGCAATGCTTGTCATTCTTTAATTTGTGCAGCTAGAAGGAATCAAGGAAGAGATTACACTTTCTTTTCTATATTAATTCATTTTATTAGCTCAATTCCATTTCAAATCAATAAATTTTCCAAGACACTGGAAGAAGAAACAAATGCATTATTCCACATACTTTTATTTCTGCATTTTTCAGCAACACAGCAATCTACATTCACTTTTTTTTAAACAAACTTAACAAATTTCTCCACAGCAGGTTTAGGATTAAGATCTTCAAGTTATGGACCTTCCTCCATCATCCTCATTAATTTTGTTACAGTTTCTTGTTTTAAACGTCTACGGCCCTTTGTCTTGATGCGATTGTGTTGAACTTTGCAAGTTCAGTGTCCCTTGGGTTGCCATTGAATTATTCTTTCCAGTCACCACACCATTATGCATAAAGCTAATAATGTGTTCCACAAATCTCTCAGTTTCTTTGGCATTCTGTTTTCTTTATCAAAGATGCATCTACTAATTTCCTGTCAGCTAGTCTCGTGAAAATCGTATTCATCTACAGTCTAGAGCTTGGCACCAAAGTAATGATGTAAAGTTGCCATTGGAATAGTACACATATGATAATGACTTGAAAATTGAAGCTATATCTCTGTACACCTGACCGAAAAACAGCTGATTTTATGACGATAAATATAGGAGCTTGTATTCCTCTGAAATACAAAATAAATCCCCAAATCTTGGCAGTATTTTTCTAAATACAGTATACGATAACATGTGAGTGTTCCAAACATCGCATAAATATTTTTATTATGATGGATTAAAACTGTGCCGAGTAATGCTTATCAAAGAGAGGTGTGATGGCACACATGCACAGGTCCCTAGTGCATCCCTCACATTGCAATAGATGTTTTTTATGTGCAGGTATGATGTGTACATGTAATATAGAAAACCCATTTAATATGACTTATAATTTCCACGATGGTCAGATACATGTACATGCAGGTAAGTTTTATATACTAATTTAGTCTTTGAGTTCTCTTTGTAGTTATATATGTGACACTTTACTAATTTCCTGTATAGGCCGTCAATTACTGTATATTTTCTGCCACATGTAGGATACGTACAGGCAAGTTTTTCTGCCACATAGTACTCATAGTGTCCACTTCATAAGGACTATAAGTGAGGTAGTCAATTGGCCTTTCCTACTGGTAACTTTTTTTAAAATTGATATTTTAAACATCCACTTCATAAGTATTAATAGTGACGATCTAATACTCTATCATGTGTGCTGTTTTACAGGTAAGTTGTCATAGTGTGTAGCTCTGCATGTACTTTACATGTTTACATTGTCTGATCCATTTTGTCTTACAGATTTTGATAATGGGCAAGACAAAATGCAAGTTATGTAAAAATAGAAACATGCTATGGACAACCACCCTACATGTATAGCGTGTTCCGGTTGCCAATCTATGTACACATGCAAGCTATGTTCAGCGTGGACAGAATGTCAATGGTCTGCCATCATTGGCGCACCAAAAGGGAAGGCGCCGAAACACACGTTGATGGACGATGAAGCGATAAGTATCCATGCAGATGTGGCTGCGGTGCAAGATTTACTATCCGAAGGATTTTATGCTTCACAAGGTTCTTCAGCCACAAAGTGTCACAAGCAATCACTCTCAGTGACAGCTATGACTCCTTCTCCACTGCAGAATGATTAACCTTTATTGGCAGAACCAGTAGGCCGTTTATCAGTGTTCAACACCATATCACCTGCTGTAGAGCGAGATCGAGAACATAACAAACCATCTCAGTTACCATCTTGCACTTTAGATTTAAGGACCGGCTATGTGGATCAGATAGCCTGTACCCCATCCCAACTTCATGAACTGGACAATGTCATGCCGTCTAAGATGGCCCTGTTCCATCAAGACCGGACACTGCCATATGGCTCTGATCATAATGAGACAATACTAAAGTCGATCATCCATTCCCAGCCACCAGAAGAACAAATTTTGTACAGTTTCTGAACCCATGTCATAAAGGCACTCTCATGGATCAGTCTAACCCACATAGTTATGCACTTACTGCAAACGATGCCCAGCTTAGTGCCTCAGTACCCAAGGGATGTCGCTTCACTCTATTCTCAAGCCTTGGCCACTCAAAGAGAACCTTTATTTAGTGACCATTTGGAAGTCACTGTATCCCACTCAGGATGCTCTGCAAGCATGGTGAGCCGCCATCTTTGACATTCTTCTCCAGCTACATCACAGGTAGCACAAAAGACATCAGCATCTCCACCCTTATCCATAGAAGAAGAACCCTGCTTTCAAGCCCCTTTGTCATTGTTAGATCTCACTATGATGCATGAAAACTCAACCTTTCGGGCTTCAATTGAGAAAGTATTCCGCTTACTGCCACCGGAGTTCTGTCCACCATCTCTATCTCCATCAACTGCCTGGTTGAAAGTTCCGGCATCTGTTGACTTGTTGACCAAAAAGAACCAACTGTCTTTCAAACTACTTCCACAGTCTGGTATAGTTAATGACCTTTTGGGCTGGCTATATTGTCAATTACAGGACAATTTTTCTTGCAATGGCACCTTCCTTCAAACTTTAGTCTGCGATTCTTAAAAAACCCACACTCCAATTTTCCATATCGACACCACAGCTGTCAACAGGGACATTGCAGCTTTGGGGATGACAATGCCATACTCTGTATGCATGGATTGGAAGTATTTAAATGAAACACAGCAGTTGGTGCACAACGTCATGGCCATGGGCTCTATGTTGAATCTGGTATCCATGGCAATCTTTCTACAGGCTGAACATAATTTATCATCTCCTACACCGAATCCAACAGGACATGCGTGAGAGTCTGTTTCCAGAATGGCCTGCATCTTAAACAGAACTGGAACATACCCTGACCAATGCCATAACAGCAGCTACTAACTTACAACTGGCAGAATGAGATGCCATGATGCCACCTTTCTTAAAGATCATCGCAAGACCAAGCTACGTTCACAACAATTATCATCCAATCTCCTCTTTAATGATCAGGTTGACGAAATACGCAAACAAGCCACCAAAGAAACCAATTTCCCTCTCACACAGTCTCAGCCGCAGCTGAGGGATTTTCTGGGGAAGCAACAAAAGGATGCCCCTAGGAAACAGACCAATGAGAGGTAGTCCTACCGACCCCACAACCAATGAAAACCACAGTTCTTCTGAACAAAAGTGGACAAGAGGCAGAGAGAAGGCAATCATTTTCACCCATGTTTCTCTCAACAACAGCCTCCCTATCACAAAAAATGACATAATTTCACGCCGCCCTTATCGCACATCCCGGTAGAGGGAAGGCTCGAATTCTTCATTGCCAAATGAGACAATATGCCACAATGACCTATGGACCTGGCAAGTGGTTTTCGAGGGACTCAGTATCACCTTCATCACACTTTTCCCTTTGTCCAGGGTTCCTTCAGCTACAAACGTCCCCACTGACCCATTCAAAGCCCCCACTCTGCAGAAAGAAATCATGACCTTCTCCAAAAAAGGGAATAAAAAATTGTTCGCAATGTAAATTCTTTGGGGTTTTATTCATTCACGCCCCTTGGTTCACGATGGAAACACCATGACGAGTTCTAACTGCCATCCAGGAGGGAGACTAAACAATAAGTGTGGACTTACAAAAGGTATTATGATTGGGTAACGTATTTGAAGAAAAAATGTTAAGTGTTCAGACATTTCAAATAGTCCACTTAAATAACCATATTCTGAATAATCAACATGGTTATTTTAACAGATATGGAAATCGTAGAAAACCATGCTGTTGTCTTCCTGACTCCACAATGCCTGATTCAAAGTATATAATGCTGGAAAAGTGAACATTTATTGCAGAAATTCATAAATTGAAGACAAAAGTGCCTGTGAATTTCAATTTCAAATGTGTTTAAATTTCTTGAATAAATAAGAAACAAGTAAGGATATCTGCGACCTCTGTTTTTTCTAAATGACCCCACTTACTGACCTAGCAGGGACAACTATGTCGTACTTTTGCCATTTCTGAAATGAACACCTTTACAAAACACCTTTGTTTTGAAGGAAAGCTTTACCACTGGTGTGCTGATAAATGTACTTTAAAAGCAGTCTATATGCTATCATGTCTCTTCAACAGGTAATGAGAACACATCTGTATTTTTCCAGGTGGATGGAGATATATTCATGGCTACATGATCTAAAATTCAGCAAGTACATGTACATGTAGACTGTGTTGAGGAAACAGATAAGGATGAAATAAGATGTCAATGCTACTGGGAGGAGGGAATAGGGGACAGAAAGGACAAATGTACGTTAAAAATACTCATCTAGTGTGAAAAATATTGATTATATCAAACAAATATATTATACTATTATTTTTCTACAATGTTCAGAAAGTTAGCACGAGCAGAATCAGAGTTACAAAATCAAATATTCTTATAAATAATCTTAGTTTGATCATTACTTGCTTTTTATCTCAATTCCGATAAGATGACACATTCGTATCTATTTGCAAAGGAAGTGCTACTAGCATTTTATGACATACTTCCCCACATGACCTTCTTCCCAATGTAATAATGTCAGTATACTCAACAATATGATGTCATATGATAATCTAGATATACACTCTCTAAATAATTTCTTAAATAATTTACTTGTGATATACTTTGTGAGAGCTATGTAAACTCAGTTGGTAGAGTGTTGGATGCGTAATCCAAAGTAACTGGTTCCATATCCACCCAGATCATACCTGGTCGGTTGTCTTAGTTTGTCCTTGGGAAAGGCACTTTGCTCTCATTTCTCTACATGATATAGCCAATAATGCATTGAAACTGCCATTAAAAACAAACCAAGCAAGCAAATTAAAAACCTTACTATAAATCTGAAACTGACCACGATATGTGAACAGTCCGCAAATGTAATTATTTTTTAACATGCTTTATAGTCTATGTCCGGTAGGTGTTTATAAATATTGGGAAAAACTGTATGCGTCTTAATGAGCATGATGTCTAATACTGTTACCTACAATCAAAATGCAATCCAAACTGGTCACAACATTCAGCAAATCAAGAATTCTTTTTTTTTTTTTTAATTTTATTTTATGGTTGAAAAAAATGCAAAGCATCGGAAGGAAAAGCAAAGTCAACATGGAAACTGGAAAAAAAGTTATTTTTCATATTTCAAATGTATCAACATACTACCAAGCTAAACATTTTGAAAACCCATGTTATCCCAACTGTCAGGATGATTTGCTAAGCCTGTATGCTTTTATTTAATAAATAACATGTTCTACTAGCTATGTTTCTCATTATTATGGGAAAAAAATGAGTAGGATTATTTGTATGGCCAGGCAAGAGACGAGAGTTTGTAGCGTAAAGTTAAGTACTTGCCTTCTTTTAGAGATGAATTACATCGACACATGTGCATGGCAAGATTACTAGTAAACCATCACTAAAAGAAGAGCTCTCGCTATCGAAGTCATAAAGAGAGGAACTGGCAGAAGAGTGAAGGTTAGGATATGGGGGCACAATGTGTTGCTGGAATGACAAGAAAAACTTGGCAGGACAGTGTTCCTTACTCCTGTAGTGTTCAAGCGAATGTACCAGAAAGTATAAAAATATATGCAAGGCACGACTTACCTCAATCAGTTAATCAAACATTTATCTATCTATCACTGTCAATCGCTAACATTGGAATCATGTCCAGGGATTTACAAATCCACTTGCCCGACTCCTGAGACACGCTCAAATTCAGCTCAGGCAAGCTCAAGTTTCCAAGGTACTTGCCCATGGGCAAGTCCAATAATTAACATAGAGAGGGAGAAAGATGTCATGTTCTGTTCATAATGCTTTATGTTCTGCAAGTTTTATACACTGTGATCTCACCACAGTACATATATCAGCACCATTATTTGGTGTTTATATGTACCACATTCTTCTATTACGTAACTGGCCACAGTTTCTTTCATATATAGTATGTCATTTCCATCTTGTAGCCAATGTCAAGGTCAGTCAAACATTTTCTCGTGCACACGTGATAATGTGAAATACTTGCTATTTAAAGCAAGTTTTGACAAATAAGGAATAAATATTTATATTTTAACGTATCAGTTACATTTGAATTGTAATATCTGTACGTATCTGGGATTCGACGACTTCCAGGACCTAGCCATGGGCAGTTAGTGAGCTTGCCGATTCTGAACAATCCACTTGTCAAAGATTGTTTTGATGCATGTCACCGATTTTAAAGTGAATATATTGTTAATAATATACCTCGTGAGATTTTGTGTTTGGGAATAAAAGGCACTCATCTCTAACGATTAACCACTGGAAAGATTTTGTTCAAAGCATGATTGATGTTTCGAAAAATGTAGCACCCGCAAACAGTGTTTATGATCTGTTGTTTACATGATAATTACAGGAGACTGATACATACTTACCGCTTGGCAAACAATTAAACAGATAACAATAATTTTAAAAGCTGTCTTGTCAAACATGTTAATGCATGTCGCCGATTTCAAGGTGACTAGATGATAACTGTTAAGTAAATGGATAAAATAAGTGTTAACAAATCCTTTAGTTGTGAGTATAAATAAATCATTAGTCAGCTTTCATTATTGTTAATGTAGTTGATGAGATGAGTCTGCCAATTTGACTCAGCAAAAAAATGATTTTCCTTAAAATATCCCATATTTTATTTTATCTTATTTTTTTTACTCATGTTTGGATATTATGTTTGGGGCAAGCTCAAATTCCCCAAAGGCAAGTTCAATTTTCCAGTCAGCTTGCCCTGGTCAAGCTGACTTTTAAAAACTATTTAAATCCCTGAGGTCTATAAAATTTAATTTGTGCATGTTCATAGGAAGTTGACATGCCCTATGTAAGTTCCAGCAAATCCCCACCAGCCAAATTTTCTCCCTTGTCATTTCCTTAACACACAGTGCTCTCTACCTTTCACTCTACTACCTATCCCTCCCATTAAGACCCACAGAGCTCCCTACAGTTCACTCCACTATCTATCCCTCCCATTGTGATACTCAGAGCTCCCTACCCTTCACTCCACTATCTATCCCTACCCTTATGAACACAGATTTCCCTATCCTTCATTCCACTAACTATTCCTCCCATTATGACCCAAATCCCTGTGGTTCAGATTTATTTTAATGAAATTAACCATTAGCCATGACTAATTACGGGAAGCACAAAGCTCTAGAAAAGCAGCATATATGTGTATTTTATACAGACAAACAGGCCAAAAATGCATGAGGAATTTCTATAACGCATTAAAATAATGCTAAACAATTTAATATACACTGTAATCATTTCATCCAAGGTTTTCAGTATATATTGCTCCTTTCCTTAAGCACAGTCCAAGTTTTATGATTGTGTGTTTGATCAATAACAACCATGCTATTAGTCCAAGTTCTGGAGGTTTGGACATGTTGAAATAACAGTACCTGATCAATGTGAAAAACTCACTCAAATACAACCATATAATCGAACACACCCTGAACTAGTCCTTATCACAATGCCATTTGACGCATTCAGAAAAGCATCATGAACATCTAGATGAATTAGACTCAGTCTGAATTAGCAAGTGTTTGTTTTGCAGTGTTCATAAAGTACCCTACTGCATTTCAAAAAATGCCATTAGTTCCAATCCAGGGAGTGAAATACCTATTTATTAAATTTTTATAGAGAGTTCTGCTGTATTATTTCATCATTCCAAGTACCAGTCTAACAATACAGACACTCTGGGTGACAACATGATACCGAAGAATTGTTACTGATATGTAGTATACAGATATATCACTATACCACTAGGAAATAGGTTGCAAATATATCACTACACCACTAGGAAATAGGTTGCAAATATATCACTACACCACTAGGAAATAGGTTGCAAATATATCACTACACCACTAGGAAATAGGTTGCAAATATATCACTACACCACTAGGAAATAGGTTACAGATATATCACTATACCACTAGGAAATAGGTTGCAAATATATCACTACACCACTAGGAAATAGGTTGCAAATATATCACTATACCACTAGGAAATAGGTTGCAAATATATCACTACACCACTAGGAAATAGGTTGCAAATATATCACTACACCACTAGGAAATAGGTTACAGATATATCACTATACCACTAGGAAATAGGTTGCAGATATATCACTATACCACTAGGAAATAGGTTACAGATATATCACTATACCGCTAGGAAATAGGTTACAGATATATCACTACACAGCTAGGAAATAGGTTACAGATATATCACTACACAGCTAGGAAATAGGTTACAGATATATCACTACACCACTAGGAAATAGGTTACAGATATATCACTACACCACTAGGAAATAGGTTACAGATATATCACTACACCACTAGGAAATAGGTTGCAGATATACATGTATCACTACACCACTTGTAAAAAAATGAACACTTTGTGTGTTTTTAAAAATTGTTATGCATCTTCTGGACTCCTGTTTGTTTTTTATGTGAACACACTGAAAAATATGTGGATATTTAAGTCAATTCCATCATAATGGATAATCCTGAAATTATGAATTGTAAATTTTCTTTACCTGTTTGGGTACAAAAATGCACAAAGTCCCAAGCGAATGGGAATGAAAAATGTCCCAAGTTATTTTGGAAAGGGACCATTGTCAGGCCCCTCAGCATATAGCAGCTTGATTCCTAAAGCAGCTATTGAAGTGATACATGTCTATACAGCAGTCCCCCTCTTGAATGCCCCCCCCCCCCAACACACCAGCAGCCACCAGCTTTATACCCAGAATCCCGTGGCGCCTACAAGTTTGTGTTCAAAAGAACCCCATAAAGAATGGCGACCCATCTAACGCAGCCAGCGGCTGGCATATTGGTGCAAAAACTGTCAAATTTTACCCGTTGCTTGCAGCCACATAATGGTTTTTTACAGATAGAAACCTCACTAATACTTATTGATTTCTCAACTCAACACACTGACATTTGTTCCAACATGCCGATAAAGTAACTTTAATCTGTATAAAGGTAAGAAAACCAGTTATCCTTACTAATGTGTGTTCATTTGATGTTAGGTTTTGTCACTTCAATAATTACTGGCTATTATTACCATCAATAATTATCAAGATAACAAAAGCTAATTGCTGAGAAGCACAATATTGTTCAGCTAAAGTCAGCGTGACATCCGGTTGCCAGATATTAAAAAGGTATGTTTTGTGGCTTCCCTCTCATAGATCACAAAATTTACTCAACTGGGTGCCAGACTGGAAAAAAAAAAAAAGTTGTGACAATCTCACATCCTTTGTAAACACTTAAAATCTCATGTGATAACTACAAATTGCCAACGAGGAAATAAGTTGTCGCAAATAATGCAAAATGTCATCAGACATTCTCAGTTTAGATGGAAAAGTCAAAGCAATTTGAATAAATGACCAGAGGGAGTCCTTCGATCACTACTGAGAAATCTGATGTCAGAATGATTCAAATAAACATCGTCAATATACATTCAACTGCTGTGAGTGGGAAAACGGAATCAGCGGACATACAGGGATAGTTACTGCCAGATGCTTGTGCCAAGATTTATTGACAAGGTGGTTTTGCACCACAATTGATGATTATTCATAATTTAAAAAAAAAATAATATTAGTTTTATCACATTAAGTACATAACCTGGTAATATTCCTGTGAATTTTAAATGAAAATATTAAATATATATAAATAAGTTATGCCTTTCATACTTTATATTTAGTTATTACACACATCTGAGTGATCCCCCTCTAGAAAAGCCAATCCTCTTATAAGCCCACTTCTTTACTACTGCAGATGGTGTTTCCATCGTGAACCAAGGGGCATGAATGAATTGATTGAGGGTACTTAGGTCGATAATAGGACCTTACTTGATTAAGAGGGGAATCACTGTATATAAAAACACCTTTAAATGGATATCAATGCAGACATCACCCATTATCAGGGCTGAGCACATTTTTTTTCATCCACTTGTCCAGGACAAGTGGTTTCAGAAAATTCACTTGTCCCACCTTACTTTTCACTTGTCCCACCTTACTTTTCACTTGTCCCAAAATGGTAATCACTTGCCAAGATTTGATGAGATGTATGTACTTAATCCATAGAAAGAACAAACAAAATAATATACAAAATTAATTATTTTTAAAAGAATTGAATTTGTCAAAAACATTGGTTGATATACATTTGGCTACTTCAGGTATATGTATATATGTTTTAGCTGCTGGATTTGAAAACACGTCCATGTACATGTCTGCCACCTGCACTAGCACTAAGCCAGCAGTTGATAGCTGTGTCTGAGTTAAAGTCCTCAAGCTCTGGTCCATTTGGTGAAATGTTCATTAGAATTTTTAAACTCTCATGGTTTATGGAATTCTCACACTCAGTAGCAGGCTTATGTATTATCCCTCCACTTTCACAAGAATTTTCCTTCTTCAAATTGACCTTATTACCTTACTTGCAAAAATAATTTATCAAACTCATTTTATCCACATAGTAAATATCAGCTTGCTTGACAACTACTTCTAAAGTGATCATAACAAACATTTTCTCTTTTAAATAATTAGCGTAATTGTTTCACATCAAACGCAATATCGCACGTGAACGTTGAAAGAATCATTACTGTCATTTAATCAGTTCATAAAGGAAACCAACACTGATGTCGGTAAAGTACCTTTCATTAATTTAATTGGCTTGCTGGATTAAAATCAGAGAGAGCCGCTCCAGAGAATCTGGTTTGAGTAAACACAGTGCAACAAAGCCACTTAAAACACTACTAATTAAATATACCGGCTTTGTTTTGTTTGACGTGTTTTGATTTGTCAATAATTTGGTCGCTTAGCCCGATGTGCAGTCAAGCGGTAACAGAACGTGCACATATGTGATAGTTATCACTGACCACCTGTAGGTCTTATACAGGATGTAAATGTATACATGGTGAGGGGTAGAATCAAGTATTCAGTATGCCCAGAGGACATGAATGGCCAAATAAAGGTAGATATAGTGATTAAAGCACAAAAATAAGGACTTCCCCAACATTTTTAAAATAGGAAAAAAGCACTTGTCCCGGACTAGCTACTTTTTACTTGCCAGACTTAGAAAATGAATAGTCCAGGATGTCAGGCTATGGAATTTGCTCACCCCTGCCATTATACATGTAGCTGTCAATAATTTGTGGCAATACCATCATGCAGATACCATCCACTACCAGCATCTGTAAGTTCTACAAAATACAGCCATTCACATAAGGTCATCAAGCACAAGCGCAGGGTTAACATCTACCAGCATTCATATTCCCCACCAGACAAAAGTTTATTGGAATTAACTTTCTGACATTCTGACATTCAGTGACAGCTCCCATCATGGATGTCTTCAAATAAGCCCTCAAGCACATAAAACTTAAATAGATGTAAATTTGAAACTGAACCATATAAATACAAGCTGGTTCCTTATCTGTTCACTCTGTACACAGATGCACAAAGTTCTTCCTCAGTAGTTGATGTTTGTCAAGCAGATTTTACAGAGAACCAAATACCATTATTAAATCTGAAGCTTGTTCCTAGTAAATTGAGGACATTTTCTTTTCCTATGTTAATACAGTAAAACCTGTCATGAGCGACCACCTGTCATGAGCGACCACAATCATAATGCACAGATTGATTTTATTATATAAACGCACTGTCGTGAGCGACCACCTGCAGAACGCGACCAGCGACCGCGATTTCTTGGCAAAATATGCATTTCGACACTGCTATGAACGACCGCATCACAAAAACAGAGATAAACACAACTGACCTTTATTTAACTCTTTGTAACCACAACCGGTTAAGAAGCGAAGATGTTAAAAACAAAATAAAAAACTTAAAAACAAATTAGGCTGGCCACCTGTTTCTTGAATTGTACAGCTCATGCATGTAGTGTCATATGTTATAGATTGTAAACCAGACTAGAGTACATGCCGATTGCTCATTCGGAAATACCTCTGCAATTTCTGCGAGACAAAAGTATGATCCATAGGATTTCCAGCGAAATTGTGTATGGCAGCTTGTTCTAAAATAATACTGCAATGAACTGAGAGAACTGAGACAAACACCACTGATGTTTATTTTATCCTTTGTAACAACGACCACTTCCAAAGTAAAGACTGTTCTAAAAAAAAAAAAAATTATAAAAACAAATTAGACTGGCTACCGGTTTCCTAACTTTTGCAGGTCATGCATGTAGTTTCCTTTGTTCCGGACTGTAAACCAGACTAAAGTACATGTCACTAACTGCCATTGTAGTGCCAAAGTCAATATAGCGGTCGCATACATCATTTTTCTTTAGAGTTAATCCGTAATGCCTGGGGTGAATGAGGTCTTTGTCTTAATACCAGTAGGTGAGAATCGTTTTCCGGATTTGATTGTCATTTTGAAAGGCTTGTGTTGTTTGTTGGGGTGTTTTTGCTGTTACAGAGATTACAACCCACACACCTACCATCATATGCTAACCTTAGTGCAGCTGGTTACACCCTCTGTTTATAGAGTTAATCCCTTTGTATCGTCGGTGAATAAAGTCTTTGGCTTTTATCTCTAAATAAATTTATTCTGTTTCTGGATAAATTAATTGTGTCTTTTTATTTCATTCATTGGTACATATACATTGTATATGTGTTCCATATTTCCCCAAAGCTTGATCAAAACCGCTACAGTTGTTATTACAATTGATCCCTTATAACATTAACACCTAGCACTTTAATAACAATGGCAGAACCTCCAATGAAAAAGAAACAAATTCTAACATTGGAGGAAAGAATTAATGTGATTGAAAGAAGTGAAAAATGGTGAGACCGTTTGCAACATAGCAGCCACTTGAAACGTCGGTAAAACTCAAATTTAGGGTGTTATAAAAGACAAGGAGTTAATTAGAAACAAACTCATATGCTAATACTAGTACATGTACGTGTGATCTTCAAATATAAATGTGATTCATGTTTAATGATAGATCTATATCTTTATTACTATTTAAAATTATTTTCAGATTAATGCATGCAATATTTTAACAAGAACTATGAACAAAGAATACAATAAATGTACATGATTGTGCTTATTTTTCCCTCTTAAACAGTGCTGAATTTCGACCTTGGAAACTGGTCTTTTTTTACAAACCTGTTATGAGAGACCACCTGTCTTGAGAGACCGCTTTTTTGCTGGCAGAAGGGGCAGTCTCTCATGACAGGTTTTACTGTACCAGATATATTTCATTGTGTGGTACATAAAACGAGATATTTTAACGAGTGGCATTTTTGGTACCACAAGATGAAATATATCCGGTATTTACACAGGAAAAGAAAATTTTCTTTTTATTATATACCAAACTTGCTCCAAATCGAAGCTTAGAAGATTAAACTCAATCTTCAGCACAACACCCACCCCCCTTTTCGTAAATTCACTCACTTTCATAGGTTGAGCATATAAATATCAGTGACTAAGAGAACAGTAGGACTGGGATGATCTAATCTGTCGCAGTAAATTACATTGTTGACATTTTGTAAACTATTTGATCATATCTGACCGCAAAGCGAGTCTGATTCATGAATGCACAACAGCGGGTTTATCATTGTTGTCAAGGAAGTAAGCGGAAATAACTTGATAGAGACGCAAACAGCGTTGAGTCAAATGTCTTCATCAAAAATTAATTTCCATGTCTGAAATGTAATCTAGTTTCTACTTATTTGTTCTAGCTCACAAAGTGCTTGTTTTTGTTGCTGCTGGTACAACTTATATAGGCACACACAATCCAGCATCGCATGGCATGATGGGAAATCTTATATTTTCACATGTGAAAATATAAGGATATATTTTTCACATGTGAAAATATAGGAATGAAAAAATACGAAAATTATTTCGCCAATAAGTTTCTATATTTCACACTAAAGTATATAATAAAGAAAATTAACAGAGAACCAAATACCATTATTAAATCTGAAGCTTGTTCCAAGTAAAGAAAATTAACTTATTCATACCTACCAAGACCATAACACTTATTCAGACATATTTAATCATTTGCACCAAAAGCTTTAACTGTGATGATAACAGATCTAATTACATGTTCACAATAGGTCAAGTAAAACATGAAAACATCCTAATACACACACACACAGATAGTACACTTAAACAGTTCATTATAATCATTTCATACCCTTCTGTGGACTGTATTGTATCCAGAAACTGTATTTCCCAGCTCCACAGAATTGTTTCTCTTCAGTCTTTACAACTGATAAATGTCTATGTATCAAGGCAAGCAGACAATTTGTATGAATTCTATTTAGAACTTATGGTTCAATGTATCCATCTTCAAGCAGTGTAAAAAATCCACTATAAACTTGGAGAAACTTAATCCGAAAGACATGACCTTACACTAAATCTATGCAACCTCATCCGAGGAAAAAAATGTACTCACTCAGTATACACAGGTGCAAACACAATTTCGCTGCGTAAGAGGTTTAGTCACAAAGCCGAATGTGGGCGTAATTATTAGTGTATGTGTATCGATTCCCCCACAAAAGTGCAATTCTTGTATGTGTATTGATTCCCCCACAAAGTACAATTCTTAAAAGACTGACAACTGCGGGCAACTCAATACACAAATTTGACCCAAGGCACTACTAAGGGTCAGTCAATATTTTGTAAGAGAAAATACGAAATATGGCTTACTTCTGTCTTCCAATAACCTAATATCTCTATTTTCTGAAACTGGTAACCGGTATTGGCTGACTGGTCTAGATTTTTACCACAATTTGTTATAATTTCCGCGTTGATGCTAACCAGCTGGTTTGTTGTCCACCATGTCACTTTTGACTCATGTCACTAAGGTGCTTTCACAATATATAACAATGTCATTGTAAAGCGTTCATACTATCTTGACGAACCGGTTTAGAAAATCTGTAGTTTGTTCCAAAGTGTTATAGGTAAACTATAAACTGTTTCAAAATGATAGAAAATAAGGAAACCATGGATACTTTAAACCGTACCAAAGGGGACACAAACTTTGTCACATGACATTTTAATTTTAAAATAGGCAAATAGCCAATAAAATATTTATTAAAATTCTAGATTTCAACCAGAACGTTTTGGAATTCCACATTCCAAATAGATATATTCAACCAAAAATCACCTTTAAGGTAGTCAATTTCAACATGATTGGGGGATTCTGCGGCAATTACCCTCTTCTCTTAACAGCAAATGGTATAAGTTGTGTTGTTTGCCATGACACAGGTCTATCAGAAGCCTGTGGAATTCCCTGCCCAAACACGTACCTGACTGCAAACTCTACTGAAACCATTAAACAAGAGGTGTAGTCCGTCCACCTGATGTTGACCACACACAGTTCGTGTGTATTTTAACCACAATATACATAGTTTCTTTAATCGATATAAGATGTTGCTGTGTAGATTTATACTACTACGTTAATACATCAGACTGGCGGAATGTACTTAAAAAAAAAAAAACAGGCAACATATTACAAATTACAAGAAAGAATGTCATATTAATTGGAAGGTACTACTTTAGAAAATCTCAGTCAAATAAAATATTGAAAGGTCACAATTACTAGTGACCTGAAATGGAACCTTCAACTTGAAATAGTATGCACGCAAGCAAATCGTGCTTTAGGCATATTAAGACGTAATTTGTCAGCTTGCCCACCAAATGCGTAAGAAATAGCTTTCAATGGATTGGTTAGATCTATTTTAGAATATGCTTGTACGTTGTGGGACCCCATATTAGAAGATGAAACTGAAAAATCCAAAAGCGCGCATCCAGGTTTGTTAAATTCAATTATGAATATATCCTCCGAAAGATGACCTCAATATTGGATAAGTTGTCTTAGAAACCATTTTAAAAAACGTAGACTTGAAAATAGATTGCCGGTAATATTTTTCTACAAAGGTCTAAAAAAAAACAACAACAAAAAAAATGCCACAAGCTAACTAAAAAAAAACTAGCAGAAATCAGCATGAATATACTTATCTGATACCATGCGCATGGAGTGAGTTAAAAATTCAGCTTTTCCCCCAAAACAGCCAAATACTGGCTTCGTTACCACAAATATTAACCACAACTGCTCAATCCTCAGAAAGCCAACTTAAAACCCCTTTCAAAATTAGTACGGACACGTTTGTTTTGGGGTTTTTTTTAACATAAGTTCCTGTTGTAAATGTTGACGTTGGCAAAAAGGTCATTTTGATGTACAACCGAACTTATTATGATCAAGAGCCAGATCACTTGAAGAAGTTACGTCCCTTAGATAAAACCTTATCTGAATTCTTTAAGGTTATTGCTCAGCTAACCTTACTGCTTGCTATACGGGTTGGCAATGAATTAACCTTACTGCTTACTATACGGGTTGGCAGTGAATTGTGCTATGTGGCAAAAGGTGACAGTTGACAAGGGTAACTCAACCTGAACAATGCATGTACAAATTTCGTTTGTCGAAGAGTTTGACAACTGAGACGTTAAACAGCGGTCTTGAGAACCTAGATATGGGGCTAAATTACCTATAACGTCGTAAGTCAGATGTGTATTTCGACCTATTTAGACGAGGAAATGGATTAAATATACACTTTCGAAGGGCAAGTAATGTCTATTTATTAATCCTTGATTAGCACGGTTTAAAAATCGGGAAATATAATGTCATGCTAACTCGATACGAGTATCTGTCTACCATATTGAAAATGCACCTGAGAGGAATGGTCTTTCAGTAGAGGCAATTTGCTTTCTGCGCTAATAGCGCCTTTGACCCCTTCCTTACTGAATTTGGCCCAGGGCTACGCTCAATAAGGCCCAGGGCTACGCTCAATAAGCCCCAGGGCTACGCTCAATAAGGCCCAGGGCTACGCTCAATAAGGCCCAGGGCTACGCTCAAAAAGTCCCAGGGCTACGCTCAAAAATGCCCAGGGCTACGCTCAATAAGGCCCAGGGCTACGCTCAATAAGGCCCAGGGCTACGCTCAAAAAGGCCCAGGGCTACACTCAATAAGGCCAGATTTATAACTAAAATTTCATCTTCCGTGCCTGCCGGAGACTGTCTGATAACTTTCTTTGCCCAAAGCCTTAGTAGAGATGTCTGGCCCTAATAAACATATTAGCTGGTACTCCTCTAATTCATCATAAATAATGGTACTAGGCATAGATTTTTTTACCTTTAAATAGTTTGACAAAACTGCGTATGAA
The DNA here is from genome assembly GCA_029931535.1 of Margaritifera margaritifera. Lineage (NCBI taxonomy): Eukaryota > Metazoa > Mollusca > Bivalvia > Unionida > Margaritiferidae > Margaritifera > Margaritifera margaritifera. The sequence goes on along the minus strand of JAQPZY010001437.1, from coordinate 1,052,471 downwards.
ATGCCTCAATGATATCACATTTTTCAAATCCCGAATTTGAAGCCCCCTAGCAAAAATTTAGGAACATTTTGGTGAGAAGTCAAATCAAGCAGGCCACTTTCGATGATATGAAACAATTAAACAGAACTATAAACAATTTTTTTTTCTGGAGGCGTATCAACAGTTCCAAATAGAGTATCGGTTGACAGTAACTTGTTATTCAAAGTAAAGTGAAGAGTATAATGACTAGAAGAGTTAAGAACATAAACATGTTTATAAATGTAGTCCCTGACAAGTACAGCAATACAACCAGATTTTTGTTTATAATTTGTACTTATTAGTGATGGAAGAAGTGCAAACCCCATGACATCAATACGATAAAATTTATCATTGTTGGTCTCAGTAAAGCACAGAAGGTCGAAATTTTATACAAAATCTATACAATCTGGAATTCTTCATTTGGACACTAATTCGCAAACTTCAGCAACAAAAAAGTAAGGTTATGGGGCTTGGGTGTAGAGGGACTAGCTATCAACTGATATGACCTACCTTCACAAAGAATTTAAAATCAATTTAATGCATCCCAATCTAAAACCAGTCATCGGGGGAATTCTGTGCAGAAGTGTTTGCCAATTGTGACATGTCAAATGTGGCTTGCAGAACCTAGACACGCGGTTAAATTACTTAGAATGCCGTACGCCTGACGTGTATATTTCGATCCATTTGCTCTACGAAATGGATTAAATATGAGCTTTATAAGGGAAACTATTGTTTATTTGTTAACCTTTGACGAACACGGTTTAAAAATCGGAAAATGTAATCCTGTGCCAACTCTATGCAAAGATTTGTCCGCCATGCTGAAAATTCAATTTAGAGAGACAGGCCGTTTAATAGTGCCAAATTGCTCCCTGTGCTAATAGTACCGACCCATCTAACAATTCAAAGTTCCAGCAATGTTGCACTAAAGTTGTGGCAACGTTGCTGTATAACGTTGTGGCAATGTGATTTCGTGAACTTGCTGGAATATTGCTACAACGTTATTGTTTAACGTCATAATACAACATTCCTTCAACATCCTGACAACATTCAAAAACTATGTTGAAAACTGTGAAGAACGAAAGCTATGTGTGTTCCTGAAACACGTATGCCCCACTGCTGGCAAGAAAATCAAAATCTAAAATTAAACGTTACAAAAATGTCAAGATGTCCATCCATCCAAGAGGAGTAGAGATAGCAAGATTTTCAAAATGGTTGCCATTGTGGCCATATTGGATGTCAGATCGGCACCATTTTTACTTGAGACAAACTAAACACCATAAGTCATTGACCATCCATCAAAGAGCAGTTGCGAGTACGCGTTAGTGCGCAAATCACGCCAAAATTGTACAAATTTGCGCACTTGGAAAGCAGTGATGCGTGATAACTCCCGCAAATTAGTTCAAAGTCGCGCATATAAAAATGCACTCTGCACAGTATACAATTTTTATTTAACTGCTAAAATAAAAACTGAATAAATAAAGAACCTAAAAACATTAAATAATAAGAATACTTATTTCTTCAAAATATCTCTGCCCATTCCAAAGTATGCAGATGCAGGTTAATACAAAAGGAAATGCTTGGAAATCCAGCTTAGGTGGCGCTCTACAGATATTACGTACTTCTGAGAGAGTGAGGAGTGTAAGGTGAAGTTGTTTGCATTTGCAACATGCGTAATGTGGAGAATGTTAGCATACCTCTATGCTACTTTCATATACTGTGGCTGAAATTTCTTTACATATTGTACTTGTAGAAATTGTACATGATCTAAGCACACAGCTGACTAAAATGGTTGCTCCCATGTGCTCGAAAAATCAGTCTGAATTAGTCCAAAGTACACTATTTTTAGCAGTTATTCAAATAGGAAAAAAGAATTTTGCCAGAGTAAGTAATACCAGCTTCGGAAAGTGCAATGAATTAATTACAAAATATATAAATAGTAAGAATAGTTATATGCTCATTTTTTTACAATTTACCTTTGAAACCCAGGAAGTGAAAATGACCAAGTGGTGCTAGCAGTTTTTTGATAGGTGCACATCCGAAGTAAGGCCAACCTATATATTCTATAACCCAAATTACACCCATCAATCATACACCAAAATAAAGGGAATTAAAAGTTCTTTTAACAATACCTAAGATATACGAGGCCTTTTTTAAATAGCCAGGATAACCAGTGAGCAAAACCTGGGAAATTATTTTTCTTTAAAAAATCTAACTCTGTGCAAAATTCGAAACTGTAGAGCGCCACCTTATTAATTATAACAGAAAAACGTGCGTGAAAGGGTGGTGTATCCCCCTTCAGATAAAATCCTAGCTGCATCTCTAAGATTTTACAAGATGGCTGCCATGGTGGCCATATTGGATGTCAGATCAACCCCCTTTTACATTTGGGACCAACATAACACCATAAGTCATTTGGTGAAAACTCCATGTCGATATGACCATCCAATCTAGTAGGAGTATTTTCATGATAACTGCCATGGCGGCCATATTGATGTCAGATTGACACCATTTTCATTTAGGATCAACTAGGCATCATAATCTGTGTTTAGTGAAAACCCTATATTGATATGACCATCTATCTAGGAGGAGTAGCAATAATAAGATTTTCGAGATGGTCGCTTTGGCAGCCATATTTGTGTTCGAATCGCACTATTGTCATTTAGACCCAACTAAACCTATGGCCACATCTGTGTGTAAAGATTCATGGCAATCCACCAGTTAGTTTAGGAGGAGTAGTGATAACAAACTTGTGTTAATAGATGGATGAACCATCCCATAAGCTCTTCTAGTCTGTTTGTAATTTTCTATATTTTCGAGATTAGAGGACAATTAAGGACAATTAAGATTATGCTGATGTACAACGTATTAGCAACTTTGCTCGAACGTTATTTTCTCACGTAACCAAATCCCAACCTTACAGCAACGTTGTAAAAATGTTATACGTTAGCTCAGTAACACCTTCGTTACTGAACTGGGCCCACCAGTGCGTTCAGCAGGGCTAGTGTTAGCTGGTCTCAGGCTAGGGCAATGCTAACAATCCCATCGTTAGTAATGCCAGCAAATGCCTCTAGGTTGCAAAGCTAACAGTCCAAAGAGGTCGCTCGCCACGAGCAATGCATGTAAAGTTTGTTTCACGCAAAAAAGAACTTGTAAACGAAGACATGTAAACAGAGTCTCAGGGAACCTAGATATGGTTAATTTACCCTGAATATGTTATGCCTGAAGTGTATTTTAGACATATGTGTATTGTATTTACTGAACGATTTTGATAAGGTATCAATTTTCTAAGGGCGTGAAATATTTATTTGTTGATCTTTGATGAGCAAAAATCGATGCAATGATAACTCTATGCGAGTATTGGTCTATCTTGTTGAAAATTCCCATGAGACGACAGGCCATTCAGTAGAGGAAAATTACCTACCGCTCTAACAGTGCACAATGCCTTTACTAAAAGCATTCATTTGGGTTATCATTTGGCAGCGTTAGACCAGCGCTAAGGTGACAACCTTACTTGTACGGGCTTCCAGTGTATGTAGCTAGGTAACACACGCTATCAGTCGAGAGAGGCAGCTCGCTGCAAACAACAGCAGTATGCACTGTCAGCGCGGAAGACATGTTGCATCAACTGAGATAGAATAGCATTGATTTGTTTCCGATTTTTAATGTTTGTTTTTCACATATCATCAAATAAACATTACTTCCTCGTAGAAAATTTATATTGAATCTATATGATCGAGTCAATAGGTCCAAATATACGTCAGACGTACTACATTTAAAGGTGAATTAACGGTATGTCAAAGGCTCTCAAACGTCTAATTTGGAAAGCTCTTCAGCGAATGAAATAAAATGTGCATGCATTGTTCGCAGCGAACTATCTCTTTCGAATGTTAGCTTTTGTCAGCCAGCGCTTGTTATTCACTCAGCAGCCCATATGTGGGATCGTTAACCTAGCGATACCGTAACGCTGCATGATGATTAGTCTGGTTTCCTGCTTCATATGCTCCCTGCGTTGCACTCCGCTATATGACAATATGGCGTCGGCGTTCACCTGACTTCATATAGCGGAGTGCAACGCAGGGAGCATATGAAGCAGGGAACCAGACTACATGATGATGGCCCTAATGAGATAGCTCGACAAGAGCAATGTATGCAGAGACTAGGAGAACCTAGATACACGGTTAATTGACTTTGAAAATCGTTTCTCTGGCGGTAATTTTATACCTGTTTACTCGACGATAAACACGGATATTATTTTGTTTTGTTTTTTAATTTTTTGGACAGGCAAGTAATGTTTATTTTTTAATCAATAAAGAACGCGGAGTTTAAAAATAAGAACAAATGCAATATCAACTAGATGAAAGTATTTGTTTCCCATTCAGAAAATTCCCCCGAGAGGATAGGCCGTTCAGTAGTTTTACGCTAACCGTTTATAACGTCATGGACTGCGTTCAATACGGATGGCGTTATGCACTGTTACATTCGGAACTACCTAACCTATTTCTGCGAAACTAAAATATGCCTCGAATGTATGTTGGCGCAGTAATTTACAGAAAAGTTATACATTTTGGTTACCGGAACTATCTCAGCAAAAAAGAAACCTTAATCTATTGGGACTACTTTGGCTATTTATGCGACTGGATTGACTGTAGGATTGACCAAAATATTACGAATGAAAAAAAAACTTTCTATCTTTCATAACTTCCCGGTCAATCCTTATTTCGTAAATAGCCAGAGAGATCAGAATGGAAACCATCGACATACATTCGAGGTATGATCCGTAAAATTGACCTCGAACTTGCAAATGGCTCTGTTAGTGCTGAAGGCTAACTATCACTACCAGCTAGTTTAGTCATCTAGTCACAGAGTCTACGGTAGGATTAGAGTGTGATCGAACTCACGCTAGATTTACTAAACTCACTCTAGATCGACTAAAGTGACGTCATCAAGAAACTATGGTATACCCATCGAGACACATGTGGTTGCTTTTATTCCCAATATCGCGGATAGGAGAAAGGTGTGTCTTACAGCTCTTCAAATACTAAAATTAAAACCAAACAGAATAAACAAAGTGGAAATTTGGAAGTAAAGCATTGCCTTTTGTACTGAACTTTACAGGATGATATGAAAATGTATTTAGCATGAAAAGAATCCCAGTTATCCTGTCTGATACCAGCAAGCTGACACAGTAACATGTTTCCGAGGATCAGCAATTTCCCGATAATGTAAATCGTAAACGTAAAGGCAAACCACGCGCTTCATGAATTCAACATTATTTCGATGCATAGTCTCTCTCTATCTCTCTCTCTCTCTCTCTCTCTCTCTCTCTCTCTCTCTCTCAAAAGGAAAAGAAAGCGTAGTTTTAATAGAAATTTACTAAAATCCGCCATCTTGAAGCTACTTAAGAATCCATCATACGGGTCGACCATACATGTATATAACTCACCTTCCAAGACAAGACTTCTATTAAACAACATGTCCTAACATGTCAAATCTGAAAATGGTGGACAAGTACTCGCATCGAGTTTGTATGGCATTTGAGGGTTTTTTAAAAAATTTGCAATCCGTGTTTATAAACAATCAACAAATGGATATTAGTTACCTTTAGCAACAGTATATCTAATCAATATCGTAGAGTAAATAGGTCTAAATACACGTCAGTTGACCGTGTGTGTGTGTCTATATATATATATATATATATATATATATATATATATATATATATATATATATATATATATGTGTGTGTGTGTGTGTGTGTGTGTGTGTGTGTTCTCTTGGTCTCTTTTTACATGTCTCGGTTGCTCGGTTGGCAAGCTCTTCTATGAGTGAAACAAAATTTGCAAGTTAGTTCGCAGCGAGCTACCTCCCTCGACTGTTATCTTTTGCCACCAAGTGCTATTTGCTGGCAGATGATTGTTGCCATAACGACTATCTAAGGCCACCAAACGCTAGCCAGTCACAAACTGTTATTTGTTTCATTCCAATCTATGAGGTAATTGGCTCTGTTTTTATTCTGTTAGACTTTGATGATGAATACATCCCTTCTAACTGTCCAATTTTGTTTTCAAAATAAATATTTATTGCAAATAACACGTTAACATTTATTTCCAAGACATTCCAATATTAATTTTCAGACATTCCATGATAATACAATTGGAAATTTTAGGGACCCAGCCCCCCCCCCCCCCCCAAAAAAAAAAAAATAAATAAATAAAAACACGAATAAACAACATGTTTCACCCACCAAATACTGGTATATCACGGTCTATTCCAATGTTATAGTTATGGATTCTAAATAGCCCGATGGATATCCCAATGTTATAATTATGGATTCTAAATAGCCAGGTCAATACCCTAATTTTATAATTATGGATTCTAAATAGCCCGATGGATATCCCAATGTTATAATTATGGATTCTAAGTAGCCCGGTGGATATCCCAATGTTATAATTATGGATTCTAAATAGCCCGATGGATATCCCCATGTTATAATTATGGATTGCAAATAGCCCGATGGATATCCCAATGTTATAATTATGGATTCTAAATAGCCCGGTGGATATCCCAATCTTATAATTATGGATTCTAAATAGCCCGGTGGATATCCCAATCTTATAATTATGGATTCTAAATAGCCCGGTGGATATCCCAATCTTATAATTATGGATTCTAAATAGCCCGGTGGATATCCCAATCTTATAATTATGGATTCTAAATAGCCCGATGGATGCCATATCTACTTTTTCTTTTAATTGATTTTGATTTACTTATGTGGAACTGTATCAAGTATAATTTTCTCCCAGAATATAACTTCATGAAAACTCCACTGCTCAACCTTGATATCACATTGTAGTGGGAGGGAGATTGGGGGGGGGGGGGCGAATGTGTGTGTGTGTGCGGGGGGGGGGGGGACACCGTTTGTCCAGACATGTTAAAAAACAGAGCACCAGAATGACCACGGAGCTAACTAATAATGACAGCAAGAAAGGTGTGTCAACGTTTTTGATACTTTTAGGCATATAACAACCAGACTGCATATAAAAGCTTTTAGGCATATAACAACCAGACTGTGCCTATAAAAGAAGTTACTGCCAAGGAGACATTTGCTTTGCACATTTATTTGTATGTTACATGTCCCAGCTCACACGAGAAAAGTATCCAAGGATACGTCAAACATTGTATATTGAGATTGTTGGGTTAGATCTTGACTTTTAACGTTCACAATGGTAAGTCAGACACGAGTTTGTTTAATGTAAAGTATTCTGTACATTGTGGGACTATTCTTTAAGAAAACGTTTATTAAGCAAAATCTCACAATCACTTGAGTTCATAATAACGTGAAGTTTTCAGAACAGCAGTCCTTGTCACTGGCCACCAACAAAAGAAAATCCACTGGGCAAATAATTATTTTGGACAGAGCAGTCATGGATCATGCTACACAGTGACACAGTCATAGGTGTAAGTAGTATAATTCTTTAAGTACACAGTACAAACCAATCTGATTCAAATCGAGATATACTTATAATAAGTAGAGCTGATAGTCACTGATAAAGGGTCTTGTTACTGATGATAGTCACTGAAAAAGGGTCGTGTTACTGATGATAGTCAATGATAAAGGGTCGTGTTCTGACGCCCTTTGGAATTCCCGATTCATTTGTTTTTGGTAACTTATCAGACAAAGAACTGCATTTCGTGTTAGAAAGTCTTATCGTTAGAAATGATATTTTCCGAAGGAGGTTTTTCACTTTCATAAATGTGATAGCTGTAATTTGATTGGTGAATCTAAAGGTCAACAGAACATGACCTCGCACTGGTGTCCGTCAGATCTCCGTTATGTCTGAGATCTCGATTTTAATCGGATATTAGTACATACATAAGATTATTTTAAACCAGTATATTCTGACCAAGATACGTGTAACGTTACACAAGAATACATAATTCTGTATTTAATAATGTATATAAGAAGTAAAAGTATTCATATATTACTTTATATTTTCTGATCTGTTATGATTCAACTTTTCTATTATCGTATATTAATTTAAAAAATTTATACCAAGCCATTGTAAGAAGCATTTACATTGGTTAAAATCACATCATGGGATACAGGAAACTGTAAGTTACTAGTTCATAACAACAGAAAGGAACTACTTGTGTATTCATCCGCTCTTCTTGTGTGCTTTGACAATATTTGTAAACAATGGGTACACGATAGGTCTGTTAATTGATTATGTTTTTTAAAGATATATTATTATTTTTATATCTATTTGTAATTACAAGAATTGAACTTCATATTTTACTGCTGTCCATGCAGTGTGATCTATTTTCAGCCTTCAGGACTTCGGGAATCCTGTAAAATATGAGGTTCAGTTCTTAAGTACTAATAATAAACTTGTTGGCGCAACTTAAGTTTATTCCAATTCCTTCATCATCAAGTTCCGGTTCCGGACTAGACTACTATTCATTCATCATCAAGTTCAGGTTACGGACTAGACTACTACGTATTAGACATAATTTAAAAAGTACACAAAATAACCATTATTTGGGATTAAACAGATTGTGTAAATTATTTGTTGAAAGATATAAATGAATTTGAAAAAAAAAACTTTTGCTAAAACGTCCTGATCCGGTTCACCGATGAAAGATTGCAGTAAAATTTACCTTTGTATATCCGGAAAATTACAGAAGTGATATGACAAGCGCTTATTACAAGTGATATCAGAAGCACTTATTACAAGTGATATTACAAACGCTGATGACAAGTGATATCATAAGTGCCCATTACAAGCGCTGCATGAGATTAGTGTAGAATATGTTCATGATGTAATGCAAAAATACTTCAACCTATTTTAACTCTCTCTGATTCTTGCATGAAATACTAGTAAATGACCTGTCTACCAAACTCTTGCGATATGTATACTGCATCACATCTGAGACATTGTTTCGCTGGAAAATCGCCATACAGAATCCAACAGTTTTCAGCTTCTTTTTCCTTAACGTTTGATCCATGTGCTTGATTTTCAAGTCTCGCAATGATTTATCATCCACTGTCAGTTTTCGGGGTATCAATCCGTCCTTTCGCTTCATTTGATAATAAACTCGCAATATTTCATTTAATAATAAACTCGCAATATTTCATTTGATAATAAACTCGCAATATTTCATTTAATAATAAACTCGCAATATTTCATTTAATAATAAAAAGGACCAGATGAATCGATCAATATTTCGATTGCAACATTTAAAAATGTATTCCTCGTAGATTTCAACGAAATGTTTGATGATGATTTTCATATCCTCTTATATTACACTGTTATGGCCCATCCACCACAGTGCATTGAAGTCGTTATTATTACACTCTTATGGCCCATCCACCGCAGTGCATTGAAGTCGTTATAAATCTGCAGTCTATTACCCTACCGTCTGTGCTCCGTTTGCAACGTAGTGAGGAAGGCAAACTAATGATACACAGGTATATAACAAAAACGTTCAGAGTCTCCCCAGTTGTCCGTATACAAAATAATTATGCGGGTAGTGGTAGGTCACACATCTTTTCATAGTCATTTTAGATACAGCAGGTCACACTTGTCTAAATTTGGATGACATGTACCCAGTGGCGTACTAATGGTAAATGACGCCCGGGATGACGATGATGTCCCAAACGGCAATAAGGCAAAAGTGATTTTAAAAAATTGAAAAAGCACGATGAGTTATTTTGCACATCCTTTCAATTTATATAAGCAGAAATGAAACGGTGTTTATTACATTCGTCTCAAGTATTTTGTTCCGTTTTTGGGATATGAAACTTATTGGGATATGAAACTTATTGGGAAATGCGCAAAAAAAGTTGCGCTTTATCGATAAATACTTATATGGACACAATGCACATGTTCTTTGTTTGTGCCTAAAGATAAAAAAAAAAAACCTTCACGCACACACATGCATACATACAATGTGTTGTCTGTGGTTAACAGCTTGGCTCTTTTGTTCTGTGTTGGAACTCTGTTTTCAATGTGTCTGCGTACCCTGTGTGTTTTGTAAAAGTCGAATATACACTGTATCTTGAATGACTCCCATATATTGCATGCCCCCCCCCCCCAAAAAAAAAGAACAACAACAACGACAAAACAAAAAAAAACCACCCACTTTTTGTTCACTCGAAATCCCCTGTTTTCTTAGATAGATAGATTTGAGATTACTAATGTGATTAGTCAAACTATGACATTTATTCGAAGATTATTTTGTACCTCATTTTGGTTTATATCATTGTGCCATAATTTCCATTAATAAATTATCAATATTTGTTGGTCAGTTTCGTAGGAAAAGTAATGTTATATGGACAAAGTTCCATACAAACTGTCTGGGTCCATACAAATTTGTAGAGTTAGATTTCCGCATCATTATTTTAACGCATGCAGAAAATGCAAAGAAAAAAACCGAATAGGACATAAAGAAAGTTTTCCATATGAACACTTTCTCTTTTTATGTGCTATAACAGCTGATTAGGGGACAACTATTTATTTATCTTATATTTCATTTAGTTAAACTGATGTTTTTTTCTCGCTATTTTCCTCAAGAACACGGCTTCAAATAAATCGATCACTTATAAAACTTTATCGCTGGCCTGTACGTCAAAGACCAATTTTATTAAATGTCATGCATTCATTGGGATCTTACAAAAAAAGTTGCCAATTTCAAGTTCTACAAAGCTGCCACCCTTAATTAGAATCGATAGTAATATATCTTGAGTAACAGGTCATACATTTACCAAAACAACTTTTCAGGTATCCGCTCACTCATGTGTTTACATCACGATTTGTCCACGAAACCATTAAGGAAGCAGAGTAATCAGGCAGAAAAGAATGTGGAGAGCCGATGTGTCTGTAAAGACCAATCAGCACTTCTAGGATTTCAGAGTATGTTCAAATGCGACAGCATCTTTTGTCATATTTTACACATAATATGGAATAGAACTGAACGTAGCAGCGGCTGCACACGTCTCAAGGAAAACTAACTCCAGGCGATCCTTGCAGTACACACTGTTGAGTATGGCATACTTCAAAGAAAGCGAGATTCTTCTGACACGACGTTTTAATATTAATCAATAACTGAAGTATATACATGTATTCTGTTCAGTAATATCTGCACAAGAATAAACTGCCAGCTTCAAGAGAGTTTGGCTGAAATAATGAGGTAGTTTCAGAAACAGAAACGCCTCCTAGCGAACCGTCTCTGCCGAATTAAGGTAGAGCTTTTAGTCGAAGCTACAGAAATAAATGCTAAGGTCAATTTTAATTGGTGGTATTCGCAAAGTCCAAAATATATGCTACTTAATCTCCAGCGTCCATTTTCTCGTCTAATACGAACATCCAATAACATTCGTGTCTTCGCCAACCATTCAGCCTTTAAATGAAGTGACCATTATCATTTGTGCACTTCAATGGTTTCGATTTGATTGTGGCAGGCCTAAGGTCACTCCACCAGCCACACTCTACGTACGTTTTGTATACACAATATTAAAAGTAAGCAGCAGTTCACATCACCTCTGGACTTTTATTTTCTAATTAAAAATAAAAAAAACTCTTTGGAACATCAGAAAATTGCTCAGATACAAGAACTGCTCAGACACACGAACAATCTTGAATATGTTGCCAGTGGCGGAGCGACGGGGTGGGGTTGGGTCAGGAGGGGCAATTACCCCCGGGAGCTGTCGGGAGCTTTTTTTAATAGCTGTAACCGGGCGTAGATGGGGGGTGGGGGGAATGGATGTCGTCAACTGACATAAAAATTGGCAAAGTAAGGGCGCCACTAAAGAAAATTGCCCCCGGGCGCCTCGGTAGGGGAGCCACTAAAGAACATTGCCCCCAAGCGCCTCGAACCTTCGCGCCGATTTGATGGAAAAAACTGAATAGAGATATTTAGGCTCGAGTTTCCCGCTAAACAAAATAAATAACTGATTACCAGTTTGGTATACCACTGTACCAGCCGTGTAAAAGCAATCTGTCTTCGGACATACATCACTAATTACCAGCTGACTTATCTGTACTTTGGTGAAACATATTTTATTCCAACCACGATAAATAAAGACATTCTTTGTTTGCGAACGACAGTCTTTCGCTGATTTTTGGAAAGTCAAATTTCAGCGCGTCATATTGGTCCATACTATGAGTCAATTTCAGACTGCTCGGATAAGAGGGAGAAATGCTGATACTGAAGACAACGGTACCATAGAAAAGGCAATTCGTAAATATTGCGATTTAAATTTTGCGCTTTTCATTTTTGTACAATTGAACTTGCACAGGACTAAACTCTTGCTTTCAGGCACTTGTCTGACAGAAAAATGTTCTAGTCCAGATTGTCGGGCTTCGGGCTATCCAGTTTGCACAGCCCTAACATTATGTATATATACAACACTAGTGTGTGTGTGTCTGTGTGTGTGTGTGTGTGTGTGTGAGAGAGAGAGAGAGAGAGAGAGAGAGAGAGAGAGAGAGAGAGAGAGAGAGAGAGAGAGAGAGATGTTTGGATTAGTGTCCGTGTTTATTCGATATTCTTGCAGCTTACAGGTGTGTACATAATCCATGTCTTAGTTTACGTAATCTATAACACACATTACATATATATGTAGTACCATGAGAACTTTTTAATGAATTGAAGCTGTATGATTGGAATACAAGCAATATAGAAAGTATTTTATTCAATAAAAAGTCACAAGACTACATTAAATATTTTTTCTAGTGAAATGTACATGTCAGTCATAAGCCTGCCATTAACGAGTAAGGCTACAGCTCAGCACCTTACTGTACATTCAAGCCCACGTGTAAAAGGAATCACCAAAGCACGTGTAGACAGTCTCTCTCTCTCTCTCTCTCTCTCTCTCTCTCTCTCTCTCTCTCTCTCTCTCTCTCTCTGAGCAGGTTTGATTGTATGCAGCAGTGTAAACTACAGGATGAATTTCAATATTAAAGCAATTACTAACGAAGTCAAAGCATCAGCATTTTAACTATGCATTTATTTTACTTCCTGTCGCAGAGGTTATTTAAAAATGGCAGCGAGAAATTATGTCGATACTCAGTAAAATGAATCGAATTGACAAAACAAGACCAGAATAAGAGCATTCAATTTTAGTCACTTCAGGACAAAAAGGTTGACAGGAACATTTGTCTGAATTCTTTTTGTATCCAATTTGCTTATTAATCTCATGCATACCGTATATACTCGCGTATAAGTTCGGTCCAAATGCAAAAAACATAGACCCTGATCTGCCATCGCATAATGCTCCGGCAGATCAGGGTCTATGTTGTTTGTTCAAATGATCTGGGTCTATGCAGATTGCAGTTGGTATCGGGTTATACGCGAGTATATACGGTACGTAGTTAATGAGATTTTTCATCACAGCTGTAAATATGCAAAATGTGCGAAACCATATAACTGAAGCTGAGGTCAACTATTGCCACCCTCACTGAATTTCATGAGATTAAAATGGTTGGGTGTCAGATGTTACTGCTGTGTCTGGGCAAATCAATCGACGCTATGGGTTTCTTGTACAGCCGTTAATATAAATCAACTCTAAAGTGCAGCGGACGCGCTAAAGTCGCATGAAATGATCACAGAGGACACTGTTCATTGAAAATTGCTTGTTTATGTCAAAGCGACCAGCGAGAGCAGTTCTTGCCCCTCATACAGTTATGAAATGGCACGAATTGCCCCTCATACAGTTATGAAATGGCACGAATTGCCCCTCATACAGTTATGAAATGGCACGAATTGGACGTGAGTAATATGTTTCTTTGGGCATTGAAAGAATTCATGCATTATAATCAAGTAAGAAATATTTCATATTACATGCTAAAAGTTCCATAAACCTGTTCCAATAAAAGATGGGTAAAGATAAATAGGCTTTGTCAGGGTCTTGAACTTTGTACTTTAAAAACTTTTAATCACACAATAAAGTATAATAAATTAGAGGCATTTATATTTCTTGTCCACATCCAAAACGCAAGACAGATGAATGTGCATTTCATGCTGTATTTTTCTAAATGTCTCAATCTATTTTGCTTTCTATCACAATCCGCTCCAACAATGAAAGCTACAAGGCACACTACATTCCCTGTGTCAGAAATTACGATAGAAATACATGTATAGATAGAAATACATGTATATCCAACACTTCTCTTTTTCGTTACTGATTGTTTTTAGAAGGTATTTGCAAACAAATGCTTCAAAACTGTTATAAATAATAAATGCTTTCACTTTTCCCTTAATAAAATGTATACTATATTTATATACGTTAGCCGATGGCGCATACATTTGGTTACAGTAAATGAAAATGACCAAAAAATACGCTTTTTTTTTTTTTTTTGGCCACATGGACCTACACATGATAATCATTCACCGAATAAACTGCCACTGTAGCCTTCAACCCATAATTCTTTTAACACGATGTTTTACTGTTTGGTGATTCAGTTTGTTTCAACTTGTTCCCAGTACTTAATAAAATGTGACGTAGGACTTCTTTCGGGAAATTCATTAAAATTTTAGAACTAAAGCTATTAGCGGTGGCTACATCGCAAGGAGTCAAGCTTGCTACAATTTGATCGGCACGGCCTTAAAAAGATGAACTTTGCGGAAGCAAAAGAGCGTGTATCTAACAATAATGGACCATAACTATGTATCCAACAATAATGGGCCATAACTCTATACAATTATGATATTAAGTCAGACTCGTGCAAGAGTTCAACATTGTTGAACAGTACATGAAATTTGATCGAAATCCAATGATTTCTGGTAGTAATTAATTACACCAAACTCATCTAAATTCATTTAATACAAAGCTGCTTACAAAATTCACGCAGAAACCAATGTTTAGCAATCAGGGACCATAACTCTTATAAATATTAACACAGAATGATGAACATTAAAATCATTCAATGTCTCATCAATATAAAAATGTAAGTCAAATTGGTTCAAGGTGTATAATCCACGGTAATGTTTTTTCCTATGGGAACAAAATTAATAGGACGAGCAATCAAAAATCAAACACCTATAAATGATATTTTGTATGTATTGTGAAATCAAACTTCGTAAAGGCCTCATCAATATAAGCTGCAATCTTAATTTTGGTAAAATCCACAAATCCTTGGTAAAGGTATTATGTGAAAACCAAAGTTTGGAGTACTAGCAATCAGGAGCCATAAACACCTTTAAATGATGTCACACAATGCTCAAAATCAAACATTTCCAAGGCATCGCCAGTATTAAACTGCATCCTAAATTTGATAGAAATTCAATCATACACACTAAAGTTATCTTTAGGAAACCATATCGTAGACTGATGGACGGACACACGTTATTATTAAAGGGTTCTGCGATGAGTGGGGACCTCATAACCACAGGATGACGTACTTGTAGTTATTTAATTGTAAGTGCTTCTTTAATTTTTAAATGATAATTCAGTATATTATGCGGTCTTGTTGATGAGAAAGCGAAATCCAGTAAATAACGGATCGAAAAGTTATTTTGAAACATTCAGCAAGTTATGAAAGCTACCTGTTAACATACACCAGTACCAAGAATCGATAGTGTCGCCTTAATTATGTCCAGTTAATATACATACCTAATATTCCATAATATATGTTAAAGATGAACTTACAAGTCTTGTAGGTCTACTGACATTAGTAGAATCCAGCCGCAGAGGTTTAGAATCTGTGATTTTTGTAGCAGAAATCTGCTTTATTTCAAATTACCACTCTTTCGTATATTATCTATTACCTCCCTTGACTCTGACGTCACTGGAGTCCTTTATGTACTAAGCTTAAAATGTATATATAATATCATAAGAAGTAATCAGAATATACATTAAATTTCATAACTATTGATTTTAATTGTTATTTTATTTATTTTATTTTTTATTGGAGCGTAAAGGTCAAATTTATCGAATAAATTGTCCATTTAGTACCGTATTTTCAATCCAGTATACTTCTCTACTAAATCTGTACTATGTACTTAGCTACCCGGCTGAATGAAATGATAACTAATCAAAATTTCGTTGAAGTTATGACTGTTAAAAGTATGTAATGTCTTCATTGAAATAGTTATCATCTAGGACTATTTACAATAATTTTCTGTCGCTGTTTCGACAAGTTTTACCAAACGTTACGGTTCATTTAATGCATTGTACATATAATGGTGATGATTGACGCACAGTTAATATAAACACGTGGAAAACATGATCTGTGCTTAGCAATATAAAAATGTCTCCACAAAGCAGAGTTTCAACACTTGTTTTTAGTGAAAAGTATTTTTAAATATAGAAATACAAGCAAAGACTTCAGAGTGATTTGGGACCAATACTGACATGCTAGTACTTAAAATAAACACGGCAAATATACTGTATACCAGAAAAGTTTATTTGTGGAAGATTGACTGTGGACTCATTGATAAGAAGGAAAATATTTTGATCACTTATGAAAGTCACAACTCCACTAAAGACAAGACTTAGACTATTACAAAATAAAACTCGGAAATCGACTCAAACTACTCGATTCAGTCCAATCCAGTCTAGCGGAAAAATGTATCTTGTTTTTAGTGTTTTAATGTAGCTACCAATGTTTTAGCGAAATGTTGACCTATGACTGAGATCGATTTATATGCTCTCTTAATATAGTATGTCTGCAAACAGGAAGTAAAACAATGGTATCTATGCTGTTAGATTTGGCATATTTGCAATACTAGGCAAGCAACCTCAACCCAATAGGATCTAGTGACGTCACAACAAAGGGAAGTAAGAAAGCCAACTCATTCATTGTCACATGGCATTGATCGTTTAGGGCAATTTTAAATCACCCGTTAAGCGTGTAATTGGTTATCAGAAAAAATGATCAAAAAACAAACCACACCAAAGATCTGCAGCTTTAGTCCGTATATGGTGTTGCATGAACGTCATGCACGTTTAGGCCGTATAAAGTGTGTTGTGTGCATATTATGCATGTTTAGGCCATTAAAGTGTGTTGTGCGCATAGTACGCACGTTTAGGCCATGTAAAATGTGTTGTGTGCACGTTTAGGTCGTATACAGTATGTTGTGTGCAATATTATGCACGTTTAGACCATGTAAAGTGTATTATGTGCATAGTACGCATGTTTAGGCCATGCAAAGTGTGTTGTGTGCATAGTATGCACGTTTAGGCCACACAAAGTGTGTTGTATGCATAGTATGCACGTTTAGGCCGTATACAGTGTGTTGTGTGCATTGTATGCACGTTTAGGCCGTATACAGTGTGTTGTGTGCATAGTATGCACGTTTAGGCCGTATACAGTGTGTTGTGTGCATAGTATGCACGTTTAGGCCATACAAAGTGTGTTGTATGCATAGTATGCACGTTTAGGCCGTATACAGTGTGTTGTGTGCATTGTATGCACGTTTAGGCCGTATACAGTGTGTTGTGTGCATTGTATGCACGTTTAGGCCGTATACAGTGTGTTGTGTGCATAGTATGCACGTTTTTAGCTTTAGAGTTCAGATAAAACCTATAGAGTACTGCTCGTGTCACCAGTGTGTTGTGGTATTTGCCGTTATCAGAAAATATGGCAGTGACGTCACGGTTTACATGCGGGCATAACCCATAGATACAACAGACCGATAAGACACTGAAGGTGGTCATAGAGTGTAGGCGGGGTTTTCGTCACGTCAAGAGCTATTTGTTGTTGTTGTTGTGGTGGTGGTGGCGTTGGAGGTCTTCCTGATGACTGCTTGAGAGATAAAGACCAAGTTTTCACGTCAGTTGAATAAGGGATCACTTCAAAGTACACGGATATAAAAACTGATCTGTAAGTTAAACAAACAACAAGAAACAACAACAACAACTTATTATTGAGGGATGTACATCATGTTCTTTTTATAGCTTTATGTAAAGACGGTGTGTAATATTAATTATCTGCAAATAATGCTTTTTGTGAGCCTGCTTGTAAAACAAACACACAAACAGGACGCGCACGCGTGTGTGTGGGCAGACATAATTTAGATAGAAGAATCTTGATCCAAACTATTCTGCTGGAGGAGATTCACAGAATCTCTACGCAGCATCATGAAAACCAGAACTGTAACTTTCTCAGATATTTATAATAAAATAATGGACAGCTTTGATTGCAAAATAGCAACTGAAGCTTTACTTAATCGCGTACCTGTGCGGAGTCCTACATTAGTGAAATGGTTACTGGACCGCGTACGTATACGGAGACCTACATTAGTGGAATGGTTACTGGACCGCGTACGTATACGGAGTCCTACATTAGTGAAATGGTTACTGGACCGCGTACGTATTAGGAGTCCTACATTATTGAAATGGTTACTGAACCGCGTACGTATACGGAGTCCTACATTAGTGGAATGGTTACTGGACCGCGTACGTATACGAAGTCCTACATTAGTGAAATGGTTACTGGACCGCGTACGTATACGAAGACCTACATTAGTGAAATGGTTACTGGACCGCGTACGTATACAGAGACCTACATTAGTGAAATGGTTACTGGACCGCGTACGTATACGGAGTCCTATATTAGTGAAATGGTTACTGGACCGCGTACGTATACGGAGTCCTACACTAGTGAAATGGTTACTGGACCCCGTACGAATACTGTGGCCTACATTAATGGAATGGTTATTGGACCGCGTATGTATACGGAGACCTACATTTGTGGAATGGTTACTGGACCGCGTACGTATAATGAGACCTACATTAGTGAAATGGTTACTGGACCGCGTACGTATACGGAGACCTACACTAGTGGAATGCATTTTATTACCCAATGAACAATGGATAGATAATCTAAAGAAGCTATTAACATCATAAACAGAATATATGAAATGATCATCTTCAAGAGAATGAATGCTTGGCAACAAGTGCGAATTCCATTCTCCTGGAGGATGTAAAATTCTCCCCTCCCCCCGCTCACATCTTCACTCGTTTACCATTCCTTGTTACTATCAAGTCATTTCCATCGCGATCCTTACATATAATGACCCAAGATTTACATATAATGACGCCATCTTTACATATAATGATGCTAGATTTACATATAATGACGCCATCTTTACATAAAATGACGCCATCTTTACATATAATGACGCTACATTTACATACAATGACGCTAGATTTACAATATTTTCCGTACGGACCGCCATTATTTTGTACCCATGAGTGGTCACCGGATGTGTAGTGTATGACACCACGTCATCTTCTTCTGATTTTCACTGACTGGGGAACACCCAAGGCAAGGCTTTTCTAAAAATATCCATTCATTCGCGGAAAGGCCCGAACGTGTTACGATTAAAACTAGAACAAGTATTCTATTTTAGAGTTCCGCACAGACACCGCCATCATTTTAATTGGAACATGTTCAGACTCCCGTTGTCTCGTTTAACGAAAACCTCGCATGATTTACAAGGTCTGTTCCATTTAGATCATAGTTTTACAAGAGTCTGGTTAAACGAAACCATCGACCTGTCTATATCACTAAAGCTCAAAGATATATCCATTTCTCAACAGTAAGTCGCGTCAGAGTTCAGCGGAAATGAGTGCCAGTTATCACACAACCAAAGGGTTGGCTGTCAGTGGACCCATGTTATAGACACCCATTCCAGTTGTTTCTCAAAGGTTGGCTGTCAGTGGACCCATGCTATAGGCACCCATTGCGGCTGTTTCTCAAAGGTTGGCTGTCAGTGGACCCATGTTATAGGCACCCATTGCGGCTGTTTCTCAAGCCTGTCTACAACTTTAGCAAATTCTTTAGATGCAATTATCAAGTCACTGTTTACTATCACGGCGTCAAAAAGATGGCCATATTTTTCTTCTATCCTGCAGCTCGTGGCAATCATTTCATCAAAATCACCTTCCTGTAAATAGATAAATTAAAATCTTTGATCAGAATTTAAAAAAAATATATATACGATCTTTAAATATGAATAATAGTACACACGGTAAATAAACAAATGTTTTTACAAATAGAATTGAATGTGGACAAGAAGAATTGGTCGTTGCACTTTTAAATACAAGAACAACAACCACCCCACCCCCCTTTACTGGATGGATCTATTTATATTTTCAGCCACTGAGTTGTAATAAATAGACTCTATATTTTACCAATCATTACAGAATAAAGACCACGAACGTAATCTGTGGATTACATTTAAAAATGAAGAAAAAAAGTTTAAACTTAAATAATATAACATGTTGAAGGCAATCGTACAAGATGAGAGCAGAGCTGCACACAGTACGTGTAAAACATTAAATGGAGTAAAACGATGACATGACAAAGTAATAGTTTTTAAAAAGGTTGATCTTGCAAATTCAAATAGGAAATTAATTGCTTGTAGTCAGAAGAAAGATCTTGAAGAAAATAATTCAATCACTAATAGATAGATAGATACCTTCGTTGCACCCTGTTCAGCTTAACGCAGTTCAGAGACAGAGAGAGAGAGAAAAAAAAGGTGTGTGTGTATGTGCGTGTGTGTAATATAAACGAGAGTTAAATGGAGACATACTGTCTGATTCAAAGTGCAATTTTAACTCAGATGAGGAGGAACACTACAGAGGCCTTCTCTGAAATAGAATGCGACTCTAAAAAAAGGCCTTCCCTGCAAAGGTTTCCCTTCATCAAGTATAAATATTGCAAGTAATTTAAGAAACAGACTATAACCAGTGGACATAGTGTTACTGCTATAGGAAGGTGGAGTTTTCCGTTAGCGCAGCTTAGACAATGCCACAGTCAGTCAGATAGATATATAGATACACAGATAGATACATAAATATATAGATACACAGATAGATACATAAATATATAGATACACAGATAGATACATAAATATATAGATACACAGATAGCTACATAAATATATAGATACACAGATAGATACATAAATATATAGATACACAGATAGATACATAAATATATAGATACACAGATAGCTACATAAATATATAGATACACAGATAGATACATAAATATATAGATACACAGATAGATACATAGATATATAGATACACAGATAGATACATAGATATATAGATACACAGATAGATACATAGATATATAGATACACAGATAGATACATAAATATATAGATACTACACCGTGAAAAGGCGTGTATGTCCAGCCTCTAAGGTCTTCATGGCCCTTTCATTCCGTCGAGTTTCTTTTAGTACGTCCATTTGTGGAGGTCGGACATACATGATATACGGTTTGATCTCAGCATTTCGGAGAAATTTTATCGCCTATAAAAGATATCGAAAGTAACATGAGGACAGATTTCATGGGAATGGGCGACACATTGAGTATTAAAGTTGTATGTAACAATACTTCATCCATTAGTAATTGTTTGGGAGGTAACAATTTGTCATACACACGCAGGTCAAAGGTTATCAAATATTCCAATTACCGTGGATTTTTATTTTTTTTATTTTTTTTATCAAGCTTTATGACGACACAACATAAAAACAATTGATTTAGGGTTCTGGTCCTAGTGTGAGTATGTAGTGGATGGGATCTGACGGGAAGTACATATAATATTAAAGCACGGGGATTTGTGATAGCAAGTCATCGAAGGTGCTCAGGTTTTATATTTATCAGTAAGTATCTTTTACCAAGCTACACTTACACTAATATAAACAATACATTCTTTCCCGAGCAGTTGAGAATGCTTTCCAAGATACATTTATAAATATATAGATACCCTCATTTTGCACGCATGTATATATCTCCGGTTCAGTGCTCTCTCTCTCTCTTTCTCTCTCTCTCTCTCTCTCTGCTTCTCTCTCTCTCTCTCTCTCTCTCTCTCTCTCTCTCTCTCTCTCTCTCTCTCTCTCTCTCTCTCTCTCTCTCTCTCTCTCTCTCTATCTCTCTCTCTCTCCCCACTATAAGCAGTGATGGCGGATACCCTGTCGGCAAAAATGACCCTCTGGCGACAATGGGAATTAACATTATGGTATGTTGGTTAATTGGCGTGGATGTTGGTGAGTATAGGAGGGTGATAGGGAGTAGAGGTGGGTGCTGTTCAGTGAGACGGAGTATTGATCCGTAGGTGTGAGTGTTGGTCAGCAAGACGGTGTATTGGTTAGTAGGTGTGGGTGCTGGTTAGTAAGACCGAGTGTTGGTCAGTAAAAGGGAGTGCTGGTTAGAAAGGATTGTGTTTGTCAGTAGATGGGAGTGCTGGTTAGTAAGGTGGAGTGTTGGTCAGTAGAAGTGAGTTCTCGTTAATAAGACGGTGTGTTTGTCATCCGATGTCATATTTTTTCACATTACTTTAAACCTTGTCCCCCAACCGTCCCACCCTGTTCAACCTATGGACGTTTTAAACATACCATTCCCCTGGTGACCATAACGGTTGCCAGTGTTAAACCTATGGACTACTGTTAGATTCCCCTTGTCGCCACAGGGTCATACTTTCAAGATAGCGACCGAAATGTTAATTCCGTTTGTTTCATAAGTGTCATTTTTGTCCCCAGGGTGTCCCCAATTACTGCTACTGTACCTGAGTATGAGGTGATAGAAGACAAACCTTCCCTGAGTTGATAACGTCTTTAATGGAAGACATTGAAGTTCCATACAGGTTTCCCTTGTACTCTCCGAACTCAATAAATCTGAAATTAAATACGAGGTTCTACTTGTGCACTCAGTTACTTTGGTGCTTGCGTATTCGAGTACGTTGGTGCTTGCGTATTCGAGTACGTTGGTGCTTGCGTATTCGAGTACGTTGGTGCTTGTATATTCGGTTACCTTGGTGCTTTCAACTCATGTGACATCTACTATAGATCTTCACATTAGTTTTGCTTTTTCTACTGCCTACTTTATGATAATGTTTTCCTCGCACGTTTTGCTACTTTTTTTAATAGCTTACATGGAATCACTATGTAAGGAAAACACCATCTCTCTCTCTCTCTCTCTCCCTCTCTCTCTCTCTCTCTCTCTCTCTCTCTCTCTCTCTCTCTCTCTCTCTCTCTCTATATATATATATATATATATATATATATATATATATATATATATATATTCTAACTGGTCACAATCTACGTGGGTTTTACGCGCTATCTCTAGTCTTTTTCAGACATGAGTTAGTTCATTGCCATGTAAAAAAGGCCCATATATGAGATAGGAAATAAATATTTGCTGACGATTTATTGAAGTATAGAAATCACAACTGTTACAGGTATATGCAATATTCCGACTTTAATAGTGTATTGGCCAGCATCCCATAAAAATGTATTCGTAGGAAACACACTATTGTTGTTATTTTGTCCAAAGAGAGTACACGTTAATAAATCATCATGAAATCTTTCCTTTTTTTTTTCTTTTTTTTTCTTCTCTTATGTTTAATGTTAACAACATAATTAAAGATTCCTTTTATTCCGTGTAAATTTCATTTGCAGGCGTTTGATAAATCGCACTAAAAACCAGACAGTATATATCCATGCAATGGTTGTTTATCCAGACAGTTTATATCCACGTAATGGTTGTTTATCCAGACAGTTTATATCCACGTAATGGTTGTTTATCCAGGCAGTTTATATCCACGTAATGGTTGTTTATCCAGACAGTTTATATCCACGTAATGCTTGCTTATCCAGACAGTTTATATCCACGTAATGGTTGTTTATCCAGACAGTTTATATCCACGTAATGGTTGTTTATCCAGACAGTTTATATCCATGTAATGGTTGTTTATCCAGACAGTTTATATCCACGTAATGGTTGTTTATCCAGACAGTATATATCCATGTAATGGTTGTTTATCCAGACAGTATATATCCATGTAATGGTTGTTTATCCAGACAGTTTATATCCACGTAATGGTTGTTTATCCAGACAGTTTATATCCACGTAATGGTTGTTTATCCAGACAGTTTATATCCACGTAATGGTTGTTTATCCAGACAGTTTTTATCCACGTAATGGTTGTTTATCCAGACAGTTTATATCCATGTAATGGTTGTTTATCCAGACAGTATATATCCATGTAATGGTTGTTTATCCAGACAGTATATTTCCATGTAATGGTTGTTTATCATCGACAGCCAATATAATATATGCAGTAATTTTTTACATAAGCACATATCACTTGTTGTAATCAGATATAGGCATTGAGATTCACGCGCTTTTAAAACGCGATAAACTCAACAGGTGCGCGACAAGGTTGCCCTGAGTTTCGATTTTATGTTCAAAGCAGCCACTGCTATGCTCAAGCCACAACCAAAGTATCGAGTGAGATAAGTGGTGGCCATACACTAGAGATGGCAGGAATTTACCAATGTAGTAAAGGCGACAGGTAGCCCTCCCGCATGTTCTTAAATCTTCCAAATTTCTTTAATGTTTAAAATGTTGTTTACTTAAGGTTTGACAATAATTCTAAAATATCGTACCTAATTTATTAAAACATGAAAAAAAAAATGTATAAAAGAGAGGGACAGAAAAAGATACAAATACAAATAAAGATACATGTAGATTTACCTCTGTGCGAGAATGCCTTTCTCCATTTCGGATCTCGATACAAAATGATATTCCCTTCCATCTAGTTCGAACGGTTTGCGTGGACGGCTTGTATCTGGAGTCAAGGGAAAGTATGAATATGATTGTGAATAGATATGATCCTATTACCGATTCGGATTCATACTTCCGATTCGGATTGACCGTAGCGTTTGTATCCGCCGCGCCGATGGAAATTAATACTTTCATATTGCATGGACAGTTTGCTTACCGGAAAAAGTCCGTTTCTGAATCTATCTGCGATAACTAAATTGAAACGCGTGTCACATTGAAACGTGTGTCACATTGAAACGTGTGTCACCTTGAAACGTTTATTACATTGAAACGTGTGTTACATTGAAACGTGTGTCACATCGAAATGTGTGTCACCTCCTATTATCGGAAAGGCGTATGCACTATTTCAGCTTATGTCGGTGAAAATCGCACGAAAAAAGAAAAAAAGAAGAAAAAAAAACCCACAAAAAAACCCAGCATGTTTGCAAGTAACAGTCATTTAGCAGCGACCGCCAATTTAAATAGTTCAGACTCTTAAGTTAGTTTGTACAGAGGCACATACTACTTGTTCTGATCAGTTGTGGAAGTTGAGAATGACGCCCTTTATGAAACGCGCTAAACTCAAAGGGTGCGCGGCAAAGGTCGCCTGAATTTTGACTTCACGGTTGATGCAGGCAGCTACTGCCACGCTCAGTCCAAATGAAGGGTATGAATACATATCAATATTTTGTTAAGGTATTATCTAAGTATGGGTATTTTCAAGAATACATACACTTCCTTAAACCTTTATCAATAGTTCTAAATGCAAAATTTGCATCATATCTATATGTCCGTCTTTCTATCCAATCACATTTAAACCTGCAAATATTCAAGCAGTTTAAAATTATATATATATATATATATATATATATATATATATATATATATATATATATATATATATATATATATATATATATCGAGAGAGAGAGAGAAAGAGAGAGAGAGAGAGAGAGAGAGAGAGAGAGAGAGAGAGAGAGAGAGAGAGAGAAGGAAAATTCTTTAAATTTATTCAAATATTTTGGAATGAATTTTTGGAAAGTAAAACAAAAATTAAAATTGGTACACACATGGGACGACTTCCTCAAATTTATTTGGATTTGATGCCATAAGTCTTCTTTTCAATTCATTTCTCCCCACTCCCGGTGGACCTGTTGAGGAAAAGGACTTTTGGTCCTGTAAATTGTCAATTCACTGGTTCATGTATAAAATGTAGCAAATAAATCGATAACAAGGTACTATCCGTCCTCATACAGGCTTGAACAAACTGGCGTCAATGTGTGAGGAATTTTCCGCTATGTCGGAACGGTTATCTGCCTAAAAATTTTCTATAAATATTCGAATTTGTAAAACTAGCTTATATACATATAAAACTTGAAGATCGTTATTCTTCGGGTCAGTAATGATAAAACGTATATATATATATATATATATATATATATATATATATATATATATATATATATATATATATATATATATATATATATATATATATATATATATATGGTCTTACATGAGTGAATCATTGGACAAGTTTCATACATTTCATTTGAAATGAACACAGATGTAAAATTCTATTTATCACATGACGAAGATATTGATTTTATTTGACCAAACCGCATACTAGTATAGCTAAATGTTATTGAAATACATTCGAATACCTCATTTGCTACGTCATGAGGTGTTATTACACGTGTTACATACCAGTATATAGAGGATCTCAAATGGGTAATGCTTTAATATTGAATTTATGAAATTAGTTGAATACTTAAATAGTAAAATAAAAAAGTTCCAGAAGGCGGGGTAAGAAAAATTCCTACGGTGGCAGACAATCAGTTTTTTCTCTCCTATAAGTTAACATTTAAACCACGCTTGTCATGTTATGGGGTGCCAGTTGCAGGTGTACATCCCCCCTCCCTCCAGCCCTCTATCCAATGACCGACACCCTTAATTGTATTTGTAACGAGCCCCTGTGGGGTAAATTGGCCATCTTATGACAGACGTAACCTTTTCTTCCCAATGCCCCTCGTGCAATCAATTCGAAAAATTGCCACCAAAATGTTGATAGTAATAGTAAAATAAAAAAGTTCCAGAAGGCGGGGTAAGGAAAATTCCCACGGTCGCAGACAATCAGTAAAGAAACTACTGCGCTAGAATTTCATGTGATTATTTGAACCAATCAGATTCACATAAAGTGATATGTTAACATATCAAAATTATTAAACTGCACACACTATGCGTAAAATGTACCAACTATGTGATAAATACAAATAATGATATGGATTTATCACATCGTTGATACACTTTACATACGGTGTTTGCGGTTTATTAGCCTTGATATGTCAACACATTAACATATAACTTTCGGTGAATTTGATTGGTCTAAATACGCCCACGAAATCCTTGCTCAGTATTCTCATTATTGATTGACTGCGGCCCTTTGAATTTTCCTTGCCTCACCGTCTGGAGTCAATTTATTTTACTATTGCTATCAACAATATGGCGGCCGTCTTTCTAATCGGTAGGCGAATGGATATTGGGAAAGAGGCGGCTATCACAAAAACGCAATTCTATGCAGGATAAATGGGCCATATTCCAACCTACGTAACTACTACTGTTCCTTTTTTTTTTTTTTGTAATAGTTATATGTTTTTTCCCAGTCTCCATTTAGCTACCGATGTGAAAGACGGCCGCCATATTGTTGTCAGCGATAGTAAAATAAACTGATTCCAGAAGGTGGAGAATTTTTTATCACGGTTTCAGCCAATCAATAATGAGAATATTTCGCAAGGATTTCATTTGCGTATTTAGACCAATCAAATTCACAAAAAGAAAAAGAAAATGATATGTTAACATGTTGACATATCAAACAAATAAACCGCAAACACTGTATGTAAAGTGTACCAACTATGTGATAAATCATTTGTGATATAAGATGCACAATTTTAGAACAATCCAAAAAATAATAGTAAAAAGAAATAAGGTATTAGAAAAAACCGAGATCTTCAACCACTTAATTACTAATATGCAATTGGAAAGTAAAAGAAGTTATAGTAAAATTTTGTTATGTCTAGTACATTGTGTCTCAGGAATATGAAAGTATGAAAATGAATAAGCATAAATATATTTTTAATAATGGTATTAGTACTCTTACATGATATTTAATAATCTGAACGTACCCACTAAAACTATAGGACGGCATTTTCCGGGTGGTTGTTCAAGGAGTTCCACCTCTTCATATGTTGGTATATCTTCCGTGTCAAAGTCTGTGAAATAAAAGAAAATATACACATATGTATATTATTTGTAATATATATACACATATGTATATTATTTGTAATATATCTGCACATATGTATATTATTTGTAATATATCTACACATCTGTATATTATTTGTAATATATCTACACATATGTATATTATTTGTAATATATCTACACATATGTATATTATTTGTAATATATCTACACATATGTATATTATTTGTAATATATCTACACATCTGTATATTATTTGTAATATATCTGCACATATGTATATTATTTGTAATATATCTACACATATGTATATTATTTGTAATATATCTACACATATGTATATTATTTGTAATATATCTACACATATGTATATTATTTGTAATATATCTACACATATGTATATTATTTGTAATATATCTGCACATATGTATATTATTTGTAATATATCTGCACATATGTATATTATTTGTAATATATCTACACATATGTATATTATTTGTAATATATCTACACATATGTATATTATTTGTAATATATCTGCACATATGTATATTATTTGTAATATATCTACACATATGTATATTATTTGTAATATATCTACACATATGTATATTATTTGTAATGTATTTACACATCTGTATATTATTTGTAATATATCTACACATGTATATTATTTGTAACATATCTACACATATGTATATTATTTGTAATATATCTACACATATGTATATTATTTGTAATATATCTACACATATGTATATTATTTGTAATGTATTTACACATCTGTATATTATTTGTAATATATCTACACATGTATATTATTTGTAATATATCTACACATATGTATATTATTTGTAATATATCTACACATATGTATATTATTTGTAATATATATATACACATATGTATATTATTTGTAAAACCACATCAGACTGTAACATCAATTACTTAAACATACAGAATCATGCATTTGTTAATTCCAGAAAGCGAACCTATTTGTTTTTCTTTCTTCAAATTCTTTTGGACCTATACCTTTCAGTATTTTGTGGCACAATTTCGTATGCTTTGTACTCGTTGTTATCGTTGTAACATGAAACATTGAGTTAATCCGTCTCTTTGTAGATCTAGTAATCGTCGCTAAAGAGTTATGTCCCTTAGTCTGGAATCTAGGTGTCGCGCGTGTAATATAGGACTGAGAGCAAGTGTTAGCATTACTACGTGTCGATACTACTGGTGTTGATGATGGTTATAATTTTAATTCATGAAAGCTTTTCAAACTGGAAGTTTCTTTAAGGAAAAATGAATAACTTTGATTTTCATTTTTGCATTGATCCAAAACTATTAAAATTCTCCTGATTGGTCGGTGCTTTTTTTTAGAGACTGAACCCATTCTACTGATTGAAGTTAAAGGTTTGAAAGTTTATTATCCAAGTCTTTCATCGTAAGAAAGGTTTTCCAGTCTAAAAATACCGTGCTAACTTGTTTAAATATATTAATCAAGTTTTACTTCCTTCTTGTATGCGAATTTAAATTGTAAATTCCATTTGTATGCGATACGATAGGCCAAATTCAGTCCTACTTTCCGGTACCAGAGCCATCTAAAACTGTTTTTCAAAACATAAGAGTAGCAAAAAAGGTTTATGCAAACGTTTCTTAAGTGGAACCCAAGAATGACAGTCTATTCAGCATTTTAACACAATTTTTTCAACTTAGAATAAGATTATTAACTGTACACAGTCTATTCAAAATACCAGAATTTATTTTATAAAGCCCATTACTCCAATTGTTATTCATGGATATTTTCACAATTAACCAGTACACCAGGTATTACTATTTGATCTTTGTTGAGCAATGATAAATTAAGATACACTGTGCTACAATCTGTCATACTTGTACGGTGTATGGGGCTTTAAATATACATTACATGTAGTTAATCAGTCAATTAATGTGTATGTCACTAATTTGTGTCACCTGACTTCAAAGTTCAAATTTCTAAGGCTACTTTGCAACACTGTAGTAAAAAGGAGTGACAGATTGCCGCGGAGCGCCACCTGTCCTTACAGTGTAGCTCTGTACCTCCACTTTGGTGGGCCTGGTACATGGTCTTCCTCACTCGCTTGGACCGCGCAATTTTCGGACTGATTCGGCAAGGACTGCTGTGACCTATAGAGAAAAATAGATGTGCTAATATGCACAAATTTACATAATATCCGTGCAAACACATGAGAGCATCTGAAATGGTAATAGAATACACTGTAGTATTTTACCATGCCTTAATAACCTTAACATTGAACACGAGTATTTAAATCTAAACAGGTTAAAGTTAACATCAGGCTTGACGTTATTGAAACTAACTAATTGTAAATTTCAAAGGACACGACGCATTGGTTTAACCAAGATTACAATGTGATTTGCATGTGTCTTTTATCAGCAATAAAAAAGAAAAGAGAAAGCAAAATAAACAACTGAATTACTCGGGTTGCTAAAGGCAAGAGATTTATAAATATAAAAAACATCTATATGATATAAATTGTCATATAAGTTGCAAGATGTATTAAAAATAATAACATATTTCATGTGTGCTACTATTAGAATGTATCATACATTTTTACAGTATAGTATTTAAAAATACTGAATGGTTTCATTCATTCTTACAGATAATTTTTTATAGAAAAATTGAAAACGTTTATACGTACGTGAATTGGATCTACTACTACAATTCGGAATATCCTCATCACTCATCGATCTTCGAAGTATCTCTGTTCTGTGTTTAAAATAGTTGCTGATTATTTAAAAAATACACTCATTTGAACATACATATAATGTAACCATTTTTAGTGGTTTCCATGACATTCGTGATATATATGTCATTTTGTTTTTCCGCATTTATCTTTTTCTTTCCATTTAATCCAAAGCGACGAGTATTTCCATGATTTGCAGTCATATTTCTATCTATATTTCGGTCCAAAAATGTCAAGGTCATAAACGAATTTGACTTTTTCAGCAAATTCACGCTTTTAAGTATGTTTATTAGGCTAATTACCAATTAGCTGATCACGAGATATTATTTGTTTTATAATATATACGATATTCTCAGAATTAATTCAGAAGGATGTCTCTGAGAGGAACTAAGTATATTGCTGAATGCATTTTCACGATATTTTCAAAGACTTATACCCATAATGAGGTACTTCACTCATTCTAAACAACATTGATCACAAAGTCATGTGACAGATTCACCTCTCTTGGAGTTGTTTGGCCGGAATTAATCCTACTTTAGCATTGATCTCCCCCTCCTTTCTTGCCTGCCACCACCAGGGGTCCTCCTGACTGACAACATGGAGGATGTCGCCTCGTCTAAACGCCAAACCGGCTTCAGGGCACGGGTTCAGCATGTCTTGTGTTGGATCGTAGTCGAAAAATGCCCTCACGCGCATCTATGAATGATCAATGATCCGTCAATCCCAAAAGTGTTTTTTTACGTCGTTAAGATAAGTGTATTTCCATAATCAATCCAAAGTATTACTCAATAATTACATATTTAATCTGCAAGTGGGAGGATTTGAAGCTACACACTGATAAAAATTATCAAAGTTTTGTTTATTCTGCATATTTGAAAAGTAATTACTCTAAAAGTAATTTGACTGTGGAACAAATGTAATTACTCCTCTTGAGTTCCAACCTTTTAACTTCTTATTACGAACTGTGCTAAGAGAAACTTAACCCTTAAGGAAATGTTTAAAATCTTCTACTAATCATCCCCGCCATGTCACACATAAATCAGTCATATCATATCGTATACAATATTCAATAAAGGCTGAATTAGTTTCGTATTTTCCTAAAACCCTCAATGTTTCAACACTACAGAAGGTGTAGCTACGCAGCATTCAGCTCTAAATACAAGTAGTAGCTATACAGTTTTCAGCTCTAAACACAGGCAAAGCAGCTGGTCATGACAAGCTTACGACTCGCATTCTTAAAGAACTACACAATGAAATAGCCCCAGTCCTTTGTGACATATATACTGCCTCCCTTCAAAAAGATTAAACCCCAAACGATTTAAAAGATGCATCTTTTAAGCCTGTATTTAATCAAGGTCCGAAAACTAACCAGAAACCAGTTTCACTACCTGTATATCATGCAAAATCATGGAACACATTGTAGCGTCTAACATCATGATTTATCTTCATAAACATAACCTACTGTACCAAACTCTGCATGAATTTAGAAGCAAAATCAGCTGTAAAGCTCAGCTCATTCAGATCAGTCATGATACTCAAAATCCGCTGGGGTGGGGTGGGAAGTGGGAGTTGTGGTTGGGGAGTCGGGGAGAGGGGGTCGAAATGATGTCAATGAAATGGACCTCAGAAAGGCCTTTACAAGGTTGACCACCATGGAGTACTTTAAAAATTAAAATAATGGGTATCAATACTCAAGTCATCAACTGGGTCACCACTTTTCTGGCAGGACAATATCAAAGAATCCTCCTTGATGATGACTCTTCGAAAGAATATCTGGTAAAATCTGGAGTACCAAAGAGGTGAGTTTTAGACCTTGTCTATTTTGGGTTTACATAAATATGTCCACTTCCATCAGCAGTAACGCTGTGCTAATTGCTGATGATACGATCGTATGCAAACAATACAAATCGCAAAATGCTTACAACCTGATCTCTGCAAACTAGAAAGATGGGAATGCGTCTGGTAAAAGGTCCTTCAGTCCTAACACATTTTACGTTATTACAATTACAAAAAGAAGTAACCATTCATTTTTAACTATAATTTACACGGTATCACCCTAATATCATCCGACTCAGTAAAGTCTTTGGGCTTAACTATATACAAAGACCTGTCTTGGAAAAAACATCTTAATAATATTAGAACCAAGACAAATAATAGCCTAATATTTATCAAGAAAACATCAACAAAAAGAACAAACCCAAAGATAAAAGAAACAGCATACAAAACATATCTAAGACCTCTTTTAGAGTACTCCTTCCATTGTTTGGTGATCTACCAAATTGAAATGACTCAGCATGGTACGCTAATATATATATATATATATATATATATATATATATATATATATATATATATATATATATATATATATATATATATTATTACTACACACACACAAGAAGTATAGCATTATGCTAGACAGTATAACATTATGCGAGACAATATAACATGATGCTAACATTATGCTAGACAGTATAACATTATGCGAGACAGTATAACATTATGCTAGACAGTATTACATTATGCTAGACAAACTTAACCTTTCTACACTCAAAACAGACGCAACACGTATTCTCTTTGCATAAAATTAGAAACAAACTGGTCAAAAAACATACATTCCTACATCTATATTATGAAGACATAGGTATAGGATTCCATACTCCAAAACAGACCTTTACACAAACTATTTCTTCTCGGAAACTACTAGAATCTGCAACAACCTCCTGAGCTGGTAAATATACCAGACCATGTGGCCATAAACCTTTCAAGGCTGGTAAATATACCAGACCATGTGGCCATAAACCTTTCAAGGCTGGTAAATATACCAGACCATGTGGCCATAAACCTTTCAAGGCTGGTCTTCAAGAATCCAATCTCGAATCGTCCAACTCATTATTCACTTATTTCATCCATTATTTCATCTTTCATATAATTTATCTTTCCACTCATTCCTTCATCATTCCTCTTCTTCCATGTCACTTAAGCACCCGTTTTCTCGATTCCTATGGTTTCTATCACTTCTAATGAGGTTCAGATAGCTTTGACTTGAGTTTTACTTTTGACATATCCATTATCTTTCTGAAAACAATCCGTTCACTGCGTATGCTTCTGACTGTGCACTGTAAGTATTACTCTTTCAAGAGGGGTTTGGAATATCAGGCAGATACCAGATACCAGATACCATAATCTTTAAATTGACGCAGTTACTAATATATCCAGGACATTGACCTGTCCTGTCGATGGTCTGTTGGTGGCAGTCGAGTGGGATATTCTTTAAGGACTCACACGGTACTAAATATATGGAAGAATGGGAACCAGTCTAGAAATGGGTGGCGATTAAATAGAGTTTATATGGGTTTGGATCGCCAGGATTGGTTGATAATGAAAGTAACATTTTAGTAAAGAGAATCTTTTGAGAGCTTATCCTAGTTGTAACTGAAAAACATAGAGACAATGTTTTATTGATGGAATTTCAGTCCATTACAGACTTGACTTTGGAAAACTGATTACTGAAATTATCACCTGATTTTTTGGTGCGGAATTGAAAACACGTTTTTCAAACTTATGTAAATAAAAAAATGCCGCGGGATTTTTCTACACGCAAGCTTGGATCAAGGATGGGTCTATACCGATGAATATAGGTTTGATCATGAGCAGCCAGAAATTTAAAGTTATTGAATTTTTAATATCATGGTGTTTCCATGGGTTTACTGTGGGAGCTGAATTAGTACCGTGATTCCTTAACTGTCTCTGTTGTTCGCATCGTCATATAGCCTTGGGCTTTTCTCAATCACTGTACGGGCAGAATGGTTCGGTTTCGGGGGATTTCGTCTATTGACAGGCCAAATCTACTCACTGTTTCTTTTGTAGACATAGACCTGATTCTCCCATTTTCACGTACTATATCTGGTGGATTCATATTCACCCTCCTGCATGTGATCTGTCATGTAGTCATAGAAAGCTTTCCTATCACTTCAAACACATTTAGGGAAATCCTCTGATAATCTATATCCACCCAAGAGTGTGAGTGTGTCCAGTACCTTCACTGGTACTCGTTCTCGGACCTTGTACAAAGTGAACTTTGCAATAGTGGGACCAGTGGAACTGGCTTGTTCGCTCTCATTTAAATTATTGTTACCAAACCTTATGTGCCATCTCAATCTCGATTAATTTTGAATTATAATTGCCAAGCCTTTTGTGCCATCTCAATCTCGATTAATTTTGAATTATAATTGCCAAGCCTTATGTGCCATCTCTATCTCGATTAATTTTGAATTATAATTGCCAAGCCTTATGTGCCATCTCAATCTCGATTAATTTTGAATTATAATTGCCAAGCCTTATGTGCCATCTCAATCTCAATTAATTTTGAATTATAACTGCCAAGCCTTATGTGCAATCTCGATTAATTTTGAATTATAACTGCCAAGCCTTATGTGCCATCTCAATCTCGATTAATTTTGAATTATAACTGCCAAGCCTTATGTGCCATCTCAATCTGGATTAATTTTGAATTATAACTGCCAAGCCTTATGTGCCATCTCAATCTCGATTAATTTTAAATTATAACTGCCAAGCCTTATGTGCCATCTCAATCTCGATTTATTTTAAATTATAACTGCCAAGCCTTATGTGCCATCTCAATCTCGATTTATTTTGAATTATAACTGCCAAGCCTTATGTGCCATCTCAATCTCGATTTATTTTGAATTATAATTGCCAAGCCTTATGTGCCATCTCAATCTCGATTTATTTTGAATTATAACTGCCAAGCCTTATGTGCCATCTCAATCTCGATTTATTTTGAATTATAATTGCCAAGCCTTATGTGCCATCTCAATCTCGATTTATTTTGAATTATAACTGCCAAGCCTTATGTGCCATCTCAATCTCGATTTATTTTGAATTATAACTGCCAAGCCTTATGTGCCATCTCTATCTCGATTAATTTTGAATTATAACTGCCAAGCCTTATGTGCCATCTCTATCTCGATTAATTTTGAATTATAACTGCCAAGCGTTATGTGCCATCTCAATCTCGATTAATTTTGAATTATAACTGCCAAGCCTTATGTGCCATCTCAATGTCGATTAAATTTGAGTCAGGTACTGAGACAATGTCTCTAATGAAATCACGTACTTTGTTTCCTATATCTCCCACTTTTTGCGTCCACTACCTCTATTCCATGAAACCATTAATTGCACATATATCTATCTGCTTTCCAGTTTCACAAGTCTTTCCGACATTTTCTTATTTTCCTCGCGTAGTACTTTGTAGTCAGCACGGAGTTCACTTGCCGTAATCTGAACTTTCGTGTTAAGTTTTAATTAACGAACGTTAAGAATGACTTTTAAAGCCTGGGAGATACAAGTTTCTGATTGAGGCTGAAGAGCGGATAGAGTAACACGAACTTGTCCAGAGTCACTAGCTGACAATATTGATTGGTGTTTAGAATCTACATTTCCAAGCCCCGGGTTGACACCGACAAAACGAGTAAGATACTAAATACAAGTAATCAGTCTTTATGTTACACATACCGCATATTTTCCGGGACAATAACATGTATTCTGTTTTACACCTTGCGGATTACCATATAACTTTACAAAACGTTTAGCCCAGTTTAGACGTTTTAGTACTTAAGTTGAAAATAGAAACTGAAAGACACGATACAATTAATAGGAATTTGGAGATATTTCTCTAACCGAGTAATTAGCCAATTACTGGGAGTAGACGTCATAATGTACAGTATTCACCAGACTTTATGGTAGCATGGATTAGTTTTGTAAAATGGATCGTCCCTAATTTCTTAACATAACGAATTATCAGGATATTCTCACGTATAAGTGTTTGATCATTTGAGATAGGAATAATTTCTGTGTATTAAGTGTTTGAGTCATGTTAAAGAATACGTGGCATGAAATACCGATCTGCATCTTAGAAAAGAGTACTGATAAATCATACAAATGTGGAGCAAGAAAAACAATGCAAGTGTGACATTAGAGTCTCGTGAATGTGGATATCTTTGTGATATTTTTTATTTTTTTTTTTTGTTTTGTTTTTAGCTAAAGTTATGCTATCTGACATAACAAGAAAGGGAAAACGCGTACTCGCAACTGGAGATATAGTAAAATACGATCAGATAGATGTCGTTTATTGTATAAAAGAAAGATCGTTTTTGTTTTAGTTTTAATAAAGATGAACAGATATAGTCCTTTATGAGTGAAAAAATGCTACCGGTAAGATATAATTTGGGGTGGAATGGAGTATACTTATGTTCAGATGGCGCTCAAGATTGCCTAAAAGTGGATCTGAGAGAATTTTTTTTATTTTTTTTTTTATCAGACACGATGCTTGCTAAATTGTATTTTCATCTAGTACATAAATGATAGAAACCTCATAATCCCTCACAGATGAATTAAAAATACCATAATGATTTTGTAATGAGTTCCTTCCTAGTCATGAAACATAAATTTATAGTTTAGCGTGTTTCGTTGACAAAAGAAGAGCATTACGCAATAGGACAACTGAGTGGGCAACCGCTTTGTCCCCGTGGCTGTTGAATCGCTGTATTAAGGACGTCATAATGCTGTCAGATGAATTGAATTGACAAAGTCACGCGGATAATGCAGATAGCTTTGCGCACTGCGGTTGATGTATATTTTGTGAATTATAGTATCTGATTCAGAGATTCTTATGTGAAGGCACGTGTCGCTAAACGAAACGTTGTAAAAAATTGTTTAAGATTAATCATGTGCAGTATTAATTTCCACAAGCATTGGTCAGATGTCATTTGCTGCTTTGAGAGATTTATGTAAATTAGATTTGGTCTGTGTGTTTTCAGAGAATCAGTCCTAAATAACGTTATGAATTTTTAAAGAGCCGATTAGTATCATACGCAACGTTTGTTTTTTGTGTAAGATTTTGCCTTTGGAGTTAGTTGAAAAGTGGAATGTGTCATTTTAATCTGTAATTGTTTTGATGTTGGTGAGGGGTGTTCTGTAGCTATAGCACCTGTGTTTTTGTAGTGATGTAGATGTGAAGATGCAGTGTCAACTAGAAAGGCCTGAAGGCGACGATGACTTTGGCGATGTTTAGTGTGGAGCGCCGTGGGTACTGAGCGACTTTTGGTTTTCGTAGAGATGCATTGTCCAGTAAGAAGCATTATCTCTGTACCTTAGTTTTCGATGTGGTTAAGCAGGGGCTACCTATGTTTTTTACCTGTTAGAGACCTGCTTGCTGAGAAGCTGTTGCTACACTTTACTTTGAAAACTGTTGGTTGCCAGCACAGCATTGGGGATAGTCTACTATGGTTTTCATCATTTGTGTAGATTTAAGAATCAGTTATCAGTGTTTATTGTGGAGTTGGTGAAAGACAACTTTTAGTACACGAATATTAATTAGCAGCATTGATAGATGGACCATCGCAAAGTCTTTAGAACTGGATTGTTTGTGTGAGGTAGTGCTGAATATACTTGATTATTTGCAGTCATGTTTGTTTCAACTTTATACAGTTTCTGCTCTCTCTCTCTCTCTCTCTCTCTCTCTCTCTCTCTCTCTCTCTCTCTCTCTCTATATATATATATATATATATATATATATATATATATATATATATAATTAGGCGATAAGTGATTATGCCTTAACCCTAATTTGATGGAGAGTGCCGAGTCGAGGGGATCTGATACATTGATTCAGAGTCAGATCTGTAATCATGTTTGGGACTGACAAATCAGGTGGTTGGTTGTTGATTTTGAGGGAGTACTCATTTGTGATTCATGACCACGTGTATGAAGGATCAGACGTCCTGTTTTGTAGTACGTGGCATGAAATACTGATATGCGGCTTAGAAAAACGTATTGATAAATACAGAAATGTGAAGAAAGCAAAAGCACGCAAGTGTGAAATTAGTCTCATGAATGAGTGGTCGTTAGCTGATTAAAGGAAAATTATTTGTGGTATTTGGGTGTTTAGGAACCCTTTTTTGTCTTGAGGTCCTTGGAAATAGGGGAAACATAGACCTCAAGCCAGTATCACGGAGGTGTTGTTTATTTCGCTCGGTCGTGAGACCCCTTGCGTGTTACTATATTAATTGTACGAAGAAAATGTTATACTGACCACTGTGGCGTCTAAGACAATATATTTGTTTTGCATCATGTATTATGGGCCGTAGGCTTAAATTACTGACAAAAAAACATCGTCTTATTATCCTGTGAATAACATCGACTGATCTCAACAATAAT
Source organism: Margaritifera margaritifera (assembly GCA_029931535.1). NCBI lineage: Eukaryota > Metazoa > Mollusca > Bivalvia > Unionida > Margaritiferidae > Margaritifera > Margaritifera margaritifera. The sequence goes on along the minus strand of JAQPZY010001437.1, from coordinate 1,013,644 downwards.
ATAGCTAAACCCAATAATAATACTTACACTAATCTACTGATAGTTGTCCTCGTGGATATTGAAAAGCATAAAAGGGAGCTATAATGGCACAGGTAGGGTATGATATTCTTTGTAACCCAATCGGATGTTGACGATATTGAACATGTTTGCACACATTCTAAGACACCAGATTTTTCGTGAAGTTCAGAGTTTTTCTATCAGGCGTGTATTACTTCCCTTGATCTAAAAATCTCTTGCATCGGACAATGTGAAGAACACATAATTTTCGTTCCTTTTAAAAAAGTGCTTGGTTCTAAGTTTTAACACATTTTTACCGATTTTCTAAAATATATACGGAGATGAATTAAAATTACCTTACTCTCAGGAAATGGAATAGACTTTGCTTCATGAGATACTAGCTTCAATGAAATAGGACCCGTCATTACATTCTGAAAAAAAAGAAGCGAATGACATGAAGTTTTATTAGTACAATTTAGCAAACAAATTGGGAGACGTAACATAATAAGAAACAAAAACTATAAATTTATTTTAGCAAAACCTTTGACAAAGAAAAACCATGATAAAGTGATTCATAAGCTCTACTGTTATAGAAGCAGAAACAACATTCTTAAATTGGTTCACGCTTTTATAAATGGTAGGCTGCAGAAATTTGAGCTGGAAGGTTACGAGTCATCTGAGTGAAGAGACTCTCAGCCTTTTAGGATTAATCAGTGATCAGTCCCTGGCCCTGTAATAATTATGGTCTAGATAATTGATCCACCGAATGCAATAACGTTACAGATCAGACTTTTTGCCTATAACATTGCCATTTGTTTAACTATAAATGATTAAACAAATAGATACTTCAAAAATATTTAAGTAAGCTTTATGTTTGGGAAAAGTAGTGTGATATGGAATTAAATCCAAGAAAATATCACCACAGCAAGACACCCTATACTCACTAAATACTCCTCCCATGGAAAAGTTTGTCACTCATGCAAACTATTTTGATGTTAAATTTTCCAATAATCTCTCAAGGAATTTACATGTTGATGAAATTAATAATTCCCCAAATCGCACTTTTTTCTATAAAGATAAAAAAAACAAAAAATAACAATTTTAAAGAAATTTAAACCTAAAAATAGAATATTGTTAAAGTATATGGGACCCAGATTTTAAGCAAAACATCAAAATGGTATGATAAAATAGGAAAAATGCCGTTCGTTGGATTCCGAATGATTATTCACATCATTTAAATGTGGTAGCTTGGCTGGCGGACTCTTGAACAGAGACGGTCAAATACCCATATTGTTCTATTTCATAAATTTGTATATTGCCTTGTGGCAATGCCATGCCGCAATACATCCAGTTAGTCAATAGACTTTCAAGACGCAACTATTCCATGTCTAATAGACGCTTCCGTACATCCAATTAGTCAATAGACTTTCAAGACGCAACTATTCCATGTCTAATAGACGCTTCCGTACATCCAGTTAGTCAATAGACTTTCAAGACGCAACTATTCCATGTCTAATAGACGCTTCCGTACATCTAGTTAGTCAATAGACTTTCAAGACGCAACTATTCCATGTCTAATAGACGCTTCCGTAGTACTAAAGGCATCTATCAGTACTCCTTCTTTTTCCCGTGGCAATTTTTCAATGGAATTCCCTTCCTGAATTACATGCTGTAATATCACCAAAGAAAAAATGTTTCAGTCGTGGAATAGGGAATTTTAATCACACCCAACCATAACGTTATAGCTGTTTTAACATGTTATCGTAACCTATTATCTTAACCCTTACATGTTATCATAACCTATTATCTTAACACTTACATGTTATCATAACCTATTATCTTAACACTTATATGTTATCGTAACCTATTATTTTAACCCTTACATGTTATCGTAACCTATTATCTTAACCCTTACATGTTATCGCAACCTATTATCTTAACCCTTAGATGTTATTATAACCTATTATCTTAACCATAATATGTTATCATAACCTATTATCTTAACTCTTACATGTTATTATAACCTATTATCTTAACCCTTATATGTTATCATAACCTATTATCTCAACCCTTACATGTTATTATAATGTGTTACCTTAATCTTGTAAGTATCTTAACACATACATATTAACAATGTTTAAATTTCCATTACCTTAAATGTTTCCTCGTTAACTTATTTTACTAACAAGTCCAGACGTGCAAGTTGCTCGAAATCCCCGTGAGATGGTGAAGCAAACGTGTATATATATATGATTATCTACACGACAGCCTCATTGTTAAATAGTTTTGTATGTAGGCACAAGCGAGGCATGCCGAACACTGGAGAGCAGTGAACGATTGGTCACAGCGACCTTGACCTTGATATTTTAGCCAAGTGCCCAAAAGTCCCCAAAGACAATTATTTATGGAGTTTGTTCAAAGAGTAATTTATGGAACACACTTTGTAATTATCGTCTCTGTCTTATGTCCCTCCTTTCAAAGCAAGTCATCCTCAAAGTTTGGTGTCATGGTTTGGACTGTAGTTAAAGATATTGAACAGAAGAAAAAAAATGTTCTCTGTTTCTGTCACCGTGAACTTAATCTTTTGATCTCAAAATCAATATGTTTGCTATTGCCCCAATGAGGAGAAATGTACAAAGTCTAGAAATAAAATTACTTAAGAGAAACGATATCTTCTTATTTTTAGTCAATATGACCTTGACTTTTGACCTTTTAACTCCCCAGTAAATAGTTGGGTTTTCTTCTTTCTTTTCTATACCATAAGTGCAAACCATCCATAAAGATTTGTCAAGGTATATAGTCTAGAATTAAAGTTGCTGTGTGGAAACATATTTCTTCTTTGAATCACTGTGACATTGACCTTTGATCTTTTGACCCACAATCACTGGGACATTTGCCTTTGCTCTTTAGACCTCCAGATTAATATGTTTCTTTGTTATTCCAAGTGCAATCGAAAGAAGCCATGCACATGGCTTAGTCGAAGTACGTGGTCCAAACTAAAGTTGTTGTGCGGAGATCAAAAGATGACAGCCGTACTGACGCACAAACGTCAGAGGATAATATATTTAACCTTAAGGGCTACCCATAATTTTACCACTGACGTCATACCTGGCATAGCCAATCAGAAATCGTCATTTGTTCATTGGAAGAAGTGATTTTCTTTTGTCTGTCGTTATTCATATATCTTCTATAATTTCAATGATAAATACAGTCCAGAAAAAAACGTTGTTTTTAGTTTTAGGGGAAATTTGTGCTATAAAAGGCATTATGACATTTAGTTTCCAAATTTCATACATTTTATTTCAAACGATTCGTAAATTACTGATATTGAGAATAAAGCACATGAACGCTAATAAACTATCTATAAACCTACAGGAAATCGGGTTCTAACCAGTATGTTAATGTATGGATAGTCTGAAGTGGAAGAAGCAATGTTGGGATTAATCTGACAAGTAACGTATTGTCGTATGACAGCATACATGCCGATACCTATAGACCGCAGACCAATATTGTATCTAGCAAAGGTGTGAGTTTTCATGTGATTTACATGCGCACTGGAAGCTGTCAGACATTGAGGCCCAATATCCAACACTTTGCGGACTGTCACTATATATTATATCCAAATTCACATCGTCATAATTTCAACCATTTTGATGAAATTTTCAGTACACGCTAAATCAATAAATACTAATTGACATGGGGTAATTTTCAACATAAAACACTTTGCTAAAGGGTAGTAATGGTTATCTCTGATACGGCGACAGGTCAATAGAGGTCGTGGTTGTGACGGAAGGAAGTAACAATGAAAATTATTGGTAGACATACAGATAATGTTAGGAGGTAAAGACGACAAAATCTAAAACTGTGTATGTATGTATGTATGTATGTATGTATGTATGTATGTATGTATGTATGTATGTATACATTTCCCTTTTCGTAAATAGTTTGTCGAGTGACTTTTACTTGATTCTACCTTCTTCGATTTGGCAAAAATAATTGTAAAAAGACAAAACGTCAATGATTCTGGGAAAATATTTTAAAAATTAATTTTGAAATCAAATCAACAAAAAGATATAAATAAACAATGAAAGTGTTAGACATGTAAATTAAAAAAAATTAGAAAAACTATAAAACCTTTTATTTTTGAAATTTTTTATTTTTACTACCATTTACATCTATCCTACAAGTAATATAGTCTTACCAGCATCTGCACGACCTCATCTGGGCTCTTGCCGTACACACTCACCCCCGCTACCTCATGTACCTCGTCTCCAACGTGCAAAAGACCTAGGGATCAGAATAAAATAAGTAAACGTTTCCTATAAGAGAAAATAATTTTTATTGTAACATGCAAATTTTAAACTGCTACTTGAACTAAATGAGTGTAAATAAATTAGCAACCTGAGTAGCATACATTTCAAGTAGAATAAAATTATTATTCCCACCACTTCTCTTGACAGAAAGATAAATTTCTCATTGTTCATATTAAAATTTTTAACCGTTTAAACTTTAGAAAGCTCAAATGTATATCCACATTATGGTAAGTACATTGACGTGAGAACTATCTTTGCACAATCCTTTATCAAATTGCAATATACACTATTTTAGCTTCTTTTCTATGAATTTATATGTCGTTGTAAAAATATATTTCATATAATAAAAATGAAAAAAGGTCAACAAAAAACATAAAACAGTTCGGATTAAGTCTTCAATCACTTTTGCACACAAGAAACATTTCAGTGTCTGTGCACGAAAGATCTGAGGTGTTTCAGTTGCCTTACCACTTCTATCAGCCGCACCACCACGCAAGATTCTGGCAATTTCCAAAGCGCCTGTTTCTTCCCTGTATTGCAGTGTCGCTCCCTGTTTGACAGAAACGAGAAAGTTTATTGTTTCCTTTGTAACTAATGTTGAAAAGGACGAGATACAGCAGTAGCTATGTCTGTCCGATAGAATTTTCGTACGTCCATCTGTGGAGCGGCAACTTTTTATTACAATTTTGTAAAGGGAAATAATATCTCCTAATAGTAAGTCCACAGCAACACGTGTTGCAGGCAAGACAATAAATTTATGAATTTAATTATAAAGTTCGAAAGTACAAACTAGTCTTTCCTTTCTTTGTCATGCGTATTTAATACAAATCAATACGTATCTCTGTCAAGATTGGTTACAAGTAACCAAAGTCAGGTGTGACGTGGAGAAGAAAAGTTTGACTTTTGCATGAAAGAAAGAAACAAAGTTTTGCAGTCATTTCGTAATGTCTCCAATCTTTCCAGTCTTGTGATACAATCAACTCCTCGGAATTTTAAAACACGCCCTGAGACTCTTCGCACGCCTTATTGTAAATTTCTACAGCTCCGTATGTTATTCATGAGGTGATATTACAAGGAATTTTAAATTAAGTCACAATGCGATCTAATGTCATTTGGTTTCAGGTGATGCACAAAGTGACGTAGAGGAAACTGGAGAGAGAGAGAGAGAGAGAGAGAGAGAGAGAGAGAGAGAGAGAGAGAGAGAGAGAGAGAGAGAGAGGAACTTACACAAAGAGAAAGATCAAGACATATAAAAGAAATATAAGCGGACGGACGAACAGAAGAATGGACAGAACATGTATTTAAAAATCACTTACAAGAGGTTCATTGCTTTTGATCAGCTGGACTACCTTAACAACGTCTTCTTCCTCGGGGGAGGGGCCAGGCAGTGGGATGGAGCCGAACTCCTTACAGGCTATCTTGTCATGGCTGTACAACATGGCCTGAAGAATATCGATGGCGACGTATCCACAGTCACATTAAAATTGCTTCTTTGGAAAGCTCGCAATAACTTTACTGTGTATGTATGCGTGCGTGTGCGTGACAAATGCGTGACAAGTATGCTGCTGGGACGTTTTCCTCTAAGTAGTGAGAATCTTTAATTTTCTAATTTCTAATAATAATTGATTTTATAGTTATTTGTTTACATTTATTAGCTTTATAATGTCACGTGATTAATTTGTTTCTCATATGTCTTTGTATGTCACTCATATATGACACGTGGAATAATAGCAACGCCACAGAGCAATGTCAATAAATATGGCAAAGCCTTTGAAATTATGTGACAAACATAATTAAAACTCATGTTGGTGATATATGACATTTATAAATTGTTTAAAAATAAAATAACCACTTGCTACAAAAACCTCGTGCTATATGACATTACTAAATTTATTTCATAAATTCATACCTGAAATATGCTCTTTTTGCATTTTCCATTTTTCCTAATAATTAATACTACATTGAGTATACAGTTCCACATAGTGCAAAAGTCTTAATTAAAAATATTGCTGGAGAAAGTAAATAGAAGAAAAACAAATGGACAATTATTAAATGATTTTCTTAATTTGTATCCAGTGTAGCCGTACCCATTAGACAGATACACACGCCCCCCCCCCAATAAACTTTGAATATGACTCTATTAAAGTCATCATAAATTTTGGAGAGAAAAATATTGAATAGTGTTTATTCGTGTTTGCGTGTGTCTTCATATTGATATGTATATGTCTACGTTTATGCATATGTATGAGAGAGAGAGAGAGAGAGAGAGAGAGAGAGAGAGAGAGAGAGAGAGAGAGAGAGTTCGCACCTGGAAGTGTGGCTTGGCCATGATTTGAAGAAGTTCACAGACTTGAGCATTCTGAGTGAATCCCCTTATATTACTATACACCTGGGATGAATAAACACATACTTCAGCATTCTGAGTGAATCCTCTTATATTACTATTCACCTGGGATGAATAAACACATGCTTCAGCATTCTGAGTGAATCCTCTTATATTACTATTCACCTGGGATGAATAAAATATGTTATAAAACTGCATGGCAGTATCAACCCTGATCAATGTATGCACGTATGTTTTACTTATCTCCGCGCTTTAGCAGTGAATATTGTGATACATTCCGTCTGTCCGTCCGTTACCGCTTCTTCTCCTAAATAGTGGAGTAGATATTGACTAAACTTGTTACATAACTTGTCCATTTAAGAACCGTCTGCGAGAGGCATATGATTTAGAGCCCCTCCCCTGCAGTTTGTGTGAGGGGGTCAAAGGTCAAATGTACAAAAATTGCAGTTACAGTGACATTTTTTATATTACTTTTTACCAAACGTTAAGTATACAGTCACAGAACAGCACATAGACTTATCATATATGTAACCGGTTTTGCCCTCCCATCCATGGGACAAGGTCTACAGGGGGGGTGGGGTGGGGTGGGGTGGGGTGAGGGTAGAACATGTATATGTAACAAAGCTTGGGAATGCCATGAGTTACGCAAGTAGTTATATATATATATATATATATATATATATATATATATATATATATATATATATATATATATATATATATATATATATATATATGCATAACTATGTATGTATTTAGGTAGTTAAGTGGTAGGTAGGCAGGTATATATTGAGATATATTTCTTTCTTATTATCTGTCGATACAAATTTTTAGTGCAGCCTAAGCAATATCATCACTGACACTTGTCATCTCTCTCTCTCTCTCTCTCTCTCTCTCTCTCTCTCTCTCTCTCTCTCTCGCTCTCTCTCCTGCTGGGATCCGCAGTAGCTCAATTGCTAGAGCGTGAGACTCTGACACCAATGGTCGCGTTTTCGATACCCGCCCAGTCCAGTCCGGGTCAGCTGACTCATTGCTAGGAAAGGCTCTTAGCTCTCATTTAGTCAACATGATACAACCAAAATTGTGTTGAACACCAACAATCAACTCTCTCTCTCTCTCTCTCTCTCTCTCTCTCTCTCTCTCTCTCTCTCTCTCTCTCTCTCTCTCACACACACACACACACACACACACGTTTAACTCACCCTTGCCGCTATTCCAACAGCAGCTCTTGTCAGAGGCGTTATCCGCCGACATTCTACCATATACAGTCTCTTGTAGACCTACATTGAATATATATATATATATATATATATATATATATATATATATATATTTGTGTATATATATATATATATATATATATATATATATATATATATATATATATATATATAACAACAATAATAATAATAATGATAATAATAATAATATAAAAAACAAGATAGCTATATGCACACTGAAAGTGTCTTTCGAACTCGCTAGACAATGTCTTTTTTCATTTCTTTCCCTTGTCTTTAGTTAATTTTTCAAAATATTTTTAGACTGTCATCACCTGTTTGACAGATGATGACATGTAGTTCATTCTTTTTGTGAAGTTTTTTCCCCGTACATTCTGTTTCTTTCTCTTCATTCGATATGTAGAACTGCTCTGTTGTACAAGCCTCCTTTTGAACTGTTTTTGGTAATTGTGATTTTAAGACACGACAAGATGAAATAAGATTTATTTATACTCGGCATGATTTAAAACAACAGTTCAACATAAGCTCTAATGAGCTTTTTACCAACAAGATACTGAAAACAATAAAAACATTAAAATCAAACATGATGTGCAACACATACCAACAAGCAAAACACATATGATTTGCAAGACATACCAACACAGCATGATTTGCAAGACATACCAACACAGCATAATACATATGATTTGCAAGACATACCAACACAGCATAATACATATGATTTGCAAGACATACCAACACAGCATAATACATAGACACTATGGGACAAAACACATAGCGCATGACTTAAAATATAAGCAAGCAAAACATTTTTAAAAGGCAGTAATTAAAAGTTAATTTAGTATTTAGGTAACTAAAAAGCCTACAGGTTAGGACTTGAAGGATCTATATATATATATATATATATATATATATATATATATATATATATATATATATATATATATATATATATATATATAATAAAAAGTCTAGGTAACTTACAATTATAGGTTAAAATCGAGAAATTTCAATTTAATTAAAAGCAAAAACACCAATTTAGTGTGTTGTTTGCAAAGTTGTAGATTCATTAGAAATCAAACGTTTGACTTACGTACGAACCACGTGTCAATGGTAATATTCCGTTTCACTCTTGTTTGTCATGTAAACATTTGAAAGCACTTTTTAAATTAAATTAATTGTCTGTATCACATTGAAACAGTGTACTTACTTTCATAAGCGTTTGGGTGCCTTGGTTCCTAAAAAAGCGTCTCAAGAATCCAAGGTCGTGATCACTTGCACCGTGATCAGAGCCTAATGCAGGAAGTGACGTAACAAGTTTAAGAGCATCTGTCACAAATAAGAAAGAATATGTTCTTACAGAAATGGGCAGATTCTTTACAAGCATATTTAAGTATCAATAAGGGGAGGAGATCTGAATGCCAATTGTAAATTTGTAACTTTTGTTCTCTATTTTCGTCCAGAGATGTTAAGAAAAAATAATTTAGAACGATTGTCATGTTTAAGGTCTGATATACATATGTAATGTCATCTTTGTGTACAAAAAAACTAATTTCAGTTTGCTCGGAATAGTGTTGACAACTGTCCACGTATCAGATATTATACAAACGATAGCAAAATACAGTTTGTAGTTTTTCTTCTTTAAAGAGTCCTAAAATATTAACTTTAGGTTGACAAAAATAATTATGCTTACTTAAACATAATGGGAAAGAGATTATTGGCCATCGACAGACTGAATATGTAATTTTAACATCGAAATCGTCTATGTCTTGTTTGCGAAACACATATTTTGTCTTTTATGTTACGTGTTTTCTTATTGTGTATTATAATATAAAATGATAAGCCTTTGTATCGCTTGCAAACCGGTGCTTGCTTATTTCAAATATTATGATATTATGTCCATATCCAAATGTGCACAGAAAATAACTTTTATTTTTACTCACCAGGGTCAATATACTGCTGAGTTTTCAGCGGAAGTGTCACTGGCATTATGGGATCGAGCTCCAGGCATTGTGGGATACCTTCACGATCCGTTATAAAGGATACTTATTTTGCGTTTCTGAAATGACATTTTGAAAATCGATGGGGATTATTTTCCTTAAATACATCACACGAATATTGTACGGCTTTATTTCTTCAAAAGAGAAGAAAAGCTTTAACTTGGTTTTCGTAGCACTACTTAATATTAAAACAAATGACGGTGTGACAATGATACAAACAGTAAGTATCTAATTTCAATACCAATGTAGAAAATAGTGTCTTCTATTTTTCGGATTCATGAATTAAAGTTGTACAGATCATGTGAAAAATAATTACTGTTTTTTCCACTCAAAGACGGGCACGTCCTCTATCAGGAAAAAGTGTAAACAATCTCGGATCCTTTCATTCCTGAAACTTGATCTTTGTACAAGTTATTAGACTGGAAAGATTGACGGATTTTTTGACCTTGGGTTTTGCAGATAAAACAATAGTATTGATCTTCAGTAAATATGAAGCGTTAAACTTTGATGGGGCTGTTCCATGCTTCTTTGTTTTCTCAAGTACAAAAGACATTCAGATAATGTAGTTCTTGTATATTGCCAGTTCAGGCAATATATCTACCTTGAGTAATATTCGTTACTGGTCAGAAAACTCCAGTAAAAAGCAAAGAAAAAAAAGAAGATTTTCTAAGGGACTATAATTCGATGCAGTAGCATTTTATTGGTTCATTAGTGTAGTACAATAATAGCTGATTGCCATATTTAGTGAGGTTCATTAGTGTAGTGCAACAATAGCTGATTGCCATATTTAGTGAGGTTCATTAGTGTAGTGCAATAATAGCTGATTACCATATTTAGTGAGGTTCGTTAGTGTAGTGCAATAATAGCTGATTGCCATACTTAGTGTTGTTATACCTAAATATTGCGCATGCAACAGCAACGAAACGATTTCTCAAGTGGGGCAAGTCTTTCGTGAGTGGGGCGGCCAATTAAAGGTCATTACCAAATAAATTCATAATTTAGTAAAATTTTAGGGCGACTATGACCACCTTTGTCTCCTAATTCCATTGCCCATGGTGCATTTATTTCCGACAGCATAGAAGCATTCACACTACTATTGGACCCACAAAGAACATATCCTTGATAATGTTTTTTTTTTTTTTTTTTTTTTTTTTTTTCAGCTCTAAGAATAATACAGCGCCCTCATAACTTGAGCAAAGCCTGTCAAAAGCCTGAGATAAAAGGAAAAGGGAATAGCCATATTCTATCTGCATAACACTACATATATTTCACACCGATACCGTGTTATAGGTTTAAGAGAGAGAGAGAGGGGGGGGGGGAGGTAGCTAGATGGAAAATATGCTGAATCAGATTGTACAACTTTGGGGAATAAGATATGTTTTCACTAGACTCAATCATGTGATCAACAAGATATCACTGAAAAACCGGAGACATATATTCCAGGCATTGAAATATCGGATGTGTTTCATTGTAATTTGATTTGCGTCCAACATGTACAAAACCCAGCCTTATGGCCGGAGCCAAATTAGAACGGAATATGAAATGATATGAGATGGAAATCTCAGTTTATGTCTCAACCTATTGATCGATGTTCTCTGAAGAAAATTAATTTTCTGGCGTCTGCGATGTAGACACAGTGGACGATAACTTATAAAGCGTTGCTGCCTTGCCGAGGCACATGACACAGGACTGTGGCCACGGTCATGTGATTTCGGTTGTTTGAAACATCCATGGCAATTCATGCATAAACACACGCACACACGGACCTAACCTAACTTGATATTACTGACCTTAACGAAGGGAAGATTCATCTTGGATGACGATACGTGGTAATCAATCCTGCTACCATTATACCAATCATTTTGTATCACTAATATTTACACCAGCCTTTGCTCTATCACTAATATTTATACCACTCATCCTCTATCACTAATATTTATACCACCCATGTTCTATCACTAATATTTATACCACCCATGCTGTATCACTAATATTTACACCACCCTTTGCTCTATCACTAATATTTCTACCACTCATGCTGTATCACTAATATTTACACCACCTTTTGCTCTATTACTAATATTTATACCACTCATGCTGTATCACTAATATTTACACCACCTTTTGCTCTATTACTAATATTTATACCACTCATGCTGTATCACTAATATGTACACCACCCTTTGCTCTATCACTAATATTTATACCATCCATGCTGTATCACTAATATTTACATCACCTTTTGTTCTATTACTAATATTTATACCACTCATGCTGTATCACTAATATATACACCACCCTTTGCTCTATCACTAATATTTATACCATCCATGCTGTATCACTAATATTTACACCACCTTTTGCTCTATTACTAATAATTATACCACTCATGCTGTATCACTAATATTTACACCACCCTTTGCTCTATCACTAATATTTATACCACATATGCTGTATCACTAATATTTACACCACCCTTTGCTCTATCACTAATATTTACACCACCTTTTGCTCTATTACTAATATTTATACCACTCATGCTGTATCACTAATATTTACATCACCTTTTGCTCCATCACTAATATTTATACCACTCATGCTGTATCACTAATATTTACACCACCTTTTGCTCTATTACTAATATTTATACCACTCATGCTGTATCACTAATATTTACATCACCCTTTGCTCTATCATTAATATTTATACCACCAATGCTGTATCACTAATATTTACACCCCCCTTTGCTCTCTGTCACTAATATTTATACCACCCAAGCTGTATCATTAATATTTATCGCTGTTTTGAACGATCCATGAGACAAATACGGGCAAAATTTAAACCATTTCGGACAACAAACATAATATTACAATGTATTTGGGGGTTGAAAAGTTTCCAAAATATGCAGTGCATTCGAAAAGATAACTCTCTTTCAGTACCGCAACCAAAATTTAGACGTGTCTTTTGAAGCAAATACTAGTTTATACATCATATTGACAAGTAATTCATTGTTAATGACGCCGAACTGAACTCAAAAGTTTAAGGGATTTTAATACTTGATTGAATTCTAAAGCGAATGAATCAAAAGGATAATTAAAGTTCACTCTGAAGTTTAATCCAATAAGACTCGCTTATCGAAAATTTGTGCAACATGCGTTATAGGGCAAGGTGATATTTCACACATGAAAATTGCACAACATGCGTTGTAAGGGAAGGCCGTATTTTACACAGGAAATAATGACGTTTTTGAATACTTGTGGATAGGATATCACCATGTAATAGTCACGTGTTTATTAAATTATGAATATCGGTCTGCTTGTGTATATATCTTTGTGAAGCTATTGCATAAGCGACCAAAATTAGAGGCCAAACATTAATGGAATATTCAAAGAAGACAGGAAGAAGGAAAGGGAAGTAGCAAGAAAAGACGAAAGTATAAGACAATTAGTTGATCAATCAATATCAGGCTGAATTCTTCCTTGCTCTAAACTTCAGGCTATATTTGTATTTTCATACGAGTAGTAACATAACTCTCTTTCCTAAGTCAAGGCAAGAAATCACATATGTACTTGGACAAAAAATAAGTTCACAGTGAGATTCGAACGTCCTTCTCTTGCATGACAGGTATACATGTTTCCATTCCACTAAAAAGTGATTGACAACATAGCAGATGAACTAAATTCTTTGGTCATAATGTTATTGACGTGTATTGAAAAAAGTTCTTGAGTGAAAAAATAAAATTGATATTAATTATTCAAAATCTATTTATCGTGGAAAATGCACTAATTTATGGACTAGCATAAACAAGTAAATATCTGTAAGGTAGTGTATGGTAATACCTGCCCTGGTAAAATTTTGTATAAGAAATTTTTCCCTATATGACTATATTTACCATTAAAAATAATACCCCGATCCACCCCACCCTCACTAACACTTTATCAGGGTAAATGAACAGGAAGTGTGAACGAAGTCGCATAACATGGATGGATATTTCTATATGAGAGCTTAATGCATCCTGGAAAGAAAACGCTTCGGAGATGAAAAAGTCATGTTTGTTTACTGTCGAATGTATTATAAGTTTAAAGCCATATGAATAATGCTTTTTCAGTTCGTTATTTTTTACACCATGTACGACCATTATAAATCCTTGGACGGTATTTACAGTTGTACAAAACCCTTTAGAACTAATGCCATATGTTTTTATTTTATACATAATCATATCTTTATTTATATTATGTGTTTGTTATTGTTCTTGATATATTTCATTCATATTCCTAGGTAATATCAAGATAAACCCTGGTCCATTGCAAGATACGGATGACTCGTCATTCTCATCATAGAGTACTGACTATTCAGAAAACAACAACAACAACAACAACAACAACAACAACAACACCAATAATAATAATAATAATAATAATAATAATAATTATTATTATTATTATAATCATAATAATACTAATAACGGATTTTCAACTCAGTATTCCTGATATACGATATAAGTTGCAAGCAATTGAATATCAGCTTTGACGTTTTCTTATCGTGTGTTTTGCCGAAACACACGTTGACACACATATTCATCTGAACGACTTGCAATTAAGGGGTACCGTGCTCCAATACGCGAGGACAGAATTAATTGTAGTGGTGTTGTCAGGATCTACGTCTCAGATTACCTATTTTTCAAGAACAGGTCTGATCTAGTAGCAAATGGTCTTTAAATGATTTTGATAGAATTATTATGTACACGAAGATCACTTTTGCTATGTGTTGCTTACCGACCTCCGCATGATTATTCTTCCTTCTTGGATTATTTTAATATAAGTATCGAAAAGGCTTTAAATACAAATTCAAATGTCATTATAGTTGATGATATAAATGTCGATCTTTTGGATGCACGATGTTACAAATTAAAAGATTCAATACTTTTTTAATGATTGACAAATATCATTCAACAACCGACCAGAGTTACAGAAACAATATCATCTCCAACTGGACCCGGTATTATTTTGTAAAAAAAACGATAAATATTAGGCAAAGTGCTGTTATTCTATTTGAAGCATCTATGTCAGACTATTATGACACTTTTGTCTTTATCAAAGTGGATTTATCAGATTAAACAAACATATAGCCGTAAAATTTGGGCTATACTCTCGTGCGGACTTTGATATTTGTACAGCTGAAATCAAGCATTTTCTTGGAGGATTTTTTTAATAGCAATAAACCATTGATGATGCTACTGATTCATTTACGTCAATATTATTAGATATGGCTTCAGTAGCGTACTAACGGGGGGGGGGGGCAGACGGGTGGTTGCCCCGGGCGCCGGTGGTCTTGGGGCGCCAAAAAGATCTGATAAAAATTCGTGCCTCGTATTCTGGCCCTTTGGGCCATCATCGTCGCCCCGGGCGCCATTAACCCTTAGTACTGTACTGTATGGCTTTAACTTACATACTACATAGAATCATTAATGTGCGTTTACATCATTAACATTGGTATGACAGCATGGTACGAACATTCTGTAGCAAAAGGGATAGAGTAAAAAATAAGTCGCATTAAGGACGAACAATCGCTATAAATGGCAATCGCTATATATGGCAATCGCTATAAATGGCAATCGCTATATATGGCAATCGTTATAAATGGAAAATTTATAGAAAACTAAGAAATAAAGTTAATAATCTTACAAAGAAAGCAAAGGGAAAAATTGCTAAGAAGATTGAAACTTTAATTTTACTTCTTCAAATTCTAAGCAATACTGCAAGATTGTTCGAATTTAGATTAAAGGAATACATTTTCAACTCGGGTCCTCTTAGTGAATATGGACTAAGAGGCAACATGCTAAACTGTTTTTCTAAAAAAATTATAATTATTTATAATTAAGAAGGCAAAGGGTTCTTTTAAATTCCAATGCATCATGCATGAAATACATTAGAGCAGGTGTCCCCAAATATCCGTACTTGGTCCACTACTTTTTCTTTTTTATATGAACGATGTTGCAGAAGATTTGTCTAGTATAACAAGACAATTTTGCTGATGATAGTCTAGTATAACAATACTATTTATTGATGATAGTCTAGTATAACAATACTATTTACTGATGATAGTTCTTTATTTTACGTTTCTACGCATATTAATATTAGTGCTCATCAAATGAAACAAGACCGAAAAAGATTACATAGATGTAAATCCATCAATAGCACCCCATATTAATCAAAATGCCTCAACTACTAACGTTTCTCTTCCCAAATTACTTTTAGATAATACATCTATTGTCTTTGTAGATAACTATAAATATCTAAAAGTAACTCTGACGTGTGGGCCAA
Organism: Margaritifera margaritifera; assembly: GCA_029931535.1. Taxonomy (NCBI): domain Eukaryota; kingdom Metazoa; phylum Mollusca; class Bivalvia; order Unionida; family Margaritiferidae; genus Margaritifera; species Margaritifera margaritifera. The sequence continues at coordinate 997,429 of JAQPZY010001437.1, read as the reverse complement.
CCACATCGAAAAACTTATTCGCAAAGCATCAAAGATGATTGGAATAATGAAAGCGCTCAAGTTCAAAATGAGTAGAGATTCACTAAACAATATATATATATATATATATATATATATATATATATATATATATATATATATATATATATATAATTCATGAGACCAATTTTAGAGCATGCGGATGTAGTATGGGATGGATGTAGCACAACCGATCCTAACCGACTTGAAAATATCCAAAAGGAATAAGCAAGAAAGTCTAAGAGGACTTACCAGAAGTGTAAGGTTGCCCAAAGTATGGACCAGAAATATTCTATAAGAAACAGTTTAAATTTTGAAGTCTCATTTTGTCGTTTACAGTTAACAAATAGGTCTTTTTTTACATCCGACTATAAAATTTATGGAGCAATCTACCTCATAATAAAATAAACTCCAATTTATTTTCTGTCTACCATAAGCAATTAAAAAATAACAAGAAAGTGCAATCTTACTAATACATAGGGGGAAAGAAAAATGTCTATTATACATGCTACACTGAAGAATAATTTTTTAGTACTTAGAGCGGATCTATATTTGAATCATATTGTTGTCCATCCATTGTGAAGTTGCTCTGAATCACTGTTTCTTTGAATATAAACTTTACAAGAATCGTCGAATCATCTTGATATATACAGTCTACTCAAATTTTCAGTTCATATTGATCTAGACGTGCTTTTGTTTGGCGACGATACTCTTAATGACGCAATTAATACTGAAGTTTGTAAACAGGTTCACCTTTATCTCAGAAGTAGTAACCGCTTTTGAGTCTATTGATTTAACAATAGAGTTCAATAAAGTTAAAACCAAATGTGTGTTTTTCCTTAATATTACTGTCGTTGTTTTAAGTATTGAGCACAATTATTATTATTGTTCCGCAAAAGATTGCCTTGTTTTTTTTCTGATTGAATACCACTGGACAAACCAATATGTATGTATGTATGCATGTACACGTACACACACATACACACACACACACACATATATATATATATATATATATATATATATATATATATATATATATATATATATATACACACACACATGCATATATGTTTACATGTATCTGAAGATAGTATAATACAATTCAAATATTATTAAATTTATTCGACCAGGACTACCACTGAAAAGTTTAATAATATATGAACTGTTTATATAGTTGTATATATGTATTTATGTGCTTGTGTGTGACCCATTCTCCCATGATACCTCACCTTTCTATATTCAGTTATAATCTCGCACCTCAAACAATGATTGCTTTAGGTCATATTAGTTCTTACACTCATTCAATTATCATTTCAGTTTCCTTTGTAAGTTTAACCTGATGCATGAAATAGTCTGTGTTTGTATTTCTTGCGGGAAAGTTTATTCTAAGTTGGAAGAACCTGTGATCAGTCGTGGGTTTTGATAATTTAGCTTCTTTCGTTTTACAATAAAGTAATACATTTTTCATTCATAGATGAAATCTAAGCAAGCATTAAAATAACATGTCTTGTTCACCTCCGTTTTTATATTAATAAAGAAAAGCTCTTAGTGCTGATCAAATGCATGAAAAATATCGTATAGACTTGACTGTACCAATTATTCTAAAATATATTAGCAACTTGAAAGTGATGATGCATTTACTTATTTAGATATCATTGTGTGTTTCCTTTTCATCCTGCCGATTAGTTGCTTTGAAAAGATAGAAGAAGATTAACACATGCGACTAATTTCGTATTTACTCACAACACACCACCAACGGAGAACGCGCCAGCCGCTATCATCATTATATGGCGGACATCTTTTCTATCTGATTTTTCGCGGATTTTTAACACCAGAGGCTCAGACACGTGGCATAGGACAAATGTTAAAGTCACGTGATTTTGCCCTTAAGGAAAATCCATGGCAACGAATGAGAGAAATTGGTGGCTAAAAGACGATAACATGAATACTGTTCTTGTGGTTTCGCTCATTCTCAAACCATTTGTAAAGTTTAGATTTTCCCTCTGAGACGACGAATTTTATTTATCAATCATATGCGGGTTTAACCTCGACTTTGGGATTACGCGCTGATAGAGCTCTGATTTCGTGGTGAAATATTTGAAAATCTGAAAGTATTGTGGTTACTCTAAGATCCCTTTGTCTTGCAGACTTGTTTTCAAACATCACTTTGTTTTACAGACTTGTAGTCAAACATCCCTCTGTCTTACAGACTTGTAGTCAAACATCCCTTTATCTTACAGACTTGCAGTCAAACATCCCTTCGTCTTACATACTTGTAGTCAAACATCACTTCAGATTACTTTCATTTATGTTAGGATAAACAGAAAATCGATGGTGTTTTCCAACGAACAAGACCAACAAAGATCGCATTCTTACCTGCGGCCATAGAGGTCAAGAATAACCCACTCAAATATTGGTAAATACTCCTATTAGATCTGTAACAACAAAGGGATGTTCTTGTTATTACGAATCATAATTTTTTTTTTAAATAAGCCGTGTGGGGGGGGGGGGGGAGCTCGAATGTATGAGTTCTAACTAACAAATGCCGGCTGCAGAAAGGCTGTGTTTCGTCCAACCCTCTAATCCACTAAAAATCGGTAATTACACCTAACAGGGCAACAATTATGTACTGTTTACCTGGGCACGGATGCTGCACATGGTCTTTGTATTATATACATATTTGCTATATTACTTGCATTTCTGTTCATCATAATCATAAAATCGATGGTGCTTCTCGTCAGAAGACTCAATAGACTCGCTTGCAGTCTCTCGTCATAAGACTCAATAGATTGGCTTGCAGCTTCTTCGGTAATTTTTCAAACTGGATCTTTTGATATCGTATACGGAATAGTTCTTTATGAAACGCAGCCTGTCTAATATGATTAGGAACTACTGATAATGACATAGTTCTAAAAACACACATATATCATTATTTATCATCACATGACAAATACGGCCCCGTACTGTTTATCCTTGTATAAAGCACATCAACTGCACACAGCCTAGACATGATCTGTCGTCACATAATGAGCAGACAGATCAGTGTATGTGCTTATCGTTCTGCTTACAATTTCCGACCAGCATCATGTATAACGTGCAATGGATTGCGTACATCATAAACCCAGATTTGTCTTCATATAATGCGCAGACATGTCAGTGTTTACACTTATCGCTTTCCTTACAATTTCAAATCAGCATTGTTTATAATGTGCAATGGATTGCATGCGTCATACACACAGATCACATAATGTGCAGACAGATCAGTGTTTGTGCCTACTCTTCTGATTACAATTTTAAACCAGCATCGTGTATAACTGGAAAATGATTGCGCACAGCACAGACCCAGATCTGTCGTCAGATAAAGTATTTAGGGATAAAAGTCTACATAGTTTTATTATTTTTTTACTTTTTAATGTATCCATGATATAATTGTTTTATCTTGATTTTATGACAACAATTGTTTTCGATCTTGGTTGAATACGGGAATCGAAGTCAACATAGTTACATGTATGTTTGATATATTGTATTAGATTTTGTTAAATGTATAAAATTTTATGTTAGGACAGATACTTTGATTTATTCACTTTTATTCTAAAGCTAGCTTTTAGATAACCTTGATTTATGACACTGATTTTCAATCTTGATCGAGGAATGAATAAGAATACAAGATGGGAGCCAATGGAACGAAGCGGTCAGAAGCGCATGCATTTTAAGCGTTTCCAAGGCATAATTTTAACAATCTAACCGTAAAGAAAACTTACTCTAGGAAACATTCTAGTTGTTTCATGATAAATATTTAGGGGGGGGGGAGCGAGGGAGCAAGATCAGCCCCCACCAACGGACCAGCCCCTGAAAGTGCATGTAGTGTAATTAATGCATTTTTAATTGTAAGGGGATAATTTTAAGTATCAACTTGCATTTCTAGCAATCAGAAATAAGAAAAAAGTATTCTCGATTTTTAAGTTTTCCCGGCATGAGCTTATGGACATCTCTCTCTCTCAGTATAAAACATGTGTAGACGACTAATATGTAGTGTGAGGGCCACACGCTGTGATAAATTCTTTGAACAAGAGACTAAAACTGTAAGAAAAGCTCATTTTGCATTTGCATAAATAATAGTACTCCAACGGTCACTCAGGACCATATGCAGTACTGACGGATCGATGGATAATTTAGATATTTATATATCGCCAATAAATTCTCTCTCTCTCTCCCTCTCTCTCTCTCTCTCTCTCTCTCTCTCTCTCTCTCTCTCTTACAAAGATTTGTAAGAAGTCATGTTCATTTTCAATGAGTACACAATGCTTACATAATTCTATTCACAACTGTCACTCAGTACAAAGTGCAGTAATGAACGATCTATGGATAAATTAGATAGTTATATATATAACAACAAACAAACAAAAAATCTCTCTAAAAGATTTGTAAGAAGTAACATTTTCTATGTTTAGTGTGAATGATGCAAAAACGTACACAATGCTTACCCAGCTTTCAACCAGTACAGTGATCTAGAACCCACTGAAGTTCATGTCATGAGATGTTCGCATCCGTAAAAGAATGGCGAATCCCTCTCTACGCTCGAATCGAGTGCGATGCAAAAATGGATCATCATTCTCTCTGTCAGACTTGATATAACTGTTCCAACGATCGATACGACAGATCCAGGGATTGTACAAAATCGTATCGAGCCAAAGTCATCGACCAAACCGCAATGTTCTCTGATACAAAGAAATACTGGTTCTTTCTTACATGATCGGACTCAATAATTAAAACCCTAGAACTGGGTGGGGTGGGTGGTAGGGTGGAAGGGGGCAATAGGTGACCATTCTTTGTTACAGATTTATCTGTGCTAACTTTCATGCCAATGAAACTGTCAAGCACTTTCCAAGAGGACCATGACAGAGATGTGAAGAGTGTGGCAGAGTCACGAAGGGTCCTGCACCTGAGCGAAAACGAATACCCTAACTAATGCAAGCATCTAAAAGAAATGGAGGAAATACACGACACAATGGAAAAAATATATATCTACATAGTAAACATTGAGCTAGTTACGATAGTTACATCTATCAATTCTTGCTACATAGTAATAATTTCAAGACCAGCAGAACTGAAACAAAATAAACCAATGAAAAAGGGCCAAAACTCTGCAGAAGGGGAGACAATCAAACACAATCCTCAGAAGACAGTCCACGTATATTTAACAGATCATATGAAACTGCAGCAACATGTATTATGGTTTAAGAGATATCTCTGAATAAAAAATGTTTTTTTTCAACCAAGGGCCACAAATCTGTTAGAATATGAAGGGAATAGATACAGACAATTAGGCATATCGATGTCTCTAAAACAGCGCACATACAGAATGTCATTAAGATACTAGCAATGTTCTTCCCAGATACTGCCATATATATATATATATATATATATATATATATATATATATATACATACAAGGTTGTTAATAACAGATAGATAATAAATAAATATAAAGCCCTACAAATGTCACCTTTTCAAAGGCACATATGCGTCATGACGGCAATTTACATATCTAACATTATTCATTATAGTGAATGGATTTCCGATGGAAGATGGTTATATAATATAATTCATGCTTTAGAAAGTATGAAAATTTTACTTCAGTCGGGTGCGCGATCGTAACAAACCAAACTGCATACAAATATATTGATCTGGCACCAGTCCAACATACCTATCTCACCTCACCCATGTGTACACACCAGCAAGATACTTACGCTCCTCTTCCGACACTCGTATTCTCATTATTCCCACTATCAAAATGAAGTCATACGGACAACGTTCTTTTGCATACCAGGGCCCAGCAACGTGGAACGAATTGCCCACTGAACTTAGACAGAAAGACACAGTGATCTCATTCAAGAGTGCTCTTAAAACTCACCTAATTCGACTGCAAGAATAGACTTAAAGACTTAATGTTTTCTTACCTTAACTATTTTCAACATGTTTTTGTTTTCTAATTTCATGGTGCTTGTTTTTTTATTCTTTTCGTAATCATATCATTATATGTTTTTTTAGGTGTTATATAATGTTGTAAAGCGCTTAGAGCTTCTAAAGATTAGGCGCTATACAAAGTCCTCATTATTATTATTATCATTATTATTATTATTATTATCTCTCAGTTTAGGATGGGAAACCGGTCATTAAAACGCGATCTTATATAAAATACTGCAATCTAAAATGTCGCAAATATTCATTTTCTAGACAATGTATGAATAAAGAACACACAATCGTAAATGAATCTGATAAGAACTCGAAAGATAAAAATTCCGTTCTATATTTTGTTTCAAAAGACACGGAAACAAAAATGTTATTTTCCTCAAAGGATTCAGCATTATCGAACACTATGATTACGACATACCTATTGCCGGAAACCATGGCAATCGGTATATAAAATTATCGTTAAGTTAGTAATTCCTGCTCATATTACACAGTTTAAGCAGCATTTGTAGCAAAATCAGTATTGAAAGATAACGCATATAGTTTGGCAGTCTGGGTTAGGTTTAGAGTGTCATTAAAATCGTCTACATGTTTAAGCTAATCGTCAAGTGCGTGATTCCGGACTGCGTGATGGAAAATCGCTTGCAATAGAAAATCCGCGGCAAATAGAGGAAATTTAAAGTATCTTTAAAAAAAAATAATTAAAAAAAATATGTTTTCTCAAGTGAGTCATATATTGTGTTTTACAACTGAATATACTCTAGGTGATCATGTGAATTTGTTTACAGTTCGAATGTGAATATCTTTGTGTGAGAGCGAAATGTTAATTGCTACCACTTTAGGTAAATTAAAGCAGCATGGTCAAATGGTACCGAGAACTATGGGCAGCATGGTCAAATGGTACTGCGGGCTATGGGCAGCATGGTCAAATGGTAGCGGGGACAATGGGAATCATGGTCAGATGGTACTGCAGACTATGGACGGCGTATTCAAATGGTACTGCAGACTATGGGCATCATGGTCAAATGGTACTGCGGACTATGGGCAGCGTGGTCAAAAGGTATTGCAGACTAGGGGCAGCGTGGTCAACTATTACTGTAGACTAGGGGCATCGTAGTCAAATGGTAATGTGGACTATGAGCAGCGTGGTCAAATGGTACTGCAGACTATGGGCAGCGTGGTCAAATGGTACTGCAGACTGGGCAGCGTGGTCAAATGGTACTGCAGACTATGAGCAGCGTGGTCAAATGGTACTATAGATTATGAGCAGCGGGGTCAAATGGTACTGCGGACTATAGATTAGATAGTCGTTGTCTCGAGTCCCGCACAGATTTCTACTAAACGTTGTTGATTTCAATCAAGCCACTGCTAAATTGGAACCAGTATCCACTGCTGGAGTGAGTTTGACTGATGATCCACCGACAGGAAGCAGTGCACTCTAAATCGCTTCAGCAAACGGAAGTAGGAATCAGTTCCGATCTTATGGTCCAACGATAACTTGGAAAGCCTTACACCATTGATCGTAACCTTATTAGGTTTGACAAGGAGCAATTTGCTGGTCAGTACCGAACTCCATTTACAAAATCTTCCCCACACTCAATATTTTCAATCTTATATACAAAACTACAAAACGTCGGGATATTGTCATACTATCCATACGTTTGTGTGCTAGTCTATCTAACCTACTGTCTCTCCGTCCGTCCATCTGTCCGTTACTTTAACTTCTAAACCGCTCTGTGAAATTTAATCAAATTTGCTCATTTTATTTTTTTCGGACAATACTTTATGTAGGTAGTCACAGAAGGAATACAGAAAATATATGTAAAGTATTTCATGTCATGCGCTCTGAGTTACAGTCCAGTGGGTTAGGGGTTGGAAAAAGAAAAAGCATGGGCATTTGCGATGGCAAACCATCGAAGTTGCTCTAACTCTTATTGGCGATATATTAAGGTTCAAATATGTTTCTCTTTTTTAACTTATTTTTGAAATTTCCATACATGAAAACTCTATTATTATTGTTATTATTAATTTATTTTTCAGTGTTTAGGAACAATGGCGTTTATTGTTTGGCCTTCACAAATGTTGGTGCATATATTACCTGACATTGGTATGAATGTGGAAGTGCCGTATAACTAGACCCCACCCCCCATAAATAAACAAATAAATAAATAAATAAATAAATAAATAAACAAAACTCTCTAACTCAGAGATAGTGTAAGGAATTTGCGATAGCCAATGAAATGAGCAGTTATCCTGTAGAAATGTAACTAATGTTACTCCTACAGTCAATATGGTCATCGAGAGCAAAAAGAAAGAACAAAAAAAAAAAAAGGGAAGAAATAATGACAATTATTGGAAAGAATTAAGAGTACGATGTGCATTCAAAAGCAAAAGCTTGATCTGAGTGTATTTTCTAATTTGTACCCTATACAAGCCCCACTCAGAAAATAAATACACCAGATCCCTATTTTTTTTTATCACGACTTGAAATTAAATACGGGAACAATATATATATTTTTGTCACGACTTTAAATTAAACAAGGGAAACAATAAATAGTTTTATCACGACTTTAAATTAAACAAAACAATATATATTTTTATCATGACTTGTGACCTTACACTGCAAAAAACCCGTCATTTATACTTGAAATGGCTGTGCTGTCAATATATTTCAACATCAGTGACTGGTCAGCTCGTTCTAGAATGAAACCACACATAACAACTAAACGAACCGTAATTTTGGACAATATCTTAAATAATAATTTTTATGGTAAATTTCGCAAATTCAGTCAGCGTTAATATTCCCGAAGAAACGGAATTTTAATCCACACATAATGTTCTCAATAACAAACAAAAAAAGTAATTCTAAACAAAACATGAATAATTTAAATTTGGAAGATTTCTAGATTTCTACATAATTGATCTGTAACACTGTAACCTGATATTCACACAATTTTTAAAGCTTCTATGCCCATAATGTTTTGTTTATGCAAAGAGCCTTCATCGAGTTAATGTAAATAGATAGGCATACAATTGTTTACATTGTATACCACAGCATTACATTGTATACCACAGCATTACATTGTATACCACAGGATTACATTGTATACCACAGCATTACATTGTATACCACAGTATTACATTGTATACCACAGCATTACATTATTACATTGTATACCACAATATTACATTGTATACCACAGCATTACATTGTATACCACAATATTACATTGTATACCACAGCATTACATTGTATACCACAGAGTTACTGTCACATAATACAGAGAGAGAGAGAGAGAGAGAGAGAGAGAGAGAGAGAGAGAGAGAGAGAGAGAGAGAGTAAAACACTGCGATCACGGATACATAGAATTTACGGTAAGCACGAAATGCATTTGGTTGCCCAAGGACGTGTAATATATATACACGATTGTCACCATACTTGTGTGCCCTCAAATAAAATGTGTTTATATGTCACACAGCAGTCCACCATGTCACACAGCAGCCAGTCATTTCATTAGCTCTAATAGGAATATTTGTTTTTCTGTAACATAACAGCCCGGCAAGTCATTAGCTCTAAGAAGAATATATGTTTATATGTCACACAGCGGCCCGCCGAGTCATTAGCTCTAACAGGAATATCTCAAATAGCCCTTAGAAACTAGAAAAACTCAATTATCGTATAGGATATCAAGGGTTATCACTGGAGAAATATTTGACTCATTATGTCCTATTCAGTGTCATTAAAGAGTAGGTTGAACGTAGTGAGAAAATCTCGTTAATAGCGTGATTTGCTGAGAGATTTAATGTGTACATTTTACTACATTTTATCTCATTTTTGAACGGTACAATTAATATATTCAAAGATACAATTAATATATTCAAAGATACAATTAACATATTCAAAGTTACAATTAATATATTCAAAGATACAATTAACATATTCAAAGTTACAATTAATATATTCAAAGATACAATTAACATATTCAAAGTTACAATTAATATATTCAAAGATACAATTAATATATTCAAAGTTACAATTAATATATTCATAGTTACAATTACTATATTCAAAGTTACAATTAATATATTCAAAGATACAATTAATATATTCAAAGTTACAATTAATATATTCAAAGTTACAATTAATATATTCATAGTTACAATTACTATATTCAAAGTTACAATTACTATATTCAAAGATACAATTAATATATTCAAAGATACAATTAATATATTCATAGTTACAATTAATATATTCATAGTTACAATTACTATATTCAAAGTTACAATTACTATATTCAAAGTTACAATTACTATATTCAAAGTTACAATTACTATATTCAAAGATACAATTAATATATTCATAGTTACAATTAATATATTCATAGTTACAATTACTATATTCAAAGATACAATTACTATATTCAAAGATACAATTAATATATTCATAGTTACAATTAATATATTCAAAGTTACAATTAATATATTCAAGGAGGCAAGAATGGTCTGCACAGATAATACACTGGTCTTGTTTACCTCATTGCTGCGTGAATATATTACAAATGGTTTCCTGTTAATTCTTTTATAAATCGGTTGAACCATACTGACATGTCGAAAAAAACAACAAACAAAAACAAAACATCAGTGACATCTGATATACATCTTTTTGACCACCCTGCGAAACGCAATTCAACTCAACTCATCACTTTAATACTTTGAAAAGAACATTCCCAGATGTAACTGTAATCAATATTTCTGTTTGGTATTCAAGAATTCAATATGCAACGTCTTTGACAATAAAATGCATATGCAGTTAAATTGCAGAGGAAAGCGATAATTACTTCAATTACAGCAAAAAGCTTGAATGTAAAGCGAGATCAAATTATTTTGCGTATTCAGAGGTAAAAAGGAGAGATGATAAAATCAAAATAAAAATAAAATATCTACAAAATTTAAAGTGAAATATTTTGCCATTTTAAATTAATTCTCACTAACTTTGTCTTTTGATTTCTTTCTTGAGTGCAAAAGTACTAAGACGCATACACCTATACATTATATGCTATCTTCTGAATGTCAACGGCAGACAATGTTTTGCTGTTATTGTTCTTGTTGTTGTTGTTTGTTTCTTTCAAAGAAAAAATATTTATAATAAAACCCACCAGCAAATTAAGTGTACAGTTTACAGCACAAAATGCAAGGTGAATTTTATATATGTGGCTTCTTGTTGGTTTTTCTAACTTGTTCTTGTACTACATCATTGTATTTGGGGACAAATATCCGATTTCTGGTCCCTTACTTTTGTTCCCAAAGTAAAGTTTAGAATAAAATAAAAGGTAAACAAACATAATAAGAACTTCAATACAGTCAATGTAATGACACTGGAAAGGTGAACAAACATAATACGAACTTCATTACAGTCAATGTAATGACACTGCAAAGGTGAACAAACATAATATGAACTTCATTACAGTCAATGTAATGACACTGCAAAGGTATTATAACCAAACTTTCTCCAGAAATTTGATCTACATCATTTCCAGTTTGTTAACTTCGCACCAAAAGAAAGGACCCAAGAAAAAAAAAAGACAAACACTTGCGTTGTACTCCTTCTGAATATTGTATCAAGACTTATTTCCCTTTCTGTATGAAATAAACGACACCCTTCTTTAGGCTGATACATAAAACTATTGTTGCAAGAGTTTATCTTCATCTGACGTTAGCGAAATGTAATAACATTTTACAGTATATTGGTTCCTCAAAATTCAAAAACGATTTTTTTTGGGGGGAAGGGGGTAAAAAGAGCAAGTATTATTTGTCTCCCCTTATCATTTCTAAAGAGAGATAACTCGTTTTGGGAAAATGTTTGTATCCAGCTTGTGAAGTATTGTTATAGTTGGACTCGTATCAAACAGTACTAGATAGAAGCCATGTCCAATAACAGTACTAGATATAAGCCATGTCCACTAACAGGACTAGATAGAAGCCATGTCCACTAACAGTACTAGATAGAAGCCATGTCCACTAACAGTACTAGATAGAAGACATATCCACTAACAGGACTAGATAAAAGCCATGTCAACTAACAGTACTAGATAGAAGCAATGTCCAATAACAATACAAGATAGAAGCCATGTCCAATAACAGTACTAGATAGAAGCCATGTCCAATAACAGTACAAGATAGAAGCCATGTCCACTAACAGTACTAGATAGAAGCCATGTCCAATAACAGTACTAGATAGAAGACATGTCCAATAACAGTACTAGATAGAAGCCATGTCTACCAACAGTACTAGACAGAGGCCATGTCCAATAACAGTACTAGATTGAAGACATGTCCACTAACAGTACTAGATAGAAGCCATGTCCAATAACAGTACTAGATAGAAGACATGTCCAGTAACAGTACTAGATAGAAGAAATGTCCAATAACAACAGCCTTACATTAGCTTGTCGACTGGGACATCAATGCAAATAGACAAAGTACTTAACGATATATCTAAATTCTATTTGCCTTTAACTTAAGTGACAAAGACGTTAAATTTTGCTAAATTTGCCGTAACAGATCTAATCAACCCTTCCTATTTGCACACGGCTTTGTTCACTTAATTATCTGGTGTGTTCTGAATAGAATAGAAATCCCGCTTTTAAACAGGGGTTGTAAGATTTGTAATGTGGTAATTTGTGTTCTTGGCTCAGAATGGCAGTAGTTATTTTCTTTGCTTTGATGATTGAAAACGTGCGAAACAGGAATGACGCTGAAATGATTTTGGCATTACATTAAATATTTTCTAGCCAGGGAATTTAATGGTACATTTACCTAAGGAGAAAAGCTAAGTGGTCTATATTTTATCTTCAACTTAATTTTAAGTTCATTATATTTTTCTTTCATTTGTCTACATTTTTAATTAAACCATGTGCATTAATTATTAAGTTAAGATACGTCAAGACTATTATACTTATGTTAAACAACAACGTGGAGACAAAATATTTCAAAAATCAGCATATGTTATGTTGCATTTTATGTAAATGTTCGCATTTGCATGATTTGAATAGAATGTTTAGTGCACGTGACTTTTCTGGAACTTGCCGAATCACACTCTTCCCTTTGTCATCCTTCACAAACGCCAAGATGCTGAATTTAACAAACATTTTATTTTCTGTTAATGCTTTAATGCTGCTATCTATTTAATACAAGTAACACTCACAATAGGTCAGCAGATCTCTAAGAAAATATCTCAGAAAAAATAATAATGATTTTCTTGGTAACTACAAAAGGATACAATAACAGCTGATTGACTCAATTAATGTAGTGATACTTTGAAAGAAGAGTAAATGCTGAACGATCAAATGACTCATATGCGGAAGAGCAGGTACCTAAACAGCTCTTCTTTCTATGAAACTCACCCATCACTTTTGTCTGTCGCTAGATAGCGATAGTTTATTATGGAATTTATTGACTTTTTTTTTTTTTTTTTTAAGAAGGCTTTTTTAATGACGAAAATTATAAAACAGAGAACCAAAAGGTCAAGAGTACATTTACGTCCAATAGGAACATCCTCTACGTTTCCATCAAGTCGAGAAAAGAACCTCGCATGTAATTCGCCGCCACTGAGAACTATATTCGCACCTACTTTTGTTCACATGGCACCTAGTTTGTTCACATGCCACAGTATGGTGGCGAAAGGAGACAACGTCACAACATGTGTGGTGCACTCCACCAAACCAATCAAATTTATGTGTGTAACAAAAACAACCACTTCCGAGGTTATTCCTCGACTTGACGGAAATGGCCGATCGATGTTCCGATCGATATACATCGGGTGGGGAGGAGTCATAAGTGTGTGAGTTCCTTTCAAGAAGTTTTGTGACGTTTTTGATAACGCTTTGTGGTATTTTTGCATTGGACAGGAACTGTTTGGCTACGCAAAATGTTAGGAAAACGTGGTGAATCGTGAAACATTATGTTACCTGCAATGACTGAATTTGTCTTAAGCAAATTGTTTGTGTTGTAAACTGTGAGGTATAAGATAAACTTTATACATGTACATACTTAGAACTTTTCAAGTGAAAGATTACATTGACTGTAATAAGAAATAAAAAGGTCTTGTATGCAACTGTTTAGAATATTACCTACCTGGTGTAAAGATATACCCATAATGGTCACATGATCAGAAACAAATCTGGTCTCTGCAAATGCAGTAAACGCAAACAAGAATATTGACTTACCTTGTGAACTGCATATTCTTACGTAATTTTAAACAGCAAATCAAGAATACATTGAAATGTAATTTTATGCTTACAATCTACACAGTCTCACTGAAATGTAATTGTATGCTTACAATCTACACAGTCTCACTGAAATGTAATTGTATGCTTACAATCTACACAGTCTCACTGAACCTGAGAAGAAATTACAAAAATATAAGGTAGCCAATGTGATATGAAATGTATGAATTTCAACATAACCTGACAACATACAGGGAAAAAAAAGGGAACCCAAACAATCCAGTTTTGCAAGCTGGAGACAGACTTATTATATAGACGCAATAAGTAACATATATCAAATCTTAAAATATTATTAAAAACGGCAGATTATCTCTTGTTTCATGTGTTTGCTTCTTTGGCATTGTTTTTCTTCTCTCTCTCCTAACATGAAATTACGTCCGTATATCTCTAAGCTAAAAAGCCATGAAAGTATTTATTTGTAATCCAGCAGTTTCCTCTGATGCTGATTCGGCCTTTAAAAAAGGGCCTTACCAGCAAGTTCGTTTGTACTTTATTCTACAAATATACTCTAGCTGGTAACAGGTCTGGAAAATAACAGAATTATACAAGAACAAGAAATATCTTGAAAAGAAGATTAACCTTAAAGGTATCGTTAGAAGAAGAGTAACGATGCCACAAGCAGTCAGATTCATAGTTTTTAAAATGTGCCAACAACAATTTTTCCAGATCCACTGGACATTTGACAGAAGGAAAACCATATCTGAGAAAACTGACAAACAACAGTGCAACATTAGTTTTAGACTAGCCTGAAAGTACGGGTCTCTTTTTCAAAGGCAACAATTGCTTAACACACACACACACACACACACACACACACACACACACACACACACACACAACTGTGAACACAAAACGACATAAATACAAAAGAATTGTACATATTATATGTTTAGCAACAAAAGATAAAAGTATACGAGTGTGATTTTAAAAAGGAGAGGGATTTTGTGTTTACCAGTCTGAGTGAGTTTGATCAAATGTACTTTATTCGAATACGCAAAACATTTGGTATTACCTCGCCTGGTTATAGCAGAGGAGGGATAGATGTTAGTCTCCCGTGTCTTTGAGTATGTGTGTCGGCAGAATAACTTAAGAACAGTGCAGTGGAATTCAGTAAAAGTTGGTAAGATTACAGAGGGCATACGTTTTTCCAATACTACTACTACTAATACTATTACTACTACTACTACTATTTATAGTAATAATAATAGTAGTAACATCACGTAAGCGATCGGCAGAACGTTACAGTTGCTAGCCCTAGTAAGTATTTAACCACTGAGCTGTACAGTGTGGTAGGGTATGGCGGTGTACAGTGTGGTAGGGTATGGCAGTGTACAGTGTGGTAGGGTGTGGCGTGTACAGTGTGGTAGGGTGTAGCGGTGTACAGTGTGGTAGGGTGTGGTGGTGTACAGTGTGGCAGGGTGTGGCGGTATACAGTGTGGTAGGGTGTGGTCGTGCGGCATCTATCTTTGTCCTTGTATTGGGCGTAGTTATCATCACTTGGCAATATTAATCTCGAAGCACCCCTACTGCAGATATGTTTTTATCCATCGGAGATATTGTACGTCTGTTCGTTAGTCTGTCTGTCCGTTACTACAGCTCCTCCTATACCGCTGGCTAGAAATTTACGAATGTAGGCCTTTTATCTTGTCTATATACGAACGATGCACAAGAGAGGTATGATTCTTGGATCCTTTCCAGTGGTCCTTTGGAGGATGGCAAATGTAAAATCAAAAATATAAAAATGCCAACCACAGAGACGTTTTCAAACTTGTTTTGACCAAACTTTTTGTATACAGTAACATTGGGAAGACACTTATCATATGTAACGCAGTATTTGCGTTTTGACCCCCGTTTCACAATCAGGAGAGGGTCAGGGATCAGAAGGACTACCTAGCGAACCCTTTGTCACGATCGGTGGAGCGTCAGAGACAGGCATCCTTCTCTCTCTCTCTCTCTCTCTCTCTCTCTCTCTCTCTCTCTCTCTCTCTCTCTCTCTCTCTCTCTCTCTCTCTCTCTCTCTCATGCCTGACAAGAAATCTCGAGCTCTATAGTGTAACAAACCGTTGTATTATCTATAATCAGTATATTGTCCACAGCTACGATTCAGCCAAGTGAAAGTGCCTTTACAGTAATTTGTTTTGTGTTTCAATCTGTGAATATCCCAATACTAGAGATGTTCTCAAATAAAATGCATTTATATGTCACGCAGCAGTCAGACAAGTCATTAACTCTAGGAAATATATGAGAGACGGCCACGATAAAGCTGAAAAAGTAAATTGTATTGGGGTATATGAAAATGTCTCTCTGGAACAATTATGGCCTCGTTACGGACTATTCCTTGTGATTATAAAAAGGATGTGACAGTTATCGCGAGAACACCGGTTCTATAGCGGTGAACCGAGAGATTATAGCTAAACATTTTATCTCAATTTTAATAAATAAAGAAATAAATGATATAGTCATACAGACAATTCAAATATTAATGCATTTGAACTGTCTAAACGTTTATTTCACAGATCTTGCTGTTCTTATCATTCCTCGACTGCTTCACGAAATTCATTCAATCGGTACCGTGTTACATTTCGTAGGTCAAGTTTTAGAAAGCGATGAAAAATTGGTTCTGCCATACTGACAAAGCAAGAAAAACACAAGTGACATCTCATCGATAGTGTTTTAAAACAAGTGAAATATAATTCCACGCGAATCATCACTATACCACTTTCCAAGACATGTATAGTTGTTCAAATTGATTGCAACTGCAAACAATATTTCCCTTCGTTATCAAAAATAATGGAAAGTCTAAAATATTACTGCTCTGCTTGGTTAATGAAATATGCTAAGTCTCTAACAATAAAATGTTTATACGGTTAAATTGAAGAGGAAAATATCGGAAATGCGTCAACAGTAACAAATTGGTAGAATCATAGGAATGTAGGTCGATTTACAGTTCTTTTGCGTTATCGATGGTACAAAGGAGGAAACAAGTAAATAAAATACGCTCAAAATTTATAAATAGTACGTATTTCGACACTTCAGATTATTTAATACCAATTTGATCTGTTTCGACAGTGCAATACATATACTACACAGCCCCCCCCCCCCCCACACACACACACATATGCAGTGTCTGGCGTGCACGGCAAAATACGTCTGGTAAACTGAAAACATTAACACGAAACGCGTCTGCAGAAGCAGGTGTACAATTTATTGGTTTATGAAATGAAGTCGAGTTTGTATATGTGCCTTTTATTTTCTAATTCTATTTGATATGTAGGTATTATTTACCCTGTAAGTATTGACAAATACTTTAAACTGAAGCATCATCGTCATTTTTATATAATAATCCTTTTGGGGGAAATATCTGATTTATATTCATTCACTTTCGATTCCTAAACTTAAATTAACAATTGAAATTGATGGAAACTCTTCAGAAAACATACTGTGGGCTTCAAAACAGGCATGGTAATGACACTGGATAAATCAAATCTAAATTTTCGATATACATTTAATCTATTCGTAAATCAAGTTTGCTTTCTTGGCACAGCTTCAAAAGCTAAATATGGGTGGGCCGTGGGGCGTGTAAGCGGCTGGGGAGTGTAGAGTTTCTAATAATATAGATAAAGGTGCATATAAATTGTGTGAAGCAGAACCTGTATCAAACAGGAATAACTAGAAATTGTTTTTACTACCGACAGCCTTATATTGACTTGTCGAACGTGGCATCAAGCAAATTGACAAAGTGGCATCAAGCGAATTGACAAAGTGGCACCAAACAAATTGACAGAGTGGCATCAAGCAAATTGACAAAGTAACATCAAGCAAATTGACAAAGTGGCATCAAGCATATTGACAAAAGACTTTAGCGGCATATTTCAATATTATTTGCACGAAACAAATGTGACATATACATGAAATTCTTCTTTTAAAAGTTCTGTTAATAACGCTGCAGTTCAATTAATCATTCCGCCAAGTCGCTGTGTTCAGTTGTTGAATTAGATTTATGGTATATTCGGAATGGAATAGCTAAAATTGCCTCTAAATAGGGGTTGTAGGAATGACAACGTGGTAATTTGTTTTTGGTTCTGAATTTTAGTGGTTGGTTGTTTTCATTTGATGACGGTACATCATGTGGGACAAATAGGTAACGCTGATTGAAGCTGATGGCACAAAATTAAAGTTATTACAGTCAGGAAACCGATGTTTTATTTTTTTTTTTTTTTTTTTAATTTTTTTAATTTTTTTTTTTTTTTTTTGGGGGGGGGAGGGGGGTTTCTTTGCTGTTTTTGTTGCTGGCAAAAGTGAATTGTTAAGAGTTGTACATTTCGCCTTGTATCCTAAAGGAAAGGCAAAATTAGTGAACATAATTTCTAGAAAGGAGGACTTGGTCCTGAAACAAATACTCACACAACAGATCTTAATCAGCACTTTTGTCTTTTACTACAGATTGCGTGATTGCACTATGGGATTTGTAGACTGGCTCTCTTTCAGAACGCTTTGCACATGACTAAAACATTATTACAAATGGTACTGAAAAATCGGAGCATCATAATCTCTTTCCGATGCTAATCGAATAACTTCAATTCTCTGTAAGACACAACTTTTTTGTATAGCATTCGATGGAAAAGACCGAGAACATTCCGACTGCATACGATAGCATACGTAAGCCATCTGGAGATATCATGCACAGTGGGTTCCATTTCAAGATGTCTGATACAATTTTTCAATACCGCATTCGATAAGAAATGTTTCAGCTAAAGAAAACTTTAGGAGGGCTTGCTGATGTATGAAACAATAAATTATATATTATTATCATACAGAAGGTTTTCCTCGTTATATTTTGTATTGCAATGCGTTTTGTGTAAAAGATTATTTTTGGGATAACGTGAGAGATGAATATTTCTTTCCTCCGTGCATATGGCATAATCGAAGCTTTCCAAATGTAATATTACAACGTACGACTTTGGTGATGAGAAGTGGAAGGTTCTTGTGCGCTATTATTAACAATGATGCTAATACAGTAGACGGAACTTACCGGTTATAATATTAGAATCAGGACGGTTTAACGTTAGATGGTCTGTATCATCTTGTGTCACTACAAACGAGAATCTTATTTCTATTGAATATGTATTCTCACATAAGTTTAAATATCGAATGAAGTTTCATTTCAACTGATGGGTGACGTCTGAGCTAATTGCCTACTGAAAAGTCCAAATTCTAGCGCCCCTCCCCCCCCCTTCCTCCACTCCATTCCCACTCCACTCCACCCTAGTAGCACTGCGTGGCGCTTGCCGGGTATATAAATCGTAAGCAATGGCCTTGGAAATCTTTTACCTGCAGAGGTCGATAACTTGATATCTTATCTTAGTCTCAATTCATTCATGCACCTTATTCAGTCTATGTTCGGCAAGATTTCCCCATCCATTTAACAACAGTTTGGACGTCGGAGACAACATTGATATGTGAAAAACTTGTCTAACAAATACTATCTTTGTGAGGTAACGCGTAATGGTTGTCTGACATAAAGATAAAAAATTACGCTATCGATCTCATTAAGTCACACCTTTCCATGGACCATTGGTATGTCGTCCCCCTTTTTTTTTTTTTTCAATACTGGTTTTTTTTTTATAACTGTTTTTTTTTTTTTTTTTTTTTTGGGGGGGGGAACAATTTGGATTTTTCAATGGGAAATTGGTTCTTACGTCACCAGTCAGTTGAGTAACCTCAGAGACTCTGTCTATTATCTACACACTATGATATGAAAACACGTGCATAGAGCTGAATGTGAACAGACAACATCTGCAGAAATAAAACACGTGCATAGACCTGAACGTAAACAGACGACATCTGCAGAAATAAAACACGTGCATAGACCTGAACGTGAACAGACGACATCTGCAAAAAATAAAACACGTGCATAGACCTGAACGTAAACAGACGACATCTGCAGAAATAAAACACGTGCATAGACCTGAACGTGAACAGACGACATCTGCAGAAAAAAAACACTTGCATAGACCTGAACGTAAACAGACGACATCTGCAGATATAAAACACGTGCATAGATCTGAGCGTTAACAGATGACATTTGCAGAAATAAAACCCTATAAGTAAGTATTGCGAGCTTCAAAAGGAGTTACTATAACAATCCCTAACATCCATCTTTTCTTCGAGTGTTTTCTAAAGCCCATTCCACCCCGACCCCCCCCCCCCAAAAAAAAAAAAAAAAAAAAAATCTTTTCAATTGCAAGTGTATGATTCTCTGGGGTTTTAACACAAGACGTATTGTATTGTGACAATCGCAAATCCCCACCGGTCTCTCTATCTCTATCTCTGTCTCTCTCTTCAATAAAGCACGACTCCGTATCTCTCTGGTCTAGAAAACCAAACGAGTTTCAGTTTTAATCAATCCATTTCCCCCAATACAAATTCAGCCGTTAATTAAAAACCACATCGACATTAAATCGTTTTGTGCTTTAATTTGTAAATTTGCCCATGCTGGTGATGCCACTGGATAAAATGTGTTTATATGTTACGCGGTCACGTTATTAGATTAAAGAAAATATGAGAAATGAACATGACAAACCACAAGAAGTTAATGTTATCGCCAGGTATATTTAATAAAGTCTCGTTACAATAATTTTTGGAATAATGTATCTTATGATTACTATGTCCTGATATCACTCGTTCCTTTCCGTAAACCCGAAAATAAAATCAGATAGTATTCGGCGCAGTGAATTACATCAAAATAATGTAAAATGTTTGTCGGAAAAAGGGATGCCTTCCATAAAAGCAGTGGCTCTATTTGTTTACCATAATAGCATGTATGATAGGGTTTGTCACAGTCCTATACGTTTATGATCGTGTTTTCCAATGTAGAATACAGACACTATACCTATTTCCATCACATGACTGTAGTTTTACAGCATATGACGTCAAAACAGTGTTTTGATTGACGCATCGCCACTTTGACTTATTTGTATGACGTCATCACATACATGGCGTTATGATTGTCTGCTACTATTCTACCGTTTTCAAATTCAGTAGTTTACATTTAACCTCATGTTTATGTTTACTCGGAATTTTCCAGTGTAAACCAAACAATCTTTCCTAGAAAATAGCTTTGAATATGGCGGACGTACACTTTCCGAATCAATCGGAACATCCTCGTCTGTTTTCGATGCGAAAGATAATCGGAGTTTAATGTAGTGATACTGGTAATTTTTTGGCAGTTGAACGAAACTAAGTGTGTCCGAACAACAGTGGGAAATTCTCAGAGAGTTAAGGTCTACATTTCATCTGAGATTCATTTGTTTTGTTTTTAAGACGCAATTATTACGTTGAAAGTGACAAGAGTGATCGTGCATTTTTGTTCTAAACAAAGGCCTTTCACGGGTCTTGTTTCCTTATCGTTCCTTGACTGTTTTCCAGCTGTACTTACCTTGTTCCATATTGATTTTGTTCTGTTGGATCCAGTTTAATGAAAACCAGTCAGGCAGGCTATACTGATATTGCGAAAATAACAATAGTGTCATCCCATCGACCTCTCAGGCATCCAAGGGTTTGACACGTCATCAAACAAACGCCTTGGAAGACATTCCCTGTTGTACATCTCAATTGACACCGCAATGAATAATTCCCATCGGTATTTAAGAAAAATCGAAAGTTTAAAAGTTCAGGACTTTCAAGCTTGCCTTATTCAATATATTTGATGTCTCTGATAACAGAATGAATCTCCGGTTGTAATACACAATTGAACTACGGTGGTTTTCACGGTAGCAAACTGGTACAATTGCCATTATATTCAACATTGACATCTCAGGATGTGTTCAAGAGTGAAGAATAGAACCATAATCAAATAAAAGAGTCTGATCGCTTTAACGCATGCACAATTTGCTAGATTTACATATTTTGCCGCATAGAATTACTCGTTTATCACCACTGATTTTTAATTATCAGTACGGGAGCCTTTCAACACAATAAGTTTAAGTGACACACCAGTCTTTGTATGTGGAGACAGCTACGACGGTAATTCACATTATTTATTTTCATGTAGCAGGTATATTAACCAAAGATGCATGGTATTTCTTGAACTATTGGTAAAATGAAGTCCCGAACGAATGAAAGTGCAAAATCACTTCTTAGGTTTGGCAATGCAAAAATATATAAAAACTACAAAAAGGTGCCATCAGACAATACTTAAAATCCCAATTCTTCCAACTATGACTTACAAACTGGCTTCTTCTTTTCTGTACATCCTACCTCCTTTTTTCTCCCCATATTCCAAAATGTATTTCAATTTATTTTCACTCGTCTTTATTTACATGTATTTTTTTTTACGCCATCGATCTTTAATTATTTTATATTAGAAAATACTTTTTTGTGGGAAAGACAAAGATAACTTGAAAGAAATGATTAGCCGATCCAATTTCCATAAGCTTGTTAAATTGAACATTATTAGAAATAGGTATTTAACATTTCTAACTTCAATTTGTTTTAAACATACATTAGTTTAAATTTATAACTCAAGGCGGGCATAGACGGTTATCTGTTGAGTATGTTGCGCTTCAATAAGAGGGTACCTCTAAATGCACATGACTGATCACAACAAGTGATAGTACCTTTGCTAAAATTACTAAATAGTCTTCAAGTATGCATTACTGTCATGGCTCAGCGACCACTATACGGAGATTATTTTCTACTTCAAAGTGCGATTTCGACTGAAATGGGCAGAAATAGTTAATAGACCGTGCCTACAATATACAACATTTCCAATTTCATATCTTTGTAACTTAAAAGGGTGGCGCCCGGAGCATACTGTCTGATTTAAAGTCCGATTTCGACTGAAATGAGCAGCGACAATACACAGGCCGTCTCTGCATTTGGAGGCGCCCTTTCGACTGTACGTAATTTTGAAAACAGACTATAGCCTTTGAGTTAACTCTTGCTGGTGTAAGAAGATTAGTACTTTGCCTCCACCAGGTGGAGACAAATGCCACGGTCAACACGAAACGACAGGTTTTTTTTCTACATGCAGAATGACAGTGCCTAGCTCCTTTGATATGATGAATGAAAACGTGAGAAATGAAGATGACACTGAAAGACGCCTTTAGCACAAAACGAAGGACGGTCTTTTAAGGAAAATTTGAAGTACAGTTTTCAAACATGAAAGTCAAACGGTGTATATTTCCTCGTTGATCAATTGGATCAGGTGAATTGATGAAACTGACTTCTGTAAAGGAAGAGAACAACTTTTGCACTCAAGAGGAACGATGAAATAAACCACCATTTAATAGGAATTCTTAGGATTCAGTACACTTTAAAAGGGTGTGGGGTGATGTAACGTGGGGGTGCGAAAGAATGAATTATCTAAATGAATTATATTTAGTTATCCTACATCTCTGTAAGTTGACATCGCTTTTATATTGCGTGATAAAAACATTGTAATATGTTTGGTACCAAAAGAAATGGAAATATCAAGAAATCTAAACAAACTGAAAATATTACAAATGAAAAAAGAATGTTTTCGTGATGAAAAAAGGTAGTGTGTACAGTTTGGAACAAGAGATTCTGATCACTGACCGAAAGACATTTAATAATGGAATTAGAACGATTACATGTATTAAGGGTCAGAATCCTTTCGGACCAATGTCAATATTGTAAGATGTTTTTATTTACGTGCCCCTATTTTGAACGCTGACTCTATGAAAGATATTTTATAATATTTCTTTAACTCGAGTGGTAACATTTTTATGCTGCAGGTAAAGATGACGAATTTGAAGCTTTGAATTATATTTCTTGATGAATAGGTAGATGACAAAAGCAAGGAAAATTCTCACTGGTAAAATATTTTTTACAAATTAACATTTGAAATTGAGTTTTTTCTCTGCCCTACTTATGAAATCGTATTAGATGTCATCCAAAACTTACGTGCATCAATGGCTTAGAAAAAATATTGTTTTGAAATGAAGCAGTAGTTTCTAAAGTCGAATTAAACCACAAAAATGCAACATTTTAGTGCTGTCTGCTTTATGTAATTTTTGTTGTGGTTGTTGTTTGTTTTGCATAATTATGTGTTGAAGAAATAGCCTATACATGAGACATGTTTGGGAATAACACACAAATAGCCTATACATGAGACATGTTTGGGAATAACGCACAAATAGCCTAAACATGAAATATTTTTGGGAATAACGCAAAAAATAGCCTATACATGAGATATTTTTGGGAATAACGCACAAATAGCCTATACATGAGATATTTTTGGGAATAACGCAAAAAATAGCCTATACATGAGATATTTTTTGGGAATAACGCAAAAAATAGCCTTTACATGTGATGTTTTGGGAATAACGCAAAAAATAGCCTATTCATGAGATATTTTGGGGAATAACGCAAAAAATAGACTATACATGAGATATTTTTGGGAATAACGCAAAAAATCCTATACATGAGATATTTTTGGGAATAACGCAAAAAATAGCCTATACATGAGATATTTTTGGGAATAACGCAAAAAATAGCCTATTCATGTGATATTTTTGGGAATAACGCAAAAAATAGCCTATACATGACATATTTTTGGGAATAACGCAAAAAATAGCCTATACATGAGATATTTTGGGAATAACGCAAAAATAGCCTATTCATGTGATATTTTTGGGAATAACGCAAAAAATAGCCTATACATGAGATATTTTTGGGAATAACGCACAAATAGCCTATACATGAGATATTTTTGCGAATAACGCAAAAAATAGTCTTCAAGCATCATGAAATGAAAGAACTCGGTCAGTGTCGACAAATCCAAAAAATACGAGATTTTCTGATGTAGTTTTTATATAAAAGTACATTACATAATAAAGATCCCTGTAGACATCGTGAATAACATAATGATGATCCCTCTAGACACAGTGAATAACATAATGATGATCCCTCTAGACACAGTGAATAGCATAATGATGATCCCTCTAGACACAGTGAATAACATAATGATGATCCCTCTAGACACAGTGAATAACATAATGATGATCCCTCTAGACACAGTGAATAACATAATGATGATCCCTCTAGACACAGTGAATAGCATAATGATGATCCCTCTAGACACAGTGAATAACATAATGATGATCCCTCTAGACACAGTGAATAGCATAATGATGACCCCTCTAGCCACAGTGAATAGCATAATCAAGACCCCTGTAAACCAGATTTTCACGACATTTGAATGATTTTTTAATTTTATAAGTTTTCTCTGACTTTGGACTTGGATCTTTTTGCGGTTAAACTATGGTTCGGAAAAAAGCATGACCTAGAAAAATGAAGTTTGATATATAGAGAGTCTTACATGAGTGCTCACTTCAAAGGAAATTGATGAAACCAATGGAATAATTTATATCATTTTAAAGGAAATTGATGAAACCAGTCGAATAATTTATATAATTTCAAATGAATTTGATGAAACCAGTCGAATAATTTATATCATTTCAAAAGAAATTGATGAAACCAATCGAATAATTTATATCATTTGCGAGCCTTGGCTAGGAAAAGATTGATAATTATTCGACGACTTTTATAACTCTCATTTGAAATGAACACAAATGTAAGAATATATTTATCACATGACGAATAAGACTGATTTAAATTGACCAAACGGCATAATAGTGTAATGAAATGACTTTAAATATATTCGGATGCCTCGATCGTTATGCATTTCCTTTGCACAACAATATGACGTCATTTGTGACGTCATGGGGCTTATTACACATGTTACATATAAGAAAATTATGATTTGGGTATGTTAACGTAAATAGCACAGTAGTCACGTGATAAGGAAGATAACCTGATTTAATTTTGTACCATAAAAATTATTTTGGCGAGTACACATATTTTACGAACGCAAAGCTAATTATATACAATTTTGTTGACTCGACGTCGTCATAATTGTTACTGATGTTAAAATACACCAAACTGCAGATTCAAGTATTTTTCCTAGACTGGAACAAACGTTCTCAACCGTATCAATCGACCCGAAGTTGATGAGTCACAGATACCAAACAAAATCTGTAACTTAAAAGCCGTTTCATGTAATATAGCCACTAATCTGGACTTTACTTGATCCATGTTCATATCAGTATGTAAGCCTCAATATGGATTGCTTGCTTGATTGATTGATTTATTGATTTATGTTTAAGGGCATATCAACACAACAAAGCTTATATCGTGCCTATGTGATTGACGCAAAGTGTCTTGCCCATATATACATCACGGCGGCCGACTTGGCCTGGGCTGGACAGGATACGAACCTGCACCTTCTAATCTTGAGTCCGGCACGCCAATCACTGACCCACCGTGACCCACTTTCAGTACACAGAAAGCGTTCTCAAACACATCAGTCGACCCAAAGATAAAAAGTGTAATATAGCAAATACCAAACACAGTTTGTAACTTCGAAGCCGTTGAATATAATAGTATAATATATTCCAACTGTCACTAATCTGCCAGTCTTTTAAAACCAGACCTCTAGCATATCTCCCTGAGATCTTCGCCATAGATCTGTCGAAGTCACGCGAGAGTCTCGTTGAACGAGACTACTAACTTAACTGTTTCTTATTCAGCATTAGTATTAAAGAAACCTCGTTGTAAATGCAGCAGACATTAACACATTCGAGCGAGTTTTGTCCCCTGACTTTAGAAGAAGCCGTTTGGGGAGCCATCATTTGTTTTGGGTTTTTCACACAGAATTTCTAACGTCCCTGCATATCGCAGGAAATTCGTTATTGTTGAAATGGTAATACGCGTGTCGTAATTGAAATGGAAAACGATTTTTCAACAATGTCAGTCTAATTTATAGGTAATGGACTTGAACCAAGCAATCAATCTTTGTACTTTTATCTCTTGCAAGACTTTTCCTTTTCTCCCTTTCTATCAATAGATACACACAGTGGCGTACTAAGGGTAAATGGCGCCCGGGGAGACGATGAATACCAGCCCTAACTTTTATCAGCAGTTTTGGCGCCCCCAAGACCTCTGGCGCCCGGCGCAACCGCCATGTCCGCCGCCCCCCCCCCCATCCTTATTCTTTTCAATAAAATGGCCTAAAGCACAATAAACAAAGAAAAAGAAATGATGAAGGAAATTAGACGAACACTACAAATGTATCCTTTTTATGCATGAATCTTAGATATGGTATGGTCTGCTAGTTACACGAATAGTAGATGATGGTATGTTCAGCTGGTTACATGAATCGTAGATGAAATTATGTTCAACTTGTCCTCGCAATGTAAGTTTCATATCCATCTATATTACTTTATCATGAAATACTGAAATGTATCAATGTGAGAAAAATTTATATCGACACAGTGGCGTTAAAAGTCGTATCGCTATTGCAGCGATATCACCACCAAGGAAGCACAGCATTCCCCATTTAGGAAATATATTTGCCGTTGGATATATTTCTACATTTAATTTTTTATTCCTCTTTGCATGAATTGTGCAAATTGTCATTGACTGAACTTAGGGACCGACCATTTAATTTTCTGCAGGCCTGGGATATTTTGGAAAACAAACATTCACGGCTCCAAAATAGCTGGACAAAAATACCTTATTTCTGATTTGTAAAAGAAAATAACTAATTGTATCAGTTGTATACAGTAGTTTCTGTAAAAAGGTAGGGAGGCCAGTACTGGCCTTAAGCAGCATTTTATGATGAAGACAATGACACAAAACTACATATATTTTGGTAATAATAATAATGACACAATTTTCAGTCCCAAACATTATGATGATCCCCAAAATGAGCTGTCTGGAATATTTTCATATTCTACGATCAGTCTGGAATATTTTCATATTTTCCGCTCACGTCTTTCTGTTCATACACGTGTCTTATTCGACACACCGTAGATTCCACTGTTGAAAAGCACATGAATATATTACATGTATACATGTCATATTGACCGTCACTAAGCATGCTGCACTATACTTAGTTTAACATTCACGATTATTGACAATCGTAACATCCACTAGAATTGAACGAAGTACCTTCTTCTAAAGCATGAAACTGCTCATATATCTTACCTTATCAGTTTGTAATTTTGTTAAAATTTGTCTTTTTCTTAATTTGAACTACACTCTGGCTTTACGGGAAGTACCTACTCACACACTAACGGAAACACATACCACAGCTACAATAGTTCTCATACTTACAAGCTAATTCAATATATATCCCATTCATGCATACATATAAGGTTTATTTAGGATAATTAGCTAATGTCAAGTACCTTTCATTATCTTTAGATGGGTATTAACAGCAAAGGACTGATAATGCCCGAAGATATAAACTTCGGAGGATTAATATTTACAGAACTACATGCGGTGAAAGAAGAGAGGAAAAGTAAAATGTAAACAAGCAAATAAGTCATTTCATAGTATGCATTTCAGGAATGCATAGGAAGTATCTTTGCTATTAACAGTACCGACCACATCTGTATTTTCAATAGGGAAAGTTTGATATCCATCGGGTTACATGTATGCGCGTAATATGACTCTCAGTCATGGGGCCGGGTTCACTGGAAAAAGACCAATATGGCAGCCCCAATAACATGGCATCGTGATGTTTGCCACATGCATTGTACGCAAGGTTCAGAGTATATGAAAAATGTAACGCTCGTTGCATCTTGCTTAGTCTTCATGCAACACGATAATTACAATGCAATAGCTCAATACTATCTCAATGCCGTGATATATTGATCGTAAAATACAATATCAGATTGCCTATTTTAGCTCTTATAAATATCTTTGCCGCAAAACAGATTGTACCTGCACATTAAAACTGACAGTTTTTCAAGCTAGTAATTTCTAACTTTTCACTTATTAGTACTATACGTAATATATGGTTATACCACTCCCACCGACCCTGCTAAGCCTATTCGCATTACCAGTAGCCCTTAAAATACACTAGAATGCAGATTCAAGTATTCGTCAGAGACTAGAACAAGTGTCCTCAACCATATCAATCAACCCGAAGATAATGAGTGTATCATCGCGGATACCAAACAAAATCTATAATTTAAAACCCGTTTCTTATAATATTTTATCCCGTGAAGACACCAGATTCATTAAGTAGAGAGCACATGCTAGACTCAGTAGTCACTTGATACCAACAAAAAACATCGTTGACACGTGCCGAGACATGTGCTTTCTGCTTGATGAATCTGGCTTTCTTCAGGTTGCTGCGACAGTGACATGTTTGTGGTCGTTGTTAACAGAAACATTATGTTGATAACTATTTATCCTTTCGTTTTTTTTTACAAACATTACGTGACTTTCATTTAATATTTTCGAATTTTGTGTACAACAACATTGGAAAGGTTTTTGTTGATATCACGTGACTAGTGAACCTCTGATGTCATGGACACGTATGTTGCGAGATTTTGGTAGACATGTAACAAGCAATGCAAATACAAGTTAAAAATTGCATCATCGCTGTGGTTTCGTCTCATCTGTCAGCGGATTCATGACATAACGGATGCTATACTCGCAATTTCTGATAAAATAAATCACCTTCCTAATGATTTCATGCAGGTATGGCTCAATGTAATGTCGTTTCAGTTTGCTAGGCTCGCTAGTAAACGGCTACCCGGCGAAATCCAACTTTTGGATAGGCAATGGCTCTGACCCCACACCCCAACATAAATGTCAAAATATTTAAAATGGGGTTGGTAGGGTCAGAAGAAACGCAGACTACCCACAGCCCATCAATGTTCACCGTATTACTCAGTGCAAGAAACGTGATAACGAAAAAGTGGTTTAACCTTTTATTTATGTCTGTTTGTGTGTGTGTGTGTGTGAAACTATTAATTAATTAGACAAAAGACACAATTTCAAGCGTTGGATGTAGGAGTGTATTAATTTTTTGCTCATGAAACATTAATTTAAATTTTCTTTCCTTTGGTTTGAGAAAGAAGGCTTAAGAAATATAGTGAAGCTATCAATAAAAAAGCCGTAGAAAACAAGTCCATCCTCTCCCGATAGCGCGACTTTGGTACGTGCAGTTCTTTTGGCCTTACAAATATTCTACCTAAATAGGGATTGCAAGATTCAAATGGTAATCATGAGGTCTCCTTTCAAACATAAAAAGCTCATCTATTTCACACGATGATGGAAAGCGCTAACATTGGAAAAGACACCGAACATTATTCTGAACACAAAAAAACCAACATATATTATTACGAAAACTAATGAATACGTCCATCCGTTATGATAGGCCACAGGCTGCAATATTTTTTCACTATCGAGGAAAATAGACTGAATTGATCAATATGTCTGCAAGAGAGAAAAGAAAAGGTTCTCATGTTAATATTCTTTTATAATGATATCCTTGCTATTTCAATAGAAGACACAACTTTTGTCAACAAAATAAAGTGGAAGCTCTCTTTACAACTTGCATAACCAGGTCCACAGTTGAACTTTCGGATGCCCTTCACATAACCTAGTTTGCCCTATCCTTGAATTCAATTTTCCGTTGCCTTTCCCATAACCTAGTTTGCCATGTCCTTGAATTCAATTTTAATTTGCCTTTCCCATAACCTAGTTTGCCATGTCCTTGAATTCAATTTTCCGTTGTCTTTCCCATAACCTAGTTGACCCTTGAATTCAATTTTATTATTTGACTTCTCGTGTTGGAAACCAAGATTTCGTTTTGTACGGCAACATACAAATATTAATAAATCATATATTTAGACAGATGAAACTCGGTCTATCATTTTTAATGCCCTTTGCTTGCAATCAACAGTTTGTCCTGACAATCAAAGACAAGCATGCAAATTATTTTATGCAGCCTACAATTTCATTGATCTGGATCCATACTGGATATTTGCAATAACTGTACAATGGCACTGTTCGATAAAGGACTAAAGTATTTTCCTTTTCTTCATAAAGGACATATGACAATATTCGAGAATCTCTCCATGCATAGATTTTTTTCTTGTACAGTTTTTACTGCCTTTTTGGATGGACCGTAGAGATTGCCTGTTGAGCCGATGGCAAATACTGACTTCCTACAGAAGTGACAGTTCGCTCATAGGACACAGTCTGTTTTCAAAACTACTTACAAGAATTAACTGTATTGAGAATCGCCTCCACTTGCTGGTATGGCATGTGCCTGTTACAGGTAATTCTGGGTACGGCATATGCCTGTTCCTGCTAATTCCGGGTACGGCATGTCCCTGTGCCTGCTAATTCCGGGTACGGCGTATGCCCGATCCTGCTAATTTCATTCTGGAAACAGACAGTACGTTCCAATATAGCGGTAGTTCGGCGGCAGCAGCTATTTCAATACGCACAGAGTTTTCAGTTCTCATTAACACAAGCATGTATTATTTTGTTGTGATCATTCATGGGTAATGAGAATCACGCTCTCTCTGTCTGTCACGCGCTATACTCAGGGTTCGTACAAAGTCTGGAAAGTCTGGAAAAAGTATGGGGGAAAAAAATTGCTTTTTCCAGACCTTGAAAAAGTATGGAAAATAAAGATTTTGCCCTAAAGGTCTGGAAAAAGTATGGAATTTTGGGTTGCTGTGTTTTATTTTGCTAAAGACACTCGTCACCTGTAGCACCATTTGGTCTAGTGATGGCCCTGCTGGTTCAGTATTGTTGGCTTGACATGTGATCTATTTACCCACTTGTGATTGGTGGATACTGTTTTATATTATGCGGATACCACATGCTCATTTATAGTGATACAGACTTCTAATACATGTGCCAGAGGGGTCTGGAAAATATTGCAATCCAGTCTGGAAAAAGTCTGGAAAAGGTCTGGAATTTGTTTTACCAACATCTGTATGAACCCTGTATACTCAATAAGTGTACTGACAGTCTGGGGTTACCAATTTAACGTTTGACGAAGAAAACCGCCGCTTTGCTCAATCCGAAATGATAGTATAACAATAATCGTGCATCCCGCTCTGTCTACACTTGTTTTGGTAGTATCAGGCTCGGATTACGACCTTTAGAAGCCCTAAGCACTGAAAAGATTATGGTCCCCCCCCCCCAATCTGTAATTTGAAAAAAACAAAAACAAAAAAAAAATCAACGTAATTTCTCTTCTTTTTTTTTTTTTTTTTTTGTGCCCCTGCTTTGCTGGTGCCCTAAGCACGTGCTTGGTCTGCCTATTGGGTAATCCAGCACTGGGCAGTATAGGTCTATTTGTAGAAATATAGTTCGATCCTAGCCTCAAAGTGAAAATTATGTATCCTTTTTACACGCTGTAAGTTCAGGATTACATCTTTTTTTTCCTAACAACTCTTAAATAAGAATAAATGTAGAAGACCTGATATACCCGTGGCCGAAATAGTCTTAGTCTTCGTAAAGAAGCATTCATTCTAAACACATTCTGCCTCAGCTGTTCTGTATTGTTTATTGCATGCGTCCCACCTGTCAATACTTAATCTCTGCGGCGCATTAGCAGCAATAGGTCTACGGGACACAACGACTTCATGAAACTAACACAAACAGAAATGTTATGTATGATGTTTATATAATATTATAAATATTTTAGGAAATTGTAAATGTTTCTTCGCTTTAATATTTGCTTAAATCCTAATGTTATCAGGAAAAACATGTTTAACTAGTGTCCTTGAATTAGGTTGTTTTGATCAATATGTTTTCTCAATTTGAAGGTCAAGGTTGATTTTTGTTTACAAGTAAAAATTCCATTAAGATGACTCATGTTCTAGAACATTCTGTCATGTGACCAATCTTTATATATGCCATGTTTGGTGGACATTTATTCAGTTTTGACATTACCATCAGTCTTGTAAAGAGCTATTACAGTTGTGAAAATTCATTCCAAATTCTAAGAGAGGAATTATTTTAAATATTCATTGGATTATAACAGTGCTCATAAACTTTTGGATTTTGGATTTTTAATTGACAATTTTGGAATTTATGTGAACTTATTCAGAAATTTTGGAATACTTCATTTTGACTTCAGCACCTCAAGATTTCTAGTACATCAGGACTTTGGAGACCATTGGCACATAATAACATTCAAGGACACAGCCGTGAATTCGGAACATTCTATATTTAGGACTTGTGATTAGAACAATCATTCTTATTGGATTATTAGGATTTCAAAACACATTACTGTAAGTGACTTTTTGATTTTTCATTTTAATTATCTAGTAATAAATTGCTTGTTGATTTTTACTTGATTTGTTGGTTTCACTTTCTTTCTGTTACATTTTTCTTAGACCATAGAGTCGTAACAGAAAGTCGACTCGTTCTACATCTATGGTGAGAAAACTATCGGAAAGTTAACACTATTTGTGCTACTATTGTGATCGAAATATGGATTATCAGTCAGTTGCTTCTTACTTTACATTTATGTGAAATAACTTGGTACAACAAAATAGGTTGAATTTCACATAACAATTCCTTTTGTTAATATATAAGTGAGGCGAAAACCTTTATTATATGGGTACCCAATACTCCGCAATATTATTCGATAGATGTTTAGAGAATAAACTATTTCTGGCATTATGGTTGATACAATTAAAAGACATCATATACTGGTATGGTATCATACCACCATATTATTTTTCTATATTTTATTATATAATATAAAAAATCACCCCATGTTTAAGAAAAAAAAATAATCCATTGGTTGTCATGAAACTATTATCTTGAGTTAAGAACCTGGTAACCGCCTTTGTAATAATATAGTGATCCCTTGATGTAAAGTTCTGTGGTAACGCAGCAAAAGATTACTACTAATATCTACCACCACTGATCATATACTATATTTATTGAAAACAGTCATTTCTATTTTTCTACTAATATCTACCACCACTGATCATATACTATATTACTGAGAATAGTAATTTCTAATTTTCTACTAATATCTACCACCACTGATCATATACTATGTTTATTGAGAATAGTAATTTCTATTTTTCTACTAATATCTACCACCACTGATCATATACTATATTTATTGAAAATAATATTTTCTAGTTTTTTTTACTAATATCTACCACTACTGATCATGTACTATATTTATTGAAAACAGTCATTTCTATTTTTCTACTAATATCTACCACTACTGATCATGTACTATATTTATTGAAAATAGTAATTTCTAGTTTTCTACTAATATCTACCACCACTGATCATATACTATATTTATTGAAAACAGTCATTCTCTAATCACGGAATCAGCATGTTCAGTCTCTCTCTGTCTCCCTGTCTCTCTCCAGCTCTCTTCAGTGTGCTACTGTAAAGCTAATTCATCTCTAACATTTAAATTAATGAAGTTGATGACGGGTGGTGAGAGAAAAATTCACAGCAGTATCAAATAGAAAGACACACAAAGATCCACTTGACATTTACATGACTGGACAATATGTTTACGCACAGACATGATCTAAACAACAAAAACAAACAACAACAACAAAAACCATAAACTTATCATCCATGCACTTTTCATAGAATAGGCGGTATTATGTAAGTCCCTGGTTCAGTCTCCGTTTCCTACACGTTCAAGATGGCGCCCATCTACGATTAGTGGTTTTCTTCTTGGTCTCTGTTTCATTCACCTCAATGGTAACACACTCGCTTTGAACATCAGCTCTCCAAGGTTCGACCCACCGGTTCTACCTGTCTAAGATAAAGGGGACACCAATCTAAAATTGGATGTTCCCTTTGAATTCTTATGCATTCTGCACCTCAGAGACTACAAATCATCTTCATTTCATCACCCAACCAATTCACACAATATTGATTAATCCGACAAACATTTGCAATAAAAGCAAATAGTTGACAAAATACCTCACCATATTTAAACACAAAGAAGAGCAATTATATTCCCCATCTGAATAGACAAGAAAATACCATGTAACCTGGCCAATTCTTGAACTATGATGGATTTTCATTTCCTATGTTTTGTGTATGAAGTACTAAGAACATTTTTAACATTTTACCACCAATACTACTACCACCCCGCCACCGTTGATTTCAGTCAGGGGAAGTAATCCATGGCTGTGAAAACTGAGTTGTGTTTTCATTAGCCATTCATAGTCCTTTAGCAAGATAACTGCAGAACATCAGCATCAATAACCCATCTTTTAATATAGGTGGTGAGATTCCAAACTGATGGTGAATATCGAAAATGCTTAGTCTGTTCAACCAGACTTTCGCGTTACTTCAAGCTTGGCATAGAGCTCTCCAACTCACGAAAGATTCTGATTTAACGAGACAATAACGACAATGAGACCTTGCTTGGTTTTCTTATTTTGTATACATATATTCTGATAATTTCACAAGTATCCCTTTGCTCAGATAATCTAAATATGTGAATTGTCATATTAAGAGGTATTTTGATCTACTGTATCTTTACGACATTCCGAAAGGTTTATCATATTAGAAAACAAAACGACTTCCGCTTTACGACATTCCGAACGGTTTATCATATTAGAAACCAAAACGACTTCCATTTTCGTAAAAAGAAAAAACATCCATAGCACATCGCTAGCGTCCGGCGCTGTGGCTGGTGGTGTGTTTTTAAAAAACAGAGGGAACATTCTCTGATTCAAGGGACCCTGAATGGGTTGTGTGAAGTACGAATACAGAGAAGAAGGAGCCATGGAAGATTACAGAGTAGTGTCTTCAGGTTACAAAGTGTTGTGTTCAGAACACAGAGTGCTGAGTTCATGATACAGAGTATTGTGGTATGGTTACAGAGTGTTGTGTTCATAATACAGAGTGTTGTGTTCATGACACAGAGTGGTGTGTTCATGATACAACGTGTTATGTTCAGGATATAGAGTGTTGTGTTCAGAATATAAAGTGGTGTGTTCAGAATACAGAGTATTGTGTTGATGATACAAAGTGGTGTGTTCAAGATACAGAGTGTTGTGTTCAAGATACAGAGTAGTGTGTTCAAGATACAGAGTAGTGTATTCAGGATAGAGCTGAATGTATTCGAAAAGAATTCAAATATTTGTCGATGTTAATAAAAGTAATAAATCCATCCTTTTTTCAATGTCTACTTTGTACATGTATTACCACCCCCCACCCCCACCCCCCAACACTACACACAGTCCCCTGACAAGCCACATTGAAAACACCGTGAACTCAGTCATCTAAATTTTGATTACGTGTAAATGACATTATAGGGGTCTTGTGTATATTTGTGCGGGATTCAAACTAAGCATAAAATATATGTGGGTATTATTTTCACTGTTTATCTTCAAACGTAGAATTACCAAAAACTTTCCTGTTGAAGAGCTATATGTGAAGAAGGCAATAACTCTTGATTACTTGCTAAGTTAACTGCAGGGACTCACTATGTAAAAAACATTCTCTGGGAAGTCAAGTAATTTGTTCCTAATGAAAGTCGCACTGACATTTGGCCAATTTAATTTTATTCAATTTGGATACGTTTATTGATTTGTTGACTTTGATATGTCAACCATTGTTTTATAACATACTCTTTATCAACTTGTCGTACTGAATGTTATCTTTTTAAAAGCGCCTGAATGACAATGAATGTAAATGGCGATGTTGTCAGTAATGTGACTATTCAGAATTTTGACTTGAGTGAGAGTCTGAATTTAAGGTGATTTAGCAGGTTTGAAGTTGTTCCCTTGTTGACAAATTCAACGTTGCATCGTTTTCATTGCGCCTTGCTAGTTCTTTTCGCAAAATGCTGCCAAAACAAACGAATATTCAAATAAACAATTTCTGTATGAATATTATCAAAAACCTATTCCGATTCAAATGTTTGAATATTATCAAAAACCTATTCCGATTCAAATGTTTGAATATTACTAAAAACCTATTCCAATTCAAATGTTCGGTTATTCGTTTCAGCTCTAGTTCGGGATCAGCACATATTGGAGCTTTATTAACCTCTGTCATCTGACATGCTTCGGAATGCTTCGCTCCGCGACTGAAACCCAAAACTAGGCTTGGGAATATATGAGCTAAACGAACAGGAGGCCCTTAAACAAAACTTGCGGATGCTATATTCCGCTGTGAGATTTGTCATCTGATGAAGCCAAGAAAAACCATGCCAATTTTTATAGTCAGACTAAGCAGAGATGAACCTTACATTTCACAAAAAGTCACAAATAGAATCTGGTATGGTTCGTTTAATTTAAAAAAATAATATGTCAGTGCTGCTTCATGCACACTATGACTTCATTAATCCGATATAGTCAACACATTATGTAAGAATATAGCATATCTGATTGATGTAAACCACCAACAATAGTACGAAATTTATATCGTTCTCTCTTCTCTCCTCAAACTGTTACCTTCACGTATCAATGCACTTATAGCGTTATCGTAACAAGCCACGGGCAAAAATCCGTTACGCTCTCGTTTCACGCGTGACTGCCTGCGATAAGATTTCCTCGTATATCATGACTATGCATAAAAAAAAATACGTCATCAACAAACCAATGAAATGAGCTCTTATACATCAACGGAAGTGAGCTTCTATCGATCGAAAAGTGATTATTTGGAAGAGAAAATCTGATTGACTCAATCAGAATGAAAGGTCATGGTGGGTCAGCCTTGCTAGAAATGTTTACTCGGTCTCGCAATAATTGACTAAACAGGTTTATGCATATTTACGAGAAGGGAGGAAATGTCACTGGTGAAAAGAGAGCGTAGCGGGCTTTCGTTCATGGCTTGCGACGATGTTATAGCTTAGACATCCCGGAAATGAAATGCATTTACATCGATATATAATTATTTCATGTTACTAGTATAAAACATAAGCGCACCAGCAACGAAGGCGAGTATAATGAAAAGCAGCAGCAGCACATGAGCACTAAATATTTGAAATGATGATTCCGTGTAGCACACGCGGCCATATACACATTATATAACAGTTCCCTGTATTCATCGATGGTCGATTGGATTAGAGAGTTGGACGAGACACATCATCTGTGAATTCGATAGTGATATGTTCGAGCCACCAAACGGTAGAGATGTTTATTTATTTGCTTGTTTGTTTATCACCAGCCTTATTTTACATCGCGTTCCAAGACCAACAGCAACAACAACCAAAGACCAACGTTACCACAGGTAGGAAGAAGAAAATGTTAATGATGATACTGATACTGCTGCTAATGATGATGATGATGATGATGATGATGATGATGATGATGATGATGATGATGATGATGATGATGATGACGACGACAATGATGATAATTATGGTGGTGGTAGAGATTGGGATAGTGTCATTATAAATAACCCATGTTTGATCAAAACAACAGCGTAACAAGATCACAAACTTCGTCTGTAGTTATATCGAAATCGTAACTGTATCTCGTGTCAGAAATAAAAGAAACGAAACGAAACATGAACGGTTAGTATACTATGAAGCATTAATTAAGCTACTTAGAAAACTTTGCAGCTACGAAACGGAATTTAGCATAAAAGCGATCACTGCTAAACTACACAAAATCAATCCTGCAAAATGTCACTGTTCATGATACTACCGATTCGGACTGACAATAATAGAAACTGTCTCTGCCAATCCCGCGGAAAACACTGACTTCTTACAGTAGCTATAATTCACTTATACGCTATTGTTAGTTTCTTAAACAAACTATAATAAATAAATTGCAGTGAAAGTCGCTGCGTAATACAAAGATGACATATGTTCTGTTCTGCTAATTTCTGTCAAAATCAAACTAAAAAGTAGACAGTACGTTCCCATGTACAGGTAGTTCAGAAACAGCAGCTATTAAAATACATGCAGACCTCTTACTGCTTTTTAATATATGCACGTATCACTTGTTGAATTAAATCATGGACACTGAGAATCGCGCTTTCTCTCTGAAAAAAAAACAACACACAAACCCCCTCCCAAAAAAAAAAAAAAAAAAAAAACCCAGGTGCTCAATGAGGTTTCCTGCAGTTATCCAATGTCACATATAATGGGTCAGACAATGCAACGCTCAATCCGAAACGATAGGAATGATGGTCGGAAGATTTCCTATTATTTTCGTCACGATCCTGTGCATTTTGAATCTCAGCCAAACTATTGTGCTTATCATGCGTGAGAGAGAGAGAGAGATAGAGAGAGATAGAGAGAGAGAAAGTAGCATTTTTTATGTCGATACTCCATCTAATACCAACATCCCATAACAATCACGTGGTTCCTCAATGTTGGCCAAGAGAGAGTTTAAGATACATTAGTAATGATATTGATCTTCAAGTTTTTCCATTTAATATTTAGAAGAGTTTTATTTGCCTTCAATTTGAGCTTATTTCTTCCGTATTTCTGTTAATTTGTTATGTCTTCATCGGGGCACCGCCATCCTTGCACGCGTGAGAATGACGAGCCTATGTGTATCAAATTACTAATTTTAAGCTGTAATGTCTGTGTTTTTCAGAAACTTAGAACTGGTTGAAATCTACATATTCTATTTGACTTGCTTGAGTTTATCCTTTCAAAGACTTTCAGTAACATTGATTAACAAATAAATTAGTTTCAAACTGATTTATTCTCTCCGAAATTTAAGATTTCTCAATTATTTCAGTATATTCTGGGATTTTCAGATTTTCCAATAGTCGAGCAGATTGGTGGAAAACAGAGTAAATATACTTACAGCAACCATGGACTATTTATGTCAGCAACCATGGACTATTTATGACAGCATCCACGGACTATTTATGTCAGCGAAGACGTGATCTCACTTAAAAATGATCGTTTTAAGGTAAGATATGTTTTCAAGATAGATTTGGTACTGATGCACATATACAAAAGTAGGTGGCATATGTGGATCACAGTCAGTGCTGGATTACCTAATAGGCAGACTAAGCACGTGCTTAGGGCACCAGCAAAGCATGGGCACCATCCCCCCCCCCCCCAAAAAAAGAGAGAAATTTATTATTTTACGGTTTAGTATTGTTTTTATTTTGAATTACCTGGGGCGGGGGTGGGGTGACCATAATCTTTTCAGTGCTTAAGGCCTCTAAAAGTCTTAATCCGGCCCTGATCACAGTATAATTACAGCATGCATTGTTATGACTCAACATCTGTGAACGATTCTATTTAATGGGATTCAAAGATACTAAGTAATCTAAAAAAGAAATATAAAAACAAATTATACAGACATAACAGCTTCAAGCCTATGAAGTTAAACCATTATGTCTGAAGATTTCTAACCTTAATAAATATTATCTTAAACGCTGTACAAGATGATCAAACACTGTGTGTTGAAGTAAATTACGGCCGAATGTATTAAAGATCACGTCGCGACTATGATTGTCTGTTTTGATGATTTTTTTTTCTGGGACTCATCTCGTGCGTAATGGAAGTAAATAATAAACAGCCTGTAAATGACAAAACAAAACTTTGTTCAAAGACACTTTATCGAATATATTGACTGAGTTGTTGACCTTCATTTGCCAAGGTTTTACTTCACTTGTAATATCGAAACTTCGGAACCATGGAAATCAAATATAAAATATTTGATTAATTTGTCTCCAGGGTAACTGAGTAGCTTCCTTTTATTTTTCTTCAATCCGTGGAGAGATTCCTTCCGGTCTAATTGTATTAAACACTAATAGGGTGCGGATCAAAAACTAGATTAATTCAGAACCCGGAAACCTTCAGACAAAAAAAGCATTACATGCATTTTATAACAATTTATTTCATTTGTTACATAAAATGCGCGTGTTTAGGCTCGTATAATTTCTCCAGATGTTCATAAAAAGAAGATAATGTTGGCGGCAACCTTCAGACAAAAAAATATTATTTAAGAACAAGTTGCTTCATTTGTTACATAAATAGAACGAGTCCATGCCTTGTAATTCCTCCAATTGTTCATAAAAAAGAAGATAATGTTATCGTCATCTTGACTTTGCTCACTTAAATGTCTTGATCCGGATCAATAAACTACTTGTATCCCTACCGAATACCTTAAAGTGAGCGAATTGGAAATGGCTTTAGTTTAATCGATAGTATTAACTATAATTAAGAGAACATTTTCATTTGCGGAAATACCAAGAAGCTGAGACTGGTTCACTGTCTATGGTACTGGATTTGGATCCTTTTAGGTCTCTGATATTAAAATGTTAAGAACAGTATGAAAAGAATGTTGCCGTCTCTAAACATGTACAGCCGCTCGTGGTAATGTAATTTTATTTATATCAACCTGGCCCTGAATATCTGAATATCTGGAATCTCTGTGCAAATCGGTCGTAAATTCGGTTTTTCTTAGCCTGCTAATACTTTGTTTAAATGTGAATTCTCCTAATTACTGCCCAGTCTGATTTAATTTGTTCACTGTGCAGTCGTGGCCAGATTTCACAATTTCCACTGTGTAGTCATGGCCGGAATTCACAATATCCACTGTGTAGTCGTGGCCAGATTTCACAATTTCCACTGTGTAGTCGTGGCCAGATTTCACAATTTCCACTGTGTAGTCTTGGCCAGAGTTCACAATTTCCACTGTACAGTCTTGGCCAGATTTCCAATGTGTAGCGTTTGAATAGAAGGGATTCAGCTACAAGTTATTCTAACTAATATTTGGCCACCTCTGTATAAATTTGAAGCATAAAATACAAAATAATAATTCATGCTAGATATATCGTCCAAAGGCGCAGTTAATATCCATGCACAGCTATGATATGAGTTTCAGAAGAAAAATAAAAATCCCAAAATACTCCAACGTGCAAGGTCACTTCTGACCTACAGTTCCTTCTTGGCCAGGGTACTTTCGTCTTTATGAACGCTTGAATTATTGTTACATATCTGCAGAAATACTGAGATTCATCTAATCAGTCGCTACTTGGTAAAAGGATCAAACTAAAGAACTTAACTTTATTACCTTACGCAGGCTTTTGTCATCTACAGTTGCTAAACATTATTTATGCATGCTTGTGACCTACATTTGCTAAACATTATTTATGCATGCTTGTGACCTACATTTGCTTAACATTTCCGTGGGAAATGTATTCCTAGGTCTAGCGTTTGCTTTTTGCAAACGAGACAAAATTTGATACACTGAATATTTGACACCATTGATAAGACATTCCTCCAAAAGGTGATGATGAAACATCGTTTGTAACAAACAGTTTATAGCATAAAGTATAGCTAATGGCCTCTGGCTTTTGGTTATTGAGTCAGTTGAAACTGTGTTTTCTGCGGAAAACATTCAAAAATGTATCAAGGACGTCATACTGTTTATTAACAAATCA
This sequence comes from Margaritifera margaritifera, assembly GCA_029931535.1. Taxonomy (NCBI): domain Eukaryota; kingdom Metazoa; phylum Mollusca; class Bivalvia; order Unionida; family Margaritiferidae; genus Margaritifera; species Margaritifera margaritifera. The sequence goes on along the minus strand of JAQPZY010001437.1, from coordinate 954,926 downwards.
GAAGTAGAAATTCGTTCATTTGAAAAGATTATTTACTCGGTACATATCCATATAGCTCAAAAGATGTAAACTCTTAAGTTTTCAACTAAAAAATGTACATCCAATATTCCGGACAATCCAGGCTCCAGATTCATTGAACATATCAATGTGTCTTCCGCAAATTGGATTTTAAAGTATATTTCTTAATACTTGGTTATCAACAAGAGATTTTTCACTGAACATTCAGCATGTATAGGGGGCTTATATTTAGTCATAGCTCATATAATTCATCTATGAACAATCTTGTTATATATCAGAGGAAATTTTGAAGATATCCTCAAAGTTTAAAAATTCCTCAAATCTTTTTATCAGAATAAATATGGTTTCAGGTGTACAAATTTAAAACTAAAGAGGATTTTTTTCTTCATTTTTCAACTGTCTCTACCTCTTACTAAAATTTCATCCTTGTCAAAATAATTGTAAGCGAGATAATGTTAAAAAAAACAAAAACTTAGTTTGAGGGACAAAATGAAGAAATTTAGTGAAGACGGCGCCTGTCTATAATACATTATTTACAGATATCCAGACCGTTCTCGAAAGTCAAGGACACAAGTTTGACCCTCGTTTAATATTGAATTCACGAAGTTATGCTTTTTGCCCAGAAAAAAAGGTGGATATTTTTTCTAATATTCATGTCTGATCATGAACTAAACAAAATTAGCCTAACATTTAAAGGCGTATGATAATTGGAATCAAATAATCGTACACTGTGCGACTTTTAACATTTTCTTTTGCTAACTCCTCATCGCACCAATCAGTCTTGCAATAACACCTCATCCCACCAGTCGTTCTTGTTTACTCTTCATCATACCAGTCGTTCTTGCTAACTCTCCATCCCACTAGTCGTTCTTGTAATAACTCCTCATCCCACCAGTTGTTCCTAACTTCCATCCATCAGTCTTTCTTGATAACTCCCCCATCTCACCAATCGTTCTTGCTAACTTCCCATTCCACCAGTCGTTCATAACTCCCCATCCCACCAGTTGTTCTTACTAACTCACCATACCACCAGTCGTTCTTGTAGCAAATTCCCATCCCACCAGTCGTTCCTAACTCTCCGTCCCAGCTGTCGTTTATAACTCCCCGTCCCACCAGTCATTTCTAACTAACCATCCCACCAGTCGTTTTTGCTATCTCCCAATCTCATCAGTTGTTCTTGCTAACTTCCCATCCCACCACTCGTTCTAGTAATAACTCCTCATCCCACCAGTCGTCACTTACTGCCCATTGCACCAGTCACTCTTGTAATACATAACATATATTAAATGAGCATAAGACAGGGATTTTATTCTAACAACAATAATTATCAGGATAGTATTAAAAAGACATCGTAAGAAGATCATGCAACCCATTAGTAGCATCTAAATACATTTGAATGCAATTTTTGTTCTGGATAATTTTTAAAACCCTCTAAAAAGCCACACGGTGAGAAGTACACGGCATTTATTGTTGCAACTTGTTCGTCCTAAGACACTAAACATAGTTTATGGTTCCCAGGGAAAAAGAGACGGCGTAATCAATAAAAGTCATAGTTGCAGATGTACTCCCTGTGGTACTGCGCTGTCAATTCTTTGTAAAAACCCACAGCGTCTTGGAAACTTGAAATGAGAAAAAGCAAGTTTAAAAAAATAACTCTTGAGAAACTATCTCAATTGGAGTAGAAAGAAAAAATATCGCATACCAGTAGCTGCTATTTGCAGCATCTGGTATGTGTACTTATTTTTTTTCGTTGAATGTATTGATTGGTTTAAAATTATGTGACATACCAAGTGCCTGCGTGAGAAAACTAAACAGCCGTACGTATCATCATACGAACACATATACAAAGTGAAAAATCAGGCAAGCCAGTGATATAGTCTAATGGATGATTGGTTTGCTTTGATGTTTCGTGACACAGCCGTTCATGAATGTTATTTAGTGCCGAAGCAATTGCAGAAAAGTGTAATTACGCAGGGATACACAAGGACCCGGAATGATCCAATGGTAGGATTGGAAACTGCCACCTTTCTGTCGCGAGTCTAGCACGCTAACCAGTGAGCCAGCTTGATATACGCTATCGATAATCTTAGTATAGTTTAATCTGAAATCAGCAGCAAATCAGCTTCTTATTATATTCTCGTAACATGAAATCAGCAGTAAATCAGCTTCTCGTTATGTTTTCGTAACATGAAATCAGCAGTAAATCAGCTTCTCATTATGTTTTCGTAGCATGAAATCAGCAGTAAATCAGCTTCTCGTTATGTTTTCGTAACATGAAATCAGCAGTAAATCAGCTTGTCATTATGTTTTCGTAACATGAAATCTGCAGTAACTCAGCTTCCCATTATGTTTTCGTAACATGAAATCAGCAGTAAATCAGCTTGGCATTATGTTTTCGTAATATGTAATCAGCAGTAAATCAGCTTGTCACAATGTTTTCGTAACATGAAATCAACAGCAAATCCGCTTGTCATGATGTTTTCGTAACATGAAATCAACAGTAAATCAGTTTGTCATGGTGTTTTCGCAGTCGTTGATTACACTCTTTCTAGCCTCATCAACTCTGTTACCAAGTTTTGAACACCGTAAAACCCCCAATAGAATAGATTCCTATCCTAAAAACGTTGTGCCTACTAAGAAACAGCTCTCGATTAAATCTATTAGTTTTATGTTTATATCTTAATGGCGTAAAAAAGAGATGTGCAACAATAACTTTCGTACTATTAAATGAATGGTATATCTCTATTATTCACTATGATTTCTTAGACACTGGTGATGATCAGTTAGAGAGATTGATTCAAAGACAAAGTTGATGTGATGGACACATATACGACGTCATGTTGTGATGACCTTTCATTTCACTGATTAAATTACAGCTTTCATATTTCTTGAACGCGCACCTCACAGCTCATACTCTTTCATACTATATCGCCGCCATGAGGCTGATTTGATCCCTGCGTCATCTAAACCTTTGACCATCATCTCCGCGCATGAGTACATGAGCAAGCTGACTGGATCCTACCGTTTTCTCTAATTCCAGGTTGAAATCCAACCAAAGAGTATATGTAAAGAAGGAAACAAAGTACTGTGGTTCAGATGAGTTTCGTTGTTATCGGCATATTGTGACGTCTGCCGCGTGCTATCTTGTAACGTCGTCAGTCTAGTTATTCATCTATACAAGTTAAGAATTCCTTACTTTTTTCTTGTACGTATTAAGCAAAATCTTCACATTCTGCACTAAAGCCATTGAAGAGAAATGATTGCAGAAAATGCTGTCTAAATTGAGTGTGAAGCAGTTATCAAAGCATATGGTTTTCTCCAGATGACATATTACCACAAAATTTACTATAGGATTCAGTAATGGTTGGTTGGGTATTTATCGAAGTGTAAATTTTACCTAATGACACACAAAGTTAACATAAAGTCCTTTGGAATTTATTTACTTTGTGAGTAATTAGATATGTCAAATCAGCTTATTCCGTCAACAAAATATTTGATTTTAGGTATCACGTTGTTTTCTTTCATTAGCCTCTTCACATAACATTTGGTCTTAGGTAGCACGTTGGTTTCGTGCATTAACCTCTTCACATGGCACCAGAATACCTAGCCCTATCTTCGCTAGTCACGATTTTTTTTTACTATTATATAGTAGTAGTATAGATAGCGCAGAGTCTCAGCGGGTCATACCAGTGATCTGAGGACCTTTTCTCACTGGGCATAATTTTTTTTTTCTTTTCTTTTCTTCTCAAGTTATTGATTTTTTCAACATTAAGTTTGCATCTGGTACCTTTTGTTTTAGCATTCGATGCTCTTGCTTTTCCACGCAATTCGATCTTACGAAACTAAATTGAGTCCATTCTCAGTGAGATCCCCTGCTCATACGTCATATTATCATGACCTTCAAAAACAGCTGGTTAAAAATTGTCGAAGCAAAAATGCAATAATTTAGGATTGTATTGACTCGTAAAGCCTGGCGTATGCTTTGTTTGGCTACACATGTGGATGATGGAGTACAGGAAGGACTGTGCGTTTACATTCATTACTTCAAATTGGAGATGCATGTTTCGATCTGAAATCACGAGGGAAGGTACGGTTGTGGGGGTATTGTTGTTGTCGTTGTTGTTGTTGTTGTTGTTATTATTATTATTGCATTGTGAAGAGTTGGTATAGACAAAGAGTGTCCTAAAGTGCACTAGATACTGATTGGTAACCGAAAGTAGTCTTCAGAATTTACCGATGTGTATAAAATTGCAGAGCAGTATCACGTGACCGTTTATATCCAATCACATTGTAGAAATCTCAGTAAATTCATAACAATTGGAATTACAGTGTTGTGGCAGTGGCGCTATCCTTCCAAACGGAGGTAACCCAATGAGAGGAATATTATTTGTAAACATTCGGACCTCATCGGCAACTTCTGAGAGATACAAATATGCCTCTGATGTAGATCGGCGCAGTAATTTACAGAAAAATCATGGATTTTGTTCACCGGGAATTTCTTTGCGAAAAAGAAACGCAATATATACGGACTATTTCGGCTACTTCTACGATTGGATTGACTGTAGGATTGACTGATAAGTTGCGAATGAAAAAAATAGTTTCATGCATTCGCAACTTCTGATCAATCCTAGTTACATATATAGCCGAGGTTGTCCGAATGGCAGCTATGGGGATACATTCGAGGTATGTTAAGGAGGATTTACCTCGAACTTGCAAATGATTTCTTAAAGTGAAAAACACTATTTGGAACATATCGTAACTAACGATAACTACCCCAAACACGAAATTCATCTCTCAATCTAATTGGCTACTACAAATAAGGAAGTCCAAAGGTCACCGGAACATGAACTTTTGCAGTGCATGTTAGATCTCCGCTCTGTCGGAAATTTCAACTTGAATTATACTGCTTTAAAAGAATAACATGCAGCAAAACCTAATCTTGACGATCAGGTGTCGGCTGATTCTAAGCGGATATAATACACATTAGTAATAAACTGTACTATGAAAACCATTCCTTAAAAAGATTTTAGTGCTTATCAAAAAGGTCGATGGCAGTATTATCTCTACTGGATATATTAGTATGAATGTTGCGTTAAAATAGTAATACAAGTCTATAAAACACAAACGTGTAAAGCAAAGAAGTATAAATCTACCGGATAGATTGCACGGGGGATGACTGGCGAATTACGGTTGTGTAGAGAATAACAGGATGCTAGCATGAGAGCTAAAGGGAGGTAATTCTGAGAATATCATGTACATGATCCGATTCAAATGGCCTGTCTATTAGTGTGGTGGGTTGTAAAAATTCCCTAGGGCCACCGAACGTGACTGGCGAATTACAGTTGTGTAGAGAATAACAGGATGCTAGCATGAGAGTTAAAGGGAGGTAATTCTGGGGATATCATGTACATGATCCGATTCAAATGGCCAGTCTATTAGTGTGGTGGGTTGTAAAAGTTCCCTAGGGCCACCGAACGTGACTGGCGAATTACAGTTGTGTAGAGAATAACAGGATGCTAGCATGAGAGTTAAAGGGAGGTAATTCTGGGGATATCATGTACATGATCCGATTCAAATGGCCAGTCTATTAGTGTGGTGGGTTGTAAAAGCTCCCTAGGGCCACCGAACGTGACTGGCGAATTACAGTTGTGTAGAGAATAACAGGATGCTAGCATGAGAGCTAAAGGGAGGTAATTCTGGGGATATCATGTACATGATCCGATTCAAAAGGCCAATCTATTAGTGTGGTGGGTTGTAAAAGTTCCCTAGGGCCACCGAACGTAATTACAACAGACAGATGTTGCTCGTTCTTAATAGTGGGATGAACATATGAAATACTGATACGATTTTCCGCGACAATTTAATATACCTTGGATTTAGTAACCGTTAGCTATTTTTGGTGGCGATGTCTATTTAAGATACGAAAATAACGTAATGTTTTCATCGATCTGGTTATTATAGGACGATGTAATTTAGCAATTCGTGTAACAAACATATCGAGAGAAGCGATAGAAAATTGTTATAGGTTAAAAATGAAGCAGACATAGAAAGAGCTAGACAGGGAAAATGAAACTAGGACATCGACAAACAGGTAGGCAAAAAGACAGACAGACGGAGAGACATGCAACCATTAGTTCATAGTTTAAGCTTAAGATATATGATACAATCTGTACAGTGAAAAATACAAGCTGCATCTGCATTATTATGAATTTTAATAATAAAAATTTAAACATTGTGACTGAATGCGTGACAGACGTGAATTTTATAAGATAGGGAGTCAGTTTTGGAACATTGCCAATTCTGTACATGATCTTCAAATCGGAGAGTGTTTCATGAAGAAACAAAAAATAAAAATAAATAAAATGCACGAATATTGTCCTTTGAAAAGCTTTCTTTTGCATTTTTAAATGCAAAGAACGTTTCATGTTTGATATGACGTTTACTGAGATGTACAATCCAATCCAAAGAAGCGCATACATCGAATAAAAAAACAATTGTGAAATGAGCAAAGCAGAGATTAATTCAAAACCCACAACTACGTCTAATGATCACACTACATTTTCCTACTTGGAAGGGATTATATAACAGCAAAACAAGATTGCTATTCGAACCCCAGAGTAAAGCAACCCACTTAAGTAAAGGTCTGCAACCTATACCACTAGAGTAAAGCAACCCAGTTAAGTAAAGGTATGTAACCTATAACACCAGAGTAAAGCAAACCACTTAAGTAAAGGTATGTAACCTATACCATCAGAGTAAAGCAACCCACTTAAGTAAAGGTCTGTAACCTAAACCACCAGAGGAAAGCAACCCACTTAAGTAAAGGTCAGTAACCTATACCACCAGAGTAAAGCAACCCACTTAAGTAAAGATATGTAACCTATACCACCAGAGTAAAGCAACCCACTTACGTAAAGGTATGTAACCTATACCACCAGAGTAAAGCAACCCACTTAAGTAAAGGTCTGTAACCTATACCACCAGAGTAAAGCAACCCACTTAAGTAAAGGTATGTAACCTATACCACCAGAGTAAAGCAACCCACTTAAGTAAAGGTCTGTAACCTATACCACCAGAGATGGGACAGTAGCAATAACGTATTGTTAAAAGCTGAAGCGTCGTCGATCTCTTTTTATATCAGCTGGATCAATCAATTGTTTGTCAGTATATTGTTCTTCACTAAGTAACAAGTTACATTAGTTCAGTGAACCAAAATGACATCCATTCGTCAAAAATAGTGGAGGAAGATATACAATTATCTGATAATGGTTTAAACATTGACATAGGCATGCAGAGCATTTAAACATATTTCTAAGGCATATACAGGTTAAAATCTCTTTTACAACGTCTATATGACTGCATACACGGCTGAAACTGACTTTAATAATAAAATATATTTGTCTAATTGGAGAATTCTCTTAATTCATTTGGGGTTTTTTTTCTGCAAAGTTGTCGATAACAGAATTGCTGTAAAAGCAATTCCCATCGCATCCATTCTGTTACAGCAAACACGGCATTTTTATTTTTCAAATGGAATCTTAAGATGGCTTCTAAATATGTAGATTTCTATAAATTGTAATGTCGATTTCTATGAATTAATGTAGATTTCTATGAATTTTAATGTGGTAATTTATTCCAAGGTCGGAACATTATTGGCACTTTTAAATGAGAAGATGGTTGAAAATGCTAGAGTTGAGTAAGACCTAACAAGTTATCCTGGGGGCAAAAAATCCAATACATTCGATTGAGAAAACTGATAACTGCATCAATTAGATTTAAAAGTTGAAAGCTCTACAGTTGTAATTAGATAAGGAGGTAAACGCCTATATCGATCAAAATGATCTCGAGAAGATGAGAAATAAATTAAGTTCTTGTTTTTATCCTTCAACTTTGGTAGCCGTTTGAATTTTTTCAATGTCAAACAAAAATGGCAGCAGTTACAGCGTCATTGAATTCGATGTCCTGAATTATAAAGTCACTATTACTTTTCACTTACTATAGCAGACATGAGTGCATTTAGGGACTTTTTTTAGACTGATTCTCTATTTTAGATTAATTGCATATAGACGAGTGTACATATCAATAGCATAGAGACAAGTGCACAGATTAATAGCATAGAGACAAGTGTACAAATTAATAGCACAGAGACAAGCTTACAGTTTAATAGCATAGAGACAAGTGTACAGATTAATAGCATAGAGACAAGTGCACATATTAATAGCATAGAGACAAGTGTACAGATTCATAGCATAGAGACATGTGTACAGATTAATTGCATAGAGACAAGTGCACAGATTAATTGCGTAGAGACAAGCTTACAGTTTAATAGCATAGAGACAAGTGTACAGATTAATAGCATAGAGACAAGTGCACATATTAATAGCATAGAGACAAGTGTACAGATTCATAGCATAGAGACATGTGTACAGATTAATAGCATAGAGACAAGTGTACAGATTAATAGCATAGAGACGAGTGTACAGATTAATAGCATAGAGACAAGAGTACGGATGAATAGCATATGGACAAGTGTACAGATTAATAGCATAGAGACAAGTGTACAGATTAATAGCATAGACACAAGTGCACAGATTAATAGCATAGAGACAAGTGTACAGATTAATAGCATAGACACAAGTGCACAGATTAATAGCATAGAGACAAGAGTACGGATGAATAGCATATGGACAATAGTACGGGTGAATAGCATAGAGACAAGTGTACAGATTAATAGCATAGACACAAGTGCACAGATTAATAGCATAGAGACAAGTGTACAGATTAATAGCATAGACACAAGTGCACAGATTAATAGCATAGAGACAAGAGTACGGATGAATAGCACAGAGACAAGAGTACAACCGATATCACAAAACAATCGGAAAATGCGATTTCAGTGTTTGATTATAGCCGATATCACAAAAGAATCGGAACATGCGATTTCGGTGTTTGATGATAGCCGACATCACAAAATCACACACATCAAAAAAGCTGGAACTGACATGATCAAGTATTTTCTACATTTGGATTTATAAAATTCGGTACACAATCAAGCATATTCATTGCATATGACATCTACCGACATAGCTTTTACGTGCTGTTAACATGTGTAGCATTAAACTTCTCAAAACCTTGTAAGCATGAAATTGAGACTCAAGCTGTACGCAACAAATATTTTAGCAACTATAACTTTATCTGTAGATCAATAGTGTTCAGAGATTTTTGATTTTTATTTATAAAACAAAGCAAAAAAAAAATATATATATATAGCAATGCAATTTATCAAATAATTCGATTCCGATGATAGTTTACAGATAACGTGTGACCTGTTATGTATTACCACAGGCGGAATGAGTAGTATTTCAAGATGGATACCATCTGTGTTAACCAGACCTATTGAAATATGCCTTTGTTTGGATTATTTCACATCTTAAACAATTTGTTTTGATCTGGATTCACGTCCTTCTTCGATCAGAGGATACAACTTATGTTATATGAATGTTAATGTAAGTAAGATCATTATGGTCCTGGTCACATGTGATTGATAATTGGCAAAAAGGCAATGAGTTGGATGTTTTGGGATAGACATACTGTCGGTAGCATGAAGAAATTACATAAAGAGAGGGAGTCATTTCTCTTCAGGCAAGAATTAATATCTCCATAATAATTTCTACATTTGTCAAAGTTAAACATGTTTGCAGATTGCACAACCATATTATTAAATTGTATTCTAATATTAGAATATTGGATAAATTGTATTCTAATATTAGAATATTGGATAAATTGTATTCTAATATTAGAATATTGAATAAATTGTATTCTAATATTAGAATATTAGATAAATTGTATTCTAATATTAGAATATTGGATAAATTGTATTATAATATTAGAATATTAGATAAATTGTATTATAATATTAGAATATTGGATAAATTGCATTCTATAATTAGAATATTGGATAGATTGCATTCTAATATTCTAATATTAGATATACTTTGAAAATATATAATTATAATAATCACTTAAATTGAAGCGATTCAAAATGTACTTCACATGATCACGAAAGCTCCTGTAATAATGCAGCTCCTACTCACAACCCAATTAACTTGTGATACTCTAGCTCGTACTCATAGCCCAAATGTCTTGTGATACTCTAGCTCGTACTCATAGCCCAAATGTCTTGTGATACTGTAGCTCGTACTCACAGTCCAAATGTCTTGTGATACTGTAGCTCGTACTCACAATCCAAAGGTCTTGTGATACTCTAGCTCGTACTCACAGTCCAAAGGTCTTGTGATACTCTAGCTCGTACTCACAGTCCAAAGGTCTTGTGATACTGTAGCTCGTACTCACAGCCCAAATGTCTTGTGATACTCTAGCTCGTACTCACAGTCTAAATGTCTTTTGATACTGTAGCCCGTACTCACAGTCAAAAGGTCTTGTGATACTCTAGCTCGTACTCACAGCCCAAAGGTCTTGTGATACTCTAGCTCGTACTCACAACCCAATTAACTTGTGATACTCTAGCTCGTACTCACAGCCCAAATGTCTTGTGATACTGTAGCTCGTACTCACAGTCCAAAGGTCTTGTGATACTGTAGATCGTACTCACAGTCTAAAGGTCTTGTGATACTGTAGCTCGTACTCACAGTCCAAAGGTCTTGTGATACTCTAGCTCGTACTCACAGCCCAAATGTCTTGTGATACTGTAGCTCGTACTCACAGTCCAAAGGTCTTGTGATACTCTAGCTCGTACTCACAGCCCTAAGGTATTGTGATACTCTAGCTCGTACTCACAGTCCAAAGGTCTTGTGATACTGTAGCTCGTACTCACAGCCCAAAACATTTGTGATACTCTACCTCGTACTCGCAGCTCAAAGCACTATATATTTACAATTTGATTTTCACGATGAACTTGGCAGCAAAGTACTGATACAGAGAGAAAGAAATTAACGAAGAAAGAAGAAAAGGCGAATGAATGAAGGAATAAATGAAAAACCGCACAATACATTGTCTTTTTACCCCTTAGGAGCAAATGTTACACCATCTGTCCTAAACAGATCAAACATATATCAGAAACATCGGGGCGGAGTATAAATTTATATATATTATATTATATATATAGCTATTGATGCCACAGGGGTGGTCAGGGAAGAGGAACGGTAATCATTGTCGGTGATATCTGTGTGTCTTTACAATCCTTGGAAATCTTAAAGTTAGAGATATAGCAGAATACAAACGTTTGATGTATTCTGTTATCATAACATTGTTATGATACGATCTACATTTTAAGCACAACAGTGTTAGCTGCTACAAATTGAAGTGTTTTGTTTTATTTTTTCCTCTGGGCCTACAATACGAGGTTTAGTCGAAAGCGTAATGTTGGCATGAGCAGAAGATTGAATGATTACAAATATTGAAGCACGACTGGAAAGCAGTCTTCGTAGTCATTTTTGGAGTGGTTGCATAACTTATTTTTTGGATGCAGTGTCGTGTATATGTCTCATTGCAGTTTAAAACCAGGTGTAGTATATCTTTCAAGGATTGGATTATTTCGAAAGCTAATTGACAGATAGTGGAAGATAGGTTAGAGTACCTAGAATTACATATTTATAGATTATTTGCTATCAATGGGAATTTCTGAAGTCGTTAGTATTACATCCATTTATAGCCGTCTAAGTTGTGTCTAATGACTCACTGCCATTTCCAATTAGTCTTCCGCATGACAAACTGCTGTTATGAAGGTTTGCACATATTTTTTGACATGTAATTGTTCATAAATGTTGAAACTGGACTCATATGAGAGTTGCTCGGAAGCAAATGTTTCTCAAGTCTCCATACAAGTAATTATTCTATATCTGTATCATTTTATATAGTAAGTACATGGATATTTGCCGAGTGCAGCTCTAGATCTTTCCAATGTTCAAATTTTTTTTTTACCTGTGTACATTAAAGATGTGATCAGCAATCACCGAAAATGTTTCGTTGTATGCACACACACAAAAATTAATATGGTAAATTACGTCAATTCAACCTATTTCCATTCGTTCAGATGAAGCGTTGGTATTCTTTAACTTTAAAAACAAGTCTGCAACAGATTTCTTATGGATTGAAAATTACTTCCATTTTACATCTCAAGCACTACCAGTTGTACACGGCCAAATCGAAGCAGTCGCTAGAAAGTGTACGACTCTCGCGACCGATGAATTTGGTCGGAGATTCGAACGCGAGCCATTGTTTCACATTACAAGAGGAAATGACACCTGGCTGACACCTGGCTGTGTGCACAGTAACATATAATTACACGATATTTATGAATTGTTTGAACGAAAATGTCGTCTCACTCATAATATCATAAACACACTTACAAGGGAAAATTTACTTAATTGCCGTGAGAGTTTCACAATTTTCTTCTACTTTATACTTCAATGATTCGAGACAAAATTATGGAGAGAATTATTTTATGATTTAGTTTAGTTACATCTAAAATCATGTTTATTGGGGTCAGTTTTCAGACACTCTGCAGTGGAACTTTCTTATTGTGACAACAAAAATTACCTTTAACCGTATGACGTATACAGTGCTTTTCTCAGTATGCAGTGGAATGTTCCTCTTATGAGAAGAAAAATGACCTATAACGAATTAGTTTTACAGCAATATGAAGATTGTATCATTGGTCACGTTCATGACGAAGAATTATTGATTGCCTTTGATTTTTAAATACTTACATCTTTCTTAACTATGATAATTGAACGACGTGTATGTTACTTAATCGATTCACATAATTTGGCTTGCATTCGTTGCAATACTGAACACAATCGGATATTATTTGCTGGCAGATAAAAACAAGTAACTTAAATTGTGTTGTACTTACAAAATTTAACGTGAAAATCCCACTAAACAATTAAAACCTTATGTAACCTGTCTCCGTACTAGGCTAATGAAAAATGCTATCAAACAGGAAGTGACTCTGTATTTGGCTAATGAAAAATTGTCTTCAACCAGGAAGTGTCTGTGTATTAGACTAATGAAACATGCCATCAACCAGAAATTGTCTGTGTATTCGGCTAATGAAATATGTTATCAACCAGAAAGTGTCTGTATATTAGGCTAATGAAATATGTTATCAACCAGAAAGTGCCTGTGTATTAGGCTCATGAAACATGCTATCAACCAGGAAGTGTCTGTGTTATTAATACGTAACTAATGCCTTAAATGACTGAGCACACACCAGTAGCGTGTGACATATATTGAGTATATCTTAGTCGTTTCACACTAGAATTTTGCTTTTGGTTTCTGTTTATATTTTAGTGTTGTCGTCGATGAATGCGAGGTATTCTGAAGGAAAGTCGTATCCTTACACAAGTTTGAGGAAAAACATTATACGCTATAAATTTTTTTTTCCTTTTTATGCTTGAAGTTACCCTACATGGGTTGGGTAAAGCATATATTGGAATTAATAATGCGATTAATTAAATTACTTCTTATGAAATTAATTATTACACTCTAAACGGCATAGCTATGTTATTCGTATGCAATGTTTCACGTGTATGATGTTACATATCGTTCATCTTTATTAAATTCATGACATCATGTCATAAAATGTGTACTACACACTGTGGCTTAACCTTACTGTCGCGTGATAGTTATAATCTAAAACTCGTTTTCATTGGACATGAAATTTATGAAAATAATTGAATAACGTATTATGCCACTCACTGCATTCAGTTTATGACGTGAATAATGCATTATCCCACTCACTGCATACAACTTGTGACGTGAATAATACATTCTGCCACTCAGTTTATACAGCGTGTGGTGTGAATAATGCATTATACTATTCACTTCATACAGTTTGTGGTGTGAATAATGCATTGTGCCACTCACTGTAAACAGCTTGTGGTGTGAATAATGCATTGTGGTACTCACTGTATACAGCTTGTGGTGTGAATAATGCATTGTGCCGCTCACTGTATACAGCTTGTGGTGTGAATAATGCATTGTGCCACTCACTGTATACAGCTTGTGGTGTGAATAATGCATTGTGCCACTCACTGTATACAGCATGTGGCGTGAATAATGCATTGTGCCACTCACTGTATACAGCTTGTGGCGTGAATAATACAATATGCCACTTACTGCACACAGCTTATGTCGCTTGAATACTACAGTATGCCACTCACTGCATACAGCTCGTGGCTGAAAATATTATTCAACATAAATTTGATATCGAATACACGCTTTTTTAAATACCCTTTATTCCTCAATGCACATTAGACAAAAAGCAGATAGCACCAGTATTGTCATCGGAACCCTGATTAGGTTTTGACTTTTTTCCACCAGGGTACGGACGCAGTATCTCAGGTGTGGCCAGACTTTAGTGACATAGGATCTTCTTTTTGCCGAGTCATACCAACACGGTCTACCTGCATGCCCTCCGCCTTCACGAGACATTGAAACATGTTGCAAAATATTGTAAGTATTTTAGCAGATGGTGGTTGATGTTTAACGGCACATGAACATTTGAAAGGTTATATAGATCCAAGCTAATTAGATCAATATGCCTTGTCCAGGGACATACCACGGCAGCATATTTCACATGGTCTGGGCGTGATTCGAACCCAAACCCTTGTGGTCGCGAGTCAAGTACACTAACCAGTGAGTCACTACTGGTCAATTATATGCTAACAGTACATGAAATATGTATTACTCTGAACTATATACTCTATGAACACATTCTCGGAAAGTGTTCTTCCAGTCTTGTTAGTACACACTACTGTGTTATTCCAGTCTTGTTAGTAGACACTCTAGTTTTCTTCCAGTCTTGTTGGTACACACTCTAGTGTTCGACAGGTAAAGAATGAATATCATAGTTAAAAAGAAAATTGGGGAGGTTAAAAAGGAAATCCTAAACAAATACATTAGTTCTTCTTCTGCCGTATATAATAAATAGTCCTAGACTTTCTGTGGTATTTATCCCAAACACTGGAATAATTTAGACCAATATTAATTCTCTTATTTCTAATTTGGTTACTGACGATTCATTTTAACTGCCACATAATCTCATCTGCATCTTAAATTACTGGATTTGAACTAAAATATAGTGAAAGAAACCAGAACCTAAAGTGTTTGAAATGTTAATGCTTTTGACGTTATGATATCAAAATTTACTCGGTAGCACGTGAATTTAGGATGGCACAAAAAGCACTTGTAGAGATGGATGAAATGGCTTCTCTGAAATAGGTCATCAATCATGCACAAATTATGATTAATATTTTCGTTGTATCTATCTCTGTGGGAAAAACAACAACTACAACAATAGAAACTTTTTTCCAGGGTCAATGCAACTTATAAAAAGCAGTAGAATTCACATTTTATTATATACATTTTGTCACTGTGAGCCTGGAGAAACGTACGTCCGTAGAAGTCGAAGTGGATGTCGAAATGGCGTGAACAATGACTGTTTGATGCAATCTAACTATCTTGACATAAAATGGAGACAGATTTATTCGCACAGTGTTGGGCTTACATCATCCGTTGTTTACGAAATTGTTTTCATTCAAGTAACAAAAGTTAGACATTCACGGGAAAACACTGCTAATAATATTACAAGTTCAGGGTTGATACACTAAAGACACTAACTGGGAAAACACTACTGATAATATTACAAGTTTAGGGTTGATACACTACTGATAATATTACACGTTTAGGCTTGACACACTACTGATAATATTACAAGTTTAAGCTTGATACACTACTGATAATATTACAAGTTTAAGCTTGATACACTACTGATAATATTACAAGTTTAAGCTTGATACACTAAAGACACTGACTGGGAAAACACTACTGATAATATTACAAGTTTAGGCTTGATACACTACTGATAATATTACAAGTTTAGGGTTGATACACTTCTGATAATATTACAAGTTTAGGGTTGATACACTAAAGACACTGACTGGGAAAACACTACTGATAATATTACAAGTTTAGGCTTGATACACTTCTGATAATATTACAAGTTTAGGGTTGATACACTTCTGATAATATTACAAGTTTAGGGTTGATACACTTCTGATAATATTACAAGTTTAGGGTTGATACACTTCTGATAATATTACAAGTTTAGGGTTGATACACTTCTGATAATATTACAAGTTTAGGCTTGATACACTACTGATAATATTACAAGTTTAAGCTTGATACACTACTGATAATATTACAAGTTTAGGGTTGATACACTTCTGATAATATTACAAGTTTAGGGTTGATACACTTCTGATAATATTACAAGTTTAAGCTTGATACACTTCTGATAATATTACAAGTTTAAGCTTGATACACTACTGATAATATTACAAGTTTAGGCTTGATACACTACTGATAATATTACAAGTTTAAGCTTGATACACTACCAATAATATTTCAAGTTCAGGATTGATACACTACTGATAATATTACAAGTTTAGGCTTGATACACTACTGATAATATTACAAGTTTAAGCTTGATACACTACTGATAATATTACAAGTTTAAGCTTGATACACTACTGATAATATTACAAGTTTAGGGTTGATACACTTCTGATAATATTATAAGTTTAGGGTTGATACACTTCTGATAATATTACAAGTTTAGGGTTGATACACTTCTGATAATATTACAAGTTTAGGGTTGATACACTTCTGATAATATTACAAGTTTAGGGTTGATACACTTCTGATAATATTACAAGTTTAGGGTTGATACACTTCTGATATTATTACAAGTTTAAGCTTGATACACTTCTGATAATATTACAAGTTTAGGGTTGATACACTTCTGATAATATTACAAGTTTAGGGTTGATACACTTCTGATAATATTACAAGTTTAAGCTTGATACACTACTGATAATATTACAAGTTTAGGGTTGATACACTTCTGATAATATTACAAGTTTAAGCTTGATACACTACTGATAATATTACAAGTTTAGGATTAATACACTACTGATAATATTACAAGTTTAGGCTTGATACACTTCTGATAATATTACAAGTTTAAGCTTGATACACTACTGATAATATTACAAGTTTAGGGTTGATACACGTCTGATAATATTACAAGTTTAGGGTTGATACACTTCTGTTAATATTACAAGTTTAAGCTTGATACACTACTGATAATATTACAAGTTTAGGGTTGATACACTTCTGATAATATTACAAGTTTAGGGTTGATACACTTCTGATAATATTACAAGTTTAGGGTTGATACACTTCTGATAATATTACAAGTTTAAGCTTGATACACTACTGATAATATTACAAGTTTAGGGTTGATACACTTCTGATAATATTACAAGTTTAGGGTTGATACACTTCTGATAATATTACAAGTTTAGGGTTGATACACTTCTGATAATATTACAAGTTTAAGCTTGATACACTACTGATAATATTACAAGTTTAGGGTTGATACACTTCTGATAATATTACAAGTTTAGGCTTGATACACTAAAGACACTGACTGGGAAAACACTACTGATGATATTATAAGTTTAGGGTTGATACACTTCTGTTAATATTACAAGTTTATGGTTGATACTCTACTGATAATATTACAAGTTTAAGCTTGATACTCTACTGATAATATTACAAGTTTAAGCTTGATACACTACTGATAATATTACAAGTTTAGGGTTGATACTCTACTGATAATATTACAAGTTTAAGCTTGATACTCTACTGATAATATTACAAGTTTAAGCTTGATACACTTCTGATAATATTACAAGTTTAGGGTTGATACACTTCTGATAATATTACAAGTTTAAGCTTGATACACTACTGATAATATTACAAGTTTAGGGTTGATACACTACTGATAATATTACAAGTTTAAGCTTGATACACTACTGATCATATTACAAGTTTAAGCTTGATACACTACTGATAATATTACAAGTTTAGGCTTGATACACTAAAGACACTGACTGGGAAAACACTACTGATAATATTACAAGATTAGGGTTGATACTCTACTGATAATATTACAAGATTAGGGTTGATACTCTACTGATAATATTACAAGTTTAAGCTTGATACACTACTGATAATATTACAAGTTTAGGGTTGATACACTACTGATAATATTACAAGTTTAAGCTTGATACACTACTGATCATATTACAAGTTTAAGCTTGATACACTACTGATAATATTACAAGTTTAGGCTTGATACACTAAAGACACTGACTGGGAAAACACTACTGATAATATTACAAGATTAGGGTTGATACTCTACTGATAATATTACAAGATTAGGGTTGATACTCTACTGATAATATTACAAGTTTAAGCTTGATACTCTCCTGATAATATTACAAGTTCAGGATTAATACACTACTGATAATATTACAAGTTTAGGCTTGATACACTACTGATAATATTACAAGTTTAAGCTTGATACACTACTGATAATATTACAAGTTTAGGGTTGATACACTTCTGATAATATTACAAGTTTAAGCTTGATACACTACTGATAATATTACAAGTTTAGGGTTGATACACTTCTGATAATATTACAAGTTTAGGATTAATACACTACTGATAATATTACAAGTTTAGGCTTGATACACTTCTGATAGTATTACAAGTTTAAGCTTGATACACTACTGATAATATTACAAGTTTAAGCTTGATACACTACTGATAATATTACAAGTTTAGGCTTGATACACTTCTGATAATATTACAAGTTTAAGCTTGATACACTTCTGATAATATTACAAGTTTAAGCTTGATACACTACTGATAATATTACAAGTTTAGGGTTGATACACTTCTGATAATGTTACAAGTTTAGGCTTGATACACTACTGATAATATTACAAGTTTAGGATTATTACACTACTGATAATATTACAAGTTTAGGGTTGATACACTTCTGATAATATTACAAGTTTAAGCTTGATACACTTCTGATAATATTACAAGTTTAGGGTTGATACACTTCTGATAATATTACAAGTTTAGGGTTGATACACTTCTGATAATATTACAAGTTTAGGATTATTACACTACTGATAATATTACAAGTTTAGGATTAATACACTACTGATAATATTACAAGTTCAGGATTAATACACTACTGATAATATTACAAGTTTAGGGTTGATACACTACTGATAATATTACAAGTTTAGGGTTGATACACTACCGATAATATTACAAGTTTAGGGTTGATACACTTCTGATAATATTACAAGTTTAGGACTGATACACTACTGATAATATTACAAGTTTAAGCTTGATACACTACTGATAATATTACAAGCAGGTTTAGGTTTGATACACTACTGATAATATTACAAGCAGGTTTAGGTTTGATACACTACTGATAATATTACAAGCAGGTTTAAGTTTGATACACTACTGATAATATTACAAGCAGGTTTAGGTTTGATACACTACTGATAATATTACAAGCAGGTTTAGGCTTGATACACCACTGATAATATTATAAGCAGGTTTAGGTTTGATACACTACTGATAATATTACAAGCAGGTTTAGGCTTGATACACCACTGATAATATTACAAGTTTAGGTTTGATACACTACTAATAATATTACAAGCTTACCCTTGATACACCACTGATAATATTACAAGCAAGTTTAGGCTTGATACACTACTGATAATATTAAAACCAAGTTTAGCATTAATACACTACTAATAATATTACAAGTTTAGAATTAATACACTACTGATAATATTACAAGTTTAGGATTCATACACTACTGATAATATTACAAGTTTAGGATTCATACACTACTGATAATATTACAAGTTTAGAATTAATGCACTAAAGGGAAAACTAAAAGTATAAGAAACATTCAAAATCTTTCAGAAATTACATTTTTTTCTTAAAACGAGGTACGATGTCATTGACGAGCTAAGAATGAAAATCTCTAAATACTTTAATGCAGTTCATCCGCCACCCCCACCCCCCCCCCCCACCCCCGAACTCCCCAACAACAACTTTGCACAGCTTTGCACCAGTTTTTCTCCTAATGAATAGTTCTCTACCTTCTGTTGTAGTTTTTCCAAAGACTGGAACGATTTAGACCATTTGGAAAACAATTCATAGTGAGGCAATGTCCTACCATTTGATGAACTACATCAAATAGCGTAAAATATCTTTTGGCTCGTTTTTCTTTTAAAACAAGCAAAATATTTAGACCATTTGGAGGACTATTTCTAGTAATGTCTTAAAATTTGATAAATTACATAAAATACGGTAAAACAATGTTTGAACATGAGTTATGTTCTGGTTGGTTACTCATTCCAAACCAAACCAAATATAAAGAAGTGAGTTGCATGCATTATCGGTCCTTTTCTATCGTTACAAACTAAACATAATGTATGGACTTCAGGAGGAAACAGACATGGAGTGATTGAGTGCAGTTGAGTGATCAGGAAACAGACATGGAGCGATTGAGTGCAGTTGAGTGATCAGGAAACATACATGGAGCGATTGAGTGCAGTTGAGTGATCAGGAAACAGACATGGAGCGATTGAGTGCAGTTGAGTGATCAGGAAACAGACATGGAGCGATTGAGTGCAGTTGAGTGATCCCCTGTTGAGACTTTGAAAGGAAAAGCTGATAATAGTTGTTTCGGAGCATATGTAAATAAAATGATGAAATGATATCCGAGACAATATTCGGAAACTCTGAAATATGATCTCAGGAGAACCAACAAAAGGTATATTACACATATACCGTAATATATACAATATATACTCATTGATACGTCTGGTCCAACTACAAATTGCATAGACCCAGATCTGCCGTCGCATAATGAGCCGGCAGATCTTGGAGCATGCAGTTTGTTAGGAGTAATCAGTAGAACCAACAACATGGACCCTGATATGCTGGCGCATTATGTGATGGCAGATTAGGGGTTATGTTGTTTGCTGTTGTACGTAACTTATAAGCGAGTAATACTGTACTATATGCTATTTAGATAGCAATTTGGTATTGGATTGCTTTGTAACTTGTATAGTTTGCACGTGCATACGGATCTGCGTGAAATCGTCGCACCAACAGTACTTACAATACAAGAAAAACAGAGAGACTATCGGACAAGTTTTATGTAAAATACTTCATGACTCGGACATTTTAGTCTGAAGTGGAAGTATAAGAGTTTTACAAACACTTGTCATTTATATAGGTCGATTTCGTGTTGTAAATAATACCTTTCAAATCTTAAGTTCCAACAGTCTGGGTCCGTGGACGGACTGAACAGTTAATTTTATATACCTTCTTATCAGTTGATTGCTCCTTCTTTCCGCTTTCAGCCGAGTGTCAATCACATGATAAAAACCAACGGCACTGCCACAAAGTACATGAAATGATTACATGTTCTCATGCATGTTATGCACATTTAGCGGCTCCACTAGCATATGCACGAACTTTGAACACATTAATCATGGTAGTACATTGGAAGGTCATCTGGAAACGGAAATCCCCCTTTATGCCCGATCGCCTGTCACTAACGGAGGCGACGAAAGTCCTTGCCTGAAATTGCCATCTACTACTTTCGTCGCGAAAAAAAGAGTATTTTTAAAATTTAAAATCTTATATTCTAGCCATAAAAGTTTGAAAAGAAAGCATTTTGAAAAGAATGCATTTTAAAAGATATATTTTGCACATAATGTTATCAAATAACACAGCTTGCAGTGCCAGTGAAAGACTTAAAATAAAGGTATAAAATAATGGGTGCATACAGTAAGTTTTCAGTCTAATTAAGAATCAGCTCTATGTGCCCAGATTTACAAGCTATTATGAAAACCGAGGAAGTGATTATAACACTCACTATATATATCCAGAACATGTGTTATTAGTGGGTATTTTTTTTTAGTCATCTTCGAACTCGAAGGACGAACAACAACAGTATTTTCTGAGTATGTTCAAATTTAATAAGAATTAATTTATATGTATGCGGGCATTTCTATTTTCTAAATGTATGTATGTATAAATCTAATAGTTGCAAACACTGAAAAAAGCATTAAGAGAAATTTTGAGAAAGAGTTTTAGTATGTTCAAATACCAGACTGTCAATAACTCGTAGTAATAATTATACAAACAAATTAGAACCAGTCTCAATAGAGGGCATACGGGTTTGGGATGCAATAATTGGTTGATATTGACAAGTAAAACTTTAAGTAAAAATATAGTATCATAGCTAATTATATCATTAACTTAAATGAGATAGCAAAAGCTTTTACGGATGCATTGTCAGTTTCAAGCAGTGGCGTACTAAGGGTAAATGGCGCCAGGGGCGACGTTGATGGCCCAAAAGGCCAGAATTTTTATCAGCTGTTTTGGCGCCCCGAGACTTCTGGCGCCCGTGACAACCGCCCCGTCCGCCCCCCCCCCGTTAGTACGCTACTGGTTTCAAGCACAATTAGATTTGAAGAATGATGCAGCTCATATGGTTTTCTCAAACACAGAAGCATACATCAAGGTTGGTTGTATGCTGTGAACTATGGGTTAGGCCATGAATTGTTAGAAAATCAGAGTTATTGTATTTTCAATATCACTGTGTTTCCACCTGTTTCCTATAGGTATTGAATTAGTACAGTCTTACTATATAGAATACTAATCTAAGGTAGAGTTGAATATGTGCAGAAAACGAGGAAGGGTAACCCATTTCCAGATCTAATAATTGTCGGTTCTTTGTTTAAATAAGCAGCCATCTCTTCCCACGGAAGACCTTTAGAAACTTCAGTATCTCCAGTTTACACAAATTTCGTTTAATAGAATTAAAATCAAAACTATAAATAACACCTGTCAACACAATTAATTGTAGCTCCATCCAATGTACACTTGGGAGCCGTGGTAGCTCAGTTAGTAGAACATTGGATTCGTAATGCAAGGGTCGCCCAGGCCAGTCCTTATCTGCTGTGAGATGTCAGTGATCTGTAAAGGCGATTGCCTTAGACCACTCCGCCTCCCGGGGTCCCGCAGTGGTAAAGGCACTTAGCTCATATTTATGTTTAAAGTGCTATTAAAACCAACAAAAATACCCCCAACCCCCTCCCCAGAGAGAGAGAGAGAGAGAGAGAGAGAGAGAGAGAGAGAGAGAGAGAGAGAGAGAGAAAGAGAGAGAGAGAGAGAGAGAGAGAGAGAGAGCGTATACTTGTTCGTGTATGCGATCACATAATCGATTTTTCACTCTGCTCTGAAGTACATGCATTCCATACTATATCACAAATGTCAA
The DNA here is from genome assembly GCA_029931535.1 of Margaritifera margaritifera. Classification (NCBI taxonomy): domain Eukaryota; kingdom Metazoa; phylum Mollusca; class Bivalvia; order Unionida; family Margaritiferidae; genus Margaritifera; species Margaritifera margaritifera. The sequence goes on along the minus strand of JAQPZY010001437.1, from coordinate 931,633 downwards.
TTTTAGTAGCATGAGGTCTCAATTTGTTGACAATTGAAGATGGCATGAAATGCTGATGATCAACGGTTTTTGAATATCAAATAAACTGTTAGATTACGACTGAATAATTCAATTTCTAATCGTTCCGATGGTGATGGGGGGGGGGGGATTAGAAGAGAGTCTTTTTATGCGCTAAAGAGGATTTTAGAGAGATACAATTAGACAGATGCAGGGTCGCAGGGTCACACATACATACATTCATACATACATACATACATACATACATACATACATACATACATACATACATACATACATACATACATACATACATACATCATGTGCTGAAAATGGCGTTAAACAAATAACAACCAACCAACCAACCAACCAGCATACATAGATACATACATACATACATACATACATACATACATACATACATACATACATACATACATACATACATACATACATACATAGATACATACATACATACATACATACATACATACATACATACATACATACATACATACATATGTGCCTACTTAGGTAAGTAAACTCAGTCATGAGTTGAAAGTATTATATTATATTGTATTATCAAAGATTTGTCAGAACATTTTAATATCCTGCAAGAAGAAGAAGAAGAAAAAGAACAAGAACAAGAAGAAAACAGTTTATTTTAGAATCTCCAAATATTTTCATTAGAAAAAGAAAAAAATCGATTAATATTTATTTTTATATCATACAAGCATGTTTGTTGATGAAAAATATTGCTTACAAGGGAGAGAATGACAAAAAAAAAAAAAAAAAAAACTTATAGGGAAATTTAGAGATTGCTCCAGTTCAACACATTTGATTTAACGCGTTGTCTGGTAAACATGAAGTCCCAAGACTATTGTCGGATGCAGATAATGAAGAACTTGAATTGAATGAACCTTTCGAGTCAAAGGATTTCCTTGAAGTCATGTCTATGCTATAAATATAGCTTCACTGGAAAACAGCAGATATGTATGGATTCTGAAAATGGTTGCAGAAACATTTAATTTATAATAAACTAAGTTAAAAATTGAATGTATTGCTTTGCTACAAACTGAAGAAGCAGTAATGCACAAAGGGTACATAAGGGAGTCGCAGAAGCAGCGGTACTAGTCGTCAATAGTAGCTGTAATGGTAAGAGTCGTGCTGGAAGAAGTATAGTGGAAGTAGTAAATATTACTACTACAATATGATGGATATGGCAGGGCGAATGACTTTTAAATAATACTGCATTAAGAAAAATTAAGTCTCGATTTGACAGTATTCCAGATCTTGTGAGTTGTTATACCATTGAGAAGAACAAATAAAAAATTAAAAAAATGTTGTCAGCATATATATATATATATATATATATAAATACGGTGGAAAGAAGGAAGAGAGAGCGGAATCTAGATATCTAGGTTGATAGGTACCGTTTATACTCGCGTATAATTCGGATCCAAATGCAAACAACATAGACCCTGATCTGCCGTCGCACAATGCGCCGGCAGATCAGGGTCTATGTTGTTTGTTCTACTGATTAGCCCTTACAAAATGCATAGACGCAGATCTGCCGGCGCATTATGCGACGGCAGATCTGGGTCTGTGCAGTTTGCAGTTGGTATTGGTTTTTACGCGGGTATATACGGTAAGTACATAGTTTGATTGGTTAGTGTGTAGTACAGCGGTAAATAGGTGGGCTTACGTTTATAGATTTTCATATTTCAAACATTTGTATCATCACCTCGGATGACTATCTTTATCCCCTATCCATGGAGTGACTCTGGCCTGGAGATCATTCGATCCGTAGAGGATGCCAGAACATCCTCTTTATTAGATTTGGTTTTGGGTATCCGGGTGTTTTTGGGCTGTTTTTATTCTTTAAGTAGAAGAGTACTTCCTTTGTTTGACCGTCTTTCTCATACATTTACAAAAAGATATGATGTAATAACTGTATTCTGTACCCGTCACACACCCCGTAAACTGAATAGAGTAGCCGACATATATATGATAGCTCATCTCGCAGGGTGTGAAACAACCGGATTCTCTTCAGCTTTCTTCGCTGAATGCTAACTGCTGAGCATGTGCAGAACTGCGTCTGGTGAGGTGAGGTGTTTTGTTATCACTGAAACTAAAACTATACCCGCCAACTGATGCGGTGTAGGTAGATACAAGTTCTTCTTACTTATCGGTAGAACATATATAAAGAAAAATAGAGACAAACAGTTTTATTTCCCTTTAAATATGAATAATTTATTAAATATTATAAATTTATCAATGAAGACTATGCATGAACTTATGATTGGAACTTTTCAAATATGTCTGACAGTATTCAAACGGTGAATCCAAATGTTTCCTTTAATGGACGCTCCGTGTCAGAATTAATATTGAGTCATGCCCCTTTGTACGATTGTTGTACAAAGTTTTTAAGATTGTAAACTTTTACAACATCAGATTTTAAAATTAGGAATATTGATTTTTTTAAAAAAACTTTTGATAAATAAATAAATAATTCAAAAGAGGTGCCATTTTGTAAATTGCACAATACTTTTGTATTGATATTTTCGTCAGTTTTCTACAAATAATAAATACAACTATAAAACTTCCGTTCCATTGTTATGATTTAGGCAATTTTCATAACATGATTATACAGCAGTAGGTATATAAAAGACCAGGATGCTCTATGTATAAAGAAAGTTGCCGCTGAGAAATAGAAATGACCAAACGCCTTTGAATACCGTTGCGAAGTAGAAATACCCTCAAACATTTTAGGCACAAAACTTTAAAGCAGGTTCAGCCCAGTTATTGAGAATGTATTTCTGACCCACACCAATAAAAAACAGAAGTGACCAAATACAATAATTTATCAGTCAAGTTCATATATAATCTTGGAATTCAAACCTATTGGATCGATAATATCCAGACAGTGAATCCAATATGTTTCTTTTAACAGACGTTCCATTTCCGAATTAACAATATCAATTGCGTTAAATGAAAAATCTTGCAAATTATGGAAGCCGTCATTAAAGTGTGATGAGACATGAGATCAAAATGATGGATCGATATAGTTAGTTATGTCTAATCTATGTATCTTCATGCGTTTACATACTGGCTGACGGGTTTGTCCAACATATTTCTTTTTACAAGTTATCAAATAAGTTACATTAGATGTTGTACAGTTAGTATGATAACACATCCTAAATGTTTCTTTGGTATTATGCTATTGAAATAAGTATTTGCATTAATGAAAGAACGGTGCAAACATCTGGGTCTATTATATTTAGTTGATTAACCATGACTTTTAAACATTTAACAACCGTAACTCATTTAGTATTGAAATATGCTAAAATTGTGAAATCTGACGTCAGAACCAACGTGCTTATCTCTCCAGTTATATTTTTCATTCCTAATACACGTACTTATATTTCATCTTCGCCTCATATTATTATTTATGCTCAGGTACATATGTTAAGGTCTTCCATTCAGCTTTATTTCATCACCGTGTTCCTTATGGAATATGTATACACTTACAAGACAACGTAGATACATATTTACCTATTCCTTCTGTAATTACATTTTTCCTCTCACTTCTGCTTCCATCATACTCTTCTTTATGCGATTTTAAAACTTTCTCGTATGTGCTACCAAATATAAGACTTTTCTGTTCTATACCAAACAGCGCCATCAATTCATATACAAAATAAAGTGCTCACAAATACCATTCAAAACAAACCATGCAGCAAACAATTATATGCAACAAACAAACTAAATTCCTTCCTTTTCACACATTGCATGCATATTGACCTCAGTTACAACATGTCACATGCCATTACTCTTGCGTCCTCTATTGGTACTTTTCTAACATACCAATTTTATTCTTCTTTCTTATTAACTCTAGTACGTCACAGCCACGCACGCGTACTATCCTTTACCCAGTGACGGTTCGCTAATACACTATAGTCTGTTTTCAAAAGAGCTATAATAAATCAACTATTTTGAAACTCGTATCAATATGGGAGCATAATGTCTGCTTCATATTTCGACTTGGATATGAATTGAGCAGGAAATGCACAACGCTCCAAGAAATATGAGCAGGGTCGGATTAAGACCTTTAGAGGCCCTAAGCACTGAAATGATTATGGTGGCCCCCCCCCCCCCGCATATATAATTCAAAATAAAACAATTCTAAACCGTAATTTCTAATCTTTTCGGTGCCTTTGCTTTTTCTCAGTCAAGGTTACATGTGCGATCTAGTTTCAGAAACAGACTATAGCGTATAAGCGCACTGTCGCTAGGGTTAATCCCAATTGGCAGTACATCCATAATATCAGCCGGCATAAAAGTATGCATCAAATTTTGCATGCAGATATCAGGCTTTAATTTGTATACTCATGCAATCATAAATGTACGTTCTGAGATTATGACTGCATGTATATTTCAAATGAATTTTTGATTGATGTTTTTGAAAATGAATATCTCTCCTCATTTGGAAGATTTTAATGCTGAATTTTAGCATAGCATTCTTTTGCATACGATAACGCACAATAAGCTATACGATTTCACCGATGAATTTTTTTTTACCTTTGTTAACACCAAATTTATAAGTGGACAGGTATAGAAATCATTAGAATTTAAGCGGACAAAGACTTATGCATTAAATTCTACACTTATGTCTCAGAAAATATAATTTAATAATTATCTTACTATGTGTGTTGCAGTTGCTACAATGTTGTCTTTGATTGATAAAGTTTAGATACCAAAGTATCCCATATTGTTACAGATCTGAATTGATGTTACCGTGATACGCAGTCCCACTGTTACAAAGACACCAAAGTCTCCCATATTGTTACAGATCTGAATTGATGCTACCGTGATACGCAGTCGCACTGTTACGAAGATACCAAAGTCTCCCATATTTTTACAGATCTGAATTGATGCTACCGTGATACGCAGTCCTACTGTTACAAAGATACCAAAGTCTCCCATATTGTTACAGATCTGAATTGATGCTACCGTGATACGCAGTCCCACTGTTACGAAGATACCAAAGTCTCCTATATTGTTATAGGTTTGAATTGATGCTACCGTGATACGCAGTACCACTATTACAAAGATACCAAAGTCTCCCATATTGTTATACGTTTGAACTGAAGCTAGCGTCGTACGCAGTACCACTGCTAGGAAAATACCAAATTCCTCGATATTGTTATATGTTTAAATTGATGCTAGCGTGGTACGCAGTAGTACTGTTAGTAAGATACCAAGGTCTCACATATTGTTTTAAGTTTAAATTGATGCTTGCCTGATATCCAGTAGTCTCCCATATTGTTATCGGTTTAAATTGATGCTAGCCTGATACCCAGTAGTCTCCCATATTGTTATCGGTTTAAATTGATGCTCGCATGATACCCAGTAGTCTCCCATATTGTTTTCGGTTTAAATTGATGCTCGCATGATACCCAGATGTCTCCCATATTGTTATCGGTTTAAATTGATGCTCGCATGATACCCAGTAGTCTCCCATATTGTTATCGGTTTAAATTGATGCTAGCCTGATACCCAGTAGTCTCCCATATTTTTATAGGTTTAAACTGATGCTACCGTGATACGCAGTATTACTGTTAGGAAGATACGAAAATCTCCCGTTTTGTTATAGTGTTAAATTGCAATAATACAAAGACCTTTCCTTCGTCCTACGTTATTGAATTGTAGTGAAATCACTAGGATCAGTAAAATAGAAAGATTTCAGTATGGGTTTTAAGAAAGATTTCAATATGGGTTTTAAGAAAGATTTCAATATGGGTTTTAAGAAAGATTTCAATATGGGTTTTAAGAAAGCTTTCAGTATGGGTTTTAAGAAAGATTTCAATATGGGTTTTAAAAAAGATTTCAATATGGGTTTTAATATCATATATGTATCGTTTGTGCCGATCGACTGAGATGACCCCAAATAGCAGAACATAAAGATTCAAATTGCTTTGTTTCACGAGCCGTTCCATGTCCACTCTGAATATGTATATTCTGTTGTTAGAATTATTAGCTGCATTTCTGGTTGAAAAGCTCAGTTCGTCTTTTCGAAGTTGTCATTATCCTTGTTTTTAACAATCATACAGTGGCATATATCCTAACTGAAACAAATGCTAACTGAATAGATTTGTCTGTGACTCATGGCCATGTTTTGGTGGTGTTTTGACCAAGAAAGCTTTTCACTTCGGTCAATATTTCAGCGTCTTGCCAATCTTGGTTATGACCGTGTGATATCGCTGGGGCCGCGTGATATCGCTGGTGCGACGAAAGGGCTCGTTGATAGGTGTATAAAAGGACAGACCATTTAAATTTCTTGGGGGAGGGTTTGGGGACCTGGGCCTTTTTCGACAAAATTCCGGCAACCAAATAGCTTGAAAAAAGAAATATTCTTGCACTGAGTTGTAGCAAATAAAAACCTATTATATCAATTATATTAGTCCCAACTGAACTGTCTGTCCCTAACAGTTTTCAAATTTTAAAACTGAAAACCCCTCTACATTGGGAGTGGAATCAGAAGGAGGGGTGGGGGTGGGGGATACTAATAATACGTGACAACGTGAATCATGGTTCCTTGATGCAGAAATCTCTTATGGTTCATTGTGTTACCATTGTTTACTGCCCCGGATGTCGACACGTTGGTCCTGGAATTTTGTTTAGTGTTTGATATATGGAGTTTTCATATTCGTATGTGTTTAGACCTATGTACAAGAGCTATTTTGTACATTATGAAGAAATTGAGGGTGGGGGTGGGGTAAAATCCAACGTTCATACTTCTGTGTAATGATTTTGTTTTGTTGTCGTACGAAGATTGTATATAAACAATACGAAGTTTACACAGTAATGTATACATTTGTGTGTCATGCATCATTTCAATCATAAACATTGATTTATATACATGTACTTCTTAATTACATTATTATGCACATAGTTTGATCGATTACGACAACAATTGACCGACTTGCGCTAATGTTTACTAAAGGGTGGGAGGAGGATTTACTTTTAAAATAATTATGACACGGATTATTGTGTAGAAAAACACATGATGAGAAGAACATCAATATAATATTATAACAGTCAAACAGTAACATCTTCCAATCAATATTGTTATCACATTATAAACACATTTTTTAAATATTGCTGATATATGTAAAAAGAAAACTACCAATTATCATTAGCCTTCTTTCACTGTGTATTTACCAAAAACAAGTTATGTTATCTAGAGGTCAGCAACGGTGATGGTCCATTTTTATGTTATTTTTTTTTTAAAATCACGGAATCTGTTTTAAAATTGTTTTTGGTACAAATCATTTTAATCTTTTAATTTTTTCTCCTAATGGGTCAATATTAAAATTGTCAGCAATAATTTACCTTACCAAGTATATTACCAGTCCGAGTGTCTCAACAACACAAACAATGGGGAGTGTCGTTTTTATGCATTATTCAAACGCAGGGACTGTTCTGAACAACTGAGTAAAATATGTACGCATTCTCCGCTGAAGAAGTTGTTTCATTTATTTTGTTGTTGTTGTTGTTGTTGTTGTAGTTGCAAGGGATCAAAATATCTGTTTTTAGCATTTATATGTCTCACTCAAGACTTCATCTTTTTAAGAGTCCCTTTAGTAACTTAGTTTGGTAACACCCACTTTATATTCTTCATTACAGGCATAGATAAGTGTATCTTACTGTGAACAGTTTTTCGAATCTTTCTGGTAGATTAAACGATACCCTCCATCCTTAAAAGTTATGTTATGACTGCATAATATCGTTGCTTTTAACCAAATCTGATTCGTGTATTTTAAAAGAAACAACCTTAAAGCTGTGAGAGGGCAATATGTTAACAGGCAGTGTGACTTCTACATATGACTGAAATTACGGACACAAAAAAACTTAATATCGTCATAGAAGAATATATCGGCAATGTTAAGATTTACATGAGTTTGGTATCAGTTTCATTTCAACTATAATCGCATGTATTTCCCATATTCTCTTATACAGTATTATCTCAGCATGAAAAAGAACTTATTTAAATCGAACATAATACTCACTTGTCAAGATGCGAATGTCACCCAACGTCTAAGACAGTAATTCTTCTCATTTAAGGTCAACATATTTCACGCATTATTTGGTAACAATGTAGACAGTGTAATTTGGAAACGTTAGCCCAAAGGCAAATTCAAAGCGGACGTAATTGAGAGCATCTGAATCGGACGTAAAAGAAAACACCACTGTTAGATCCATAGGAAAAATCAATATTTACGATATTATCTGTAATGACCTCCAAGTTGCATTGCATTGCTGGCCTCTCTCCAAAATCTGTCAATCTTTGGTACTTTTGCAAGGGAATGTTGGCTAAAGATTAACATCATCGGAAAAGAAATCGATCATCTTTATCATTTATGGACGACCTCATGCTAGGTACTTGCTTAGTTAGCATGACGCAGTAGTTACTTCTAATACTATTTTAGTTACGGCGGAAAACAATTTTAGTGCCGTATGGACAAGTTCTTTCAGATATTTATACCCGCTGTTCCGAGCATGCAATATTTTTGATAATTTTTCGTATTATGTCATAATATTGTATGCATTTATCCAGAGTCAGAATGTTCCCATGGTAACTTATTTTGTATCATCAATTCCGTTTCAAGAATCGTCGATAACCATGCGTCTCTTTCTTTCGAAGTTCACTTTGTTTTTAATTTTTCTTTTTCCTAATAAAGAGATATACTGAACAATTTGGCTCACTAATTTCAGCCAAATGTGTAATTAAACCTGTTGTTAGACAAAGGGACCTTTAAAGGATCTGTATGAACTGAGCATAAAAAAAAAGTTTGATTTATGTACGACCAATCTAATATACAGGTTTAAAGGTGAAGAAATGTTCGTGCATTTTGGTAGATGATGCCTTCAGCATATGAGAAGCGAAAACTAGTAGCTCTTCTGTATATTAAGTACACTCATCTTAAACATCATATGCACATGAACACATAGATACGTTCTGTACAATAAGTACACTCATCTTAAACATCATATGCACATGAACACATAGATACGTTCTGTATATTAAGTACACTCATCTTAAACACATGCACATGAACACATAGATACGTTCTGTATATAAGGTACACTCATCATAAACATCATATGCATATGAACACATAGATACGTTCTGTATATTAAGTACACTCATCTTAAACATCATATGCACATGAACACATAGATACGTTCTGTATATTAAGTACACTCATCTTAAACATATGCACATGAACACATAGATACGTTCTGTATATTAAGTACACTCATCATAAACATCATATGCATATGAACACATAGATACGTTCTGTATATATAGTACACTTAGCTTAAACATTGTATGCACACGAACTCACAGATGCGAATGATCAATAGATATGTTCTGTATATTAAGTAAACAAAGTTTGAACATCCATATGCACACGAACAAGCAGATTTTTATGAATAATAGATTCCTTCTGTACATTAAGGACTAAGGTTAAATATCATATGCACATGAACACACAGATATGAATGAACACTTATGCTTAAATTCATCATGCATGACAAATATAATATACATCAAAAAAGCATTGTTTCACACAAAATAATATTTTCAAATAGCATATTTTTACAAGCATTTCGTTTGCTGGTGTGGTATCTGTGAACTGCATAGTATAATGTCACACAAGATAATACATATAAAACAATTCGTGTTTTTTTTTAGTCTTAGCAAAACATGAAATGATACTGTTAATACATTTTTGAGAGACTTTAACACAGAAAGAAGATAAAAGACAGCAAAAAACATTGGTGAACGACTGATTTCAAGTCAATGTTCAAACGAATGCCTGCGTACACGAGAAAAAGTATAACACAGGCTACATTAAGGACAGTATTACTTGAGGAAAAGATATCTTTTTCGAAATCCAATAATTCACATTGCGTAAAATTGAGTGGCATGCCATATTGCCACGGAAAATACGAGCCGATACAGAGTCGGATACCTTGTTCATAAAATGTGTCTGTCTTTGGAAGAGTAATACAAGTGTTTGTATAGCTTCGTATGTATGCGTTATCCAATGTGTTTGTCATTGGTAAAGTAATAGAAGTGTTTGTATAGCTTCATATGTATGCGTTATCCAATGTGTTTGTCATTGGTAAAGTAATAGAAGTGTTTGTCTAGCGTTATCCAATGTGTTTGTCATTGGTAAAGTAATATAAGTATTTGTCTAGCTTCCTATGTATGCGTTATCCAATGTGTTTGTCATTGGTAAAGTAATATAAGTGTTTGTCTAGCTTCATATGTATGCGTTATCCAATGTGTTTCTCATTGGTAAAGTAATAGAAGTGTTTGTATAGCTTCGTATGTATGCGTTATCCAATGTGTTTGTCATTGGTAAAGTAATAGAAGTGTTTGTATAGCTTCATATGTATGCGTTATCCAATGTGTTTGTCATTGGTAAAGTAATAGAAGTGTTTGTCTAGCGCTATCCAATGTGTTTGTCGTTGGTAAAGTAATAGAAGTGTTTGTCTAGCTTCATATGTATGCGTTATCCAACGTGTTTGTCATTGGTAAAGTAATAGAAGTGTTTATATAGCTTCATATGTATGCGTTATCCAATGTGTTTGTCATTGGTAAAGTAATAGAAGTGTTTGTATAGCTTCATATGTATGCGTTATCCAATGTGTTTGTCATTGGTAAAGTAATAGAAGTGTTTGTTAAGCGCTATCCAATGTGTTTGTCATTGGTAAAGTAATAGAAGTGTTTGTATAGCTTCATATGTATGCGCTATCCAATGTGTTTGTCATTGGTAAAGTAATAAAAGTGTTTGTCTAGCTTCATATGTATGCGTTATCCAATGTGTTTGTCATTGGTAAAGTAATAGAAGTGTTTGTCTAGCGTTATCCAATGTGTTTGTCATTGGTAAAGTAATAGAAGTGTTTGTCTAGCTTCATATGTATGCGTTATCCAACGTGTTTGTCATTGGTAAAGTAATAGAAGTGTTTGTCTAGCTTCATATGTATGCGTTATCCAATGTGTTTGTCATTGGTAAAGTAATAGAAGTGTTTGTATAGCTTCATATGTATGCGTTATCCAATGTGTTTGTCATTGGTAAAGTAACAGAAGTGTTTGTATAGCTTCGTATGTATGCGTTATCCAATGTGTTTGTCATTGGTAAAGTAATAGAAGTGTTTGTATAGCTTCATATGTATGCGTTATCCAATGTGTTTGTCATTGGTAAAGTAATAGAAGTGTTTGTATAGCTTCGTATGTATGCGTTATCCAATGTGTTTGTCATTGATAAAGTAATAGAAGTGTTTGTCTAGCGCTATCCAATGTGTTTGTCACTGGTAAAGTAATAGAAGTGTTTGTATAACTTCATATGTATGCGTTATCCAATGTGTTTGTCATTGGTAAAGTAATAGAAGTGTTTGTATAGCTTCATATGTATGCGTTATCCAATGTGTTTGTCATTGGTAAAGTAATAGAAGTGTTTGTCTAGCGCTATCCAATGTGTTTGTCATTGGTAAAGTAATAGAAGTGTTTGTATAGCTTCATATGTATGCGTTATCCAATGTGTTTGTCATTGGTAAAGTAATAGAAGTGTTTGTCTAGCTTCCTATGTATGCACTACCCAATGTGTTTGTCATTGGTAAAGTAATAGAAGTGTTTGTATAGCTTCATATGTATGCGCTATCCAATGTGTTTGTCATTGGTAAAGTAATAAAAGTGTTTGTATAGCTTCATATGTATGCGTTATCCAATGTGTTTGTCATTGGTAAAGTAATAGAAGTGTTTGTCTAGCGCTATCCAATGTGTTTGTCGTTGGTAAAGTAATAGAAGTGTTTGTCTAGCTTCATATGTATGCGTTATCCAACGTGTTTGTCATTGGTAAAGTAATAGAAGTGTTTATATAGCTTCATATGTATGCGTTATCCAATGTGTTTGTCATTGGTAAAGTAATAGAAGTGTTTGTCTAGCGTTATCCAATGTGTTTGTCATTGGTAAAGTAATAAAAGTGTTTGTCTTGCTTCATATGTATGCGTTATCCAATGTGTTTGTCATTGGTAAAGTAATAGAAGTGTTTGTCTAGCTTCGTGTGTATGCGTTATCCAATGTGTTTGTCATTGGTAAAGTAATAGAAGTGTTTGTATAGCTTCATATGTATGCGTTATCCAATGTTTGTCATTGGTAAAGTAATAGAAGTGTTTGTCTAGCTTCATATTTATGCGCTATCCAATGTGTTTGTCATTGGTAAAGTAATAGAAGTGTTTGTCTAGCTTCGTATGTATGCACTTTCAAACGATTAATCTGACGTCACCACAATGCAACTGCCAATGTAAGTAATCTACATTGATCAATCATTTGGAGGCCGGAGGAAATGAAAAATATGTCGAAACACCAGTTACTCAGAGCCTAGATAATGGAGTTATAAAACTCGCTTCGCACTTTTACTGGAGTAGAATAAACTCGGGTTTATTTGTGAAAGTGTCTTGTTATTTTTAAAGTTAGATTTTTACGTTGGTTTTTATTTTACATTCGAAGTTTGTAGCAACAACAAAATCCAGGAAAATTCTTACTCCACGATAACCGTCTTTACTTGCTTATAAGTTAGATCCACTGCTAATTGCATAGATCCAGATCTGCCGTCGCATAAACCGCTTGCAGATCTGCGTCTATGCAGTTTGTTAGAAGAAATCAGTAAAACAAACAATACTGGCCCTGATATGCAGGCGCATGTTGCAAAGGCAGATCAGGGCCTATGATCTTTGCAGTTGGACTCCTCTTATAAATGAGTACAGACGGTAATAGTGAATCAACAGTATTTACCTATTCGATAACAATTGTATGTCTACCACTATGAGCTGAATCAAAGAAGTCCGAGTTATCTCCCCTTTATGTCTATTACACCAGCTTCTGGGTCCAGCATCTCTACCATTGTCAACGGCGACGGTACTAACTAATGTGTTACATAGTTATTATTAGTAGCTACAGAAGGTCAGTGTTATTTTCCTCTTTTCTTTGGTTTCATACTAATAAATCATTTTACTACTTTTCATACAAGTAGGCTTTTTGGGATACAATTTCTTAGATATCTCATGAAGGTGCTTATTGAAGAATGGCCCATTATATGTGTGCATGCTTTCTCTCTCTCTCTCTCTCTCTCTCTCTCTCTCTCTCTCTCTCTCTCTCTCTCTCTCTCTCTCTCTCTCTCTCACACGTCTTTTCTCATCCACCGGTTCATCAGAAGATCGTTATGCGACAAAATTATACAGGAGAGATACACATGATAATACGGTGCAGCAAGTCGGAAAAAAATAAAAAAATAAAAAAATGGCGAAACGCTTCGAGTTCTGGAGATCCCTTTTTTGAAGGCAAATAACACCAATAAAGTACAATTACAAACACATAAACGTAAACGAAATATGTATCGAGTACAGTTTTGTTACGGTGAAGCCAAAATTACAATCTCTAGCGTGGTAAAAAAAAAACAAAAAAAAAAAAACAAAAAAAAAAAAAACACCGCTTCCAATCAGATGCAAGATCACTTCATAAATACGAATAGGTCTCGCATATAATAAAACTGATACAGCACATTGTTCATATTAGCGTTTTTGCCGAGGTTGATTAAAACCAAATCATTAATACAGTCTTACGATTGGCAAGAAGCTCCACCAATCGTATGTAAGATCACCTCATTAATAAGCACAGATCTCGCTGATTATAAACCTCGTCATATATCTTGATGATATAAGCTTATTTATCAAGTTTGATCAAAAGTATGACCTGAAATAGAGTCATTAACGTGTTGACAAACTCAACCAATCAGATGTAAAATCATTTCACTCAACCAATCAGATGTCAAATCATTTCACTCAACCAATCAGATGTAAAATCATTTCACTAATATGCAAGGATCTTCCTCGTAATTGTATTTATCCGAAAACTTGATGGTTTAAGCCTGTTTACCAAGTCTGATAAAAATCGGAGCAGAAATACAGTCTCTAGACTGGTAACAGGATCAGCCAATCCCGTCAAGATCATCTCATGAGTAGGCGTGGATCCAACGCATGATCGAACTCCTGTAAGATCTTGATCATATAAGGCTATAGTCAAACTTTTATTAAAATCAGAGCAAATATATGCTTTTCAAAGTGATGACAAGCTCAGCAAATCAGTTGCAAAATCATCACATTACGATACGTGGATCTCGCTCATTATTGAACCCGTCCAAGATAGTATTGATGTAAACCAGTTATACCTAGTTTGATATAACAAATAGGATCAGATTTATGGCTCCCAGAGCGATAACAAGCTCAGCCAATACTATCCAATATCACCTCATTAATCTGTGTGGATCTCTCTCAAAATCGAATTCATCCAAGATCTTCATGATATAAGCACATATTTCAAGTTGCATGAAATTCAAATCAGAAATATGGTTTGCAGTTTGGTAGTTAAACAGATGTACGATCGCCTAATTATTATGTGTGTATATCGCTCATGATCAAATTTGTTAAAGGATTTTATTTTTAAACATATATTCTAAGTTTAATCAAATAATAATAATAATAATAATAATAATAATAAGAAGAAGAAGAAGAAGAAGAAGAAAAATAAAAATAATAATAAATACGGCCTCCAGAGTGCCAACAAGCTCAGGATATCATATTCAAGATCACATCATTAATATGCGTGGATCTCACTCATCAAATGTTTTCCGAGATCTTGACGACATAAGCGTCTATTTCAAGTCTGATCAAAATCGGATTAGAAATATGGCTTTAAGATTGGTAACATCTCAGCCAGTCAGACGCAAGATCACATCAATTAATATGCATTTTCAAACAGTCCCAGATCTTGATGACATAAACCAATATACCAAGCTTGATCAAAATCGGATGAAAAACATTGGTAACAAGCAAATGTTGACTGACGAACGACGGACGCTTGGCCATACCATAAGCTAACTTGGCGTTACGACTAGCTGAGCTAACAAAAGGTCCTCGGTCAAAGAGTAGTGGAGTACTGGAATAGTTTCCCCAATCATATATCACAGGCACCCTCGACCAGCTGAGCTAAAAAAAGGACCTCAGTCATAGAGTAGCGGAGTACTGGAATAGTTTCCCTAATCTCATCTCTCAGGCACCCTCGACCAGATGACTTAAAAGTGTCCTCCGTCATAGAGTAGTGGAGTCCTTGAATAGTTTCCCTAATCACATATCACAGGCAGCTTCGACCAACTGAGCTAAAACAAAGTCATCAGTCACAGAGTAGCGGAGTACTGGACTAGTTTCCCACAGCACATCTCACAGGCACCCACGACCAGCTGAGTTAAACATGTCATCAGTCACAAAGCAGCGGAGTCACTGAATTGTTTACGTAATCACATAGCACAGGAACCCTCGACAAGCTGAGCTAAATACAGATACAAATACATGTAAATACAAATATCTGGTCAAGAAATCCCTTTATATTTAATGCCGTTTGCTTTTAATAAGCAACTCGAAAAGCATGTCTCTTGTATTCAGACAGGGAACATTTTTAAAAACAAAATGCGAATAGAAGCTTTATGTTTACATGGACATTTTCCATATTCAATCCTCAGATCTGTCTAAGTTGTATGAATCTGTCGAATACATTGGACACTATGTACTCCTATGTCAAATTATAGCACTGACTTTGTACCCTTATGTCTAATGCGTAGCACTATGTACCCTTATGTCTAAAGGGTAGCACATGTACCCTTATGTCTAAAGGGTAGCACTATGTACCCTTATGTGTAAAGTGTAGCATTATGTACTTTATGTCTAAAGTGTTGCACTGACTATGTACCCTTATCTTTAAAGCGTATAACTATGTACCCTTGTGTCTAAAGTGTAGCACTATGTACCTTTATGTCTAAAGTCTAGCACTATGTACCTTTATGTCTAAAGTGTTGCACTGACTATGTAACCTTATCTCTAAAGCGTAGAACTATGTACCCGTATGTCTAAAGTGTAGCACTATGTACCTTTATGTCTAAAGTATAACACTATGTACCCTTATGTCCAAAGTGTAGCATTATGCACTCTTATATCTAAAGTGTAGCACTCAATATGTACCATTATGTCTAAAGTGTAGCACTATATACTCCTATGTCTCTAGTATAGCACTGAATATGTACCATTATGTCTAATGTGCAGCACATGTACCCTTATGTCTAAAGTGTAGCACTATGCACCTTTATGTCTAAAGTGTAGCACTATATACCCTTATGCCCAAGTGTAGCACTATGCACTCTTATGTCGAAAGTGTAGCACTGAATATGTACCATTATGTCTAAAGTGTAGCACTATGTACTCCTATGTCTAAAGTGTAGCACTGAATATGTACCATTATGTCTAAAGTGTATCACTATGCACTCTTATGTCTAAAGTGTAGCACTGAATATGTACCATTATGTCTAAAGTGTATCACTATGTACTCTTGTGTCTAAAGTGTAGCACTTAATATGTACCATTATGTCTAAAGGGTAGTACTATGTACTCTTATGTCTAAAGTGTAGCACTGAATATGTACCATTATGTCTAAAGTGTAGCACTATATACGCTTATGTCCAAAGTGTAGCACTATGCACTCTTATGTCTAAAGTGTAGCACTGATTATGTACCATTATGTCTAAAGTGTAGCACTATGCACTCTTATGTCTCAAGTGTAGCACTGAATATGTACCATTATGTCCAAAGTGTAGCACTATGTACTCTTATATCTCAAGTATATCACTGACTAAGTTATGATGTTAAATATTCCCAATTTACTTGCATTATTTGTCATATCTCAGTATGGATGATGGACGGTATGTACAGCGTGCTGGCATAAGAGATCCTTTAAACTTATGTACAGCGTACTGGCATAAGAGATCCCATAAACTTATATACAGCGTACTGGCATAAGAAATCCCATAAACTTATGTACAGCATACTGGGATAAGAGATCCCATAAACTTATGTACAGCATACTGGGATAAGAGATCCCATAAACTTATGTACAACGTACTGGCATAAGAGATCTTATTAACTTCTTTAGTAATTGATATATTTTGAAATGACTCATCTGACAGATGTAAGTGAAATCTCCACACATTTCTTAATATTTTGCATGAACATGAAAGTAGTTTCGGCATATAAACCCAATTTTCGTTTGCTCTTGTTGTTTTTAAGTATTAAATGGGTTATTTTAAAACGGCATTTAATTTTTTTTAAGAATACTTTTGAACACTTGAATTCCCTTCGGCCTCTATAAAGACTAGTTTTGGGTCAAAATTTGTATTTGATATTCGCAGTACTTTTTTCACCCGTGCATGTTCAAAATTATATTATGACTTTACTTAGCAAAAATGATATTGGAATCGCGTAATATTTAATAGATGGGGCAGTTATATCCAACAGGCGATACAATTGGCAGATGTTGTGTTGTCTATCAAAGAGAGTGAATTATAATATAAGTATATGGGAATCTGAAAAGTGGAAAGTCATTTATGGCTACATACCCTATCTATCTACCTACACACACACACACACACACACACACACACACACACACACACACACACACACACACACATATATATATATATATATATATATATATATATATATATATATATATATATATATATATATCAACATATCTATATATCTATCTACCAACCTATATACCTATGTATCTATCCTTCTATTCATATCTGTATATATGTATTTTCCCATTTGCCTGCATATTGTGCTTTTCTGCTTTATATTCGGTGGAAACAGGTCTTTCAGCAAATGTTTTTATATGTTGAATTTGTACTCCGATTATAAAGTAAAACATTTCTTGTCCATCATCTTCCTATCGATTTTTTCTATTTATCCACCTACCTACCTATCTATCCGCCATCTATCTGTCTACCTCATACATATCTAACCATCTCTCTGTCTATATACGACCCATCTGTCTTATCTATCCGCCATCTATCTGTCTACCTCATACATATCTAACCATCTCTCTGTCTATATACGACCCATCTGTCTTATCTATCCGCCATCTATCTGTCTACCTCATACATATCTAACCATCTCTCTGTCTATCTACGACCCATCTGTCTTATCTATCCTCCATCTATCTGTCTACCTCATACATATCTAACCATCTCTCTATCTATCTACGACCCATCTGTCTTATCTATCCGCCATCTATCTGTCTACCTCATACATATCTAACCATCTCTCTGTCTATCTACGACCCATCTGTCTTATCTATCCGCCATCTATCTGTCTACCTCATACATATCTAACCATCTCTCTGTCTATCTACGACCCATCTGTCTTATCTATCCGCCATCTATCTGTCTACCTCATACATATCTAACCATCTCTATATCTATCTACGACCCATCTGTCTTATCTATCCGCCATCAATCTGTCTACCTCATACATATCTAACCATCTCTATATCTATCTACGACCCATCTGTCTTATCTATCGACCATCTATCTGTCTACCTCATACATATCTAACCATCTCTATATCTATCTACGACCCATCTGTCTTATCTATCCACCATCAATCTGTCTACCTCATACATATCTAACCATCTCTATATCTTTCTACGACCCATCTGTCTTATCTATCCGCCATCTATCTGTCTACCTCATACATATCTAACCATCTCTCTGTCTATCTACGACCCATCTGTCTTATCTATCCGCCATCTATCTGTCTACCTCATACATATCTAACCATCTCTATATCTATCTACGACCCATCTGTCTTATCTATCCACCATCAATCTGTCTACCTCATACATATCTAACCATCTCTATATCTATCTACGACCCATCTGTCTTATCTATCAACCATCAATCTGTCTACCTCATACATATCTAACCATCTCTATATCTATCTACGACCCATCTGTCTTATCTATCCGCCATCTATCTGTCTACCTCATACACATCTAACATCTCTCTGTCTATCTACGACCCAACTGTCTTATCTATCTACCATCAATCTGTCTACCTCATACATATCTAACCATCTCTCTGTCTATCTACGACCCATCTGTCTTATCTATCCGCCATCTATCTGTCAACCTCATACATATCTAACCATCTCTCTGTCTTTCTACGACCCAACTGTCTTATCTATCCACCATCTATCTGTCTACCTCATACATATCTAACCATCTCTCTGTCTATCTACGACCCATCTGTCTTATCTATCCGCCATCAATCTGTCTACCTCATATATATCTAACCATCTCTATATCTATCTACGATCCATCTGTCTTATCTATCCACCATCAATCTGTCTACCTCATACATATCTAACCATCTCTCTGTCTATCTACGACCCATCTGTCTTATTAATCCACCATCTATCTGTCTACCTCATACATATCTAACCATCTCTATATCTATCTACGACCCATCTGTCTTATCTATCCGCCATCTATCTGTCTACCTCATACATATCTAACATCTCTCTGTCTATCTACGACCCAACTGTCTTATCTATCTACCATCAATCTGTCTACCTCATACATATCTAACCATCTCTCTGTCTATCTACGACCCATCTGTCTTATCTATCCACCATCAATCTGTCTACCTCATACATATCTAACCATCTCTCTGTCTATCTACGACTCATCTGTCTTATTTATCCACCATCTATCTGTCTACCTCATACATATCTAACCATCTCTATATCTTTCTATGACCCATCTGTCTTATCTATCCACCATCAATCTGTCTACCTCATACATATCTAACCATCTCTATATCTATCTACGACCCATCTGTCTTATCTATCCACCATCAATCTGTCTACCTCATACATATCTAACCATCTCTATATCTATCTACGACCCATCTGTCTTATCTATCCACCATCTATGTGTCTACCTCATACATATCTAACCATCTCTATATCTATCTACGACCCATTTGTCTTATCTATCCACCATCAATCTGTCTACCTCATACATATCTAACCATCTCTATATCTATCTACGACCCATCTGTCTTATCTATCCACCATCAATCTGTCTACCTCATACATATCTAACCATCTCTATATCTATCTACGACCCATCTGTCTTATCTATCCGCCATCTATCTGTCTACCTCATACATATCTAACCATCTCTATATCTATCTACGACCCATCTGTCTTATCTATCCGCCATCTATCTGTCTACCTCATACATATCTAACCATCTCTATATCTATCTACGACCCATCTGTCTTATCTATCGACCATCTATCTGTCTACCTCATACATATCTAACCATCTCTATGTCTACCTCATATATATATATCTAACCATCAATCTGTCTACCTCATACATATCTAACCATCTCTCTGTCTACCTCATACATATCTAACCATCTCTCTGTCTACCTCATACATATCTAACCATCAATCTGTCTACATCATCCATATCTAACCATCAATCTGTCTACCTCATACATATCTAACCATCTCTCTGTCTACCTCATGCATATCTAACCATCTCTCTGTCTACCTCATACATATCTAACCATCTCTATATCTATTTACGACCCAACTATCCACAACCTACCTATTTCTTTTTATCTACCACTTACTTATATATCCAACACATACCTACTTATCTATCCAACACATACCTACTTACTTAGGCCACACACACAAAATACGTGTGTTTCCTATTGCGCTGGTTTTTAAATTAGGGTAGGCAGGTAGGCATTTTTTTTTCTTTTTTTTAAAAAAACATTATATATAAATCAAATAATATTTAAAGCGCTTCAAAGTACCAGGCAAAACCGGCTCATTTAGATGCAAAAATCAATTTCGGCAATGTGATTTTGTTTATAATATAAAAAATTTAAAATTTTTTAAAAAAACATTGGGGGTGGGGGTGGGGGAGTGGTAGGGTCGGCAACGTGGAACAGAGACGGTCGGCCGACCGGAAACACATTTTTTTTGCCTTATATATCTATCAACCACCTATCTGTCTATCTCTGTCTCTGACTGTCTCTGCGTATGCCTGCATCATCATAAGTTTTTTTTCTCACTCTGTCACAATTGTACATTAAGAGAAAGCAAACAACATTCAAACAATGTCATTATAAATTCAAGGTAAGACGGAAGCACTCACACTAACAGAGCAAAAACGTTCCACGTTCATGACAGTGAAATTCAAGGGAAAAAACTCGAACTTCCGACCGAAGTTGGTGACCTAATCATGGATCGGTCGAAAAGTTTACAGCCTGTAAAGAAAAGAAACAACGGAGTTTTACAAACGGGAAATGCTGAGAACGTCATCAAGGAATAAAGTTTTATGGTAAGGAATCATTATGTATTGATCCTTAAAAAAATAACCCCAAAAAACAAACTAAAACGGGTGTCATTAGTGCAACTACCGGGTTCATGAGGGTCTTTCACCTACCCACCTACATACTAAGGAATACTAAGGACGTTAGGTGTAATCTGTTTAACTGGTTATCGTTATGCAAAGAATAAAGTGTGTTGTATATGATAAAGAATCAGCCTGGTTAAACTTTTATATATTGTCTGGCATCATAACAGTGTACCATCTCGCGACCATTATATATATGCTCGTAAATCTGATTTGTGAATCTTAACGTCTTTCAGTTAGCTCCCTTTATCATGTATATGCAACACGCAAGCCAATACTACACTTCATGTGTACCCGGACTCGGACGGGGTTGGCGATTGAGTTGGTTGATCTTTTATGATAAACCTAATAAAGGTCACTTTCTTATTAAAGTTAAAATAAAATGTAGACTGTGTTGCTGAATAATAAATCCTTCTGCCTTTTACACTAACAAAAAGTATTAGATTAAGTTTTGAAATGATAAGGGATGAGATGTCCAATTTATGGACACTTGGCAGTTTTGTTGATGGAATCATGTGCTTCAAAAAATGTGAGAAATATAAGAGAAGAAAGAACCGAAAATTGCATATTTTTTTTTTCAAGCCCGTCTTTTATTTCTTCATCAATAGATGTATTGACACAACACTCGCAATGTTGCTTTCAATGCATTGAAGAGTTCCAAAAGTCAGAGGTCATTCGGAGTAAAACACTGTCCATATAGAAGGAATTTTGATGGATAAATGCGTAAATAATGCAGATTTTTAGTATGTTATATAAAAGTTTATGCCTACTGTAAATTGAGACCAAATAGATTTTGAATTTTTTTTCTTAAATAACCTTTTCTGATAAATGTGAATGAACAACCCATTGATTTGTTGAACATAATGTTATTCTACCCCAAATGACCTCTGACCTTACACAAAGGGACATCACTTGTACAAAGAGGAAATAGGTCTGTTTCCTCCTATATTCATAAAATTCTTCCTTTTTCAAATGGAGGGGAGAATTTCACCCTAAATTTTTCAGTTTCAGAATAGACCCTGCATAGGATTCCTTAGAAAAAAATATGATTTATCTGTCAGATTTAAGGTATATGTCTGACTGCAGCAGTTTGTCTTGTATGACACAGAGAATAAAATATACATGTTAGTAACACTTAGGTTATTGTTGGTAAGTTGGAATTCCAAAAATATTAATATTAATGATAAATAAATAAATAGTATCAAGAGGCAGAAAAAGAAAGGAATAATAATAATAATAATAAAAATTATAATAATGATATACTTAATTGTGATATATAGAATATTATTGGCCAGTTTTCTTTAATATTTTTTCATTTCTATGTTTTCATGTGACAAATATATCCTTATATTTTCACATGTAAAAATACACGATTTTCTATCATGCCATGCGATGCTTGATTTTGTATGCCTACAGAAGTAATACATGTAGCAAGAAAAACAAGCACTTTGTGAGCTAGAACAAATAAATGGAAATCACATTACCATTTAGACACGGAAATTATTTATTGTTGAAGAAATTTGACTCTATGCCATTTGCATCTTTAGTATTAAGTTATTTCCCCTTACTACCTTGACAGCAGTGATAAACACACTGTGATGCATTGCTGAATTGGACCTGTTCTGTGGAGTGAAATAGTTTACAAAATGAGAAAAATGTATTTTAGTACAACAGATTAGATACAACAGATCAGATCATCCCAATCATAATGTGCTTTACTACAACAGATCAGATCATCCCAATCATAAAGTACTTTACTACAACAGATCAGATCATCCCAATCATAATGTGCTTTACTACAACAGATCAGATCATCCCAATCATAATGTGCTTTACTACAACAGATCAGATCATCCCAATCATAATGTACTTTACTACGACAGATCAGATCATCCTAATCATAATGTACTTTACTACAACAGATTAGATCATCCCAATCATAATGTGCTTTACTACAACAGATCAGATCATCCCAATCATAATGTACTTTACTACAACAGATCAGATCATCCCAATCCTATCGCTCTCTTAAGTCACTGGTATTTATATAATCAGCCTATGAATAGGTTGAAAGCGATGTGAATTTATGAAAAGGGGGGTTCGGGTGCTGTAGTGAAAAGTTAGTTTAATCTTCTATGCTTTGATTCAGGAGCTAAAAGAAACTTTTCTTTTCGTGCATAAATACTGGATATATTTCATCTTGTGCTACAAAAAACAATATATTTTAACTCATGGCTTTGCCACTCATTAAAATGTCATGGTTTGGGTAACACATGATGAAATATATCTGGTATTAAAATAGGCAAAGAACATATCCTCTATTTATTATAATTATTATTATTATTGTTTTTTTCATTATTATTAGTAGCTAATAATAATAATACAGTAATAATAATAATTATAATAGGGAATATTTTTTTATTATTATTATTATTATTATTAGCTCTACTGGTCATAGACCAGAAAAACGTATGGAATGGCCTGTTGTCTATCATCTGATGTCCATTTTCCTTCCATCTGTTAGCACAAGTTTGTTATTGCTACTCGTCTAACACTACTTGGACAATTGCCATGAAACATTATACAGATTCTTACCCTGGTCCCAAATGAAAATGGTGCTGACCAGAAATTCGGAATGGTTGGAGCAGTGGCCATCTTGAAAATCTTGTTATTGCTACCCCTCCTGAATGGATGGTCATATGAACATGGGGTTTTCACTAAAAGACTTCTTGTGATATCTAGTTGGTCCTAAATGAATATAACAATGATCTGATGTCCACTATTGCAACCACAGCAGCCATATTGAAAATCTACTTATCTCTACTCCTCCTGAACCGAAAGTCATATTAACATGGGCTTTCCTCCAGAAGACTTCTTATGATATATAGTCACTTAAGTCAGTCCTAAAAAAATAAAATGGTGTCACTCAGACATCCAAGAAGGCTGAAACAGTGACCATCTTGAAAATCTTGATTTTGCTGCTTCTCCTGAAAAGATGGTCATATCAGAATGGGGTTTTAACAAAAAGAGTCCTGATGTTGTTTAGTTGGTCCTAAATGAAAATGGTGCTTATCTGATGTCCAATATGGCCACAATGGCGGCCATCTTCAAAATCTTGTAATTGTTGCTCCTCCTGAATTTTAATTGATATCAACATGGGATTTTTACCAGAAAACTTCTTATAATGTCTGGCTGGTCCCAAATACAAATGGAGCTGATCTGAACCAGAATGTTCGCCACAGTGGCCATCTTGAAAATCTTGTTATCGCTACTCCCCCTTGACAGATGGTCATATCGACATCAGGCTTTCACCAATATATTTCCTGTGATATCTAGTTCGACTTAAATGAAAATCATACCATTCTGACATTCGATATGGCCACCATTGCTGCTATCTTGAAAATCTTGTTATCACTACTCCTTCTCAACGGAAAGCCATATCAACATGGGGTTTCCACCAGAAGATTCATTATGCTATCTAGTTGGTTCTACATTAAAATGGTATCAATCTTACTGCCAATATGGCTGCCATGGTGGCCATTTTGAAAATCTTGTTATTACTGATTCTTCTAGATGGATAGTCATATCAGTATGTTTTTTTTTTTTTTAATGAAAAGACTTATTATAATGTCTAGTTGACCCTGAATGAAAATGGTGCTGATTTGACATCCAAAATGGCACCATGGCAGCTCTCTTGAAAATCTTGTTATCATTACTGTTCCTGAAGTGATGGTCATATTGACATGGGGTTTTCACCATTAGGACTTCTAATGATGTCTAGCTGGTATTAAATGAAGATAGTGCCAATGTTGTATCCAATTTGAAAATCGTGTTATTGCTCCAAAATATTATAGATGGTTTCAACACTCAGCAGTTAAAAAGAGGAAATGGTCTTATCTTGAATTCCTGAAAATTATTTTCAGCCAGAAGAGCATCAGTCCCTTTTCGAGACTCTTGTTACTATCCCCGCACTTTCAAAGAAGGGTGATATTGTGATAATTCTGTACATATCATATGTACATTTATATATATAGTCATGTGTGTAATATCATTGAACTCCTCCTTCACCACTACAGATAAACACATGCAACTTCAGGGTTCACCGGGACTCCGAAATCCGCGTAAAAATTACGCGTACTTTTACCTTTGGACGCATGAACATTTCAAAAGCCGAGTCCTCGGTACGCAAGTTTTTTTTTCGTTTGTTGTTTTTGTTTGTTTTTTTTTTTTTTTTTGGCGAACTTCTCATTTATTTCATCCGTTTCTACAGAGCAACTATCAGTCATGTAGTGGTGCAGGTTATTAAACAAAATTCAAGTTATTGTAGAGAGATTAGGTGAAGCCGCATTGGTTAAATCTTAGCAGACAAAGAGATCAAGCTTCCTGTTAATCAATTTCCGGGGCTTAATTATCGTTTTAATCAGAAGACTATGCACGCGAGTGTGCCTTATCACCTCGCTTTAATAAGCGTCACTCGGCATACTTTTAATCCATCGTACTTTAGATCCTTGCGCGATGTTTGGAACACTTATATTTTATCATGTACCGTATTTAGCAAGATAGTGCCATGATTTTGGGACATATTTTGTTTGTCGGATGAATGCCATCTCATGGTAATGGTCATAAATCGTCTTCCAAATCAACTGCTTTTCTGTGTCATGTACAGATATGTTTTCGTTTTCGAGTGATTATCATGTGTACTCCTCCGATTGCAGCTTTACATATTTTCTTTGGTGCCAAGCGCAAGGCTGCAGATGAGCCTGATTCTCTCGAAACTGGCCAACAGAAAGAAGTTAATGCATCTAGTTTTGATAAAAAAAAAAAAAAAAAAAAAAAAAACAAACAAAAAATCAAAACAGAACGTCAAAGAGACTGAGAGATTCATGGAATGAATCATGGTAGAGAACATTTGCATGGGCCGCAAAACAAAACAAAACAAAAATGTTTGTTTAAGAAAAAAGTGAATGTAGTTTTCTGTGCTGTGTTACTTAAAGATGTAATGAAAACAAGTGAAGGGAGTATGGTCATTTGTTGCTTCTTCCAGTGTCTTGGCAAATTTATTGATTTGAAATGGAATTAAGCTAATGAAATAAATTAATATAGAAAATAAACTGTTATCTCTTCTTTGATTCCTTCTAGCTGTTGCATAAGAGACAATCACAATTATCGCTGTTCTCAATTGCCTTAGTTTTTGATTCTTTTACTGTAATACTAAATATTTCACAATGAATGAACATCGGCAATCTGATGACATATATTGGTGACACAACAATACGCGCATAATGTTTTGAATTTTTGCAAGGGAAATGAAAGTATTATTTTTATGATTCCCATTTTTAGGGCTGGGACTCCAACTTTTTTCAAGGATGGAGTCTTGGACTGCAACTTTCAAAATCTTATGGAAAATCCTGAAACTTGCTGTGTTTGTAGATTGTGCCAACATGTTTGGAATTTTTATCATACCCCTGAGGTTAACGTTGTGGGCTACGGGTGATGTTAGATACATTTCAATAACTACTGAGTTGCATGTCTCACATATCTAAGAATCGGCTTATGTGATAATGATCCAAGTGTCAACATATTTGAGACTGGGGCCCCTGGGTGATGCCCCTATGTTAATACCCACTTCAAAGAATTTAGCCCTTGGGTCATAGCATACAAGCTATTAAAATCCCCACCCTATTTCCATTTTATACACTTGACGAGCATGAAAAGACAAATTAATAAATGTAACTGACTTTGACCCAGGGATCCATCCCTACCCCCAGGGACAACTGGATCCATCCCTACACCCAGGGACTTATCCCCAGGTCATAACTAGGGATTTATTGAGCCCTCCACCTTATAACTTACATACGCTTACTTGGCATGAAACAAATATATAAGCTACTCAGATTGACCCCTGGATCAATCTTACCCCAAGGTACTTAACCTCTGGGTCATAGATTGAGAACTATCAAGATCCCCACCCTATAACCATTTGCATACTTGCTTGGCATGAAAAGACAAATGCACATACCCAGATGACATTTGTTCCTGTAGTATTCCTTACCCACAGGGTCTTACCCAAGAGGCTCATCTTGACAAGTACTAAACCCTCAATGCAAAAGAAGGTTGATGTGACCAATATTATATGTTTCAGTTACTGTTTAATTGTTTTGTTGTTTTTTTTTTTGGTTTGATTTTTTTTTTTGGTGGGGGCGGGGGGTTAAAGTATTTATTGGTTCTATTTATGTTATGAAACTTGATAATATGATGCATCTCCAAGAGGTCTCCGCTGTAGGCAATTAAGGTGATTACTCATGAATCAACTATGCTTAGGCAATTAAGGTGATTACTCATGAATAAACTCTGCTTGTAATACTGACTGTCACTCCAAGCTTTCTCAAAGCCTGAGACTTCCACCCAGAAAAATCAGCATACTGGAGGTTATATTGTGTCTATTGGAAGTTAAGTTCTCAAAATGTAAAGATGAAACATGCAAGAAATAAACACAAAAAACAAAGACACAAGAAAAGGAGCCACCAGTTCCTTGTCAAAATCGCTTTTGTCTGAAGTTTATTTTTGGTACGACACTTTTAGTGTTTACAGTGACTGCTAGAGACTACTAAAAGCTTCGAAGATTTGAGCTATCTATACTCTGGTTTCAAACGGCTATGTATACAAAATTTATCAGTAGGTCATATACTACTATTGGGTCAGATTTTTTACCAGTCAGTTACTAAACTAAATTCCGACTGGTGATCATCTTCAAAATGGCGACCATCTTGATTTTTTTGCTTCAAATGGCCCCATACCCAGAACTTATGAATAGGTCAGATTATATTGGTGTGCCAGATTCCATGCTTTTAACCTCATACTCACAATTGTTTGACCATTCTGCAGAACTAATTCCTTGTAAAGCAAGGAACGAGGCTTTCCCGGAATCTGGAAAAGTGATTTGATTGGCTGATGAGATGAAATGACATAATACCTCAGTTTTGATGCTGAGATGACGTCATTTTTCGTATAAACATGTACAGTTTTTTCATCGGCTAATTGATACACGCTTCCTGCACCGGCGTCAGTATACAAAGTGATTGTTTATTGACATACTACAGCGGCCAACATGAAAATCGTAGCAGTATTCCTCCAGAATAGATGGATATATCGACATGGGATTTTCAATAAAACAACTTCTTATTGCCCCTTAGACAGCCAATATGGTCATCATGGGGGCCATCTTGAAAATGGTATTATTGCTACTCCTCCTGAACGACATCGTATGATGCGTAATTGATCAAAAATGAAAATGTTGCTGATCTTTCATCCACTGTATCCATCTTCAAAATCATGTTATCACTTATGAATGTCAGAGATGATTTCAACACTCAGCAGTTAAAAAGAAGAAGCTGTCTTATCATGGATTCCTGGAAATTATTTTCAGCCAGTATAACGTCTGTTCTTTCGAGGACTTTTGTTTACTGTGGAAATATATTTAACTTTTTTAAAAGTCTTATATTTTTTCTAGGAATTTCTTTGTCCAGATATGGTATTAGTTAATTTGTTTTCTAGGACATAGTGTCTTCTGAAATCGTTATTATTTATTTTCGGTGCTCTTTTTCGAAGGAAAAACAGGGGATTATAAGATTGTGTCCTTCTATGCAACAACAAAATAGTCATTAGTTCGTTTTTGCCTTAGCGCGCGTGATGATTCACAATTCACAAAACGTGAGAAATAAACGTGAAACCTTGAGATATGATTAGCGTGTGTTGTTCAGGTGGATAAGTTGCTTATAGTTTTTATCAAATGAAGAGTAATACTGGCTGGGTTTGGTTAATGGGGATGGTGAGACGGGAGTAGGGGTAGTGAATTTTTTAGAAAAATATGCGGAAGATTTTAATTTGCTCTGTCTTCATGTTTGAAAAGATATAGGACTCTTAAAACACAAAACTGGTTTATAGTACAGGAAATCATATCAGTATTTTAAAGCCAATTTTAAAGCCAAAAGTTCGTGTAAATAAAAAAAAAATTATTAATATCCCGTGATTATAATCTATTAATTGAGTTCAGTCGTTTATCTTAAAAGGGTTCTTTTAATTATTAAATACTGTATGCAATACAACTCGATATAAATAGTTTTCTAATAGATGCCCATTATGTCCATAAGGGAATGGAACATTATTATTATTATTATTATTTGCAGATTTCGACGGCAACTTCAAAGAATGATTGGCGTGAGAAATATCCTCGACAATGGATAGTCTCAGAATTCAGCAAAGTGTCATTCATAGACATATAGATCGTGAAACTGTTTTTTTTTACACTGACAGCAAACATTGCAAATATGTTACAATGATCACCTGTGGACACAGTACACAGCTGTTAACAGACTTTCGACTATTAGAGGACTACATGACATTCATGCCGCTCGTTTAATTTTATCACTGTTGGCACCCAGAAGTCCATATAGAAAAAATGCCGTTTTTCAAGAAATGTAATCAAGACTGCTTACAACTTACAGAAACTAACATTTTGCATTTCTTATATTGTTGAAAGACGCGGACGTCTGATTGAAGATTTGGAAATGGAAGAAACAATTGCACCTGATAATTTAGTCATTGCTACAACAACGTGGCACACTCCAGTTCTGAGTGAAATTCCATTCTTTGCTGGTCAGATATTAAAAGTTCTTGCTCCAGCGGCTTCCAATAAATCGATGTTTATGGCAGAGGACGGATATGGAATTCGAGGTAACATACCGAGAGATAAGATCCGGAGAGTCCAGGATGCAGTGGATGAAGATTTGTTTCTCATTGACTGCAATAGAGTGATTGCAGAGAAGATGTTAGGTCATCGAGAAAATGGGACCTTTCTTGTAAGACAAAATCCACAGGCGCCCAACCTAATTGTTATTAGTGCAAAATTCGATGGTATTTTTCATTTTAGATTACAAAAGGATGGCACAGAATTATCTCTGTTCCAGAAAAAGTTTCGATCCATTCCTGATCTCGTATTATTCTGTTCAGCAGAGCCTGTCCTTCAAGGCAATGTACTGAAGTGTTGGTTAAAAGCTGCAAACCACCCACTTCCAGACGTAGCATGTCCCATAGTTAGCAGAGAGACATTTAGGTCCCGCATCATTGCTGGGCAAATGATGAAAGCAATAAAATCCTATAATAACGCAGATTCCCGGTGTCTGAGTGTAAATGAAAACAGTATATACGAAATTCTCAGGGGATGCAAAGATCCTAAGTGGTTGATCGCTAGGGATTCTGAGGGAGAAGAGGGATATGTTCCATTAATTTGTTTGGAATCATGCATTCCCGAGTGGTTTCATGGACGTCTGGACAGGGAAAAGGCAGAACAGCTACTCTACCAGACGGGAAGAGATGGGACATTTCTTGTTCGAGAGAGATTTCAACACCCAGGCAACTATATTCTGTCTGTCTGGTGCCCATACGAGATAGTTCACATTCAGATTCTGTTTCCGAATGGAGTTCTAGTCACTGGATCCAATTCAAAGCTACCTACTTTTGCCAGCGTGTTTCATCTGGTTCGATATTACCAGTCAGAGGGCGTCTTTTGGGCCAAAGATGACAGGTGTGTGAGATTTTTATTTCCTCTAACTTGTGCCGAGGCGTCTCTTCCGGGTGAAATCATGGAGATGGATCTTGGATCCATTGATTTGTATTTCGAAGCCTTAGAGGAAGGAACAGAAAAGGTAAGCGACATAAGGGTGATGGTGCTTGGTCATTATGGCGCAGGTAAAACTAGCCTCACCAGACGGCTGCTGGGTCAGGAAGCTGGAGAAGCAGAAAGCACGAATGGTATTGATGTCCATGTGAAGAAATGTAGGGTTAGACTTGATACTGGAGAATGGGAGTACCTCTCACAAGTGGATGATGAGGATGAAACAAACGAAAGGCTGGCCAGATTGATTGAGAAAAGAGCATCTCCAATGGATGACAGCTGGGCCAGCAGTGGTGCTAATTCGCCAGACTCTTCTGTGAGACAGGTTTTTCTTTCACCAGATGATGATGAAAGTGTGGACACTGCGAAGCCAGGGATAGTTGATAATAGAGACAAGAAAGAAATTCTTGGGCAAGAAACTGGCTCCTCAACCGGGAAGAGTTTTATCTTCCATCCAGACGCAGTAAGTACTCCTGATAGTGGAAGGCGTAGTTCTATGACCAGGACGGAAGGCTCAGATGACAATTTAGCATCAAGAGCTCTCAGATTGTCAAAAAAGCAAATTAATATGATTGCAGAGATCCTACAAAAAGTGGACAAGACAGGAAAAATCGGGAGACATCCATGTATGGTTTCCGTATGGGATTTTGCTGGTCAATTTATATTCTATGCTACTCATCAGGTGTTCCTGTGCCCTAGGGCTGTGTATCTTCTAGTCTTTGATTTGTCAAAACCATTAGATTTAGATGTTGTAGATGAAGATTTCCCCTTGCATGGTGTCGATATGCAAAGCACTCAAGTCGGGTCTTTTGGTTTGCTATGGCTGAAGTCCATACACACGTTTTGTGGCACAGTACCGGGACAACCTCCTGTCATTCTTGTGGGAACCCACTTCGACAAGTTAGAGGGAAGCTTGGAATCAAAGATAGAGAAAGCAAACCTGTATTTTGAAAAGTTCAGAACCCTGCTGGGCAAGTCTCCACTCCTCAAACACATCGCGCCGAGTGACTTTTACATTAACACCCTTGATGTAACATCGACAATAGAACCGCTGAGAATGGCTATCATGAAGGCTGCAGAAGAGTTCAGTGTAAAGGAGATACCTGCTAAATGGATCCCCCTGGAAAGATCGCTGTTTAAGATGCGCAGAAAGAAAAAGCTAGCGACAATTGGAAATATTCTCAGAGCGGACAAGAAAAATGAGGTTCCCATCCGAAACATGGACCAGATACGTTTGTTCCTTCGATACCATCACATGATAGGAACCATTGTTTACTTTGACGAAGAAGAATTGAACCATGAAGACGCGGTAGTCCTGGATCCTCAGTGGATAATTGACGCTTTCAAAAGCATTATCACCGCTACACGATTTTGTCAGATGCATTCGGAACTAAGAGGGTTGTGGACAGATTTGAAAGAGAAAGCAATCTTGAAGAAGGAGCTTGTCACTGCAATTTGGAGCCAAGACGAAACGACGGGATTTGCCAGGCATAAAGACAAACTCCTTCAGTATATGGAAAAGCTTGATATCATTGCAAGACCGAAAATTCTTTCTGTTGACAGCGGCAGTCTACATGATGCAGATTACTACTTTGTTCCGAGTTTATTGAAAGCCGGTGGTTCTGATCCTCTGCTATCAGAGTTAGAACACAAGAAAAGCAGATCTTCAGCACTATGCATCGTCTTTCATGAAGTGTACGCCCCACCTGCTATATTCCATAGACTTTTGGGGGCAAGTCTGAACAAATGGCCGGTCATGGACTTCGATGGACACCCACAGCTTTTTGCTGATATCGCTGCCTTTGATTTGGACTCGTACCATTCCTTTCTTCTTCGCATTTATGGGAATATCATACAGATTTGTGTCTACAACCTTTGTGACATGGAGTTAGAGTATGCTCATTGTGACAAAGTTAGAAGATTTGTGGTGTCGACATTAAAAACTGAACTTGGACGGTACCAGCAGACTTCACCATACACAATCTGTGTACAGTGTGGAAGATCTCCCCTCAAGTCAGTGGCAGTTCTGAATTGTAAAGAACTGATGGAGAAAAAAATTCTTCCATGCAAAAGTCATGGTGAAATACATTCTGTCAAAGCCGAACTCGTAATCAGCTGCTGGTATCCTGACAAGTTTAAAAACACATCCACTGGGACTCTACGGGAAATTTGGTTCGAAAGGACATCCTCAGATGCTCGCCGCCGTTCACTCACAGAACTTGATCTCAGTCGAATCTCTAAAGGACTAGGAGCAAATTGGGAGCTAATAGGAATAGCTCTAGGTGTTTCACAAGCGCAAATTGACCAAAGCAAACTTGAAAATCCCCATTCCGTTGCTGTCCAGATCTTTGATGTTCTGATGAAATGGAAGAGAAAGTTGCCAAAGGAAGCCACTGTTGATGCGTTTGTTCAGGCTCTTTTGGAGACACAGAGTGTTCACGTAGACTGGGAGGCAGTTAAAAATGTTGTAGAGGGTATATAAGTGATTCATTTTGGATCAAGAGTGTACTACTATTAATAAACCATATTCTTGTCTTGGACATTGTGGTTGTCAAAGTGTTCTCAGAGAATGTCTATGCCAAAACAGGAAAAGAAACATTTAACGTGAACAGCCATGTGTAAAGTCAAACTCTTCTACAGATTCATCATCAATGATTACTAAACATGTTTTATGTTAAATATTTTGCAGTCTCTTACGTAAGAATGAATAGTTTAGTCTTATTGGTCAGTCTTATTGGTCACCACCTTGCCTCTTTACTGCTGACCAATAGTTGGGCCACAAGTTTTTGCTTAGTGTAAGTAATTGCTCAGTGCCAGCGCATTTAGCACCACCTTGCCTCTTTACTGCTGACCAATAGTTGGTCTACAAGTTTTTGCTTAGCGTAAGTAATTGCTCAGTGCCAGCGCAAGTTGGCTTGTAAAAGCTTAAAACTATGAAGGTACCACAAATTATTGTAAGGTGTAAAGAAAATACATAGTAACTTTGAGTTTTGATAACTCAAAAAGTAATACTTGGATTTATCTCAAATTTTGCTTTTCTCTTAATCATTTTTTGTGACTAAAATTTTATTTGTGATACAAATATTTAAAGTAATGTCCTATCTCACATATTTCTAAGCTACTAAAAGCTCTTAAAATGTTGCTATATTAATAACGTGAGAGAACCTAGCATTTCATGCATTTGTAAGGAAATATTGTTTTAAAACAAATGAACCAATTCTGGTGATATAGTAAGGTTTCACATTTTTTAAACATAGTTTTGAACTTGTGGGATGTATAACAAAAACTTGTTATTAAGTTTAAGCAAGAAGCCACTTGAATTAGTCAAATACTTTGTAAAACAAAAAACCTGTTAGCGAACTTAAGCAAAAAACCCACTTGAATTAGTCAATGAAATTTTATAGGCATATTTGTATTGATAAGCAGATGACCTTAGATTTGCAGGTTATTTTAGCAATTTTTCAATTTGTTCAACATTTTTCAATTTTTGTACTTGGACATTTTCTTGCAAACAACATTGTTAGCATGATTAACCAAATACTACTTCAAGTAGAGAAATGCAATTTTTTATGCATGTATTTACCTGCATATGAACTGATTTTACTTTCATGAAATTATAGTAATATTTCAAATATGTTTGTAAATTTGTACTTTTTTCAGACTCTTTGCTGTCCATATCAGCACTGGTAACATGTATGTATATTTTTTTACAGCACAAATCTATTTTTTAATAGCGGCAATACAAAAGTGAAAGTAAGGTAATATGGCAGGTAAACATTATGTATTTAAAATTAGTTTTAGCCCCCAAAAAGACATTTGGAATTTGATATTTTGTTTGTATGTTTCTGAGGGAATATTTGTATCATGCAATAATTTCTTAAGTTTTATTGGCTGTGATGAAAAATACTGCATTGGAAATGGTAGATTGGCTGGTGAAACATTTGGATATATTGCTGTACTAGCAGCTAATGAAAAAAACTTCTAGTTAAATATCGCATAGAATATTAAAATAATAATTAGTCTTTGGCTAATCAAGGGTCCTGTGCCCATTATCAGCAGCCACAATGGATGTCAGTCATTGGAGATGACAAGGCATGCATGCTGGAAGGTGTTGACTGAATGGTTAAAGTACTGGATTAACTCCGTACAAGTCTTTAGATCAAGTGGTGATTATAACACGTATCATCTTGCAGTAGAAGATAGCACTCAGTTAGGTTAGGACTGAGTACATAGACATTGGGTCAGTCGCAAAAGGAGACACCTGCAAGAAAATGTAATCATCATTTTCCCATTTTTATCGGCATAATAATTTTTTAATTGCCATTTGTGAATTTTGTGATCTCTAGTGGAAACCAAACTTGTGCTGTTACAATACGAAAAAAGCCCAAAAATGTATGTACTCACCAATATATATTTGCTCAAATAGTGCTACTTACGTTTTTACAGATGAGTTAATTAATATTATGTTTTTATAAACTGATTTATATATTTTTGATATTGCCCATATGTAATATCACTCCATTAATGTCATTAAGTGTAATGCCAGAGTTGTCGGCATGCACTTTGGATGATGCATTTTTTTTGTTTACGTTTTATTGAACAAAATCCTATTATCTTTTGTCTTTTTCATTTTAATAATCTACAATGATTGCTTGTTAATGAATGTAAAAGATGTGAAAACATGATTAACATGGGATAGCAATTGATGAGTTTACATATACTTTGGTAAATTTAATATGACATTTATGAAATGAGCTAATTATTTACACCTTTTTTATTTAAGAGAGGATGGGGATTATCAAGCAATATACAATAATATTCTATTTCTACACCACATTGTTTTAAAATCATCCCATACTTAAACTCATTCCCTTTGAAACAGAAATTTGAGGAAATATTGTGCTGCATTTCTGACCCAAATGTGAATGATGATACACTCAACAGTTCTATTATGAGCTTTTCTGAAGCAGTTTGTTCTGTAATGGATCGTTTGTTTCTAAAGTGCCAAGTATGAAAGCATCAGTCATAATCGGTCTTACTAAAGATTCACCTTGATTTGACGTGAAATTGGATACTAGCAGAAAGCAATTTTGTTGGTGTTGAAATATTTACAGGAGAAATGAGACAGTCATTTAAGATGTGCATGGCAGAAGGACGTGCAGTCTTTAAAAACGTATTCAGCAGTGAATAGACCTCAGTTCATTGATCGACAATTTAAAAAACTGCTTGATGCGCATTTAAAAAATGTGAAAGCATCTTGGCAGATGCTACAAAGATGCACTACTAAACAAACGACTGAAATAATCTGTTGATGAATTTGCAGCTTTGTTCCAAAGTATGAATATGCATGAGGGTCCTTATTTTATCCTGATTATGATACCATTGAATTTTACAACGAAAATGTATGGTGGGATCTTGAAATTATTTTTAACAGTTCAATTTAGATATTACAGAGAAGAAACTAGTTCAGCAATTAGGGAAACATGTAAAGAGTGTACCCATTAAACTAATAAATGAATTTTCATTCATGGCAATGATGTATTATAGTCATATTTGTTAAAATAATATTATTTATAATACAGGATTTTTGTCCTAAAAGTTGGTCTGACGGAAAAGTGTCCCTATTCATAAAAGGGCTTAATCAAAGAGGTTAAAAGTTATAGAGGCATCAGTCTATTAAGTGTATTAGGGTAAAGTTTTTCTAAACAGTGAGAATATGTCTGCTGTGAATGACATTTTTATATTGCATGGTATAATTACTCATTGTCTTAATTCAGGCCATAATTAATAGTAGAGTTAGATAAACTAATGCTTTTTCTGAGGAATTTATGTGTGTAAATGGAGTATGGCAATGTGAACGTTTATCACTGTTGTTTATTTGCTGTGTTTAAAAAACAATTTAGAATTTGAATTTTCATCAAATGAGGCACCAGGGATAGATTTAATTACATCAAATCTTTCTTAAATCTTTGTGCAGATGATATAGTAGTCGTTTCTGAAAGAAATGAGGGTTTACAGAAGGTTTTGGATACTTGTGGTAACTATTATAATAATGTAGCCTAAAGTAATTACAGTCAAGACAAACAAGTAATTACAGTCAAGACAAACAATACAGTATTTCAATGAAGTGGAATAATTCCACATTGTAAACAAGTCATTCGTTTTTCATGCCATTATTTTTACATCACTTGCTGGACAGCCTTCTGAAGCAGTTTTTCTATGGACACATACTGTAAATTTGGCGACATATCTTCCAAAGTGGTCTGTAAATTACTTGATATCCTTGTTGTACCAGTTTTTAATCTGGTATACAAGTATGGGGATTTTTCTGATCAAATGCAGTCAAGAGAGTAAATTTTACATTTTTTAAAAGAAGTATTAGCAGTTAGGAAATGTACCTAATATGATTTTGTTAATGGTAAATTGGGGACTGTCTCTATGGTTAATGGTAAATTGGAGACTGTCTCGATGGTTAATGGTAAATTGGGGACTGTCTCTATTGGCAAATAGTTACTGAAGTATTGGACCAAAGTTACTTGTGCTGATAATTGGAAATATATTAGATTGTCTGCAGCTCAATGTTGTCTGGTCTAGAACAGTATCCTCTGGAGAAAAGTGTGACATTTTTGGGAAGACAATAACTAAATGATCTAGGACTTGGAGAAGCTTGGATCAAAACCAATCTGATGGCAATACAAGAGAAGTATTTTAATCACTTGTCAAACAACATTTAGCTGAGCAGTTTTTTTTTCAGAACTGGCATTCAAGGATAGAAGAATCCTCAAGATCTTGGCTATTTGTAGATTTATCTTTGGAGTTCGGATAAAAAGAATATTTTAATTTGGTTGCAGTACAGAAATTTCAGAAATCTGTTTCAAATTCAGAACGTCATTACATAATTTGCATATATAAGCTGGTAGATGAAACAAACCACATCCTACTCCTATTGAACACACATTATGTCCTTTTTGTAAATGTACTCGAGGATGAATATCACCTTTTCATTGATTATGAAATTTATTTTCATCTTCGAGTTAAATACACAGATCGTAGATCGTTGATTTTGGGTTAAGCCAAGTATGCACAAATTTATAGAATTATTACATCGTCAGTATAGTCATGTTATCAGAAATCTGGGCAATTTCATATACAGGGAATTTATCTTAAGGTCTTATGATATGAATGTTAGGCAGTATAATTGCGAATATGTTGTACATTTATATTGGATTTTAAATAATCATATATATTGTTAAATGATGAAAATTTCTCTGAAAACAGTTATTAATAATGACTTCTGGCATGTACAATTAAACAAGAATGCATATTACACTTAAAGACCTCTCCCAGTTAAATAATACAAGTGTAGAACTGTAATGATATACATGCATTTCCCCTGATTTTTAGACTTCTGTGTCACCATCCAATTCTATGCATAGTATAATATTTATTATGTACTTGTCGTGGCCAGTTGACTTTATGCAATACACCTCAATGCGTAAAGATGGAGGATTAATACAGAGGTTTCATTTTCTCCCAGAGTGGAGGTGGACAAACCTGAGAACAGACACCGGATCGAGTATGTGCCTTTTTTGTTTTAATAGCCAGGACTGTTCCCTAACCTGTACAAGTGCAACTACCATGTATATACCTACTTGTTTTGATAGACAGGATTGTTCTCTACCATGTACAGATGCAAATACCAGGTATATGCGTACTTGTTTTGATAGACAGGTCTGTCCCCTAACCTGTACAGGTGCAACTACCAGGTATATGCCTATTTGTTTTTGATTGACATGATTTTTCCTTAACCTGAACAGGTGCGGCTACCAGGTATATGCATACATGTTTTGATAGACAGGTCTGTCCCCTAACATGTACAGGTACAACTACCAACTATAAGCCTACTTATTTTGATAGCCAGACTTGTCCCTTAACATGTACAGATACAATTACCAGATATATGCCTACTTGTTTTGAAAGTCAGGTCTGTCCTCTAATCTGTACAGATACTAATGCCAGGTATATGGCTACTTGTTTTGATAGCCACGTCTGCCCCCTAACCAGCACAGGTGCAACTGCCAGGTTTTAAAATCATATCTTTAAAAGGATTTTTGTTATACATTTTAGTTTCAGTTTTTTTAATACAGATCATTACATTTTCTTATTTGGTCATATATTTTTTCATTATAAATGTCTTTTGTAATTTTGTGTTACATCCAATTTTTTTTATTCTGTTCAACAAAAAGGTGCCAGGATGGACACATTTCATTTTTTGCTTTTATTTGCTTTACTTAAAAGTTTGAGCATATCTTACTACTGCAAATCAGGTTACATATGCAATCGTATCATTAAAACAGTAATTAACGAGTTCTCCCTTCGTTATCATTTTGTCATGAAACAGCGTGACAATTCATCAGACACATCAAGTATCCAAATCGAATAACAAATGTAAAGAGATCTGGAGAAGGCATGTACTATTGCAAATACGCTTGACCGCAGTCATGTTGACGATGATAGTCCCGGGTTGACCTCTCGATTTTCATTTATTCTGTTGATTGGTTGTGCCAAAATGTTTTAATTTGTATCTCCTGGCATGCATCTAGTGTCTTATATGAACTTTGGTAATCATGGTTAAAGACCACTACGTCATATACAAGTAGTTGTAAAAATACTCAGTGTCGATATGTAAAAGAATGCCTCTTTTAGTGTATTGAACTTTTTGTACCATATGAAATATGAAATATGAAATATGTTACAAAAT
This sequence comes from Margaritifera margaritifera, assembly GCA_029931535.1. NCBI lineage: Eukaryota > Metazoa > Mollusca > Bivalvia > Unionida > Margaritiferidae > Margaritifera > Margaritifera margaritifera. Next base: position 891,737 of record JAQPZY010001437.1, on the reverse strand, counting down.
GCAGAAAATTGAAAATAATGTGAAACAGTTGTACAATCTAATTTAAGATATTAGCAAGCCTCAATATTTTTGTAATGATGTTTCTTTTTTTCTTTTTTGTTAGCATTACTCGTCATAGACAAGAAGAGTTGAATAAGATGGTCTGTTGTCGGTCGTCCTTCCAACTTACCTCTGTCCGTTTATAACAAATTTTCGCTACTGCTCCTAAATTACTTGGAGGATTGCCATGAAACTTTACATACAACATTCATCCCAAGGTCTAGTTGGTCGTAAATGAAAATGGTGTCGCTTGGAAATCAGATATGGCCATCATACTTGTCGCTACTTCGCCTGGATAGATGGTTATATCGACGTGGGGTTTTCACGAAACGACTTGGTATGATGTCTAGTTTTGGTCCTAATGAAAATTTTGCCGGTCTGACTTCCAACATGGCTGCTAGCTTTAAAATCTTTTTATCGCTACTTAACTCTAAACGTAAAGTTTTGCCGACATGGGTTTTTATCAAAACACTTCTTATGCTCTTATGGTCTCCAGTTGGTCCTAAATGACGATGATGCTTATCTGACAGCCAATCTGGCCACTATGATAGTCATCCTGGAAATCTTGTATCCTACTCCTTTTGAATGGATGGTCATCTGGACATTGCAATTTCGCCAAAAGACTTCGTATGGTATCTAGACCATCCTAAATGGAAATGGTGCCGATCTTGAATCCAATATGGCTGCCACGTTAGATATCCTGAGAATCATGTCGCCCATCAAAGATGGTTTCAACATTGACCGGTTGAAAAGAAGAAAGGGTTTTGGATTCGTGGAAATGGAAATTCTTTTTGGCCAGTATAATGTCAGTCATTTTGAGGGACTCTTCTATTGATTGTATCCTGTTGTTGTAGAGTATAATAGCCGTGTTTCACATTTTTCAAGGGCATGTAAGTGCTTGCCAATTTACTTTTCTGAACATTCATTCAAACGTTATTTCATAGAGTTGTTTTACTCCCCTATTACTGTATACATATATATTTTACAAAAGAACAGTTTTAGAATCTCAGAGGGTCTGCTGATTTGTGCCATATATTACAATTTCACAATTTCATACTGTATTTTATTAAAAATAATAGTTGAGCCTATCTGAGGTTTTCTTTTTATTTAAATATGCCCGTCTCTCTCTGTCTCTCTGTATACATGTCTGTGCGTGTGTGTGTGTCGTATCGTCTCACTTACAAGTTGGCAACAATAAACAACCGGTCAGTGTCTCCATCTGTCCATCATCTAGTATACCCACCCACTCTCTCCGTCTCTCCGAAGCTTAACTCACACTTTGACCACATTTGAGTCCACTTTTCCAGCGATGGCGCTTCGCTAGCTTCGTCAACTGTGAGTTTTAACCTACTTTTCAGAAACTTCTGCAAGGACAGTTACTAAGCTTCATGTATGCATCTATCTTGAAATTACTGCCGAGAATTAGTGTATACGTTTTTGTTGTATGTACAGCCTTTAAACGTTTTGTCCCTTTTATGTTCGTTAGTACCACTTACAGCTGTCAAAAGCAAGTCACAGAGACCACCTTTATACACTCTTCCCTTTCAGTGAGAACATTAGTTTAGCACTGAACTCTCCTTCTATTACATGTGCAGTCATTATTCGTTGCCATTCATGTGTAAGAAATTGATACTACTTACCGAACCAAAGGTAGGTCGTAATGACCTTTCAGGGTTCATCGATCACTTTCTTTGTCTTGACTCACTTTTTCGGATGGTGGGAGGAGATGCAGCACAGTGCAATCAGTCGAGTACAGCAATTAGTGGATTTTTTTAAAGTAGGTTGTTTCTGTTTGCATACTTTTTTTTTACACGGTTTCGCCAAGTTAAGGTGTGCTATCGCAAAATGAAAATTTGAAAAGTCACCGACACTGCTTGACTTTCCTCGTCGGCATGACAACGCTTTTCTGCATTTTCTGATGATTGACGTAGAGTAATAATTGTAGTACCATTATTAGCGTTATGATGCCATATCATGAAAATCGTTTGCCACACAATGGTGTAATTCTTGGCAACATGTCATAGAAACATGGCCTGCGGCGGCTGCCGAGAATGGTCCCAAATCATTGAGTTACACCAACCTATGGTTGAACAAAGTGCTAACGAGTAACAAGCAATCTATTCGGGTCAAATGAATAACAAATGACGCGTTGGCTTAAAATCGGTGATACTGATAAAACATGTACGTCATATTTACCATATATACCCAGAAATTGAATTAATTTCCAATTTTGAATAAACAGAATCAAGGTTGTGTTATTTGTCCTTTTGGAAGACATCCAAAATGACCAGGTATGTTCTTACTACTACTTCTGTTAAAAAACCTACACCTGAAAATAATTTAAAAAAAAAAAAAAAAAAAAAAAAAAAAAAAAATCAACATACTGGACTGCGCATGAGAAACGATTAACTTAATTTCACCATACACAAGTTTCCATTGTTTTCTGAGTTCCTCTAAAGAGACAAATGGATTAAGGCAAAGCCAGGAACGACACTATAAGAGCAATTAAAATGGTTATAATACCATAATATTGTCTTCATTGGGGGTCAGTAATGTTCTTTGAGTGCTCCACACAGCACTTACAATTATCAATTAACAAATGCGTCATATTTCAAACTTTCTTCGGCGCAGGATTCCTTAAAAGGAAATAAAATGTTTAAAAAATGACATGCCACTTCGGGCGCCAGGTCCCTTTAAAACTTTATTTTAAAAAAAAACAAAAAATAACCCCCAACAAACAAGCACTGGTTTCATCTGACCATCCGATGCCTCTGCCATCCAAAGTCAAGTGGATTTGGGACCTTTGCATATTGCACGTTGCTGTGTCGTCATATACAACGGAGCACATGCTGCATAAAATCATCATCTATTTGAGGTAAGCAGGCCGCTGACTTCTCTGTTGACGAGGCAATAACGTCATGACGCTCATAGTTGTCCATTTTCCATCGGTCTGTCGCTGCACAGTTTAAGGATGAAACATTTTGCACACCTGTGAACTGAGCTCCAATATCTAATGTTTCACAGAATGAAGCCAGATTTTCGAGATCTTTTTCATGCTTTTCTAGAACGTTAAAAGCTGTGTGTTTACCAATTCTTTGCACAGAGGATGTACTGTCACATCCCGTAAGCATGTAGGCACAAATATTATTACTTATTCTTGCGACAATCTCATGAATGGAAGTACGAGTATCTGCCTCTTCTTTTGTCGAGTTCTTGTGGCACAAAGTCTATCACAGATGTACGTGATAGTTCTTTATCAGTTTCACAACTTTCCTATCCGCCAGCCAAAATGAGACGCTTGTTCTTAGGAATCTGCATATGTGACTCTACGGAGGTAGTCATGAATGAAGTCGGAGATGATTTGTTCCTCATATTGTTCAGAAATCGTTTGTAGCTTTGGTACTTGACATTGTTCCAAGACAAGATGCGTTGAAGATTCATGTAGATTCACTACCAACAATCATACAAACACGCTCATTTTTTTTTTCTTTTACGGAATCATCATTGTAATAGCGATCAGAAGCAACTATGAAAATAACATGTTTTTACACAGAGGAGTCAAAATTCTTTTCATGACAACTTCAGTAAAATAATCAAATGTCCCGAAGAATCTGTCACTTCTTATATGACGGAGAGTCATTATGTGTATGATATATTTGTGCGCTGTGGATTGTCTGAATGTGGTAAGTCATAGTATTCTGTACCAAAGGATTCTATCTTTCTGACAAGGTCTGTCTTTGCACTCTTGCTAATGTACCGTCATCACTGAACAACAAACTAGATACTGCAGCTAACGCATGCCTTCAAACTTGTTGGGGTCTACACGTCTTGTTTATGAACTGCCAGAACAGGACCATTGAGTCTATTCGTAGCTTAACAGATTTTGTGTGGACTCCCTGCTTCATGATTGCAAAGGTTGATATTTTCACCCTGAGATCAGCTTTCCAAAATATTACGTTTCTGCACTATTCAGACAACCATTTATGCGTAGAGTCATTGGATTACTTCTTTCCTTTTGCGACACTGTCATCCAGAGCATTTTCAACTTCTTCTGATGCAACCATGCCTGTGAAAATATTTACAAATCTATCTGGAATATGATGAATGTCTAAAAGATTTAACCACTGCTTATGAAGCAGATCAACCAGCATCTGATTCATCCATAACCAACCTGCTTTTACATTATTTGTGATGTCTGCTCTTGGTCAACATGCGACACAAAGCTTTGAAAGATTGCCAGAAAAATGGTGTCATCAACCAACTCGACACAGTATCCTATATAAGAGAGAATCCAATAACTGATTCCTCATTGACTTGTGCATTCTCTGTTTAATGTTTGTTCTAATACCTGGACTTAAGGCACACGACACAAAGATGTATCTGTTGAGCGGTGGATAAAAATTCCCGATTGCAAAGAAGTTGATAAGTTAGGGGGTTGTTTGTTTCTAATCTTTTCATATCCGTGATGTACACCAGCGTTTATTTGGCACCGTTTTTTCGCCAGGCAGCTCGAAAACAGGGCAACGTTTCTGCAACGGCGTTCAGATAAAGTTCCAAATTGACCTCTCTAGCAGCTCTCTGAATTCGAGTGAGGACATCACAACATCTAAGAACTTGCACCATTATGCCAATGTCTTGGACTGACTTTTTCTTCTTGTTTGTATTCTTCAATCAACAAAGATGTTTCTTCCACCTTGCACTCAGTGATTTCTACAAGATCTATCGCAAATCATGATCGTCTGACACAAAGGCAAGTTTTAAATTATTAAGAAGATCCCGAACCTCGACTGAAACTAGACGTTTGTCTTGCCAAGCTAATCATTCCATTATAGCGTCTAAACAGAACCAGAGTAAGATCCCTCCTTGCCAAATTCAATCCTCTTATAGCTAGCGAAAGTTGTTTGCTCTGAAGCACGAGCCTAGCAGTACTTCATAGATACGCATCTGAATTCATCAAAATTGCCAGTAAATCTCCATCACCATACAGTTTCCATATACTTGTAATCAGGGCCATTATTAAATGCATAACTCCGAATCCAATGGTCACCTAACCATGCACAAATTTAAGTCTGCTTCATAGTATCTCATAATATTCTGTGTCTGTTGACAAGTCTGCAGTAATAAAACTGTGATCCTGATTCGGCGGAGTCTAGAAGATGAAGCAGGCAGGTAAATATCTTGGACATGTCTGTTGCAGATGCATGTATGAAAGTTAGGTATCGAATCGTTGGATACAAAAGCATTGAAATGTGTCCAAGATGGCACGTAGCTTATTTTTCGGGGGTATATATCGTACTGTAATAAATTTGGGTTTTATTTTAATCATGTTTCGAAATCACAAATCGGGTTGGTGGTTGATTTTTGGGGAAGTAATCATTCGTAATTCATTACCACAAGAGTTTGACGTTTGTGATCACTCGGGGACGAGTGATTTTCGGAGGCGTGGGTAATGTAATAAATTTGGGTATGTTCCACTTGTATTTACGTCTCCATTTATAAGTTCGTTAGATTTTAGTGATTAGTTGTTTGATTATGGGGAGTCGCTGTTAAGAAAATATTTCCCAGCCCGAGTAATTAGCCAATTTTTAGGAACAGACGTCATACTTACAGTTGTTAAGAGACTTTGCAATGGCATTGATTGGTTTCGTCGTTTGAGATGGGGACAGACTAGCATTAGTGGACATGGAGTCAAGTAGTTCCCATCTTAATTCAGCGATGTGGGAGATTTCGTGACAAGAATTACTGTTTTGTGCCATGGAATAATTGGGAAGAGGTCATCAATTTGTTTGGAAATGCCTTTCATTGTAGCAGTTGGTGGAAGTACACGTGCCAGACGTGGTTCATACTGTTGTTTTTATTGACTTAGGGATGGAATCGGAAAATAGTTCCATGCATTGGGTGTTTGAATTGTGTTATTTGCTTCATGCCACGGCATGCTAACAAGGAAAAGCCATGGAATTGCGAAGTTATAGTTGTAACATTGTGGTCATTTATTTATTGATTAGAGAAATATTCTTTCTAATCTTTGCGCGTTACGAGAACTTCCAGTAATCAACGAATGTTGTCGGGATGTCTTTGGAAATAGGAGAAAACAAGGGACTTCCAGCCCAAACTCAAGCAGGTGTTTGATTCGTTCGGTAGAGGAACCCCTTTGCGTGTTACAGTACACATGTATGTTGCAAGTCCGCTAAAATAGCTTTGTTGCATGAGATTCTCTCTCTTGTACTAATACAGACTATGAGGTCGGGAACTAATAGAGTTTCGCAACACTGCACTGGCTTTTTTTAAAATGCCGCTCCAAGTTATCTTCGCTATGAAGCATACCTGTTTCATATATACTATGTGTGCCTGTCTTGGTAGGCGGCGCGCGTCAGATGTTAATGTATTCCGCTGGTAAAATACGGTTGCCATTGAATCCGTCGTGGCCTGCCAGCCAGCTTTTCCTCATTTTAATAAACGTTGTCAATACTACATCATTGTACAGGGCAAGTAGCGCATGCCTGGCCTATGATTTACTTTGAAGCTGGTCAGATAGTTACTTCAGGACAGTTTGACGCTTTCTTTTTTTTTGGATACATCTTAAAAAAAGGCAGAACAATAATTATATTTGAAACACAACATTAGGTTATCTGCATGTACGTATTTTGCTCTCGTAATTTTATTTTGATTTTCTAGTATAGATAAATAGGTCATCCTGGTGGCTATTAAAGGGGGTGGCTAAAGTAGAATAAGTCTAATCATCGAAAACGAATGAAAATGAACAAAAAATGAACAAAGATTCAGTGGAAATACAATAAAATGAACCACACGTGAATAAATCGATATCGAAAATGAATGTAGAGGAACGAAATTGAATGTCGAGGAACCAAAAATGAATGTAGAGGAACAGAAAATGAATGCAGAGGAACATAAAATGAAGCCAAAGGAAAAAAGTTAAATGTATTGTTACTGAAAATAGGAATTCAAGTGTAACCTAACAGTACTTGGCTACTACTTATTGTGGGTTTTTACATGAGGTATCGGGAAATATTAAAATTGAGTAAACTACAAAAATTAATTAAGTTGACCATAAAGTAAGTTACTTACGTAATGGTGCAGTCAGTTTTTTAAGAGGGGCGGGGCGGTGAAATTGCAAATCATTTTGTATATAACATGAAACGCCTTCCGAACGACTCTGGTTAGATGATCCTGTGTGTTTATCTAAACTCTGTCCAAATTCGTTTTTCCACATATTTGTAGGGTTTCATCTTCATAGAAAATAAACTTACCTTGCTAATCAAATAACATTTTGCACATTTTGACAGCTTCAGCAAAAAACTGACCGTAAACCATGTCATGTGGAATAAATTTACGTAAAATGACCCTTCCTATTGCATTGCATTACATCTGATAAAATTTAAGTGAGAATAATATCATAACAATGAAACCAGCAGCCGAGGTTTACCTGCGTAAATATCACGTGCTGTTTTGTGTTCGTGGACGATTTGTAATGAACGAGGTCCTATCAAAGGAATAAATAGTTATTCGATAAATATTACAATGTATAAGTAACTTTTATTTCTATAGTAATGAAATCATCGCGAGTTATGTATTTAATCAACTTCATGAAGAAAAATCAATCAGTCCCATGTTAAAATGTACGAATTTCCTAGAGAGCCTTAATGGATGAATAATGACTAAATAATTTAGACTTACTGACGTCTGTAAAGGCTAATTATAGGCAATTTGTATTAATTTATTAAAAACTCTGTTCATATAGGGCGTGGATTCGGACTTACAGTTTGCTCAAACATAGAGAGAATAAACTGACTGGAAATATTAAAACGATAATGAAATACGGGCAATGTTTTATATACCTTTTTCTAAATATTGCTTTCTGTACGCTGCATTGAACTTTATGCTGATTTTGAGAAGACCCCCCCCCTCCCCTACACACACATACACCAATGATGCTGTCTGTTCAGATTCGAGCCTATCACAAGGCACAGACACAGCTGAACATAGCGAGCCATTAGTATAAGCAGGCTATAGCGACACAGTTACGAAAATGCAGAAATTGTTACGCATGATTTTATTGCCTTAAATTACATCCCAGATAAAAGCATTGGGATATATATATAATGACCCAAACGTTGGTAAACGGTATCGATAAAAAAGTTTGCTTATTTCTCGACCTAAAGTATGTCTTCCTCAGGGGACAATGAAGGACGAATACAGATATACGTGCACACACACACACACACACACACACACACACACACACACACACATATATATATGAGAGAGAGAGAGAGAGAGAGAGAGAGAGAGAGAGAGAGAGAGAGAGAGAGAGAGAGAGAGAATTACAAATACAGTGCTATCCCTGGATTCTCCTGGAGAATACTTGATAAAGTTAACAGAATTTTTAAATACGAATAAATAATATTATCATACAGGTTAGAGAATTTTAATTCGTACTCAACGGAGATTCGAACCCAGATTCACGGGTTACAGCACCCATCGCCTTGCCTGAGAGCACCAACCCCTATACCATATCGACCATGCACACATCACCATGCTACAAAGTCGGTGGTATAGGCATTCGTGCGAAGCAAACATACTCGCATGTCGATCATCTCGACCATGCACACATAACCTAAAAAATGATGCTACAGAGTCGGTGGCATGGGCATTTGTGCGAAGCAAACATATCTGCATGTCGACCCAGTAATTAATTCTCATCCATATACCTTGATTTCTGTAGTAGTAATCCAGATGGTAGAGTACGAATTAAAATTCTCTAACCTGTATGATAATATTATTTATTCGTATATATATATATATATATATATATATATATATATATATATATATATATATATATATATATATATATATATATATATATATGTTAAGGAAATGAAATATCACGAATTACAATAGTTAAACAAATGATCACACACACACACACACACACACACACACACACACACACTGGTATACTTATAGATTCAGTAATTCTCCACAACTTTTATATTGGTTTATTAGTGTTACCCTCATGAAATATCTATATTTGTTTTACTGTTCCTATCGCCAATACTGCATATTCTTGGCAGTACGATAATTGTATACAATGACGTGAAATTTCTTATCTCCTTTGTTGATCCTTTCATTAGAAGGGCTTGTACTAAAATAATACTAAACTGAATGGCACTACACTACACATGCTGAGATGCATGGAATATAGCAGTACTTCGTAAAACACCTGGTATATTCAGAAAGAATGAATATATATATATATATATATATATATATATATATATATATATATATATATATATATATATATATATATATATATATATATACTGTATTCTTTATCTGAAGACTTCGGTCGTTTGAACTAAAATTGAATACATTTGGTAATCATGATAATAATCCAGGAATAAATACAAATCCCTCCCCCATTACAAATCTCTGCTCTCCCCCAATACAAATTTCTGCTCTCCCAAATATAAATCCCTCCCCTCCCTTCGATGCAAATCCCTCCCCTCCCCAAATACAAATCCCTTCCCCTTTTTTAATACAAATCCCTGTCCTCTCCTAATACAAATCACTCCCTTCCCCTTAATACAAGTCTCAACCCTCACAAATATAAATTCCTCACCCTGCCCAAATATAATTCCCTCTCTTCCTCCAAGTGCAAATTCCAAACTGTTATGATAGTTTTCTTCATTGCAAAGCACCCTACGAACATTTTTATCAAATTTCCTGTTAAACAGCACCCTCGTCGAATGCAAGTCATCTCTAATTTATTGTAATTACAGTCTAGATAACAAAAAATGTTAGAATGACATTACATTCTACACAAAGCACAAGGTATCGTCTTTCATCTCGCCCATAAGTTTGAAGAAAACAAAAATTGGATATAAACTTTTGTACATTTAAATATTTACACGGGACCACATTCATTCATATGTAATTTTCAGCGAGATGTTTTTACTCTAAAACAGTACCGTATTGATCCGTGTATAAATACAATGAACGTAGACCAAAATAGACTTAGATCTGCCGTCAAATAACCGGTCGATCAGGGTATATGCTGAAGAAGAAAGTATTTGCTATTCTAAGTATTGCGAGCAACACACAACCTGGTCTGCTGGCACAGTATGGGATAGGCAGATCTGACTCTATTCTGTTTGCACTTGAGTCCGTATAATAAACGGGAAACAAATACGGTAAGTAATTAGAGTAATGCAAGTGTGCAATTGACAGTGATTATTACTGAAAAATGACCACTGGTCACTAAGGTATAGTTGAAGACAAGTCTTTTGCGCCATATAATTAAAACCACAACAGCAACAAGGGACGAAATTATATATGCAAATGAAAACAAATGTGCGATCATACGCATATACCCAGTATTGAACTAGCTTTGTGTCGTCATCTCTGTCAATATGAATTAGACACATAGTATGTATGTAGTATGCACTATGTATGTGCGTATGCGTGTATGCATGTAAACATGAATAAATGTGTATAATGTTATGTATGTATGTGCTACGTACGTATGTATGTATGTGTGTACGGGTGAATCTCTGTAACGTACACATGTATGTGTGTATATATGTACACATGTATGTACACTTTAAGTCCATTATTGCCCCTTCAAAAATACTTCAGTAAAAGATCGTCTTCATTAATAAACACTTATGTGACTAGTGACTTATAAGTTCGGGTCATGTTATCTCAATGGTTTACGATATGCTCCGACTACTTAAGGAATAATGAAACTGCAGTCATTTTATTTTTAAATAATATATGTTACAGGAGATGTAGGAGCGACATTTTGAGTGGGGCGGCTCTATCGGGAGCTTGGCAACCATCAGTCTATATACATACTACCAATTAAGATTGACCGTAGCGTGTGTGTCTGTCGCGACGAGAGAAACACTACTTTTCTACGGCAATGATTGTTCTCTTATAGGCTATAGACTGTGTCCGAAATAACCGGGAATAAAAAAAAAAAAAAAAAAAAAAACGCACTGAGAGTTACCTTCTATGGATGTATTGACCAGTGTATCGTTCCTGCTTAATTCAGACAAAATTTCTCTATAAAGCAGGTGGTATGTGATTATATACTAGTCGTTTGGTATCTACGGTCAATATGCCATACATGCAGACATTTAAATTAATTAAACATAAGCACGTCATGGCATCAAACAATTTGCCTTCTCTTTAACATGTATTATTTAGGAGGTGCAATGCGAGGGTAGCATTAACTTGTCTGTTTTTTAAAAATGATTTTTATGACAAGGCAGCCGCTGCTGCTCTCAACCCAAATCGGAAGTATACTATTCTTAAAGTTAGCCACCCATAGCCGCCCCATTAGAACCGCTTCGGACGCCCTTCTTATAGAGCCAGGATGTAACATGTAGAGGAAAAGGTTGAAAAGAGGACAAAAAAGCTTGGCAGTGCTTTGCCTTGAATATATTTCTGTGTGGAAGATACAATGTTACAAGAGATACGGTACGCTATTACAAGAGCTACGGTACGTTACAAAATATTGAAAATTGAAAGCAAATGGAGGTTGTGTTTATGCATAATCTGTATTAGGCTCACTGATCCGTTTAATGACAACAGCGATATCAAGATTGTATCTGGGTTTTATAATTGCAAATGAACTGTAAGCATGCAGCTTATTGAGTTCTCATTTTTAATTATCTCCCCAGGTGCAGTTCTATATCATATATCATCTTTACAATATGCACCGTGGTAATACACTACTATTAAAGACGGCAATCTAGCTGTCTCTTTCTTTCTCTCTCTCTCTTTCATAAAAAATAAATATAAATTCGTAATTGATAGTCCCTGAAAACAATTAATCCCCCCCCCCAAAAAAAAGTAAAAACAAAACAACAACAAAAATAAAAAATAAAAACAACGACAACATTGATGCGAAGGTAGCTAGTTCCCTCCCTCTCTATCTCTCTCTCTCTCTCTCTCTCTCTCTCTCTCTCTCTCTCTCTCTCTCTCTCTCTCTCTCTCTCTCTCTCTCTCTCTCTCAAAAAGCAAATAGACATTCATAATTGATAGTAACTAAAGAATTATTCCCCCCCCCCCCCCCACCGCGAAAAAAAACCTATTGACATGACGTGTCTTTTCGGATTATTTGCTTTGACATTGCTTAGTAATGAGAGTATCGCATACCTAAGGTAGATCAGAGTGTCGCATACCCGAAGTAGGTCAGAGTGTCACATACCTGAGGTAGGTCAGAGTGTCACATACCTGAGGTAGGTCAGAGTGTCACATACCTGAGGTAGGTCAGAGTGTCATATACCTGAGCTACATTTATTCCCAATACTAAATAAAATATAAGAACAAAAAGCGTTTGCAAGTTATATATTAATAATTTGCAGCACTCGCATACTTGAGATAGATCAGAGTATTGCATACCTGAGAGAGATCAGAGTGTCGCATATCTGAGATAGATCAGTGTGTTACATACCTGAGATAGATCAGTGTGTTACATACCTGAGATAGATCAGTGTGTTACATACCTGAGATAGATCAGAGTATCGCATACCTGAGATAGATCAGTGTGTCACATACCTGAGATAGATCAGTGTGTCACACATCTGAGATAGATCAGTGTGTCACATACCTCATATAGATCAGAGTGTCACATACCTGAGCTACATGTATTCCCAATACTTAATAAAATATAAGAACAAAAGAGCGTTTGCAAGTTAGATATTACCTGCGCTTGAGATCGATCAGTATGTCGCATACCTGAGATAGATCAGAGTGTCGCATACCTGAAATGGATCAGTATGTCGCATACCTGAGATAGATCAGAGTGTCGCATACCTGAAATGGATCAGTATGTCGCATACCTGAGATAGATAAGAGTGTCTCATACCTGAGATAGATAAGAGTAGCACACTGAGATATATCAGTGTCGCATACCTGAGATAGATCAGTGTCGCATACCTGAGACAGATCACTGTTGCATACCTGAGATAGATCAGTGTCGCATGCCTGAGATAGATTCATTCTTAATACTAAATATAAAAACGAAAAAGAGGTTGCTAATTAGATATTAATAATATATAGTTTGCTAATTAGATATGAATATTATATATTGTTTTAATTAGATATAAATAATATAGAGTTTGATAATTACATGTTATAAATATATAGTTTTCTAATAAGATATTAATAATATATAGTTTGATAATATGATATTAATAATATATAGTTTTCGAATTAGATATGAATATTATATAGTGTTTTAATTAGATATTAATAATATATAGTTTGATGATTACATGTTATAAATATATAGTTTTCTAAAAAGATATTAATAATATATAGTTTGCTAATTAGATATGAATATTATATAGTGTTTTAATTAGATATTAATAATATATAGTTTGATAATTACATGTTATAAATATGTAGTTTTCTAATAAGATATTAATTATATATAGTTTGATAATTACATGTTATAAATATCTAGTTTTCTAATTAGATATTAATAATATATAGTTTTCTAATTAGATATTATTAATATATAGTTTTCTAATTAGATATTAATAATATATAGTTTTCTAATTAGATATTAATAATATATATTCTTCTAATTAGATAATAATAATATATAGTTTGCTAATTAGATATTAATAATATAGATTTCTTTCTATACAGTCACAAAAGTATAAATCTGTGCATGCATATGTTTTTCGCAAACGAGATTATCAGTATATATTGTGTACTAATTATTAATACACTGCAATAGAAAATAATCAGTATACTTGTTGTCATTCTTTTTTAAAAGAAAATAATGTTCGCCTTCACTTAGAACAAACGCTATTTTATAAATTCTGTTTGAAAGGATTACAGTGATGATCTGCTATCGAAGATCTTCAAGAATGCAACATTTACTCTCCATTTACTTCATTTCTATTCTTTTGATATTTCTCTGAAAATAAAGCCGAAGTTTTGATACTTATGCAGCGATATATGCGTGGAGTACATTGGTCTTGATTCTAATGAAATTTCATCGTTGAATAGCATCCAAATCCAATTAATACTGTTCTTTATTGTCCAAGAACTGAAAGTTTTCGTAATCAACATGTATAAATATGCATATTTTGTGCAGCACTTACGGCCAAGTTTCTTAAAAAAAACCAAAAAAAACCCCAACAACAACAACTCCACTAATAAAAATATAAAAAACGAAAAAACCCTGTATCAATGCACACATTTTGTGCAGCACCTACGGCCAAGTCTCTTACAAAACTTATCAATACATATTTTTTGCAGCACCTGCGATCATGTGTCTTAAGAGATGACTACACTTTACAAATCCTAAAGGTCTAAGTAAAGATGACTTAGACATAGGTAACAGAAACCAATTAAAATGGACAAATATGACGTATGTGATATCAAGTGAAAACAGATAAAACCATGGAAATACGTCATTCAGTATACCTATTGATGAGCACAGCAAAGAATTTGGGTCATTCCAGATGGTCAACTTCATCATTGATGAGGTTTTGGACACCATTGTTTAATATATTTTTTCCTGTACAACTTGATTGCATACTAAGTACCTGCTCCTGCAATGGCAACTATTGCAATGAGTGTGGTTAAAGGTACAATCTCATCAACAACAAAGCAACTAGTACAAATTTCAATTTTTTTATTTCCGCATTGCCTTTTGCTGTCTTTATCTACATGCTTAACGTTATCAAACAAGCATGTAACACAGATAGAGGCAATCCCTGCTTCAATAACACAAATCCGGTGAAATATCTAATTGAATTGGATGTCATGTAGTCATCTTGCAATACATTTTCCAAAATGTCCAGGTTGTCAATCGGCAGTATGTTGCTGATCAATGATGCCACTTCAACACTTGAAAATGATTTGGAGATTTTTGCAACACCGGCATAGACAAAATATTTTATACGTCTTTTTACACGTTTATAATCCATGGTTTGCAATTCCTTTTTAGAGAAGATTTTAACGGATATTTCTCACAGTATATTCCATTTGTATTAGCTATGTTGAATTCACGTCTGTACTCTTCAATTTCAGTTACTCTTCCAAGTACTGTTCTAGATACTCTTCCAGGATAGATGGACTTATTTTTATCTTCAATAAAATCCAGATCTTTTTCTAATGATGACTTCGCCATTTATATAACTGGAAAAGGCTGAAGGTGGTGAAGATTTTGAACTGAAAGAACTTGAAAATCCTTAATATGATGATTTCTGGACAGTAGATCTGAGACTAACTGATGAATATGATGATTTCTGGGCGGTAGGTCCAAGACTAGCAGATGCATATTATGATTTCTAGGCGGTAGATCAGAGACTAACTGATGACTATGATGATTTATGGACTGTAGATCCGATACTATCTGATGAATATGATGATTTCTGGACTGTAGACTAACTGATGAGTCTCTAAATCTTGATCAAACAATGGCACATTGAAAAGACTATTCAGAAGTTATGCTTATAAAGTAACTAGGGTCAGCAAATATACGAGATGTATGCATAGAGATAGTAATCGTGAAATATATATCAAATCCATGGAATGATTTATTACTACATTTGATTTAAACATCAAATTCGTGATTATCTACTTTGATCATTTAGTACAAAAGCGAGAAAGGCCTGAGAATTTGTTTTGAAATGATCAATAAAGGCTTTAAAAATTTAGCCGAAAATTTGTTGCTTTAGTCAAAAGAACTGCATCAGCATTACTTGGAGTTAATGGGAGTGTGATAAGGTTAAATAGTGCTGGGAAAATTGTTTCTTTCATTTTTCAACAGTTAATGTTACTTGTCTTGTCTTTAGCTGGCTTAATACTCGCATGTTTGCTCAGAATAGCAAGCAAAGCAAGAAGAAGAGTTGGGGGTAATTAAATTATTGCAGAAAGCATACCATATCAGCTTCAACAATCATGAGCATGAAAATAAACGATTGTTTCTTTATTTCATGGTCGGCGTTAGTTTTGGCTTTCTAAATTGGACTTCGCACGCATGCTTCGCGTCTTTGTTGCACGACTTCGTGATTACTATGTGTCTTTTGAACGTTAGAGAATCTGATGGAATTAGCAGATATGTTATTCACATCATCGTGATTATAGTCCTTCTTTTCTAGACAACTGGTACTCACTTTGTCTTCATGTTTGTCCCCAATAGTGTTTGCTTTATTGTTACGGGTTGTTTATCAGTCTTTGAAATACCTCTCTTGGTTTCCTTGGTATTATTAGTACGGTATAACCCCAGTTTAAACGAGGTACTGGATTTCTGTAAATTGTCACTGTAACAAAAGATACCATCACCTCCAACAGCAAAGTCCAATTTCACGTATTCAATATCAATATCGAAGTGTTGATTTTGATTTATTTAATTAGAAAAATTTAATTATATATTTAACTATTTGTATGTGTATATGTGATACCTCTGACTTTTATAATCATTACAATCATTGACCTTAATCAAAAATTTCACTTAAAGTTTACTTCTTTTAATCTGTCAGTCTGTTGCGGAAGCCATCTCTGAAACTATGGGTGCACCTTACCCACCCTCCTCGCGATTCGTAGCTTTAAAATTTTACGGTGAATGGGGGCGGGGGTGGGGGGGGGGGGAGCTGTCATCACCTGCTTTGTACATCAAATCAGTCGGGATGTCACTGAATCACTTCAAGTACTTGGTTAAATTCATCCCGCGTTTGGAACCCCTAGGTCGAAATGCTTGAAGCTCCGGAAATAATTCAAGATGTTGTCACTTGAGCATAGTGTAACCGTCTCGAGATATTTAAGGTGCACTGCAGTTTCATTTGCTCTGTAATCTGAAGTAATCTTACCTCGAACCCTTGGCACTGATTTCATGTCATACTCCCGTGAACCCTTGCGTCATCCCATTCCCTATATTGTTATGCTTGACGACATATTTACGAGAGAGAGAGAGAGAGAGAGAGAGAGAGAGAGAGAGAGAGGTCGCTAAATTTATATAGAGGAAAATATTCACCACTGGCAAGAACCGAACCGCTGACATTTCGATCTGTAATCCCGACCGAGACGCCTAGACTGTGCAACCTGAGTTATTAACTCTGTAAGAATAAAATATATACCCTCTATCTGTACAGTGTTCTTAGGTATTTGCTGCGCTCCATTCAAGGCAAAACAGCTGTACTAGTGATCTTACCGGCGGCATCTGTGCAGAGCACTATCATTCTCTTCAATGAATCAGATTTGGTGATGTTTCAATACCACAGTTGTGGCATCATCTCCATTTATTGTAGTAATAACATTTCTAATACCATGATAGTGATGGCTTGTCTTGAGTAGTATGCATATTGGAGAGTGCTGGAATTGTGATTTCTTGATGTATTATTTTTTGAATTATTTATTGTACAGTCATGTTAAATTTTGTTACTGTGCAACACTATGTGTACGCTACTAATAAATAAATAAATAAATAAATAAGAATTTGCTTCAAAGATCAATCTCCTTTTTATTAGGCATCACTCAATCTGTGGAGATAATTCTATAACCATCAGAAGATAGAAACATCAACCATTAAAGCGTACAAATGATAGTAAAACTATAAACAAATATATGACTAACCATGTGGTAAATGCAGTTGATTAGTGCTGTCAGTTTAGGTTTGATTTATGACTAACCATGTAGTAAATGCAATTGATTAGTGCTGTACGTTTAGGTTTGATTTATGTCCTTAAAAATAGGATTGAACTTATGGTGTCTTTGTAGAAAACTTTCCTGTATATATCGTATACAATTTCCATTTTAATAATCTGAAAATAAAGTTTAGCGTATTATATATACACAAAGGACAGGCAGTCTGAAGGTACAAATTTTTAATTATTTTTAAATCTTCTTATGCGTTTTTTCACGGTATAGAAGTATTTACGACACCATAGTTCGTTTCATATGCCATTAACTATGAATACAGCAAATTATATATGGCATGCGTTGAATAATTTTAACCTTTTAGTCCCCTCCTTGTTTTCTTCCGCGCGGCTGTTAGAACACATCCTAGAAAGATGTACAAATAAATATGTTGGTAGCGACATGTATGTATGAATAAATATATTGGTAGAGACATGACTGTGCGACATATTTCAGTGGGTAGTGACTAAAAATAAAGACATATGACACTGGCATGTATTATATATCCTCAAAATGTAAAGGTTGTGTCACTACACATTTATTTAAAGAGATAAATATATCACGATTGACCATACTGTAAATAGGAATATGTTGATATTTAGTTTATTCAATATTAATCAAATGATATGTTCAGGAATAATTGATTTAATCACGTCTTTTGGAACAATTTCCATCCATTTTTAATGTCAATAACATCCTTTTGGTGCAAGTGTAAAAATATTCGTTGAATCAGACTTTTCGTTCTTTTGTGTGGCTACAACTCTTCAAAGATCTAAAAATGAATTCCTATTTTATACAAAGAGCGAAGCTATACACCTCTGCGGGCTCGAGGATATCGAATAGGCCTGATACGCCATCCTGCGTTTCACAGGAGGCAACTAATGGAGGTAGAAGCCACAGTCTCTTATTGGTTAGCATTTCGGACTTGCAACTGAATCGGCTTAGGTTCGTATCCTACCATCGGATCAGTCCGAGCCGGATACCCTGATATGTCCTTGGGAAAGGCACTTTACTTGAATTTCCTCGGCACTTAGAAACCTACTTTTGTGCCGTAAAACACCAAAGCAAGCCAAACCATAACATATCATTAAAGTGTACAATATTAGATGAGCATTAGGTATCGTACATAGCTAATGACTGTCGTACACTTTCTAGCGGCTATAGTGTACGATTTCCCTGCCATCTAGCCATCGAAGGGCTTTATGTCATACAGACCCTTCCCAATAAGATAACTAGCAGACGATTTCTTGACCATTTTACCTGGATGGTGGATAATTTTGTACTTTCTCATATAAAAGGCTACCAAAATTTGTCCTTTTCATCAAAAATTACTGAGTCAAAATGAGTAAATAAATTACAAATGTAGACGAAAAGCTTGTTTTGTGTTCTTTATATTTATTTAGGTTTCGTAATATTTTCTTGAGGTTCAAAATTTTTTATTTCAACTTCCGAAAGCCACATATATTGTTTAGTAAATGTGGCAGCATACTACCAAAATGGCTTCCTTTTGCGTACACCTTCCTGTGGAGCGTTTGTAGCAAAGATCAGCGTGTAATACGATCTGGGAGTGAAGCAAAAAGGAAGCATGACCTATGAAATTAGGAGTCTCCATTTTGCATAATCTGTTCATGGTCGGGTGATCTCTTTCATGGCATTATCTTTAGTGAGGCATGATTTGGAATTTGCGATGTAAAATAAATTATAAATGTCAGTAAAATAAATTGTAAGATAGGATAAGCAATCATGGGTTAATTTTCACTTGATATATCATACATCAGGGTACCCGTCACTTCATACATCAGGGTACCCGTCACTTCATACATCAGGGTACCCGTCACTTCATACATCAGGGTACCTGTAACTTCATACATCAGGGTACCCATCACTTCATACATCAGGGTACCTTTCACTTTATACATCAGGGTACCTTTCACTTTATACATCAGGGTACCTTTCACTTCATACATCATGTTATTGTGATATATCATACATCAGGGGACCTTTCACTTCATACATCAGGGTACCTTTCACTTCATACATCAGGGTAGCTTTCACTTCATACATCATGTTATTGTGATATATCATACATCAGGGTGCCTTTCACTTCATACATCATGTTATTGTGATATATCATACATCAGGGTACCTTTCACTTCATACATCATGTTATTGTGATATATCATACATCAGGGTACCTTTCACTTCATACATCATGTTATTGTGATATATCATACATCAGGGTACCTTTCACTTCATACATCAGGGTACCTTTCACTTCATACATCATGTTATTGTGATATATCATACATCAGGGCACCTTTCACTTCATACATCATGTTATTGTGATATATCATACACCAGGGTACCTGTCACTTCATACATCATGTTATTGTGATATATCATACATCAGGGCACCTTTCACTTCATACATCATGTTATTGTACTAAAGAGTCTTTTGAGAGGTTACCGCTCACTGAGAACGCCCGGAGAAGTGGAAAATCGAGGGGGATGGTGTTAATTCGATTTAATGTCATTCCATTACTATGTTTATGCAAAGCTATGCTCTGCCTCTTCTTTTATTTCTTTTGCCTTTTCTTTATTTTTTAATTTTTTATTTACTAGTCCTGTGATGGGGGTTGGGTGGGGTGGGGTGGGGTTGGGGGATGTAACATCATGGTCTTTAGTACAAGGATTATGGATCCTTTCATGTATACATTCATGTATATGATGATACTTGGTCAGACGAGTCACTCAACTAAGTTTCACAAAGCGAGATTGTGTGCCCCAACTCTCTTTCTACTCCTCCCCCCCCCTCCCCCCAGCACCTTTGCTGTTTCATTTTTGTTTTGTTCTCTTGCGGCATACCCCAATATATCTTTATGAAAGAAGTTCAGTTTATTTGAAAGTTGAACAGAGAGAGAGAGAGAGAGAGAGAGAGAGAGAGAGAGAGAGAGAGAGCAAATACTAAACAGAGCATGCTGACGAAACTGACAGTACATTTTGCCCAAAGAGAATACCATATTATTTAACCCACACATACTTTCTTATACGACCTTGTTCAATTGTCCCACTTTAGCCTTACTCCAAAATAAATCGGGCAAACGCTTTTGGTTGACATTTGAATTGCTGTGTACGGTACAACCTGAGATTTATTTATTTCAACACTTGAACAGGGCGTTTACAAAAGATATTGTGTCAAAATAAAGAGAGTAAAAAAAGACCAGAAGCGTGTGGGCACTAACTTAGTACATATTACGCAAAATATTTGCAATTTTAAAAATTAAAAAAACCCAAAAACAACATGATTTAATTTGTGGATAGTGACTGGTGAAAACATAGGTAGATAACTCTGTTACCCTCTCGAACTACGGTTAGATGTAAGGTATTAAAATATTCCCAGAAGTACCGCAGATAGAAAAACCAGTGTGTGAATTTAAAATAAAATATTTTTCTTTGTTTCGTTCTAACTCGTTGTGACAGCCCTTTTGGGTTCATCGGGTTTTAATACTACAATGTCATTATATTAGTTCTCTACAAAATAAGTTATGTGCCTGACACCATTTAGAATTTAAAATGACAATCCAGTATATATATATATATATATATATATATATATATATATATATATATATATATATATATATATATATATATATATATATATATATATATATGTTTTGGTTTCATTTTCATCCGTGTATGAAACTGGTAGGTAAAGTACAGATTGTGTGAATCCGCGTAGCTCAAAAGTAGTTCCAATAGCCTAACATCTCGTAACTTTTCGAAAAAAATTCCATCTCAGCGCAAAAATTGGATAAAAGACCGAAATTGCCATACACTTGGCAAATTAAAACTGGATACAAAAAGTATATATTTTTATGGAATTATTTGCACAAGTTCAGTAAAAAAAGTTTTCTAGTGAGTTCCTGCTGAGTGACGTCATTTGGTAAGCAAGGTATGTATTTGCAATGGCGGCTACTGTAGTAATTTCTGAGGTGTTCGCTTAGTTTTAATATCAGGCCCTTTAAGATTAGTTTGTGTTTTTCTAATTACTGGCGGAAGACTGAAAGCATGCGACATACCAGGAATGAGATGCAATTTTCCGATGACACGTGACATGTTTTATCCAGTAAACTTCAGCATTTTTGTGAGAAGCATGAACATTGCAATTATATAAATGTCAATTAGACATAATTGCGAAATAGAATTAATGAGTAAATGAAACCCCAAATCGTATTTTTAATATCATCTTTCAAAATGTGACTTGATACAAGTTGCCTTATTTAACTACAGCAATTGTAGGTTGCATTAATTTTAACTCGAATTTGTTTCTTGCCTATGGGAAATCGCATTATTTCCAATATACGTTAATTTCTGAAATTACAGCTAAAATACTTAGAGATAAAGTTTATATTAATACGATTTGCCTGCAAATAATCTAGTATTCAGCAAATGAAAGAAAGCAATAATATAAATGTAGATCACCAACACCTTTTGAATCCGAGTTCGTTCATAAGGTAATGTGTCTGTGAGATTGTGACTGTTAATGATTATAGTGTCTCTGATTGTTGTCTACGAATATATCAAGAACTACGGTAGAGTAGGACAAACTTGTATTTAAGTAGGCGTTACTCCATATCAAACAGGGGTGGTCCTTGCTTAATTAGATATAAGAATTTAATTGAAGTTCAAGCTGTGATTAGAAACACAGTCCTATTGTAAACCGGATTGCAACAATTTTAGCTATAAATGTTACTAATTCATAAATAGATGGACATCACACTTCTCCTGTAACTCATTGATAAATTAAAGTTTTGAAGCTGAGTTTTGAACGATTTAAGTACACAATATAATTAATTACTACGATTAGTATTACTGTTGGTGTTACTGCAGTTGTTGGTACTACTTAAACTATTACTAATATGCAATTTAGTTTAATCTTCCTAATACTACTACATTGAATCATTGTAGGTAAAACTGACTCACAAGCACATTGAATTATTGTAGGTAAGACTGACTCACAAGCACACTGAATCATGGTATGTAAGACTGACTCATTGTAGGTAAGACTGACTCACAAGCATATTGAATCATTGTAGGTAAGACTGACTCACAAGCACATTTAATCATTGTAGGTAAGACTGACTCACAAGCATATTGAATCATTGTAAGTAAGACTGACTCACAAGCACATTGAATCATTGTAGGTAAGACTGACTCACAAGCATATTGAATCATTGTAGGTAAAACTGACTCACAAGCATATTGAAGCATCGTAGGTAAATCTGACTCACAAGCACCTTGAACCATCGTAGGTAAAACTAACTCACAAGTGCATTGAACCATTGTAGGTAAAACTGACTCACAAGCACATTGAATCATCTTACGTAAAACAGACAAACATATTGAAGCATCGCAGGTAAAACTGACTCACACGTAGATTGAACCATCGTAGGCATAACTAACTCACAAGTACATTGAACCATCGTAGGTAAAATCGACTCACAAGCACATTGAAGCATCTTAGGTAAAACTGACTCACAAACAATTAAGCATCGTAGGTACAACTGACTCACAAGCACATTGAAGCATCGTCAATACAACTAGCTCACAAGCACATTGAACCATCGTAGGTAACACTAACTCACAAGTATATTGAACCAATGTAGGTAAAACTGATCACAAGTACACTGAACCATTGTAGGTAAAACTGACTCACAAACAGATTGAATCATCGTAGGTACAACTGACTCACAAGCACATTGAAGCATCGTACATACAACTAGCTCACAATCACATTGAATCATCGTAGGTAAAACTGACTCACAATCACATTTTGTTTTTACTTTACGGTAGATTTACAGCCTTTGATTCATAGCCATCGTCATCATCAAAACATCCCAATTCCTTCTTCATATTCTTCATCTTCTCCTCCTCTCCATCATCATCATCATCATCATCATCACTACATGTATATTCACCGCCATCGTTATACATTATTAACATCATCATTTTATTCTTCTTCTTCTTGATTTCTATATTCGTCAAATACATAAAAGTCCTTTGGATTTCGTTCCCTTTCTTATTATAAGTTTTAAAGCACCATTTTATCCAAGATAATTAAGTTCTTGTTGTTTTGTTTTTGTTTTTTCCTTGTTTTTTCTTCAGTGTCTTTCCTTTTCGCCTTAACGGTCTAAAATTTTACACATGTTGTGAATACTCTTAACTTGTCTTAGACATATAAGCAATTTGAACATACATACGTACATACATACATACATACATACCGAAGGATTAAAGAGGTCAGTAAATACATGGGCGTGACAAGGATAAACATGTTTTGTCTACTAAAATAACTAAGTTTGAAATTACTTTCTCAACGTTCATGTCACGCAACATATTTTTATATGTCCGATAAATAAAGTAATATAGACATATATTAATATCAAAATATTTCTTTATGGGATTCGTAAAATATAATATAAATATCTGTGGCTTTAGTGATGGTATTAAATTCCAAATTGATAGAAAACTAAGGCGTCAATTGATAAGCCTTCGCAATCCTTTTTCTTTCTTCACTTCTTTCTTTTTTATCTTTTTTTTTCTTCTAATCCCCTAATCAGCCCCTAAGTTGTGTATAGAAATTGTTGATCATTGATCGTGCTATTTGTTCTTCCCCCGGTGTTATACCTCTAATCTTAAATGTTACACACTTTAAATTAACAGAAGTTTACTGTCAATAAGCAATATACGATAAACCTACTATTTTCGTGAAGGAGTTCTTCATACATTTAGACGGTTGGCTTGAACAAAGTGAGATGTACCTAATTCAACACCTGGCCTCAATTCACAAACTGAAGTCTTAGGTTAAGTCTAGACTTAAGATATTTAATTGGTCAATTTTAAAGGAGATTTATATTTGAGTCAATCATATTGCTGGATTATAAACTTAAATATAAGTCTAGACTTAAGTTCAGTTCGTTGACCACGTGATCAGACCAGTTATAATGTATTCATTGCTATATTTGCTGAAATTTGGTCCGGTTGCTCAGGTCTAATGTCGTTATGATTATATCAAAGCATTGTTTAGAACATGGCAGACAGACACTGGTCTTTTTCTTTGCTTGTTTGTTTGTTTCTTTTTTCGGGTGGTGGTATCTTTTTTTAGTTTTGGTTTAATTTTGAAGTATATGTTAAAAAATAGTATACTATTTCAAATATGTCTTGATCTTATAAAAACAAACTGAATCTATTTTAATTATGTCAGATCTGAAAATCAGATGATTTCAGGAATGTACACTAAGTTAATGACGTCTTCAAATGAGCGAATAAAATTAGATAACGGCTTCGAACTGGTTCAATAGAAGAGATGACGTAATGATAAAGTTAGTTGGGATCATAAAAACGTGTATTATGTCGTGTTATTTATTTGCCATTGAAGGCTGCGCAAATTTCTATTTCAAAATTGATCAAGTCATCACAACAAATAGTCCACATATCTCTGTACAACAAAACAAATACTCTATGTCGCGGTAGTATACACACGAATGCTTAATTTGTGCATGTGTCACCTTCAAAGAGGTAATGTCAATGTGCAGATTTTCAAAATGTACAAGAATACCTTCGTCTCTCCCTTATATTTTATTTTCATTCAAAGTTGCCGAGCAAATGCGTACTGCAAGCACAACACAATCATGCATGGTGCACGTTTTTCACATAACCTTGACCTTGAAGGCCATGACTAGTGCATACAATAGAACAAATTTATTCATAATGTGTTAAGCTATATGTTACATCCCATGCAAGCAAGAAATTTTCAGGCGGTTGATGTATGATAATTTTCTTTTGTACATTATAAGTTGAAGTTCTTTCTTAGACCCTTTCAACCTAAAAGAGATAATGGAACCAGCCGTAATGAATATTATAATGCATGGCCAAGATATAATGGAACCAACCATTATGAATATTATAAAGCATGCCCATGATATGATGGAACCAACCGTTAAGAATATTATAAAGCATGCCCATGATATAATGGAACCAACCATTACGAATATTATAAAGCATGCCCATGATATAATGGAACCAACCATTATGAATATTATAAAGCATGCTCAAGAGATAATGGAACCAACCGTTTAGAATATTATAAAGGATGCCCATGATATAATGAAACCAACCGTTTAGAATATTATAAAGCATGCAAAAGATATAACACGTTTATCAAGTTATGGATTTATCTTTCTATGATGCAGTCTCCCCAATCACTCCAACTGACATGAATAATTAGTCTAATCAAAAAGGACCCTCAGCCTTTTCTGTGGAAAAAACCCACAACGGAGTCACAGAGGCAGTAATGTTGATTTCATGACAACGAGTCTATCAAGTGACGAAATAACACGTCACTCTGTATATAAAAACTAGCTACTTAACAAAATATACAGCTAGTGTGAGTTAACAATATATTTCGTAGCTTTCAATCTATATTTAACTAACATGTTATTTAGTCCACAGACGTCCATCCAGGACACAAATTGTAGTGTGTGTACTACTTTGTTGTCCAAGACTTTTGTGCTGTTTATCTGTTTTTCTTTTCATCCGTCAAAATAGGGAACACAATTTGCCTTATAGACTGTCTCGCTTGTCCTGATCACAAGGTGTCGCATGTGTAAGGTGGGGCAGGTGACGCCTGCTTTTGTTGACATATACCTTGCATTACTAAATTAGTTAGCTGTCAATTATAGCAATATTTCACACACATTTTTTAAAATTAAGATAAATTCATGCATTAAACGTGTATCTTCAAAACATTTCGTACTAATTAAGTAAAATGTCCATGCATTTTTTATTTTCACGATGGGTTAAGATATATAAATTGTTAAGGTGTCAGTTATGTATCCGGAGGTCTATACTCAGTGTCTTGAATAAACAATAATGTTTTGAGTTTAAAATACATTCCATTATCAAAATTATTTACTTCTAGCATCTAACACTCCTCCCCAATCAATAACGGGTGAACGCTGATTGTACATTGTACTCATGCAAAATACATTGAGTCTCCTTACGCCCTACCTTCCGGTACTCAAACAAGCTAAGCTTGTTTTTAAAATTTTAGGAGTCGCTATCTGCAAAGGGTTGTATTGTGCCAAGTAAGGCCAGCATACATATTATATGAGACGGTGACTTTTGTTTTGGAAGTCTTAAATCAGATGCTGGTTTTCAAATCCGACAGTTTTGTAAATATGGGATCAGAATAGAAGACACTTATTTTATATCAATTTTGTCGGCAGTATGTCTGTCTCCTTTGAGATATGAAAAAAAAATCTTTTAAAAATGGCTGCGCCGTAACTAACCTAAATTGAGTGTAATGATCTAAATGGATATCGAGACAAGGCGTGGATTTTAAGTTTGCGACTTTTCTAAATTCAATGTCTATTTGCTGAGGTTATTTATGCCTCGAAGCCCATCAATAAAAACATACCTCACTGAGAAAATAATTATCGTCGCATCATGGAGTAAATTGCATACGCATTTACCATTAGCAATGTTTTTGCTATTAGCTTTGAGTGCAAAACAAGATGGGAGTACACAATCTTTGTCAGTCTATAAAATCTCTCTCTCTCTCTCTCTCAACTACCTACGTCTTTTGCAGATACATGTATATATTCCGACGCTTCTGCTGGAGTAAACATGAGTTTATAATGTTACAATAGTATGAGTTGCTAGCATACAATAAAAATAAAAATGTACTCTTTCTCTCTCTCTCTCTCTCTCTCTCTCTCTCTCTCTCTCTCTCTCTCTCTCTCTCTCTCTCACACACACACACACACTTTTACTTCCAGCATATTGGGGAGCGTCAAAGCTGAAATGAACTTTTGGGTCTTGTAACGTTAAAACATGACACTTGACACGAAGACAAAATATTCAACCCATCTATTGGAGTGGGGGTTGTACACTTCCTACTGACACTTCAATAGGGCGATTTACCTTAATCGTTTTCAAGTTGATAGTAATTTAAAACTTGGGAAAACGGGACAATACAGTTTCCGATAAAAGAACATACCTCTATTATCTTTTCATTCCATATTGCTCACAACTACCAATCTTTAAGATTACGATGTATCCGGTACTTTAGTTTGCCTTTCGAACATATTGTTTCCAATCGCGCTGTCCTTTATTGAACTAATTTCGCACCTCTACAAAACAATTTAATGCAGATTTTCTACCTAAGCTGCAGACTAAAAAGAAGGATTCATTTTCTTTCTTCAAAATATATACTCTGCCCTCCCTACTAAAATATTCATATAATATCCTCGTACCTCCATCTATGTTAAGACTGCATCGACAAAAACTTGCATCCCAAACTTTTCGGATTCCGTACACGTCTTGATTGAAAGATACCTATTGCTTTGCGTTCGGGGTGGGGGGAGTGTAGGTGCTGATTTAAAAGAAATTATATTGTTTGATCAAATTGATAGTACTTAATTAATTTAGTTTGCTGTATAGATTCTGTGGATGTTTTTGCGAAAGAGAGTATAAGAATGGGTTTTAGGTCAGACCAACGTCACATCCGGGAAAATGTTACCTCTGCTTGACCATCATCACTTCCGGTTCCAGTAAGGACTGTTATAAGAAAATGAGCTCATAAGACTAGACAAAATTAGATGTATAACGCGCATTTAAAAACATAACAAGTGACCTGTCTGGGAAAATTCCTGAATTTATTTTGGGGAAGGGCACATTTTGTGTAGATTCTGGTCATCTCAAATAAATTTTATACAATCTCACTATCCTACATCCCGTGCCAGCGGAATACTTAGGGGTTTTATATCAGTGGTTTTGTATCTCACAACGATTGTTCTAAGTGAAGAAATCAGAGTCACTTGGATAAAAAAAGCAGCTAGAATATATATATATATATATATATATAGATATATATATATATATATATATATACATATATATATCTATATATATATATATATAGTATTATCACAGTAACGCGATCTTGATTGCTAGATCACATCGAGTTGTCAGCATTAAAAAATCCGGAGACGCGAAGCGTCGAGTCATGATCCAGATTTTTATGATGACAATGAGACGTGATCTAGCAATCAAGATCGCGTTACTGTGATAATGATATTTTTGTTATATACCTTTCAATTTTCTGATAATTTAATAAAATCACTATATGTAGTTGAAAAACACAATAAATTGCTAAAGATTTCAACCTCTTTAATACGAACTTTATCTTAAAGCATAAACCGAATTACTTTTTGAAAGGCTGACATGCGCATGAATATTAGTTTTATGAATGAAATTTGTTAAACGACGCTCGCTCAGTTTGACTACCATCACTGTCAATAACACGAATTCTTCGACGCTTGAGGGCAGACTACTCATATATGTGATTTACAGTTATTGTGCAGTTCTGAAATTTTGCATCACGGAAGTTTTCACCAGCTGAATGACAGGAAGTTTCTTTCAGAGGCTAGGTTGAATGCGGTTGAACTTTTTCTGGCGACACATTGTGAGAGGCTCCGATGGGAACTTGACACGGGAATTACAACATTATTTTGACAGTTATTTACAACAGGATTGAAGAAATTATTGGAACTTGATGGTACAGATTTGTAGCAGAGAATATTACTCATTTATAATTTCAAATTCATCCATTATGCGTGAAACTCACTGACGTTACCATTTATGAATCTCCGTAAATGGGTTGTACTGTACAACTGTAATGTTTTGGTACGCGATTTCCGAATATGATCTTGTTTCACACGAACATTTGGGGAATATTTTACTACTTCAAAATAAAGGAATAAATGCTTTTTTATTGTTGTTGTGACAAAAACATGGTTTAGACCTTTGAGATATTTTACATATAATGCAAAGTTTCTTAACTAACGTCGCTGTGAGAGCTTTGTTTACTGCTAGTGTTGGCATTCCATCGTTAGGGGCGCTGCTATTGTCGCAAGGAAACCTCGAGGAAAAAGTAGTCTCAGCCTCGTTTGAGAGTATGGTGATACGGGATTAGAAAACGATAGTATCGTTTTCATGCTTAAAGGAAATGACGGTAAAATTCTGGCTCTTTCTTGGGTAGAAAATTGGTAGATATATAATAAATACTCTTCTTAAGTTAGAGTAAAAGTTACCGGCAAAAACGTGCTTTTAATTGGGCCCACTTATCTTTAAAAGCACGTTCGATTCAAGGTATGTTCTTGCCTCTAATTTTGATATACGCAATTACATCAGACACAAGTGGCATACGAAAAAGCAAATAATTTCAACAGAGTTTTAGCAATAAAAATAATAATTAGAAAAACACCAATAAAAAGAACACTAACTCGATAAAGAAGCCTATGCCCAGTCGTTCACTGGACCCTAGAATTGTTGCCAAAGCAAATCCAATGTTTTACTGAAGAAGTCTTGATTTTATAAATCGTGCCTCAATAATAGAATGTAGAATACTATGACTGTTGTTGCTAGAGCTTTGCCTTTGAAGATGCAAATGAAATGTTTTAAAATATATATGCATATAAGACTAAAAGAACACTAATGACAGTTTTTATAAATGTTTTCCACAAGAACTTATGCATAGCATTGACAGTTTCCCAGGTTGTTGTTGTTGTTGTTGTACCGGCATGATTATCGTCCTATTCAATGAGTTCGGGAGTTCTTACAATGCATACTTGGCTCGTTTTACCGGGTAGACGTGACACACGAAAATTTTATCTTTGCTTGATTTATACGCTTATTCGTGAATTTTAACGATATAGTTCAAGCAAAAAACAATCAGCTGAAAATAAGTGGAATATTTACTATCTAACAAAAATAAAAAGCACATAGTCTTTCCGGTACTACCGTACAGGCAATATATGTCTTAACGGTACGGCGTACCTGACTGTACCAGCTTACTTGCCCGACTGCTATATATCCACTTAACTACCTACATGCATGTATATACCATCTCTCTGCTTATTCGTATGTTTGTCCGTGTCTTTGTATATCAATCTACCTACAATTTAAATAAATTAACAATTAAACGGTTCTTCATACTAAATTGAAATATTTGTCACTATTCAGGATACAAAGAATCTCATTTTCATGAAATATTGGATGTCCGAAAAGTAATTAAATCCTAAAATAACGTCCTTTACAATAAATCTTTATATTTTTACATAAATTAAATGTTTTGATGATCTAGCTTGAATTGGAGTATACAATATATATCTTTTTTGTTTTATAATTTTGTGGATTCAGTTGTGGTGTGTTTTTATTTTTGCATACCATATGATTTCTGTGCAGCTGTAATGTGTTCGTTTGCAGATTTGAATTACACAGAGATGTCGACAGAATCAGTGCTTTTTTATTTCATTTTTTAAAAAAAAAAATCATTACATGAGCAATTGTTAAAATCTGTCTGTCTAAAAACTGCTTGTGTAAAAAGCTGTCTAAAAACTGCTAGTGCAAAAAGCTGTCTACAAACTGCTAGTGTAAACAGCTGTCTAAAAACTGCTAGTGTAAAAAGCTGTCTAAAAATTGCTAGTGTAAAAAATCTGTCTGAGTACAAGAAATATAATAGAAGTACAAGAATGTCCGATATCATGTTTTGAAATAATTATTCAAATCATAGCATTGAAGTGTTACGACTCTATGGTCTAAGAAAAATGTAACAGAAAGAAAGTGAAACCAACAAATCAAGTAAAAATCAACAAGCAATTTATTACTAGATAATTAAAATGAAAAATCAAAAAGTCACTTACAGTAATGTGTTTTGAAATCCTAATAATCCAATAAGAATGATTGTTCTAATCACAAGTCCTAAATATAGAATGTTCCGAATTCACGGCTGTGTCCTTAAATGTTATGATGTGCTAATGGTCTCCAAAGTCCTGATGTACTAGTAATCTTGATGTGCTGATGTCAAAATGAAGTATTCCAAAATCTCTGAATAAGTTCAGTTAAATTCCAAAATCATTAATTAAAAATCCAAAATCCAAAAGTTTATGAGCACTGTTATAATCCAATGAATATTTAAAATAATTCCTCTCTTAGAATTTGTAATGAATTTTCACAACTGTAATAGCTCTTTACAAGACTGATGGTAATGTCGAACTGAATAAATGTCCACCAAACATGGTATATATAAAGATTGGTCACATGACAGAATGTTCTAGAACATGAGTCATCTTAATGGAATTTTTACTTGTAAACAAAAATCAACATTGACCTTCAAATTGAGAAAACATATTGATCAAAACAACCTAATTCAAGGACACTAGTTAAACATGTTTTTCCTGATAACATTAAGATTTAAGCAAATATTAAAGTGAAGAAACATTTATAATTTCCTAAAATATTTATAATATTATATAAACATCATACATAACACCTCCCCTCATAAAGAAAAAGAAAGATTTATATAATAAAGCTTTCTTTTGAATATACATCTAATACTATCATAACCAAAATTACATAAGAACATGTTTTATGATACTGGACTTAATTACATCAAGCAATATTACATTTCTAGGCATGTGAGAGTGCATCTGCAATCACATTGTCTTTTCCCCTGATGTGTTTGATGTCAATGTTTTATTCTTGCAATATCAAACTCCATCTCAACAATCTCCGATTTTTATCTTTCATTTTGTTGATGAAAGTAAGGGGATTGTGATCACTGTACACAATAATTGGAGAAAGAGCTGAGGTAACATACACTTCAAAATGCTGTAAAGCCAATATCAAAGCCAAACATTCCTTCTCAATTGTGGAATAATTTTTCTGGTGTTTGTTTAGTTTTTTAGAAAAATAACACACAGGGTGATCCACACCACTTTTGTCTTCCTGAATCAATACTCCACCAACCCCTACATCACTTGCATCAACAGATAATTTAAATGATTGGCTAAAATTTGGTGCAGAAAGAACTGGTGCATTCCTAAGCATGGCCTTTAACTTGTCAAAAGATTCCTGACACTTGTCAGACCAATGAAATTTGGCTTTCTTACTCAATAAACTTGTCAAAGGTTCAGCAAGTTTGGAAAAATTGGAACAAAATTTCCGATAATATCCAGCCATACCTAGAAATCGCATCAGTTGCTTTTTACAAATTGGAACTTGAAATTCAGAGATAGCTTTGACCTTAGCTTCTATAGGTCTAACTTGACCTTGTCCCACAATATGTCCTAAAAATGTGACACAAGCATGGCAAAACTCACTTTTGCTCAAATTAATTGTCAGATTCGCATCGCTGAGTCGATCAAAGAATTTTCGAATGGTTTCCAAATGATCTTCCCAGGTGTTGTTGTAGATAATGACGTCATCGATATAAGCGTCACAATTATCAAGACCAAATGTTATCATGTTCATCAGACGTTGAAACGTTGCAGGCGAATTTTTCATTCCAAACGGCATGACTTTATATTGATAAAGTCCATCTGGAGTTACAAATGTTGAAATTTATTTTGCCCTTTCCGTCAGTGGAATTTGCCAGAATCCTTTTAAAAGGTCAAACTTGGTGACATATTCCGCATTTCCAATTTTATCAATGCAATCGTCCATTCTTGGGATTGGAAATGAATTAGTTTTGGTGACACTGTTGACTTTTCTATAGTCAGTACACATACGGAATGTATTATCTGGCTTGGGAACAAGAATACATGGTGAACTCCAGTTACTTTTACTTGGTTCTATGAAATCATTCTCCAGTAAATACTGAATTTCTTTCTTCAGATAGTTCTGTTTGAGAGGATTCATCCTATAAGGATGCTGTTTCACAGGCGCAGAATCTACAATGTCAACGTCATGATAAATTTTACTTGTTCGTGTTGGAACATCAGGAAACAAGTGCTCATAGTCATGTAATAGCTGTTTTAGTTCATTTCTTCACTGTTGTTGTAGATGTGAAAGTTTCTGGTCTAGGTTGTTCAATATTTCTGAATTCCGAAGATTGGTTATACCAGAGTCACTATAGTCTGATTGTACTCCATCGTTGATATCTTCACTGTGTGGGACAGGTACAACTAAATTAACAGAATAATTAGCTGGGCTATCTCTGTCAAAATATTCCTTTAACATATTTATATGACAAAGTTGTTTCTGTTTCCGTCTCCCAGGAGTGTTAATGATATAATTTAAGTCATTTACTTTCTTTTCAACGGTATAAGGACCATAAAATTTAGCCTGAAGAGGATTCTGAGGTATGGGAAAGAGAGCCAGAACTTTGTCACCAGGTTTAAAACTCCTTTCCTGTGTATTTCTGTCATACATTAATTTCATTTTTGACTGGGTAGTGTGAGATTAGTTCATGCTACTTCACAGGCCTTTGACAACTTGTATTTGAAATCAGAGACATAATCAAGAAGATTAATCTTTGAATCTTCATTTGAAAGAAGTTTCTCTTTCAATAATTTCAATGGTCCACGGACAGTATGACCAAAAACTAGTTCAAAGGGACTAAAACCCAACGACTCTTGAACTGATTCCCTAACAGCAAACAACAACAAATGAACACCCTCATTCCAATCCTTTTCTGTATCAAAGCAATAGGATCGAATCATATTCTTCAAGGTTTGATGAAATCTTTCCAAAGCACCTTGACTTTCAGGGTGATAGGCAGAAGATTTAAACTGTTGGATGCCTAATTCATGCATAACTTGTTGGAAAATTCCAGACATAAAATTTGACCCTTGATCTGATTGGACAGATTTGGGAAGGCCAACAAGTGTAAAAAACTTCACCAAAGCTTTCACAATAGTTTTAGTTTTTATATTTCTCAGAGGAATTGCCTCTGGAAATCTTGTAGATGCACACATGATGGTCAACAAGTATTGGTTGCCTGACTTGGTTTTAGGTAAAGGACCAACACAGTCTACTATTATTCTACTAAATGGTTCATCAAATGCAGGAATAGGTTGCAGATGAGCCTTATGTATCTTCTGATTGGGTTTTCCTACCATTTGACAAGTGTGACAAGATCTGCAGTATTTAGAAACATCACTTTTGAGTATCGGCCAATAAAAATGATTCAAGATCTTGTGATAAGTCTTACAGACTCCTAAATGACCAGCCAAAGGAGTTTCATGGGCTAAATTAAGAATTTCTTGTCGATATGACTTAGGAACAACAATTTGATAGCTCACTGACCACTCGTCACCAGCGGGTACATCAGGTGGTCTCCATTTCCTCATAAGGACCCCATTTTTCACAAAGTAACACACTGGAACTTGTGTGGCTTCAGTTTCACTAATAGCCCTCTGAAACAAACAAGATATCTCGGGATCTTGCTCCTGTTCAACGACAAGGGATTGTCGTTTGTCATCCTGATTAGAACAAAGAGAATGAGTTGCCAAAAGAGGATCACTGTGATCAATACCATTTGACTGATCAATACCTGAGGAAAAAGTGACCTCATCAAAAAACTGACCAATACATGTGTCAGCTAAAGGAATAATATCCTGATCAACATCACTCTCAAGAGCTCTTTTTGCCATTGCTCTAGTAACTGCACAAGCAGGGTACAAATCAGGGATTTCAGTTTCGACAGGATCAACTTTCTGATCCAAACAAGGCCTGTCAGTTACAAGTGGATTAACCACAACCTTATCTCCAGCTAGGTCATTGCCTAGTAATAAATGAACACCCTCTATGGGTAAAGAAGTCACTGCCCCAACAGTCACAGGTCCAGAAACTAAGTCTGATGCCAAATTTACACAATGAAGAGGAACATTTACAAAGCCGCACTCAACTCCCTGAACAAGAACACTTTCACTTGAAGAAGACTCCTCAGACAAAGGCAAAGTACCTGATAATAAAAGACTCTGAGAAGCTCCAGTGTCCCTTAATATTTTAATTGGGATAGGTTTGGCAGAATCACCAATAAGTGATATAGAACCTTCTGACATGAATGGTTCATAAGCCTCCAAAATAGAATCAGACTGGGGTTTGTTTGACCCAACAAATGTATTGCTTTCAATACAAGACCGTGACCTTGACCTCGTAGAAATAAGAGCATTTGGAAAAGCTCTGTCTTTTCTCTGTTGCTTATTTTTCAACTTGAAGCAATCAGAAATAACGTGCCCTTTCTTTTTACAATAAGTGCACGTAGGAAGAGATAAGGATTTCTGATCAGTCTTATCAGATGTTTGATTCCTAACAGTTGTGCTGTTGTGAAATTTGGAAGTACTCGAATGAGATTGAAATGGTTTTTTACCAGAAAACTGCTGAGAGGACGATTTATTACCAAATGAAATTTTGTGAGTCAAGGAATAATCATCAGCCATACGAGCAGCATTTTCCAAAGTTTCCACATTCTGCTCGTCAAGATAGGTTTTAACATCACTATGGATGCACCTCTTGAACTCTTCAATTAATACGTGCTGTCGGAGGTTATCATAACCTTGATCAACTTTCTTGGCTGAGCACCACCTATCAAATAGTTGTTCTTTATCCCTTGCAAATTCGACATGAGTTTGTCCAGTTTCTTTTCTACAATTCCTAAACCTTTGTCGATATGCCTCTGGTACCAACTCATAAGCTTTCAAGATGTACTCCTTAGCCACATCATAATCAGTGCTTTGTTGTACTGACAGTGAAGTGTAGACTTCACGAGCTTTGCCAATAAGTACACTTTGTAATAACAAAGTCCAATGCTCTCTGGGCCATTTCAAGTTTTCAGCTATTTTCTCGAAATGAAGAAAGTATTTATCTACTTCTTTTTCCTGAAAAGGGGGTACTAACCTAATATATCTAGTAACATCAAAACCTGGACTTGTGTTTAAAGGAGTGGAGTGTGCTCTGTTTGCCAGTTCTAATTCTCTTAACTTAAATTGCATTTCCCTTTCTTCTCTTTGCATCTGCATTTGTATCTGCCTCTCTTCTTTCTCTCTCTCCATCTGTATCCGCCTATCTTCTTTCTCTCTCTCCATCTGTATCTGCCTCTCTTCTTTCTCTCTCTCCATCTTCCTCTCTTCTTTTTCTCTCTCCATCTGCCTCTCTTCTTTTTCTCTCTCCATCTGCCTCTCTTCTTTCTGCATTTGTAGCTGCCTCTCTTCTTTCTCTCTCTCTCTCTGAATCTGAAGCTTTGCCAATTCTAAATCCATCTGGTTCTTTAACTCTAATTCCCTTAATTTCCTGTCAGAACCAGATACAGGCTTTCTCTTCAAACTTAAAGCACTATTTTCAAAAATTCCCTTTCCTACTAAATATTGAATTAAAATAATCTTTATCTCCTGTCTTGTCAATGATACTTTTGCCTCAGATAGACTGTATTTTCTGGCAAGCTCGAGCAACTCATCCTTTCTCATGCACTCTAACCCCTCCTGGGTAGGTTTTGAAATGAAATTCTGAACATTAGATGCCATTGTAAATGCTTGTTGGTTTCACACAAAACAAATTTCTCTATTTGAAAATCTTTGCCAAAGACAAAAAAAATTCTCCGAGACAAAATCAATATGAATTTCAAAGATAAATTTAATATCTCTAATATGCTTTAAAGAAATTCAGATCCCAGAACGACGAGCCCCCAATTTCTGTTACGACTCTATGGTCTAAGAAAAATGTAACAGAAAGAAAGTGAAACCAACAAATCAAGTAAAAATCAACAAGCAATTTATTACTAGATAATTAAAATGAAAAATCAAAAAGTCACTTACAGTAATGTGTTTTGAAATCCTAATAATCCAATAAGAATGATTGTTCTAATAACAAGTCCTAAATATAGAATGTTCCGAATTCACGGCTGTGTCCTTGAATGTTATGATGTGCTAATGGTCTCCAAAGTCCTGATGTACTAGTAATCTTGATGTGCTGATGTCAAAATGAAGTACTCCAAAATCTCTGAATAAGTTCAGTTAAATTCCAAAATCATTAATTAAAAATCCAAAATCCAAAAGTTTATGAGCACTGTTATAATCCAATGAATATTTAAAATAATTCCTCTCTTAGAATTTGGAATGAATTTTCACAACTGTAATAGCTCTTTACAAGACTGATGGTAATGTCGAACTGAATAAATGTCCACCAAACATGGTATATATAAAGATTGGTCATATGACAGAATGTTCTAGAACATGAGTCATCTTAATGGAATTTTTACTTGTAAAC
This sequence comes from Margaritifera margaritifera, assembly GCA_029931535.1. Lineage (NCBI taxonomy): Eukaryota > Metazoa > Mollusca > Bivalvia > Unionida > Margaritiferidae > Margaritifera > Margaritifera margaritifera. Next base: position 853,895 of record JAQPZY010001437.1, on the reverse strand, counting down.
AAAAATCAACCTTGACCTTCAAATTGAGAAAACATATTGATCAAAACAACCTAATTCAAGGACACTAGTTAAACATGTTTTTCCTGATAACATTAAGATTTAAGCAAATAATAAAGTGAAGAAACATTTATAATTTCCTAAAATATTTATAATATTATATAAACATCATACATAACAGAAGATATTGGTACAGTGCATGAGGAAACCGCAAAATTGCTTTAAATCCGTGAGGGTAAAATATTTCTAGATCTACGGTATCTTGTAATTATTTCAGTCTATTTATTCTGTGTCCACATCATAATACCAACAACAACAACAATAAAAAAGCGCCATGGTGCATACATTTGTACTTATATATTAGGGGGAATATGTAATCACAACTGTTTTAAATTTTACAATTAGCATATTTTCTTATATTGATGATGAACAATTATAAAAGTGTTTCATTTAAAAGTTTTATCGGAAGTAATTTTATATATTTATTTATTCTAATTTCCAGAAAACAATCCATACTTGCTGATCACCGTTTATTATAATGTAAAAAAATTCCGTCTATATAATACTCCTTTCCTGAAAGTAATTTGTCTTGCCATCCCGTTGATTCACGAAACACCCGTATGTTAACTCAAGAGATACATGCTTTGTATTGCCACCCCGTTAATTCACGAGACACATTTGTCTTAACTAAAGAGATACATGCTTGGTCTATACCATCCCATGGTTCACGAGAATCCTGTGGGTTATTTAAAGATAGACATGCTTTGTATTGTCACCCTGTTGATTTTATGTTAGCTAAAGATAGACCTGATTTGTCTTGCCACCCCGTGGTTTACGAGATACCAGTGTATTAACTAAAGATATTCATGTTTTGTCATGCCACGCCGGAGGTTCTCAAAACAAATGTGTCTTAACTAAAGATAGACATGTTTTATTTTGCCACCCGTGGTTCATGAGACACCTGTGGGTTAACTAAAGATATATGGGTTTGTCATCTTAAAAGATAACACTTTATGGTATATATTTGATGCTTCGGTAGATCAATGAAAGAAAAAGAACCATGATTTTATATTTATTTTTCCTCAGATTAAAACCGCGTTTGAAATTGCACAAACAAAATAATGCTGGACAAAGTCATAACATAAAACTTCGAACAGGCGATTGATATCTTTCCAACAAGTGTATAAATTCATATAATTCATTTAATTAATCAAACTGTACCATGTTTACATGTAAGATAGTCTTGATCCGTTATGTTTTTGGTCGGCTGAGAGTTTGTTTTTATTGCTTATTTTTGTTGTTATTGCGCGAGGGACCAAACATTGCAGCCTCTCGTTGGTATAGACCCTTTTCTGTGCTTGAAAAGAGACTGCTTAAAAAAATATTATCTCAAGAGCCGTGACAAAATTAAAACTGTTGTACATAGCTACGTAATATATACAAACTGCGTAGGACAAGTCACAAAGCCAAAGTGCCGTACGTGGCTACGTACTATATACAAACTGAGTACAACAAGTCACAAAGACAAAGTGTCGTACGTAACAACGTAATATATACAAACTACGTCGGACAAGTCACAAAGCCAAAGTGTCGTACGTAGCTACGTAATAGATACAAACTGAGTAGGACAAGTCACAAAGCCAAAGTGTCGTACGTAGCTACGTAATATATACAAACTACGTAGGACAAGTCACATAGCCAACAAAGGATGTGGCCCTTTTAGGCCAAGATTATCAGAAATAAATTTAATTAAGGACATTATGTGATAGAAAGCCGTAAATATCGATAAAAGGTGCCGGAGAAAAGTTTGGTTGTCACTATCAAATTATATATATATATATATATATATATATATATATATATATATATATATATATATATATATATATAGGCTACTTGCAACAATATAATGTTTTATCTATGGAATTCGTTTTATCAATAACTTTTGTAATTTCTGAATCATAACTCATCACGTACATTGATTTTGTAGGTATCTACAAGTCATTTTTTTATAACCTTCTGTTCATCCCTATTCATATGTCTTTCTTGTTAGATGCAGATCTATCTCTGTATCCAAGGCAGGCCATACCATATAGAGAGTCAGGCTTTAAGGTGCGCCAAATTAGACGGTAAGAGGCGCCAAATTAGACGGAAGTGAATTGTTGGCATAGTAGTTTGCCTAGGGCACCAAAAAAAAAAAAAAAAAAACCTTGGTCCGGTCCTGTCGGCATCTGTTGATTAAATCATACAATTTGAAATATATGTATTTGAGTTTTCGTTGTTGCAGGTGTGCCGACTACATGAGAAGATGTTATCACAATCGATACCACTAATCAGTATCTTCATCTTCCTGTCTAGTCTTCAATTTTGGCAAGTGAAAGGTACTCTCTCTCTCTCTCTCTCTCTCTTTCTGTGAATCTTTAAATTTTTCTCTGATAACAACGCGTTAACATTTATACAAACAACAAACAACAAGCAAAAAGTGACACATGAACATTTTTGCCATCTATTGTTAACACAAACAAAAATTTATTTTAACAAAATAAATCCGATACAGCAAGTATTAGCTATAGACTCTATCACTGTCTGCTTTTAAGTTTTATTAAACAAGAAAATGCTGGTTGCCTTTGCATTGATGTAAGTACGCCATTAAATGATGACTTTCTTCGTTAATCCACAACAGGAATTAAAGACGAGACATCTATTTTATTGAACAAAATCACGCACATAATTCCATACCAGCCACTTCATTAAATATTTGGGGCCTCTATTTCAGTGGGGCCTCCATTTCAGAGTTTTTTTATTCAATATGCCAGTGAATAAATTGATACAGTTCAAAGCTTATCAACTATTCACTAAATTTTGATAACAAATGCATGAAGACACTGTTTGATATTGAAGGTGTCACGCAAAATGTGATTTTTGTATGCGTGAAAGTGTTACTTATTTCAGTAAAAACAATAATCTAGTCTTATAACCACTCAAATAAGGCTCTAATACCAAAAATGTTTTATTATTCTAAATTTTCCTTTCTTGGGCTTTTCAAAAATATTTTCATACTTCGATTCCCATTATAAGTCTGTGTCTACTTGAAATAAAACCCATCGTACACGTTATCTCCCTACAAAGAATACACATCGTACACGTTATGTCCCTACAAAGAATACACATCGTACACGTTATCTCCCTACAAAGAATACACATCGTACACGTTATCTCCCTACAAAGAATACACATCGTACACGTTATCTCCCTACAAAGAATACACATCGTACACGTTATCTCCCTACAAAGAATACACATCGTACACGTTATCTCCCTACAAATAAAACCCATCGTACACGTTATCTCCCTACAAAGAATACACATCGTACACGTTATCTCCCTACAAAGAATACACATCGTACACGTTATCTCCCTACAAATAAAACCCATCGTACACGTTATCTCCCTACAAAGAATACACATCGTACACGTTATCTCCCTACAAAGAATACACATCGTATACGTTATCTCCCTACAAATAAAACCCATCGTACACGTTATCTCCCTACAAAGAATACACATCGTACACGTTATCTCCCTACAAAGAATACACATCGTACACGTTATCTCCCTACAAAGAATACACATCGTACACGTTATCTCCCTACAAAGAATACACATCGTACACGTTATCTCCCTACAAAGAATACACATCGTACACGTTATCTCCCTACAAAGAATACACATCGCCTTTTGAACATGTTCAGGAACGGTTATTAAAACCTCTCAATTGTGTTTTGACCATTTGCTTGAAAGGTACATTCGGACGAGTTCGTTGTTGTTTCTTCCAAAGACTATTGAAGGAAAAGACAGAGTGTTCCGATTGGGCCGCGCTTGTATACTTATACTGATATCTTGAGACTTCAGATCATCAGTAAGTCTTTACGCTTGTAAAGAACTTGTATCCTCTGGTTCATTTTTTGTACTTGCAGTGCACATGTTACTATGTTACATGTATAACTAACTGAAGATTACACCCATGTTCTCGTTAGGCAACAGTTAAGAATGAAAATGTAATGAAATCCTCCTTTACAATTGGTTAGGGTAGGCTTGCAACTGTTAATGTCTTGGCTGCAAGCCCCGCAACTGGCGCGAGGGGGTGGGGACACGCCCAGTGGGGGCCCAATATTTCTATGAAACGATTATTTTTATTAGGATGGGGCCTTCGAAGTAAATTTTGCAGGGGAGCCCAGAGATTCTTGCTACGCCACTGCTTGGCTGTTAGCAATATCTGCAGGGACTTGTTCCAAGGATCAATCGCTCTATTTGGAAACCATTTTAGCCTCAGATTAGTCCTGCTATATCTCCTCTGAATCCTCTTGTTGTATGTGACATGATAAACTGTTCTCTCGGTTGAATTTATTTATCCTCTTCAACATTGTAAAGGTTTGTATAATGTATTCTCTTTTATGTTATAATTCTGGTTTGTAATTCCAATTTTTTCAACGTGTTTTGTACTTTTTGTCTTGCAAACTCTATATTAATCTGATGGTTCTACACTGCACTCTTTAAATTGCAGTAATATCCAATTGAAATAGAGGGGTCATTGTTTTGAGCATTGTAACAGAGAATCAAGGTCTTCCTAATGTTGGTTCCAATTCTCCCTCAGTCCATAACTACTATAAAACACTCTGTGTAATGAAACACGTTGCAATGGTTGTCTTTATACAAAGGACACTTATTGTCTTTAGACATGTTCTGAAGTCGTTGTTATTATACAAGACACTTGGCCCATATGTGCCTTTGGAACGCCTTTGGTTTTCTGTACAGTTTTAGACGGAAGGCCATACAAGTTCAGATTGGGTGGAAATGGTAAAGAAATACTGATCGTACTCACAGCTCAGATGTTTTGTACATCGGAAACAATAGACATATCTGTGAACATTTGCCATTTTACATTTTTTCCTCTCAGCCTGTGTTCTGTAACTGCGTATAGATACTGTTGTGATACTATTTTGAATAATTGCTTCATGAATGTACAAATTTGGTTTTGCAAGTTTATTTTCATAATCTTAAGAAAGGGTGGCTAATCCTATTTTTTAATATCTCTTAGATTTGAAATTTTGCAATTGTTCTCGTTCTTTACATAGATTAATAAAATATATATTTACTTCAAATTTGACGTGAATTATGAATATAGTAACATATTCTTAAAGAACGATTCATAAATATAAATATTCCTGAATTTTCGCTATATATATGTACGTATATATATATATATATATACATATATATATATATATATATATATATATATATATATATATATATATATATATATATATATATATGTATATATATATGCTACATGTAACCAACACATCGTAATGGATATATTCTTTTATTAATCTTTTCATTGTTTTTCGACGAAAAGATTTTCTTTCAAGTTGTGGACGTTTCAGTGTGAATGGCTAAGTTGGTTGTTTAATTCATACATTTTGTAATAAAAAAACCTCGACATACTTGAAAATACAATATATGATTGTTTCATTTTGAGTTATTGTGCGATGTATTGTGAGGAAAAAGATATTCGTTTAACAACATAAATACGAACTCATACTTATGAACCAATTAACAGTACATGTAATGGAAGGGGAGTAAAGTTAGTCATACGTGTCCTTTCCACGTCATTATGTTGTCATATCTAGGTGTGTGCATTCTACATTTTTCAAAATACTGTCAAGTACAATTTTTCGATAGAAGAGGCCGATGATAGTACAACTTGTCAACGTTGTTTTCAAATGCTAGGAGATAATAATATGTATGCATGTATATATGTATGTATATATTGGTAAGTTAGTATATATGACATGAAATGGAGAGGGCGACCGGCTAACTAGATGTTGTTTTATTGCTTGGTCGAATAAAAAGAACACAACTACTATTGAAAAGGAACATCCGAGATTTTTTTAGTTTACTCCTAACAAGTGTTAATCACTTCCTAGTTTCATGAAAATTTACAAATCTGCACGTTGTACTAAAAGAATGATTATTTATAACTGACCTTGTGATCACATACCTTCTTGTTTGTCTGTTAATGTTCATGCTGCTTCTTCGTTTTGTACATAGATATATTTGGTAATTTTCCTATTTGTCTCCTCTTTCGAACTCTTCATGTTTTCATTAACTAAATCATTGATCCATTTATTAATTCTCCCAATTACAATGAACCCTTTCTCCGTCTCTTTATTCCGTTGTTGTTGATGTATTCGTTCATTGATGTACCGCGCTGGTGTGGGCGTTTATCAAACCCGCGACCCATGGATTACGAACCAAGCATTCTACCGAATGAGCTACCGCAACTCCTCATTGCAAAATGAATATTTATTGAGCTTAAAATACTGAATAGTGAAATCGTCCATTGTGTTTTTTTTTATCATTATTACCAGTCTAACTAAAGAGTTTAACAACATTGATATTGAAGATCGATATGCTACATTTTTGTGAAAGGTACTCATTGGCAATATTATATACATATGATTCTTGGGAAGGTACTCATTGGCAATATTATATACATATGATTCTTGGGAAGGTACTCATTGGCAATATTATATACATATGATTCTTGGGAAGGTACTCATTGGCAATATTATATACATATGATTCTTGGAAAGGTACTCATTGGCAATATTATATACATATGATTCTTGGGAAGGTACTCATTGGCAATATTATATACATATGATTCTTGGGAAGGTACTCATTGGCAATATTATATACATATGATTCTTGTGAACAATTCATGAATTTGTGTGCCCCGTTTCACCGGTAGTCGTTTGTACCTGGTTAATATGTGAAGCGTAGCTGATATGCGACGGGGATATAAAAAATATGAGAATACATTGCAGTAGAAAAAACGATATGCATGAACAGATGTACAAACAAATGGACAAACGATTGACAAGGTGAACAGACACAACATCAAAAGCCCTTGACCGTTACCTACAGCAGGAATGTGTAGTCGTTCAATAAATTGAGAATGTAGCTTTAGTTTCCTCCCAATAAGCAGAAAACATTGTTGACTGTAATAATAATAATAATAATAATAATAATAATAATAATAATTTCTTCCAGAATGACTGTCGTAGATTATATTGAGTTGCTGTTATGATATACACATTTTTATGTAAACTGGCATACAGTTAGTTTCTTTGTGGCCCGTTAACATGATAAGATAACCGTAACCCCTTCTATTGTTAAGAGCTATTTACTAGTAATGTCTCAATGGAAAAAATCTTACTCTCTAGTTTTGTAATGAAGATGTAATCATTCCCATCACTGATGTCAAAAGATTCTAAATTTACATTTAGCAAATAATAATAATAATAATAACGACATCTTTGATCAACTTGTGTTCCCGAGTCAAATGTGTACATGAAAAAGTATAGGGTGTCATAAACCAAGAGGCAATGAAGTAGAATGTTTGTCATCTCATTGAAAATTTAATATTATATTTGAAAGAGCGATGTTGCTGTACAAAATACAGATTGAACCTTTGAACGTTTATTGTGCTTATTGTTTACAACCGTTGATCATTACATTTACCTGGACTTTGAAAATACTCTGGACTTAATAAGCATTAAAACTACTAATTAATATTAACTTTTGTATTTGACCTTGAATATATAACTCTTTCATGGTTGAAATATTTTCTGGTATATGTACATATGCGTATCAAGTTTCATCTTTGTCTTCCACAGGAACCCCAGAATAAAAGGGCTGAATTATAGGGCGAAATTGCATATGCCGCACCTATTTTTCAGCCCTCATATCTTCTATTACAAGATACCAGTTAAACCAAGTTTTATCCATCTATACCGAACAAGTCTAAAGTTATATGACATAAGCGACAACTTGAAGACGCCAACAAGTGGCCTTGACTTTGAATATGGTACACAAGACACACTTCACTAATGCAATGCAAGTGTAACTAGAATAGCTTTTATCCCTTAGGAATTAGAAATTAGTCAACTTAGTGCTAAAAATGTCACGTTATTGAACTACATTGATCTTGTCAACAAGCAAACATCGACCTATTTTTTCCTTTCTAATTATCCCCGCCCTTTGTGTCACTCTGTACATCCGTCTTTCCTTTCTTCCGTTAGTAATGTAGTACATCTCCTCCTACACGATTAGAGATACGGGCTTGCACAATGGATTTGAAAATGTGATCACGATCCCTGCGGAAGTGGATAGGGGGTATGGATGGTTTTTTAAAAATCTTCAACAATTTCTTACGTTTTGCAGTTCAAGATGTGAAAGTTGACGTATGCCATTGTCAGCACCAAAACTATAACATATTACTGGGATTTATGATTACATCCCGAGTCATGCCCGAAGCGTGGGGAATAATGCCCACAACTTGGAAACTGTTGAAATGCCCATCCTATGGATATGTATAGGTTTTTCATGGACACTAGAAGACAAAATCAGACATGCATTCAATACAGACACTGGGTCATGCCCCTATAGTAGGGATCAGTGCCTTGCCCATGGGGCATACTTTGGAAACTGTTAATATCCCCATACTATAATTATGTATACATTTTAGCGTCATGGGGAGATAAATTGAAACGTGCATCCAACCATTGCCCTGTGTTATGCCCTAGGGTAGATAACGTGCCCTTGGGTCATATCTTGAAAACTATCAAGAGAAAAGCAATTAAGAGAAATACACATATGATATTTTGAAACAATGGCCCCTGTGCCAGGCTATTCCCCTATTGCCAGTGCTTGGAAGTGTGGGAATATGCAATGGCGTACTTTAGTGTTCCATTCTAAGCCAGTTACCCTCAAACAAAGTTTTGGAAAAGAACAATAAAGAATGAAAGTTGATAACTTGTACCTCAGATAGACCTTAAATCCATTCCAACTTTGTGTAATAAGTTATTTCTCGTATATACTTCTATTGCTGCTAATATTTTGACATTAGGGTTTTTTCTGTATTAAACCTCAAGCTAGTTAAAACCGAAGTCAAAGTTTTTGTAATTATTCTCAACATTTTTAGAAATCTCGATAATATTTCATATGTCAGGTTTATATCATATCGTTGATTTTTCAAAATCTTTATGAAACTTTATCTGACCACAAACAAAGGTCAGTTCACAACCTTGTTCCTATTTTAAAAAAGACTCCGATGTAGAGCAAAGACATCCACGTTAGCATGTTATCATGGTTAATGTCAATGGATAATTAACATTACTATGTTAACTGTCAAGACTATGACGCACTTGAAATAAAAAAGTGGCTTTTTTGCGAAATGTCATTTTGTACCTGTGTACATTTCTTGTATTATGTATCAAATGTTTGGTCAGGCTATATTTTGTACATATAAAAAAAAAAAAAACTCACACACATTTGTATTTGCACAGAAAGTGTTTTGTTGGACTTTAATTCGTATATTTACATTAAATAAACAAACAGAAGGGAAAACTACACGAATCTGTATCCAAAGAATTGTACATCATTATGTTCAAATCTTGTTAGACCTAGCAAGTTTTGTCAGGCCGCTTTAGGCCATCGTTCACTATACACCTGTCAAGTGTCACATTTTTAATATAGAATTGGTTTTGTGTTAGTTTCAAGCAAAGTGTCCTTTGTTTTAACCGCACGCGTCCTTTATGTTGCGGCAGTGATGCTTACCAAACACTAGACACCAAGAACATTTAGAAAATTGCTGAATGGCCTGAAAAATCTAATTATGTCATCTACATATGGATACACATATGCAATCAAAATGTAATATTTGCCGGATGAGTGTTTTTTTCTTTCTTTTTTTGCGCGTGTTTGTTTTCTATGAATATTGCTTAAAAGTTTATCGAGATGGACGCAGGACGGATATATGGACGTAGCCTCGAACAAGACCAAAGCAGGATGCCCCCCGCTTCAGTTCAGGCATAGAAAAATTTCCTTTAGAATAATACCATGAATGCCTAAATCTAACTCAAGTATCACCACTAAACGAAAGAGGAAAGAATGCTCGAAAAATACACCGGGACGACATGGTATCGACCCAGTAGAAATAATTGTGACCTGAGTCCTGATATATGCATAACGTTAACGAGGTGGATTGATGTCATTAGACATTTATTTTTTGCTAACAGAAGCATTGCATAAATATCGTATCAGTAATTTATTCTAAGCAGTATTTACTCGCATCACTGACAACAGGTTTAAAATAAGGAATGTAGCGGTAGTATGAAAAGTTTCATTTACGACAATGCCAATTGTGCCGAATTGCACAGAAAGATTCGCTGGCAAACTGTTCCAAAGGTGGCGCTCTTGTTTTATAGCTTCTCTCGAGACGACACTGCCACAGCAATTTCAAAATTAGCCAATTTCTTTAAGAAATGTTTTAGCCAACAACGTTAGCACTCATGTTGTTAAATTTTCAACTTTGCCCTCTAAAATTCAACGTACATATACTAGATCATGAATGATATATGACCATCTATATAGCCTTTAAGGTCAAATCATAGTGCCTTTTTTAAAATATGAAAAGATGAATATATATATATATATATATATATATATATATATATATATATATATATATTGTTATGTATGATGTTTATATAATATTATAGATATTTTAGGAAATTATAAATGTTTCTTGAGTTAAATATTTGCTTCAATCTTAATGTTGTTTATGAGAAAAAACATGTTTAACTAGTGTCCTTTAATTAGGTTGTTTACTTCAGATTTGAGCTAAGGGATAGTTTTGATAAACAAAATGTTTACCAAATTTGAGGTCAAGGTTGATTTTGTTTACAGATAAAACTGGAAAATCCTTAGAGTTGTGTGTAAAAAGTCATGTCCATATAAGTAAAATTCCATTAAGATGACACATATTCTAGAACATTCTGTCGTGTGACCAATCTTTATATATACCATGTTTAGTGGACAGTTTTTCAGTTTCGACATTTGTATCGGTGTTGTAAAGAGCTATTACAGTTGTGAAAAGTAATTCAAAATTCTGAGAGAGGAATTATTTTAAATATTCATTGGATTGTAACAGTGCTCATAGACTTTTGGATTTTGGATTTTTAATTGATGATTTTGGAATTTATGTGAACTTATTCAGAGATATTTTGGAGTATTTCATTTTGACATCAGCACATTAAAGACTACTAGTACATCAGGACTTTGAAGACCATTGGCACAACATAACATTCAAGGGTACAGCCGCGAATTCGGAATATTCTATATTTAGGACTTGTGATTAGAACACTAATTCTTATTGGATTATTTGGATATTAATACACATTACTGTAAGTGTTTTTTGATTTTTCATTTTAATTATCTAGAAATAAATTGCTTGTTGATTTTTACTTGATTTGTTGGTTTCACTTTCTTTCTGTTACATTTGTCTAGACCATAGAGTCCTAACAATATATATATATATATATATATATATATATATATATATATATATATATATATATATATATATATACATATATACATCTTATCTTCCTCTGATTGCTAAATGAGTAGTATAGAGACATTGTCTCAATCAAAAGAGAAAACACTCAAAATTTTACGCAACGAGACCAACGCCTTGCTTCGTCTAAAACACCATCGCTCTCTCTTACACCAGTTCCAAGAAACAAACACGGTCACTAATGGTCTTCAAATTCATGTCAAGCCCCAAATTATTGGCAATATCTCTAACAAACTCAATAAAGATGGTGTAAAATAACGCACGATGCGTCCACGAAACTCACAGCCCTACTTACTGGGAATTTACACCATCAGTATGTTGTCAAATCAGCAACCGCTAGAAAACTAAAGCGGGAGGTAACTTCAGTTTCCACACAGGAACAATTAAAAACGTTTTACTCTAAATTAAATAAGGATCAGCCGAGAATCTCTGTAAAGCTAAACAAAATAAGAGAAAGAAAACTCAAACGTCTCAACCTGCAACCAGATCACTGTCCTGAAGAACCTTCAACTGACGAAACTTCTCCTAAAAATAAAAATAAGAAGAAAAATCGCCGTAAAAGGATAAACGGAAACAATCCATGACGAAAATTCCTTCAACTGTTACCAACACAGTGGTTAATCTCTCAAAGTTACAACTTACAGAGGCAGAAAGAAAACTGTTATCAAAAGGTTTGATTTTCTGTCCCCGCCCAAAGACATATGACAGAGTTAAGCTGCAAATGGACACTGAAGACTAACTAAGCGATGCCGGGTTCTAACAAAAACTAGAACAAGATCCAACACTGGACTATGCAAAACCATTACAAATATTATTGATGAGGCATGACAAATTGGACACATAGACCAGCAAACCAAAGACTACTTAAACCCAGAAATCCCTGGAGCAGGAAGATTTTATCATCTACCTATAATACACAAACAAGGAAACCCGGACAGACCTATAATCTCCGGTAACGGGCATCCCACAGAAAGGATATCAGAATATTTGGATTATTTCATGAGACCACATGTCCACAAATTGGCATCCTATCTTCAGGACACGACAGACTACCTCATAAAAAGCAACGCAAGCGAATGATTAGCGCCAGATACAATGATTGTTTAATTAGACGTCACATCCCTGTATACTAACATACAGTACAGTAAAGGGATACAGGTATGTAGGGAAGCATGGGAAACAAGACGTGTCGAAAATCCGCCAACTCATTTCCTAGTTAAACTTCTGGAGCTATTCCTAAAACTCAATAATTTTGTATTCAATGGAGAAAACTACCTCCAAATCAACGGAATCGCAATGTGTAAAAAAATGGCCACCTCGTATGCTACTCTATTTTAATGGGAAGACTGGAAGGTCAACTTTTAGCATCGGTGGAGCTTACACCATACCAGTGGGTACGCTTCATCGATGATATAGAAATAAAGTGTTAACATCGAAGAGAAAATCAATGAATTCATATCAAAAGCAAACAACTTCCATCCCCCAATACAATTCACGGCAGAAGTCTCAACTCAAACCACGTTTTTCTGGACACAACAACCAGACTGGTAGAAAACAAACTCCATACAGACATCTACTCAAAACCAACTGATAAACACCAGTGTCTTCTCCCATCCAGACGTCATCCAAAACATTGCATTCGAAACATTCCGTATAGCCAAGCACTGAGGATACGATGAAACATTCCCAAAAAGATCAGAAGAGTTATTTGAACATTTGATGAACCATGGCTACGACAAAAATCTGATAGCGGAGGCAATACAAAGGGCTAAACAAACAAACCGCAATGACCTACTAAAATATGGAGAGAAGGACAAGGCTGAAACAATGAAATATCCGGGATGTAATCTTCGGTTACACCAATTTACATTGAATAACAGGCGGCGATATGGCTCATCCCTTTATAGGTCAGGACCAATTAATTGACAGCAACAGCAGTCGAATTCAAGCCAACTAGACGACACATCAGGCATTTTCAAGCTGTAATTCCCGTAGAAATAGTTATGTAAACTTTTTTAATTTCAACGCTTTTTGTGTTTATTGTTTGCCTTGTCTCTGTTTTGTGTTTGCCTTTGAAAAAGACTCAGTGAGAGTCGAAAGCTCTTAGACTAGTTGAAAACTAGTTTAGCACAGTTTATTGCGTGTATATATATATATATATATATATATATATATATATATATATATATATATATATATATATATATATATATTGTTACGACTCTATGGTCTAAGAAAAATGTAACAGAAAGAAAGTGAAACCAACAAATCAAGTAAAAAATCAACAAGCAATTTATTACTAGATAATTAAAATGAAAAATCAAAAAGTCACTTACAGTAATGTGTTTTGAAATCCTAATAATCCAATAAGAATGATTGTTCTAATCACAAGTCCTAAATATAGAATGTTCCGAATTCACGGCTGTGTCCTTAAATGTTATGATGTGCTAATGGTCTCCAAAGTCCTGATGTACTAGTAATCTTGATGTGCTGATGTCAAAATGAAGTATTCCAAAATCTCTGAATAAGTTCACATAAATTCCAAAATCATCAATTAAAAATCCAAAATCCAAAAGTTTATGAGCACTGTTATAATCCAATGAATATTTAAAATAATTCCTCTCTTAGAATTTGGAATGAATTTTCACAACTGTAATAGCTCTTTACAAGACTGATGGTAATGTCAAAACTGAATAAATGTCCACCAAACATGGCATATATAAAGATTGGTCACATGACAGAATGTTCTAGAATATGAGTCATCTTAATGTAATTTTACTTGTAAACAAAATTCAACCTTGACCTTCAAATTGAGAAAACATATTGATCAAAACAACCTAATTCAAGGACACTAGTTAAACATGTTTTTCCTGATAACATTAAGATTTAAGCACATATTAAAGTGAAGAAACATTTATAATTTCCTAAAATATTTATAATATTATATAAACATCATACATAACAATATATATATATATATATATATATATATATATATATATATATATATATATATATATGGTCAAATCTATGGGTCCCAATAATACCATACTATTCAGACCTCTGTATACTGGAAACTTCTACAAGACGAACATTTTTTTTCCAGGAACGGGGTGCTAACAATGGCCGATTTTGGAAACTTTTACTGTATATATACTACGTTATAGGTCAATGCATAGACCAGCCGGGAGTCATACAGAATGGCATGACGTGTTTGCAGCTGCTTCCCCAGGGATGTTATGACACCACTGTCCTGAGCAAGTGTTGTCTGTCATGTACAGCGATTCACACAGATGTCACAGGTATGAAACCAATGGTAAACGAAACAGATCTTTGATTATTCCTGGGTAAAAATGAACCCCTCCCTTATAATAATCACTATTGTACAGATTATAATAAATATACATTTCGTGTAAATGAAATTATCATGCATGTAATAAAACCATGTATGTATGTATTTATGTATGCAATATAAAAAGATAATGAAATACAGCATCCACTGTAGTGAAAACAGGTCTAATAAGGTGCACCTTAGTATCTCAAAAAATTTACATGTAGACCAAACATAATCAGCCACAACGTAAAAGTTCACAAATTGCCAGGTGGCTAAATCTAGTACAAAAATATATTTATTGATTTCTGAAAAAAATAAGGCTTCCGCCCACCATGACTTTTCAAAATGGAAGTGCTATGCAATTTCCATCACAGACCAAGTTTAAAATCGATGTCTACATCACGTTTGTTAAAGCACTGGAGTTTGCATTTTGATGAAGGGGATTAGATGCTTCTATTAAGTGAAAATCCACAGCCAAATCTATCTTACAAATGTACACCACAGTTTGGAAAAAAGAAGACAAACACAGTTATGGCGGTCTTAGTGATGACATTCAAAACGCAGTAAGGAAAGATTAGGAAGGTGTGCAATACACACACACACACACACACACACATATATATATATATATATATATATATATATATATATATATATATATATATATATATATATATATAATTTATTTTATGATCTACAGCACAAACACAGATAGATAGATGAGCAGGTTGGGAGGTAGTGAGGTATGCAAGTAGGAATCATTCTTGAACTCATTTCCATACATACATGCATACATACATACATACATAGATACATACATAGATACATACATAGATACATAGATACATACATACATACATATATACATAGATACATACATAGATACATAGATACATAGATATATAGATATATAGATATATATATATATACATAACCAACAGGTTGTGAGTATGGAGACAAGGTACCCAACTGCATTGCTGTTCTATGCACGTTTTATACTGACCCAAATGAGTGTTGTAACACTTGTAAGCCCGCTACTACATCCTCGACACCCTCGCCATCAACGACAACAACAACAAAGACAGCAGCTCCACAGCCACCGATAGTGACAACAACAGCGTCATCACTAAAACCATTTGTAGTGCCATTACAGCCGTATTTTTTCATGTATACAGTTCTGGTTATCATATTTATTGCATTTTGCTATGAAAAATTTACTATCGCTTATAAGTGGCGTCATGAAGGACAACATTTATATAACTATAAAAGAAATTAAAAGCTTTTTGTCGAAGACCAACTTTCTTCATATTTCCTAAAAACAATTTAATCGATCATATTTAAGAGAGATTCCATCATAATAAATAAAAGAGTAAATAAATAAATGAATGTTAAAAAATAGTAAATGGTAAAGTGTGCAGAGATTTCCATGGTACCTGAGGCGCGCTGGATCATTATTATTCGTTCACTTCACAAAGATACAATGGAAGCAACACGGGTACAGGAGAAATCGTCAAAAAAAAAAAAAAAAAAAGAGAAAGTTTTGTAAAAAGGATAAAATCTGAAGTGTGTTGCTTGTTACTATAATTAAACTTCTCAAGATTATATGCTGGTTCTGGAAGCTAAAAGACTTATTGGATTTTACAGTGCAATAAGGTGAGTAGAGCTTCATTTACAGTGTAATAAGGTGAGTAGAGCTTCATTGACAGTGTAATATGGTGAGTAGAGCTTCATTTACAGTTTAATAAGGTGAGTAGGGCTTCATTTTCTGTTAAATATTCAATAATAAGCAGTTGGGACACAATGCAAATCTTGTTTTCTCAGCAAGTATCCAGTCTATTTTGACACCTTTTAACGAAAAGGAAGGCAATCAACAGAGTCTACTAAAAAACAATATGGTAATCAACAGAGTTAACTAAATACTTTATGAACAGATGTGATCTTTATCTTTTGCTCTTTACGCAAAATGATTTTGTTTTATACCGTAGAAATTATACCAGAAAATATTTTAAAATTGCTTCATAAAGTTACCGACTAGAATTCAAATCATCCATATGTTACATTGAAACACATATATACATGCAAAACAAACAAGTTATTAAACATACATACAGACTATGTTTGCTTCTTCAGACCTGATGGTTGAATTTCCGGACATCATTCGTATATGATATCATCGGTAATAATTAACTGCATCATTTAAAATGCTTTTACACGATAAATGCCATTGAGATTCTACGCATTGAGCGAAATGAAATAACAGCACAATATCTCACCTCGACGCATTCTGTTTAGCTTGTTACAACCTTAAACATGCCGCAGATCGCTCTTTAGCTGCATCTCCAGCTATCGAGAGCGCTTATAAAACATACTGCGATAATTGCGGTGTAGATCGAATTGATTTTGCTCGAGATTAAATAACAATGGCTAGTATATTTATGATATTTTAGTCTGCAAGTCCCTGATAAATAACAATAATACATGATATTTTAGTCCATAAGTAGGAATTATCTGGTAAATAATAATTTACAACCTTGCAAAGGACTGATGTAATAAAATCCCTTTGATGTATTAAGGTAAATGTACAGCATGATTCAACCGTAGTATAAAGGTAATATGGGATATACTAGTAATAAATGTTTCCCGCAAATTATCCCCCCCCCCCAAAAAAAGGAAAAAACAATCGCTCTAAATCCGCTTTTATTTTTATGTAACATCATATTTCTGGTTGAAAATTATATTTCTAGCTCGTTTATTACATTTAAAGGAGTTTAGAATTTCTCGGTTGAACATAAAGCTATAAGGACAACGATACATTTTTACGAGTTCCGCATAATTGTCCTCTCCTTTCCTCCTAATAAGCAAAAGTTGTTATTTTGGACAAGTGATGCGGAACGAAAGTGTTATTTGTGATCGGGAGGAGGGAGGTGAGGGTGAGTTCGTATTCTCATAGCTTTACCAACCTGACCGGTAACAGTGGTTTGTAATTGGTAATATATATTCATAAATAAATTAAATATCTTAAATATTAATGCAGTTATATTCGTTGTTCTAAGCAAGTTGCTTGTTATTAATTTGGTGATGGAACCTCTCTATATGACTGATTTAACATGACTAATTCAAATACAAGACACACATTCGTGCTTAACTCTGTGATTGTCTTTATCATATTAGCTTTTCCATTTATTTTGATACACTGCCTGTACGGAGCTTATCAGTCTAAACGACCACTATTTTGTATTTTCGATTCACAATGCGTTTGATTTCGCATGACTCACTACAGCGCGCAATTTGCACTAATTAAAACATATTATAGAAAAATAATTTACACATATATAATTTGTTTGCGTTTTTATTCAAACCAATCATATCGATATTTTTCATATGACATCGTGGACTTTTATAAAGAATTTCCTTAAAATCTCTGTCCACTATTTTGGGTCAGCCTCCCTTAGCAAACATATTGGGAAAGGTATGCAAGGAAAATTTTATTATTTCAACAAATTCAAGTGTGCAAAAATAGGATGATCACTGTTAACTACATAACCAATAATGTATGTAAAGTAAATAACATATTTAAGAAAATTACTTTTCCTGCCAATAGGAATGCTAAGGATGGTTGATTCAAAAGATGGCGGACACATCTTTCAAGGGGAGTCAAATCTGTCATTTTATAACAATTATATATTCATATTTGTATGATTATACATTTTTTAACAAGCTTTTGTAACAATCATCTTGATTGGCTAAAATCGCATCATGTCACGCATACAAACTCCGTAGAAGTTATTAGATCATTACACCGGAGAAGAATTACTTATGTATTCGTGTGCTTTTCTTTTGTGCTTTGACAATATTTGTAAATACTTGTTAAAATATAGGTCTGTTATTTCGTTCTTGATATTCATTATTATTTTTTGAAACTATTTGTAATTATAAAAAGTTAAGTTCATATTTTACAGGATTCATGAAATCATAAAACTTGAAAATCGATTGCACACTAAGCGTGAACGTCCGTAACTTCACTATAGCCATGTATGCAATTTATAATCGTTTTTCAACCTTCATGACCACGCATAATTTCCCACTAACTAAACTAATGACCACACCATTCAAGAATAAAATTTCACACTCATATGCTTCTTCTTATTTCACATTCTTTTTTAGTACACAATTCTAAGATGTAGATCGGTGTTCATACTACATACCACAAACATATTCTCAAAACGCCTAATACACACACTTATTCCTATCTCTAATTACTACACACTTATAGGTTAGAATCTCCCAAAAAAATCCTTATTTTAAGAATTGTAAGCCAACTTAAGAAATTGACCTGTGCTAACATAAGTCCAGTCAATACGGTTCTGTAGAACGACTGTTCCTACTAAATGGCTAATTACTCTGTTCGAGAAATATCTTCACAACACGGATGCCCCATAATCAAACAGGTGGCCACTAACAGCTATCAAATCTATAAACAGAGATTTAAATGCAGATAGTACATACCCTAGGTTTGTTACAATACATAGATACATAGATACATACATACATACATACATACATACATACATACATACATACATACATACATACATACATACATAAGTATAAACATACATACATACATAAGTATAAACATAGATACATACATAAGTATAAACATACATACATACATACTGCTACGACTTTGTGGCCTAAACATATGTAATAGAAAGAAAATGAAACCAACAAAATCAAGTAAAATCGACAAGTAATTTAATTCTAGACAATTAAAGTGAAAATTCAAAACGACACATACAATAACGTGAATTAAAGTCCAAATAATCCTAAGTGTCCTAATCACAAGTCCGAAAATATAGAATGTTGCGAATGAATTCCAATAGCCTTGAATGTCCTGATGTACCACAAGTCTTGAATTTCCTGATGTACCAAAATGATATAATCAGGAACGTTTTTAATGAATTCACATAAATCCTCCGAAGTCCTAAAATCTATAAGCACTTAAGTATTTCCAATGAATATTTTAAATAAATGATTCCTCTCTCTGAATTATATCTGGTTTTCACATCTTATTACAATAGCTTCTCTAGAAACTGATGTTATATATATATATATATATATATATATATATATATATATATATATATATATATATATATATATATATATATATATATACATATATATATATATATATATATATATATATATATATATATATATATATATATATATGTGTGTGTGTGTGTGTGTGTGTGTGTGTGTGTACCTGATAATTTTCATGAGTAATGGTTATGGAAAATTACTATTTGTAACTGACTTTTGTCACAACAAGACATGGCAATAACAGTCCAGTTGCTAACAAAACCGACCTCGAACTCCAATGCTATGTAAACATATTGCTTACAAAATGACCATGATCTGACTAAAGGAGAACTTACAATCATGGACGCATATTATAAATTCAAAATACATAACACCTACCCTCATAAAGAAAAATAAAGATTTATGCAAAAAAGCTTTCTTTTGAACATGCATAATGAAAATTGCATAGGAAAATGTGTTACAAATGATACTCAGCTTAGTTACACAAAGTAAAGCAATATAGTACTTCTATACACGTGAGAGTGCATCTGCGATCAAATTGTATATTCCCCAGATGTGTCCAATGTCTTTGTTATATTCCTGCAGTATTAAACTTCATCTCAACAATCTCCGATTTTTATCTTTCATTTTGTTGATAAAAGTAAGAGAATTGTGATCACTGTATACAATAACCGGAGAAAAATCCGAGGCAACATACACTTTAAAATGTTGTAAAGCCAGTATCGAAGCCAAACATTCCTTCTCAATTGTGGAATAACTTTTCTGGTGCTTGTTTAGTTGTTTAGAAAAATAGCACACTAGACCTTCCTCACCATTTTTGTCTTCCTGAATCAATGCTCCACTAACCCCTACATCACTTGTATCAACAGTCATTTTAAATGATTGTCTGAAATTTAGAGCATAAAGAATTGGTGCATTCTTAAGCATAGACCTTAATTTATCAAAGGATTCCTGACACTGGTCAGACCATTGAAACTTGGATTTCTTACTCAACAAATTTGTCAAAGGTTGGGCAATTATGGAAAAACTTAATCAAAATTTCCAATAATATCAAGCCATACCTAAAAATCGCATCAGTTGCTTTTTACAAACAGGTACAGGGAATTCAGAGATAGCCTTGACCTTAGCTTCTACAGGTTTAACTTGACTTTGTCCCACAATATGTCCTACAAATGTGACACAAGCATGGCAAAACTCACTTTTGCTTAAATGTTAATCATCAGATTTGCATCACTGAGCTGATCGAAAAATTTCCAAGTGATTTTCCCAGGTGTCATTGTAGATAATGACGTCATCGATGGGATCGTCACAATTATCTAGACAAGATGCTATCATGTTGATAAGACGCTGGAATGTTGCTGGAGAAATTTTCATACCAAAAGGCATCACTTTATATTGATAAATATCCAATTTTGTCAATGCAATCATCCATTCTTGGCATTGGAAATTAATTCGTTTTGGTGACACTGTTGACTTTTCTATAGTCAGTACACATGCGGAATGTATTATCTGGCTTAGGTACAAGAATACATGGTGAACTCCAGTTACTTTTGCTTGGTTCTATAAAATCATTCCCCAGTAAATTTTTCCGCCTGCGAGGAGTGTTAATAATATAATGTAAGTCATTTACTTTCCTTTCAATGGTATAAGGACCATAACATTTAGCCCGAAGAGGATTTTGAGGCATTGGCAAGAGAGCCAGAACTTTCTCACCAGGCTTAAAACTCCTTTCCTGTGTTCCTTAGTTCATTTTTGACTGAGCAGATTGTTCTTGCTATCTCACAAGCCTTTGACAAGTTATATTTGAAATCAGAGACATAGTCAAGAAGATTAATCTTTGAATCTTCATTTGAAAGAAGTTTCTCTTTCAATAATTTCATGGTCCTCGGACAGTATATCCAAAAACCAGTTCAAAAGGATTAAAACCGAATGACTCTTGAACTGATTCCCTAACAGCAAACAACAACAAATGAACACCCTCATCCCAATCCTTTCCTGTATCAAAGCAATAGGATCGAATCATATCCTTCAAAGTTTGATGAAATCTTTCCAAACCTCCTTGACTTTCGGAATGATAGGCAGAAGATTTAAACTGTTGGATGCCTAATTCATGCATAATTTGTTGGAAACTTCCAGACATAAAATTTGACTCTTGATCAGACAGGACAGATTTTGGAAGGCAAGCAAGTGTAGAAAACTTTACCAAAGCTTTAACAATGGTTTTAGTTTTAATATTTCTCAAAGGAATTGCCTCTGGAAATCTTGTAGACGCACACATTATGTTCAACACGTATTGGTTGCCTAACTCGGTCTTAGGTAAGGGAACGACACAGTCTACCATTATTCCACTAAATGGTTCGTCAAAAGTTCGGAATAGGTTGCAGATCAGCCTTCGGTATCTTCTGACTGGGTTCTGTTACCATTTGACAAGTGTGACAAGATCGACAGTATTTAGAAACATCACTTTTAAGTTTTGGCCAATACAAATGATTCAAGATCTTATCACAAGATATCACAAGTCTTATTGACCAGCCAACGAGTTTCATGGCCGAGACTAAGAATTTCCTGTCGATATGACTTAGAAACGACAGTTTGATACTTACTGACCACTCGTCACCAGCGGGTACCTCAGGCGGTCTCCATTGTCTCATAAGGACACCATTTTTCACAAAGCAACACATTATAACTTGTGTGGCTTGAGTTTCATTAATAGCCCTCTGAAACAAACAGAAGGTCGCAGGATCTTGTTCCTGTAAGGCAACGAGTGATTGTCTTTTGTCACCCTGATTAGAATAGAGAGAATGAGTTGTAAAAAGATGATTAATGTGACCAATACCTATTGATTGATGAATATCAGGAGAAAAAGTAACCTCTTCGAAAGACTGACCAAAAATTGTGTCAGTTAAAGGAATAATTTCCCGATCAACATCATTCTCAAGAGCTCTTTTTGCCATAGCTCTGGTAACTGCACAAGCAAGATACAAATCAGGGACTTCAATCTCAATAGGATCAACGTTTTGATCCAAACAAGGCTTGTCAGTTACAAGTGGATTAACCACGACCCTATCTCCAGCTTGGTCATTGCCTAGTAATAAAAGAACACCTTCTATGGGTAAAGGAAGTCACTGCTCCAACAGTCACAGGTCCGGAAACTAAGTCAGAAGCCAAATTGACACTTTCACTAGAAGAAGACTTCACAGACAAGGACAAAGTACCTGATAACAAGAAGACTTATTGACAAATAAAATTTTGTTAGTCAAGGAATAATCATCAGCCATACGAGCAGCATTTCTCAAAGTTTCCACTTTCTGTTCGTCAAGATAGGTCTTGATATCACCATGCATGCAACTCTTGAACTCTTCAATTAATACGAGCAGTTTGAAGTTATCGTAATCATTATCAAGCTTCTTGGCTGAGCACCACCTATCAAATAGTTATTCTTTTTCCCTTGCAAATTCGACATGAATTTGTCCAGTTTCTTTTCTATAATTCCAAAACGTTTGTCGATATGCCTCATAACCCTTCAAGATGTACTCCTTAACCACATCATAATCAGTGCTTTGTTGTGCTGCCAGTGAAGTGTAGACTTCATGAGTTTTGCCAATAAGTACACTCTGTAATAACAAAGTCCAATGCTCTCGTGGCCATTTCAAGTTTTCAGCAATTTTCTCAAAGCGAAGAAAGTATTTATCTACTTCTTTATCCTGAAAAGGGGGTACTAACCTAATATATGTGGTAACATCAAACTTTCTTTTCTTTCTCTCTCTCTCTCTGTAACTGTCTAACTGTCTTGTCTTCTCCTCTCCCTCTCTCTCTCTCTCTCGCTGCACATGTATTTCCATCTCCTTCTCCTCTTTCTGAATTTGTAGTTCCATAATTACTTTCTGAAGCGGAAGCTTTCTTAATTCGAATTGCATCTGGTTTTGTAGCTGTAATTCCCTATCAAAATCAAATACAGTCTTATCAATTAAATCCAAAGTAGTATTATCCAAAATTTCCTTTATCACCAAATATAGAATTTAAATATTCTTTATCTCTTGCTTTGTCAAAGACGCTTTCGCTTCAGAAAGATCATAATGTCTGGTAAGTTCAAGTAACTCGTCCTTTTTCATAGACTCTAACCCTACCTGGTTAGGACTTGAAAAAACGTTCTCAACCTTAGATGACATTGTGAATGCTTGCTGGTTTCACTAAGGATTTCTCGAATTGGTGAAATAAAAATCTTTACCATGGACAATGAAAATTCCAAAACAAAGTCAATTTAATTGTAATTTAAAGAAATTCACATTCCGGTCGAGCCCCCAATTTCTGTTACGACTCTGTCACCAAAAGATATGTAACAGAAAGAAAATGAAACCAACAAAATCAACTAAAGTCAACAAGGAATTTATTTCTAGACAATTAAAGTTAAAATTCAAACGACACTTACAATAACGTGAATTAAAGTCCAAACAATCCTAAGTGTCGTAATCAAAAGTCGAAAAATATAGAATGTTCTGAATTAATTCCAATAGCCATGAATGTTCTGATGTACCACACGTCTTGAATGTCCTGATGTACCACAAGTCTTGAATGTCCTGATGTACCATAATGATATAATGAATTTACATAAATCCCCAAAGTCCTAAAATATATGATCACTTTAGTATTTCAAATAAATTGTATGTGGTTTTCACAACTGTAACATCTGATTATTAAAATAGCTTCTTTTATGACTGATGTTTAGAACAAGACTTTTAGAACCCGAATGATCTCTTATTTGCTTGGCCAATAGATATGTAAATAGGTGTACCTGACAATTCTCACATCAGAATATGAGTATTATATATGGAAAATTGCTTTCTGTACCTGACTTTCGTCACAATAAGACATGGAAATAACAATACTGCTGCTAACAAAATCGGACTTGAACTCCAATGCTACGTAAACATGTTGTTTACAAAATGACCATAATCTGACTAAAGTACAACTTACAATCATGGACACATTATAATTCAATATACATACATATATACATACATACATACATACATACATACATACATACATACATACATACATACATACATACATACATACATACATACATACGACAATTCATCCTAATTCTTTATTTTCAGTACCTGCTGCTCCATCAGTTTCCATTGTTTCCCAGACAACAAGGAATATAACTCTAAACGTGACATTACAGGTAACAAATAATAGGTAACTCCTGTGTCTTTTCAAAAGAAAGATCGATTTCCTAGAAACCAAATGTTTGTAAAAGTACTGAAAAAGATACAAAGTTGCTGTGAAGTAGTTCCCGTGAAATATTTCTGTTTAAAAAATCACGACGAATGCAATTGACGAACAATTTAGACAGGCGGTCGAGATAGGTCACATTATATCAGTATACTAACATAGGTTTATTGGAAAGGACCCATTTCCAGTGGAGAGTTTTTACATATTTATCTCCCCTCCCTCCCGGCTTCTACCTCTCAGTACACGCTTACACCATTGATATATTAATTACGGCTGATTATATATATATATATATATATATATATATATATATATATATATATATATATATATATATATATATATATATATATATATATGTTTGGCCCGTGAAAATATGAATAGAAAAGGCAACACAGCAAACACTTCCATATTTCTTTATTCTTTTTTATAATTTTATTTCCACAGAGAGGTTTTAATTTTTAATCTGAGACACTAGAGTAAACAGTTACGTCAGGAGAAAAGTAAACAAAAGTAGATATAAATATATCCAATTCTGTAACACTTGTAAAATTTATTAAAAGAATCCGGCGGTAGGTTGCTTAACAGACCCACTTTCGTAAACACGCTGGGTTCGGATTTCTGAAACACTTGTAAACTTTCTTCAACACAGATAGTTAAGATTTCTGAAGTACATGTAAAAGGTCTTAAACACATAGAGACCGGATGTCTGAAACTCTTTTAAAATTTACTCTAGCCTTATACCATCGTGCTATTGAAATTTTTGCATCAAAATAAAACAGAAATAAATGAAATTTGTTTATTAACATAATAATGACACAAAGATAAATTGTTTTGGATTCAACACTTTTAGAGAGATTGTAGAAATATTTTCTGAGTTTAACATATAAGTAACAATCCTAGCCTCTAGAGATAAAGTTTATCTGTTTACAATTTTTAAATGGAAAGTGTGGTCGAAGCTAGTTCTGTTACAAAAATAACATGCAATAGAAATAAAAAATGGTGATTTATCGAAATCAAGTATCAAGAAAGATATCCTGCAATGTTTCAAACAGGATAAAGAGTAAAGATGTACAGATCAAATTTAATGAAGATAACATAGAAATAAGCATTACCAGTCCTGATAGCAAGATTGTTAAAACAGTACAGTATGAAGATGGACTAAATTACACGTTTGATATTATTAAACTTACAAATTTGTATTCAGCTGAATTTACAGTACATTTAGAAGATCTAATAAAGTTTACAAGGTCAATCTACAATTCAGCAACAGAGAGAATGCATTGAAAACAAAGTTCGAATAAAAACAGACCAGTATAAGAAATAGCTGTTTTTGAATGAACCACATGATTGAAAACCAAACATTTGACATAATCTGAAATCATTCATACATTTTTAAGAAATAAAGAAACGTTGTAAATTGTTGAAAATAAACTTTCCAGTTGTCGATGGTTTTCCGGTTGGTTTGTTGATAACGCCTAAAGACAGATCGTCAAGCATAACATATTCTCTGGACGTTTTTGTACTGTGCTAAAGGGATTAAAAAGAATAATACTTAAGACACCGTTACTGCGATATACACAGTACACAAATATTAATCAGCAGAGGAAAGAAATTAAACAGGACAACAAGAAAATAAAATACGCTGACTTGAAAGAATGGCTTTTTAACAATCTACCTACAAATTACACAAGCAAGCTACAAATAGATTTCCATTAGGAATGGTCCAGGTTAGTCAAACGGATGACCAGTGGTAGTCAGACACTGCTGACATGCGAGCATATGAAAAATTCAATGATAGAAATAAATATTTACACTGATAGATGTCTTCTAAAAATACCCTTGGGCTGAAAAGGTAACAACGAATCACGGAGATGACATACTCGACGCTTTCAAAGAAAATGTTAAAGATAGAAAGCCAAGAAAAGAAGGAAAAAAGTTTTAGGAAACAATTTTTACAAAAAATAAATACTTAGGATATTTTTGGAAAAAGAAAACTTTGAGAACTTTTCAACTTAGACAAAAAGAAAGAAAAAAATCTCTTGTGGAAAGGTTTGACGGAATTTTGAAAACAGGAATGTGAAAGCATTTCACTCAAAATGAAACCAGAAACAGCGTTGACATTTTGCAAAAGCTAATTTACGGATACAATAACACGAATCACACGTCAATGAAGAAAACAAATCAAAAGTATGGATCAGTCTATTATGTAACAACTGTTACATTAAAAATTCTTAAATTCATAATTGTTGACACAGACACAATTTCAAAATTTAAAACAATGTTTGCAAAAGATTATCTTGCTAACTTTATAGAGGAAATATTCAAACCCAACCAAGTAGTATTAGGTGATTCGGTTGTTTACATGGTGGAAGACTTAAATGGGGAGGTTATTGATGGTTTATTTTACAAACAAGAGTTTTCTCTTTATTTATACGACAAAGAAGACTTTATGTACAAAGTTGTTAAGATTTTGTAGACCAAAACGAATCCGAGGTAAAAGATATGTACTGGTCCAATGGATAGGATATGAAGAATCGTTAGACACCAGCATAAAACATTAATTCCTTAAAATAAGCAAGGTGTCAAAGACACACTTCTCCACTGGAGACGATAGATATATACAAGTTTAAAAGAGAATGCGAAGTTTGAGGTTTATTTTACAGAATGTAGCAAGTATAAAAACAAGAACATCGCATCCCCGGAAATGAAGGAATAAAAACATGTACGTCATGTGAATTTGCATTGATCACAAAACTAGAACGAAAAAACTAAGAAAAACATCACAGTTAAAAAACAAAACGTGATAAGGCGTGTAGTATGTAGGTAATGTCCAAGCATTGTAGTAAATGAAATCACACAACAAATGACAAGAGACTACATACCGAATATGAAGTCGATTCCAACTACATCTCAAAAACACTGAACAACAAATACAATCTAAATGACTACAAGTTGGTATATACAAACAGAATGTAAACGACTACAAGTTGGTGTACACAAACACAATGTAAACAACTACAAGCTGGTATACACAAACACAATGTAAACAACTACAAGTTGGTATACACAAACACAATATAAACTACCTCAAGTTGGTGTACACAAACACAATGTAAATGATTACAAGTTGTATACACAAACACAATGTAAACGACTATATGATGGTATACACAAACACAATGTAAATGACTACAAGTTGATATACACAAACGGAATGTAAATGACTACAAGTTGATATACACAAACGGAATGTAAACGACTAAAAGTTGGTGTACACAAACGGAATTTAAACGACTAAAAGTTGGTACACACAAACACAATAAAAACGAATAAAAGTTGGCTTACACAAGCACAATGTAAACGACTACAAGTTGGTATACACAAACGGAAGGTAAACGACTAAAAGTTTGTGTACACAAACGGAATGTAAATGATTACAAGTTAGTATACAAAAACACAATGTAAATGATTACATGTTAGTATACACAAACACAATGTAAACGACTAAACGTTGGTGTACACAAACGGAATGTAAACGACTAAAGGTTGATATACACAAACGGAATGTAAACGACTACAAGTTGGTGTTCGCAAACACAATCTAAACGACTAAAAGTTGATATACACAACCACAATATAAACGACTACAAGTTGGTATACATAAACACAATGTAAACGACTAAAGTTGGTATACATAAACACAATGTAAACGACTACAAGTTGGTATACATAAACACAATGTAAACGACTACAAGTTGGTATACATAAACACAATATAAACGACTACAAGTTGGTATACATAAACACAATGTAAACGACTACAAGTTGGTATACATAAACACAATGTAAACGACTACAAGTTGGTATACATAAACACAATGTAAACGACTACAAGTTGGTATACACAACCACAATCCAAACGACTACAAGTTCGTATACACAAACACAATGTAAACGACTACAAGTTGGTATACATAAACACAATGTAAACTATTACAAGTTGGTATACACAAACACAATGTAAACGACTACAAGTTGGTATACACAAACACCATGTAAACGATTACAAGTTGGTATACACAAGCACAATGTAAAGGATTACAAGTTGGTATACACAAACACAATGTAAACGACTACACGCTGCATACGAGATTTTTGAATAAAACAAACGCAATATAAATGACTACAAGTTGGTATACCGGATTTCAATAAAACACATGCAATGTAAACGTCTACAAGTTGGTAAACAGAAACAGCATGTAAACAATTACAAGTTGGTATACGAGATTTTAAATACAACGAGCACAATTCAAACGACTACAAGTTGGTATACGAGATTTTGAATAAACCAAACAAAATGTGAACGAAACGAGATTTGGAATGAAACGAACACAATGTAAATGAAACGAGATTTGGAATAAAACAAACACAATGTAAATGACTACAAGTTGGTATACACAAATACAATGTAAAGGACTACAAGTTGGTATACACAAATACAATGTAAAGGACTACAAGCTGGTATTCGAGATTTTGAATAAAACAAACGCAATGTAAATGAAACGAGATTTGGAATGAAACAAACGCAATGTAAATGAAATGAGATTTTGAATAAAACATACGCAGTGTAAAGGACTCAAGCTGGTATATTAGATTTTGAATAAAACAAACACAGAATGTAAACGACTACAAGTTGGTATACAAGATTTTGAATAAAACAAACGTAATGAAAACGATTACAAGTACACCACAATGGTTTGCCTCTTTTAACGTTGTTAACATCTAAATCCAAACGAGTAAAATTATATGAGTGTCGTTTTGGTAGTTTTGATTCGTCTTTAAATTTTCTCACCTTTAATTGATTATTTTTGATGTACGAATAATGTAAGATGAGTGATCGTAATCATAATTTCAGCTGATTCTAAAGTAAAAAACATTTGCAAAATCTACACAAAAATACAAATGCTCTAAACACTTGAAATTAGAAGACAAAAAATCTGATTTCTATGGATTGATAAGGTACAAAAAGGTATGAAAATTACAGGTATAACTGTACAAATGGGTATGAAAATTACAGGTAATACTGTACAAATGGGTATGAAAATTACAGGTAAAACTGTACAAAAAGGGAGTAAAAATTACAGGTGATACTGTACAAAAGTGAATGAAAATTACAGATAATTCTGTACAAAAACATTATGAAATTGCACGCAATACGGTACCAAAATAAATAAATAAATACATTTGTTTTTAGTTGTAGATTATATAAATTTGTCAATAATATCAAGTACTACTTTTGTTTAACATAACCAGACAAATTCACCTCCATGGAGTCACGGAAAACACCGATTAATATGGCACTAATACGGACACTCCCGAAAAATACCTGACTACTTCGGAGATTATTATCCAACCCAAACTCGTTCGTATAACCATCAGAGATGTAAGCTAGATCCCACGATGAACAATGGATATATACAGGATTACATTATATTCTTCACAACTTTACGACTGGGGACAATGGTCTCCATTAAAAACATTAAAAACTTATAGCTAATGATACGATACATCTACACAGTTGACAAAGCTGTGTTTTGTTTCATTACGTCATCCTGGGTAATCAACCAATCAGAAGACGCATTTGGGATCTTTGGATATTTATTCATTTGAAGAGATGAATTATTTGGTGTTTATCGCTTTAAGTCTTTTGATTTTGATGATAAATAACTTTTTCTGGATCATCATTTCTACTAGTTTCAAGACCAACCGAATGATGTACTTACCAGAAACGGTGTTAAAATTATGGCTATGACATTTTTAATATAGACATTGAGGGTTACATTCAGTTTGATCGTGAAAATAAATGAACAGTAGACAGGTATGGTCGATAAATAACTTCATGTTGAGAAATTTCAAATCAAGAAGATAAAATGGTGTCCACTACGGTGTGTGTGTGTTGGATGTATTGTAAAAATATGTTATATTGATGGAGCCTGTAAGGTATATAATAATGTGTTTTGTATGTCAATGTGTGCAACAAATTTATAAAAAAAATATAAAAATCCCAGAATAATTCTACAAGTCACATGCAGCAGTTCTTTCAGTAAAATTTACACAATTAAAATGATATTTGATTTATTTTGGCGAAGTTTTTCTTCACCATTGGAAACCTAATACAAAATTATTTAATTCTTTTAACACAAATTTTAAGTAACCTGGTTACAACTTTCGTTACCACGGAGATTAACAATTTCAAGACCATATAACCAATAAAATGCACTAATCGAATAAAGGTTACTTCAAATACCTCGAATTCACCATTTTTCGAGGGTACCAATAATTGTGGATTTCGTGGTTACTACAAGCCACGAATTTAAGACCCTATGAACAATTATATTTGTGTGGAGACAATAGGATTCCTTCCACCATTCACGAATTTAAGTACAGACGAAAATGGCATTTCTCGCAAACCCACTAGAATTGGACTCTTGAAAATACATGACTTCACAGTACCGTTGTTAATGTCATCACTGTACCGCAGTTAATTTCATCATATTACCACAGTTAATTTCATTTACTAAGTGGGATCACATAAAATATTCATAATATTGTCATGAATTAAATAACCTTACTAGTCTTTATTAATTGTTTTGATTGCTACAAGCAATTGTCATTTCATGTCACTATGGTGTATATATATATATATATATATATATATATATATATATATATATATATATATATATATATATATATATATATATTCTCACTATGGTATACAGATTTCATCCTTTAGGAATTACATATAAGGTAACCAGTCACAAACATTTGTACGACCACACATTCGATATTATTTAAAAATAAAATCACTTTGTATGTCTTAATCAGGCTTGCGATAAATAGCTTCGTTTGCATTTTGTCAGCGTAACTTTTGTGTGATTATTTCATATGCATGAATGTTGTAAAATCTATCGAATGTTTGTTTGTTAAATGGATGATATGAATTTTGGCAATTTATTCAAAGGAACATTTCTTTTCAAAGAACTATAGAGGTATGTGAACAGATTGATTGCACAATTATTTCTCACCGTCTGCCACTATATATATATATATATATATATATATATATATATATATATATATATATATATATATATATATATATATCTTTCTCTCTCAACGAATGTGTGTGTGTGTGTGTGTGTGTGTGTCTGGGGGTGGGGTGGGTGGGGTGTTATATCGCAGAAAATGCAATACAAATCGACCGTGATGCAGTTATCAAAGGTACAGTTTTCTCCAGGTGGCGTTTGACCCCCAGATTTACATCATTGTGGCGGTGATGTTATTAATCGAAAGGGAGGTAAACCACTGTGACGAGTATCGATCTTTTCTGTAAAACAATACTACACTGTGTACTATTGAACTCTTTCTATCTTTCTGACCATATTTGTTGAACATTTAAAAAAGTCAAATTTCAAGACAGACAAGACTCGGTCTACTCCAAATAATAGCCAAATCATAACTCAGTTTGTGTTTATAACATGCATGCTAGTAATAGTCAAATCATAACTAAATTTGTGTTTATAACATGCATGCTAGTAATAGTCAAATCATAACTAAATTTGTGTTTATAACATGCATGCTAGTAATAGTCAAATCATAACTAAATTTGTGTTTATAACATGCATGCTAGTAATAGTCAAATCATAACTAAATTTGTGCTTGTAAGGCACATGCAATCAATATTTCTATTAAAACACTCATGTAATGTGAACGGTGCAGAAAAAAAAGAGAAAATGGAATGTTGTCAAATTTTCTAACAGTTCACAGTACAACACACAAACAATTTCTTAATAGATTCATGCCACAGCAAAAAGAATACACCATAAAAGATATACAAATCATCACCTGAATTTAATAGGTGGCACCACAGGAAAAGTGTGTCCATGGCTATTGATTATTCTTCAGGAGGTAAGCGGCATTTAAATGAAGACAAACAAACCAAAAGATTGAATTTAACATATCGAATCTGATAAGGATGTCGAAATACGGTTTACTTACGTTGACTCAGTCGAAGGATAAATTGACAAAGCGACGTGCAAAGATTTCTGCTCGAAAGAAGGAACTTGTTGACAGATAAGTTGTAAACTAAATTTGTAAGACATGTTGATGGCAGTGTGTATGTGAGCAAGGAAGTAATGTTCAATTAATTTTTATGTGCTCAACAGTGATAGTCATTTTTGTCATGTAGTAAAGAAATTTAATTTTATTTTATAAACAAACGTTTTGAAGGGTAATCATGTGTTCATTCAAAAGTTGTCGTTAGCTCATTTTGCAGCCCCCATGCAGTACTGTTTGAATACTTCAGTGTAATTGTCATAGTTCTTCAATTATAATACTCTCAGAAAGGTATTTTCTCCTTCAAAACAATGGCAAGATATATATATATATATATATATATATATATATATATATATATATATATATATATATATATATATATATATATATATATAGAGAGAGAGAGAGAGAGAGAGAGAGAGAGAGAGAGAGAGAGAGAGAGAGAGATCTAATACTTTGCAACAAAACTGTACCTTAATTAAAGTACAATGATGATGGAGTTATCAGTTTAGACAAAATACTTCAGTGTAATTGTCATAGTTCTTCAATTATAATACTCTCAGAAAGGTATTTTCTCCTTCAAAACAATGGCAAGATATATATATATATATATATATATATATATATATATATATATATATATATAGAGAGAGAGAGAGAGAGAGAGAGAGATCTAATACTTTGCAACAAAACTGTACCTTAATTAAAGTACAATGATGATGGAGTTATCAGTTTAGACAAAAACCATGATTATTACTATAACAATCTGGGACAATTGTGCTGCACTGGGAGAAACTATTGTTATTTTATAGTTTATACTTTGTGTGACAGGAAATACTTCCGAATTCCCCAAGATAATTTGTGTATACTTTGTGTGACAGGATATATTTCCGCATCCCCCAAGATAATTTGTTTATGCTTTGTGTGACAGGATATACTTCCGCATCCCCCGAGATAATTTGTTTATTGATGCAATGCTATTGAAGAGAATTTTCTGAATATTATTGTAGAAATTTTTTATTTTAACTCAATTGATTAATGCATTTTTGTCTAAGCATATTATCACACTTCGTTGATTTAGGTGAAAAGATTCCATATAGTGGCGCATGCATTGGAAAATAAAATATTTCTGAATATATTCATAATCTTTCATTTATGTTAATTACATATTTATTGCTAGATCCTGTTGAATAGAAAACTTTCTCTCTGTATTAATGTATTACGGTGGTTTACATCAGAGTCAGTATCAATGCATGACGGTGATTTACACCAGCTTTGTGCAAGGACAGTAGATTTATGGGAGTCGAATTGATACTCATCATGCAAATAATTTCTTCTCTTCTCAACATAGATAACATAAATTGTATCATGTCTATTTTTTAAAATATTCCTCGTACATAGGTAGTTATGGGTCGGGAAGCCATCCCGCGGACTATCTTGAAATTGTTTGTCCACATGTCTTGTTGTCTCTATAAAGGTTTAAAGCAGCCAAACTTTGGAAGAGGGGGAAAAAAAGAAAAAAGACAAAGACAGCAACAACGAAAAAACAAGTCAAAAAAAAAAACAGAACAGAACAAAAATAATTATGCTAAAAGATGAAGAGGAAAAATGGATAGGAAATAGAAAGAATGGCAATGTATGTGAAGAAGATGGAATTATATATGGTGCTATTGCTGTCTCTATAGCTATAGTGAAAAAAGCTTATTATGATATGTAAAAAAGAAAAGAGAAAGGAGATATTAAGAAACATTAGTATTGCGAGTTAAAACATAAGTATATCATAAATATACATATAAATCTTATTAAACCAGTTTAAGATAACATGTACAAAGTATAACAGAAAGAGATAATCCGAGATTGTGGATGCATCAATTGATTTTCATAAATGTATATAAGCAATTTCAACCAAGTGACAGAACTATAACTGTGCAATACTACTAAATTAATATATGTGTGCCATTCAGTTTCAAAATTCCAGCTGCTTGCTTTCTTTGTTGTGAAGGCATTTAATGTCTGTAGGCTTTTTGTTTTGTATTTTTCTTGTGGTTTGCTTCTTTGGTTACTTTTGCAACCGTTTTGTACTTAATACCAGCCTGGGTATACTTATGGAAGTATTTGTAGAGAATGTAAATATATTAGAGATGTATGAATTTCTAATGTGTTAATAGGCTGTCTTACACCGAGAGGAAGCTAAAAACATTTGATGCCTCTCTGCTTCTTCTTACTTTTGTCTCGTCTCTATCTTCTTTTTCCCGCTCTTTAATGGTGTACGTTGCTATGTGAAATGTAAACATTCCAATATAGTGTACCTTCATCTAAAGTTGTATGTACAATTATATTAAGGTTTGATGTACTGAACTGCCAGATATCTCAGCCCAGAATAGTTTTCCGGATAGAGGTAACGTTAGGCCTTTTACGAAATGACTGAAAAATTACCCTTGCATCCATGAATTGTCAGGGTTCAGGTGACAAATCAAAAAGGTGAGATTTCTTACATTTTTAAAAACAAAAACAGCTTTTAATTTATGTTCTACAAGACACATTTCGTAGAAAAGAAGAATATTATATACGTGGTCAGTGGGGACATAAGTGCCATTTTTTAAATTTTTCATGTCAATCTAGCGGAGTAGCAATCATTTTGAGCAATAATTTCGAATGAAGCTAAATACAAAAAGATACAGAAGGAAATACACTCATTTTAGATATTCTTATAAAAAATAAAAACATAATATTAATAAATATTTACGGTCCGAAATAAAAATTATCCTAATTTTTATGAAAAGTTGAAAGCTGATTTAAACGACTATTGTGATAACCTGATAATCATAGGAGGAGATCTGAATTTAGTTATGAATCAACAACATGATAACATATAATTATGTCAGATTCAACAACCCAATATCAAAAGAGAAATATTGATAATATATTTTGGAAGTATGTTTTTATTTCTTATAACATACATTCTAAAAAGTTTATTCAAAAGACTTTTTTGGATTTTTGTGCTGAGGCCCGAATGTATAATGAAAATATTAAGGTCGGAGGGTCTTCTTCGTTATCGTGGCTTCTTGGCTCCGAGGCACTTGTTTTTATACCAAAACCCGCCTTCTTTAGTTGTATTTTTTTCGAATTTAGTGTTTGGACTGACTTGTAAAATTGACGGTCTCTGAGAGAAACGGAATATCATATGGTCATAAGATGCCTTTTTATGCTATTTTTTTTATAGACTCTAGAGAGCACGGTTCATAGTCTGAATTTTTTGCTAAATAAGTGTTTAAATGATCAGAATGATATTTTCAATACTGCATGCCTCACGTTTGTTGTCATAAAGCCACCGCTGTACATTGTGAATATCACGTTCAGTCATTTGCTTGGTTGAAAGATTCTTTTGTGACTCAACGAATTCATCCACATCGTCAGCTTTATCATCTGTACTCTCAAACAGCTTGTTTAGTTCATCCACAGAAAAATCTAATAAAGCAAAGCTCCGGTGTCTGCTAAATTTGCGTACATTGTTTGTTTACAATAATTATAGGTTACTGCATTTGCATGGGAAAATATGAACGAGTTTTCTGAGTTATACTGCACGACGTCAGGAGTGCAGTATAGCTCAGAGAAAACGAGTTCATATTTTCCCATACAAATGCAGTAACCTTTTTATTATATACTCATTTTGCTTTTCTACCTAAGGCTGAATAAAAAAACGAACACACTACAAGAAACAAAGTAACTGAATTTCTGCTATATTCTAAAGTAAATACACAACCGAAGTTAAACCAATACACAGTAACAGTATTCATGCGCACATGGCACCGCCCAGTGACCTTTGAACTTGGTTGAGTACCGCGCACTCAGTGATTTGTTTCAAAAAGAAATCTCATTTTGGTCTACTTAAAATTCACATTTTGAGTCATATTGTGAATGACTGCGCCTTGGAACAACTTTCCCAGTTGATTTGGAATGGAGGGATTTTGTTTTTATGTCAATTCAGCTAAATTCTGCTCTTTTAGTTTTTAGCTGGTTCTATTACGTACGATGTACATGTAGCTAGAGAGACTGGCCTCGACAGCAAGCTAGCTTACACATGTGTTACTGTCCTGTCATTGATAGTTTGGAATCATAATGTGGACAAAATATGAAATTCTTTTAAGTGAAATTCTAAAGAAGATGCAGGATTCAATATTTTTTTAGGGAATATTAAATTCATTTCGTTGTGGAGTGCAGTAAATTCTCCTTTGGAATGTGATTTCTGTTGGAAATGTAGTCTAGATTGCAGTGCAATTTCGCGCCGTGGATCAGAAAGTGCATTTTGAAGAAATTCAGGATGCAGAAAAGTAAGTACATTTATTGTCATTCTTATTACCAGCTATAGATGACATATTTATATGTACTGTCATAATAAATCCAAACAATTTCTCAAAAAAAACCCACAACCCCCCCCCCCAAAAAAAACGTCAAAATTGCAAAGCGACTGGGATGTGAGAGCCCATTTCGTCAGCGGAAAATAAGGCTTCTTCGTTATCGTGGCTTCTTGGCTCCGAGGCACTTGCTTTTATACCAAAACGGGCCTTCTTTAGTTGTATTTTTTCGAATTTAGTGCTTGGACTGACTTGTAAAATTAGCGGTCTCTAAGAGAAACGGAATATCATATGGTCATAAGATGCCTTTTTATGCTATTTTTTTTATAGACTCTAGAGAGCACGGTTCATACTCTGAACCATCGGCTAAATAAGTGTTTAAATGATCAGAATGATATTTTCAATACTGCATGCCTCACGTTTGTTGTCATAAAGCCACCGCTGTACATTGTGAATATCACGTTCAGTCACTTGCTTGGTTGAAAGATTCTTTTGTGACTCAATGAATTCATCCACATCGTCAGCTTTATCATCTGTACTCTCAAACAGCTTGTTTAGTTCATCCACAGAAAAATCTAATAAAGCAAAGCTCCGGTGTCTGCTAAATTTGCGTACATTGTTTGTTTACAATAAAAAGTAGTTCCTAACACGCGATACTATTTTTAGACACACGTGTCGTGCAGTATGAAGCCGTACAGTATGGAGAAATACTGCACGATTTTGACAATGCAAAGTTAATGGAGACAAAAATGAGTATATAATAAAAAGTAGTTCCTAACACGCGATACTATTTTTAGATACACGTGTCGTGCAGTATGAAGCCGTGCAGTATGGAGAAATACTGCACGATTCTGACAATGCAAAGTTAATGGAGAAAAAAATGAGTATATAATAAAAAGTAGTTCCTAACACGCGATACTATTTTTAGACACACGTGTCGTGCAGTATGAAGCCGTGCAGTATGGAGAAATACTGCACGATTCTGACAATGCAAAGTTAATGGAGAAAAAAATGAGTATATAATAAATGGTGATACCAGTTTTCAAAAGGTGCCTGCGTAACCCATATACTACGTTGCATTTTTAGAAATTTCTTCATAATTCTATCTCGATATGAAATTGTCATGTAATATAGCATTGGCAAATTACATCAGTAGAATCCGTCAGATGACGCGCATGTACTTTCAGTCCTATTGCAATTATCTCCCTTGTCGCCAGTGTCAACATGCTACTACTGTGGCGCTCTACAGTCTCGTATTATTCCTGAGATGTCACTAATACAATTTACAGTTTGATCAGGGATGGAACAGATCAAGTTTACAGAGGTAAAAGGTCAAAGGATAAAAAGTTTGCTAATTCTTCTAACATTAATATATGGAAGAAAGCGAGTCTGCTTTATCATCATATTTTTCCTAATTATATTACCAATTAATGAAAAGAAACTTTTTTGCTATATTTTTCTTTCACTTAATGCAACAGTTTTAAAATTAAGTTGACTTTACTCCTGTGTTCTAAGACTTCTAATTTAATTTCCCCATAATTAAGGTCATTGCACACACAATACTGTCACAAGGCATAATGTGTAAGTAAGCGCGAAATAGGCATAATTAGCTTATTGTCATGCATACCATCATTGTTAATACACTATTTTGTTGCGAAAATCATACATAATTATATAAAAAAGAGAAAAGCAATTGCAAAAATTGTCATATTTGTTTTAAGGTGGTGCTCTACAGTTTCGTATTTTGCCTAGGCTTACATTTTTAAAGAAAAATAATTTCCCAGGTTTTCCTCACTGGTTATCCTGGTTATTAAA
Source organism: Margaritifera margaritifera (assembly GCA_029931535.1). Classification (NCBI taxonomy): domain Eukaryota; kingdom Metazoa; phylum Mollusca; class Bivalvia; order Unionida; family Margaritiferidae; genus Margaritifera; species Margaritifera margaritifera. The sequence continues at coordinate 814,435 of JAQPZY010001437.1, read as the reverse complement.
ACAATACCTTGTATTTCTTAGGTTTTATTAAAATAACTTTCAATTCCGTTTACTTTGGTGTACGATTGATGGGTGCAATTTGGGTTATAGAGTATACAGCTTGGTCTTACTTTAGATGTGCACTTATAAAAAAAAAACTTCTAGCTCCGCTTGGTCATTTTCACTTCCTGAACTTCAAAGGTAAATTGTAAAAAAGAGCCTACAACTTTTACTTTTTTTATATTTTGTAATTCATTCATTGCACTTTCAGGAGCTGGTATTGCCTACTCAGGCAAAATTTGTTTTCCATATTTTAGTAACTGCTAAAAATAGTGATCCAGGCTGATTTTACGAGCAGATGGGAGAGGTCATTTTTTACAGCTGTGTGCTTAGATCATATTCATTTTCTACAAGTACAATATGTAAAGAAATTTCAGCCAAAGTACATTGAAAATAACACAGAGGTATGCCAACATTCTCTTCATTGTGCATGTTGCAAATTCAAACAACTTCACCTTACAATTGTCACTCTCTCAGAAGTCCGTAATATCTGTTGAGCGCCTCCCACTCGACATTGGCCGTCAGCAAATTAAAGTTTTCTTTAACCCAGCGCGGAACGCTTACGACTGGAAGAGACAAAGCATCAGTAGTAATGTAAGTTTTTACGAACCACTGAATACGAAACAAGTGTAATTCAAGTTGTGATCTCCTTCAGTTATTAGCTGCTTCACAAGTCTCTCGTCGTCTGCTAGGAGCTGGAATGTGTTACTGACATTGTGATTGAAATGTTTGCGTCTGCTAGTAGTTGGGATGTGGTACTGACATTGTGATTGAAATGTTTGCGTCTGCTAGTAGTTGGGATGTGATACTGACATTGTGACTGAAATATTGTGTAAAATATGACCTGTTCCTTCACAAACTAAATTAAGTTTCTTTTTCCAACAGAAATAGTTTTAAATTATATATATATATATATATATATATATATATATATATATATATATATATATATATATATATATTTATATATATATATATATATATATATGAAACGCATATTATTTCTATAATGTTTATTTGTCTTTTTTATTTTTTCCAGATTACGGTCTTATGACATTATCATGATTTCAAAGCAGATATAATTATGTTACCACGGGCTTTACTTATGTTACCATGGGCTTTACTTATGTTACCATGGGCTTTACTTATGTTACCAGGGGCTTTACTTATGTTACCAGATGCTTTACTTATATTACCAGGGACTTTACTTATATTACCAGGGGCTTTACTTATGTTACCAGGGGCTTTACTTATGTTACCAGAGACTTTACTTATGCTACCAGGGACTTTACTTATGTTACCAGGGACTTTACTTATGTTACCATGGGTTTTACTTATGTTACCAGGGGCTTTACTTATGTTACCATGGGCTTTACTTATGTTACCGTGGGCTTTACTTATGTTACCAGGGGCTTTACTTACGTTACCAGAGACTTTACTTATGTTACCAGATGCTTTGCTTATGTTACCAGAGACTTTACTTATGTTACCAGAGGCTTTACTTATGTTACCAGGGACTTTACTTATGTTACCATGGGCTTTACTTATGTTACCAGAGACTTTACTTATGTTACCAGAGACTTTACTTATGTTACCAGATGCTTTACTTATGTTACAAGGGGCTTTACTTATGTTACCAGATGCTTTACTTATGTTACCAGAGACTTTACTTATGTTACCAGATGCTTTACTTATGTTACCAGATGCTTTACTTATGTTACCAGAGACTTTACTTATGTTACCAGGGGCTTTACTTATGTTACCAGGGACTTTACTTATGTTACCAGATGCTTTACTTATGTTACCAGAGACTTTACTTATGTTACCAGAGACTTTACTTATGTTACCAGGGGCTTTACTTATGTTACCAGAGACTTTACTTATGTTACCAGATGCTTTACTTATGTTACCAGAGACTTTACTTATGTTACCAGAGACTTTACTTATCTTAACCAGATGCTTTACTTATGTTACCAGAGACTTTACTTATGTTACCAGATGCTTTACTTATGTCACCAGATTCTTTACTTATGTTACCAGATGCTTTACTTATGCTACCAGAGACTTTACTTATGTTACCAGAGACTTTACTTATGTTACCAGAGACTTTACTTATGTTACCAGGGACTTTACTTATGTTACCAGAGACTTTACTTATGTTACCAGATGCTTTACTTATGTTACCACGGGCTTTACTTATGTTACCAGAGACTTTACTTATGTTACCAGAGACTTTACTTATGTTACCAGAGACTTTACTTATGTTACCAGGGACTTTACTTATGTTACCAGGGGCTTTACTTATGTTACCAGATGCTTTACTTATGTTACCAGGGACTTTACTTATGTTACCATGGGCTTTACTTATGTTACCAGGGGCTTTACTTATGTTACCAGATGCTTTACTTATGTTACCAGGGACTTTACTTATGTTACCAGAGACTTTACTTATGTTACCAGATGCTTTACTTATGTTACCAGAGACTTTACTTATGTTACCAGAGGCTTTACTTATGTTACCAGGGACTTTACTTATGTTACCATGGGCTTTACTTATGTTACCATGGGCTTTACTTATGTTACCATGGGCTTTACTTATGTTACCAGGGGCTTTACTTATGTTACCAGGGACTTTACTTATGTTACCAGGGACTTTACTTATGTTACCAGAGACTTTACTTATGTTACCAGAGACTTTACTTATGTTACCAGGGACTTTACTTATGTTACCATGGGCTTTACTTATGTTACCAGGGGCTTTACTTATGTTACCAGGGACTTTACTTATGTTACCAGGGACTTTACTTATGTTACCAGAGACTTTACTTATGTTACCAGGGACTTTACTTATGTTACCAGGGACTTTACTTATGTTATCATGGGCTTTACTTATGTTACCAGAAGATTCACTTATGTACCATACGATCTGGATTTCAGTTGGCCTAAACTGGATTTCAGGTCACGTGATGAAGATCTGATAGAGATAACTCGAGTCCTATGAACGATCTCCCCTTTATCTATAAACATAGCTACTTGAGCTGGGAAGGCGGGATGCGCTACTGAGTGTTGGCCACTTCACTCCATGGGGAAGTGCTGAGAATCTCTCGCTCATGGGAGCTAACAACTTCCTTCTTCCAGGAAGTGCCAGCCATTCTACTCTTGCTGAAGCAGGTGATTTTTGTACCATGGACCTCTCCATTATGGGTGCTGACTTTGCTCATTGGAAAGTGTTCTAGACCCCTTCTGTGAATGGAGGGGATCTTCCCATGAAGACGATTAGGAACTGGGTCCATTCTTCCTATCCTAATAGGCAACGCAACTTTCATACAAATTCCACACCGCGTCAGACCAATGAATACAAAAATGTCATCTGTTTGTGTGTGCACATTAAGTCAACCCCAAACAGCTGGGGTGCATGCCTCGAGAAGCATTTATTTTGGCCGCATCTACACACACCTGAAGGCGAAATGAATGTTGAAAAGAAATACAAAAAAACAAAACAAAAAAAAAAACAATCAACTGGAACAAAAGTTGATAATGCTTACCCTGACACCAGTTATAAGGGGGGACAAAAACGAAGCGCCGCTTCTCTAAAAAGGCACAAACAGCTCTCAAATTCAATAAAAGTCGACACAGATTAATAAATTATTATGCAAAGTCTGGGAAGCAAATATCAAACACCACACTGAAAAATATAAAATTGACAATTATGCCAAAAGACACTGTGAAAGATGCAAACTGTCGAGCTCTCAGAGACACTGATAACCACAATAACTCCAAGGAAAAGAAGGGTGATATTCCGAATGCCAAAAGCTGGCTAAGGTATCAGACCGGAATCATACTGGGTTTTATTCTAGACCTCCAATGACTAAATGGAGGAGGAAATAATCACCTTAGACTGGTGACTAACGCCAGGAAAAGATACCGTAATACAATAATAGCAGGTATTGTATTAAATCAGCATTTGTCATTTCCAAAGAAGTTTGCATCATCAAATCAACTTCTTACTGAAAGAAATGTTATAGCGTTTTGTCTGAGCCCACTTCTGAGGTAAATAAAATATATATATTGCATGCATTTTCACAAGATATAAACATACGTGAGAATTGGACTCCCAGGGGGAAGACTGGGAGTTTTACCGCTCTTGCGGGATACTTCTGGAAAATCCATGTAATATCATGTATGATCTGTGCTCTTTGTTTTGAACAAATTTCTAATTCAGATAACTATAAGAGAATCAGAATGACTGTAATTCAAAACCTAAACATTTGTTTTATTGACACATTTTAGAACTGAATAATAAATTACAAGAATAAAGTTTATAATTCATCAGCACAATATTTTAAGTTTTTTGGGGGTACCATACTTTTTCTCGATCTTCCCTTACAACGGCAATAAGACGTTGTTAATGAGCAGATTACAAGATTACGCTATCTTCTGTGGAATGACTCACTTTTTTAGCAATTATATATCAACCCTGAAATATTAGTCAATGAGAACCAGTCTGAATGCAAGGAATGTGATCATTCCAATATGCATTACTAGTGCAGCCTTGGTGGCAATGGTATTGGAATTGGGGTCTGAACAACATTTTGAAGAAATATTAAACTCCTGAAAGTAGGTCACATAAACCCATTTTGGGTATGTGATACATCTTCATACCCTGGTATACCCTCAGTAGCCGTATTGAAACAAGACTTACAGCCCAGATAGGAAGGACACACACACACACACACACACACACACACACACACACACACACACACACACACACACACACACTGATGAAATTTTTATCATTTGTTGCTCGAAATAGACATTTATACAAATATAGTACAAGGACAGACTGGCAAAACTTGAAATAAGTATTTAAAAAAAACCAATTATAACCATCCAGTTTCATACTAACATAATAAATGTACACACATGCTCATGTCCCATTCTTTTCCAACCATCTACATATGAAAATGGAAAACTCCTAAGATTAGTCCTGTAACAGGACGTGGATGATCTTAGTGAGAAATACCCACTTTTTAGCAATGATATATCAACCCTGAAACACTAATCATTGTAAACCAGTCTGAATGCATGGAATTTGATCATTGTAAACCAGTCTGAATGCATGGAATTTGATCATTCCAATATGCACTGTTAGTGTCAATGGCATTGGAATTGGGGTCTGGACAAAATTTTTCAAGAAATATTAATTAAACTCCAGAAAGTAGGTCACATAAACCCATTTGTGGTATGTGATACATCTTCATACCCTGGTGTACCCATACTGCAAGTTAAGCCTCAGTAGCTGTACTGAACCAAGACTTACAGACCAGACAGGAAGGTCACACACACACACACACACACACACACACACTGATGACATATTTGTCATATGTTGCTCGAAATAGACATTTAAACAAATAAAGTACAAAGACAGACAAGCAAAACATGAAATAGATATAAAACAATTTTGACCATACAGTTCAATACTAACATAATAAATGTACACACAATTTCATTTCCCATTCTTTTCAACCATCTACATACGGAAAGGGAGAACTCCTAAGTTCAGCGCTGTAACAGGACGTGGATGTTCTTAGTGGCAAATACTCACTTCTCCATGCATATCGTAGAGCTGAAAGTTTATCCCCTAAGATTATTCACGTCTTGGTACAGGGCAATTCAAGTTGTTTCTTGGTACAGGGCTATTCAAATTGTGTCTTGGTACAGGACTATTCAAGTTGTGTCTTGGTACAGGACTATTCAAGTTGTGTCTTGGTACAGGACTATTCAAGTTGTGTCTTGGTACAGGACTATTCAAGTTGTGTCTATGTACAGGACTATTCAAGTTGTGTCTTGGTACAGGACTATTCAAGTTGTGTCTTGGTACAGGACTATTCAAGTTGTGTCTTGGTACAGGACTATTCAAGTTGTATCTTGGTACAGGGCTATTCAAGTTGTGTCTTGGTACAGGGCTATTCAAGTTGTGTCTTGGTACAGGACTATTCAAGTTGTGTCTTGGTACAGGGCTATTCAAGTTGTGTCTTGGTACAGGACTATTCAAGTTGTGTCTTGGTACAGGGCTATTCAAGTTGTGTCTTGGTACAGGGCTATTCAAGTTGTGTCTTGGCACAGGGCTATTCAAGTTGTATCTTGGCACAGGGCTATTCAAGCTGTGTCTTGGTACAGGGCTATTCAAGTTGTGTCTTGGTAGAGGGCTATTCAAATTGTGTCTTGGCACAGGGCTATTCAAGTTGTGTCTTGGTACAGGACTATTCAAGTTGTGTCTTGGTACAGGGCTATTCAAGTTGTGTCTTGGTACAGGACTATTCAAGTTGTGTCTTGGTACAGGGCTATTCAAGTTGTGTCTTGGTACAGGGCTATTCAAGTTGTATCTTGGTACAGGGCTATTCAAGTTGTGTCTTGGCACAGGGCTATTCAAGTTGTATCTTGGTACAGGGCTATTCAAGTTGTGTCTTGGCACAGGGCTATTCAAGTTGTGTCTTGGTAGAGGGCTATTCAAATTGTGTCTTGGCACAGGGCTATTCAAGTTGTGTCTTGGTACAGGGCTATTCAAGTTGTGTCTGGATCATAGTGGCTAGGTAATATTTTTCATCGATATGTTTTGTAATAACTTAAACATACATAGAGCAACAAGACTTTCAAGTTTTGCTAGGTGAGAAGACAGACGTGTACAAATAAAAAAACGTACACATTATAATGTACATTACCTTCGCTTAATCATTTCTTAATTTAGTTCATTTTTTATTTCGTTAATAAATATCACGAGGAAATGATTTGACCGTGTTTCTAGAAGACAGAAAAGTCAGATAATACTGTATACGACTCATGTAGTATCTTGGGTATCTTTTTAGTACATGCCCCCAACTAAGTGCATGGTGACATAACTCGCAACAGCGCCCTTGTTTACGTAATAGCGTACGATACAAAGTGCAAATTCCAAACTGCTATGATATTTTTTTCAGTGCAAAGCACCCTACGAATATCTTAATCAAATTTCCTGTTTAATAGCACCTTTGCATGCAGATCATCTATAATTTATGAGAATTAATTACATTCTAAGTAACGTAAAATATCAGAATGTCATTACATTCTACACAAAGCACTAGGTGTCGTCTTTCATCTCGCCCATAAATTTGAAGAAACAAAATTGGCTATAAACTTTTGTACCTTGTATATTTGCACGAGACCACATTCAGTAATTGTCAGCTAGATTTTCTAGTAAACAACAGTACCGTATTGATCCGTGTTTATATGCGATCAACTAAGACCAACATAGACTTAGATCTGCAGTCGAATATTAAACCGGTCGATCAGGGTATATGTCGAGCAAGAACGTATTTGCTATTCTAAATATTGCAAGAAACAAACAGACTAATCTGCTGGCACAGTATGAGACGGCAGATCTGATTCTATTCTGTTTGCAACTGAGTTCGCGTTTTAAGCGGAAGAAATACGGTAATTAAATACTTCAATGGAAGTGTGCAATTTAGTATTTATTACTGAAAATGACCATTGGTCACTAAGGTATAGCTGAAGATAAACCTTTTGTGGCATATAATTAAAACCACAACAGCAACGAAGAAATAATACAGGCAAATGTACACACATGTTCAATCATACGTATCCACCTAGGTAAAAACCCACCTTCCTGTCGTTGTCTTTGGTAATATGAATTAGATACATAGTATGTATGTATGTATGTATGTATGTATGTATGTATGTATGTATGTATGTATGTATGTATGTATGTATGTATGTATGTATGTATGTATGTATGTATGATTGTAAGTATGTAGGGATGCATGTATGTATTGTATGCATGTATCTATGTATGTATGCAAATATATATATATATGTATCTATGCATTTGTGTATGTGTGCATGTATGAATTTATGTTTGTATGCACTACGTAAGTACGTATGCGTGAATAAATATGTAATGTTATGTATGTATGTATGTATGTATGTATGTATGTATGTATGTATGTATGTATGTATGTATGTATGTATGTATGTATGTATGTATGTATGTATGTATGTATGTATGTATGTATGTATAAATGTATGTACTACGTACGTGCATATGTATGTACGAATGAATGTACACATGTATGTATGTACACTTGATGTCCATTATTGCCCCTTCTGTATACTTCAGTAAAAGATTATCTTCCTTAATAAGCACTTATGTGACTTTTACATTTGGGTCGTGTTATCTCATTAGTTTACGACCTGCTTCGACTTCTGAAAGTAATACTGAAACCGCCGTCATTTTATTTTGAAAGTAATATACGTTAATAATATATGTTACAGGGGGTGTAGGAGTAATATACGTTAATAATATATGTTACATGGGGTGCAGGAGTAAGATATGTTACAGGGGTGCAGGAGTAATATACGTTAATAATATATGTTACAGGGGTGCAGGAGTAATATACGTTAATAATATATGTTACAGGGGTGCAGGAGTAATATACGTTAATAATATATGTTACATGGGGTGTAGGAGTAATATACGTTAATAATATATGTTACAGGGGGTGTAGCAGTAATATACGTTAATAATATATGTTACAGGGGGTGTAGGAGTAATATACGTTAATAATATATGTTACAGGGGGTGCATGAGTAATATACGGTAATAATATATGTTAAAGGGGATGTAGGAGTAATATACGTTAACAATGTATGTTACAGGGGATGTAGGAGCGATATTTTGAGTTGGGCGGCTCTATCGAGATCCAGGAGAGTTTCGTGAAAGGAGCTAGGCAACCATCAATTTATATACATGCTACCAATTAAGACTGAACGTAGCGTTTGTGTCTGTCGTGATGAGATATACACAACTTTTTACGGCAATGATAGTTCTCTTATAGGCTATAGAATGTGTCCGAATGTATAGACTGTCCGAAATTACATGGAATAAATAAATGGCACTGAGAGTCCCTCCTATGGTTGAATTAACCACTGTAATGCCTTTGCTTAATTCAGACACAATTTCTCTATGAAGCAGGCGCTATGTCCATATGTACTAGTCCTTTGGTATCAACGGCTAATATGCATACATTCAGACCTTTAAATTAGTTGAACATAAGCACGTCATGGCATTAAAAAATAGATTCATTTTTAAACATAAGCACGTCAAGGCATTAAAAAATAGCCTCCTCTTTAAACATAAGCACGTCATGGCATTAAAAAATAGCCTCCTCTTTAAACATAAGCACGTCATGGCATTAAAAAATAGCCTCCTATTTAAACATAAGCACGTCATGGTATTAAAAAATAGGCTCATTTTTAACATCTCATATTCAGCAGGTGCGTGGCGAGGGTCGCCTTGATTTGTCTGTTTCTCTTATGATCAGGCAGCCGCTGCTACCCTCATCTCGTAGCGGAAATATAATATTCTCAAAGTAAGCCACACTTAACCGCCCCATTGGAACCGCTTCAGACGCCTTCTTATAGAACAAGGATGTAACATGCAGAGGAAAATGTTGAAAAGAGGACAAAAATGCTTGGCAGTGCTTTGCCTTGAATATCTTTCTGTGTTGAGGATACAAAATTACAAGAGCTATGGTACGCTATTACAATAGCTACGGTATGCTATTATAAGAGCTATGATACGCTATTACAAGAGCTACGGTATGCTATTACAAGAGCTATGGTACGCTATTACAAGAGCTATGGTATGCTATTACAAGAGCTACGGTATGCTATTACAAGAGCTACTGTACGCTATTACAAGAGCTATGGTAAGCTATTACAATAGCTACGGTATGCTATTATAAGAGCTATGATACGCTATTACAAGAGTTACGGTACGCTATTACAAGAGCTATGGTAAGCTATTACAAGAGCTATGGTACGCTATTACAAGAGCTATGGTACGCTATTACCAGGGCTATGGTACGCTATTACAAGAGATACGGTATGCTATTACAAGAGCTAAGGTACGCTATTACAAGAGCTATGGTACGCTATTACAAGAGATACGGTATGCTATTACAAGAGATACGATACACTATTACAAGAGCTATGGTATAATATTACAAGAGCTATGGCATGCTATTACAAGAGCTATGGTACGCTATTACAAGAGCTACGGTACGCTACAAAATGTTGAAAATTGAAGCCAAATGGAGCTTCTGTTTATGCATAATCTGTATGCGGCTCACTGATCCGTTTAATGACAACAGCGATATCAAGATTGTATCTGGGTTTTATAATTGCAAATGAACTGTAAGCATTCAGCTTATAGAGTTCTCATTTTAAATTATCTCCCCAGGTGATATTCTATATCATATATCATCTTTACAATGTGCACCGTGGTAATACGCTACTATTAAAGACGGTTATCTATTTGTCTCTTTCTTTCATATCCTTTTTCTCTCTCTCTCTCCCTCTCTCTATCTCTCTCTTAAAAAGTAAATAGAAATTCGGAATTGATAGTCCCTGAAAACATTAAATTCCCACCAGAAAAGAACAAACAAATAACCCATTTATACAACGCTAGCTAGTTCTCTCTCTCTCTCTCTCTCTCTCTCTCTCTCTCTCTCTCTCTCTCTCTCTCTCTCTCTCTCTCTTATAGAATATAAATTTGCATTTGATAGTAACTAACCCCTCCCTCCCTCCCCCCCCCCCCCGAAATAAAGCCCATAGATACTACATGTATTTTCTAATTATTTGCATCGGCATTGTTTGGGGATCAGAGTGTCGCATACCTGAGATAGATCAGTGACGCATACCTGAGATAGATCAGTGTCGCATACCTGAGAGAGATCAGTGTCGCATACCTGAGATAGATCAGAGCATCGCATGTCTGAGATAGATTCATTCCTGATATTAAATATTAAAACAAAAAAGAGGTTGCCCGATTAGATATTAGTATTATATAGCTTGCTAATTAGATGTTAATAAAATATAGTTTTCTAATTAGATAATAATAATATAGTTTGTTAATTAGATATTAATAATATATATTCTGCTAATTAGATATTAATAATATATAGTTTGCGAATTAATATTAATAATATATAGTTTGCTAATTAGATATTAATAATATATAGTTTGCTAAATAGATATTAATAATATACAGTTTGCAAATTATATATTAATAATATGGAGTTTGCTAATTAGTTATTAATAATATATAGTTTTATTTCTATACAGTTACAAAAGTATGAATCTGTGCATGCATATTTTTTGCGAACGAGATTATCACTATATATTTGTTTCTAATTACTAATACACTGCAGTAGAAAATAACCAGTGTATTTGTTGTCATTCTTTTTTTAAAAAAATAACGTTCGCCTTCACCTAGAACAAACGCCATTTTATAAATTCTGTTTGAAAGGATTACAGTGATGATCTGCCACCGAAGATCTTTAAGAATCCGACGTTTACTTTCCTTTATTTAATTTCTATTCGCTTTAATTTTCTCTGAAAATGAAGCCGATGTTTTTATACTTACGTGGCGATATATGTGTGGAATACATTGGTCTTGATTCGAATGAAATTATATCGCTGAATATGATCCTGGAAGTTTTCTTAATCAACGAGTATATATGCGGACATTCTGTGCAGCACATACGGCCAATTTTCTTAAAACAAAAACAAAAAAAATAAAACAAGTATCAATGCATATATTCTGTGCCTCACCTACGACACAGTTTGTTACAAAATCGTATCTATGGATGTCATGCAGTCATCTTTCTATTCATTTTGTAAAACAATGTCCAGGATGTCCAATGGCAGGATTGTGCTGATCAGTGATGTCACAGTATAAACTACAACACTTGAAAATGACTTGGAGATTTTTGCAACTCTGGCATCGACAAAATATTTCATACGTCCTTTTCTCTTATTTCTTACTGATGAAGACGATAATTTCTGGAAAGTTGATTGGAGACTAACTGATAAATATGATGACTTCTGGGCGGTAGATACGAGACTAACTGATGAATATAATGATTTCTGGGCGATATATGCGGGACTAACTGGGGAATATGATGATTTCTGGACAGTAGATCTAAGACTAACTGATGAATACGATGATTTCTGGATGGTGTATCTAAACATAACTGATGAATATGACGATTTCTTGACAGTAGACTAACTGATAAAGTGTTGATACCACAGAACTAATTACAAAACCAAACAATGGCACATTGAAAAGACTATTCAGAAATAATGGTTATTAAGTAAACTAGGACTTTGTAAGCAAATATGCTAGATGTACGCATGGAGATAGTAATCGATCGTGAAATATGTATAAATATTTGTTACTACAGTTGATTTACAGGTCACACGAAAACGTTTTTAATTGCTTTTATCATTTAGTACAATGACAAGAAAACCCTGAGAATTTTTTTGTTTTTTGTGAACGAATTAAAAGATGATGATTTAGCAAACGAATAGCTAGATCCTACAACCACCCGAAGCATTACCGTTTGTAGAGATTACATAGAAAATCATACATATCACTCTATGAAAATTGTTCAGTTGATCACAATGTACCTCAGCGATATCAGTGATATTTTCAAAGAATTTAAAATTATTTTGTAATGTAATTTTTTGCAGTACCACAATTATAACATTTTATCTCAGTAACAATATTTCAGTAGTATGTTACGCTTTAGTAGTAAGTAAAGTGTTCCAGTAGTAAGGTTTAGTAACATGGGGCATTTTTGTTTTCATGCATGAGTTCATAGTTGTGTTTCAGTAGTAATGTTTTATTAGTTTAGCAAGTGTCTTAGCTTTGCATTTTGTTCTGTCTTCTTGCTGTAGTTTAGCAGGTGTTTCGACAATATTTTTGTTTTATGCAGTATTTTAGTAAGTGTTTCTGCTTTGTTTTATCTTTATGCAATAGTTTAGTGAGTGTTTCAGATACTGTCTCGTGTCTAGGAAAGGGCTGTTATGGCATTTGATTTAATCAGTCAATCATTTTAATTTTAGTTGCTGTTAATCTTCACTATTTTAAATTTAAATTGTGTATTATATTGTTTTGTATATTAAATTTATAATGTGTCCAGAAGTAAGTTGTATTCAACATATTTACTGCATTTGAATTCAAGGTTAGTCTTGTTTACATAGCATTTAGTATTTAGAGTGGAACTTTCTATGCCTTTATGTGAGAACAGTCAGGTGCGCACATTAATTTTTCATTAGAGTTACTCATATTCTAGTATATTCTGTCAGGTGATTTGTTTGTATATTTATGAAGCATTGGTAAACAAAATTCCATTCCTATACTAAACTTCATATTATTAAGATCAGTCTATTAAGGAATTTATTATAGTAATCAGATGTTACAGTTGTGAAAATCGGAGCAACCTATTCCTGCATTTGACGAACCATTTAGTAGAATATTGGTAGACTATGTCAGTCCCGTACCTAAGACCAAGTCACACAACCAATACTTGTTGACCATCATGTGTGCGTCTACAAGATTTCCAGAGGCAATTCCTCTGAGAAATATAAAAACTAAAACCATTGTGAAAGCTTTGGTGAAGTTTTTTTTTACACTTGTTGGCCTCCCCAAATCTGTCCAGTCGGATCAAGGGTCAAATGTTATGTCTGGAATGTTCTGACACGTTATGCATGAATTAGGCATCCAACAGTTTAAATCTTCTGCCTATCACCCTGAAAGTCAAGGAGGTTTGGAAAGATTTCATCAAACTTTGAAGAATATGATTCGATCATATTGCTTTGATACATGAAAGGATTGGGATGAGGGTGTTCATTTGTTGTTGTTTGCTGTTAGGAAATCAGTTCAAGAGTCATTGGGTTTTAGTCCCTTTGAACTGGCTTTTGGACATACTGTCCGTGGACCATTTAAATTATTGAAAGAGAAACATTTTTTTTCAAATAAATATTAAAAGATTAATCTTCTTGACTTTCTTGACTACTTCTTTGATTTCAAATACAAGTGGCCAAAGGCCTGTCAAGTAGCAAGAACTAATCTTCACTCTACTCAGTCAAAAGTGAATTTAAGGTATGACAGAAATACACAGGAAAGGAGTTTTAAGCCTGGTGAGAAAGTTCTGGCTCTCTTTCCCATACCTCAAAATCCCCTTCGGGATAAATTTTATGGTCCTTATACAGTTGAAAAAAAAGTAAATGACTTAAATTATATCATTAACACTCTGGAGAGGCGGAAACAGAAACTTTGTCACATAAATATGCTAAAGAAATATTATGACAGAGATATCCCAATTAATTATTCATTTAATTTAGTTGTACCTGTCCCACACAGTGAGGATGTCAACTATGGAATACAATCTAACTGTAGTGATTCTGGTTTAACCAACCTTCGGAATTCAGAAATATTGAACAGTTTTGACCAGAAACTTCCACATCTACAACAACAGGAATTAAATGAACTAACACAGCTATTATATGAGTATGAGCACTTGTTTCCTGATGTTCCTAAACGAACAAATAAATTCTATCATGACGTTGACATTGTAGATTCTACACATGTGAAACAGCATCCTTACAGGATGAATCCTTATAAATGTCAACAGTGTCACCAAAATGGATTCATTCCAATGACAAGAATGGGTGATTTCATTGATAAAATTGGAAATGCGAAATATGTCTCCAAGTTTGACCTTTTAAAAGGATTCTGGCAAATTCCACTCACGGAAAGGGCAAAACATATTTCAGCATTTGTAACTCCAGATGGTCTTTATCAATATAAAGTCATGCCGTTTGGAAGGAAAAATCCTCCGGCAACGTTTCATCGTCTTATGAACATGATAACATCTGGTCTAGATAATTGCGATGCGTACATCGATGACGTTATTATCTACAACGACACCTGGGAGGATCACTTGTAAACCATTCGGAAATTCTTTCATCGACTCAGCAATGCAAATCTGACGATTAATTTGAGCAAAAGTGAGTTTTGCCATGCTTGTGTCACATTTTTAGGACATATTGTGGGACAAGGTCAAGTTAAACATATAGAAGCTAAGGTGATGCAAGTGATGCAGGGGTTGGTGAAGTATTGATTCAAGAAGACAAAAATGGTGTAGATCATCCAGTGTGCTATTTTTCTAAAAAAGCTATACAAGCACCAGAAAAATTATTCCAAAATTGAGAAGGAATGTTCGGCTTTAATATTGGCGTTACAACATTTTAAAGTGTATGTTACCTCAGCTCTTTCTCCGGTTATTGTATACAAGGATCACAATCCCATTACTTTCATCAACAAAATGAAAGATAAAAATCGGAGATTGTTGCGATGAAGTTTAATACTGCAGGAGTATAACATTGACATTCGACACATCAGGAGAAAAGACTCTCTGATCGCAGATGCACTTTCACGTACATAGACTATATTCCTTTATTTTGCGTAATTGAGCTGAGTGACATTTATAAGACATCTTCCTATGTAATTTTGATCATGCATATTTAAAGGAAAGCATTATTGCATAAATCTTTCTTTTTCTTTATGAGGGGAGGTGTTATGTATATTGAATTTATAAAATGTGTCCATGAGGTAAGTTGTACTTTAGTGGTCATTTTGTAGACAACATATTTACAGCATTTTGGTTCAATGTTAGTTTTGTTTAGATAGCATTTGGTATTTTGATTGGAACTTTCCATTTCTTCCTGTGATAAAAGTCAGGTGCGCACAGTAATTTTTCATTAAAGTTACTCATATTCTGGTATATTCTGTCAGGTGACTTGTTTCTATATTTATAGAGCATTTGGTAAACAAGGTTCCATTCTTATACTAAACTTGATATTATTAAGATCAGTCTATTAAGGAATTTATTTTAGTAATCATATGTTATAGTTGTGAAAATCAGAGGAAATTCAGAGACAGGAATTATTTATTTTAAATATTTATTGGAATTACTAAGAATGCTCATTCACATTTTTGATTAATACTTGACTTTGGGATTTATGTGAATTCATTCAAAGATATCCTGGATTACATCATTCAGGGATATCAGGACATTCAAGACACATTTAAGACGATTGGCACATCATGACATTCAAGGCTACTGGAATTCATTCCGAATATTCTATGTTTATAACTTATGATTATGAACCTTAGGAGTATTGGATTAATTGGACTTTAATTCAGGTGAGTGTAAGTCTTAGTTTTGAATTTTCATTTTAATTGTCTAGAAATAAATTGCTTGTTGATTTTACGTACATTGTTGGTTTCACTTTCTTTCTGTAACAATATTTAAAGACCTAGCGTCGTGACAATATTCTTATTAGCACTCTATTTATCTTAATTGAAAATGATGTACAAATGATGTACAAATGATGCACAAATAATGTACGAATGATGTAGAAATGATGCACAAATTATGTACAAATGATGTACAAATGATGTACAAATGATGTACAAATGATGCACAAATGATGTACAAATGATGTACAAATGATGCACAAATGATGTACAAATCATGTACAAAGAGAGATTTTAGTTAGGCTACAACTAAGCAAAAGATACAAACGTAAAAAAGAAAGACCCTCCCCCCCCAAAAAAACTCTTGTCGTCATGCAATCGACACAGCAAAATGTATTCATGTTGTTGATGAAAATGTCATGAGTAAATTCATTTCCTGGTCATTTCCAGTTTGGCTGATTAGACAGCACTTGTACATTTAGAATTTGAAATCATAAATTCGCACATTTTTTTTTATTCCTTTAGAAAATTTATTTTTATTTTTGTCTATTTTAAATGAATATAAAGTTTTGACCATACCCCTTATAAATCTTTAATGGAAACTCCACTCGCTCATCCATAACATATCATTACAGTGTACACTATTAGATGAGCAGTAGGTATCGTACATAGCTAATGACTGTCGTACACTTTCTAGTGGCTATAGTGTACGATTTCCTTGCCATTTAGCCATCGAAGGTGTTCATGTTATACAGACCCTTACAAATAACGATTGGTAAGGGTCTGTATAACATGAACACCTTCGATGGCTTGATTATTTTACCTGGATGGTGGATAATTTTGTACTTTCTCCTATACAAGGCTACCAAAAGTTGTCCTTTTCATCAAGGATTACGGAGTCAAAATTAGCAAATAAATTACAAAATAGATGCTGACAGAAAACTTGTTTTGTGTTCTTTACATTTTTGTATGTTTTATAATAAATAATAGTAAATCTGTCTGCATACTACCAATATGGCATCATCTTGCGTACACCTTCCTGTTGAATGTTTGTAGCAAAAGATCGGCGTGTAATAAGATATGGGAGTGAAGCAAAAAAGGAGCATGACCTATGAAATTAGGAGTCTCCATTTTGCATAATCTGTTCATGGTCGGGTGATCTCTTTCATGGCATTATCTTTAGTGAGGCATGATTTGGAATTTGCGATGTAAAATAAATTATAAATGTCAGTAAAATAAATTGTAAGATAGGATAAGCAATCATGGGTTAATTTTCACTTGATATATTATACAGCAGGGTACCTTTCACTTCATACATCATGTTATTGTGATATATCATACATCAGGGGACCTTTCACTTCATACATCATGTTATTGTACTAAAGAGTCTATTGATAGGTTACCGCTCACTGAGAACGCTTAGGAAAGTGAAAAATCGAGGGGGATGGTGTTAATTCGATTTAATGTCATTCCATTACTGTGAATACGCAATACTATGCTTTGCCTTTTCTTGTCCTTTTTCTGTTTACAGGATAACGAAATCAAGCGAGTTAACATGGTCGTTGCCAATAAATGTTGGTATGTCTCAAATGGAGAACCGAATATCTATAGCTTTGTCTAATATTTAATTTCTCCTTCCTTCAGCAATGCTCAGAGGAGATGGGAAGTGAATCACAGAGGTTGTAAATCTCGATCACCCCGAATTTCCTGAACTCACAATTTAACGTTCTCAATACTCACTCTTTCTGTCTGTCTGTCTCTCCCTTTATTTCTTTTTAATCGTCGTACCATAATGATGAATTTAACTTTAGACTGGGTATATGTCATTCACAAGCCAAGCACACAGTTAATAATTTGTTATGCAAATTGTGGAGGTTTCATTACTTTTGAGGAGATGCGTTGGATATGGTATTGTTGTTGGCATCGTGGACAAAAATCAGTCTTTGTTGCTCTTTTAGATACAGTACTACCGTCTCTGATAGACAATAGTTTTTCTCGGCTGCGCCAAAGCAAAACACTACCTTTCTTCTCTTGCGGCATTCGCTCATGCCCCATAATCTAATTCCAAAACTCGCTAACATAAATAAACTGCTTCAGCTTGTGAACTGTTCCTGCTCATTTTAGTCAAAATTACACTATGACGTGGAGAGTATATTCCCGTGCAGCATAATAATCAATGGAGTTGTAAATTTCACGCTTAACGAAAACAACCTCTGCGACGTTTAACCCAAATCGAGAGTTTGTAACCAATATGAGATTAATAGAGGTATAATTCATAATTATTCATCAAAAGACAAACTATTACTTTTTATTTGAACAGGCTATATCTCTTGAACACACCGTCGCTGCTTTAGGAAGGTAGTGTTTTGCCTCGGCCCCATAGAGATAAGTGCTACAGTCAATTCACATCAGTAGTAACTAATTTCAAACATTTTGTTATGAAACTTGGTCAGACGAATCACTGAACCACGTATCACGTAGCGAGTTTGTATGCCCCTAGCCTCTTTCTACCCCAACACCCCAACACCTTTGCTGTTTCCATTTTGTTTTATTCTTTTGTTGTGTGTATAATACCTCGGAACGTTGGGGGTGGGGGTGAGGGGTGGGGGAATTGGGGGTAAATAACATCATAGTATTTTGGACAAGGATTATGGATCCAGTGACGCATACAGAATATAATATCATGAGCCAATCGTTTCATTACCCATCTAGAATGGAGCATCTATTGATATACTTTTAGGCTTGAAAAAGTCACCGAACGGGCGGCATACCTCGATCTATCTCTTTGAAAGAAGGTTAGCGAACTTTACTCAAAATGTGTTGGTTAGGTATGTCTTATTTGAAAGCTGAGAGAGAGAGAGAGAGAGAGAGAGAGAGAGAGAGAGAGAGAGAGAGAGAGAGAGAGAGAGAGAGAGAGAGAGAGAACAAATACCAAACAGAGCATGCTGACAAAATTGACAGTAAATTTTGACCAAAGAGTATAAGAGATTTTTTTTAACCCATTCATACCTTCTTATAACTTCGTACATGACCTCGTTCAATTGTGCCACTGTAACCTTACTCCACTTAAATCCGACACACGCTTTTGGTTGACATTTGAATTGCTGTGTACGGTAAAACCTGAGAGTTATCTATTTCAACACTTGAACAGGGCGTTTACAAAAGATATTGTGTCAAAATAAAGAGAGTAAAAAAGACCAGAAGCGTGTGGGTACTAACTTAGTATATATATTACTCAAAATATTTGCAATTTAAAAAAAATTCAAATATAAAAAAAATATCACCAGGGGATTAAGTTTTGGATAGCGACTGGTGAAAACAAAGTTAGGTTACTCCAGTATCTTCTCTAACTAAGGTTAGACAATAGGTCTTAAAATGTACCTTAGAAACAAAGACCTGTGTATCAATACCAAAATTAAATATTTGTCTTTCTTTCTTCGTTCTAACTCGTTGTGACAGCCTTTTGGGGTTTATTGGGTTTTAATACTACAGTGTCATTGTATTGGTTATCTAAGAATACGTAATGTGCCTGACACCATTTTTGTATTTCAAATAACTATTGATTGTTGATATTTTTGTTTGTATTTTTATTTGTGTGAAACTGGTGGGTAAAGTACAGATTGTGTGAATCCGCGTAGCTCAAAAGTATTTCGTTCCACTAGACTAAAAACCAAACGGAACATCTCGTGATTTGTTTACAGAATTCCATCTCAAAAGTACTTCCATGAAGCGATACAGAGTAAAGATGGGGTAAAACGCCGAAAAATGGCGGAGAACTCATACACTAAATTACGCTGGGCAAATTAGAACCGTATACAAAAATTATATATCTTTATGGAATTATTTGCACAAGTTCAGTAAAAAAAAGTTCTCCAATTAGTTCATGCTTAAAAAAAGAAGCTTGTGAATGTTTCGGCTAAGTATAAGTCATCTTGGTCGAGTCGCCCGTAATGAACTCTAAGATGCTGCGTGATGTGCACGTGATATCATTTAATAAGCAAGGTACATATGTCTGCAATGGCGGCTACTGTAGTATTTCTGAGATGTTGTTCGTTTAGTTTTTAAAGCAGGCCCATTGATATTAGTAGGTGGTTTTTTTTACCACTCAATGAAAAACTCGAGAGTGTACCGATTGGACTGAAAGCATGCGACATACCAAGCATGAAATGCCGTTCTTGGATGACACGTGTTTTATCCAATAAACTTCAGAATTTATGTGAAAATGACGAATATTGCAATTATATAACTTTAAATTAGACATCATTGCGAAATAGAATTAATGAGTAAATAAAACCAAACAGCGGTCACATTATTTATTTTTAATCGTATTTTTAATCTCATCTTTCAAAAATGTGGCTTCATACAAGTTGCCGTAATTAACTACCACGAGGTTGCATTAATTTTTGCTCCATTATTTTCTTGCCCACGGGATAAAATATATATCATGGTTTCCAAATATAATTACGATTTAGTATTCAGAAATGAAATAACGCAATAATATAGATCACCGACACCTTTTAAACCTTGGTTCGTTTAAAAGATGATTTGTCCTTGGGATTTTGACCGGTAATGATTATAATGTCTCTAAATGTTGTGTACGAATATGTCAAGAACTACGGTAGTTTACGACAAACTTATATTTAAGCAGGTGCTACTACATACAAAACAGGGGTAGTTCTTGCTTGATCAGACATAAGAATTTAACTGGAGTTCAAGTTGCGATTAGAAAGACGATCCTATTGTAACCAGTTTTAAACTTTTGGAGTTATATATGGGACTATTTCATACATAGATGGACATCACAGTTCTCCTGTAACTCATTGGTAAGTTGAAGTCTGAAGCTGAGTTTCGAACGATTTAAGTACACAATATAATTAATTAGTACGACCGATACTACTGTTGTTGTTACTACTACAACTATTACTAATATGCGGTTTATTTTCATCTTCCTAATACTACTATTTTGAACCATTGTAGGTTAAACTGATTCACAAGTACATTGAACCATCGTAGGTAAAACTGACTCACAAACACATTTTGTTTTTACTTGACGGTAGATTTACAGCCATTATTCATCGCCATCGTTATCATCCAAAACACCGCCATTTCTTTTTCATATTCTTCATCTCCTTCTCCTCCCCGTCATCATCATCAACACCTGTATATCCACCGCAATTGTTATCATGAAATACCGCCATTCCTTCTTAATATTCTTCATCTCTTCCTCCTCCTCTTTGTCAGCATTATCATCATCACCTGCATATCCACCGTAATCGTTATTTATTATCACCATCATTGTCTTCGTCTTTTTCTTGATTTCTATATTTGCCAAATTGTTAAAAGTCCTTTTGATATCGTTCCTTTTCTTATTTCAAATCAATTTTAAAAGAATCATTTTACCCAAGATAATTAAGCTCTTGTTTTTGTTTTGTTCTTTTTCAGTGTTTTCCTTCTCGCGTTATCGATCTGAAATTTAGCACAAGTTGTGAATAAAGTAAAGTTATCTGAGAAATAAAAGTAATTTAAACATACATACATACATACATACATACATACATACATACATACATACATACATACATACATACATACATACATACATACATACGTACGTACGTACGTACATACATACATACAGAAATACTTACATACATACATACATATATACAAATATACATACATGCATACATATATGCATACATACATACATACTGAAGGATTAAAGAGGTCAGTAAATACATGGACGTGACAAAGATGAACAGGTTTTGTCTACTAAATAACTTAGTTTGAAATTACTGTCTAAACATTCAGGTCAGATAGCATATATTGATATGTCAGATAAATAAAGTAATATAGATATATGTAAATATCATGATATTTCCTTATGGGATTGGTAAAATAAAATATAAATTTGAATGGGTTTATTGAGGGTATTACATTGCAAATTCATAAAAAACTAAGTCGTCAGTGAACAAGTCTTCGTCATCCTTTTTTATTTCCTTCGCCTCATTCTTCTTTTAGCTTTCTTCCAATCCCCTAATCAGCTCCTGAGTATTGTATAGAAATTTTTCATCATTAATCGTACTATTTGTTCTTCCCACGAAACTATGTCTCTCGTCTTATATTTCGTATACTTTAAACTAATAAAAGTTGAATGTCAACATGCAATATGATTGCTTGAACAAAGTGAGATGTGTTTGTTTCAACACCTGGCCTCAATTCACCAACACGAGTCTTAGGTTAGGTCTAGACTTAAGACAGTTGATTGGTCAATTTTAAATGAGATTTATATTTGAACCAATCATATTGCTGGATTATAAACTTAAATTGAAGTACAGACTTAAATTATGTTGGTGATCTTCAGACCAGACCAGTTATACTGTACACATTGCTATATTTACTGAAATTTAGTCCGGTTGCTCAGGTCTAATGAATTTATGATGATATGAAAGCATTGTTTATAGCCTGGCCGACGGACACGGGTCAGTTGTTTTTTTGGGGGGTGGGTGGGAGTGGGGGGGGGGGGGTAATTGAGGGGGGGGGGGTATTTTTGTCTGGTTTGGTTTTGTACAATTTATAGTGCTTAAAATAAGTTTTAAAAAACTGTATTCTTGGCTTTCCTATTGACAAGGTTTTGTATAGACGTGTTAATTAGGGGAACTAGTCGAGCACGAAAAGAATCTATGTAATAACGTGACCCGAAACAAGTAAAATACCCTATTGTCACTCAGGACAAATTTGACGTCGGTATTTATTATAGGGTACATTGTCCTCTGGTTTAAATCTACATGACCTACCAAAAGCTGACAAACTAAATACGCCCCTAATAGATGTTGTTAACGTACAAAAGATTCAATTCACGTGAAAGAAATGAGAAGGATTCGATTTACCTGCTAAATTGTTAGGTGACGTGTTCATAACAAAAGGTAAATAACTTCACTTTGACAGAAATGCCTAGTAATTAAACTGCAATTTATTTCGATAATTGCAGCAGGCATGCAGTAATTGATTCGGACTATTTTGCTGTGTGTCATTGCATGAAAATAGTATATTAATAAAGTGTGGAGAGAGAGAGAGAGAGAGAGATATGATCGGGGTAGTATTGGTGGACATTAACAACTGTCGCAAATATTTAATTCTCTTCTACTTCTCAGTTATGTGATACCGGTAAGTGTTTTAATTGCACAAAATAAACAATGGACGTCATGGAACGATACATTTGCCGCTCATTTTGTTGTTGTTTTTCTTTTACAAGTATTAAAAGAAAAAGGCGTATATCGATGAAAAACTGCTGTCTGGATTTCACCTTATTTTCAGGTTCTTTCACTTTCTGTGTGTACGTTTTTCCTTGACTTCAATTGTCTTTTTATCCTGTCATCTATACGTAAGAAATGATCGGACATGGTTTGTTGCATTAAAAATGAGTGCCTGTTTAAATGACTCAGGCTGTATTCTATCGAAATACGGACTAAAAGACTGATTCCGATTATTGAATAAACTCATTATGCTTAATTTGATTTTTCATCTTGATCTGAACATTTTTAATATTAATATCTATAACCTTTTCCAAATATTATTTTGGAAAATCTGTAAAAAGAATTAATATCATATTTGCCATATGTCGTGATCTTATGAAAACAAACTAAATCTAGATTACTAATGTATACTCTAAAATCAAACGATTTCAAGAATGAACACCGAGTTAATGGCCTCTTTAAATGAGCAATTTAAATTAGGTAGCGGGTTCTGACTGGTCTAATAGAGGTAATGACGTAATACAATTAGTTGGGATCACCAAAAGGTGTATACTGTCTTGCTATTTATTTAACATTAATGCTTCCAAAATTCCGACTTTTAAATTTGGTCAAGTCAGCACGACAAATGGTACATATATATCTGTATAACATAACAAATACTCTATGTCTCGGTGGTATAATCATGATTGCTTAATTTGGGAATGTGTCATTTTCAAAGGGGTAGTTTTAAAATGTAGGTGGCTTTAGTGTACAAGGATACAGCTCTCTCCTCTCTCCGTCCCTCTCATATTATATTTTTTTTCAAAGTTGCTGAGCAAATGCGTACTGCAAGCACAACACAGAAATGCAAGTTGTACATTTTGCACATAACTTAATTTATCTTTCTATCGGGCAGTTTCCACGATCACTCAGACTGACCTCAACAATTAGTCCAATCAAAGTACTCTCAGCCATTTCCGTGAACAAAACCTCAAAGGAGTCGCAGAGGCAGCCATTTTGAACTCCATTCATGACAACGAGTATGTCACGTGACGAAATTACCACATCACTCTGTATATAAAAACTCAAGTACTGACTACTTAAAACAAATGTACAGCTATTTTGAGTTAACAACATATTTCTTAGCGTGAATATATTTAACTGACCTGTTATTTTAGTCCAAAGACGTCCATCCAGGAAACGTACTGTAGTGTGCGTACTACTTTGTTGCGCAAGAGTTTGCTGCTTTTTTTTTTTTTTTTTTTTAAATATATTTTTTTTCACCCGTCAAAATGAGGAGCTCAATCAGCCTGATAGATAGCACTTTTTTCTGTCTTGTCACAAACGGCCTAAGTTGCTCTGACGGATAATTAGCAGTGAAATATTGTCTCACTTGCGCTGATCATTAGGTGTCGCGTGTTTAAAGTAGGTCATGTGATAACTGTTTTTATTGTCATTGCATTACTAAGTTAGTTACCTGTCAAATATAGTAATATTTCACATATATTTTGTAAACTGATGATGAATTCGTGCATTAAATGTGTGTCTTCAAAACATTTCCGTATTTACTAGGTAAAGTATCTATGCATTATTGATGTTTATGATGGATGGAGATACGTAATTTCTATAGTGACAGTTGTATTTATGGATCTCTAAGCAATACTGGTATCAATTAAAAATACATTAAATATACAAAACTGTTCACATCTAGCAACTAAGTTACTCTCTCCCCCTTCCTCCCACTAAGAATGGGTGAACGCTAATTATTCACTTTACTCATACAAAAATGCCCATCTTGTTTTCAAACTTTGAACAGTCGCTATCTGCAAAGGGTTGTATTGTTTAAAGTGAGGCTAGCACTCATATTATATGAAAACGCGACTTTTGTTGTGGAAGCCTTAAATCAGATGTGAGTTTTCCAGTCTGACAGTTTGTGAAATATGGGATCAAAATAGAACAGACTTATTTTAGATCAATTGTTGTGTCGGCAGTATGTCCGTCTCCTTTAAAATAAGAACAATTTTAAAACAAATTTGCTGCACCGTAACTAATTTAAATTGAATATAATCATCTTACTGGATATCGAGATAAAGCGAGGATTTATGTCTGCGGCTTTTCCAAATTTGATGTCTCTTTGCTGAGATCATTCATGCCTCAAAGCCCATCAATAGAAAAATACCTCCCTGAGAAAATACTTATCTCGCATCACGGAATAAATTGCATACGCATTTACCATTGGCAATGTTTTTGCTATTATCTTAGAGTGCAAAACCATATAGGAGTCCAGACTCTTTGTCCGTTCAATACAATCTCTCTCACTCTCTCTCATGTGTAAACTTACAACAACCTACATCTTTTGTATATACATGTATATATCGCATAAACTACAAATAAAAATGTACTCTCTCTCACACACACACGCACACAAACAAACACATATTTACTTCCGACATGTTGCGGAGTGTCAAAGCTCAAAATAAACTTTTGTGTATTGTAGCATTACAACCTAAGAATTGACACAAAGACAAAATGTTCAACCAATGTATTGAAGTGGGCGGTGTACGCTTCCTACTGACACTTGAAACAAAACAAAATGTTCAACCCATCTAATGGATTGGGTGGTTTTTTATTTTTATTTTTTTATTTTATTTTTATTTTCTTCATAATGGAGTGGGTGTTTTACACTTCATACTGTCACTTCGTTACGCGGTTTACTTCAATCGTTTTCAAGTTTCTAGTAATTTAAAACTTGAGAAAACGGGATAATAAAGTTTCCGGTAAATAAGCATTCCTCCATTATATTTTCATTCCATAATGTTCACAAGCACACTCTTTAAGATGTATCCGGTATTTAGTCTGCCTTTCGAACATATTGTCCACACTCGCGCTATCCTTAATTGAACAAAATTCGCTCCTCATCTAAGCAATTACATGCGAATTTTCTTCCTCTAGCTGCAGACTAAAAGTAAGTATTTACTTTTTTCTTCAAAATGTATACCCTACTAAATATTCATATAGTGTCCTCTAACCTCCATCGTTGTAAAGCTTACATCAACCAAACTTGCATTGCAAGTTTATCGGATTCCGTATACGTCTTTGTTCAAAAATAACTATTAGTTTACGTCCAGTGGGGTGCGGGAGGGGTGGTGGTGATGGGGGAGTATATTAATAGATGAAATTGATAGGGCTTGTGAATTACTTTAGTTTAGTATAAATATATATATATATATATATATATATATATATATATATATATATATATATATATATATATATATATTGAAAATGTTTTGCCTAAGAGAGCGTAAAAATGGGTTTTACCTCTTCATGCTCATCATCACTTCCACTTCCGGTAAGGCATATTACAAGAAAATGAGCTAATGGGACTTTTGGCAACATTATATATATATATATATATATATATATATATATATATATATATATATATATATATATATATATATATATATATTATGTGCGTTTAAAACGTAAGAAGTGACCTGTCTTGCAAAATTCCTTAATGTAGTTTGGGGAATGGTACATTTTATGTAGATTCTGGTCATCTAATTAAATTCAATCTCACCATCCTACGTCACGAACAAGCGGAAAACTTCAGGGCTTTACATCAGCGTTTTTATGACTCAGTTATTCACATCAATTGGACTAAGTGTTTGAAGAAATCAGAGCCACTCGGATAAGAAAAACAGCCGAAATAAATAGATACTGCTTCTTTGTCTTTGGTTTGTTATATCTTTTTCGCGAACAATTACTTACAGTAAAAGTTAAGGGTGAAAATGTCTTTGGAATTGGGCCCAGACGTTTTTAAAAACACGTTCGATTCAAAGTAAGTTTTTGCTTCTAATTTTGCTATACGCAGTAACATCGGATACAAGTGGCAGACGCAAAGCCAATGATTTTAAGAGAATTTGAAAATAAAAACATTACCAAATGACAACAATAACAACAAAAAGAACAACAAGTCCAGATAGAAACCTATGCCCAGTTTTGCACTGGACACCAGACTTTTTGCCAATGCAAATCCAATGTTTTACTGAAGAAGTATTGATTTTTAAAATCGTGCCTCAATACTAGAAAGTAGAACACAATGACTGATGATACTAGAACTTCGCCATTGAAGAAATGTTTTAAATATATATGTGCATATATGAGTAAAAGCACAATAATGAATATTCTTGTAAATCTTTTGCACAAGACGGTATGCATAATATTATTAATTTACCAGGTCGTTGTTGTTGTTGTTGTTGCTGTACCGGCATGATTATTGTTCTATTCAATGAGTAAGGGAGCTGTTACAATGCATACCTGACGTTTTTCATCGGGTACACGTGACGAATGAAAATTGTATCTTCACTTGATGTATACGCTTATCCGTGAACTTGAAATATATCTTTGAAGCAAAAGCAATCAGCTGAAATGAAGTGGAATATTTAATATCTAACTAATAAAAAAGTACGTTGGCTTCCTAGTTGTATTTCATAGTCACTGATCGAATACAAAAAGTGACCAGAAAATTTTTAAAAAATTGGACACTTAAAATGTACACAAACAGGGCTCCAAGTAAGGTTTAGAAACCCGGTAGGTTAAAGGTCTTCGAAATATAAAGATGTATCAGATATCTGAGTGTGGTCTTCATTTCACCGAATAATGCAAATGTATTATTAAGTGGTACGTCTTGTCGGATACAAATGCACGTATTTTTGAGTGGTACGTCTTGTCGGGTATAAATAGACGTGTCCTATATTTTGTAAGTACATTATTATTCCTTATACTTTCAGCATCCACCAACCTATAACGCCATTTCAGTTTTAATTGATGCTTACCTGTGTACATGGCTAGCTACCAATACTACCTTTTGGACTATGCTTACCTGTGTACTTGACTAGCTACCAATACTACCTATTGGACTATAGTTATCAATCATTGTTCTGTCTGTCTTTCTTTTCGCATCCTTCAACCAAACTTTATCTGTCTCTTTATTCATTTACTTTTGTATATATTTACCTTCATCGCATTATCTATCTATATATCTATCTATCTACATACATCTATATGCTATATATCTTTCTACTATCTGTCTCTTTGTCTGTGTCTTAGTATATCAATCTATCAAATTTTTGTTAAAAAGAGCAACTATGTTTGAAATTTTTAAAAATACTTCAAAAGAAAAGGTACAGCTATGGGGAAGAAAAAACGTGTATATGGATATATGGGAGAACAACATATTTGCTAGGGTCCAAATGCTACCATTTTTCGTTGTCAGGTACATTGTTATTTTCTTTATTTGGACCCATTCGGAAGTTCTTCATTCGGACCCATTTGGAAGTTCTTCATTGACACCCATTCAGAAGTTATTCATTTTGACCCATTTGGAAGAATTAAATGAAATTCTGTATTGCAAGGTAATTGACACTCATCAATTGTTACATATAACTAATTTTCATCCATGCCATACGTTTAAATACTGAAGTTCCGTCGGATTTGAAATAATGAACAAGAATTCCATGAAGTTTATTTATAATTTAGAAACACACACACACACACACACACACACACACACACACACACACACAAAACGAACGTTTCGTCGTGGCCCATTCAAATAATTGTCATTTTTTATGATATAAATAATCTCATTTGCATGAAATATCTGATTGTTCGATAAGTAATTATAATCTAAAGTAGCGTTCTTTACAATAAATATTTCTTTTTGTTCATACATTTAATTTTGATGAACTAGCTTGAATTGGAATATACAATATGTATCTTTTCTTTAATTTTTTGGATTCAGTTGTGGATTTTTAAAAATATTTGTGCGTACCTTCAAATTTCTGTACAGCTGTAATGTGTTCTTTTGCATATTTGAATTACATAGAGATATCGACAGAATCAGTGCTTATTTATTGAATTACATGGAGATATTGACAGAATCAGTGCTTATTTGAATTACATAGAGATATCGATAGAATCAGTGCTTATTTATTTGAATTAGATAGAGATATTGATATAATCAGCGCTTATTTATTTGAATTACATAGAGATATTGACAGAATCAGTGCGTATTTGAATTACATAGAGATATTGACAGAATCAGTGTTTATTTGAATTAGATAGAGATATCGATAGAATCAGTGCTTATTTGAATTATATAGCGATATTGACAGAATCCGTGCTTATTTATCTGAATTACATAGGGATATTGACAGAATCAGTGCTTATTTGAATTACATAGATATATCAATAGAATCAGTGCTTATTTGAATTACATAGAGATATCGACAGAATCAGTGCATATTTGAATTACACAGAGATATTGACAGAATCAGTGCTTATTTGAATTACATAGAGATATCGATATAATCAGTGCTTATTTATTTAATTTTTGTAATGTTATTTAATATCATGCATAGTTACAAAATTTATAGGAAGAAGTACATGGAAATTTATGCGAGCAATTGTTAATGTTAAAATCTGTCTGTCTAAAAACTGCTATTTGAAAAATCTGTCAAGAACTGATAGTGTTAAAATCTGCCTGCCTCAATATCGCAAGTGCAAAAATTTGTCTTAAAACTGCTTGTGAAAAAATCTCTCTGTCTAAAGGTCCAAAATAGAAGAACAAGAAGTATAATAGAAGAACAAGAAGTATAATAGAAGAACAAGAAGCATAATATAAGAAGAAGAATATCCTATATAATATTTCACAGTAATCATTCAAATCATGGCATTGGAAATATTGGTACAAGGTATGATGAACCTCACAATTGCTAGAAAACTCGACATATTCAAATATTTCTAGATTTACCTTATTTTGTTATTCTTTCGGTCTATTTATTCTGTGTCTCATATTTGGGGAAATATTTAACTACAACTGTTTTTACTCTTACAATTAGCATATTTTCTTATATTGCTGATGAACATTTATAAAAGTGTTTCATTTAAAAGTTTTATCGGAAGTAGTTGAATTTATTTATTTATTTATTTATTTACTTGCTCTCATTTCCTGAAAACAACCCGTACTGGATCACCACCGTTTACTAGAATTTAAAATAATTTCGAAAGCTTCATTCCGTTTATATATTATTCCTTTCCTGAAAGCAATAAGTCTTGCCGCCGCGTTGATTCACGAGACACCTGTGTGTTGACTAAAGATAGACCTGTTTTGTCTTGCTACCCCATGGTTCATGAGACACCAGTGTGTTAGCTAAAGATATTCATGTTTTGTCAGCTTCAAAATATACACTTTATCGTATATACTCGATGCTTCTCTATATCGAGAAAACAAATAATTATGATTTTATATTTATTTGTTCTCGGGTTAAAACCACGTTTTGAAATGGTACAAACAAAATAATGCTTGACACGGTCATATATAAAGCTTTTAACAGGCTATTTATGTTTTTCCAACAGGTGTATAAACGCCAGAGTCTGTATAAATGTATTATGATGATTTACACCAGAGTCTGCATCAATTTATTACCTTGATTTACACCACATTCGTGCAAGGACACATTACTCTCTTTTTTTCTGTAGATTTGTGGGAATCACAATTTCTGGTCAGAAAGTATTTTTCTTTTTAAATAGTGTAGCCATAAATCACAGTTAATTTGATGTTATTGTACAGCTTTACTGCTCAGTGATCAAAATGTAAAGGTTACTTGAAAGGCTTAACGCTTTCTAATTTATTAATTTAATCTATGTACGATGGTCTTGAAAGATAAGGCGTGGTCACTTCAATTGTAAATCTGATACTTTATTTGCTGATGTCATTCATGCCTCAAAACTCATCTATAGAAAAATAACTGAAGAAAACGACCTTATCTCGCACCACCAATTCAAAAACGTATAAACTGCTAATTTAATGTATTTAGGTTCGAAAAGACGACCACAGAAGTGGAGAACTGTCTAGTGAACGGTGACGACAAACATTTTGATAAAACATTCTTGCTTTAATCCGCATTTAAAAGATAACATCCGCATTTAAATGAAATCGCTAAGGTAATATGTAGATGTGTCACAAAAGCGTCTAGGTTTCTAAAATTGTTCACGATTCTTTATTTATCTGTCCCTTTTTGCAGTATTTACCGGTACCAGAGCCATTTGAAAAGAAAAGACATTTGAAAGAAAAGGTCAGTTTAACAGTATAAATTTCTATTATGAGAAAAAATCCGCTTTATAGCATTATCTGTCCGTTTATCCGGAATCTTAAAGAAATATCCGTAAAATGCGGAACACTCCGAAAAGTGGTCAGCCTGCAAATTATTTGTGAATGAATCCTCCCAGTGGACCCCCCCCCCTCCCCTCTCTCACTGATACATAGTTGATATTCGACTTTAATTATCTATAAATGTCTCCTCTTGGATATTATATCTTATATCTTATGAATCCAAAAATTTATACTACGTCCTTTTGTTTGGGATGTTCGTCATTTACATGCATTGTAACATTTTCTCAATAACTTCATGTGTGTCTGTCCTCTCTCTCTCTCTTTCTCTCTCTAACTCAGTATTTTATGCCACGTCCTTTCATTCAGGCTCTTAATCATGTACATGCATTGCAATCTTTACTCAGGAACCCCATGTGTGTCTGACCCCCCTCCCCTCTATCTCTCTCAAGTGTAAGAGCAAAATCAAGGTTCGCAATTTAGTTATGCATTGTAAAAATAATGCACGATATACGACGTAAAAATGAGACACTGAACCTAGTGAAGAATGAGTAGGATGTTTTTGTACAGTTATGCGAATTGCGTGGGTTTAATTTACGCTTTGTACACTAGCCTACACGATAAACCCATAAAACTCACATTCTTATCTTATAATAACAAAGTATAAACATCTTTTAAATGACGATCCCCAGTATGTTTAAATCCATACAGACGATTATGAAGCGTCTTAAGGGAACAAATGATGTTTACATCCATACAGAAGATTAGAAAGTGTCTTCAGGGAACAAATGATGTTTAAATCCATACAGAATATTATAAAGCGTTTTAAAGGAACAAATATTTAAACCATATTTTTTACATGATGCTGGGAGCAAATAAATATTAAAACACGAATAATCCTCCATGAACTTTTATCGTTCGTTGAAAAATCCGTAATACGAGTAACTCTAGAAAACGCTCAGATATGGTAAAATCTGTTTCATTGGTAACAGAAATACTACCTTAAATTTTTAAACGTTTCTCCACAATTCATTCAAAACACGAAATTGCCCTATATTATATAACATTCTTCATATAATTTTGAATCCAACTTGATAGAGAACATTAATATAAATACTTAATTACAAAAATGAGTATTCCAAACTGTTAATAAAGGCTTTAACTAAACATTAACACTAACTTGATTTCCCTTTTGCATAGTAAGGTTAAAAGTGGCAAAAATAGAAGAAATATTAGATAAATATTAACAAGGCTAGTTGGTTTTAAATAATTGTTCTGAGCTTATTTTTGTGTTTTTCTATCTGCCCACTTTGTAATCTTAAAACGATGTACCTACTACTACAAACATGGTCTGAAACCAATGCAACAATACTCCTCGACCACAATTTCATGGAGAGGTAAAAGTTTAAGCATACAAATCTATCCTTTGCATTTCGGTGTGTATATAGTTTCGTCAATCATGACGAATTAAATGCATGCTAAAACACACGATAAGAGAACGACTAAGATAAAATGCATGCTAAAATATGCTCGACGTAAGTTGATTTTGTAAGCATCCAAAAGCGATTTGTTTATAACCATCTATTCATCCCTTTACATATATCTCTCTTCTTAGATGCAAATCTATCTATTTATCTATCTATTGATTAAATCAAACAAATTGAAAACATATGTAAATATGTGAGTTTTCGTCGTTGCAGGTGTACTGACTATATGAGCAGGCGTATTGACTATATGAGATGTTATTACAGTCGATATCACTAATCAGTATCTTCGTCTTCCTGTCTAGTCTTCAATTTTGCCAAGTGAAAGGTACTCTTCCTTCCTTCTCTCTCTCTCTCTCTCACTGTGAATCTTTTAATTTATCACTGATATTAACGTATTAACATTTATAAAAACAACAGACAATAAGAAAAAACTGGCATATTCAAATTTTTATCTTCTCTAATAATAATCATTGAAAATACTAACATACATTTATTTTCACGAAATAAATCAAATACAGCGAGTATTTATTATGCAGTTTATCATTCTCGGCTTTTTAAGCTTTTAATTAAAGAAAATGATAGTAGCCTTTGAATCTATGTGAATACCCCATTAAATGATGACTTTCTCGTTTAATCCACAACAGGGATTGAACATACCTATCTTATTGAATAAAATCTCTCACATAATTCCATACAACAGGCTTCATTAAATATTTAGCCTCCAATCCGGAGATATTTATTCAAATTCTCAGTGAATGAATTGATACGGTTCAAAATTTATAAAATATTACACAAACATTAAGAGCGAATACTTGAAGAGCACTGTTTGATATTGAAGGTGTCACGCAAGATGTTATTTTTGTGTGCGTGAAAGTGTTACTTATTTCAGTAAACACAATAATCTAGTCTTATAACCACTGAAATAAGGCTCTAATACCAAACACGTGTTCTTCTTTTAAATTCCCCTATCTTGGGCTTTTTAAAAACAGTTTCATACTTCAATTCCCATTATAAGTCTGTGTCTACTTCTTCTTCTGAATTTTCCTTTCTTGAGCTTTTTAAAAACATTTTCATACTTCGATTCCCATTATAAGTCTGTGTCTACTTCTTCTTCTAAATTCTCCTTTTCCGGTTTCATCCTTCGATTCTCAGTAATAAGTCTGTGTGTACTTATAATAAAACTTGTCGTAAACGTTATCTCCATACAAAGGATACTCCTTGTCTTTAGGACATATTCTGGAACCATTATTAAAAACACTCAATTGATTGATAGGTACATTCAGACTCGTTCGTTCTTTTTTTTATTTTTCTTTTTTGCAAGAATATTGAAGAAAAGACAGAGTGTTCCGATTGGGCCGTACTGTATACTTTTACTCATATCTTAAGACTTCAGATCATCAGTAAGTCTTACGCTTGTAAAGACCTTGTATCATCTGGTTCACTATTGTACTTGCTGTGCACATGCTACTACAGTAAATGTATAAAGAACAGAACAATAGAGCCATGTTCTCATTAGGCAACAGTTAAAAATCAAAATTTACCTATTGAAACCCTCATTAGGGTTTAGGGTACGCTTGAAACTGTTATTGTCTTGGCTGTTAGCAATATGTGCAGGGAGCTTGTTCAAAGAATCAATCGCTCTATTTGAAAACAATTTCAGCCTCAGATTAGATCTGATATATCTCATCTAAATATTGAACTTTGTTTCCTCGTGTTGTATTTAACATGATGCAATGTTTCCTTGGCGGAATTTGTCTATCCTCTTCAACATTTAAAAGACTTGTAAAATGTATCATCTCTTATTGTATATTTCAAGGTTGGGAATTCCAATTGTTTCAACGTGTGTTGTAGTCTTTGTTTTAGAAACTCGATAATAAGTACATGGTTCTTTGCAGCACACATTTAAATTGCAATAATATCCAATTGAAAATAGAATTGACAATGTTTTAACCATTGTAACAGAGAATCAAGGTCTTCTTAAAATTGGTTTTAGTCCTCCCTCAATGATATCCATAAATGCTATAGAACCCTCTGTTTACTGAAACCCGTCGTAAAGTTTGTCTCCTTTAGACATGCTCAGGAGTCTTTATATTATACAGGACACTTGGCCCATAGGTGCATTTGTAGCACATTCGGTTTCCTGCACGGTTATTGACGGAAGGCCATATAAGCTCCGATTGGGCGGAAATGGCAAACGAATATTGACCATACTCACAGCTCAAATATTCTCTACTTTGGAAACAATAAAAAGAAATTAAAGATATTTAATACTAAAAAATTTTAACAAACTTTTCCATTTAGACTCATCAGAAATATTCTTCAAAAGCCATGCAATTTTCAAAGCACTCACAAATTTAAATATTTTAATCATTTTTGATCCCCTCATGATAATCCTTTACGGCAATATTTCTTTTGATTTTGTCCTTTGACCCATGATATACAGACTTGTAAAAGTGGGTATTTAGTTCACCATGAACCTGTTTAGATGGATTTGGTAAAGACAATAAAAAATGATTAATTTTAGAGACAGCCTTCCAAGTGGAGTCAAAAACCTCTAATTCCACTAAATTAGCAGGTTCTTAATTTCCCTAAATTTAGATGGATAATAAAGAGTTGTAACTTTTTCGAAGTTATTTGAAAATTTTATACACAAGACAACAATCTCAGTACAAGCCCAATTCAGTTTATATTCTTGACAGTATTTCTTGTTGCTACCTGTTCTACTTCCGATCCAAACTATCTTTGTTAATCCATATTTCTATTAAGACCAGAAAATTTGGAATATTGATATTAAAGATGTAAAGCAGACATCAGACATTTATCTGAAACATCGAGAGCAAATGATCAGCATCAGCATACTGAGAAAGAATATAAGTTAAAATGGATATGTTTATTCCCTATTATTTTTATTTTTTCTTATCAAATGGGTTAAAATCTCTGCACACGGGATAAATGTATATAGGGAGAATGGATCCCCCCCATCTACATCCTCTTTCAATACGAAACCAATTGGAGACTTGACCGTTAAAAATTAAACAAGATTTGATGTTTCGATAAAAAATATTTTATCCAATTTATCATTGATTCTTCAAAATTAAACAAATACATAGCTTTATCAATAAATAGCTATGCAATTGAGTCAAATGTTTTTTCAAAATGAATCAAAAGAATAAGTCCAGGAATATTGTGCTTAGCGTAAAACATTAAATCACATAAGTTTATTATGTACCCTCCAATGTATCGTCTTTTTAGAAACCCTGTTTGATCTTTATGTATAATTGTGGGAAGCAGAGTCTTAATCCTTGCAATACATGCAAAGCAACTTTGTATGATACATTTAGAAGTGAAATGGGTCTCAAATTTGAAATACACTGCTTCGGTTTATCATTTTTTGATATGCATAGAATAACTCCTCCTTTTTGATTGGAAGATAATTCACCATATTCATACCCAAAGTTAATGGCCCTCACTAGAAACTGTCTAATATCTCCCCCCCCCCCCCAAAAAAAAAAAAAAAAAAAAAAAAAATTGTCAAATTTTACAGTGAATTGATCAGATTTTGGGCTTGTTTCAATAGTAGTTTTTGTAGAACATTTGCAGCTTCTGTATATGATATATGACTATTTAAATAATGTTTCTGTAAATCATTAAATATAGGAATTTCTGTGTAATTAAGTAGCATTTTTAAGATAGACAATATCAACTTCGCACTTTTTATATAAATTCATATAAAATAATTTAGATTGATGCAAACATTTTTGCTGACTGTCTGTTAAAGAACCATTGTTTTAACAAGAGGTGTCAGCATTATACTTATATAATTTCTATTTTCTAAATTACAGAAATATGTGGTCACTAGCTCTCTCTCGTGAAACCACTTACTTCTAGACCTAACCCTCAGTCCATCCATCTTTTTCCTCCTAATATTTTTCTCTTTTTCCTCCAGTTTTGGCACTTCCCTGACACTGTTGCTCTCTTCTAATTTGCTTATATCTGCAATTATTTGATTTTCTGTCGATATTGAGCTGTGAGATGCATATGAAATTGTTCTTCCTTTAATTTCCAAAAGAAGCATTTCAAAGAAAACTTGCTCATTTATTACACGTTTAAAGCCAGATAAAGGTATAGCCCCAAAAGTATCTAATTGTTCAGCACATACATATATTGATGTTGGACTTTTAAGATATTTTCCTTTTACTCTTTTAACTTATTCTGGGTCTTTTAATAGTGAATTATTAATTTTCCAGAATGTTTTCCTTTTAATTTCCTTTTGGAAAATTATCTTCATTTTTACAAGAGAATCATCAGTTCTATATCCTTGTTCAACATTTACATTTTCAATAATTGCAAATAAATTTTCCGAAACCAGAAAAAGTCCAGTGTGTCTTATTTAACTGAATTACTTTTCCTCTCGGTATACATATGGATCCCTATATTATGTTCTCACCCCCCCCCATACATCTACTAAATTATATTCTGGATTAGTGATAATTAAAGGTCTATATATATATATATATATATATATATATATATATATATATATATATATATATATATATGTATATATATATGTGTGTGTGTGTGTGTGTGTGTGTGTGTGTGTGAATCCATCAATTGATTAAAATGCCCCCAATTATAACATCTTTAAAATGCAATATATCATTTTTTTCTCAAGGTAAAAATCTGGACTGTCTCTATTTGGTCCATAAATATTAATTAGTGTAAATCTGTGGTTTTCAGTGGTTGTAACCATGATAAATTCAATGCCTGTATTATCTTTTCTTATTCCATGGAAAGTGAACTGAAGATTACTATTCAATAGTATGGCTACTAGTACTATTCAATAGTATGGCTACTAGTACTATTCAATAGTATAATATGAACTATATAAAAAAAAAATT
Source organism: Margaritifera margaritifera (assembly GCA_029931535.1). Lineage (NCBI taxonomy): Eukaryota > Metazoa > Mollusca > Bivalvia > Unionida > Margaritiferidae > Margaritifera > Margaritifera margaritifera. The sequence goes on along the minus strand of JAQPZY010001437.1, from coordinate 776,423 downwards.
AAAAAAAAAAAAAATTAATTTTTCCAGGTAGTTCGTATGAAATTTTCCCATTTTTCAATGAAGTGTGTATCTTGAAGAAAGCATACTGAATATTTGTTATTCTCTAGAAATTTAAATACATATCTTCTTTTCTTGATATCACCAACCCCTGATAATTCAGTGTAGCAATATTTATTGACTCAGACATAAATATTAAGGGAGTTATATATTACTTTTTTAATCATTTTGAGTAGAGACCATAAATAAACTGCACCACTAATTTGTTAAATAAACCATGACTCTGATAACATTAATTGTATTGTACAATATTAAAAATACTGCAATGACAGCTAGTGATGATCTGGTATACAGACATAAATGGTGCCACAGAGAAGAATAAGAAGAACAGGAGAATTATAGCATTCATAGTAACGGAAAAGAAAAAATAAAACAAACAAACAAACAACACTTAAAAAAATCAGAGGTACACTGTCGGCCTCCTTACAAAACAGATGATAGGCAGGGGTGCATTGGGCTTTAAAATACTCAGTCGTTCTCGGGCATTAGTACCGGAAAATACAACAATGGCAACAAAATGTTATGTTGTAAATTTATATATTATTATCTGCATATCTGATATTTGTATCTATATGAAGTACTTATGCATAGGTTATAACATTTGGTAAGATAAATTATTGTATACAGACAGGAAACTGTTCAGCCCCAAATAGAGAAATATGACAAAACAGACCCATCATGAACAAAAGAGAATACAGGAAACAATAAACGATAAAAGTAAACTAGCGAAACAAAACATGATACCTGCCTACAGTATAGATAGCCAGAGGCAAATGGCAACTCTATAAACCTATCGTACAAAGGAGATGCTGGTATGTGATATACAATATTACAACTTAGTCTTTAAATGTGTAATGATTCTGATACATCTGATATATATTGTGTAGAGTCAATGGGACTCAAAATACAGACAAATTTGTAGCAAATATCATGGTTACATCATTTGTAATTTAAAAATATATCTACCCTGTAATAACCTATATTTTAAAATATTATATTACCTGCTTCATACAGGTATTCTCGTCGTACAAATAATATATCTATAGTAGCACAGTATTATATTTACATTTCAAGGGTTATATATATATATATATATATATATATATATATATATATATATATATATATATATATATTTGCATGTTATTGATATGTCACCATGTATACAAGGGAAAAGCCCTGGCAATGTGCCTCTTCAAACTAACACATATATTTGTAAACCATAATCAGGCTTGAAATCAGATGATTAGATAAACAGTTGGAAACTGAAACAATGGCTAGAAATCCATTTGTATACTATACTGAAGCAATGTTGCAATTGTTTACAGACAAAACTAATTAGCCTAAAATTTTATTGTATGGATGCTTAAGGCTATCTTTAGATACTGGCTCTTGGAAGAACACTTTTCTATCCTAACATACTGATAAGAGCTATTTCCCTTGCATTAAAATAATAATAATAATAACTGGTACTGGTTTGAGTTCTAACCTTCGTGTCTACCTTTACATGTTACCTACTGCGTATAAGGGTTTGAAAAAAATATTTGAAATTTTTTTTCCACACTTCGTTTCTAACCTATTCCAAAATATGGTATCAAATCATTCATAAATATCGTGTTATTTTATTTTACTATCTAGATTGGCACGAGTTGTATAATAAACAAACACAAAAGGGAAAAACATATATGATATACAAGCCTCAAGATAAAAAGTATTTCAAAAAAGAAGAAAGTACTGTATTTGTAAAAGTTAATCAACCAGCTTTGTTATGATTCACTTTTGTCTCCCTCATTACAGGAAGATACTGTGTATAACTTAAATAATTAATATGACTTAGCAATACTAGTTTAATAAAGGAAGAGACGAAATTTGTCACTCTTCTGATACCTAAAATGATGTATGATTTGCAAACAACTTTAAAACAAAACTTAATCACAAGGATTTCAAATTCACCACGTCAAATTCACCACGTCCCGGCTACTGTCGTCAAATGATATCTATATCCCCCATTCTTATCCACAGGTGAGACTCGAATATCCTTATTCTTTATATGTATATGTATGTATGTATATATATATATATATATATATATATATATATATATATATATATATATATATATATTCTGTTTTACGTCCCCCTTTGAATGCCATTACAAGTCAACACCTCATAGCTCAAGTCTATATGTCAGATGCATGAAAAAAAAAAATTTCAGCTACATTTGTTTGAGTCAGTTTCAAAAAGGAAATAGTACTTATTTTAGCACTGTCTGAAATGAATGGTAAGTTATAACAAAACTTCTAAGTCCCTCAAGACACTTGTGAAAAAGTCCATCGAAAGGTGTAAGATTATTCGATTTGGGTACACTCTGCACACACTCTACGTAACGAGACGACCCTCTTATATCGGCAAAGAGTTTTTCGAGGTTTATTATAGAACAAAAATAGAAACAAATCTAGTCGGAATTTATTTTACAGCACTGTTATTCCGGAAGGCCTCTTTACTAGTCTGGTGTGCAGCTCTTAGCGTATGTATGAAGAAAAACAATTAGATATTTATTTCAACAATTTATGATCCAGACTGATGCTAATTATAACGTAGCGAGCTTTAGAAAGTCCCTTATCAAGACATATACTAGATGCTTTTCCCCCTTTCATTGTACTTTTTTCCAAACAAAACAAAGGAGTTACAAAATAAAGCATTTATATTTCCTATCCCTATATATATATATATATATATATATATATATATATATATATATATATATATATATATATACACACACACACACACACACACTGGCCGCTCTCACTATGTAGTCCAGCTTGCTCTGCATATTTTATCCAAATCTATGGGTCCCAATACTGTTGCCATATTATTCAGACCTCTGTATTCTGCCCTCTTCTACAAGAAGAACATTTCTTTCCACGGACGGGGTGGTAACAATGGCTGATTTTGGAAACTTTTACCGCATATATACTGCATTGTAGGTCAATGCATAGACCAGCCGGGAGTCATACAGAATGGCAAGACGTGTTCACAGCTGCTTCCCCTGGGATGTTATGATGCCACCATCCTGAGCAAGTGTTGTCAGTCATGTGCAGTGCTTTACATAGGTGTAACAGGTGATGTATCCGTTCGTAGCTTTGATTATCCTGGGTTAAAATTACCCCCTCCAATGCAATAATCTGTATTGTACAGATTACGATGAATACACATTTCGTGTAAATGAAATTATCATACATGTCATAAAACCATGTATGTATGTATATATCTATGTAATATAAAAAGATATATAAAAGACAATATCCACTGTAGTGAAACCAGATATAATAAGATGCACCTTAGTACTTATCTAAATTTACAAGTAGAGCAAAGATAATCAACAACAAAGTAAAATTCACACATTTCCAGGCTAAATTTCCTTAGATTTGCTGGCTGAATCTAGTACAAAAATATCTATATCCCCCATTCTTATCCACAGGTGAGACTCGAATATCCTTATTCTTTATATGTATATGTATGTATGTATGTATGTATGTATGTATGTATATATATATATATATATATATATATATATATATATATATATATTCTGTTTTACGTCCCCCTTTGAATGCCATTACAAGTCAACACCTCACAGCTCAAGTTTATTTGTCAGATGCATGAAAAAAAATAATTTCAGCTACATTTGTTTGAGTCAGTTTCAAAAAGGAAATAGTACTTATTTTAGCACTGTCTGAAATGAATGGTAAGTTATAACAAAACTTCTTTGTCTCTCAAGACACTTGTGAAAAAGTCCATCGAAAGGTGTAAGATTATTCGATTTGGGTACACTCTGCACACACTCTACGTAACGAGACGACCCTCTTATATCGGCAAAGAGTTTTTCGAGGTTTATTATAGAACAATAATAGAAACAAATCTAGTCGGAATTTATTTTACAGCACTGTTATTCCGGAAGGCCCCTTTACTAGTCTGGTGTGTAGCTCTAAGCGTATGTATGAAGAAAAACAATTAGATATTTATTTCAACAATTTATGATCCAGACTGATGCTAATTATAACGTAGCGAGCTTTAGAAAGTCCCTTATCAAGACAGATACTAGATGTTTTTCCCCCTTTCTAATTTTACTTTTTTCCAAACAAAACAAAGGAGTTACAAAATAAAGCATTTATATTTCCTATCCATATATATATATATATATATATATATATATATATATATATATATATACATATATATATATATATATATATATATATATATATATATATATATACACCCACACACACTGGCCGCTCTCACTACTATGTAGTCCAGCTTGCTCTGCATATTTTGGCCAAATCTATGGGTCCCAATAAAACTGTTGCCATATTATTCAGACCTCTGTATTCTGCCCTCTTCTACAAGAAGAACATTTCTTTCCACGGACGGGGTGGTAACAATGGCTGATTTTGGAAACTTTTACCGCATATATACTGCATTGTAGGTCAATGCATAGACCAGCCGGGAGTCATACAGAATGGCAAGACGTGTTCACAGCTGCTTCCCCTGGGATGTTATGATGCCACCATCGTGAGCAAGTGTTGTCAGTCATGTACAGTGCTTTACATAGGTGTAACAGGTGATGTATCCGTTCGTAAACAAAACACAGCTTTGATTATCCTGGGTTAAAATTACCCCCTCCAATGCAATAATCTGTATTGTACAGATTACGATGAATACACATTTCGTGTAAATGAAATTATCATACATGACATAAAACCATGTATGTATGTATATATCTATGTAATATAAAAAGATATATAAAAGACAATATCCACTGTAGTGAAACCAGATATAATAAGATGCACTTAGTACTTATCTAAATTTACAAGTAGAGCAAAGATAATCAATAACAAAGTAAAATTCACACATTTCCAGGCTAAATTTCCTTAGATTTGCTGGCTGAATCTAGTACAAAAATATATTTATTGATATCTGAAAAGAGCAAAGCTTCCGTCCACATGACTTTTCAAAATTGAAGTGCTATGCAACTCCCATCAAAGACCAAGTTTGAAATTGATATCAAAGTCACGTTTGTTAAAGCACTAGAGTTTGCATTTTGATGAAGGGGATGAGGTGATTCGATTAAGTGAAAATCTATAGCCAAACTTCTATCTTACAAAAGTATACCACAGTGTGGAGAAAAGAAGAAGCACACAGTTATGGCAGTGTTAGTGATGACACTCTGAGTACAGCTCGAAGTAGATCTATCTCGTGTTCATTCTGAATTCCGCCTGTTGTGAAAATGGATGAAAATTCGCCAGTCAGAAAATAAGAAATGTCCCTTTAGACACAAAACTACAAATAATACCAGAAGCAATTAATATCGGACATTAAACTGTACCTACAAGCTCAGTGTCACACACCTGATATTCTTTATGAGTATTTGCATGTCATTCAAAAATATATCAACAAATAATCTCAGATTAAGAAAAAAACCATATGACTATTGACAATTTCTTTCCGTCCAAATAGTTATAGGACTAATTTACTAGTCGTTAAGTTATTGAACAGGGACATTTTCACATAAAAGTGATTTTTATGATTAACCTGCTGGTACATGTACATGCATGTTGACACTTTCACTTGTTGGTAAAACTTATTGGTTTATCATTTTTTTTTCTTTTTCTCATGATAACATGTATTTCATCAAATGTATGTTGTTTTAAATCTTTATTACCATTACGTATGACTTCTGACAGTAATCATATCAGTATAAATTTTCTAGTACATGTATGTCCAACATCATCGACGTGGAAAAGTATATAAATATTATGAAAAATAAAGAATGAATTTGGATAACTCCTTTCTCGGTTAAAACGTTCTCAAAATCCAAGTCCCCTTTATAACACTATAAACAATCTTTAATCTCCCTCTGTGTCTATCTCTCTGTCTCTGTCTCTCTCTCTCTCTCTCTGTCTCTCTCTCTCTCTGTCTCTCTCTCTCTCTCTCTCTCTATATATATATATATATATATATATATATATATATATATATATATATATATATATATATACATATATAAAATCTGTTTTATGATCTACAACACCAACATAGACAGATAGATTAGCAGGTAGGGAGGTAAGGATGTATGCAAGTAGGAATAGTTCTTGAGCTCATTTCGATAATATATATATATATATATATATATATATGTATATATAATCAACAGGTTGTGAATTTGGAGACAAGGCAACTAATTGCATTGATGTTCTGTGCTCGTTTTATATTGACCCAAGTGAATGCTGTAACACTTGTAAGCCCACTACTACAGCCCCGACACCATCGCCATCAACGACAACAACATCAACAACATCAAAGCCAACGCTTGCGACAACAACAACGACAACACCACAGCCAACTATAGCGACAACAACAACACAGCCGACATTAGCGACAACAACCACGACAACACCACAGCCAACTATAGAGACAATGACAACGACAACACCACAGACAACAACAACAGCGACAACAACAACAACGACAACACCAAAGCCAACGATAGTGACAACAACGGCAACGACAACAAAAATGACAACAACTACACCAGTCCTGTCAACAGCTTCATCATTACAAGGTAAGTATTGGATAATCAAATGACGTTGCTAAAAGCATTTGTATTGCCATTTGAGTTATATTTTTTCACGTATACAGTTCTGGTTTTCACTCTTGTTGTATTTCGCTATCGAATTTACGATCAACTCTGAACTGGTATGATTATAAGAAAAATATTTCTATGTCATTACGAAGAAAACACGAATTTTTTGGTCAAAAAGACCAACGTTCTTCAAATTTCATAAAATAATGTAATCGATTATATTTAAGAGAGGTTCCATCATTAAAATTAAATTAATAAAAAATAAATAAAGAGTCAATGGTAAAGTGTGCAGAGGTTTACACGGTATCGGATGCGCACTGGATCGTTATTCGTTCACTTCACAAAGATACAATGGAAACAACTTGAGCACATGAACATCGACAAACAGAAAACAGAAATTACTGTAAAATAAACAAGAGTGGAAAATAAAGGATACAATCTGAAGTGTGTTGTTTTGTTATTATAATTAAACTTCTCACGGTAATATTGTGACTTCTGGAAGCTGAGAAGACGTACTGGATGTTACAGTGTAATAAGGTGAGTAGAGCTTCATCTTTCAAATATTCAAAAATAAACAGATAGGTCACAATTCAAATTTTATTTTCTCAGTAACTATCCAGTATAATTTGACACTTTTTGTAACGAAAAGGATGGTTATGAACAGATATAACTTACGAAACGGATGGTAATCAACAGAGTTAACTAATGTCAATGATGGTAATCAACTGAATTAACTAAATACTGTATTAACAGATGTGATCGTTCTTTTTTTGGATTTTACGCAAAATGATTTTGGTTTTAACTGTATAACTTATACAAGAAAATATTTTCAAATGGCTTATAAAGTTACCGAATATAATTCAAGTCATCCAATGTTACTTGAAATGCATATATAAATGCAAAACAAACAAGTTATGAAACATACATACATGCAGCCTTTTTGTACTTCTTCATAGGTGACGGTTGAATTTCTGGACATCATTCGTATATGATATCATTGGTAATAATTACCTGCTTCTTTTAAAATGCTTTTAAGGAGAAATGCCAGTTAGATTCTACGCATTGAGAGAAATGAAATAACAGCACCACCTCATCGCATTCTGTTTGGCTTGTTACAACTTTAAATACATCTCAGACCGCTTTATCACTGTACTTTCTGCTATCGAGAGCGCTTATATAATATGCTGCTATAGAAATGATTTTGCTTGAGATTAAATAAGAATGGCTAGTATCATTAATAATACATGATATTTGAGCCCACAAGTCGCAATTTACTGGTAAATAATAATTTACAACGGGTCAGAGGACCGACGTAATAAAATCCCTTAGATACATTAAGGTAAAGGTACAGCAGGATTCAACTGTAGTATAAAGGTAATAGGGTATATTCCATAAATGTAATAAATGTAATAAACACCATAAATGTAATAAACATCACTGTGTTAGTAGTAAATGTTGCCGCAAATATAATTATTCCAAGATATTTATCTGCAAAATATCGCCGTAAAACCAATTTTGTTTCTAATGTAACATCATATTTCTGGTGGAAAATATATTTCAAGTTCGCTTGAAACATTGAAGTGAATATAGAATTTCTGGGTTGAACAAAGAGCTATGTGGACTACGATAAATTTCACGAAGTACCGCAGAATTTTGCTTACGTTTCTTCCTAATAAGCTGTTATTTTGGACAAATGATGCGGAACCAAAATGTTATTTGTGATTGGGAGCAAAGGGAACGGGTTAGGTCGTACTGTCACAGCTTTACCAGCCGGATTGGTAACGGAGGCTTGTCATTGGCGATACATATTTCCAAATAAAACTGCAGAGCATATATGCAACTAATAGCTTTCAACGAAACTCCAATCGCTTTGTAGCCGCACGGACTTAGATCAAGGGCGCTTAATATATAATCAACAAGATTACTCAAGAAATTGAACATCTTAAATATTAAAGCTCTTACAGCCATTGTTTTAAGCAAGTTGCTTGCTAATAATTTGGTGATGGAACCTCTCTATATGACTGATTTAACATGGATAATCCAAATATAAGATACGCACTCATGCTGTAGTCTATGATACACTTATTCATTTATTTGGATACGCTGCCTACACTGACTTTCAAAACCTAAACGACCGCTACTTGTATTTGGATTCAAAATAAGCTTGATTTCAGCATACCTACATATCGTTACAGCGCTCTATGTGCGCACTAATTTAAAAATAAACATTGTTTATTTACTTTTTATTTTCAGTACATTACATGAACTAATATATCTTAGTCACTTAGATTAGAATAATTGTATGATAGGAAATTAATATACTCATATATAATTCTGACATTTTTATTTCAAAATATCACATCGATGTTTTTTCATATGATATCATGGGCGTTCATATTTACTTTCCTTAAAATAACTCTCCACCATTTTTGCCTAGCCTTACAAACCATATTGGAAAAAGAATGTAAGTAAAAGTGTAATTTTTTAAAAAACAAATCCAACTGTCTTAAAAATAGCATATTCATTGTAACTGCATAACCAGTAATTGATGCATGGTGAATAATATTTAACAAATTACTGTTTCTGCCGTTACGAATATTAAGGATGGTTAAACGAAAAGATGGCGGACACTTATTTCAAGAGGAGTCAAATCTGTCATTTTATAACCACTATATATTCATTTTGGAATGATTACACAGTTTTACCAAGTCTTTGTAACAATCATTTAGATTATTTAAACTTGTATCATGTGAAATAAAATAAAAAAATAAAGGTTGTTATTAGTTCATAACACCAGAAAGGAATTACTTATGTATTCATTCGACCTTTTGTTTGCTTGATAATATTTATAAACAATTGTTGAAATATACTTCTGTTATTAATTTCTTTAGATTAGTTATTATGTTTTTATAACTATTTGTAATTATAAAGTTTAACTTAATATGTTACAGGATTCAAGAAGTCGTAAAGCTTACAAATTGATTACACATTATGCATGAAAGGTTGTAACATTGCTAATGTAATCTATGATCGTTTTTCAAGCTTCATGACTTCATGAATCCGGTAAAATATAAAGTTTCATTATTAACATTTGTCAATATGTTCCGGGCAAGAACAATGTCAGTATACACATGGAACAGGACTGAACATGTACAGAATGTAATATAACTTATACCTTCTCTTTTTTGTTCTTCTAAATATGTCAGCTAGGAAGACAAACTCATAAATGGTACATGCATACATGCAAACACACACACACACACACACACACACACACACACACACACACACACACACACACACACTGCAACAAGCCAGGGGTCTAAAAGCAAGTTCACAGCAAGACTAAGAGCCTCGGTTTGCTCAGTCGGTAGCGTATCCGACTGTGCTTGTAAGAGAAGTTTTGATTGGATCATTCAAACAGCATTAAAGGTTATGTTACGTTAACATTGCGAGAAAATGTTACTGACTGGTTAAGCACGGTGGTTTGCGACGATGAGGGTTCTTAAGCGCGCTAGTGTCACAAATAATTTGCATCTAACAAAACTAAGGACCTCACATTCAAGAGTGCAATTTCGCACTTCTATGTTTGTTCTAATTTCACATTCGTTATCAGTACGCAATTCTAAGCCACATATTCGTATTTAGGCTACGTAGCACGAGTATAATCCAAACGACTAATACACAAAATGATTCCTATCTCTAATTAGGCCCTACTAAATTCTTAAGAATGTTGGATCAATTTACGAAACAGACCCATGCTACAAATAAAGTCAAGTGAATACAGTTCTGTAGGAGGACTGTACCTATTAGTTTGCTCTGTAGGAGGACTGTACCTATGAATTTGCTCCCTAATCGGTCTGAGACATATCATTTCAACACTGATTCCTCATAATCAAACAAATAATCACTAAAATATATCTCATTTATAAATGGAGATGGAAATAAAAATAGTACAAACCATAGGTTCGTTACAATGCATACATACATACATACATACATACATACATACATACATACATACATACATACATACCTTATTTTTGTTGCAATACATACATACATATATACATACATATGACAAATCATCATTATTCTCTATTTTCAGTACCTGCTGCTCCTTCAGTATCCATTGTTACCCAAACTACAAGAAATATAACTCTAAACTTAACATTACAGGTAACAAATAATATGTAACTCATGTGTCTTTTCATAAGAAAGATCCATTTTTCAAAGGTACAGAAACAGATGCAAATTCCTGTAAGGTAATCCCTGTTAAATAATATCTTTTAAAAAAGGCCAGTTACGAAGAATGAAACGTGCAAACAATTTAGACAGGAGGCCGACATACGTCACCTTTTGACAATATATTAACATAGGTTTCTTGGAAAACGACCCATTGCCAGTGGAAAGTTATTCCATATTTACCTCCCCCTGTCAGTGCACACGTACGCCATTAATGTACTGATTGTGGGTATTGATTATGCATGTATCTGGCCCGAGAAAGTCGGAATAGAAACGTCAACACGGTAAACACTTCGTATTTCTTTATTACTTTGAACAAACTTTATTTCCTCAGAAAGGTATTGAATTTTAGTCTGAAACGCTAGTTACATCAGAAGAAAAGTAACACACTAACACACACATATCTATCTATCTACCTATATATATATATATATATATATATATATATATATATATATATATATATATATGCAAAACTGTGCAAATATATATATATATATATATGCAAAACTGTGCAAGGCCTTCCGGCCACTTTATCTTGCTGCATCTTAAAGAACATGTGGATCGGATTGCTGAAACACTTGTAAAATTTACTTTGGTCTCATACTATTTTACTAATGAACTCTTTGCATCAACATAAAACAAGCTAAATGATTTTTATCAACATAAATGGTCACACAACGATATATTGTTATAGATTCCACAGTTTTCAGAGAGGTGATAGAAATATTTAACGAGTTTACTATGTTGGATGGAATAAAAGTGTGGTCAAAGCATGTTCTGTTAGAAAATAGCACATAAGAGAATACAAATTTGTCAATTTCAAGTAAAAAAGATATCTTGCATTGTTTTAGAGAAGATGAAGATTTATATATCACATTTAATGCTCATAACATAGAGATAAGCATCATGAATCCTGATAACAAGATTGTTGAAACAGTACGGTATGTAGAAAGAATAAATTACGTATTTTATATCACTAAATACACAGATTTTAATTCAGGTAAACGTACCTTGCAAGGCGAAAAACTATTAAACTCGACAAGGTCAGCCGACAACGATTAAGCAAAAATAGAGATAGATTTCATAGAAGATAACGTTCCAATTAAAACAGAACATCGTGGCTTAGTATATGAAAACTCCTTTATTGAATGAACCACAGGGATGTCAAAATTTAACATAAATCTGAAATCATCCATACGTTCAAAATGACTCAATAAAAACATTGCAAACTGTTGCAAAGAAAACCTCTCCAGTTGTCGATGGATTTGCGGTTGGTTTGTTGATAACGCCGAAAGACAAATTGTCAAACGTAGCATACTTTTTGAATGTTTTTATACTGTTTTAAAAGCCTGAAAAATAACAATATTTAAGACACCTTTACTGTGATGCTGAAAGGGTATTTGCTTACACAAATATCAATCTTTTGGGGAAAAAATTAAACAGGACAAAAACAAAATATAATATCACTTCAAAGAATGGATAACTGAACAATCTACGTACACATTACACAAGTACAAATGAAATTTCCATTAAGAAAGGTCCATGTTAGTCACATGGCTAATCAGTATCAGGCAGATATTGCTGACTTACAAGCATATTTTTTACAATGATATATGTCTTCTCAAAATACAATTCGGCTGAAAAAGTAAACATTAAACAAGGAGATTACATAGACTACGCTTTAAAAGAACAGTTGGAAGATAAATAGTCTGAAAAGATTCAGTTTGAGGAAGGAAAAGAGTGTTATATCAATAAGCCAAGGATTTGTTGGAAAAGAAAAACAGTGAGTACTTTTCAACTCAGACAAAACAGCGTCTGTACTGGAAAGGTTTGACTGCAGTCTGAAGACTAGACGTGCAAGTATTTCACTCAAAATGAAACCGGAAAATGTGTTGACGTTTGCAAAAGTCAATTTTTGGAGACAATAAAACCAATTACACGTCTAGAACATGACTCTGGCTAACGCGAACAGAAACAAATATAAAAAGTATGGATTAGTTTATTTGGTTGTTTGACAATTTTGATACATTTGGAACTCCTAAATTAAAAATCAGGCAAATAATATTAGGTGATCCGATTGTTTACAAAATGAAGGACTTAAATGGGGAGGATATTGCTGTTATGCTATGCAGATAATAGTTATATCTATATGACAAACACGATTTAGTAGATCAAAAGAATGAAACTTTTAAACTATGTACTGGTCAACTGTAAAGGATATGATAAATTGCTTAACAGTTAGGAATCAGCAGGACACATTAACACCTTAAATAAGTACCGTGCCAAAGACACACCTCGCCGCTGGAGACGATGAAGGAAATTACTACATAGATATATGAAGGAGCATTAAAAAAATTGAGTTTTTGAAAGATAAAAATCTTCTAAAATCGAACAAATATATATATAAAAAAGGAAAGCTAATTAGAATATAAATGAATTAAAACATGCACGTCATGTGAATTTGTATTACTTACAAAACTAGAAGGAAGAAGTAACAAAAACATCACAGTGAAGGAACACAATGGTACACATAAAAGCGTGAGAAGGCGACTGTTATGTAGGTAATGTCCCAGCATGGTACAAAATGACATCATATATGAAATGAGAACAGATAAAATAGCTGGTATATGAGATTTTGAATAAATAAACGGTAATGACGATCACATTGCTGTGGGTGCCACCGTGAAGATAATCTTTCGAATTTCATTCTGAAAAGGTATTGCAGTGATTCATTCAAATTATCGATCAATTATGCATTATTCCTTGACTAAATTTTTACCATGAATAATTGTATAAAACCTTTAATCTCAAAGATTTACCACAAAAATAACCAAACTCATTTGATATAGGAAGAGTTTGTACATCATCTCGATTCAGTAAAACCAGTACAACTAACATAGCGTGTTTGTATACAGATTAATATAATTCATTTTTCAGATAGCCTTCATTTGATAGTAACTGAAATGAATGATACAATGATATACAGACGAGGTGTCTTAAAGAATCAATGGTAGTTGTCAAATGTTACAAATACAAGCTAGAACAACTGATAGAGGAAATGGATAAAAAAAATTGTGTACAGGTAGTGTAAACGAAACGAAATTAATCTGGTATTACAATAGAGGAAATTAACAGATTAGAGAGATAAAATCAATATAGAATTACACATTAATGTGGAAGAACAGTCAATATAGGCTCAATACATTTTTTTAAAAGGTTAGTTCCATATACGAAGTGTAGGTGAACATTGTTCAACACATTAATTGTTAAGTTAGAAAAGTTAAAACCTTGTCGTATATAAATTGATTCCAGATATCTACACGTACAACATTTTAACCTTAGTGTAATGCATTAAACTGACTAACTCACCTTAACCAAGTCAGAATATCAAACGAATTTAAGGATATAAAATTTATTATGCTGAAACTAAAGTTTTTGTATACAAATCATTTCAATTATTTTAATTACATTTTAAACTTTAACAGTGATGACTATAAAGAGATACAGATCATGATCTGACATGAAATTTTGGCGGAATCAACTAAACTGAATATGTGGATGGGAACAGTTGGTTATGTGATTTCCTTAATGCATTTTAGATAGAGACATACCAGAGCCAGTAAAATCAGTATACACATTTCATGTTTATTTCCAGATGTAACAATTGTTGTCTTAATGTAAAATACATTTACCTCATTATGACACGTTCAAATCAAATAGCAATAGCATGTATATGAAACAATTTATTTGATCTGCAACAAGTTAGAATTGCACCACATCTTGACCGGAGATACATAAATAAAAAACCCACCAACAAACAAACAATTACTTGAGAGATAAGGGGTCAGAAAACATAGCCTATACTACAATGTTTGGGAAGCCTACATCTGCTGATGTGTTAGCTGCTTATAAAGGTAAAACAATTATGAATCAGGTACTGTTGAGTAATGTAGACCATTATCATCTGATAAAATGAATACTATGATAGACCAAGAAGAACCAACAGGCTGGACGTACCTCTCTCTTTAAGATTGTAATGGTCTGACAAGTGAGGGTATTTCAAAGTTAAACTAGAGCATTAGATCATGTGCGATTTGTA
The DNA here is from genome assembly GCA_029931535.1 of Margaritifera margaritifera. Classification (NCBI taxonomy): domain Eukaryota; kingdom Metazoa; phylum Mollusca; class Bivalvia; order Unionida; family Margaritiferidae; genus Margaritifera; species Margaritifera margaritifera. The sequence continues at coordinate 761,370 of JAQPZY010001437.1, read as the reverse complement.
TTTTAGGTGCACAGGTACAAAGCATAAGAGTAGGTGGCGCTGGAATAGGGGTAGGCATTTCTTACCCAAAGTGCTATAGTTAGACAGGCGGCCGATATATATATATCTTCACCTTTTTAAGTCATGTTTTAATTAATATAAACAACATCCACGTCAAGCGACGCTTCGCGATTTATGGAAGAAACACGGAATTTTTTTAAATATAAGAATAACAATCACACCTGTTCTTTATTTTTTTCAACGTTCGTTGAATCTATCGGGTGTGTTGAAACCTTCGCCAATCGGGCACGTTGATACCAGAAACAACCATGCATGATCCCTATAATATTGTATAATGTAGGTCAGGTTTTGGGAACTTGTTACACAAACTAGGATTATAATGTGACATAATGTAGGTCAGTTTTTCGGAACTGGTTCCAAAAACTAGGATTATAATGTCACATAATGTAGGTCAGGTTTTGGGAACTTGTCCCACAAACTAGGATTATAATGTCACATAATGTAGGTCAGGTTTTGAGAACTTGTCCCACAAACTAGGATTATAATGTCACATAATGTAGGTCAGGTTTTGGGAATTGGTTCTACAACTAGAACTAATATGTAAGAAGAATATATTAACTGTGAGCTATAGAAAAACAAACACTCAATATTGTTTTGATTGTGGTCACATTTCAGATTTGATTGTCTTTCATTAAGAGCAATAAGTCCTTGACATTGTAAATATATATATATATATATATATATATATATATATATATATATATATATATATATATATATTAACATGTAAGAAAATATTTTCTTATATAAATTAGCGTGGATGGCACTTGTGCTGATCTTTTTTAAAAACGTTGAAATAATAACGTATTGAGTTTCTGCTTATAATAATAATAATAATAATAATAATAATAATAATAATAATAATAATAATAATAATAAATCATACTATGCAATACGGGTGTAATTCTGAGATTACCAAAATCTTAAATAGAGCCACAGAGGAAGCAGAAATTGCTTAAAATCAGTATTGAATTTAGTGAGAATTGTAGCTTTAAAAATATAATAAAATGAGTATGGGATGTTTTTACCCCCTTTTCTAATCCTTATATGCGTAACCACTCAAGTTTCTTATGTAATTATGTCTCTAAATTTGTTATGGTTATATTTAAAGTACCTGTAAGTTCCATCATTGTCTTTTTCTGTCTAACAGACAGGAAATAGACAGAGGAGGTAATAGATAGATAGATAGATAGATAGATAGATAGATAGATAGATAGATAGATAGATAGATAGATAGGCTGAATGATTCACAGTCGCCTTCCACTCATCCATCCAGTTATCCACTGATCAGATTGATTGATTAAATGACTGACAGTTCCTTTCATCCATCCATCCAGTTATTTATTGATCCATTAGGTATAGCTTCATGTGCCGTTGAATTCGACATTAATTAATTTCTACATTTCTAAATAATGAATAAATGTAGCATCCAATTCAGATGAGTTCAGGATTAACATCACATCTCTGATACTTAATGGAGTTGCAGCTATTCATTATGTATTCAGATGTTTTCAGCATTTACATCACATCTCTGATCCCTAATAGAGTTACAGTTACGAATTACGTATTCAGATGAATTCAACATTAACATCTCTGATCCTTAACGAAGTTACAGTTACTCATTATTTTTGCGTATGATCATAATTACTAACTTCCAGTTCCTAAAGATTTTGTGTCCGGTTCCTTATGCGAGTGCTGTTAATTGCAATAGGAGGTTTGATTTGCTTTCAGGCTGGAAGTAAAGCCAATGAATTTGAGGTCAAGGCCACAACCGGAGTTGCACAGAAAATGTCGCTACCAGCAGGAACGTTTTCCGTAGATTACGTCTTCATTGCCCCGAATGACGCGGGCACGTGCTTTACGCTCGAAATTGTTGCTATCAATACAGCTGGGAGAAGTGCTGTAACCACTATGTCAAACGCATGTTATGGTATTTTCTCTATCTCTCATTCAAACATCTCAAACATCAGCTGTATTCAGTTTGTCACCCTACGTGTATCACTCTTGTCTTCAAGCCACACACAAGCTATTCTCTTATATAGATTATCGACTAGACTTTTTCCACACTGATATTAAGCATATTTTCGTCATCTCAAATCACACTGACGAACATACATTTCTAACTAACAGCGTCTCGGACGAGTGATTTTGTAGCATTACCATACCGGTATTTTTCCTTCATAAACCTTTATTGGACTGAAATGAAAGCCATCTTTTAAATTGTTTCTGATTCTAATTACGCCTATAATATTTTATCAGTTTTCATTAATGAGCCAGTCAGGACTGATTCTAGTTATCCCTGTAATATGTTATCAGTTTTCAAACTTTAATTAAATTCTGGAAAGTAAGGAACCAGCCAGGAATCTTATTAGGATTTTACCTTAAAAAGGAAAGTCTCAAATTTCAGAATGACGATTTATGTAATGGGCATCTTCGTAACATCGCAAAGTCAGCGACATCTTTGCTTCTAATTCCAGCACCGTTACCACCAGTAGTTACTCTAGTAACACAAACTGCGAGCAATGTAACATTGAACCTGACTCTACCACAAGGATCACTGGGCAACACATTTGAAGTCAAGGTTGCAGGAGACGGGACAACCCGATCCGTGCCCTTCTCTGTGGGAGGAGTCAGGTCACTGTTATTACATGCATGTCTAATGCATACGGTGGTAATGTCACTGCTATTACATGCATGTCTAATGCATACGGTGGTAATGTCACTGCTATTACATGCATGTCTAATGCATTCGGTGGTAATGTCACTGTTATTACGTGCATGTCTAATGCATACGACGCATTAACAGTATCACAAGACACGATCGGTACAGCTGCATGGATAATGAAGATAAACAACTGTAAGTTTTATCGTTATTCATTAAAAGTTATTATCACACACGCGTTTGTTGAAACATACTAAAAGAGGTATATTCATTGGTACTGTTCTTATATAAAAACTTACTTACTTACCCCCTCATTCATAAAAAAGTAAAAAAAAACTTAAGATAATGCCAAGAAACAAAGCGGGAATTTACCTTTCTTTGTATGATAATCCTGGATAAATCACTGCCTTAGCCCATTCACATGCTATCTCATCTGTCCCATGGTAAGAGCCCTTAGTCGGATTCCCCGTTTTCTATTGACTCTAGTGGACAATTCTACAACACATTTTCCAATATACTTCAATGACGGCACCACAAACTCATATCATGCAATTATGTCAGTTTACGATTATATGAGGGGAAATGGAGCTTTAAAAAAGCAAATTATATTCAACAGGTTTTCAAGGTGGCGATAGAAAGACAAACATTAACATGTTCAAGGTAAAAATAAAAAGGGGGGGGGGGGATATCAGCATTTCTTACATGCAGAAGAATGTGGATGCAGAAAGCTGTCATTCAAAAATTTAGCAGAATCGACTTATAAAATGTGAAGGAGAGCTTATACTTTAACTATAATAATTCATTCGCGTAGGTTTGTTCACATTCAGATCTGCATCATGCTGTTTTTCTTTCTTACTTTTTGTAGCGCCTAAAAAGCCTGAAGTAACCGTGGCAGCACAAACTACCAGCAATATAACCTTAAACATTACCCTCCCCATGGGATCCCTGGGTAACAACTTTGAAGTAAATATCCAAGGAGGAGGGACGATTCGATCTGTGCCCGTTGCATTGGGAACATCTAGGTCCGTTCAACACGTGTTTAATGAAGTGGTGGAGGCGGGCACCTGCTTTAATCTAGAGATCGTCGCCCGTGTCACTAACAACTCTGTCAAAAGTGATAAAACAACTGTTACCAATGCGTGCTATGGTAAGATATATCTTAACAAGCCTTGTCTGCCTTACTATCTACCGACAGGCAGACATAAACCCAATCAGGCAGAAAGAAAGACATACAGGCACCTACTTCACTAGAGATCGAGTACATTGCCACCAACAACAGTATCATATATGACTGTAGACCTTTAGCAATGCAAACTATACTTAAGACATAACCACAGAACGAGAGACAGACGAACAATAAGATGTTTCAGGAAGAAAGTACGACAATAATATGTATGCAATTTCTATTGACAAAAGGAAGATGGATGCAGAAATAATCAATTCAAATGCCTTCTTCGTGGTTTAAATTTTACTGTCAGAGACATTTTAAAAAGTTGATATAATTTAGACAAACCGTCGCATGCTCTCACTCCACAATACAAAAATGTTTTATCATGACCAACCATGTCGTATATGTCATTGAGAAAGCGACATATAGGTTTGTCTCAAAATGTGCATCTGTCTGAAAATAGGAATCGTAGTTCACAACTACAGTTTTGATGAGGTAGTCAGAAACTTTAAGAAGGCCACAAACGGCATAACAAATTCATTCACTTTGTCTTTCAAGAGATTAACATAACATTCATTGTTCTCTGGTGCTAATATTCTGGTGCAATTTTGGCCACTTTAATGATAAACTGTCTCTTCAATCTTTCGGAGAAAGTGTTCTACATACAATATTAGTGATATAATGCAGCAGTCTCTCTATCTTCCTTTTTGAGGTGTCATATCGCTCATCAAATTAATGGCAGGAAATTTTTTATATCGCAAGGTACAAAATCACATACCTCAGTTCATTAAAATTGTAGAAACGAAATCAACTATTTTTTCAAATGATCAAGTATAATTTTTATCAAAAAATTTCAGGTTAATAACTCTTTTTATCGATTGGAACAATTCAGTGTTACCATGCTAACCTCCGTTATACGCACAACGGATCGCAGTAAAATATTGTATTTTTGGCACCAATGACATCACATTCAGTTGGCGGGCCGGAAATAAAAGAAAACTCCCGCTTCAGCTGTGGCCAATGTACTGTTATAAACATGTTATGTTCGCACTATCATTCTAAGAATTACACGATATAATGAAAAATAAATTACTCTCCAAGGAATTTATATAATATTGTTAGCATATACACAGACCTTCACCTTTAAATATAGATTGTATATATATCGACCTTCATCTTTAAACAATCATTATAAACATACTACTTTTATGTGTATCGTATGATTCTTCTAGCGCCTAAGAAGCCTGAAGTAAACATAGTCGCACAAGCTACCAGCAATGTGACCTTGACCATTACGCTTCCCACGGGATCCTTAGGAAACACCTTTGAAGTCAAGGTCACTGGAGGCGGAACGTCCAAGTCCGTGCCCCTTTCTGTAGGTGGATCCAGGTCAGTTCAGCACGTGTTTAATGAGGTTGCGGAAGCGGGCACCTGTTTTAGTCTAGAGATCGTCACCGTCGTCGCTAACAATCCTATGAAAAGTGATGCAACAACTGTAACAAATGCGTGTTATGGTAGGATACCTGTCCACTAATGCGTTACTTTTCTATCTCACTACCTACACTACCACTTACCCTTCTTCACTACCTACACACCTATATACAGATACAGATAGATATATATATATATATATATATATATATATATATATATATATATATATATATATATATATATATATATATAGCCAAACAGGCACACAGAAGGAAACAGACAACTGCTTCACTAGTACATTGTCACCCACAACAGTATGACATGTGACGGCCTGACCTTAGAAGTGCAAACTATACTTAAGGTACACTAACATTAGCGATGTACAGACAAAAAATAAAATGTTTAAGCAAAGACAATGAAAATAAAATGCATCAGTTTTTTTAATGACGGCATTAAGAGGCGTGCAGAAAACACGTCATTCAAATGCCTTTGTGAAGACATTTCAAAAGTTGCAACAGACAATTAGTAAAAGAATGTTTTCTTGTAGGATATCGATGTAAGTTTAATATATCAATTTATTATACACCTATGATTTTTTGCACAAGAAAAAGACCGAAGTTTACTGTCATTTCCTGGAAGTCTGAAAACGATACTCCTGTTTTCCGATTCCCTATCACCATCATTTCAAATGAGGCTGGAACTAATTTTTCCTCGAGGTTTCCCGATAACACTGTATAAGCTTGAACAACTATACAGTAGACTTACATGACATGCAAAAGGAAATCAGTAGCTTTCTCTCCAACAAATCTGTATCGTCAAGTTCCAATAATTTGTCCAACTCTCAAATTAATGTTGTCATTCGTATGCCAAGTCTCCATCGGAGCCTCTCATACCGTTTTTAGCCTGGCCTCGGAGAGCAACTTTCAGAGTCATTCAGCTTTTGAAATCTTCCGTGATGCGCAATTTAACAACTGCACAATAACTGTAAATAATATATATGAGTCTGCTGTTCCCATGCGTCTAAAAATTCGTGTTACTAACAGTGATCGTAGTGAAAAGAAAACGACTGTTGTTTAACGCGCTTCATTAAAAAAACTCGATATTCATGCGCATATCAGCTGATCAATATGTAATTCGGTTCAGGATTTAAGAAAATGTTGGAATTAAAATGGATGAAACGTTAAGCAACTTCTTTTGCGTTTCATATTGTTTTATTAAATGATCTGAAAATAAATAGATATATAAGAAAAAGATATCTATCATAGTAATCCGATCTTGATTGCCATGTTGTCAGCATTAGAAATCCGGATCATGACTCAACGCTACGCGTCTCGTAATGATCTGGATTTTCTGATGCTGACAACTCGTCATGATCATTCAATCAAGATCGCATTACTATGATTATATATATATATATATATATATATATATATATATATATATATATACCACATACATTGAAAATAACATGCCTTATAAAGTGTTGGTATAATGCAATTTGATATACCAATACTGTTATATCAAATTGTGATCCGCCCATGGCGCATGAATACGCATATATAAACATGGTTTCAACAGTGGTTATTGCTTCTATCTCTAGATCAGTGCTAAATTTCCACTTATTAATCATTATCGACATAATAAAACAACGCGAAAAATATTAATAACCCGCGGTTTCTAAATGAATTAAACATGGTACACAATTTCATTGAAATCCCCTCTGCTTTCCCTTTTATTTCTCTCTCTCTCTCTCTCTCTCTCTCTCTCTCTCTCTCTCTCTCTCTCTCTCTCTCTCTCTCTCATGCATAAGGGACACACATAGGTGGAAATCTATGAAGAGAGAGAGAAAAGAAAAAAAAAATTGAACTGGACGAAACCCTTGAATTTGAACTTACACCAAGTAACCTAGAAGAACCTGAGTCGTCGTAATGGTATGCTTACACTTTTCATGGGGTTTATCATACAGTGTTCAAAATAAAAATTATGCAAAGTTGCAATAGCCTGTCGAGACTGTACGGTACATTTCTTGGTTAGGCGGCACACACATAATGTAAGGTATTTAATGATTTTTTTAATTTTTAAAAATCTATATTAGTGTTCTAAAAAACTATATTTTTAATTATTACAATATCCGAACCCTCTCTCTCTCTCTCTCTCTGTTGGTAGGTCAGGCAGAAGACTAATCGACTCACAGAGAAACATAGGGATGGACAATAAAAACAAATATCTTATGTTAAGTCTCTCCAAACCCCCACATCACCTCTCTCTCTCTGTTGGTTGATCTGTCTCAGCATATCAGTTTATCAGTTTTACCACAGTCTCTCTCTCTCTCTCTCTGGACCATCGTCGCAAAATACGTGCGAAAATCCGTGAAAAAACGAGCGTAGCGGATTTTCGCCTGTCATGCGATGATGTCTCTGGACCTGTGAATGATGGTAAGATTTACAGATAAACCGACCAACGGAAAAGGGAAAGAGAGAGATGGAGGATAAAAACAATCTTATGTTCGGTAGCAATGTTAATTAAAGCATAATAGTGACTTGGATCAACTGTAAATAAATTTAAATGTTGAATTACCTCTTGTTGGCTCGTCATTTAGCTTAGTCTATATTCCACACTCCTTTTAATATACTCGACAGTGACTGAATGACTGCGCGTTCAGTGTTCAAGAAGCTAACAATGCTGTGTTTGTAGTGCTCTACTTTCTTCACTTAAACCATCTTTCATGTTTAAATCATAAGCGTGTCTTATATTTATTTAATCAATATAAATGAAAATAGAAGCTATAAAAAAAAATTTAAAAAAAGAAGCAACTTATCAATTTGCAAAGAGAATTGTGAATAGCCGCAATAGGTACAGAACTATATTTTGTAGCGGACACACTGGGCAGGGATGTTAAGAGTTCACTCCGTCAATACACAGTTTCCTGTAGTCAATCTTAACTCCGTTGGAAATGCAAGTATGTGTATTTGTATGTGATATAAATAAAATATATGTATAGTATGTACGCTGTATCTTTGATATACCACTTGTTGTATAAATTTTTCATTAAAAGGAAATTCGGCAAGCCTCGTATACATCTCGCTCGTGGCATATCAATGATACAGAGTACATACTATACATATATTCCATATATATATATATATATATATATATATATATATATATATATATATATATATATATATATATATATATATATAAATACCATGTGTTATTTTTCAGCACCCAAAAGCCCTGAAATAACTGTAGTCACGCAAACAACCAGCAATGTAACCCTGAACATCACACTTCCTGTGGCATCCCTAGGCGGTACATTTGAGGTCAAGGTCACAGGAGGAGGGATGGTCCGGTCAGTGCCCCTCCTAGTTGGAGGATCTAGATCCGTTCAATATGTGTTTGATGAGTTGGCAGAGGCGGGCACCTGTTTTAGTCTAGAGATTGTCAACCTTGTCATTAACAACCCGATAAAAAGTGATAAGACGAATATCACCAAAGTGTGTTACGGTAAGATATCTAGCCACTCACTCAGTAGCGATGTACAGGCAAAAATAAAATGTCCAAGCGAAAAGAATGAAAATAAAATCCATGGGTTTCCCATTAATAAAATAAAGATGCGTGCAGAAAACACGTCATTCAAAATTTGTTTTTGAAGACATTTCAAACGTTTCAACAGACAATTAGTAGAATGACGTTTTCCTTTAGTCCTTTAGGATATCGATGTAAGTTTAATATATCAAGTATTGTGCTAGCTATTAATACAAACAGGCAGATAGAAAGGTATACAGAAAACTGCTTTACTCTAGAAACTGAGTACATTTATGACGAACAACAGTATGCCACATCATAGTATGACCTTTAGCAATGCCAACTATACTTGGAATATACATGCAGAGCAATCGACCAACTAATTATAAGATATTCAAGGAAAGAAATACAATGATAAAGTTTACGCATTTTCTTCTAACTAAAAAAAAATGTGCGCAGAAATACGTCATTCAAATGCTTTCCATTTGATTAAGACCTTCTAGAGACATTTAAGCAACTGTAACATCCAACTGGTAGGAAATAGTTTCCTTTAGGATATCGATATCCGTTTAATATATCGATATCTACCTTGTGTTATTTTTTCAGCACCCAAAAGCCCTGAAGTAACCGTAGTCACACAAACCACCAACAAAGTGACCCTGAACATTACACTTCCAGCGGCATCCCTAGGCAACACATTCGAGGTCAAGGTTATAGGAGGAGGGATGGTCCGGTCTGTGCCCCTACCATTTGTAGGAGCCAGGTTCGTTCAGTATGTGTTTAATGAGATAGCGGAGGCAGGCACCTGCTTTAGTCTAGAATTTGTCAACCTTGTCACTAACAACCCGATAAAAAGTGATAAAGCGAATCCTACAAATGCCTGTTACGGTAAGATATCTATTCACTCACCCCATACTTTTCTACCTTACTACCTAACTACTGTCTATCTACTGTCTATCTACTTACGTACCAACTGGTGGATAGACAGCAAGTCAAACAAGCAGACTGAATGATCTGCGGACACATGCTACACTCAGGAGATTGAGTACCTAGACACAAACAACACTATAATATACGTTAGCATGACTTTTAACAAGGAATTTCATGTAAAAAGATATACCAACAGTAGCAGTAGACGACAAAAAGTAAGATGTTTATGAAAAAATACTATAATAAGAAGTTGATGCTTTGTCTTTTTAAAGAAGAAAGTTGGATGCAGAAATATAGTATTAAAATACTCATCTGATTATGAATATTTTATTGAGATATTATTAGAAATGAAATTGACAATGGCAAGGAATGTTTGTATTCTAATTATCGTCACCAATATTATACTTTATATCTACTGTGTCATTTTTGTAGCGCCTAAAATGCCTGAAGTAAATGTGGTCACGCAATCTACCAGGAATATAACCATGAATATTACGCTTCCTGCGGGATCCCTAGGAAACACCTTTGAAGTCAAAGTCGCAGGAGGAGTGACGTTCAGGTCCGTGCCCCTTTTAGTAGGTGGATCCAGGTCCGTTCAGCACGTGTTTAATGAGGTGGCCGAGGCTGGCACCTGTTTTAGTATTGAGATTGTCACCCTCGTCAATAACAATCCGATAAAAAGTGATACAACAACTGTTACCAGTTCGTGTTATGGTAAGATACATTTCCATCCACCCAATGCTTTCCAACCTCACTACCTACTCCACCACCTAACTACTTCGCTCCCTACCCCTCCACCTACTTACCTCACTACCAGCCCCACAATCTGCCTTTATCACTACCCACATCACCACTGACCTACCTTCTGACAGACAGATCGCCTAATGGACAGACAGAATATATATAGGCACCTGATTTACTCTAGAGACTGAGTACCTTTCCACCAACAGCAGTATGACATATCACAATACGACGTTTAGCAATGCAAACTATACTTAAGATATACATACAGTAGCAATATACAGACAAAAGAAAAGATGTTGAAGAAACAAAAAATTTAATAAATTAAGAAAAGAAAAGAAAATATATGCATTCTATATTTGCAAAAGGAAGATTAGTGTAGAAAACGTGTAAACAAGTGTAGAAAGGTGTTGTATGCATGAACTTACGATAAAGTTGTTTGCAAAACATTAGCGTAAAAGGTGCCCGTATTGATACAATACTAGTGTTTTGTTTTTGTTGCTTTTTGTAGCAAAATATTATCTCTTTACGTGTGCCTTATATTTTTGTACCTGTTTTCGCAACTTTGTCAAAATGTAAGGTAACTTACAGAGAAATATAACTTTAACAGGTTCTTAACTATGTCAATCGATAAGAATTTTTGTTCTTCATTTTTGTTTGCATTAGTGCCTCTAAAGCCAACAACAAACATATCTGAACAAACCATGAATTACATCACCTTTAAGATTGCCTTGCAAGCAGGAAGTACAGGAAAATCATTTATTGTCAACGTCATTGGCGGAAAAGAATATGTCGTTGGAATTCCAGAGGGGCCAACATATGTCAAGTTTGTATTCAACGAAACTGGCATTCCAGGCACATGTTTCACACTACAAGTCAAGACAGTGAGTTTTCGTAATTTAACACAGAGTGAGGCATCAACACTTCCAAATACTTGTTATGGTATGTTTCATTAAGTTTACAAGTGTTATATGCGTTTATGTGAGTGCCCATTTTATATATATTTAACGCATCATCGCTGTATTTATGTTTTCACCTGTGTATTTGAGTATCTAGAATCATTTCTAAGAATATGTTTGCTTGTAACTGGCATAAATGTTTCATTTGTTTAAAAAATGTATTTATTGATTCATTTTTGTTGTTTTTCTATTGATTATATTGTTCTTCATTCTCTACGATGATGTAATATGACTCTTTCTTATGGACAGCTTTAAATTATTTTAACTGAAAATTAGATATGTACAAACAGTTCAAGTTTTAACAAGTACTTTGTGAACGTTCCAACATGTTGGCTTGAATCAAAGAACCTTAAAGACGTACTGAAATTCCCCATTTTGGATACAGTTTAAAGACGTACTGAAATTCCCCATTTTGGACACAGTTTAAAGACGTACTGAAATTCCCCATTTTGGACACAGTTTAAAAACGTACTGAAATTCCCCAAAAATGGCTAAAATATATCCAACTAAATACCCACAACTGTGCTATTAATTTCTGGATTTCATCCTCGGAGCAATGCTTAAGAAGATCAATGTTGGGTGTATGTGTGTGTTTATTTTACTCGTATAATTCTTTTTATCCCTTTCCGATTTTGACGATTTTTCATTGTTGATATGCAATTTTCAAAGTCTACCTTTTCATTTTTATTTGTAGCTCAACTATTTACCTCAGTTCTCTCTCTCTCTCTCTCATCTGGTTCCAGCCGACCGGAGACTGGAGACAGCGTCTGATGTCACTAACCAATATCATACTTGCTTACACCCATGTGTGAAATACTAGATAAGCTTAGAGCACGGGCTAACCGTGGGGTACTAGAACACGGGAAAGATCAAACGAGAAAGTTGCCGTCATTCAATAAATTAATTTATGACTCTACATATTTATATATATATATATATATATATATATATATATATATATATATATATAGAGAGAGAGAGAGAGAGAGAGAGAGAGAGAGAGAGAGAGAGAGAGAGAGAGAGAGAGAGAGAGGCTGCTTAACGACCATTACAAGGGAACATGTGCTTTCTTGTCTAGCCCACCTTGGCGGAAGATTGATATAGTGATCATTTTGTCGTCCGTGTGTATTTCTGTACGCCCGTCCTCACGCACGCACGTACGTACGGCCGTACGTACATACATACGTCCACATCCTAGATTAACCTCAGCGATAAACTTTAGATTAACCTCAACGTTAATGTCTTTTACTTTGCTAAATTAAAGGTGGGCTCGAAGAAAATGGGGTCTCTTATAGCTGAACAGTACACAGGCCGTCCCTGCAATAGGAGGCAACTCTCAATGCAGCTTATTTCTTTTAGCTAGTCTTAGATACACCATATACCATATGCGCACACTCTTGATGGTATAGGAAGGTACACTTTTACCTCTGCTAGGCAGAGATAAACGCTACAGTCAATCCGAATCGGTAGTAATGGCAATACTGAAAAAGGACTTCAAAAAAGAGCAATCAGTTTGTTATTTTTGCTGGCCATTTCATCGTTTTTACAAATGCTTACGAGTATATTGGGCAGACATACGTAAAAAGATGTACCTCTCTCTTTTCTCACAGCTCCAATGACACCGGAGGTATATGTTGTGGAAACCACGATCAGAAGCATCACACTGAATATTTCCATCTCATATGGTAGTTCAGCCAAGTCTTTTCAGATAAGTCGGTCCGGCGACACTGAAAAGATAGTGGACCTTCCACCCGGTACTACATCAGCTCTTTACGTGTTTGACAATCCAGCAGATGCCGGCACGTGCTTTACATTTGAAATTGTTGGTATTGCTGCAGACGATAGGGCGAGGAGTAAAACTTTTGCCATAAATAATACATGCTATGGTAAGCATAAGGGGCTGTGTTAAGTACTAGGGACTGGATACAGTTTTCCTTCTGGAACGAAATGTGGAAATAGATGTACAATAATAGAGTCAAACGGTGCATAACAAATATGGCTATTGATGTTGTCTGAATTTGTGCCAATTTAAGCTACAATTGATAACAAACTCGCACCCTCTACTTGTGTTCAGGCTGTTTGAGGCAACTTGTCGCGGGTTTTGTATGATACAACGGTAGATCAAAACGTTCGTGGATACTTCCCTAATTTAGAAAGAACCAATCAACCTAAGTGCATTAAAGTTCATCTTATTTTATGTCACGCGACGAAACAGTTGTGTGGGTTCATGGTCATTCATCCAATTCTGCATTTTTTCAATCTTCGATTTCCCTGAGTTTATGGACAATTTTAAGATGGTGCGATGAGCTGTTATTCCTTCCTTTGTTATGTTTTTGCTCAGGTGTGTGTGATTTTCTATGTTGCTATTCAGACATTCTTATAACGGTATACTTTAGATCAATCAAATTTCATAATTGATGGATTGCCGACTCCTCCCATTTGTCAGTCAAAAGTTAAGTAATTGCTAACCATTGATCACTGCTATCATTAACAAGATGTGAGTGTTATGTAATAACAGAAACACAGCTTCAAGCCTAGATTCTTGTTTCGGAATAGGTCGGACACCTTCATAATTATAACTATAGTATATATCTACAAATTTAGATGGTCATAACTTGAACATAGCAGGCCCCTTTTTGTAACATTGTTACTATATACTGAGATCATTTTTTCTTTAAAAGTAAGTTTTTTTCTGAGATAAAAACTTTGGATTTTAACATAAATTGTGACGCTAGTAAAAAGGCGGAGCTATTTCTGCTCATGCGAACCAATCAATTTCTAACAGAATGAAGTATAAGTCATTCACTTCATCCAGTAATGTGACATTGCAATTGTGCGGGAATTTTACTATTACTACTGAGCTGGTTATTCATTAAATGTAGTGACGGATTTAGTGTGTTGCTCTCCAAGAGTAAAATAAGTAATCTTTACAATGTGAAACTTGATATTTTGAAATATTTTTTGCGAAAGACAATGCATATTTATTTATTTATTTTTCGAAAACCGTGGAATTATTCGTAATACTACAAATGAAGTAATAGTCTTATATTATCAATCAAAATCCATGTCTGTGAAAAAGTTTCCAGATTATAATCTTTTCATATAGCTCCACGTTCTACTTGTGTTCTCCTCTTTTCTCTAGCTTCGTTTCCCGTCCCGCCGGGGTCACTCTCTGCAGAAGGTAAGAACATAGCAACATTCGAAATTAAGCTGACCTTAAAGAGTACACCGTACTCGCAAAAATAAGCAGTCAAATTCCTACAATGATTTGCTCTCTAAAGTAAGCCGTATCAAACATGAGCTGCCAAATACCCAAATAATTAACATTTTCTTGATAGATGTTGAAATGAAAAGAATGGATATACATTTTTACATTTTTGTAATATACATTAGAGTATTTTAAAACAGGAACAATTTTCCAATCGTCTACTGATATTTTTGACCGCAAAAATAAGTCTAAGTACCTCCAAAGGAAGCAACAATAAGGCAAACAAAAATCACTGATGAATGAAAGAAACCACTGCTTAGTTTCGATTTTTTAGGTTATTTAATTCTTTCTATTTATAATTCATTTTCACGTCCCTTTTTTACATATCTGAAGTCGATAGCATGAGGATAGCGTTGCAGAAAAGTAGACATTATATGAAGCCACTCAGTTCTGCGAGAAGCAAGAGTTGTTATCCATACTGTTGTTATTATTGTTCATACTGAAGTTCTGTTTTTCAATGAGGCCTCGTTTAAGAAAAAAGTCAAATTTCTGTGGGAATTTGACATATACAGTTTTGTGGGAAGCGCCTAATCATCCCCTGCAACTGCAGAGTGGTGGGTGGCGGTGCCCGGCTCAGTGGGAGCCCTAAATTCCCATAAATCAACATATTTTATTGGAAGAGGCTCCGGAATTAAATATTACGGGTCGGGGGGGGGGGGGGGCAGAATTTCTTGCTACGCCACTGGACCTACGACTGATGGGCTTACAGATAATTTTTTTAGACCAACGCTCACAACCACTAATTACACGGGCGTTTCCATTCTATAGAGAACATAAAAGCTTGTACACTTCCAGTGGTTGCAGTTGCTCTCACAGTGTATGCACCTTATACTTGTTGATAAAATTTAATATCTACACATTGGGTAAGATATCTAGAGTATGACCTCCCAAGCCACGATTCCATTCTGTACAAGATATAGGGGGATCGAATTTCGATTTCGAAAAAACAACCGTCTTTTTATGAACAAGTAGGAGCATTTTGTTTAAAGAATATTCGTATTTAAACATATTTTATTTAATTTAATAGATTACATACATTACAGAATAACGTGTTTGCTGCATATCTCGTTTAATTTGACTTACAATATAATCTTGGTACCCCTATTTATTGTTTATAATAGAATCGTCTCGGCACAGCAGACACACTTGCATCGCAGTATCGAATGCATTGCTGAAGAAATCAATTAAAATTCAGATTGTATCGAATGGATACAAGTTAAAGCTTAGATTTATGCAATCGTTGTATATAATGAATTAAAGAACTAAATATAGTTCACATGGCTAACCTACATTATATATATCTTTTTATTGCAGAACAAATGATAGTGGGAGTTTCGTCTGTGGGCGGTATTATTTTTGCATGTGGCGCTGCAGCAGTTCTTTTTTCAATTGTCATGAAAAGAAAAAGGGCATTATGGGTAATTATCGAGTCAGTTGAATTTCGTGCTGAATACCTTAATTTCGTTCTCCTGTATTCTCCCTCTCACTCGTTCTTCTTCTTCCTTCTCGTCATAGTCGTTGTCAAAAAGCACGTTCAGCTTGTGGACCAATCCATGAATATTTGGTCGCAAGTATTTACCGAAATTTTTTCAAACGTCGCTTGTTCTGATTTTTAATTGGTCGCAATCATTTACGGAACTCTTTTAAAAAGCCACTTGTCCTGATTTTTAAGTACAAAACTCAGGAAGAATATTTTTAGTACACCTACATCATTGAAATTAATCGTGTCATAAAAGTTCCATAATTTCACCTAAATAGTAACTAAAGTTAAACAATATCAAAAGAACCGTGGTGGTTCAGTGGTTAGCGTATCAGAGTCAGTACCCAAAAGGTGCAGGTTTGAATTCTACCATGAGATCAGTCCAGATCGGATGTCGTTGTGTGTCTCTAGGCAAGGGATATTACTCTGCTTTTCTTAGTAAGCTATCACCTTCATGGGTAATGTTGCTGTGCTCTAAAACACAATAATAATAATAATAATAATAATAATAATAATAATAATAATAATGCCATTTCTCATTTTGTTCCCTCAGACTGAGATTGTACGCCATATTTCCGACAATATTTGAATATTTACAGTTGAAATATATATTTGAAAAGATGAAACATAACTATATACTTATAAAATTGTAAAACTAACATGGGAGGCTTGATATTCGTCATGGGAGTACTGATACTATCAATGGGAGTACTGGTATTATCAATGGGACTATTGTTATTATCAATGGGAGTATTACTATTATCAATTGGAGTACTGGTATTATCAATGGGAATGTTGCTATTATCAGTGGGAGTATTGATATTATCAATGGGAGTATTGCTATTATCAATGGGAGTATTGATATTATCAATGGGAGTATTGGCATTATCAATGTGAGTGTTGGTATTATCAATGGGAGTACTGGTATTATCAATGGGAATACTGGTATTATCAATGGGAGTACTGATATTATCAATGGGAGTATTGCTATTATCAATGGGAGTATTGCTATTATAAATGGGAGTATTGGTATTATCAATGGGAGTACTGGTATTATCAATGTGAGTATTGATATTATCAATGGGAGTATTGGTATTATCAATGTGAGTATTGGTATTATCAATCAAAGTATTGCTATTATCAATGGGAGTATTTATATTATCAATTCGAGTATTGCTATTATCAATGGGAGTATTGATATTATCAATGGGAGTATTGATATTATCAATGGGAATAACAGCAAAACAATAATAATAATAATAATAATAATAATAATAATAATAATAATAATGATGATAATAATAATAACAATAATAATAATAATAATAATAATAATAATAATAATAATAATAACAATAATAATAATATCAATAATAATAATAATAATAATAATAATAATAGTAATAATAATAATAATGATAATAACAATAATAATAATAAAAGCAAAATTTCTTATTTTCTTCCTCAGACTGAGATAATATACCATATTTCTGACAATATTTAAAAAAATTTGGGAGAAATATATATTTTAAAAGATGAAAAATAATTATATTGTTATATAATTGTAAAACTGGCATGGGAGTATTGATATTCTTGAAAAATAAATTGAGAAATTTCTTATATTGGAGGAAATTTGTAACTTTGTCTAAGAATTTGATGGTTTTAGGACATTATGGCTGTATTTTAATTTTTTGTCTCTGCCTAATATTCAGCGAAATATTCTTTGCTCACAACCAAGCAATATTTTCAAAATTCTCAATTAAAGATAGAAAAGTTTAGATATTTAGTGAAACTGGGACCTGGAGTATATAAAGCAAGCACAGCGGCCAAGTCATGCTCAGACATCATTTCGTGCCAAGACGTAAAACACTTTCATTCCGTTAAACTCTGGCTAATTCCGAAATGCTTCTACCGTACACCTCAATGGTTTTCCTCTTTTAACCGGGTTCTCGTCTAAATCCAAACGAGCACAATTATATGAGCTTGGTTTTGATATTTTGACTCGTGTTTAAATTTTCGTACTGTTTAATAATTTTTTTGTATTCACGAATAATGTAAGGTAGAAAATCTTAATCATAATTTCCCTGATTCTAAAGTACAAAACATTTGCAAAATCTTGATAAAAATGCAATGTTCTTCGCACGTGAAATTAGAAGACAATACATACTTCTAATTTATATAGATTGATAATGTACAATAAGAGCATGAAAATTACAGATAATACTGTTTAAAAAATTTACTTGTTGATTACTTTTGTATGTTTGAATAATATCAGATACTATTTTTTTTAACAGAACCGGACAGATTCACCTCGACGGCGGCACAGAAACCACCGATTAATATCGCACTGTTACGGAAACCCCCGGATAATGCCGGACTATTTCGGAACTTATTATCCTACCCATACTCATTCTTATAACCACCAGAGATATAATCTAGATCCCAAAACGAGCAATGAAAATATCCAGGATTACAATGTATATTCCTCACAACTTTACAACTGGGGACAATGGACTCCATTCAAAACATTTAAAACTTATAGATAATGGTTTTATACATCCATACAGTGTACAAAAGCTATCTACAATGAAATATCTATGATTTTTCATTACGTCATCACTGGTAATCACCGAATCAGAAGACGCATTTGGGATCTTTGGATATTTGTTCATTTGGAGAGATGAATTACTTGGTGTTTATCGTTTTAAGTCTTTTGACTTTGATGATTAATAAATCTGTCTTGGTCGCCATTTCTTGTTTCAAGACCAAAATTGTTTTCCAAATATCATACAAACGATTTTCCTTAGTTTGTTCAACATGAGTTCGTAAGGGAGGATGAACGATCAGCCCTGAGGCAACGGAATGTTCTACCTACCGGAAACGGTATTAAAATTATGGATATGACATTTTTGATATAGACATTGCGGGTTAGAGGGGACGGACATGAATAAAATTGAAAACAATACAATAAAGGAACGCAAGTAAAGTGAAACTTAAATTATATTCATGTTAGACCGTGAAAACAAATGAACAGTAGATAATTAAGGTCAATAAATGACCTATTTGGAGAACTTTCAAATGAAGAAGATAAAAAGGTGTCAATCTGTGTCTGTGTGTGTGTGTGTGTGTCTGCGTGTGTGTTGTCTTGTATTGTAATAATAAGTTTATGATTTTGTTTGCCATTTTGATCTTAGCAACGCATTAAAGTCCAGAGGCGGAAATTTGTTCGTATCGACAACTGTATTAAATCTGTTAACTTTTTTTTAATATCTGAATTTATAATAAAAAAAAAAAAAATGTTGAAGATATTATTCATTATCATTTTACATAATCAGATCCCACTAAACAATTATTTTGATGTTTCCTCACTACTGAGACTGGTGGTTTCTCTTCCTGAGTCGGGGAACCAGTCTGATAACTAATGTCTATTCCCTTCAGGGATTTCAACTTGGGGATATTATTTATTGGCTTGTTATTGTTAATCCTTGTCAAAGTACCTTTTTAGGTTCTAAAGAGGGTGTTTGGGAAAACTGCTTGCATTGCGTTTGACCCAGGTAACACTGGAAATAATTTAAACGTTGGAATGAAAACCTGCATCAGAAAACCGAAATTTATTATTGGATGATTTTTCTCACAAATTCTTTAAATTTCCAATGCTGTGCTTACTTTTATAGCAGCTAAATCCCAAATTGAAACAGCAGCGTAATGTAAATTGTATTGAATTAGCAATAATTTGAAGAACGTTGAAATTAGCTCAAATGCTAAATGGGTCAAGCGTACACAAGTTTCCTAAATACCATCTCAAGAACCTTGAAAAGGGTTTCGACGAGGGTGAATTAAAAAAAAAAAATGTATATAAAAAAAATTTAAAAAAAATAACCCTGAGTCAAAATCCCTGAAGAAATTAACTAATGTCAAGCAGACAGATAATAATACACCAAAGAACAGTGCTCAGTCTTTAGTGCTTTTATTGAAGAGACATCAAGCGCTTCCATTTTCTTACTGCAACTTTAATTCATGTATATCGAAATTCATTATTTTCAAGCTCAGCTCCATCGATGTATAATCACATTCGCGATGCAATATGTATTGGGATATTCGAGCAGTAATATAGATATCGATGTCGTTTATCGTCGCAGAAAATAGCTTAGCTCAATGCCAACACATATCGATTACTAGTCTTATAGTACTCCCACGGGTTACTTTTGTCCCCCCCCCCCCTTTGTTTTGTTTTTGTTGGTTTTAGTGGCAGTTTTAAAACATTAGTGGCTATATCGTGCAAAAGAAATGGGAGTCAAGTGCCTTTCCCAAGGACACAGTGAGGCAACCAAGGCTGGCCTGGGCGGGTATCAAATCCTTGACCCTTGGATTAGGAGTACGATCATTTACGAACTGAGCTACTGCGACTCCCCCCCCCCCCCCCCACGACGTGATGCAACTTCGTTGTGTTGATGCGTCTTGGTGACTTGTATTCAAGTCATTGCTGGTTTGCCAGGGATGTCATATTCTGAAAGAGAAATACTGGCAGGGCATCTGCCATGCATATTAAATTCAAAGTGCAAATGCAGGAGAAATGAGTTTCCAATACAGGGGATTTGCAGTCCAGTACAGGACAATTGAGATTCCAATACAGGAGATTTTCAGTCCAATGCAGGAGATTTGTGTTATCGACATATTTCCAAAACACATTTTTTAACGTAAATTTTGAATCAGTTTAGAATTCGTACTTATTCCAATTAAAAGGCAATAAAAGAAAAAAATTCAGCTTCTTTGGGAAGTGACGAATGAATGTTTAAAAAAGTCTTTGACATGAGTGAATATAACACCCTTTGTCCATTGTTCTAACCAGTCAGTTACTACTAAGTGAATGTAAATAATATATGCCCGTAAAAACCATTGCTCATTTAGCCCAGATGCATGCACGTGAGTTATAGGGGCATGGTAAAAAGGATGGTCAAGGCCACAACAATCACTGGGACGTTTGTTCTTATAACATTTGTAGATAGTTAAAAGACAATTATATGGAAAGATCGGGCTAGCGTACATCCTTGGTTTTCATTTATTGTGTTTCTTACGTCCTTCCCTGTCCTTATCTTGGTCTGTGTTTCGTTAAACTCGAAATATTCTAAATTAAATTTACAACTTTGCTTTAAGAGGTATCTCAACACTTGACATTTCTATATTCTTCACCCCCTCCACGAACTCCAAAGTGCAATGTGTTGTTAAAACATAAAGTTTTATTAAACTTGATGGTGTGTTAGGACTCAAAAGCGAGGATTCAAACAATTTTTTGATGTCATCATCCCTGACTGCCTCAGCAGTTTGGGTTTGTGTCATTTTCCTTTCTTCTTCCGGTCTTTTTGTTTACTTCTTAGGGCGTTTCTTTTTTGTTAACATTCAGGGCCATAGACTAAGCTGTAATTGTATCCGTGTTGTCTCTGGTACCGTTCAAAACTTCCCATGATACCTATTACAAATAATAACGTAAATGTCTTATAGCTAGGGGTACAATATATCTAGACTCTCTCTCTCTCTCTCTCTCTCTCTCAAATGTTTTTGCATGATGTTGTATCCACCTTGGAGAGATCTTAACTTGCTTTATAAGTAACTTTGTTTATTTTATAACGAAATTAACATTTTAAAGTTCTGTGTCTAAGAGCCTTGTTTATTACATCATGCGTTATGGGTAATTAGTTTATTTAATTAATTTATTTACTCATTCACAAATTCGTATTTTTTAAGAAACTGTGAAATTATGTAAAATACTTTATTCATCATATTATTTGCTCATACATTATATTTTAAATTCAATAATTGCAAGATTAGTCAATATAAAGGTTTGTTTGTATCTCTCAATGTTGTTGGCTTGTATTCATTTCCATCATTCTGATGAATGGAAAAGAACAATCTTGAGAGAAGAGTGTTGAATTCAGGTGCTAGCGTCTGTAATTTGTTTTGTTTTTAAATTTATTTTTTTTTTAATTTTTTTTTTTAATTTTTTTTTTTTGCTTTTTTTATCTTTGCATACTTTCTCCCAATCTTTTACGTTTGCCATTTCACTTTTCATGCCCTAAAACAAAGTTTATTTACAAAACATTCTTCGTCATTTCCGTAAATCTGTTTCCTATCAAGGGCTCACGTCTTTTTCTTTCCTCTCCTGATTTTGTTATTTACATCGCCGCAATTTGCTCCGGTTTCAGAGATACTTGTATATCATTTGTGTCCCAGTCATCGAGAAGAAAGGAAAGGTCTTCTGTCTCATGCTTTGGTGAGTTTTGGTAAATTACTAGTTCATACTTACCAAATTTTTGGAAAGCTTCATCATCAAAACAATGTACTGTATACATAGAATAAGTACCCAGTGGGTGCTAAATATACATGGAATAAGTACCCAGTGGGTGCTAAATATACATGGAATAAGTACCCAGTGGGTGCTAAATATACATGGAATAAGTACCCAGTGGGTGCTAAATATACATGGAATAAGTACCCAGCGGGTGCTAAATATACATGGAATAAGTACCCAGTGGGTGCTAAATATACATGAAATAAGTACCCAGCGGGTGCTAAATATTAACGACTTTTTCTATCCTACCTTTAAGGCTCAAAAATGTTCCCTAACTTGAAGTTTATTTTCTTGCAATTTTATTTCTATTGTTGTTGTTTGTTTTTTATGTTTTTGTTTGTTGATGTTGTTGAAGTCATTTGTTTCTATCTTCCAAAATATTTTGATAAATGTTTTAAAGTATCGGTAGTTGTTTGATTTTAAAACAACTCCATCAGGCACAGTATAAGATAACAAGGTTTGTTTCCCTTGAAAATGTAGTTCCTAGTGCGTGGACACCATGTCCGAGACATCCGGGCTGAGACAACCGGACCGAGATAAGAAAAGTAATTTTAGCAAATCAGCTAGACTTATCTGTCGCATGGGTGAGAAATTATATCAAATCCATAGAAAGATTTTATAATACAGTTGACTTAAAGATCACTCTGGATCGAAAATAACTCCTTCTATCATTAAGTGCAATAGCGGGAAACCCTTGAGAATTTTTTTTTAATTAAGGAATTAATTGATTGTTCAGCAAACGAACAGCTGATCCTACTATCGCCCAAGAGCATGAATGTTTTAATGAGATCTCGTTGACTTGGAAAGAAATAAAATAGTGAAAATCGGAAAGTATTAGATAAAGTACAACTGTTCCTTCTGCAAACACCTCCCCCAAAGAAAACAACAACAACAAAAGATGAATTTCAAGGCTGATTAAATAGAGACAGGGACACAGAAGAAACGGTAGATCTTGAGACCAAACCAAAATTTCTTAGCATATTTGAAAGAGAATATCGTATTAAACCATTAGTTACTATCTGACAACCAAGACTAGTACCGGAGGAAATAGAGACAATCGACACAAAATGAACTCTTTGACCAGCAAGTATTAGAGCACTGTTACGGAATTAAGCGGTTATGTTAATGAAGTAGAAGTTGTCAAATTAAAAATAGAGTTCATGAAAGGATAAAGTTCGATAAAGGCTGATTTTGGCCCCCAATCAGATTCCTATTAAACTCATATAGATAAAAGAGGTCCCTCTCTCTTCCCAAAATATGTATTTAATTCTTATCCGGAATTGCTTCTAATAAAAAATAATCGACCATTAAGAAGCCAATGCTTTTCTCTTCTGTTATGGAACCTATTTCCGTGGATTATATACAATATGGCTAACAAGCCCCTATGAAGCTGACTGCCGAAAAATGATACCTCAAAAATTCTGCATTTGCATACAGTATAATAGTATGCGTAAATTTGTCTTTTTGTTTTGCAACATTGTTTAAATGAGGAGTATATTTACGTTAATAACGATTGATTACCTCTGACACCTGTTTTAGTTTTCATTTATAAAGTTATGCCTATGTTTATGTTTAACACTGACTTGCGTGTCAAAATCCTGCCATGATTGCCACAGAATAACAATGTATGTATTTCTTACCATAAATAATCACGCAAAAGCCGTGCAGACTTTTTGAGCATTAGTAATAACCATATGTTTTGTTACGACTAGGGGTAATGTACCAAAAGTAAAGACACAAAGAAGCTTTCAAGATTAAATATACAAATCTTTAATTTCCTAAAATATTAAAATATTTCAACAAACAATTAAAGTGAAAGAATTAAAAATAACGTACAGTATAGAATATCCTTAAAAGTCTTAAATTGTTTTAAAGTTCACTGTTCCGGAAGTTAATCCAAATATTCCGAATGTATGTTTCGAATGAAGTAGCCCTCACTGTTCTAATGTTTTGATAAAAATAAGTTATATCCAAATAATCCTTGCGAATATGGAATCTCACAAGTTCTTGAAATGTTTCCGATAATTCCACGGAGTTGTATAATAATTAAGTTGAAGACACAGTACTAATCCAAAATGCACTGTAGATCTCCAAAGAATAATATATCCCACATACAAAATGAATCAATTCGTTTATGACCTCTCTATCAAAATGTAACTATGAAAAATGCCTAAATACAGGATTATTTCCTATAATATAGTCTCCCACTGCGCATAAACAAAATAAAATCCACTGCGTCTTTGATAAACAACAGGACATTTCGAAACATTACAACCCTCTCCGAACCAATCAGAAATTAGGTTATGCGTGATATCGCTTAAAGTACTTCTAAACTGACATTTTTATCAATAACAAAATGTTTACTCATGGAATCTAGGTCAGAAGTTCACCCTCTTCCCGCGCTCTAAAACCACGTGATATGACCAAGGCTTTTATTATTGATCCAAAATACCGTATGTGTACTCACGGTAAGACGACAGCTGTTAGACTAAGAACAGAGATCATAAACTAATAAACTATACCATTATCAAAAAGAAAAAAAATATATAATTCCGTAACACCCTCACCCTTTTGGTTAAAGAAACGTTTTATGCAATAAAACTTTCTTTTAGTACATTCTTCTAACATTAATATAACTGATTACATATAAAAAAATTAATACATGATACAGTCATGTATACAAAACAGTGTAACAGTAGTATTATACACGTGAAAGTGCATCAGCAATTACATTTTACTTAGAAATCGCCGTAACTTTAGCTTCTATTGGTTTTATTTGTCCATGTCTCACAATCATGCCCTAAAAAAGGTAACACAGGCACAACACAAGTCACTTTAATTCAAATTGATGGTCAAGTTCGCTTCGCTGAGTCTTTTGAAGAATTGCTTTATTATGTGATTTTGCTACGTCATTGCAGATGATGACATCATCAATGTAAGCATCGCTATTTCTTATTCCAGATGTTATCATTTTCATCAAACGTTGGAAAAACTTGGGGAACACTTCATCCCAAAATGGCATGACTTTGTATTGGTAAAGTTCATCTGGAGTCATGAACGCAGAAATTTCTTTTACTCTCTCCGTATATGGAATTTGGTAGAATCCCTTTAATAGGTCAAATTTGGTGACGTATTTGGCATTTCCAATCCTGTCTAGGAACTGGAAATGAATCTGTCCTGGTGACACTATTTACTTTTCTGTAAAATGTACACATACGGAGAGTATTATCTGGTTTCGGCACTAAAATACATGGTGAACTCCAGTCACTTTTACTTGGTTCAATAAAGTCATTTTCCAGTAAATTCTGAATCTCTTTCTTCAGATAGTCTTGTTTGAGAGGCGACATCATGGAAAATTTTGTTGGTTCGTGTGGAATGTCTGGAAATAAATGTTCATTTTCTTTTATCAACTGCTTCAGTTCATTAATCTCAGGCGGCAGTAGATGCAAATTTCCGAATTGCGAAGAGTAGTGACTTCAAAATCATCCTATCAGATTTCTCATCTTCTTTCAAATGTCGAATGTGTGGGACAGGTATTACTAAAGTAATTGGATAATTTATATGGCTATTTCTGTCTACACATTGTTTCAACACTTTAATATGGCAAAGTTGTTTCTGCTTTCTCCTCCCAGGAGTATTAATAATATAATTTAAATCACTCACCTTTTTATCAATGGTATAAGGGCCAAAATACTTAACCTAAAGAGGACTTTGGGGTATGGGTAGCAGAGCTAATACTCTATCAGCTGGCTGAAAACTCGTACACTGACACCCCCCCCCCCCCGCTCCGCAGCAAACAACAATAATTGGACACCTTCATCCTACTCCCTTTCTGTTCCACAACAAATTCCAATTATACTCTATCTCATAACAATATGTTTTAATTATTCGTTCTAAAGTCTGATATAGTATAGATTTAAGAAGACCAAACAGTGTGAAAAACTTGACCAAAGCTTTCACTATGGTCTCAATTTTAATATTCCGCAAAGGAATAGCTTTTAGAAAACTTGTGGACGCACACCTAATCGTCAACAAGTATTGGTTGCCTAGCTTCGTCTTATTTATTTCTAAAAGACCAGACAACGACGTTTCATGGGCTACACAAAGTATTTCCTGATGATTGGATCTAGGAACTACTATTTGATTACTACCTGACCACTCGTCACCAGCAGGTACCCCGAGCAGCCTCCGTTTCCTCAGAAGGACTTCACTCTTCAAGAAGTAACAAATACCTTCTTGCATGGCTTCAGTTTCAGTCATAGCCCCCTGAAACAAGCATGAGATATCCGAATCCCCCTGTTGTAAGACAACTAGTGTTTGTCTTATTTCACCCTGATTATTTGTATGAGATTTTGTAGTTGAAAGAGTATCACTGTGATCAATACTTAATTGAACTTTACTAGGAGCATCAGTGACCTCATTAAAAGCCTGACCCAAAGAGGTGTCCGCCAAAGGAAATTCACCCTGTTGAACAACATCATTCTCAAGAGCACGCTTTGCCACAGCTCAAGTAACTGCACAAGCTGGATTTAAACCAGGGATTTCTACTTCAATAGGATCAACTGGTTGATCCATACTAGGCTTGTCAGTTACAGGTGGATTAACCACGACCTTATCTCTCGCTAAGTCATTACCTGGTAATAAATAGATGCCCTTTATAGGCAAATAAGCCACTGCTCCTATGGTCACAGGTCCCGAAACTAAGTCTGATGACAAATTAACACAATGAAGAGGGACACTTTCACTAGTAGAAGTCTTCTTAGAAAATGGCAAAGTACTTTCTAACAATAGACTCTGAGAAGCTCCTGTGTCTCTAAATATCTTAATAGGAGTAGTCTTACCCAAGTCACCAACATGTGACACCGAACCCTTCGACATGAATGGTTCGTATTCCTTCATTACAAAATCAGACTGAGTTATGCAAGCCTTCAAACAAATATCATCCTTGATATATGACCCTGACTTTGACTTCTTAATAACTAGAGCATTTGGAACTGCTCTATTAAAATTCCGTTGCCTATATTCCAACTTAAAGCAATCAGAAATAACTTGCCCTTTCATCTTCTAACAGGAACACGTGGGTAGAGATAAGGTTTTCTGATATTCCCTATCATAATTTTGATTCTTCACAGTCACCTCAGCCTGAGGTCTGAAATTACTCAAACGAGTTTGAAATGGTTTCTTAACATAAGCTTGTTGAGAGGAAGATTTATTTACAAATGGAATCTTGTGTATTGAAGAATATTCATAAGCTGTGCTGGCTGCCTTTTCTAAAGTCTCAACTCCTTTCTCATTAAGATATACCTTAATTTCATTACTGACACAATTCTTGAAGTCTTCAATCAATACCAGTTGTTCAAGATTATCATAATCCCTTTCAACCTTCTTAGACGTACACCATCTTGTAAACAAACGTTGTTTTTCCCAAGCAAATTCTACATGAGTATGATTAGTTTCCTTTCTACATTCTCTAAACTTTTGACGATGAGTTTCAGGTACCAACTCATAAGCCCTCAAGATATATTCTTTGACCACTTCATAATCAGCAGATTGTTCAGATGAGAGTGCAGTATATACATCACTAGCTTTGCCAGTAAACACACTTTGCAATAATGAAGTCCAACTTTCCTTCGGCCATTTCAGATTCTCGCCAATTTTCTCAAAACTGAGAAAATATTTGTCTACCTCCTTTTCTCTAAAAGGGGGAACCTGTCTCATATGTTTGGCTATATCAAAGTATGAACCCGTATTGTCATGAGAGTGCCCTTTACTGGTCAATTCTAATTCCCTTAATCTAAATTCCCTTTCCTAATCTTCTTTTCTTTCCTGCAATTCTTTTTCTCTTATTTCCCTCTGTATCTGATTATCCCTTAATTCCTACTGTATTTCCCTTTGTTCCCTTCTTTCTTGTATTTCTCTTGCTTTATCCCTCTCTTTTATATCCCCCTCTCTTAATTTATCTTCCCTATCTTTATCTCCTAATTTATCTTCTTTAAAATACAAATCTTTAATTTCCTAAAATATTAAAATATTTCAACAAACAGATAAAGTGAAAGAATTAAAAATAACTTACAGTATAGAATATCCTTAAAAGTCCTAAATTGTTTTAAAGTTCACTGTTCCGGAAGTTAATCCAAATATTCCGAATGTATGTTTCGAATGAAGTAGCCCTCACTGTTCTAATGTTTTGATAAGAATAAGTTATATCCAAATAATCCTTGCGAATATGGAATCTCACAAGTTCTTGAAATGTTTCCGATAATTCCACGGAGTTGTATAATAATTAAGTTGAAGACACAGTACTAATCCAAAATGCACTGTATTATTATCAATAGATCTCCAAAGAATAATATATCCCACATACAAAATGAATCAATTCGTTTATGACCTCTCTATGCAAATGTAACTATGAAGAATGCCTAAATACAGGATTATTTCCTATAATATAGTCTCCCACTGCGCATAAACAAAATAAAATCCACTGCGTCTTTGATAAACAACAGGACATTTCGAAACATTACAACCCTCTCCGAACCAATCAGAAATTAGGTTATGCGTGATATCGCTTAAAGTACTTCTAAACTGACATTTTTATCAATAACAAAATGTTTACTCATGGAATCTAGGTCAGAAGTTCACCCTCTTCCCGCGCTCTAAAACCACGTGATATGACCAAGGCTTTTATTATTGATCCAAAATACCGTATGTGTACTCACGGTAAGACGACAGATGTTAGACCTAGAACAGAGATCATAAACTAATAAACTATACCATTATCAAAAAGAAAAAATATATAATTCCGTAACAGTTGCTACAGTGTATAATTAAGAATGAAAACCAAATGTTCAGAAAATCAGTGATCAAAGCAGTTTTGTGCATGTATCGTCGGGGGAAAGCTTACAGTATACTTTATTTTATTACCAATTCGATAAAATTATTCCTTATATTGATCAATGATCACAAAATTGGATACCTGTATACGATTTTTATGGGAGAGAAAGAGAATACATTCGCTGCAAAGTATACGGCCCGCGACGCACTTGTATTTTCTGTATAGTACGTTTTTGTTACTGAACAAATTGAGGATATCAATTTTGATATATTCATTGTAAAGACGATCAGTGGACAGGCATCAGTTTCTTATTTTGTATGATATGGGCTCCAGAATGAAGAGAATGAAAATAAAAGTAAAACAGTGGACTGATTATTGCAAATGTATTTGTTCCCGTGTGCACTCCCCCTCATCCCACCATTACATCTTCAACGTCATTAGTGTCACTTAACCGATTATAAGTCATAAAAAATTCCAGCTCTCAAATACTTTGAAAAGAGTATTCTTTCTCTGATGCATAGAAGTAAAAAGAAACTATTACATCCATTGTATTATTTGAAGAAATACAATTCCTGACGTAAAAAAAAAAGAAAAAGAAATACAGACTCGAAAGAAAACCTAACATCCCCACCCCTTGAAATTTAATGGTCGGTCTCTTAAGCATGTTAACATAGAACCAAGTCTTGAATACAAGTACACCAATTGTATAATGTTCAATGAAATAAACAAACTTTTAGGTCTGAAAAATGTCAAAAATGCTTTTCTTGTGCATTGATTGGGAATCCATTTATAGGAAGAATGTATAAACACATGTATAAACACTCACGCACGGTTGGGCACACACCCTCAGACATGACATGGAGCTGTTGAACATCTGGTCTTTTTTTAAAGGAACAGCATACTCGGGGGTAAATATAATTTATACCAGATTTCAAGCTGGCAATCAGTCTATAAATGTATCGTTTCATTTGAAATAATGCAGCAACAATGGTTGACAATGTTGCCCGGTACTGAGATGCTTTCAGTTTGCGTGTGCATACACTCACACATGTACATATGCAACACACATGTACTAATCAAGCTGAGCAATAAGAACAAAAAATGTTCAAGACATTCAA
Organism: Margaritifera margaritifera; assembly: GCA_029931535.1. NCBI lineage: Eukaryota > Metazoa > Mollusca > Bivalvia > Unionida > Margaritiferidae > Margaritifera > Margaritifera margaritifera. Next base: position 730,844 of record JAQPZY010001437.1, on the reverse strand, counting down.
AATGCAGCAACTGCATGAACACTGGCAAAGTACTAATGATATGATCCAAAAAGGACCGTCATCGCCACATTTTTCTAGCTAGGGTCATTCTTGTATCTTCTGTCTGTCTGTCTGTCTGTCTCTCTCTCTCTCTCTCTCTCTCTCTCTCTCTCTCTTCATGGATGCTATAAGTAAAATATGAATGGTAATATATATGTTATAATACCTCAAATTCATGTAAAGCTATAGCTCTCCGATGATCTACAAGAGGCACACCGAACAACATAATCCACTCATAAAGCCATAGCTCTTTGATGGTCTATACAGAGGCATACCCGACAAAACAATCCACTCGCAACGGCTACAGCAGATAGGGCATTATCAGATTATGATCGCAAATGTATGCGTACAAGTCAGTGCCCATTTAGGTTTGTATAGATATATATGTTTTTAGTTGAGCGGAGACCAAAATGCTAAATTAAATCAAATATTTTTAAATTAAATTTACATGAGACACGTACCACCCCTTTATGACTTAGGGGTCCACCGTTTCATTTTCGGGGGATGGGGTGTGGGGTTTGGTGGGGCTGAGACTTTTTGAGAAAAAGAAAAAACATGTTCGGCTCTCAAATAGCGTTTAAAAAATCTTCTTGCTCTCTGATTATAAAGACCCTATTATATCCATTATTATTCATATCTTGATCAAGTTGGCCTGAGTTACAATATATTTGAAAGCATAGAAGAGTAGAATATAGATAATAAATGCAACTTAATATTATCAAGGTATTAAAAACATACACGGGGATTTTATTTCTTATCATCATTTCCTTTTTACAGACCATTTTAGTCAAAAATAGCATTGTCGGCTGATTCTTTTTTCTTATTTTATTGCTGTGAACCTCATTACTCCATGCGCCTCTTCTATATTTAGACGGTCTCGTCCAAATATTCAAATTGCGATTTGCGCAAAAATAATGCCTCAAAACACAACCAGAAACAGAAATAATAACAAATAGTAATTGACATTTGAACGTCAATTTTGTTTAAATAAACATAAAATGGCATTTTGTGTTACTGTGAAGTTGGCCTATATGCGATGTACACATAACGAGTGATCTAATAAATGCAATTTGCCACAATTTTTCTCTTCGTTAGCGATGAGCACAATGGAGAACATGCATAAAATTCGCATATATGTTAAATAGTTGCAAAAAGTGTCTTCAATAAAAAATCAAACGTATTCTCGAATGCGCTGCAAGTTTTTAAGGACTTCGAAGATGCGTAAATATGGCAACATTTGAGTTTTGAATGAACACACGCCTATTTAGAAACAAATTAATGTGGATATGGCATAATCATAACAAATACTCTGACAAACACTTTAATTTATCGCCATTTTGGGCGCCAAAATCGGCCCTTATTGAACCTTGTCACTCGGCAACAAAATATACCATCACCTCCAACAGCATAGTCCAATAGAAATGTACTCTTTAATGGAAACTCCGCTCGCTCATCCTTAACAAGTCTAGGAACTTTCTTATTGTTTTTTTGGTAACAAATATATTATTCTTTGTATAGTTGCCAGTGTGATAACACTTGATGTGGTAAACCAAATGTATTATTCTCTGTATAGTTGCCAGTGTGATAAAACTTGCTGTGGTAGAGCAAATGTATTATTTTTTATAGTTGTCAGTGTGATAAAACTTGATGTGACAAATTAAATGTGTTATTCTTTTTATAGTTGTCAGTGTGATTAAACTTGATGTGGTAAACCAAATGTATTATACATTGCATAGTTGCCAGTGTGATCAAACTTCATGTGGTAAACCAAACGTATTATTCATTGCATAGTTGCCAGTGTGATAGATCTTGATGTGGTAAAGCAAATGTATTATTCTTTGTGTAGTTGCCAGCGTAATAAAACTTGATGTGGTAAACCAAATGTATTATTCTTTGCATAGTTGATAGTATGATTAAACTTGATGTGGTAAACCAAATGTGTTATTCTTTGTATAGTTCCCAGTCTGATAAAACTTCATGTGGTAAACTAAATGTGTCATTCGTTGTATAGTGGCCATTGCTATAAAACGTGATGTAGTAAACCAAATGTATTATTCTTTATATAGTTGCAACTATGATTAAACTTGTGCTAAACCAAATGTGTTATTCTTTGTATAGTTGCCAGTGTGATTAAACTTGATGTGGTAAACCAAATGTATTATTCTTTGTATAGTTGCCAGTATGATTAAACTTGATGTGTAAACCAAATGTATTATTATTTGTATAGTTGCCAGTGTGATAAAACTTGATGTGATAAACCAAATGTATTATTCTTTGTATTGCTGCCACTGTGATTAAGCTTGATGTGGTAAACTAGATGTATTATTCCTTGTTTTGTTGCTAGTGTGATTAAACTTGATGTGATAAACCAAATGTATTATTCTTTGTATGGTTCCAGTGTGATCAAACTTGATATTATCCTTCATGCCTGTCTCAAAATAAATGCATAAGGAAAATGTGTCTGTCATTAGCAGTCTCGTGCTATCACTGTATTTGTTTTTAAATATGTTGTAGTAAAATTCCTACATTAGCCATTGGGATAGATATAACACTGTAAATCCACCGTAAATGCATACATTAGCCATTGGGATAGACATAATACTGTAAATCCACCGTAAATGCATACATTAGCCATTGGGATAGATATAACACTGTAAATCAACCGTAAATGTATGCATTAGCCATTGGGATAGATATAACACTGTAAATCCACCGTAAATGCATACATTAGCCATTGGGATAGATATAATACTGTAAATCCACCGTAAATGCATACATTAGCCATTGGGATAGATATAACACTGTAAATCAACCGTAAATGTATGCATTAGCCATTGGGATAGATATAACACTGTAAATCCACCGTAAATTCCTACGTTACAATATTATGTGACAACCTGAACATAGCGGTAATCATCATTGTATATGCTTGAATCGTTAAGTGATGAATACAACGTTTCTCTGAATGGTATAGCTGTTTCGTTAAACTTTTTAAAGCTATCAATCTATTCTATAGATAGATGTCTTTTTTCAAATATGTATAAATTTGAAAACCATTTCAGCGTGAGCTTTTCCTCACTCGTAATCTTATCCATATGTTCTTTAGACAGACCCATGAATCTAAAGCTATTTATAATTCCCATTGTCTTCTTAACTTTTATATCCTTTCCTTCTTTCATGAACCTACCGACTATAAAATACTTACTAAATGAAATATATTTCTCAGCGTTAATAAATATAACCTCCACATCTGGATCATTTTCATGAATGAACAATGGCATGTGTTTGTGATATATGCCATTCAAATTGCATTCGTTATGTGTCGGATCTCTATTCTTGCCTGGAAAGTGAATGTAATAGCGAATTCATCTTTAAATATCTATATCTCATAGGTATGGCATCTAATTGTTAAACGTGTTTTGAGCTTCGTCTGTGAACACCATATGCCTTGCATTTTCAGTCTCAATTCTTCACGCAAAAGATTTGCTATTTTTGCCGAAAGTATCGTAAAGTACTTCAATACATTATGTTTCTCTGTAAATTGGATTATATCTCTTGTAGACTGATTTGATGTACAAACAAAACCGTGATGGAATGCATTTATCGTTTCTGACTGTCCAGGATACGTCAAAGCAATGATTACAAGTGTTTTCCTGTGGTACTATAACGCTATTCTAAAGCAATAATTACAAGTGTGTGCCTGTGATACTATAACACATATTCCAAAGTAATATTTACAAGTGTGTGCATGTGGTATTATAACACATATTCCAAAGTAATGATTACAAGTGTGTGCATGTGGTATTATAACTCATATTCCAAAGCAATGATTACAATTGTGTGGCTGTGATACTATAACACATATTCCAAAGTAATGATTACAAGTGTGTGCATGTGATACTATAACACATATTCCAAAGTAATGATTACAAGTGTGTGCCTGTTATACCATAACACATATTCCAAAGTAATGATTACAAGTGTGTGCATGTGGTATTATAACACATATTCCAAAGTAATGATTACAAGTGTGTGGCTGTGGTACTATAACACATATTCCAAAGTAATGATTACAAGTGTCTGCCTGTGATACTATAACACATATTCCAAAGTAATGATTACAAGTGTGTGCATGTGGTACTATAACACATATTCCAAAGTAATGATTACAAGTGTGTGCCTGTGATACTATAACACATATTCCAAAGTAATGATTACAAGTGTGTGCCTGTGATACTATAACACATATTCCAAAGTAATGATTACAAGTGTTTTCCTGTGGTACAATAACACATATTCCAAAGTAATGATTACAAATGTGTGGCTGTGATACAATAACACATATTCCAAAGTAATGATTACAAGTGTGTGTCTGTGATACTATAACACATATTCCAAAGTAATGATTACAAGTGTGTGCCTGTGATACAATAACACATATTCCAAAGTAATGATTACAAATGTGTGCCTGTGATAATATAACACATATTCCAAAGTAATGATTACAAGTGTGTGCCTGTGATACTATAACACATATTCAAAGTAATGATTACAAGTGTGTGCCTGTGATACTATAACACATATTCCAAAGTAACGATTACAAGTATGTGCATGTGGTACTATAACACATATTCCAAAGTAATGATAACAAGTGTGTGGCTGTGATACAATAACACATATTCCAAAGTAATGATTACAAGTGTATGCCTGTGATACTATAACACATATTCCAAAGTAATGATTACAAGTGTGTGCATGTGGTACTATAACACATATTCCAAAGTAATGATTACAAGTGTGTGCCTGTGATACTATAACACATATTCCAAAGTAATGATTACAAATGTGTACCTGCGATATTATAACACATATTCCAAAGCATAAATAATATTTATCGTCTTCATTTTTCACATTGATACAAGTTTTTCGTTCCTGATCAATTTAAGAAATGTATGTGTGGGTTTCATTTGAGCGGTTGATACAGATCTATGTGGAATATCAAATATTGTATCCTGTCAAACATTCGTCGTGTACTTTCAATTATTTCCTCCCCAAATGTTGTATTTAAATGTCAAATTAAAGCTCTATTGCATTATCCATTTGGCCTCTGTTCATTATATTCATAGGTTTGGGTTCTATGTTAAGAATTTCTGCTTTCTATATTTTTAGTCCCGATTCAAAAGTTTCATAAGAATGAACTCTAAGACTAACTGAGTTTTCAGAAAACCAAATAGCCGATTTTGTCTAATGATGATCTTCTTGAAATATAGTTCAATGACATAGAAAAATTCATAAAAATCTTGTCTTGACTGCCGTGGCTGTAAAATTTCTGCTTAGTTACATTTATTTTAAACGACTCTTTAAATCTCTTCGTTATAATTCTATATTAATTCTGTCCATTCACCCAAATTATTTCTTTTCCAGTTTGAAGCCGTGTTATAGGTGGTTGCTCTTTTTCGTGGGGTTGGGGTGGTATTGAAATATTGATATCGAAGTGTTCATATTTATTTATTTAGCTAGAAATATGTAATTATATATTTAACCATTTGTATGTACATGTGTGATACCCTCACAATCAATCCAATCATTGACCTTAATCACAAATGTCAACAAAAGCCCATCTTCTTCTTTGATATGTCAATCCCTTGTGGATCCATGTCTGATGCTCTGTGTGAACCTATTTATGTATACATAATCTATTATAGTGAACCAATCGTTTAATTATTCGTCTAGAATGGAGCATCTATTAATATACTTCTAGGTGTGAAAAATTAACCCAACCCCCATATACCTCTGTGAAAGATGGTTAGCGAACTTTCCTACGAATATTTCAGTATGGTATTCTTCATATGGAAGCTGAGAGAGAGAGAAAGAGAGAGGGAGAGAGGGAGAGAGAGGGTGAGAGAGAACAAATATCAAACATAGCGTGCCGACGAAACTGAAAGAAATATGATAGTAAATATTAGCCAGTGAGAACACGTGACTATAAAAAATTAGTTAATCCATTGATACATTGTTATATAACACCGTTCAATTGTTTCATTGTAACCTTCCTTCAATTAAATCTGGCAGAAGCTTTTGGTTGACATTTGAATTAGTGTGTACGGTTAAACATGAGGTGTATCTACTTCAGTACTTGAACAGGGCGTTTACGAAATATTTTGTGTCAAAATATAGAGGAAAAAGTACATAAGCGTGTGGGCACTTACTTAGTGCATATTACTCAAAATATTAGGATATTTTTTCACCAGGAGTTTAAGTTTTTGATAGCAACTGGTGAAAACAAAGGTAGGTAACTCTGTTATCCTCTCGAACAAAGGTTAGATGAAATGTATTAAAATGTTCCCAGAGGTACGGTAGATAGAAAGACTAGTGTGTGAATTCAACATTTTCTTTCTTTCTTTCGTTCTAAGTTGTTGTGACAGCCAATTAGGGTTTATTAAGTTGTGACAGCCCATTGGGGTTTATTAGGTTGTGACAGCCCATTGGGGTTTATTAGGTTGTGACAGCCTATTGGAGTTTATTAGGTTGTGACAGCCCATTGGAGTTTATTATCTTGTGTGCTACTGTGCCATTGTATTAGTTCTCTACAAAACGCGTTATGTGCCTGACAACATCTAATATTTCAAATAACAATTGATTGTTGATTTTATTTTAATATTTTCACTAAAGTATGAAACTGGTGGGTAAAGTACAGATTGTGTGAATCCGCGTAGCTCAAAAGTAGTTCCACTAGACTGAAAGACAGTTGGAACATTTCTTGACTTTTCTAGAATATTTCATCTTAAAAATATTCGATGGAGTGATGCAGCCTAGAAAGGGTAAACTGCCTAATAAAGTATGCAGATTAGAACAGTGTACACAAATTTAAATACCTTAATGGAATTATTTGCACAAATTCAGAATTAAAAAAATGTTCTCTAGTGAATTCATGCTTTAAAAAGAAACATGTGAATGTTTCAACCAGGACATTTCAGTCGCGTCGCCCGAAGTGAACGCTAAGATGGTGTATGATGTGCACGAGATGTCATATGGTAAACAAGGTACATGTATCTGTAATGGCGGCTACTGTAATATTTCTGAGATATTGTTCTAATCACTGGCGGTAAGGCTCGAGCGTGTTCTGATTGAACTGAAATCAAGCGACATATCAGGCTTGAATGCAGTTTTGGATGTCACGTGACATGTTCTATCCGATAAATTTCAGCATTGAGGTGAGAAGCATTAATATTGAAATTATATAACTTTACATTAGACATCATTGAGTAATAGAATTGATGAGTAAATGAAACTCAACAGCGGTCACATTATTATTTGTTAAATCGTATTTTTAATCTCATCTTTTACAACACGACTTGACACATGTTACCGAATTTAACTAGCATTTGTGCTTGCCAACGAGAAATCATATTATTTCCAATATGCGTTAATTTCTGAATTTACAGCTAAACCACTTAGAGCTAAAGTTTATATCATCCTTTATGATGTAAATCTTATTTGCCTGCAATAATGTAGTATTCAGGAAATGAAATAACGCATCTTCTGAACCCTAGTTCGTTTATAAGGTAATGTATCTGTGAGATTTTGACTGTTAATGATTATAATGTCTCTGATTGTTGTCTACGAATATATAAAGAACTACGGTAGCGTATGACAAACTTGTATTTAAGTAGGCGTTACTCCATATCAAACAGAGGTGGTTCGTGCTTAATTAGATATAAGAATTTAATTGAAGTTCAAGCTGTGATTAGAAACACAGTCCTACTGTAACCGGATTCAAACAATTGGAGTTATAGATGGGACTATTTCATAAATAGATTGACATCACACTTCTCCTGTAACTCACTGGTAAGCTCAAGTTTGAAGATAAGTTTCGAACGATTTAACTACACAATATAATTAATTACTACGATTGGTATTACTGTTGTTGTACTACGACAACTATTACTTATATGTGATTCCTCTTTCTAATACTACTACACTGAATCATGGTAGGTAAAAACGACTCACAGGCACCTTGAATCATTGTAGGTAAAACTGACTCACAAGGACATTGAATCATTGTAGGTAAGACTGACTCACAAGCACATTGACTCATTGTAGGTAAAACTGACTCACAAGTGCATTGAATCATTATAGGTAAAACTGACTCACAAGGACATTGAATCATTGTAGGTAAAACTGACTCACAAGCACCTTGACTCATTGTAGGTAAAACTGACTCACAAGCACCTTGAATCATTATAGGTAAAACTGACTCACAAGGACATTGAATCATTATAGGTAAAACTGACTCACAAGGACATTGAATCATTGTAGGTAAAACTGACTGACAAGCACATTGAATCATTGTAGGTAAAACTGACTCACAAGTGCATTGAATCATTATAGGTAAAACTGACTCACAAGCACCTTGAATCATTATAGGTAAAACTGACTCACAAGGACATTGAATCATTGTAGGTAAAACTGACTAACAAGTGCATTGAATCATTATAGATAAAACTGACTGACAAGCACATTGAATCATTGTAGGTAAAACTGACTCACAAGCACCTTGACTCATTGTAGGTAAAACTGACTCACAAGCACCTTGAATCATTATAGGTAAAACTGACTCACAAGGACATTGAATCATTGTAGGTAAAACTGACTCACAAAAACCTTGAATCATTGTAGGTAAAACTGACCGACAAGCACATTGAATCATTGTAGGTAAAACTGACTCACAAGTGCATTGAATCATTATAGGTAAAACTGACTCACAGGCACATTGAATCATTGTAGGTAGAACTGGACCAAAAAGCACATTGAATCATGGTAGGTAAAACTGACTCACAAGCACATTGAATCATTGTTGGTAAAACTGACTCACAGGCACATTGAATCATTGTATGTAAAACTGACTCACAAGGACATTGAATCATTGTAGGTAAAACTGACTCACAAGCACATTGACTCATTGTAGGTAAAACTGACTCATAAGCACCTTGAATCAATGTAGGTAAAACTGACTGACAAGCACATTGAATCATTGTAGGTAAAACTGACTGACAAGCACATTGAATCATTGTAGGTAAAACTGACTCACAAGCACATTGAATCATTGTAGGTAAATCTGACTCACAAGCACATTGAATCATTGTAGGTAAAACTTACTCATCATCACATTGAATCATTGTAGGTAAAACTGACTCACAAGGACATTGAATCATTGTAGGTAAAACTGACTCACAAGCACCTTGACTCATTGTAGGTAAAACTGACTGACAAGCACATTGAATCATTGTAGGTAAAACTGACTGACAAGCACATTGAATCATTGTAGGTAAAACTGACTCACAAGCACATTGAATCATTGTAGGTAAAACTGACTCACAAGCACATTGAATCATTGTAGGTAAATCTGACTCACAAGCACATTGAATCATTGTAGGTAAAACTTACTCATCATCACATTGAATCATTGTAGGTAAAACTGACTCACAAGGACATTGAATCATTGTAGGTAAAACTTACTCACAAGCACCTTGACTCATTGTAGGTAAAACTGACTGACAAGCACATTGAATCATTGTAGGTAAAACTGACTCACAAGTGCATTGAATCATTATAGGTTAAACTGACTCACAAGCGCACATTGAACCCTTGTAGGTAGAACTGACTTACAAGCAGATTGAACCGTTGTAGGTAAAACTGACTCACAAACACATTGAACCATCGTAAGTAAAACTGACTCCCAGGTACATTTTGATTTTACTTTACGGTAGATTTACAGTTTTTGATGCATTGCCATCGTCATCATCAAAACACCGCCATGTTTCTTCATATTCTTCATTCCCTACTCCTGCTCCTCCTTTTTGTCGTCATAAAAACACCGCCATTCCTTCTTCATATTAATCATCTCATCCTCCTCTTTTTCGTCATCATCAAAACACCGCCATTCTTTCTTCATATTCTTCATCAAGTGCTCATCCTTTTCTTTGCCATCATCAGAACACCGCCATTCCGTCTTCATATTCTTCATCTCCTCCTCTTCGTCGTTATCAAAACATCTCAATTCTTCTTCATATCCTTCATATCGTCCACCTTCTCTCTCCCATCATCATCATCACCTGTATATCCATTACCATCACCAAAAACACCGTCATTCCTTCTTCATATTCTTCATCTTCCCCTCTTCCCGTCATCATCATCACCACCTGAATGTTCACCGCCATCGTTATACATTATCGTCATCATCATCATCATCATCGTCTTCTTGTTCTTGATTTCTATATTCGCCAAATACAAAAAAGTCCTTTTGGTTTCATTCCCTTTCCAATTACAAATTAAGTTTTAAAACATCATTTTATCCAAGATAATTAAGTTCTTGTTTTCTTGCGTGTCTTTCCTTCTCGCCTTATCAATCTGAAATTTTGCACAAGTTTTGAATAATGTTAAGTTCTCTTAGAAATATAAGTAATTTGGACATACATACATACATACATACATACATACATACATACATACATACATACTGAACGATTAAACAGATCAGTGAAAGGTACCTTTCACAAACTTGTATATGGTTCTTCTCCCTCTCATCTTCAAGATCTTGTACGTCCGTTAGTTGGACACACAACACAACATAATTTGCAAAATAGAAATAATTTTCAATAAATATAAGCTAGACAAGAAATCTCCGAAATCTCAGTAAAACATGAAACAGATAATCGAATATTTAAAAGTAAATTTTCACCTACACAGAATCATGTCACGCCATATTATTATAGTGGTAACATGAAATCATCCATTATTCATACTAGGATAAGAAACAACTGCAGTGATCTAAGCAATCATTTATTTTCAAATTTTCTTACTGATAACCCATTGTGCACATTCCTACCACTACATTTTTAATTGTAAGAAATACACATTAGCAATACTGAGACTAATGCATTACTTAAACCAATTATTCATCCCTGTTAGCACTAATGTCTAGCTGTTTGTATCAGATGAGCTATCAAATGACCTAAATATCCTCATCTTTGAAATCTTCCAGACTTATATTAAAGATACCAAAATATTTCAATAATCGTCCAAGACAAACCACCTACTGGCATGATCTCCCTCTAACACCTGCCACGTAATCCCTTTATCAACCCCCTCCCTCTTCCTTTCTCCTTTGTCTTGTTTAAATTAGTTACTTTACACTTATTTTGTATTAACGTTTCTAGTATGATGAATTTTTCATTATCCATTTGTATTAATGCACCGTGTTTCTGATCCACGAATAAGGATATACACGTACTGTAGTCCTTGCCACTTTTCATGTACATACATGTTTATTTTGGGAAGGGCTGTTTCTAAGTTGTAAGAATGTGTAACCCGACTCCATGTGCTGTAAATGTGGCAATACAATATGTTTAAACCAAACAGATCAGTACATATACGGGCGTAACAAGAATGAACAGGTTTTGTCTACTAAATGACTCATTTTGAAACTACTCTCTCAACGTCCAGGTCGGAGAGCATATTTGTATATGTCAGATAAATAAAGTAATATAGATATATACATGTATTAATATCAAGATATTTCTTTATGGGATTCGTAAAATTAAATATATATTTATAATGGCTTTAGTGAGGGTATTAAATTGCAAAATATACAGAAAACAAAGTCGTCAATGAACAAGCCTTCGTTATCTTTTTTCTTTTCTTCACCATTTTGCTTTTTAAAATCTTTTTTCTAATCCCCCAATCAGCCCATATATTTTGCATAGCAATTATTTACCATTAATAGTGTTATTTGTTCAACAAGCAATATACCATAAATCTACTATTTTCTTGAAGAAGTTCTGTTGGACCACGTGAACACGTGACCAGACCAGTTATACTGTACACATTGCTATATTTACTGAAATTTGGTCTGGTTGCTCAGGTCTAATGAATTATGATGATATCAAAGCATTGTTTTTAACATGGCAGACGGACACTGGTCTTTTTGTTTGCTTGTTTGTTGTTTTTTTGGGGTGGGGGAATTTTTGTTTGGTTTGGTTTTATTTTGAAAAATATGTAAACAAAATAATATACTATTTTAAATATGTCAAAATTTAAAAAAAACAAATTTAATCTAGATTAATTATGTATACTCTGAAAATCAAATGATTTCAATAATGGACACTGGGTTAATGACCTCTTCAAATGAGCGATTGAAATTAGGTAGCGGCTTGATTGAAATTAGGTAGCGGCTTCTGATTGGCTTAATAAGAGTGATGATGTAATGATAAAGTTAGTTGGGGATAAGCAAAACATGTATTATGTGGTGGTATTTATTAACTATTGGAGGCTTCGTAAATTCCTATTCAAGATTAGTCAAGTCATCACGACAAAATAGTCCACATTTCTCTGTATAACAAAACAAATACTCTATGTCGCGGTCGTATATACACGAATGCTTAATTTGCGCATGTGCCACTTTCAAAGAGGTAATGCCAATGTGCAGATTGCCAAAATGTACAAGAATACCTTCGTCTCTCCCTTATATTTTATTTTCATTCAAAGTTGCTGAGCAAGTGCGTACTGCAAGCACAACACAAACATGCTTGGTGCACGTTTTTCACACATCCTTGACATTAAAGGTCATAGCTAATACATACATTAGAACAAATTTATTCATGCTGTGTGAAGCTATATGTGATGTCCCATGTAAGTAAACAAATTTCTTTGGATTGCTGTATGAAATTTGTTTTGTACAGTATAAGTTCCAGTTCTTTTTTTTAGACCCTTGCAACATAAAAGATATAATGGAACCAACCGTTATGAATATTTTAAAGCATGCCCATGATATAATGGAACCAACCGTTATGAATATTATAAAGCATGCCCATGATATAATGGAACCAACCGTTATGAATATTATAAAGCATGCCCATGATATAATGGAACCAACCGTTATGAATATTATAAAACATGCCCATGATATAATGGAACCAACCGTTATGAATATTATAAAACATGCCCATGATATAATGGAACCAATCATTATGAATATTATAAAGCATGCCCATGATATAATGGAACCAACCGTTAGAAATATTATAAAGCATGCCCATGATAGAATGGAACCAACCGTTATGAATATTATAAAGCATGCCCATGATATAATGGAACCAACCGTTATGAATATTATAAAGCATGCCCATGATAGAACATGTTTATCAAACTATCGATTTATCTTTATATGAAGCAGTCTCCCCAATTAATCCGACTGACATCAATAATTAGTCGACACAAAGCACCCTCAGCCTTATCCGTTGATAAAAGCACAGCGGAATCGCAAAGGCAGTAATTTTGAATCGAAATACGACGTCACTCTGTATATAAACACTAAAGTACTCATTACTTAAAAACAAATATACAGATATTTTGTGTTAACAGTATATTCCGTAGCTTCAATCTGTATTTAACCAACATGTTATTTAGTCCACAGACGTCCATCCAGGACACAAATTGTAATGTGCGTACTACTTTGTTGTGCAAGAGTTTTGTGATGTTTATCTTGTTTTTTTTTTTGTTTTTTTTCTTCTCCTCCTCCAAAAGTATGGAACTCATTTCACCTTATAGATTGTCTCACTTGTCGTGATCAATTAGGTGTCGCATATGTAAGGTAGGACGGGGGATGACTGTTTATATTGACATATACTTTGCATTACTAAATTAGTTTGCTGTCAATTATGGCAATATTTCACACACATTTTTTTAAACTGTAGATAAATTCATGCATTAAATGCGTGTCTTCAAAACATTTCCGTATTTATTAAGTAAAATATCCATGCAGTTTTTATGTTTATGATGGGCTGAGATATATAAACTGCTACGGCGTCAGTTATTTTACGGATGTCTATACTCAATGTCTTGAATAAACAATAATGTTATCAGTCTAATATACATCCCATTATCAAAATTGTTTCTTGTGGCAACTAACACTCCTCCCCCAATAAATAACGGGTGAACACTAATTGTACATTGTACTCATTCAAAATATGATCATTCTCCTTATGCCCCGCCTTCCGAACCTCGAACAAGCTAAAATTGCTTTCAAAATTTGAATAGTCGCTATCTGCAAAAGGTTTGTACTATGCCAAGTAAGGCCAGCAGACATATTATATGAGACGGTTGACTTTCGTTTTGGAAGTCTTAAATCAGTCCGACAGTTTTGTAAATATGGGATTAGAATAGAAGAGTCTTATTTAAGATCAATTTTGTCGGCAGTATGTCTGTCTCCTTTAAGATATGAAATTTAAAAAAAGACAAAATGGCTGCGCCATAACTTACCTAACTTGAATGTACTAACCTAAATGGATATCGATATAAGGAGTGGATTTTAAGTTTGCGACTTTTCTAAATTCAATGTCTATTTGCTAAGGTCATTCACGCCTCAAAGTCCATCAATAGAAACATACCTCACTCAGAAAATAATTATCTCGCATCATGGAGTAAACTGCATACGCATTTAATGTTAGCAATGTGTTTGCTATTAGCTAAGAGTTCAAAACCAGATAGGAGTACACAATATTTGTCAGTCTATAAAATCTGTCTCTCCCTCCCTCTCTCTACGTCTTTTGTATATACATGTATATATTCTGAAGCTTCTGCTGGAGTAAACATGAGTTTATAATGTTACTATATTATGAATTGCTGGTCTACACTAATAATAAAAATGTACTCTCTGTTTATCTGTCTGTCTGTCCCTCTCTCTCACACACACAAACACACACTTACTTCCAGCATGTTGGTTAGTGTCTAAGCTCTAATTAACTGTTGTGTATTGCAACGTTAAAACCTGACACTTGACACAAAGACAAAATGTTCAGCCTATCTATTGGAGTGAGCGCTGTACACTTCCTACTGACACTTCAACAGGGCGATTGATCTTATTCGTTCAAGTTGCTAGTAATTTGAAGCTTGGGAAAACGGGACAGTAAAGTTTCCGGTAAAGGAACGTAGCTCTATTATCTTTTCGTTCCATATTGCTCACAACTACCGTTCTTTACTATTACGATGTATCCGGGACTTTAGTCTACCTTTCGAACATATCCTTTATTGAACACAATTCGCTCCTCTACAAAGCAATTTCATGCAGATTTTCTTCCTAAGCTGCAGAATAAATGTAAGGATTTATTGATTTCTTCAAAATATGTACACTGCCCTCCCTAGTAAAATATTTATATAATGTCTTCGTACCTCCATCTTTGTTGAGATTTCATTGACAAAACTTGTATCCCAAGCTTTTCATATTCTGTAAATATATTGATTGAAAGGTGCGTTCCTATTGCTTTGCATGCGGGGGGGGGGGGGGATGGAGTAGGTGCTACTTTAAAAGAAGTTATATTGTTTGATCAGATTGATAGGACTTGTAAATTACTTTAGTTTGCTGTATAGATTATGTGGATGTTTTTGCGCAAGAGAGTATAAGAATGGGTTTTAGGTCAGACTAACGTCACATCCGCGAAAATGTTACATCTTCTTGACCATCATCACTTCCGGTTCCGGTAAGGTCTGTTACAAGAAAATGAGCTTATAAGACCACTAGACAAAATTACATGTATCACGTACATTTAAAAACGTAACAAGGGACCTGTCTTGGAAAATTCTTTATTTTGGGGAAGGGCACATTTTGTGTAGATTCTTGTCATCTCAAATAAATTGAATCCAATCTCACGATCCTACCTCACGTGTAAGAGGAATACTTCGGGGCTTATATCAGTGGTTTTATATCTCACATCAATTGATCTAAGTCACTTGGATAAGAAAAGCAGCCGGAATAAATAGCTACTTCTTCTTTGCTTAGAGTAGAAGTTACGGGCAAAAACGTGTTTTGAATTGACCCAGTCATCTTGAAAAACATGTTCGATTCAAGGTATGTTTAGCCTTTAATTTTGCTGTACACAATTACATCAGAGACAAGTGGCATTCGTAAAGGCCAATAATTTCAACATAGTTTGAAAATAACAACATTTGCAATGAAATAATAATTACAAAAACACCAACAAAATGAACTCCATAAAGAAACCTATGCCCAGTCTTTCACTGGACCCCCGAATTTTTGCCAACTCAAATCCAACGTTTTACTGAATAAATCTTGATAGTAAAAATCGTGCCTCAAATACTAGAAAGGAGAATACAATGACTCACGATATTAGATCTTCATCTTTGAAGATGCAAAAGGAAAGTTTTTAAATATATCTGCATATATGACTAAAAAGACAGTAATGAAATTTCTTATAAATGTTTTCCAAAAAAAAACTCACGCATAAAATTGATAGTTTCCCAGGCTGTTGCTGTTGTTGTTGCTGTTGTTGTACCGACACGAATATCGTCCTGTTGAAAGAGTATGGGCAGTTACAATGCATACCAGACGCGTTTTACATGGTAGACGTTACGAAGGAAAATGTTATCTTCTCTTGATTGTACTCTTATTCGTGAATTTGAAAGATATTGTTGAAGCAAAAGCAATCAGCGGGAATGAAGTGGAATATTTAATATCTAACAAAAATATTGTATTGTCTCAAAATTGAACACCTAATAGATTTCTCTGAACAATGCCAAGTGGTAGTAAGTGGTATGTTTTGTCAAATATAAATGCATGTATTATTAAGTGGTGCAAGTAGATATTAACTCTTACCGATACGGTACCGAGCCCCGACCCCGTCTTTTCGATACGGCTGTACCGGAATATATGTCTTAACGGTAGTGGGTACCTGAATGTACTGTCTTACTTGTACCACTGCTATCTATCCACGTAACTGTCTACGTGCATTTATATACCATCTATCTGCTTATTATTCTGTTTGTCCGTGTCTTTGTATATCAATCTATCCATAATTTAAACAAAAATTAACAAGAAAACGTTTCATCATGCTCAATTGAAATAGTTATCATTATTCAGTATACAAATAATCTCATTTTCATGAAATATTTGGATGTTTAAGAAGTAATTAAATCTTAAAATAACGTCCTTTACAATAAATCTTTATATTTTTACATAAATTAAACTTTTTAATGATCCAGCTTAAATTGGAGTTTACAATATATTTCTTTTTTATAAATGTTGTGGATTCAGCTGTGGTTTTTTTAAGTTTTGCATGCCATGTGATTTCTGTGGAGCTGTAATTTGTTCGTTTGCAAAATTGAATTACACAGAGACATCGACAAAATCAGTGCTTTTTGTATTTAATTTTTTTTAAAAAGTCATTACATGAGCAATTGTTAAAATCTGTCTCTTTAAAAAAAATCTGCTAATGTAAAAAGCTGTATAAAACTGCTAATGTAAAAAAAATCTGTCTAAAGTCCAAAATAGGAGTACACTAATGTCCGATTTGAAAGTTATCATTCAAAGCATGGACTTGGAAATACTGGTACAGCGTATGATGAACCAGAAAATTGCTAGAAACCCGCCATAGTCAAATATTTCTAGATCTACGGTATCTCGTAATTCTTTCAGTCTATTTATTCTGTCTCACATCATAATACCAAGTAGAAAAAAAATTAAAAAAAATTGAACCACAACTGTTTCTATGTTATAACTAGCATATTTTCTTATATTGGTGATAAACAATTACAAAAATGTTTCATTGAAGAGTTTTATTGGAATTTGTTTTGTTTATTTATTTATTTATTTATTTATTTATTTTCTTTCTTTCTTTATTTATTTCTTTATTCTAGTTTGCAGAAATCATCCCCATACTGACTCATCACCGTTTATTAAAATTTAAAATAATCTTGAAGCCTTCATTCCGTCTATATAATACTCCTTTCCTGAAAGTAATTTATCTTGCCACCCAGTTGAATGACGAGTCACCTGTGTCTTAATTAAATATAGATATACTTTGTCTTGTCAAACCGTTAATTCACGAAACATATGTGTGATAACTAAAGAGATACATGCTTGGTCTATGCCGCCCCGTGGTTCACGAGACACCTGTGGGTTAACTAAAGATAGACATGTTTTTTCTTGCCACCCCGTTGATTTAAGAGGCACTTGTATGTTAACTAAATATACACTTGTTTTGTCTTGCTACCCCGTGGTTAACGAGATACCAGTGTATTAACTAAAGATAGCCATGTTTTGTCATGCCACGCCGTTGGTTCTCGAGACAAATGTGTGTTAACTAAAGATATACATGTTTGTCATCTTCAAAAATAACACTTTATCGTATATATTTGATGCTTCATTAGATCAATCAAAAAGAAAAAGAACTATGATTTTATATTTATTTGTCCTCAGATTAAAACCGCGTTTGAAATAGTACACACACACACACACAAAATCCTGGACAGTCTGGACAGTCACAATATAATAGCTCAAACAGGCGATTGATATCTTTTGAAGAGGTGTATAAACGCTAGAGTCTGTATCAATGCATTACGATGATTTACACCAGAGTCTGTATCAATGTATTACGATGATTTACACCAGAGTCTGTATCAATGTATTACGATGATTTACACCAGAGTCTGTATCAATGTATTACGATGATTTACACCAGAGTCTGTATCAATGTATTACGATGATTTACACCAGAGTCTGTATCAATGTATTACGATGATTTACACCAGAGCCTGTATCAATGTATTACGATGATTTACACCAGAGTCTGTATCAATGTATTACGATGATTTACACCAGAGTCTGTATCAATGTATTACGATGATTTACACCAGAGTCTGTATCAATGTATTACGATGATTTACACCAGAGTCTGTATCAATGTATTACGATGATTTACACCAGAGTCTGTATCAATGTATTACGATGATTTACACCAGATTCTGTATCAATGTATTACGATGATTTACACCAGAGTCTGTATCAATGTATTACGATGATTTACACCAGATTCTGTATCAATGTATTACGATGATTTACACCAGAGTCTGTATCAATGTATTACGATGATTTACACCAGATTCTGTATCAATGTATTACGATGATTTACACCAGATTCTGTATCAATGTATTACGATGATTTACACCAGAGCCTGTATCAATGTATTACGATGATTTACACCAGAGCCTGTATCAATGTATTACGATGATTTACACCAGAGCCTGTATCAATGTATTACGATGATTTACACCAGAGCCTGTATCAATGTATGTCCATGATTTACACCATATTTGTGCAAGGACACACACCTCTATTTGTCTGTAGATTTGTGGGTGTCACAGTTTCTGGCCAGAAAGGATTTTTCTTTTTGAATATGGTAGCCATACGTCACACTTAATTTGATGTTATTGTACAGATTTACTGCTCAGTGATCAGATTGTAAAGGTCACTTCAAGCGCTTAACGCTTTCTAATTTATGATATAATTTATTGTACAATGGTCTTGCAAGAGGTATAGACAAGGTGTGGTCCCTTCAATTATAAATTTGCTGGTGTCATTCATGCCTCAAAACTCATCTATAGAAAAATAACCGAAGAAAACGACTGAAGCACTTCACAATTTATTTTTGTATTTTTCTATCTGTCCACGTTGTTGTCTTAAAACGTAGTAGCTACTACTACAAAAATGGTTTGGTAATAAGGTAACAGTACTCTTCAACCACGATTTCATGGAGAGGTCAAATGTTAATCAGACTAATCTATCCTTTGCATTTATGTGTGTATATAGTTTCCGCCAAAGTGATGAAGCACTAAATGCATGCTAAAACGCACGACTAGAGGACAACTGAGATTAAATGTATGCTAAAACGCACGACAAGAGGACAACTGAGATTGAATGCATCGTAAACACACGACTAGAGGACAACTGATATTAAATGCATTCTAAAATACACGACTAGAGGACAACTGAGATTAAATGCTAAAAGACAGCTGAGATTAAATACAAACTTAAACGCATGGCTAGAGGACAACTGAGATTAAATACAAACTTAAACGCACGGTTAGAGGACAACTGTTATTAAATGCATTCTAAAATACACGACTAGAGGACAACTGAGATTAAATGCTAAAAGACAGCTGAGATTAAATACAAACTTAAACGCACGGCTAGAGGACAACTGAGATTAAATACAAACTTAAACGCACGGCTAGAGGACAACTGAGATTAAATACAAACTTAAACGCACGGCTAGAGGACAACTGAGATTAAATACAAACTTAAACGCACGGCTAGAGGACAACTGATTAAGCACATACTTAAACTCACAGCTAGAATACAAATGAGATTAAATGCACGCTAGAATACACGGCTAGAGGACAACTGAGATAAATCTGTAGTGTATTTATGTATAAAATATAAACATTATTGTAAACACAAGATGGCATTATCTTAATTTGAGGAGAGAATGTTGTATTGTTTTTCTTCTCATTAACAAAACAAAGTATAAACTATAAATTATTGCAGATATAAAACTAAAGACACGCAACCTAACCGTTTTGGTTGCTACTGTACAGCGAGGATAAAGTGTTTACTAATCACCCGAAATTGATTTAATTAATCAAATTGTACCTTGTTTGCATGTAAGATAGTCTCGATCCGTTATGTTTATGGTCGGCTGAGAGTTTGTTTTCATTGCCTATTTTCTTGTTACTGCGCGAGCGACCAAACATTGCAGCCTCTCGTTGGTATAGACCCTTTTCTGTGCGTGAAAAGAAACTGCTTAAAAAATAATTAGCTCAAAAGCAGTGACAAAATTAATGGTGTCGTACGTAGCTACGTAATATATATATATATATATATATATATATATATATATATATATATATATATATATATATAAATTGAGTAGGACAAGTCACAAAGCCAAGAAGGGATGTGGCCATTTTAGACCAAGATTATCGGAAATACATGTCACTGAGGGCATAGAAGGTTCTGGGGAAAAAGTTTGTCACTATAAAATCTTATATATATATATATATATATATATATATATATATATATATATATATATATATATATATATATATATATTATGTGTGTGTGTGTGTGTGTGTGTGGTTTACTTGCAATATGATGTTTTATCTCTAGAATTAGTTTTATCACTAACTTTTATAATTTCGGAGTCAAAACTCATTACGTACATTGATTTTGTAGGTATCTAACAAGCCATTTATTTATAATCTTTTGTTCATTCCTATACATATGTCTTTCTTGTTAGATGCAGATCTATCTCTGTATCTATTGATTAAATTACAACATTTTAAATTATGTAAGTATATGAGTTTTCGTTGTTGCAGGTGTGCCCACTACTTGACAAGATGCTATTACAGTCGATATCACTAATTAGTATCTTCGTCTTCCTGTCTAGTATTCAATTTTGCCAAGTGAAAGGTAGTCTTTCTCTCTCTCTCTCTCTCTCTCTCTCTCTCTCTCTCTCTCTCTCTCTCTCTCTCTCTCTCTCTCTCTCTCTCTCTCTCTTTACATTTATCCCTGATGTTAACGCGTTAACATTTATACAAACAACAAACAACATGTAAAAACTGTCACATGAATGTTTTTTTCATCTCTTGTATTATTTTTAATACAAACGCAAATTGATTTTCACAAATAAATCAAATACAGCATTAATTATACACTCTGTCACTGTTTGCTTTTAAGTTTTATTAAAAAAGAAAATGCTGGTTGCCTTTGCATTGATGTAAGTACCCCATACAATAATGACGTCCTCCTTTAATCCACAAGAGGAAGATCAGATTGAATAAAATCCCGCACATAATTCCATACAACCAGCTTCATTAAATATCTGGCCTCCAGTCTGGAGATATTCAAATTGTCAGTGAATGAATTGATACAGTTAAAAACTTATCAAATATTCCACAAATATTGATAACAAATGCACGAGGAGCACTGTTTGATATTGAAGGTATCATGAAAGATGTGATTTTTGTATGCGTAAAAGTGTTACTTATTTCAGTAACAACAATAATCTAGTCTTGTTTGTCTGTTAATGTTCATGCTGCTTCTCCTTCGTTTTGTACATACATATATTTGGTAATTTTCCTATTTGTCTCCTTTTTATAACTCTTCATGTCTTCATTCATTAAATCATTGATCCATTTATTAATTCTCTGTGTATTCCTTCGTTGTTGATGTATTTATCATTGATGTACCGCGCTGCTGTGGGCGTTTATCAAAACCGCGACCCTTGGACTACGAGCCAAGCGTTCCATCGAATGAGCTACCTCAATTCCCCACTGCAAAATGAATATTCATGGAGACTAAAATACTGAATAGTGAAATCCTCCATTGTTTTTTTTTTCTATCATTATTACAAGTCTAACTAAAGAGTTTAATAAAGTGATATTGAAGATCGATAAGCTACATTTTTGCGAAGGTACTCATTGACAATATTATATACATATGATTCTTGTGAAAAAATCATGAATTTGTGTGCCATATTTCACCGTTAGTAGATTGTTCCTGGTTAATATATGAAGCATAGCTGTTATGTGACGGAGATATAAAAAAATATGAAAATACATTGCAGTAGAAAAAATGTATGCATGAACAGATGTACAAACAAACGAACAAACGATTGACAAAGTGAACAGACACAACATCTGAAACCCTTGGCCGTTACCTACAGCGGGAATTTGTAGTCGTTCAATAAATTGCGAAGATAGCTTTATTTTCCTCCCAGTAAGCAGAAAACATTGTGGACTGTATAATAATAATAATAATAATAATAATAATAATAATAATAATAATAACTGTTGTGATCATCAGTTTCGATTGTTTAACAACATATATGCACCATTGACCTAAGAAGTGGTCTGTCTGCTGTTTTGTTTGTCTAGGATAAACGTTTTCCTTCCAGAATGACAATTGTAGGAGATATTAAACAGCTGTTATGATATACACATTTTTATGTAAACTGGCATACAACTAGTTTATTTGTGGCTGTTATGATATACACATTTTTATGCAAACGGGCATGCAACTAGTTTATTTGTGGCTGTTATGATATACACATTTTTATGTAAACTGGCATACAGTTAGTTTCTTTGTGGCTGTTATGATATACACATTTTTATGTAAACTGGCATACAGCTAGTTTCTTTGTGGCAGTTATGATATACACATTTGTATGTAAACTGGCATACAGTTAGTTTCTTTGTGGCTGTTATGATATACACATTTTTATGTAAACTGGCATACAACTAGTTTCTTTGTGGCTGTTATGATATACACATTTTTATGTAACCTGGCATACAGTTAGTTTCTTTGTGCTTGTTATGATATACACATTTTTATGTAAACTGGCATACAACTAGTTTCTTTGTGGATGCTATGATATACACATTTTTATGTAAACTGGCATACAGTTAGTTTCTTTGTGGCTGTTATGATATACACAGTTTTATGTAAACTGGCATACAACAAGTTTCTTTGTGGATGCTATGATATACACATTTTTATGTAAACTGGCATACAACAAGTTTCTTTGTGGATGCTATGATATACACATTTTTATGTAAACTGGCATACAACAAGTTTCTTTGTGGATGCTATGATATACACATTTTTATGTAAACTGGCATACAGTTAGTTTCTTTGTGGCTGTTATGATATACACGTTTTTATGTAAACTGGCATACAGTTAGTTTCTTTGTGGCTGTTAAGATATACACATTTTTATGTAAACTGGCATACAGTTAGTTTCTTTGTGGCCCGTTAACATGATAGGATAACCTTAACCCCCTTCGAATGTTATGAGATATTTACTAGTAAGGTCTCAATGGAAAAATTCTAACTTTCTAGTTTTGTAATGAAGATGTAATCATTCCCATCATTGATATTAAAAGATCCTAAATTTGCATTTAGCAAATAATAATAAGAATAATAATAATAAAGACATATGTGATCAACTTATGTTCCCTTGTCAAATATTTTGATCAAAAATTATTCCGTGTCATAAACCAAAGGCAAGGAAGTAGAATGTTTATCATCTCATTCGAAATTATCATATTATATTTGAATGAGTGAAGTTGCTATACAAAACACAGATGGGACCTTTATTTTGCTTTCTCTAGACTTTGAAAATGCCGAATGTAACAGTCCACATATGTAATGCCGAATGTAACAGTCCACATATGTAATGCCGAATGTAACAGTCCACATACCTACTATAGATTGGATGGATAGATTAATTAGAATCTTCCCTCTTTTTCAATCGTCTGTGGACTTAATAAGAATCAGCACTACAAATTAGTATTAACTTTTGAATTTAGCGTTGCAAATATAACTATCTGATGCTTGATATAATTTCTGGTATATATACATATGCGTGTAAAGTTTCATCTTTGTCTTACATAGGAATCCATAATTATAGGAATGAATTATAGGGATGAAATAGAATAAAATAAAATTTAAAAAATTTGCTTTGTGATCTTGAACCTGCAGATGCGGCATCTATTTTGCAACCGTTATACTTTCTATTATGAGACACTAGTTAAACCAAGCTTCTTCCATATATAGCAAATAAGTTTAAAGTTATATGACATATACAACAACACGAAGACGCCAACAACTGGCCTTGACCTTGAATATGGTACACATACACAACACACACCTTACTAATGCTAAGCAAGTGTACCAAGAATGCTTTTTATCCCTTAGTAATTAGAAATTAGTCTAATTAGTACTAAAGGATGTCAAGATTATACAATCTATTTCTGAACTCGAATATTATAGCAACATATGAAACACTGATAGCACAAAGCTCAATTTTACAAGGGATAATTGGTCACTATCTATTCTAAGGTGTTCAATGTAAGAAACCACAGCAAAAAAGTAACACAAAACCATACAAGTTACAATGATTTTCTGTTTGTGAAATATTTACAGAATTTTGCCAGTGAATTAATTTGTCATCAAGAGTTACGCGTCTGATATTCATAAATGTACTTGTATACTATTTTTACAAAATGTTCACTTGACAGAGTTAGTGAACACCACATCGCTTCTAAAACAAAATAAAAATTTCTGGCAAAGCTATGTTATCATATTTCTGTACTTTTTATTCCACATTTTTGGAATAAGAATTCGTATCACTTACAAACATCTACTGATATTCTAATGAGATGGCTATTCAAATGAGATGGCTATTCTAATGAGATGGCTATTCAAATGAGATGGCTATTCTAATGAGATGGCTATTCAAATAAGATGTGGCTATTCTAATGAGATGGCTATTCAAAATGTTTGAATAAGTACGATCGTCACGAGTTTATTATATTATGTGTAAAGATGCTTAACTTAATGTTCACGAGCATACTTTTGCCTCTAATCCATGAAATGATAAAGCACCAGGATGAGTTTTGGTAAATAAGATATATGTTTTATATTTTCATCTTTATTGACGCTGTATTGTACTTGGTTATGAATTAATGTCTTAGTTACACAATATTATCTTCCACAGCTTCACCCTTCTCTATCTTACAGCAAGTGTTACGATATCATCTGACACGTCAGTCTCTTTGTTATGATGGCCAATACCGCCCTGACAAAACTTGTTAGGACTAACAAGAATTTGCATAAAATAATTTACAGTTATTCACGTACAAATTCTGTTTTATTTGCTATTATTTTTTGCGCATTTAATAGAAATGTACAATCAAACTAAACACTTTTTTTGTACTAAAAAAAAGTTTTACATTTGTCATGACAAATTATAGCCTGATCAAACCTTGGTTTTTTGTTTCTTTTACATAATGCAAGAAATGTACAAATATACAAAATGACATTTTGCAAAGATGCAACTTTTTGATTTCAAGTTGATTCCCGATCTTTACCGGGAAGCGAGTCGTGTAAATTACTGAATTACATCTTGTCAACATGTTAACATCGACCTATTTTTACTTCCTAATTATCCCCACCCTTTGTGTCGTTCTGTTCATCCGTCTTTCCGCCTTTTCCGTTAGTAATGTAGTGCATCTCCTCCTACACGATTAAAGATACGGCCTAGCAGACCTGTTTTGAAAATGTAATATGATTCCTGTGGAAGAGGCTGGGGGGGGGGGGGGCGGGAGGAGTTGAAACATTTTTATTAATTTCTCACGGTTTGTAGTTCAAGATGTGAAAGTTAACATGTGTCATTGTCAGCACCAGAGCTATAACATATTACTGGAATTTATGATTACACTTCCGGGTCATTCCCTAGGCGTGGGGAATGATGCCCATAACTTGGAAACTGTTGAAATGCCCATCCTATGGATATGTATAGGTTTTGATGGACGTGAGAAGACAAAATCAGACATGCATCCAATACAGACACTGGGTCATGCCATTATAGTAGGGTCAGGGGACTTGCCCATTGGGGCATTATTTTGAAACTTTTGAGATCCCCATACTGTAATCATGTATACCTTTTAGGGTCACAGGAAATAAATTGACACGTTCATCCAACACATGCCCTGTGCTAAACTCTAGGGTAGATAACTTGCCCTTGGGTCATATCTTGAAAAGTATTAAGAGAGAAACAATCAAAATAATGAAGAGAAATACAGATATAGTATTTTTCAACACTGGCCCCTCTGCCAGGCCATTCCCTTATTGCCAGTGCTTGGAAGTGTGGTAATATACAATGGCGTGCCATTGACCTGACTTTAGTTTTCCATTCTGAATCAATTACCCTCAAAACATTTTTGAAGAAGAACAATAAAGAGTGAAAGTAAATAACTTGTACCTCAGATAGACCTTAAATCCGTTCCAATTTTGTGCAATAAGTTATTCCTCGTATATACTTCTATTAGCTGCTAATATTTTGAAATTAGTTTTTTTTCTGTATTAAACTCGAGCTCGTTAAAATCGAAACTTACAGATTTAGGTCTTACTGTTTAATCACAGTTTTTATAATTATTCTCAACATTTTTTGAAATCTCCATTATATTCCGTATGCCAGGTTAATATCCTATCGTTGTTTTTTCAAAATCTTTATGAAACTTTATCTGACCACACATTGAAGTCAGTTCAGAACGTTGTTCTTATTTAAAAACAAATACTCCCGATGTATAGCAGAGACGTCCATGTTAGCGTGTTATCATGGTTAATGTCAATGGATAATTAACATTACTATATTAACTGTCAAAGACAGAGACGTCTATGTGAGCATGTTATCAAATTTAATGTCAATGTATAATTAACAACTTATTATGTTAGCTGTCAAGAGCAGAGACGTCCATGTTAGGAGGTTATCACGGTTAATGTCATTGGACAATTAACATTACCATCTTAACTGTCAAAGACAGATACGTCCATGTGAGATGTTATCATATGTAATGTCAATGTATAATTAACAACTTACTATGTTAGCTGTCAAGAGCAGAGACGTCCATGTTAGCATGTTATCATGGTTAATGTCAATGGATAAATAACATAACTATCTTAACTGTCAAGACTGTGACGTTCTTGAAATCACAAAGTGTCATTTTGGCAAAATGTCATTTTGTACCTATGTACATTTCTTGTATTATGTATAAAATGTTTGGTTAGGATATTATTCTGTACATAAAAAACACGCGTTTTTATTTGTACAGAAAGTATTTTGTTGGACTTTAATTAGTATATTTACACTAAACAAACAAAACAAAGGGAGAACTAAATCAGAATCTGTACCCAAATAATTGTACATCATTATATTCAAATCTTGTTAGTCCTAACACGTTTGGCAGGCTGTTATCGGCCATCGTTCAGTATACACCTGTCAATTTTCATATATTTAATATAGAGCCGGTTTTGTGTCAGTTTCAAGCAACGTGTTCTTTGTTCTTATTGCACGTCCTTTTAAGTTGCGGCAGTGATGTTTACCAAACTCTAGACACCAAGAAAAATTAGAAAGTTGCTGAAATGGCCTGAAATATCTAATTATGTTATCTACATATGGTTACATATATGCAAGAAGACTATAATATTTGCAGGATGAGTGGCGTTTTTGTTTTCGTTTGGTCTTTTTGCGCATGTTTCTTTTTTCGGAATACTGCTTAAAAGCTTCGCGGGATGGATGCCAGGACGAATATATTGACGTATGTACGAACATGACCATATCAAGATGCTCCCTGTCCCCTCCCCCCAACTCAGTACAGGCGTAGAAAAAATTCCTTTACATCAATACCAAGAATGCCAGAATCTAACTCAAGTATCATCACCAAAATGAAAGCGGAAAAAATGCTCTGAAAATACACTGGAACTAGATTCATTATATATATATATATATATATATATATATATATATATATATATATATATATATATATATATATATATATATATATATACAACATTAACGACGCAAATGGACGTCGCTCTACATTTATTATTTATATTATTTGGTAAACAGAAGCATTGTATAAATATCGTATCAGTAATTTATTCTGAGCAGTATTTACTTGCACTACTGACAACGTATTTTAAACAAGGAATGTAGCGGTAATATGAAACGTTTTATTTACGACAATGCCAATAGCAATTTCAAATGAGACACTTACTTTCAGCCGTTAAGTCTTTAGCCGACAACATTAGCACTCAGTATCGTTATAGCACATTGTATCGCTATCAAAAACTTTAGCGCTCAGTATCGTTAACAAAAACTTGAGCTCTAAGTATTGCTAACATCAACTTTAGCGCTCAGTATCGTGAACAACAACTTTAGCGCTAAGTATCATTAACAAAAACTTTAGCGCTAAGTATCATTAACAACAACCTTAGCGCTCAGAATCGTTAACAAAAACTTTAGCGCTCAGTATCGTTAACAACTTTAGCGCTCAGTATAGCTAACAACAACTTTAGCGCTAAGTATCATTAACAACAACCTTAGCGCTCAGTATCGTTAA
This sequence comes from Margaritifera margaritifera, assembly GCA_029931535.1. Taxonomy (NCBI): domain Eukaryota; kingdom Metazoa; phylum Mollusca; class Bivalvia; order Unionida; family Margaritiferidae; genus Margaritifera; species Margaritifera margaritifera. Next base: position 701,980 of record JAQPZY010001437.1, on the reverse strand, counting down.
CAAAAACTTTAGCACTCAGTATCGTTAACAACAACTTTAGCACTCAGTATCGTTAACAACAACTTTAACACTCAGTATCGTTAACAACAACTTTAGCACTCAGTATCGTTAACAAAAACTTTAGCACTCAGTATCATTAACAACAACGTTAGCACTCAGTATCGTTAGCAACAACTTTAGCACTCAGTATCGTTAGCAACAACTTTAGCACTCAGTATCGTTAACAACAACTTTAGCACTCAGTATCGTTAACAACAACTTTAGCACTCAGTATCGTTAGCAACAACTTTAGCACTCAGTATCGTTAACAACAACGTTAGCACTCAGTATCGTTAACAACAACTTTAGCACTCAGTATCGTTAGCAACAACGTTAGCACTCAGTATCGTTAGCAACAAAGTTAGCACTCAGTATCGTTAGCAACAACTTTAGCACTCAGTATCGTTAACAACAACTTTAGCACTCAGTATCGTTAACAACAACGTTAGCACTCAGTATCGTTAACAACAACGTTAGCACTCAGTATCGTTAGCAACAACGTTAGCACTCAGTATCGTTAGCAAAAACTTTAGCACTCAGTATCGTTAACAACAACTTTAGCACTCAGTATCGTTAACAACAACGTTAGCACTCAGTATCGTTAACAACAACTTTAGCACTCAGTATCGTTAACAACAACTTTAGCACACAGTATCGTTAACAACAACTTTAGCACTCAGTATCGTTAACAACAACTTTAGCACTCAGTATCGTTAGCAACAACTTTAGCACTCAGTATCGTTAACAACAACTTTAGCACTCAGTATCGTTAACAACAACTTTAGCACTCAGTATCATTAACAACAACGTTAGCACTCAGTATCGTTAACAACAACTTTAGCACTCAGTATCGTTAACAACAACTTTAGCACTCAGTATCGTTAACAACAACTTTAGCACTCAGTATCGTTAACAACAACTTTAGCACTCAGTATCGTTAACAACAACGTTAGCACTCAGTATCGTTAACAACAACTTTAACACTCAGTATCATTAACAACAACTTTAGCACTCAGTATCGTTAACAACAACTTTAGCACTCAGTATCGTTAACAACAACGTTAGCACTCAGTATCGTTAACAACAACTTTAACACTCAGTATCATTAACAACAACTTTAGCACTCAGTATCGTTAGCAACAACCTTAGCGCTCAGTATCGTTAGCAACAACTTTAGCACTCAGTATCATTAACAACAACTTTAGCACTCAGTATCGTTAACAACAACTTTAGCACTCAGTATCATTAACAACAACTTTAGCACTCAGTATCGTTAACAACAACTTTAACACTCAGTATCATTAACAACAACTTTAGCACTCAGTATCGTTAACAACAACTTTAGCACTCAGTATCGTTAACAACAACTTTAGCACTCAGTATCGTTAGCAACAACTTTAGCACTCAGTATCGTTAACAACAACGTTAGCACTCAGTATCGTTAGCAACAACTTTAGCACTCAGTATCGTTAGCAACATTTTTAACACTCAGTATCGTTAACAACAACGTTAGCACTCAGTATCGTTAACAACAACTTTAGCACTCAGTATCGTTAACAACAACTTTAGCACTCAGTATCATTAACAACAACGTTAGCACTCAGTATCGTTAACAACAACTTTAGCACTCAGTATAGCTAACAACAACGTTAGCACTCAGTATCGTTAGCAACAACTTTAGCACTCAGTATCGTTAACAACAACGTCAGCACTCAGTATCGTTAGCAACAACGTTAGCACTCAGTATCGTTAACAACAACTTTAGCACTCAGTATCGTTAACAACAACGTTAGTACTCAGAATCGTTAACAACAACGTCAGCACTCAGTATCGTTAACAACAACGTTAGCACTCAGTATCGTTAACAACAACGTTAGCACTCAGTATCGTTAGCAACAACTTTAGCACTCAGTATCGTTAACAACAACGTTAGCACTCAGTATCGTTAACAACAACTTTAGCACTCAGTATCGTTAACAAAAACTTTAACACTCAGTATCATTAACAACAACTTTTTCACTCAGTATCGTTAACAACAACTTTAACACTCAGTATCGTTAACAAAAACTGTAACACTCAGTATCATTAACAAAAACTTTAACACTCAGTATCGTTAACAAAAACTTTAACACTCAGTATCATTAACAACAACTTTAACACTCAGTATCGTTAACAAAAACTTTAACACTCAGTATCGTTAACAAAAACTTTAACACTCAGTATCATTAACAACAACTTTTTCACTCAGTATCGTTAACAACAACTTTAACACTCAGTATCGTTAACAAAAACTTTAACACTCAGTATCATTAACAAAAACTTTAACACTCAGTATCGTTAACAAAAACTTTAACACTCAGTATCATTAACAACAACTTTAACACTCAGTATCGTTAACAAAAACTTTAACACTCAGTATCGTTAACAAAAACTTTAACACTCAGTATCATTAACAACAACTTTAACACTCAGTATCGTTAACAAAAACTTTAACACTCAGTATCATTAACAACAACATTAGCACTCAGTATCGTTAACAACAACTTTAACACTCAGTATCATTAACAACAACTTTAGCACTCAGTATCGTTAGCAACAACTTTAGCACTCAGTATCATTAACAACAACTTTAGCACTCAGTATCGTTAACAACAACTTTAGCACTCAGTATCGTTAACAACAACGTTAGCACTCAGTATCATTAACAACAACGTTAGCACTCAGTATCGTTAACAACAACGTTAGCACTCAGTATCGTTAACAACAACTTTAACACTCAGTATCGTTAACAACAACTTTAGCACTCAGTATCGTTAACAAAAACTTTAACACTCAGTATCGTTAACAAAAACTTTAGCACTCAGTATCGTTAACAACAACTTTAACACTCAGTATCATTAACAACAACTTTAGCACTCAGTATCGTTAGCAACAACTTTAGCACTCAGTATCATTAACAACAACTTTAGCACTCAGTATCGTTAACAACAACTTTAGCACTCAGTATCATTAACATCAACGTTAGCACTCAGTATCGTTAACAACAACTTTAGCACTCAGTATCATTAACAACAACGTTAGCACTCAGTATCGTTAACAACAACTTTAGCACTCAGTATCATTAACAACAACGTTGGCACTCAGTATCGTTAACAACAACTTTAGCACTCAGTATCATTAACAACAACGTTAGCACTCAGTATCGTTAGCAACAACTTTAGCACTCAGTATCATTAACAACAACGTTAGCACTCAGTATCGTTAACAACAACTTTAGCACTCAGTATCGTTAACAACAACTTTAACACTCAGTATCATTAACAACAACTTTAGCACTCAGTATCGTTAACAACAACGTTAGCACTCAGTATCGTTAGCAACAACTTTAGCACTCAGTATCGTTAACAACAGCTTTAGCACTCAGTATCGTTAACAACAACTTTAGCACTCAGTATCATTAACAACAACGTTAGCACTCAGTATCGTTAACAAAAACTTTAACACTCAGTATCATTAACAACAACTTTTTCACTCAGTATCGTTAACAACAACTTTAACACTCAGTATCGTTAACAAAAACTTTAACACTCCTCAGTATCATTAACAAAAACTTTAACACTCAGTATCGTTAACAAAAACTTTAACACTCAGTATCATTAACAACAACTTTAACACTCAGTATCGTTAACAAAAACTTTAACACTCAGTATCGTTAACAAAAACTTTAACACTCAGTATCATTAACAACAACTTTAGCACTCAGTATCGTTAACAAAAACTTTAACACTCAGTATCATTAACAACAACTTTAGCACTCAGTATCGTTAACAACAACTTTAGCACTCAGTATCGTTAGCAACAACTTTAGCACTCAGTATCGTTAACAACAACTTTAGCACTCAGTATCGTTAGCAACAACTTTAGCACTCAGTATCGTTAGCAACAACTTTAGCACTCAGTATCGTTAACAACAACGTTAGCACTCAGTATCGTTAGCAACAACTTTAGCACTCAGTATCGTTAACAACAACTTTAGCACTCAGTATCGTTAGCAACAACTTTAGCACTCAGTATCGTTAGCAACAACTTTAGCACTCAGTATCGTTAACAACAACTTTAGCACTCAGTATCGTTAGCAACAACGTTAGCACTCAGTATCGTTAGCAACAACGTTAGCACTCAGTATCGTTAACAACAACTTTAGCACTCAGGATCGTTAACAACAACGTTAGCACTCAGTATCGTTAGCAACAACTTTAGCACTCAGTATCGTTAGCAACAACTTTAGCACTCAGTATCGTTAACAACAACGTTAGCACTCAGTATCGTTAGCAACAACGTTAGCACTCAGTATCGTTAGCAACAACGTTAGCACTCAGTATCTTTAGCAACAACTTTAGCACTCAGTATCGTTAACAACAACTTTAGCACTCATTTTGTTAAATTTTCAAATTTGCTATCCAAAATTCAACGTACGAATACTAGATCATTTATGGGAATAAGACCAAAATATATATGGTTTAAGTTCAAATCATAAGAACTTTTTTTTAACAAAAATATGAAAAGCCGAATAGATACTGTTGACATACTATTCAGACATCTGTATACTGGCCACTTCTACAAGACGAACATTTTTTTCCAGGAACGGGGTGCTAACAATGGCTGATTTCGGAAACTTTGACTGCATTTATACTACATTGTAGGTGAATGTATAGACCAGCCGGGAGTCATACAGAATGGCATGACGTGTTCACAGCTGCTTCCCCTGAACTGTTATGATGTCACTGTCCTGAGCAAGTGTTGTCAGAAATGTACAGCGGTTTACACAGGTGTAACAGGTATGAAATCAATGGTAAACAGAACAGATCGTTGATTATTCCTGGGTAAAAATGACCCCCTCCCTTATAATAATCACTATTGTACAGATTATAATGAAGATACATTTCGTTTAAATGAAATTATCAAGCATGTAATAAAACCATGTATGTAATAAAACTATGCACGTAATAAAATCATGCATGTAATAAAACCATGTATGTAATAAAACCATGTATCTAACTATGTATGCAATATAAAAAGATAATAAAAGACAACATTCACTGTAGTGAAAACAGGTCTAAAAAGATGCACCTTTATATATCGCTAAATTTAGAAGTAGAGAAAAGACTATCAGTCACAACGTAAAGATTCACTCATTTCCAGGCTAAATTTCCATACATTAGGTCGCTGAATCTAGTACAACAATATATTTATTGATTTCTGAAAAGACTAAGGCTTCCGTCCACCATGACGTTTCAAAATGGAAATGCTATGCAAATCCCATCAAAGACCAAGTTTGAAATTGATATCAATGTCATGTTTGTTAAAGCACTGGAATATGCATTTTGATGAAGGGGGTGAGGTGATTCTATTAAGTGAAAATCTATAGCCAAACTTCTATCTTATAAATGTATACCACAATGTGGGGAAAAGAAGAAAAACACAGTTATGGCAGTGTTAGTAATGACACTCAACACGCAGTAAGGAAAGATAGGGAAGGTTTGCAACACACACACACACATATATATATATATATATATATATATATATATATATATATATATATATATATAATTTGCTTTATGATCTACAACACAAATATAGATAGATAGTTAGATGACCAGGTTGGGGGGTAGTGAGGTAGGCAAGTAGGAATAATGCAAGTAGGAATCATTCTTGAACCCATATCCATATATATATATATATATATAACCAACAGGTTGTGCGTATGGAGACAAGGTCCCCAACTGTATTGCTGTTCTGTGCACGTTTTATACTGACCAAAGTGAATGCTGTAACACTTGTAAGCCCGCTGCTACTACGGCCTCGACACCCTCGCCATCAACGACAACAACAACAATGACAGCAACACCACAGTCAACGATAGCAACAACAACAACGACAACACAACAGACAACTATAGCAACAACAACAACACAGAAACCAACGATATTGACAACAACAGCGACAACCAAAATGACAACTACATCAGCCATGTCAACAACATCATCGTTACAAGGTAAGTATTTGGCAATCAAATGACGTTGCAAAAATCATTGGTAGTGCCATTACAGCATAATTTTTCATGTATACAGTTCTGGTTATCATATTTGTTGCCTTTTGCTATCCAATTTACGATCCATTATGAGTGACGTCATTGATGTCAATTTTTTTATCACTATAAGAAAACTGTTTCTATGTCATTAAAGAAAAAAAAAAGAATTTGATCAAAGACCACCTTTCGTCGTATTTCCAAAAAAGAATTTAATCGATTATAATTAAGAGAGATTCCATCATGATTAATAAATAAATAAATAAATAAATAAATAAATAAATAAATAAATAAATAAATAAATAAATAAATAAATAAATAAATAAATAAAAAATAAATAGATTTTAAAAAATAGTGAATGGCAAAGTGTGCAGAGGTTTCTATTGTATTTGAGACGCGCTGGATCATTGTTATTCGTTCACTGCACAAAGATTCAATGGAAGCAACACGAGTACAGGAAAAATCGACAAACAGAAAAGAGAAATTGTTGTAAAAGAAACAACAGAGGAAAATAAAGGATAAAATCTGAAGTGTGTTATATGTTATTATAATTAAACTTCTCAAGATTATATGCTACTTCTGGAAGCTGGAAAGACTTACTGGATTTTACAGTGTAATAAAGTGAGTAGCGTTTTATTTACAGTGTAATAAGGTGAGTAGAGCTTCATTTACAATGTAATAAGGTGAGTAGAGCTTTACTTACAATGTAATAAGGTGAGTAGAGCTATACTTACAGTGTAATAAGGTAAGTAGAGCTTTATTTACAGTGTAATAAGGTGAGTAGAGCATTATTTACAGTGCAATAAGGTGAGTAGAGCTTCATTTACGGTGTAAAAAGGTGAAGTAGAGCTTTATTTACAGTGTAATAAGGTGAGTAGAGCTTCGTTTTCTTTAAAATATTCAATAATAAACAGATGGGTCACAATGCAAATCTTGTTTTCTCAGCAAGTATCTAGTATAAATTGACACTTTTTAACAAAAAGGACGGTAATCAACAGAGCTAAATAACTAAAAAGATGGCAATCAATAGAGTTAACTAACAAAAAGGATTGTAATCAGCAGAGTTAACTAATACAAGGAATGTTAATCAACAGATTGAACTAAATACATTATGAACATATGTGATCTTTATCTTTTGCTTTTTACGCAGAATGATCTCACTTTATACCGTAGAAATTGTAAAAGAAAATATTTTCAAATCGATTCATAAAGTTACCGAATAGAATTCAAAGCATCTATTGTTACATTCAAACACATATAAACATGCAAAACAAACAAATTATTAAACATACATACATACATACATACATACATACATACATACATACATACATACATACATACATACATACATACATACATACATACATACATACATACTATTCTTCATAGGTGGCGGTGTAATTTCCGGACATCATTCGTATATGATATCATTGGTAATAATTAACTGCTTCATTTAAAATGCTTTGACAGGAGAAATGCCATTCCGATTCTACGCATTGACAGAAATGAAATAACAGCACAATATCTCACCTCGACGCATTCTGTTTAACTTGTTACAACCTTAAACGCACAACAGATTGCTCTTTAGCTGCATCTCCTGCTATCGCGAGCGCTTATAAAACATGCTGCTATAATTGCTGTGTAGATCAAAATGATTTTGCTTGAGATCAAATAATAATGGCTAGTATCATTAATAATACATGATATTTTAATCTGCAAGTCGCAAGTCCCTGGTAAATAACAATATAACAATAGCACATGCTATTTTAGTCCATAAGTCGGAATTCTCTGGTAAATAACAATTTACAACTGGGTAGAGGACCGATGTAATAGAATCCCTTAGCTGTATTAAGGTACATGTACAGCAGGATTCAACTGTAATATAAAGGTACTGGTGGGATATGCTAGTAATAAATGTTACCCGTAAATATAATTATTCAAGAATATTTAATTGCAAAAAAAAAAAAAAAAAAATTATCCCTCTAAGACCGATTTTCCTTTGATTTCCTCCTAATAAGTTGTTATTTTGAACAAATAATGCCGAACCAAAGTGTTATTTTTGATCGGGAGGAGGGGGGTGACAGAGGTGGGTTAGATTGTATTGTCATAGCTTTACCTTCCGGATTGATAACAGTGGCTTGTAATTTGTAATACATACATACAAATAAAACTACAGAGATCGCTTTGTAGCCGCACCGACTTATATCAAGGGTGCTTAATATATAATCAACAAGATTACTCAAGAAATTGAACATCTTAGATATTACAAATGTTATGTCCATAGTTCTATGCAAGATGCTTGTTAATAATTTGGTGATGGAACCTCTCTATATCACTGATTTAACATGACAAATCCAAATACAAGGCACGTACTCATGCATAACTCTACGATAGGCTTTTATCATACGAGCTTTCCCATTTATTCTGATACGTTGCCTCTACTGACGTTACAAATCTAAACGACCACATGTTTTATTTGATTCAAAAAGAGTTTGATTTAGTATGCCTAAAAATCATTACAGCGAGCTATATGTGCACTAATTAAAAACTAAAACTACTTTGTCTTACTTTTATTTTCAGTAAATTACATGTGCTAACATGTATTAGTCACTTAGATTAGAGCAATTATATTACAGAAAAATAATATATCCCATGTCTAATTCTTTACGTTTTTATCTAAATCTTTCATATCGATATTTTTCATATGACATCATGGGCTTTCATAAGTACCTCTCTTAAATTCACTGTCGACCATTTTGGATCAACTTTCCTTGGCGAACATATTAGACACGGAATTTGTAACGAAAACTTGTATTATTTCAACAAATCATAGTGTTCTTAAAATACTCGGTGTAACTGCATAACCAATAATGTATGCATGGTAAATAACATATAATGAATTACTGTTCCTGCTAGTAGGAATGCTATGGATGGTTAATGCAAAAGATGGAGGACACATTTTTCAAGGGTAGTCAAATCTGTCATTTTGTAACAACTATATATTCATATTGGAACGATTATACATTTTTAACAGTATTGGTTAAAATCCCATCATGTAACGCAAAAAAAAAAACAAAAAAAAAAACAAAAAACAAACAAACTGGAAGTTATTAGTTCAATATGCCAGAAAGTAAGTTGTTATTTATTCATGTGGCTTTCTTGTGTGCTTTGACAATATTTGTCAACAATCGTTAAAATATAGGTCTATTATTTATTTCTTGATAATCATTATTATTTTATCAAACTGTGTGTACTTATACAAAATTAACTTTATATTTTACAGGATTCTTGATGTCATGAAGCTTGAAAATCAATTGCACACTAAGAATGAAGATTCGTAACTTCACTACAGACATGCGTGAAATTTGTAATCATTTTTCAAGCTTTATGACTCAAGAATCCTGCAAAATATGAAGTTCAATTCTTAAAATGTGTCAATATGTTCCTGGCAAGAACGATGTCAGTATGCACATAGAACAGGACTGAACATGTATATTATAGAATGTAATAAAACTTATATCTTCGCATTTTGTTTTCTAAACATGTCAGTAAGGATGACAAAAACTCATAAATTGTATATACATGTATATATGCATCCATCCATCCATCGATCCATACATTCATACCGTAAGAAACCATTGGCCTAACAGCAGTTAGTTCGTAAGTTCGTAAGTTCACATCAAGACAGAAAGCCGGGGCAGCTATTTAGGTGGAGTGTCAGACTCGTACTCCAAGGTATGCTGTCTCAGTGTGTCCTTGGGAAAGGCATCTAGCTCCCATTTCCTGAGCATGATATAGCCAATAATGTTCAAAAGTGGCGATAAAACCTACAAAAACCAATCCTGTCAAGAGCGAGCGGTGTAAAGAAAAACTTATTGAGTGACTCTGGCTTGACGTCGTTGTTCCCCCTGTATTCTCAAGGACAAGTGCTGTCAGTTTCTTCCTTGCCGCAAGCCACGGGCGACAATCAACTACGGTCCTTTTTCAGCCGTGGTTGCCTGCAACAAGATTTCCTCTTTTTTCATGAAGACGCATAAACAAAAATGCGTCATCAGCAACACAATGTAACACTCTCCTAATGAGACATGAAAGTATCCGTTTTATCGATCGGTAAGTGACTATGTTTGGAAGAGAAACTTTCACTGGATCATGCAAGCAGAATAAAAGATCGTGTTGGGTCAACATTGCAAGAAGATGTGATTACTTAAGTAGGTTTCTGCATATTCATGATCGTATCGCAGGCAGCCATGGCTGATAAGAGAACGCAACCGATTTTTGCCCGGTGCTTTCTAAGATGAAGATTCTTAAACTCGCAAGTACCACAAATAATTTTACTCTAACTAAACTAAGGACCACAAATTCATTAATACAGTTTTACACTTGTAGGCTTCTTCTTGCTTCACATTCGTTTTCAGTAGGCAATTCTAAGCCTTAAATCGGTATTTGATATTGCTTACCACAAACAGAATCCAAACGCATACTACACATAATTATTCCTATCTGTAATTACTACGCAATTATAGGTTAGAATATACCAATAAATCCATATTTTATATTAAGCCAAGTTAAGAAATTGATCCATGCTACCATAAGTCCTGTCAGTACGGTTCAGTATGACAATTGTAAGTGCTAATTACTCTGTTCGCGAAATATCTTCCCAACACGGATGCACCATAATCAAACAAATGGTTCACTAAAATATGTCGAATATATAAAGCGAGATGTAAATACAAATAGTACATACCCTAGGTTTGTTACAATACAATACATAGATACACACATACATACATACATAAGCACAGAATACATACATACATATATGTATACATACATACATGCATCCATGCATGCATGCATCCATCCATCCATACATTCATACATACATTCATACATACATATGACAATTCATCCTAATTCTTTATTTTCAGTACCTGCTGCTCCATCAGTTGATATTGTTTCCCAGACAACAAGGGATATAACTCTAAACGTGACCTTACAGGTAACAAACAATAAGTAACGCATGTGTCTTTTCAGAAAAAAGGATCAATTTCCTAAAAATCAAACTTATTCTAAAAAAGTACTGAAAAAGATACTAGATTGGTGTAAAGTTTAAAAAAGTAAATCCGGACGAATAAAATTGACGAGCAATTTAGACAAGCGGTCGACATAGTTCACATTATATCAATATATTGATATAGGATTCTAATGAAAAAAAAAAACATTTCAAGCGGAAAGTATTCACATATTTACCTCACCCATGGCTTATATGTATCAATAAACGCGTATCCCATTGATGTACTGATAATTGGTACAGATTATATATGTGTCTGGCCTGAGAAAGTCGGTACAAAAAAGGCGACAGAGCAAATAGGTCCGTATTTCTTCATTGCTTTGAATAAACTTAATTTCCGCAGAGAGGTTTTAAATTTTAATCTGAAACTCCGAATAAACAGTGGTACATCAGTAGAGAAGTTAACAAAAGTATATATATATATATATATATATATATATATATATATATATATATATATATATATATATATAAGTATACATATATACTATATATATAATATATATATATATATATATATATAATTCTGCTATATTTACATCCCCTGGCTTCAATGTGTCACTACATGCGTATACCATTGATGTAATGATGACTGATGCTAACCAATTTGACATATTCTGAAGAAGAACATATATATATATATATATATATATATATATATATATATATATATATATATATATATATATATATATATACACATATCCAGTTCTGTAACTCTAGTAAAATTTAAAAAGAATCCGACTTTAGGGTGCTTAACAGACCCACTTTCTTAAACACGCGGGTTTCGGATTTCTGAAACACTTCAAAACTTCAACACAGGGCGTTAGGATTTGCGAAGTATTTGTAGAATGTCTTAAACACATGGAGACCGGATTTCTGAAAAGTTTGTATACCATCGTCCTATTGAAATTTTTTGTATGAACATTAAACAAAATAAATAAATTTGCTTATTAACATAAATAATGACACAGAGATGTATTGTTTTGACATTCAACATTTTTAAGACAGGTGATAGAAATATTTCACGAGATACTGTATATTTGTTTACAATGTTTGGATGTAAAGTGTGGTCAAAGCTAGTTGTGTTACAAAATAACAAAAAAGATAATACAATATGTTGATTTGTCGATTTCAAGTATCAATACAGATATCCTGCAATGCTTCAAACAAGATAAAGAGTAAAGATTTACAGATCAAATTTAATAAAGATAATATAGAAATAAGCATTACCAGTCCTGATAGCAAGATTGTTAAAACAGTACAGTATGAAGATGGACTAAATTACACGTTTGATATGATTAAATTTACAAGTGTTAAAGATGGAAAGCCGAAAGAGATACAGTTTGATGAAGGAAAAAAAATTTTCAACAAAAGTTAAGGCTTTTTGGGCAAAAAAAGACTTTGAGTACTTTTAGACTCAGACAGAAACAATCTATTGCTGAAAGGTTTGACATAATTCTGAAGACAAGAATTTGAAACCATTTCACTCAAAATGAAACGAGAAAAAGCGTTGACGTTTTGCAAAAAAGAATTTATGGTTACAATAGCACCAATCACACGTCAATGAAGAAAACGGATCAAAAGTATGGATCAGTCTATTATTTAACAACTGATACATTTGGATCTCCTAAGTTAATAATTGGTGAAACAGACAGAATTTCACAAATATAATACAATATTTGCAAAAGTCTTAATTTTGCTGAGGTACTATTTAAAACCAGTCAAGCAATATTAGGTGATCAGGTTGTTTACAAACTGAAATACTTAAGTGGAGAGGTTATTGACGGTATATCTCTTTATCTATGCAACAAAAAAGATGATATATGTAAAGGTGAAAAGATTTTGTAGACCAATAGAATCAGAGGTAAAAAGTGTGTACTTGTCAAATGGACAGGATATGCTGAATCGTTTAACAGTTAGGAACCAGCAGAAAACATTAATGCATTAAAATAAGTAATGTGTTAAAGGAAAATTTCTCTACTGGAGACGATGGGAAAATATATAGATATAAGGAGAATGCAAACTTTTTGGGGTGTTTTTTCCGAGAATGTAAGAAATGTAAAAATAATAAAACAACAGCGCGTTAAAATGAAGGAATCAGAACAGGCAAGTCATGTGAATTTGTTTTGATCAAAAATTCAGAAGGCAAAAGTGACAAAAACATCCCAGTTAAGAAACAAAATGGTACACATAAAACGTGCTAACTATGTACATAACATCAAAGGAATGTAAAAAATGAAAAGAGATAACGTAAAATATATAAAGTTTATTCCAGCTATATCTCTGAAACGCTTAAAGCAAATACGATGTAAACGACTACAAGCTGGTATATGAGATTTTGAATAAGCAAATACAATGTAAACGACTACAAGCTGTTATATGAGATTTTGAAATCAACAAACACAATGTAAACGACTACAAGCTGTTATATGAGATTTTGAATAAACAAACACAATGTAAACGACTACAAGCTGGTATATGAGATTTTGAATAAGCAAACACAATGTAAACGACTACAAGCTGGTATATGAGATTTTGAATAAACAAACACAATGTAAACGACTACAAGCTGGTATATGAGATTTTGAATAAGCAAACACAATGTAAACGACTACAAGCTGGTATATGAGATTTTGAATAAAACAAATACAATGTAAACGACTACAAGCTGGTATATGAGATTTTGAATAAGCAAACACAATGTAAACGATTACAAGCTGGTATATGAGATTTTGAATAAACAAAAGGAAATGAAGATCATACATATTTTCATGCAATCATGAGAACATTATTTCAGATTTCATTCAAAGATGTTGCAGCGATTCGCACCAATACTCAATAAATTTTACATTTTTCATGGACGGCATTGTTTTCGTGATCAAGTTTTTAAAACATTCAATCTCAAAGAATTACCAAAAATAAAAATTAAAATAAAATAACCAGATTCAGTTGACCAAGGAAGAATATGGACATCATTTTGATGAAGCAAAACTAGTAAAATTTTCATTGTGTGTTTATATTAAGATTTAGATAATTCAGTTTTCATTTTATGGTAATTGAAATTAAACTACTGAAATAAATATACAATCATATACAGAGGAGGCGTGCTTGAAAACAATGATAGTTCTCAAATATTGCAAATGCAAACAGGAAAAAACTGATAGAGGAAATGGAAAAACTAAATACAACATACAAGAGATGTAAAGATAGTGTAAAAGAAACGAAATTAATCTGGTATTACAATAGAGGAAGTGAAAAGACAAGAGAGAAAACTCAAAATAGATTTACACGTAAATCTGGAAAAAAACAGCAAATGTATATACAAACAAGGTCAATTCCATATACAAAGTATAGGTGAACATTGTTCAACACACTAATGTTTTAGTCAGCAAAGTTTAAACTTTCTCGTATATAAATGGATTCCAGATTGACAAAAGCTGACATGTACAACCCTACCCTTGTCCTGCATCTTAGTTTAATGCATTAAACTGATTAACTCTCCTTAATGAAGTCAACATATCAAATGAATTTAACGATAAAAAAATGTATATGTTGAAACTCAATTTTGCACGTATGAACCATTAAACACTTTTGATAACTACATATTAAAGTTTGAAGTGATAACTATTAATAGATACAGATTACAGTGTGACATGAAATTTTGTCAGAATCAACTAAACAGTCATGGCAACATTTGGTAGCGGGGTTCCCTTAATGCATTTCTTTGACAAAAACATACAAGAACTAGTTAAATCAATATTCGAATTTTATATATATTTCCAGATCCGTAAACTGTTGTATGAATGTATAATACCTTTGCCCGATGACACTGCATTCAAATCAAATACAAAGTTTATAATTCCACCACATCTTGACTGGACATCAATGGAAAAACAAACAAACAAAAGAATACTAGATAGAATCAGGGTAGAAAAATAAACCTGTACACCAAGGTTTTGGAAAGCTGTTGTGTTGGCTGCTTACAAACGTAAATATAAGTATGGATCAGATACTGTCGAATTCTGGAGAAGATTGTCATATGATAGAAAAAGAAGAACCAACAAGCTGAATATACCTTTTTGTTCAAGATGGTATTGGTCTAACAGATGAAGGTATTTCAAGATTACACCAGATCATTAAATCATGTGATTTGAATTTTAGGTGTACATGTGCAAAATAGAAGAGTAGTTGGCGGTGGAGTAGAGATAGATGTAGTAGTAGGAAAAACAATATTTCTTACCAAAATTGCTATAGTTAGAGCAATTGTTGCTATAGTCATTAATATTGCTGTAGCTATATCATAAATTGTCACACAGTTAACAGTTGTTTCAACCTTTAATCTCCTAATGGTAATTTCTCCCTCACATTTAAATTGAATTTTTCTAAAACATTTTCTTTACAAACTTTCTCCAACTCTGTTAGATATTCATATACTTGCGATCTTTTAACCTGAGTACTTTCCAACTGTTCTTGTAAAAAAGCCTTTATGTTTGGGTCTTTCTCTCTTCTGATGTCCATTTTTAACTCTTGTATCTTATTTCCATACATTTCAACATCAGATTTCGTTGATTCAATTTTGTATTTGATAACTTCTGTAGAATTTATATAGCTGAGTGGTGTAAAACGCCCACCGTTACAGACCACTCACACATCTCACCTCTGTCCGCGTAAGTTCGAATCTCGACTCGACCAACGTTGGTTTGTGAGAAATCTTGCCAGCAGCTTTCCGTGGGTCGGTGTGAAATCTTGCCAGTAGCTTTCAGTGGGTCGGTGTGAAATCTTGCTAGACGCTTTCCGTGGGTCGGTGTGAAATCTTGCCAGTAGCTTTCCGTGGGTCGGTGTGAAATCTTGCCAGTAGCTTTCAGTGGGTCGGTGTGAAATCTTGCCAGTAGCTTTCCGTGGGTCGGTGTGAAATCTTGCTAGTAGCTTTCCGTGGGTCGGTGTGAAATCTTGCCAGTAGTTTCCCATGGGTCGGTGTGAAATCTTGCCAGTAGCTTCCGGTGGGTTTGTGGTAAACATCCATTATAGTATCTTGTTCATTAAAGGACAATTTATCTTCCGTTTCTTCTGTTACTTGTAATCTATGCAGGGTTAACCAATGATTGCAAACCAACAATTTGGAATAGATATTTGACTGCTATATTAGATTTTGCCAAATTCTAATCTTTTTATCAAAAGATCCATCTTTTATTTTTTGTCAGATAAAAATTCTCGTGCATTGCTTGTCAACGATATTCTAGCCCCGTTTTCATCTACGTTGTAGGAATTTAATGGGTTGTCTTCAATTTTAAATAATTTATTATAAACCGATATTGTTTTTTCTCTATTTTTAAAGCACTCGCTATGCTTTTTGTACCTACTGATGAATTTTGGGTAAGGACGTTTTTTTCTTAGTAGTTACAAAACCACTAGGAAGATTTGCAGCATCATCAACTTCTGTTCGAAAATTGTTCAACTACCTTTTCGTCATCATCTTCAGGATGTTCAAATTCTTTAATGTTCAAATAACTCTAAGCCATTTTTTGTATTTATGTAAAGACGAAAATAGATAAGTTTCAACTAGAAAAAAAATTGGCATTCACTTCATGTGACACTTTGGACTTTATATGGAAGAAAGAAGTAACCACAATATTTCAGAAACTGAATACTGCAAAAAAAAAAATAAAAAATAAAAAAAATAAAAAAAAAAGGAATTAAACAGAGTTGTTGCAAATGGAAAACATATAGATCCATCGGTAAAATCTTGATTGAAAATGAGGTGCAAAAATGGAACAGGATCACATCGGGGGGACGCATAAAATCTTTATAAACCCTAGAGAGCTTAATTTTAAAATCATTGTCAGATGTAGTAATTTACACTGTAACATGAATAAAAAGCAACATTATTACAATCAATAGCCCAGGCAGTTTACAAATTGAACAAAGAGATAACTTCATAAAACTGAACGGAATTAGATACTTCAGCATTTTACTAGTTTTTGCGTCTAATCTGCACTGTGTGCTAAATTGATAACTTTCAAATATTTAGATTTAAAAAGTCCAACTGAAAATAAGAAATCTGACAATTTTGAAAATATACATAATAAATAAAATGTGTTCCAGTTGCATTGTTGCTGATGCATTTTAAGCATGATTGTTACAAAATTTATCACTCCAGGAATCTAATGTATTATGCGGTAAAGTATAACAATTAAGCTAGAATAGACAATACTGCTCAAAATTTCCTGAATGACGACGTTAACCATCTTGAATGATTCAACTTTTTTCTCATTATCTTCTATATCTTGCCTGGAAGGAATTTTATCGTTTTTAGACCTGTTTTCACTTGCAATAATGCATTATGTGTTTCAGCGGTGAAAATATTTATTTCTTATTCAAAATCCGACAATCAAACAAAGAACACGTTATGACATGATCAGTGTGAGGGTCGTCATCACTAACATCGTTTTTTGTTGAAGTTTAGCCATCTTCGACAAAACTCAATAGATGATATATCTAGTATATTCAATGTCGTGCATGATTTGATATTTTGTTTCAGTGCTTGTAAAGTCTACTTCTTGTCATGTTAGTTAATCTAAAGTTTTCATTATTGTGAAATTTTGTCTAAATTACTCTTTATGGTGATCTCTATTTTCATTCTTCCTTTTGTGAAAGTAACCTTTATTTTAATTATTCCATATTTGTTGTATATTTTGTTTACATATTTTGCAGTCTTGATTGTGTTTGTTTTTTTAGCACAATAAATGTCGATCGAAACAGAAACATTATCAACACAGTCTAAAATGCAACAGTAAGTTATGTTCTTACTATTGCATACAATATGTTTTTAAAGCAACTGTTTAATATGTCAATAGGTTTACCATCAACAATTGACATTGAAAAGTCTTTAAAACTCAGCATTCCAGTTTCACTTAGTCAGCTTGACAAATAACTACCTGAAAGCAACGGATTTTTACCTGACAAAATTTTTATCACACACAACTTACATTCATAATTACATTCGCTAAGCACGCAATAAAATGTCAAGCGAAACAATAATCATTGCTAGCACAATACACAATGCATCATTAAGCTCCTCTCTTACTGTTCCATAAATCATCCTTTTGAATAAACTATTGAGATTTACAATTAGTCCACCATCAACATTGGATATTAGAAACATTTCAAGCTAATTATTTCAGTGTCTTTTAGCCAGTTCCTAATCAACCACCTCAAAGTAAATGGGGTTTAACCTGACACCATTGTCACTCAATAAATAGAGTAGCCTAGAAAATAAATGAAAATCCATCTGAGACAACAGTAGAAGAACGCCTGCACAAAGGTAAGGAAACTAGAACTTATTTGATCAAGGAGATCAAAGACTAAAAACGCATTAGGAAGAAATACAAAGTTATACCCAAAGCTTTGAATTTGGTTGAGGCAGGTATGGAAACAGTTTCTGCTGGAGTAGATGTTTCAGCAGCTGGATTGTGATTATCAGGAACTACTGGTATAATTATCACACTGACCTTTACGAGATTTAGCACAGAGTTATATTCCCTTTTTTTGAAAGCATTGACTGATAAGATGATTTCAGAAAAGGTTTTAAAACATGATAAAAAAACATATGTCATCGCCAAATTGAACAGCATCAATGACATGATACGCAAAGGTGTCGGCTACACCAAGAATTACACAAAGAGTTTATTTTCATCAGAACAGGTCTGTCATTTACAAAGAGATTAGAAAACGAAATCGGGAAAAATGAATACAGAAAAAAGATTTTTTTTTTCTTTTTACAGTTTTGACAAATGTGTAAAATGGCAGAAAGGCGCCCACGCTGCTAGACCTTAATATTTTAACTTCTCTTTTTACCTTAGTCACCTGTGTAAACGTCTACCAAGGCGGTTCATCGTGCATGCGTAACCTTTTCAACTCCCTGTGACCCTATAGACCATTGGAAATTAAATCGTACCCCCTAACTGTTGGCAGCATCTCACACGAATCGAAGACCGACAAGTGGCCAACACACCAGACTGCCAGACATTTAAACTGCTATTACATTTACATCATCGATTTTTATATGTCATTCCTGTACATCAGAATTATCGTTATGGTGTGTGAAAATATGCATACTGTTGTATTGATACTATAAATAGATGTAATTAAAGGAAGTAACTCATAATTGATAAAATAATGGAATTGTCTTCCTTTCAACAATTGTATTTTTAAGTAATCTGAACCCCGTGTGTTTCAGAAATTTGACAAATGTTTCAGAAATCAGAATCCCTTGTGTTTAGCTGTAATACAAACTCCCCCGTTAATTTAAATAAGACTTTTTGAAAAGAAGCTTTGAATTTTTAACTAACAAAGGAATTCTAAAAATGATCAATTATCTGTCCAAAAACGAGACCAATGTGTTCAAGTCATAACAATATCAGCCATTTGAAACACATGATAGTTTTATTGGTTACCTCTTTGATATATCATCGTACACCAGAATAAATATATTCATGGTCGTTCTATCAATATTTCTCCATTTCTGGAAAATTAATTAATGCAGTATTTTTCAAAACATTATTTAATATTTAGGCTTATTTTTGCGATTTTATCATACAATGCTGTTGATCATAAGTAAATTATGATCTTTATGATTTATTATTGCTAACTTAAGATATCAATTTTATTTTTAAACAGCGAGAGAAAGGATAATATAGATCATGGGTCATAGGTGGTTTCATCATCTGTATTTCCCTTTTTCTCCCTGCTTTTTAATTTCGTTATAACAAATACTTCTCTATGTAGCAAACAACATCATATACATTAAAGATGTTAAAACACACTGCAGTTCAGTTATGATGAAGTGAAAGGATTGATTGATTGATTGATCGATTGATCGATTGATTGATTTGTTTCATTTTTTTATTTTCTATTTATTAATAAAGAGGCAGCGGACTATCTATCTGTCTATCTATATATATATATATATATATATATATATATATATATATATATATATATATATGTACAGATGTAAAAACAGACATGTTCAGATACGCACTAAAACGTCCTATCACTTAGGAAAATGTGAAGTCATTGTAGGACTAACTCCTCCTGGGCACGGCGGAACAGGTATATGGATCCTCCACTGTGCTAGTAATTTCAGTTTTCTCCCTCTAAACGTTTGCAACATCAGCGTATTATTCCGTGTGAAATATGTTCTGCCATGCACAAGTAAAAATGAAGAAAGAAAGAAAAGGAAAGCAAAAATAAAAGGTGGCATAAAACAAAAGCAACCATCAATCTATCCGAACGGTTGTGATAGTTTCAATGTGTGATTGATTCAACAGTACATAGCAGCTCCTTATCTCCTTCTCTGTATTCATTAGAAGGGTTGTTAGCTCTTGTCTGATGTGAGCAGTTACGAATTTTTACATACAGATTTAAAGCAATGTTGGACGAGGTCTATCAATGTTTCCGCACATTTGTCTCAATATCAGATTTCAAGCCGTATTGATACCTTGGTGTATTGTTATAATTATCCTTTTTTTTTGGGGGGGGGTGAGCGGCCTCCCTACCCCGTTAAAAAAACCAACAACAAATAATCGTATTTCTTGTTTGACTGAAAACAATTCTGTTCAGTTCTCCAGTCGCATAGAAGAGATACATTTTCCGAGTAGTAAAATAAGACGTGCTCTCTGCCCTAATACATCTAGTTTATTTAGAGCGATAGAACTAACGAGGGACACAAATGGATAGTACATCTCCTCTTCTCCATAGTAACCGGTGTGCATTATCATTTGCGTATAAAACAAAATACGTTTCAGAATCTGAACCATTTGAAGTAATTATTTGCCAAACATCTGGTTGTTGTTTTATTCCTCAAAAATGTCAGATATTTTGCTGAACGACTCACTAAAGTGGTTATTTCTCAATAGATCTTACAAGTTACCTCTCTTGTGAGACGCTTATCAGTTTTACATCAGCTGGTCTGGAGCACCCGCCGACCCGAAAAAGTATTGAGTGAAGCAAAAGTACCGGCTCGGCGTCTTCACTAGGGAAACTTTAAAATGCATCTGAAAACGTAATTTTGTTAAAATGTAGGAATAGCGGCGATGCCACGTGTTTTATTTTTGCTTTTACTTTTTGTTAGTTTGTTTTTGTTTTTTATCAACATTTACCCAATCCCTTGGGTGCATTGAAACTCTCGTCCGTTAGGCACTGACTTCAACGACCCCCTCTGGATACAACGAACGTTTAAACATGAACAAATTATGTCTGATTCCTATATTGTCACATAATGTAGGTCAGGTTTTGGGAACTGGTCCCACGAACTAAGACAATAATGTTACATAATGTAGGTCATGTTTGGGAACTGCTCCCACGAACAAGAGATATAGGTCAGGTTTTGTGAACTCCTTCCACGAACAAGGTCTAAAATGTCACATAATGCAGGTCAAGTTTTTAGAACTGGTCCCAACAACTAGGACTATAATGGCACATCATGTAGGTCAGGTTTTGTAAACTGGTCCAACGAACTAGGACTAAAATATAAAAAGTATATATTAACTTGAAGCTATTGTTATGTATATTGAATCTATAAGGTGTGTTTGAATCTATTCCATGAAAGTGAGTTGTACTTTAAAATACGGTTACTTGTCAACAGGATGTTGATCAGCATTTGCGTTCAAGGCCGGTCTTATTTGCTGTTAGGCTGGGTTTATTTTCATAGAATGATTCACGTCCTGATATGATGTGGGTCATTAGAAAATATGTATATAATAGAGACTTGATACGCATTAACTTCATTCCTGTTTTAGATCAGTCTGTGGGAATCCATTTGTAATCAGATTTTACATTGTGCCATTAAACTAAGATATTATTTATTTAAACATTCATCCGAATTTACTAAGTGCTCATTGACTTTTGGATTAATATATTACTTTGGACTTTTGTGAACTCATTCAAAGACATTCTGGATTCTATCGTCGTGGTATATCAGGACATTCAGGACTATTGAAATTCATCCGGAACATTCTATATTTTTGGATTTGTTATAAGACATTTAGGATTATTTGGAATTTAATTCACATACTGTAAGTGTCTTTTGAATTTTTACTTTGTATTGTAGGGAAATAAATTGCTTGTCGATATTACATACATTGTTGGTTTCACCTTCTTTCTGTTACTTATTTGTAAGGCCTAGAGTCGTAACACTATAAGAAAAACAAATACTAGTACTCAGTAGTTATTGTTTGCATTTTCGTCACATTTGGAGATTTTCTTCTCTTTGATCATTCTTTGAAATTTTAAATATATTATTATATTTTTATGTGAATGAGCATGAGTGGGGCTTGTGCTGTCTCTTAAGAAACTTTGAATTAATACGGTGTGGAGTCCCAGTTGATAATAATAATAATAATAATAATAATAATAATAATAATAATAATAGATGATACCAACAGTGTGCTGGGTAAGCAACTCGGCCCTGGACTTATCTGCCGGGACAGGCCCGTGATTTTGCTCACACCAGTAAAACACCGGTAAAAACGGATTTTTTGACGGCCCACCGGCCCACCGATGCGGCGGTTTGCCGGGACAGACCCGGGGTTTTGCTCACACCAGTAAAACACCGGTAAAAACGGATTTTTTTTACAACGGCCCACCGGGATTTGTCCCGGTATGCCCAATGGCCAGTACACCATTGGATCATACAATGCAATATGGGTGTAATTCTGAGATTACCAAAGTCGTGAATGGAGCCGCAGAGGATGCGGAAATTAATTAAAGTCAGTAATTTTTTTAGCGACAATTGTACCTTGAAGAAAAAAAAAACGAGTATGGGATGTTTCTACCTCTTACCTAATCCTTATATGCATAAGCACTTAAGTTTCATATGTATTTATGCCTCTAAATTTGTTTTGGCGATATTAAAAGTACCTGCAAGTTCTGCAAGTTCCATCATTGTCTTTTTTCTCTCTAGCAGACAGAGAAATATACAGAGGAGGTGATAGATAGATAGAGAGATTGAATGATTGATAGTTCTTTCCATCCATCTATCCAGTTATCCATTGATCCATTAAGCCGTTGAATTTGTCATTAATTAATTTATTAATTTCTAAATACCGAATACATGTAGCATGATATTTAGATGAGTATAAAATATACATCACGTCTCTTATCCTTAAAGGAGTTACAGTTACTCATTATGTATTCAGGTGTGTTCCACAATTACATAACATCTTTGATCCTTAACAGAGTTACAGGTACTCGCTATACTTGCGTATGATCATAATTACTTGCATTTCCAGTCTCTAAAGATTTTGTATCTGGTGCCGTATGCGACTGGTGTGAATTGTAATAAGAGGTTTCATTTGTTTTCAGGCTGGAAGTAGAGCCAATGAATTTGAGATAAAGGCCACAAATGGAGTTGCACAGAAAATGTCGCTACCAGCAGGAAACGTTTCCGTAGATTACGTCTTCAGTGCCCTGAATGATGCGGGCACGTGTTTTACACTGGAAATTGTTGCTATCAATTCAGCGGGGAGAAGTGCTGTAACCATTATGTTAAACGCATGTTATGGTATTTTCTCTATCTCTCACTCAAACATCAGCCGTGTTCAGTTTGTCACCTTACATTTATCACTTTTGTCTTTAAGCCACACACTAGCTATTTTCTTATATCGTTTATCCACTAGAATTATTTCCACACTGATATTAAGTATATTTTGTCACACTGGTGAGCACAAATTTTGAACTAGCTATTCTCTTATATCGTTCATCCACTAGAATTTGTTCCACACTGATATTAAGTATATTTTGTCACACTGGTGAACACAAATTTTGAGCTAGCAGCGTCTAGGCCCAGTGATTTTGTAACATTACCAAACCGGTATTTTTCGTCCATAAATCTGTATTGGACTGAAAGGATAGTCATCTTTTAAATGGTTTCTGATTCTAATTACCCCTATAATATTCTATTAGTTTTCAACCTTTTATTATATTCTA
This sequence comes from Margaritifera margaritifera, assembly GCA_029931535.1. Taxonomy (NCBI): domain Eukaryota; kingdom Metazoa; phylum Mollusca; class Bivalvia; order Unionida; family Margaritiferidae; genus Margaritifera; species Margaritifera margaritifera. Next base: position 677,786 of record JAQPZY010001437.1, on the reverse strand, counting down.
TACAGTAAGGAACCAATCAGGACTGATTCTAGTTACCTCTATAATATTGTATCAGTTTTCAATCGTTCGTGATATTCTGGAGAGTAAGGAACCAGCCAAGACTGATTCTAATTACCCTATAATGTTTTCTCCGTTTTCAATCTTTCATTATATTCTGGGGAGAAAGGAACGAGACAGGACTGATTATAATTACCTCTATAATGTTTTCTCAGTTTTCAATCTTTCATTATATTCTGGGGAGAAAGGAACCAGACAGGACTCTTATTAGGAATTTACTTAAAAAAGAAAAGTCTAAAATTTCAGAATGACGATTTATGTGACGGTCACCATCGCAAAGTCAGCCTTATCTCTCCGTCTAATTCCAGCACCTTTACCGCCGATAGTTACTACAGTAACACAAACTACACGCAATGTAACCTTGAACCTGACTCTACCACAAGGATCCCTTGGCAACACATTCGAAGTTAGAGTCACAGGAGGCGGGACAACTCGATATGTGCCCTTCTCTGTGGGGGGATTCAGGTTCATTCAGTACGTGTTTGATGCAGCGGCGGAAGCAGGCGCCTGCTTTGTTCTAGAGTTTGTCACCATCGTCACAAACAACCCGATAAAAAGTGAAACAACAATGGTTTCCAATGCTTGCTATGGTAACATACGTATCCACCTATCTAGTACCTACTTGCCTATCTAAACACCCATCCACCCATCTAGTACCCTCTCCCCTACTAAACACCCAGCCACCTCTCTACATACCTGTACCTCACAACGTGCTCGCTGATGGATACACAGATAGTAAGATAGGCTTTTGTACGGACTTATGCGTATTTGTTAGTCTTCGACATCAAAAACCATATTACAAGTGACACGATAAATGCATGCCTTGAAATAGATAAGTACCTACAGTAGCAATAGACAGAACAAAAATATATTAAAAATACTATTTTTAAGATAAGCTTCAAGATAAGATAAGGATGATATTCATGTGTGTTCAAAAGAAATGAGAAGTAAAGTACAAGAACACTTAAGATTTCACTATAAATTTGAGATATTCATATCTGTCACATGTTCTTTTTGCAGCACCTAAAAAACCTGAAGTGACTGTAGTTACACAAACTACCAGTAACGTGACCCTAAGTGTTACACTCCCTGTGGGATCTCTGGGCAATACCTTTGAGGTAAAGGCCACAGGAGGAGGTACAGCCCGGTCCGTGCCCATTCCAGTGGGAGGGTCTAAGTCCATTCAGCATATGCTTGATATCGTAGCGGAGGCGGGCACCTGCTTTATTCTGGAGGCTGTAACCTTGGTGACAAACAACCCAATAACAAGTGATAAAACAACTGTTTCCAATGTGTGTTATGGTAATCTACATGTACTAGCACCTACCTAACCACGTTGTACTTTTCTTGCTGACTACCTACCTATATATATATATATATATATATATATATATATATATATATATATATATATATATATATATATATATATATATATACTTACCTAGTTAACTACCGAGCAATATATAGATATAAAACATACAGACAGACACAAAGACATACGGGTACCTGCTTTACACAAGAGATTTAGTATCTCCTCGCCAACAATCATATCACAAACAAGAGAATAACCTTTTATCTGCATTCCCTCCAGAACCAATTTGAAACTAATTTTCAGTGTAGGTCATAGCTATGTCAATCTATCATGTCAAAACGAATATCCACCCAGATCGTCTGGTTCAGCTTGTTTAGTGTTTGGATAAGCCCTTTGTCATGGGCTCAAAATATTAATGATGACACTCAGTGACGTGGAGGTTTTGCAAATGAGACTCACTTTCCTCAGATTGTAAACATGCACTGTGTTCAGGTGATTGTCTTGGTTTTCTATTGGTCTTATACACTTTTTGGAGTGAAAATTGGTTTTAAGTATAGTGCAAACTGTCTGACAGTAGCTCTGGGACACGGAGCACATACATGCTTTGCCAACGCCTCAAGTAAATAGACCCCTCGAAAAACAAAACAAAACAAAACAAAACAAAACAAAAACAAAAAAACAAAAAAAAAGCTACTTATTTGTTTATGTTTTGAAAAAAGTCTCCAATGATAAAAACGTGACTTATACATTAACTACGAAAATATGACAATTGGATGCAGAATGTTCAAATAATGAAGAGTTAAATTTGTACATGTTGGAATTAATTCTCTCTAAGCTTTTCTCCGGCCACAAGGTTATGCAAAGATTCACGCGTAGCTGGCATATTTGCATCGTATGTAACGAGCGGGAATCTCCTTCCATGTATATGATACTTCTGGAGAAACCATTGCCTTTGTCCATTCATATGTTATCTTGTCTGCCGTATTATAAGAGTCCTCATTCGAATTCCCCGTTTTCTCGTGACTCTGGTTGACAATTCTACAAGATATTCTCCATTATTCTTCAATGGGAGAACCATAAAATTCTGTCATGCAATTATCTAAATTTAGCACTGTTTGCAGGGAAATGCAGCTTTAAAAAATGCCAATTATATTTAAGAGATATCTAAGGTGGCGATAGAAGGAACACACATCGCCTGTTTGTTCTGTATCATGCTGTTTTCTTTTCTTTTTGTTGTTGCAGCACCCAAAAAACCTGATGTAACCGTGGCTACACAAACTACCAGTAATATAACCTTGAGCATTACCCTCCCCATGGGATCCCTGGGCAACAACTTTGAAGTAAATGTCCAAGGAGGAGTGAAGAATCAGTCTGTGCCACTCGCACTGGGAACATCTAGGTCCGTTCAACACATGTTTAATGACATGGCGGAGGCGGGCACCTGTTTTAATCTAGATATCGTCACCCGCGTCACTAACAACCCTGTAAAAAGCGATAAAGCAACTGTTAGCAATGCTTGCTATGGTAAGATATATCTTCACAATACTTTTCTGCCTCACTATCCACCGGTAGACAGACACATAGCCAATCAGGCAGGAAGAAATACATAGAGATCGAGTACCTTGTCACCAACAACAGTGTAACATATGACAGCAGACCTTTAACAATGCAAACTATACTGATGAAATACCCACAGAAGCGATATATAGACAAATAATAAGACGTTTCAAAAAAAGTACGAAAATAAAATGTATGCATTTTCTATTTCCAAAAGGAAGATGAATGCAGAAACAGACAATTCAAATGCCTTCTTCGTGGCTTAAATTTCCCTCTCAGAGACATTTTAAAATACTGATGTAATTTAAACAAGCCCCCTCTCTCTCTCTCCACAATAAAAAATGTTTATAATGACCAACTATGTCGAATATGTCGTTGAGAAAACGACAAAGAGGTTTGTCTCAACATTTATATCTGTCTCAAGATGAGAATCGGATTCCACAACTAAAGATGTTATAGTTTTGGTGAGGTAGTCAAAAACGTTCAGAAGGCCACAAAACGGCATGACAAATTCATTCACGTTTTGCTTTCAAGGGATTAACATAACATTCATTGTTCTCTATGAAGATTAATATTCTGGTGCAACTTATGGTCACTTTACTGATGAAGTGTCTCTTCAATCTGTCGGAGCAAGTGTTCTACATAAAATATTAGAGACATAATGCAGCAGTCTTTCCATCTTTCTTTTTGAGGTGTCATATTGCTCATTAGATTAATAGTGGAAGATTTTTAAACGCTCTTTATATCGCAAGGTACAAACTCACATACCTGAAAAGCCCTGAAATAAATGTAGTCACACAAACTACCAGCAATGTCACCCTGAACATTACGCTTCCCGTGGCATCTCTAGTAGCACATTTCAGATCAAAATTACAGAACGAGGGAATGTCTGGTCCGTGCCCCTCCCAGTTGGAGGATCGAGGTCCGTTCAGTATGTATTTAACGAGGCGGCGGAGGCTGGCACCTGTTTTAGTCTAGACATTGTCAACCTTGTCGCTAACAATCCGATTAAAAGTGATGCAAAGTATGTTACCAATGGGTGTTATGGTAAGATACCCATGCACTGAGACAATACTTTTCCACGCAACTACCAACGTACTACCAATCAGCTTAACTACAAACTAATAGAGAAACAGAACGTGAGACACGCAAACAGAAAAACACACATAAGCAACACTATCATGTACGGGAGCAGACTTTTAACAAGACATTCTGTATAACGATATAACTACAGTTGCTATCGACGATGAACATTAAGGTGTTTCAGAAAAATATAAGAAATACTGTGTACTTGCCTTTATAAAGAAGAAAGTTGCGCGCAGAAACATTATTATATAGATACTAATCATATAGTTCATACTTTATAAAAACATTATGTAAACTGTAATTTTATATATATCGTGTCATTGTTGTAGCTCCTGTGTCACGCAAATTACCAGCAATGTGACCTTGACAATTTTACTTCCGACTGGATCCCTGGGCAATTCATTGAAGTCAAAGTTGAAGGAGGCGGGACGTGTAGGTCCGTGCCCGTGACTGTAGGAGGATCCAGGTGTCTTCAGCACGTGTTTAATGAGGTGGCCGAGGTGGACACCTGTTTTAGTCTAGAGTTTGTTACACTCGTCACTAACAACCCGATAAAAAGTGATACAACAACTGTTACCAATGGGTGTTATGTATATATACATATATATATATATATATATATATATATATATATATATATATATATATATATATATATATATATACTTACCTAGTTAACTACCTAGCAATATATAAATATAAAACATGCAGGCAGACACAAAGACATACGAGTACCTGCTTTACTCAAAAGATTTAGTATCTCCTCGCCAACAATCATATCACAAATTAGAGTATAACCTTTAATCTGCATTCCCTCCAGAACCAATTTGAAACTAATTTTCAGTGTAGGTCATAACTATATCAAGCTATCATGTCAAAACGAATATCCACCCAGATCGTCTGGTTCAGCTTGTTTAGTTTTTGGATAAGCCCTTTGTCATGGGCTCAAAATATTAATAATGACACTCAGCGACGTGGAGGTTTTGCAAATGAGACTCACTTTCCTCAGATTGTAAACATGCACTGTGTTCAGGTGATTGTCTTGGTTTGCTATTGGTCTTATACACTTTTTGGAGTGAAAATTGGTTTTAAGTATAGTGCAAACTGTCTGACAGTAACTCTGGGACACGGAGCACATATATGCTTTGCCAACGCCTCAAGTAAATAGACCCCTCGAAAAACAAAACAAAACAAAACAAAACAAAAACAAAAAAACAAAAAAAAGCTACTTATTTGTTTATGTTTTGAAAAAAAAGTCTCCAATGATAAAAACGTGACTTATACATTAACTACGAAAATATGACAATTGGATGCAGAATGTTCAAATAATGAAGAGTTAAATTTGTACATGTTGGAATTAATTCTCTCTAAGCTTTTCTCTGGCCACAAGGTTATGCAAAGATTCACGCGTAGCTGGCATATTTGCATCGTATGTAACGAGCGGGAATCTCCTTCCATGTATATGATACTTCTGGAGAAACCATTGCCTTTGTCCATTCATATGTTATCTTGTCTGCCGTATTATAAGAGTCCTCATTCGAATTCCCCGTTTTCTCGTGACTCTGGTTGACAATTCTACAAGATATTCTCCATTATTCTTCAATGGGAGAACCATAAAATTCTGTCATGCAATTATCTAAATTTAGCACTGTTTGCAGGGAAATGCAGCTTTAAAAAATGCAATTTTATTTAAGAGATATCTAAGGTGGCGATAGAATTAACACACATCGCCTGTTTGTTCTGTATCATGCTGTTTTCTTTTCTTTTTGTTGTTGCAGCACCCAAAAAACCTGATGTAACCGTGGCTACACAAACTACCAGTAATATAACCTTGAGCATTACCCTCCCCATGGGATCCCTGGGCAACAACTTTGAAGTAAATGTCCAAGGAGGAGTGAAGAATCAGTCTGTGCCACTCGCACTGGGAACATCTAGGTCCGTTCAACACATGTTTAATGACATGGCGGAGGCGGGCACCTGTTTTAATCTAGATATCGTCACCCGCGTCACTAACAACCCTGTAAAAAGCGATAAAGCAACTGTTAGCAATGCTTGCTATGGTAAGATATATCTTCACAATACTTTTCTGCCTCACTATCTACAGGTAGACAGACACATAGCCAATCAGGCAGGAAGAAATACATAGAGATCGAGTACCTTGTCACCAACAACAGTGTAACATATGACAGCAGACCTTTAACAATGCAAACTATACTGATGAAATACCCACAGAAGCGATATATAGACAAATAATAAGACGTTTCAAAAAAAGTACGAAAATAAAATGTATGCATTTTCTATTTCCAAAAGGAAGATGAATGCAGAAACAGACAATTCAAATGCCTTCTTCGTGGCTTAAATTTCCCTCTCAGAGACATTTTAAAATACTGATGTAATTTAAACAAGCCCCCTCTCTCTCTCTCCACAATAAAAAATGTTTATAATGACCAACTATGTCGAATATGTCGTTGAGAAAACGACAAAGAGGTTTGTCTCAACATTTATATCTGTCTCAAGATGAGAATCGGATTCCACAACTAAAGATGTTATAGTTTTGGTGAGGTAGTCAAAAACGTTCAGAAGGCCACAAAACGGCATGACAAATTCATTCACGTTTTGCTTTCAAGGGATTAACATAACATTCATTGTTCTCTATGAAGATTAATATTCTGGTGCAACTTATGGTCACTTTACTGATGAAGTGTCTCTTCAATCTGTCGGAGCAAGTGTTCTACATAAAATATTAGAGACATAATGCAGCAGTCTTTCCATCTTTCTTTTTGAGGTGTCATATTGCTCATTAGATTAATAGTGGAAGATTTTTAAACGCTCTTTATATCGCAAGGTACAAACTCACATACCTGAAAAGCCCTGAAATAAATGTAGTCACACAAACTACCAGCAATGTCACCCTGAACATTACGCTTCCCGTGGCATCTCTAGTAGCACATTTCAGATCAAAATTACAGAACGAGGGAATGTCTGGTCCGTGCCCCTCCCAGTTGGAGGATCGAGGTCCGTTCAGTATGTATTTAACGAGGCGGCGGAGGCTGGCACCTGTTTTAGTCTAGACATTGTCAACCTTGTCGCTAACAATCCGATTAAAAGTGATGCAAAGTATGTTACCAATGCGTATTATGGTAAGATACCCATGCACTGAGACAATACTTTTCCACGCAACTACCAACGTACTACCAATCAGCTTAACTACAAACTAATAGAGAAACAGAACGTGAGACACGCAAACAGAAAAACACACATAAGCAACACTATCATGTACGGGAGCAGACTTTTAACAAGACATTCTGTATAACGATATAACTACAGTTGCTATCGACGATGAACATTAAGGTGTTTCATAAAAATATAAGAAATACTGTGTACTTGCCTTTATAAAGAAGAAAGTTGCGCGCAGAAACATTATTATATAGATACTAATCATATAGTTCATACTTTATAAAAACATTATGTAAACTGTAATTTTATATATATCGTGTCATTGTTGTAGCTCCTGTGTCACGCAAATTACCAGCAATGTGACCTTGACAATTTTACTTCCGACTGGATCCCTGGGCAATTCATTGAAGTCAAAGTTGAAGGAGGCGGGACGTGTAGGTCCGTGCCCGTGACTGTAGGAGGATCCAGGTGTCTTCAGCACGTGTTTAATGAGGTGGCCGAGGTGGACACCTGTTTTAGTCTAGAGTTTGTTACACTCGTCACTAACAACCCGATAAAAAGTGATACAACAACTGTTACCAATGAGTGTTATGTATATATACATATATATATATATATATATATATATATATATATATATATATATATATATATATATATATATATATATATACTTACCTAGTTAACTACCTAGCAATATATAAATATAAAACATGCAGGCAGACACAAAGACATACGAGTACCTGCTTTACTCAAAAGATTTAGTATCTCCTCGCCAACAATCATATCACAAATTAGAGTATAACCTTTAATCTGCATTCCCTCCAGAACCAATTTGAAACTAATTTTCAGTGTAGGTCATAACTATATCAAGCTATCATGTCAAAACGAATATCCACCCAGATCGTCTGGTTCAGCTTGTTTAGTTTTTGGATAAGCCCTTTGTCATGGGCTCAAAATATTAATAATGACACTCAGCGACGTGGAGGTTTTGCAAATGAGACTCACTTTCCTCAGATTGTAAACATGCACTGTGTTCAGGTGATTGTCTTGGTTTGCTATTGGTCTTATACACTTTTTGGAGTGAAAATTGGTTTTAAGTATAGTGCAAACTGTCTGACAGTAACTCTGGGACACGGAGCACATATATGCTTTGCCAACGCCTCAAGTAAATAGACCCCTCGAAAAACAAAACAAAACAAAACAAAACAAAAAACAAAAACAAAAAAAGCTACTTATTTGTTTATGTTTTGAAAAAAAGTCTCCAATGATAAAAACGTGACTTATACATTAACTACGAAAATATGACAATTGGATGCAGAATGTTCAAATAATGAAGAGTTAAATTTGTACATGTTGGAATTAATTCTCTCTAAGCTTTTCTCTGGCCACAATGTTATGCAAAGATTCACGCGTAGCTGGCATATTTGCATCGTATGTAACGAGCGGGAATCTCCTTCCATGTATATGATACTTCTGGAGAAACCATTGCCTTTGTCCATTCATATGTTATCTTGTCTGCCGTATTATAAGAGTCCTCATTCGAATTCCCCGTTTTCTCGTGACTCTGGTTGACAATTCTACAAGATATTCTCCATTATTCTTCAATGGGAGAACCATAAAATTCTGTCATGCAATTATCTAAATTTAGCACTGTTTGCAGGGAAATGCAGCTTTAAAAAATGCAATTTTATTTAAGAGATATCTAAGGTGGCGATAGAATTAACACACATCGCCTGTTTGTTCTGTATCATGCTGTTTTCTTTCCTTTTTGTTGTTGCAGCACCCAAAAAACCTGATGTAACCGTGGCTACACAAACTACCAGTAATATAACCTTGAGCATTACCCTCCCCATGGGATCCCTGGGCAACAACTTTGAAGTAAATGTCCAAGGAGGAGTGAAGAATCAGTCTGTGCCACTCGCACTGGGAACATCTAGGTCCGTTCAACACATGTTTAATGACATGGCGGAGGCGGGCACCTGTTTTAATCTAGATATCGTCACCCGCGTCACTAACAACCCTGTAAAAAGCGATAAAGCAACTGTTAGCAATGCTTGCTATGGTAAGATATATCTTCACAATACTTTTCTGCCTCACTATCTACAGGTAGACAGACACATAGCCAATCAGGCAGGAAGAAATACATAGAGATCGAGTACCTTGTCACCAACAACAGTGTAACATATGACAGCAGACCTTTAACAATGCAAACTATACTGATGAAATACCCACAGAAGCGATATATAGACAAATAATAAGACGTTTCAAAAAAAGTACGAAAATAAAATGTATGCATTTTCTATTTCCAAAAGGAAGATGAATGCAGAAACAGACAATTCAAATGCCTTCTTCGTGGCTTAAATTTCCCTCTCAGAGACATTTTAAAATACTGATGTAATTTAAACAAGCCCCCTCTCTCTCTCTCCACAATAAAAAATGTTTATAATGACCAACTATGTCGAATATGTCGTTGAGAAAACGACAAAGAGGTTTGTCTCAACATTTATATCTGTCTCAAGATGAGAATCGGATTCCACAACTAAAGATGTTATAGTTTTGGTGAGGTAGTCAAAAACGTTCAGAAGGCCACAAAACGGCATGACAAATTCATTCACGTTTTGCTTTCAAGGGATTAACATAACATTCATTGTTCTCTATGAAGATTAATATTCTGGTGCAACTTATGGTCACTTTACTGATGAAGTGTCTCTTCAATCTGTCGGAGCAAGTGTTCTACATAAAATATTAGAGACATAATGCAGCAGTCTTTCCATCTTTCTTTTTGAGGTGTCATATTGCTCATTAGATTAATAGTGGAAGATTTTTAAACGCTCTTTATATCGCAAGGTACAAACTCACATACCTGAAAAGCCCTGAAATAAATGTAGTCACACAAACTACCAGCAATGTCACCCTGAACATTACGCTTCCCGTGGCATCTCTAGTAGCACATTTCAGATCAAAATTACAGAACGAGGGAATGTCTGGTCCGTGCCCCTCCCAGTTGGAGGATCGAGGTCCGTTCAGTATGTATTTAACGAGGCGGCGGAGGCTGGCACCTGTTTTAGTCTAGACATTGTCAACCTTGTCGCTAACAATCCGATTAAAAGTGATGCAAAGTATGTTACCAATGCGTATTATGGTAAGATACCCATGCACTGAGACAATACTTTTCCACGCAACTACCAACGTACTACCAATCAGCTTAACTACAAACTAATAGAGAAACAGAACGTGAGACACGCAAACAGAAAAACACACATAAGCAACACTATCATGTACGGGAGCAGACTTTTAACAAGACATTCTGTATAACGATATAACTACAGTTGCTATCGACGATGAACATTAAGGTGTTTCAGAAAAATATAAGAAATACTGTGTACTTGCCTTTATAAAGAAGAAAGTTGCGCGCAGAAACATTATTATATAGATACTAATCATATAGTTCATACTTTATAAAAACATTATGTAAACTGTAATTTTATATATATCGTGTCATTGTTGTAGCTCCTGTGTCACGCAAATTACCAGCAATGTGACCTTGACAATTTTACTTCCGACTGGATCCCTGGGCAATTCATTGAAGTCAAAGTTGAAGGAGGCGGGACGTGTAGGTCCGTGCCCGTGACTGTAGGAGGATCCAGGTGTCTTCAGCACGTGTTTAATGAGGTGGCCGAGGTGGACACCTGTTTTAGTCTAGAGTTTGTTACACTCGTCACTAACAACCCGATAAAAAGTGATACAACAACTGTTACCAATGAGTGTTATGTATATATACATATATATATATATATATATATATATATATATATATATATATATATATATATACTTACCTAGTTAACTACCTAGCAATATATAAATATAAAACATGCAGGCAGACACAAAGACATACGAGTACCTGCTTTACTCAAAAGATTTAGTATCTCCTCGCCAACAATCATATCACAAATTAGAGTATAACCTTTAATCTGCATTCCCTCCAGAACCAATTTGAAACTAATTTTCAGTGTAGGTCATAACTATATCAAGCTATCATGTCAAAACGAATATCCACCCAGATCGTCTGGTTCAGCTTGTTTAGTTTTTGGATAAGCCCTTTGTCATGGGCTCAAAATATTAATAATGACACTCAGCGACGTGGAGGTTTTGCAAATGAGACTCACTTTCCTCAGATTGTAAACATGCACTGTGTTCAGGTGATTGTCTTGGTTTGCTATTGGTCTTATACACTTTTTGGAGTGAAAATTGGTTTTAAGTATAGTGCAAACTGTCTGACAGTAACTCTGGGACACGGAGCACATATATGCTTTGCCAACGCCTCAAGTAAATAGACCCCTCGAAAAACAAAACAAAACAAAACAAAACAAAAAACAAAAACAAAAAAAAGCTACTTATTTGTTTATGTTTTGAAAAAAAAGTCTCCAATGATAAAAACGTGACTTATACATTAACTACGAAAATATGACAATTGGATGCAGAATGTTCAAATAATGAAGAGTTAAATTTGTACATGTTGGAATTAATTCTCTCTAAGCTTTTCTCTGGCCACAATGTTATGCAAAGATTCACGCGTAGCTGGCATATTTGCATCGTATGTAACGAGCGGGAATCTCCTTCCATGTATATGATACTTCTGGAGAAACCATTGCCTTTGTCCATTCATATGTTATCTTGTCTGCCGTATTATAAGAGTCCTCATTCGAATTCCCCGTTTTCTCGTGACTCTGGTTGACAATTCTACAAGATATTCTCCATTATTCTTCAATGGGAGAACCATAAAATTCTGTCATGCAATTATCTAAATTTAGCACTGTTTGCAGGGAAATGCAGCTTTAAAAAATGCAATTTTATTTAAGAGATATCTAAGGTGGCGATAGAATTAACACACATCGCCTGTTTGTTCTGTATCATGCTGTTTTCTTTTCTTTTTGTTGTTGCAGCACCCAAAAAACCTGATGTAACCGTGGCTACACAAACTACCAGTAATATAACCTTGAGCATTACCCTCCCCATGGGATCCCTGGGCAACAACTTTGAAGTAAATGTCCAAGGAGGAGTGAAGAATCAGTCTGTGCCACTCGCACTGGGAACATCTAGGTCCGTTCAACACATGTTTAATGACATGGCGGAGGCGGGCACCTGTTTTAATCTAGATATCGTCACCCGCGTCACTAACAACCCTGTAAAAAGCGATAAAGCAACTGTTAGCAATGCTTGCTATGGTAAGATATATCTTCACAATACTTTTCTGCCTCACTATCTACCGGTAGACAGACACATAGCCAATCAGGCAGGAAGAAATACATAGAGATCGAGTACCTTGTCACCAACAACAGTGTAACATATGACAGCAGACCTTTAACAATGCAAACTATACTGATGAAATACCCACAGAAGCGATATATAGACAAATAATAAGACGTTTCAAAAAAAGTACGAAAATAAAATGTATGCATTTTCTATTTCCAAAAGGAAGATGAATGCAGAAACAGACAATTCAAATGCCTTCTTCGTGGCTTAAATTTCCCTCTCAGAGACATTTTAAAATACTGATGTAATTTAAACAAGCCCCCTCTCTCTCTCTCCACAATAAAAAATGTTTATAATGACCAACTATGTCGAATATGTCGTTGAGAAAACGACAAAGAGGTTTGTCTCAACATTTATATCTGTCTCAAGATGAGAATCGGATTCCACAACTAAAGATGTTATAGTTTTGGTGAGGTAGTCAAAAACGTTCAGAAGGCCACAAAACGGCATGACAAATTCATTCACGTTTTGCTTTCAAGGGATTAACATAACATTCATTGTTCTCTATGAAGATTAATATTCTGGTGCAACTTATGGTCACTTTACTGATGAAGTGTCTCTTCAATCTGTCGGAGCAAGTGTTCTACATAAAATATTAGAGACATAATGCAGCAGTCTTTCCATCTTTCTTTTTGAGGTGTCATATTGCTCATTAGATTAATAGTGGAAGATTTTTAAACGCTCTTTATATCGCAAGGTACAAACTCACATACCTGAAAAGCCCTGAAATAAATGTAGTCACACAAACTACCAGCAATGTCACCCTGAACATTACGCTTCCCGTGGCATCTCTAGTAGCACATTTCAGATCAAAATTACAGAACGAGGGAATGTCTGGTCCGTGCCCCTCCCAGTTGGAGGATCGAGGTCCGTTCAGTATGTATTTAACGAGGCGGCGGAGGCTGGCACCTGTTTTAGTCTAGACATTGTCAACCTTGTCGCTAACAATCCGATTAAAAGTGATGCAAAGTATGTTACCAATGCGTATTATGGTAAGATACCCATGCACTGAGACAATACTTTTCCACGCAACTACCAACGTACTACCAATCAGCTTAACTACAAACTAATAGAGAAACAGAACGTGAGACACGCAAACAGAAAAACACACATAAGCAACACTATCATGTACGGGAGCAGACTTTTAACAAGACATTCTGTATAACGATATAACTACAGTTGCTATCGACGATGAACATTAAGGTGTTTCATAAAAATATAAGAAATACTGTGTACTTGCCTTTATAAAGAAGAAAGTTGCGCGCAGAAACATTATTATATAGATACTAATCATATAGTTCATACTTTATAAAAACATTATGTAAACTGTAATTTTATATATATCGTGTCATTGTTGTAGCTCCTGTGTCACGCAAATTACCAGCAATGTGACCTTGACAATTTTACTTCCGACTGGATCCCTGGGCAATTCATTGAAGTCAAAGTTGAAGGAGGCGGGACGTGTAGGTCCGTGCCCGTGACTGTAGGAGGATCCAGGTGTCTTCAGCACGTGTTTAATGAGGTGGCCGAGGTGGACACCTGTTTTAGTCTAGAGTTTGTTACACTCGTCACTAACAACCCGATAAAAAGTGATACAACAACTGTTACCAATGAGTGTTATGTATATATACATATATATATATATATATATATATATATATATATATATATATATATATATATACTTACCTAGTTAACTACCTAGCAATATATAAATATAAAACATGCAGGCAGACACAAAGACATACGAGTACCTGCTTTACTCAAAAGATTTAGTATCTCCTCGCCAACAATCATATCACAAATTAGAGTATAACCTTTAATCTGCATTCCCTCCAGAACCAATTTGAAACTAATTTTCAGTGTAGGTCATAACTATATCAAGCTATCATGTCAAAACGAATATCCACCCAGATCGTCTGGTTCAGCTTGTTTAGTTTTTGGATAAGCCCTTTGTCATGGGCTCAAAATATTAATAATGACACTCAGCGACGTGGAGGTTTTGCAAATGAGACTCACTTTCCTCAGATTGTAAACATGCACTGTGTTCAGGTGATTGTCTTGGTTTGCTATTGGTCTTATACACTTTTTGGAGTGAAAATTGGTTTTAAGTATAGTGCAAACTGTCTGACAGTAACTCTGGGACACGGAGCACATATATGCTTTGCCAACGCCTCAAGTAAATAGACCCCTCGAAAAACAAAACAAAACAAAACAAAACAAAAAACAAAAACAAAAAAAGCTACTTATTTGTTTATGTTTTGAAAAAAAGTCTCCAATGATAAAAACGTGACTTATACATTAACTACGAAAATATGACAATTGGATGCAGAATGTTCAAATAATGAAGAGTTAAATTTGTACATGTTGGAATTAATTCTCTCTAAGCTTTTCTCTGGCCACAATGTTATGCAAAGATTCACGCGTAGCTGGCATATTTGCATCGTATGTAACGAGCGGGAATCTCCTTCCATGTATATGATACTTCTGGAGAAACCATTGCCTTTGTCCATTCATATGTTATCTTGTCTGCCGTATTATAAGAGTCCTCATTCGAATTCCCCGTTTTCTCGTGACTCTGGTTGACAATTCTACAAGATATTCTCCATTATTCTTCAATGGGAGAACCATAAAATTCTGTCATGCAATTATCTAAATTTAGCACTGTTTGCAGGGAAATGCAGCTTTAAAAAATGCAATTTTATTTAAGAGATATCTAAGGTGGCGATAGAATTAACACACATCGCCTGTTTGTTCTGTATCATGCTGTTTTCTTTCCTTTTTGTTGTTGCAGCACCCAAAAAAACCTGATGTAACCGTGGCTACACAAACTACCAGTAATATAACCTTGAGCATTACCCTCCCCATGGGATCCCTGGGCAACAACTTTGAAGTAAATGTCCAAGGAGGAGTGAAGAATCAGTCTGTGCCACTCGCACTGGGAACATCTAGGTCCGTTCAACACATGTTTAATGACATGGCGGAGGCGGGCACCTGTTTTAATCTAGATATCGTCACCCGCGTCACTAACAACCCTGTAAAAAGCGATAAAGCAACTGTTAGCAATGCTTGCTATGGTAAGATATATCTTCACAATACTTTTCTGCCTCACTATCTACAGGTAGACAGACACATAGCCAATCAGGCAGGAAGAAATACATAGAGATCGAGTACCTTGTCACCAACAACAGTGTAACATATGACAGCAGACCTTTAACAATGCAAACTATACTGATGAAATACCCACAGAAGCGATATATAGACAAATAATAAGACGTTTCAAAAAAAGTACGAAAATAAAATGTATGCATTTTCTATTTCCAAAAGGAAGATGAATGCAGAAACAGACAATTCAAATGCCTTCTTCGTGGCTTAAATTTCCCTCTCAGAGACATTTTAAAATACTGATGTAATTTAAACAAGCCCCCTCTCTCTCTCTCCACAATAAAAAATGTTTATAATGACCAACTATGTCGAATATGTCGTTGAGAAAACGACAAAGAGGTTTGTCTCAACATTTATATCTGTCTCAAGATGAGAATCGGATTCCACAACTAAAGATGTTATAGTTTTGGTGAGGTAGTCAAAAACGTTCAGAAGGCCACAAAACGGCATGACAAATTCATTCACGTTTTGCTTTCAAGGGATTAACATAACATTCATTGTTCTCTATGAAGATTAATATTCTGGTGCAACTTATGGTCACTTTACTGATGAAGTGTCTCTTCAATCTGTCGGAGCAAGTGTTCTACATAAAATATTAGAGACATAATGCAGCAGTCTTTCCATCTTTCTTTTTGAGGTGTCATATTGCTCATTAGATTAATAGTGGAAGATTTTTAAACGCTCTTTATATCGCAAGGTACAAACTCACATACCTGAAAAGCCCTGAAATAAATGTAGTCACACAAACTACCAGCAATGTCACCCTGAACATTACGCTTCCCGTGGCATCTCTAGTAGCACATTTCAGATCAAAATTACAGAACGAGGGAATGTCTGGTCCGTGCCCCTCCCAGTTGGAGGATCGAGGTCCGTTCAGTATGTATTTAACGAGGCGGCGGAGGCTGGCACCTGTTTTAGTCTAGACATTGTCAACCTTGTCGCTAACAATCCGATTAAAAGTGATGCAAAGTATGTTACCAATGCGTATTATGGTAAGATACCCATGCACTGAGACAATACTTTTCCACGCAACTACCAACGTACTACCAATCAGCTTAACTACAAACTAATAGAGAAACAGAACGTGAGACACGCAAACAGAAAAACACACATAAGCAACACTATCATGTACGGGAGCAGACTTTTAACAAGACATTCTGTATAACGATATAACTACAGTTGCTATCGACGATGAACATTAAGGTGTTTCAGAAAAATATAAGAAATACTGTGTACTTGCCTTTATAAAGAAGAAAGTTGCGCGCAGAAACATTATTATATAGATACTAATCATATAGTTCATACTTTATAAAAACATTATGTAAACTGTAATTTTATATATATCGTGTCATTGTTGTAGCTCCTGTGTCACGCAAATTACCAGCAATGTGACCTTGACAATTTTACTTCCGACTGGATCCCTGGGCAATTCATTGAAGTCAAAGTTGAAGGAGGCGGGACGTGTAGGTCCGTGCCCGTGACTGTAGGAGGATCCAGGTGTCTTCAGCACGTGTTTAATGAGGTGGCCGAGGTGGACACCTGTTTTAGTCTAGAGTTTGTTACACTCGTCACTAACAACCCGATAAAAAGTGATACAACAACTGTTACCAATGAGTGTTATGTATATATACATATATATATATATATATATATATATATATATATATATATATATATATACTTACCTAGTTAACTACCTAGCAATATATAAATATAAAACATGCAGGCAGACACAAAGACATACGAGTACCTGCTTTACTCAAAAGATTTAGTATCTCCTCGCCAACAATCATATCACAAATTAGAGTATAACCTTTAATCTGCATTCCCTCCAGAACCAATTTGAAACTAATTTTCAGTGTAGGTCATAACTATATCAAGCTATCATGTCAAAACGAATATCCACCCAGATCGTCTGGTTCAGCTTGTTTAGTTTTTGGATAAGCCCTTTGTCATGGGCTCAAAATATTAATAATGACACTCAGCGACGTGGAGGTTTTGCAAATGAGACTCACTTTCCTCAGATTGTAAACATGCACTGTGTTCAGGTGATTGTCTTGGTTTGCTATTGGTCTTATACACTTTTTGGAGTGAAAATTGGTTTTAAGTATAGTGCAAACTGTCTGACAGTAACTCTGGGACACGGAGCACATATATGCTTTGCCAACGCCTCAAGTAAATAGACCCCTCGAAAAACAAAACAAAACAAAACAAAACAAAAAACAAAAACAAAAAAAAGCTACTTATTTGTTTATGTTTTGAAAAAAAAGTCTCCAATGATAAAAACGTGACTTATACATTAACTACGAAAATATGACAATTGGATGCAGAATGTTCAAATAATGAAGAGTTAAATTTGTACATGTTGGAATTAATTCTCTCTAAGCTTTTCTCTGGCCACAATGTTATGCAAAGATTCACGCGTAGCTGGCATATTTGCATCGTATGTAACGAGCGGGAATCTCCTTCCATGTATATGATACTTCTGGAGAAACCATTGCCTTTGTCCATTCATATGTTATCTTGTCTGCCGTATTATAAGAGTCCTCATTCGAATTCCCCGTTTTCTCGTGACTCTGGTTGACAATTCTACAAGATATTCTCCATTATTCTTCAATGGGAGAACCATAAAATTCTGTCATGCAATTATCTAAATTTAGCACTGTTTGCAGGGAAATGCAGCTTTAAAAAATGCAATTTTATTTAAGAGATATCTAAGGTGGCGATAGAATTAACACACATCGCCTGTTTGTTCTGTATCATGCTGTTTTCTTTTCTTTTTGTTGTTGCAGCACCCAAAAAACCTGATGTAACCGTGGCTACACAAACTACCAGTAATATAACCTTGAGCATTACCCTCCCCATGGGATCCCTGGGCAACAACTTTGAAGTAAATGTCCAAGGAGGAGTGAAGAATCAGTCTGTGCCACTCGCACTGGGAACATCTAGGTCCGTTCAACACATGTTTAATGACATGGCGGAGGCGGGCACCTGTTTTAATCTAGATATCGTCACCCGCGTCACTAACAACCCTGTAAAAAGCGATAAAGCAACTGTTAGCAATGCTTGCTATGGTAAGATATATCTTCACAATACTTTTCTGCCTCACTATCTACCGGTAGACAGACACATAGCCAATCAGGCAGGAAGAAATACATAGAGATCGAGTACCTTGTCACCAACAACAGTGTAACATATGACAGCAGACCTTTAACAATGCAAACTATACTGATGAAATACCCACAGAAGCGATATATAGACAAATAATAAGACGTTTCAAAAAAAGTACGAAAATAAAATGTATGCATTTTCTATTTCCAAAAGGAAGATGAATGCAGAAACAGACAATTCAAATGCCTTCTTCGTGGCTTAAATTTCCCTCTCAGAGACATTTTAAAATACTGATGTAATTTAAACAAGCCCCCTCTCTCTCTCTCCACAATAAAAAATGTTTATAATGACCAACTATGTCGAATAGGTCGTTAAGAACACGACAAAAAGGCTTGTCTCAACATTTACATCTGTCTCAAGATGAGAATCGGATTCCACAACTAAAGATGTTATAGTTTTGGTGAGGTAGTCAAAAACGTTCATAAAGCCACAAAACGGCATGACAAATTCATTCACGTTTTGCTTTCAAGGGATTAACATAACATTCATTGTTCTCTATGAAGATTAATATTCCGGTGCAACTTATGGTCACTTTACTGATGAAGTGTCTCTTCAATCTGTCGGAGCAAGTGTTCTACATAAAATATTAGAGACATTATGCAGCAGTCTTTCCATCTTTCTTTTTGAGGTGTCATATTGCTCATTACATTAATAGTGGAAGATTTTTAAACGCTCTTTATATCGCAAGGTACAAACTCACATACCTGAAAAGCCCTGAAATAAATGTAGTCACACAAACTACCAGCAATGTCACCCTGAACATTACGCTTCCCGTGGCATCTCTAGTAGCACATTTCAGATCAAAATTACAAAACGAGGGAATGTCTGGTCCGTGCCCCTCCCAGTTGGAGGATCGAGGTCCGTTCAGTATGTATTTAACGAGGCGGCGGAGGCTGGCACCTGTTTTAGTCTAGACATTGTCAACCTTGTCGCTAACAATCCGATTAAAAGTGATGCAAAGTATGTTACCAATGCGTGTTATGGTAAGATACCCATGCACTGAGACAATACTTTTCCACGCAACTACCAACGTACTACCAATCAGCTTAACTACAAACTAATAGAGAAACAGAACGTGAGACACGCAAACAGAAAAACACACATAAGCAACACTATCATGTACGGGAGCAGACTTTTAACAAGACATTCTGTATAACGATATAACTACAGTTGCTATCGACGATGAACATTAAGGTGTTTCAGAAAAATATAAGAAATACTGTGTACTTGCCTTTATAAAGAAGAAAGTTGCGCGCAGAAACATTATTATATAGATACTAATCATATAGTTCATACTTTATAAAAACATTATGTAAACTGTAATTTTATATATATCGTGTCATTGTTGTAGCTCCCGTGTCACGCAAATTACCAGCAATGTGACCTTGACAATTTTACTTCCGACTGGATCCCTGGGCAATTCCTTGAAGTCAAAGTTGAAGGAGGCGGGACGTGTAGGTCCGTGCCCGTGACTGTAGGAGGATCCAGGTGTCTTCAGCACGTGTTTAATGAGGTGGCCGAGGTGGACACCTGTTTTAGTCTAGAGTTTGTTACACTCGTCACTAACAACCCGATAAAAAGTGATACAACAACTGTTACCAATGAGTGTTATGTATATATACATATATATATATATATATATATATATATATATATATATATATATATATATATATATATATATATACTTACCTAGTTAACTACCTAGCAATATATAAATATAAAACATGCAGGCAGACACAAAGACATACGAGTACCTGCTTTACTCAAAAGATTTAGTATCTCCTCGCCAACAATCATATCACAAATTAGAGTATAACCTTTAATCTGCATTCCCTCCAGAACCAATTTGAAACTAATTTTCAGTGTAGGTCATAACTATATCAAGCTATCATGTCAAAACGAATATCCACCCAGATCGTCTGGTTCAGCTTGTTTAGTTTTTGGATAAGCCCCTTGTCATGGGCTCAAAATATTAATAATGACACTCAGCGACGTGGAGGTTTTGCAAATGAGACTCACTTTCCTCAGATTGTAAACATGCACTGTGTTCAGGTGATTGTCTTGGTTTGCTATTGGTCTTATACACTTTTTGGAGTGAAAATTGGTTTTAAGTATAGTGCAAACTGTCTGACAGTAACTCTGGGACACGGAGCACATATATGCTTTGCCAACGCCTCAAGTAAATAGACCCCTCGAAAAACAAAACAAAACAAAACAAAACAAAAAAAACAAAAAAAAGCTACTTATTTGTTTATGTTTTGAAAAAAAAGTCTCCAATGATAAAAACGTGACTTATACATTAACTACGAAAATATGACAATTGGATGCAGAATGTTCAAATAATGAAGAGTTAAATTTGTACATGTTGGAATTAATTCTCTCTAAGCTTTTCTCTGGCCACAAGGTTATGCAAAGATTCACGCGTAGCTGGCATATTTGCATCGTATGTAACGAGCGGGAATCTCCTTCCATGTATATGATACTTCTGTAGAAACCATTGCCTTTGTCCATTCATATGTTATCTTGTCTGCCGTATTATAAGAGTCCTCATTCGAATTCCCCGTTTTCTCGTGACTCTGGTTGACAATTCTACAAGATATTCTCCATTATTCTTCAATGGGAGAACCATAAAATTCTGTCATGCAATTATCTAAATTTAGCACTGTTTGCAGGGAAATGCAGCTTTAAAAAATGCAATTTTATTTAAGAGATATCTAAGGTGGCGATAGAATTAACACACATCGCCTGTTTGTTCTGTATCATGCTGTTTTCTTTTCTTTTTGTTGTTGCAGCACCCAAAAAACCTGATGTAACCGTGGCTACACAAACTACCAGTAATATAACCTTGAGCATTACCCTCCCCATGGGATCCCTGGGCAACAACTTTGAAGTAAATGTCCAAGGAGGAGTGAAGAATCAGTCTGTGCCACTCGCACTGGGAACATCTAGGTCCGTTCAACACATGTTTAATGACATGGCGGAGGCGGGCACCTGTTTTAATCTAGATATCGTCACCCGCGTCACTAACAACCCTGTAAAAAGCGATAAAGCAACTGTTAGCAATGCTTGCTATGGTAAGATATATCTTCACAATACTTTTCTGCCTCACTATCTACCGGTAGACAGACACATAGCCAATCAGGCAGGAAGAAATACATAGAGATCGAGTACCTTGTCACCAACAACAGTGTAACATATGACAGCAGACCTTTAACAATGCAAACTATACTGATGAAATACCCACAGAAGCGATATATAGACAAATAATAAGACGTTTCAAAAAAAGTACGAAAATAAAATGTATGCATTTTCTATTTCCAAAAGGAAGATGAATGCAGAAACAGACAATTCAAATGCCTTCTTCGTGGCTTAAATTTCCCTCTCAGAGACATTTTAAAATACTGATGTAATTTAAACAAGCCCCCTCTCTCTCTCTCCACAATAAAAAATGTTTATAATGACCAACTATGTCGAATAGGTCGTTAAGAACACGACAAAAAGGCTTGTCTCAACATTTACATCTGTCTCAAGATGAGAATCGGATTCCACAACTAAAGATGTTATAGTTTTGGTGAGGTAGTCAAAAACGTTCATGAAGCCACAAAACGGCATGACAAATTCATTCACGTTTTGCTTTCAAGGGATTAACATAACATTCATTGTTCTCTATGAAGATTAATATTCCGGTGCAACTTATGGTCACTTTACTGATGAAGTGTCTCTTCAATCTGTCGGAGCAAGTGTTCTACATAAAATATTAGAGACATAATGCAGCAGTCTTTCCATCTTTCTTTTTGAGGTGTCATATTGCTCATTAGATTAATAGTGGAAGATTTTTAAACGCTCTTTATATCGCAAGGTACAAACTCACATACCTGAAAAGCCCTGAAATAAATGTAGTCACACAAACTACCAGCAATGTCACCCTGAACATTACGCTTCCCGTGGCATCTCTAGTAGCACATTTCAGATCAAAATTACAGAACGAGGGAATGTCTGGTCCGTGCCCCTCCCAGTTGGAGGATCGAGGTCCGTTCAGTATGTATTTAACGAGGCGGCGGAGGCTGGCACCTGTTTTAGTCTAGACATTGTCAACCTTGTCGCTAACAATCCGATTAAAAGTGATGCAAAGTATGTTACCAATGCGTGTTATGGTAAGATACCCATGCACTGAGACAATACTTTTCCACGCAACTACCAACGTACTACCAATCAGCTTAACTACAAACTAATAGAGAAACAGAACGTGAGACACGCAAACAGAAAAACACACATAAGCAACACTATCATGTACGGGAGCAGACTTTTAACAAGACATTCTGTATAACGATATAACTACAGTTGCTATCGACGATGAACATTAAGGTGTTTCAGAAAAATATAAGAAATACTGTGTACTTGCCTTTATAAAGAAGAAAGTTGCGCGCAGAAACATTATTATATAGATACTAATCATATAGTTCATACTTTATAAAAACATTATGTAAACTGTAATTTTATATATATCGTGTCATTGTTGTAGCTCCCGTGTCACGCAAATTACCAGCAATGTGACCTTGACAATTTTACTTCCGACTGGATCCCTGGGCAATTCATTGAAGTCAAAGTTGAAGGAGGCGGGACGTGTAGGTCCGTGCCCGTGACTGTAGGAGGATCCAGGTGTCTTCAGCACGTGTTTAATGAGGTGGCCGAGGTGGACACCTGTTTTAGTCTAGAGTTTGTTACACTCGTCACTAACAACCCGATAAAAAGTGACACAACAACTGTTACCAATGAGTGTTATGTATATATATATATATATATATATATATATATATATATATATATATATATATATATACTTACCTAGTTAACTACCTAGCAATATATAAATATAAAACATGCAGGCAGACACAAAGACATACGAGTACCTGCTTTACTCAAAAGATTTAGTATCTCCTCGCCAACAATCATATCACAAATTAGAGTATAACCTTTAATCTGCATTCCCTCCAGAACCAATTTGAAACTAATTTTCAGTGTAGGTCATAACTATATCAAGCTATCATGTCAAAACGAATATCCACCCAGATCGTCTGGTTCAGCTTGTTTAGTTTTTGGATAAGCCCTTTGTCATGGGCTCAAAATATTAATAATGACACTCAGCGACGTGGAGGTTTTGCAAATGAGACTCACTTTCCTCAGATTGTAAACATGCACTGTGTTCAGGTGATTGTCTTGGTTTGCTATTGGTCTTATACACTTTTTGGAGTGAAAATTGGTTTTAAGTATAGTGCAAACTGTCTGACAGTAACTCTGGGACACGGAGCACATATATGCTTTGCCAACGCCTCAAGTAAATAGACCCCTCGAAAAACAAAACAAAACAAAACAAAACAAAAACAAAAAAACAAAAAAAAAGCTACTTATTTGTTTATGTTTTGAAAAAAAAGTCTCCAATGATAAAAACGTGACTTATACATTAACTACGAAAATATGACAATTGGATGCAGAATGTTCAAATAATGAAGAGTTAAATTTGTACATGTTGGAATTAATTCTCTCTAAGCTTTTCTCTGGCCACAAGGTTATGCAAAGATTCACGCGTAGCTGGCATATTTGCATCGTATGT
The DNA here is from genome assembly GCA_029931535.1 of Margaritifera margaritifera. Classification (NCBI taxonomy): domain Eukaryota; kingdom Metazoa; phylum Mollusca; class Bivalvia; order Unionida; family Margaritiferidae; genus Margaritifera; species Margaritifera margaritifera. Next base: position 653,325 of record JAQPZY010001437.1, on the reverse strand, counting down.
AACGAGCGGGAATCTCCTTCCATGTATATGATACTTCTGTAGAAACCATTGCCTTTGTCCATTCATATGTTATCTTGTCTGCCGTATTATAAGAGTCCTCATTCGAATTCCCCGTTTTCTCGTGACTCTGGTTGACAATTCTACAAGATATTCTCCATTATTCTTCAATGGGAGAACCATAAAATTCTGTCATGCAATTATCTAAATTTAGCACTGTTTGCAGGGAAATGCAGCTTTAAAAAATGCAATTTTATTTAAGAGATATCTAAGGTGGCGATAGAATTAACACACATCGCCTGTTTGTTCTGTATCATGCTGTTTTCTTTTCTTTTTGTTGTTGCAGCACCCAAAAAACCTGATGTAACCGTGGCTACACAAACTACCAGTAATATAACCTTGAGCATTACCCTCCCCATGGGATCCCTGGGCAACAACTTTGAAGTAAATGTCCAAGGAGGAGTGAAGAATCAGTCTGTGCCACTCGCACTGGGAACATCTAGGTCCGTTCAACACATGTTTAATGACATGGCGGAGGCGGGCACCTGTTTTAATCTAGATATCGTCACCCGCGTCACTAACAACCCTGTAAAAAGCGATAAAGCAACTGTTAGCAATGCTTGCTATGGTAAGATATATCTTCACAATACTTTTCTGCCTCACTATCTACCGGTAGACAGACACATAGCCAATCAGGCAGGAAGAAATACATAGAGATCGAGTACCTTGTCACCAACAACAGTGTAACATATGACAGCAGACCTTTAACAATGCAAACTATACTGATGAAATACCCACAGAAGCGATATATAGACAAATAATAAGACGTTTCAAAAAAAGTACGAAAATAAAATGTATGCATTTTCTATTTCCAAAAGGAAGATGAATGCAGAAACAGACAATTCAAATGCCTTCTTCGTGGCTTAAATTTCCCTCTCAGAGACATTTTAAAATACTGATGTAATTTAAACAAGCCCCCTCTCTCTCTCTCCACAATAAAAAATGTTTATAATGACCAACTATGTCGAATATGTCGTTGAGAAAACGACAAAGAGGTTTGTCTCAACATTTATATCTGTCTCAAGATGAGAATCGGATTCCACAACTAAAGATGTTATAGTTTTGGTGAGGTAGTCAAAAACGTTCAGAAGGCCACAAAACGGCATGACAAATTCATTCACGTTTTGCTTTCAAGGGATTAACATAACATTCATTATTCTCTATGAAGATTAATATTCTGGTGCAACTTATGGTCACTTTACTGATGAAGTGTCTCTTCAATCTGTCGGAGCAAGTGTTCTACATAAAATATTAGAGACATAATGCAGCAGTCTTTCCATCTTTCTTTTTGAGGTGTCATATTGCTCATTAGATTAATAGTGGAAGATTTTTAAACGCTCTTTATATCGCAAGGTACAAACTCACATACCTGAAAAGCCCTGAAATAAATGTAGTCACACAAACTACCAGCAATGTCACCCTGAACATTACGCTTCCCGTGGCATCTCTAGTAGCACATTTCAGATCAAAATTACAGAACGAGGGAATGTCTGGTCCGTGCCCCTCCCAGTTGGAGGATCGAGGTCCGTTCAGTATGTATTTAACGAGGCGGCGGAGGCTGTCACCTGTTTTAGTCTAGACATTGTCAACCTTGTCGCTAACAATCCGATTAAAAGTGATGCAAAGTATGTTACCAATGCGTGTTATGGTAAGATACCCATGCACTGAGACAATACTTTTCCACGCAACTACCAACGTACTACCAATCAGCTTAACTACAAACTAATAGAGAAACAGAACGTGAGACACGCAAACAGAAAAACACACATAAGCAACACTATCATGTACGGGAGCAGACTTTTAACAAGACATTCTGTATAACGATATAACTACAGTTGCTATCGACGATGAACATTAAGGTGTTTCAGAAAAATATAAGAAATACTGTGTACTTGCCTTTATAAAGAAGAAAGTTGCGCGCAGAAACATTATTATATAGATACTAATCATATAGTTCATACTTTATAAAAACATTATGTAAACTGTAATTTTATATATATCGTGTCATTGTTGTAGCTCCTGTGTCACGCAAATTACCAGCAATGTGACCTTGACAATTTTACTTCCGACTGGATCCCTGGGCAATTCATTGAAGTCAAAGTTGAAGGAGGCGGGACGTGTAGGTCCGTGCCCGTGACTGTAGGAGGATCCAGGTGTCTTCAGCACGTGTTTAATGAGGTGGCCGAGGTGGACACCTGTTTTAGTCTAGAGTTTGTTACACTCGTCACTAACAACCCGATAAAAAGTGACACAACAACTGTTACCAATGCGTGTTATGTATATATATATATATATATATATATATATATATATATATATATATATATATATATATATATATATACTTACCTAGTTAACTACCTAGCAATATATAAATATAAAACATGCAGGCAGACACAAAGACATACGAGTACCTGCTTTACTCAAAAGATTTAGTATCTCCTCGCCAACAATCATATCACAAATTAGAGTATAACCTTTAATCTGCATTCCCTCCAGAACCAATTTGAAACTAATTTTCAGTGTAGGTCATAACTATATCAAGCTATCATGTCAAAACGAATATCCACCCAGATCGTCTGGTTCAGCTTGTTTAGTTTTTGGATAAGCCCCTTGTCATGGGCTCAAAATATTAATAATGACACTCAGCGACGTGGAGGTTTTGCAAATGAGACTCACTTTCCTCAGATTGTAAACATGCACTGTGTTCAGGTGATTGTCTTGGTTTGCTATTGGTCTTATACACTTTTTGGAGTGAAAATTGGTTTTAAGTATAGTGCAAACTGTCTGACAGTAACTCTGGGACACGGAGCACATATATGCTTTGCCAACGCCTCAAGTAAATAGACCCCTCGAAAAACAAAACAAAACAAAACAAAACAAAAACAAAAAAACAAAAAAAAGCTACTTATTTGTTTATGTTTTGAAAAAAAAGTCTCCAATGATAAAAACGTGACTTATACATTAACTACGAAAATATGACAATTGGATGCAGAATGTTCAAATAATGAAGAGTTAAATTTGTACATGTTGGAATTAATTCTCTCTAAGCTTTTCTCTGGCCACAAGGTTATGCAAAGATTCACGCGTAGCTGGCATATTTGCATCGTATGTAACGAGCGGGAATCTCCTTCCATGTATATGATACTTCTGTAGAAACCATTGCCTTTGTCCATTCATATGTTATCTTGTCTGCCGTATTATAAGAGTCCTCATTCGAATTCCCCGTTTTCTCGTGACTCTGGTTGACAATTCTACAAGATATTCTCCATTATTCTTCAATGGGAGAACCATAAAATTCTGTCATGCAATTATCTAAATTTAGCACTGTTTGCAGGGAAATGCAGCTTTAAAAAATGCAATTTTATTTAAGAGATATCTAAGGTGGCGATAGAATTAACACACATCGCCTGTTTGTTCTGTATCATGCTGTTTTCTTTTCTTTTTGTTGTTGCAGCACCCAAAAAACCTGATGTAACCGTGGCTACACAAACTACCAGTAATATAACCTTGAGCATTACCCTCCCCATGGGATCCCTGGGCAACAACTTTGAAGTAAATGTCCAAGGAGGAGTGAAGAATCAGTCTGTGCCACTCGCACTGGGAACATCTAGGTCCGTTCAACACATGTTTAATGACATGGCGGAGGCGGGCACCTGTTTTAATCTAGATATCGTCACCCGCGTCACTAACAACCCTGTAAAAAGCGATAAAGCAACTGTTAGCAATGCTTGCTATGGTAAGATATATCTTCACAATACTTTTCTGCCTCACTATCTACCGGTAGACAGACACATAGCCAATCAGGCAGGAAGAAATACATAGAGATCGAGTACCTTGTCACCAACAACAGTGTAACATATGACAGCAGACCTTTAACAATGCAAACTATACTGATGAAATACCCACAGAAGCGATATATAGACAAATAATAAGACGTTTCAAAAAAGTACGAAAATAAAATGTATGCATTTTCTATTTCCAAAAGGAAGATGAATGCAGAAACAGACAATTCAAATGATTTCTTCGTGGCTTAAATTTCCAACTCTGAGACATTTTAAAATACTGATGTAATTTAAACAAGCCCCCTCTCTCTCTCCACGATAAAAAATGTTTATAATGACCAACTATGTCGAATAGGTCGTTAAGAACACGACAAAAAGGCTTGTCTCAACATTTACATCTGTCTCAAGATGAGAATCGGATTCCACAACTAAAGATGTTATAGTTTTGGTGAGGTAGTCAAAAACGTTCATAAAGCCACAAAACGGCATGACAAATTCATTCACGTTTTGCTTTCAAGGGATTAACATAACATTCATTGTTCTCTATGAAGATTAATATTCCGGTGCAACTTATGGTCACTTTACTGATGAAGTGTCTCTTCAATCTGTCGGAGCAAGTGTTCTACATAAAATATTAGAGACATAATGCAGCAGTCTTTCCATCTTTTTTTTGAGGTGTCATATTGCTCATTACATTAATAGTGGAAGATTTTTTAAACGCTCTTTATATCGCAAGGTACAAACTCACATACCTGAAAAGCCCTGAAATAAATGTAGTCACACAAACTACCAGCAATGTCCCCCTGAACATTACGCTTCCCGTGGCATCTCTAGTAGCACATTTCAGATCAAAATTACAGAACGAGGGAGTGTCCGGTCCGTGACCCTCCCAGTTGGAGGATCGAGGTCCGTTCAGTATGTATTTAACGAGGCGGCGGAGGCTGGCACCTGTTTTAGTCTAGACATTGTCAACCTTGTCGCTAACAATCCGATTAAAAGTGATGCAAAGTATGTTACCAATGGGTGTTATGGTAAGATACCCATGCACTGAGACAATACTTTTCCACGCAACTACCAACGTACTACCAATCAGCTTAAGCACAAACTAATAGAGAAACAGAACGTGAGACACGCAAACAGAAAAACACACATAAGCAACACTATCATGTACGGGAGCAGACTTTTAACAAGACATTCTGTATAACGATATAACTACAGTTTAGTAGACGACGAACATTAAGGTGTTTCAGAAAAATATAAGAAATACTGTGTACTTGCCTTTTTAAAGAAGAAAGTTGCGTGCAGAAACATTATTATATAGATACTAATCATATAGTTCATACTTTATAAAAACATTATGTAAACTGTAATTTTATATATATCGTGTCATTGTTGTAGCTCCTGTGTCACGCAAATTACCAGCAATGTGACCTTGACAATTTTACTTCCGACTGGATCCCTGGGCAATTCATTGAAGTCAAAGTTGAAGGAGGCGGGACGTGTAGGTCCGTGCCCGTGACTGTAGGAGGATCCAGGTGTCTTCAGCACGTGTTTAATGAGGTGGCCGAGGTGGACACCTGTTTTAGTCTAGAGTTTGTTACACTCGTCACTAACAACCCGATAAAAAGTGATACAACAACTGTTACCAATGGGTGTTATGTATATATATATATATATATATATATATATATATATACTTGCCTAGTTAACTACCTAGCAATATATAAATATAAAACATGCAGGCAGACACAAAGACATACGAGTACCTGCTTTACTCAAAAGATTTAGTATCTCCTCGCCAACAATCATATCACAAATTAGAGTATAACCTTTAATCTGCATTCCCTCCAGAACCAATTTGAAACTAATTTTCAGTGTAGGTCATAACTATATCAAGCTATCATGTCAAAACGAATATCCACCCAGATCGTCTGGTTCAGCTTGTTTAGTTTTTGGATAAGCCCCTTGTCATGGGCTCAAAATATTAATAATGACACTCAGCGACGTGGAGGTTTTGCAAATGAGACTCACTTTCCTCAGATTGTAAACATGCACTGTGTTCAGGTGATTGTCTTGGTTTGCTATTGGTCTTATACACTTTTTGGAGTGAAAATTGGTTTTAAGTATAGTGCAAACTGTCTGACAGTAACTCTGGGACACGGAGCACATATATGCTTTGCCAACGCCTCAAGTAAATAGACCCCTCGAAAAACAAAACAAAACAAAACAAAACAAAAACAAAAAAACAAAAAAAAGCTACTTATTTGTTTATGTTTTGAAAAAAAAGTCTCCAATGATAAAAACGTGACTTATACATTAACTACGAAAATATGACAATTGGATGCAGAATGTTCAAATAATGAAGAGTTAAATTTGTACATGTTGGAATTAATTCTCTCTAAGCTTTTCTCTGGCCACAAGGTTATGCAAAGATTCACGCGTAGCTGGCATATTTGCATCGTATGTAACGAGCGGGAATCTCCTTCCATGTATATGATACTTCTGTAGAAACCATTGCCTTTGTCCATTCATATGTTATCTTGTCTGCCGTATTATAAGAGTCCTCATTCGAATTCCCCGTTTTCTCGTGACTCTGGTTGACAATTCTACAAGATATTCTCCATTATTCTTCAATGGGAGAACCATAAAATTCTGTCATGCAATTATCTAAATTTAGCACTGTTTGCAGGGAAATGCAGCTTTAAAAAATGCAATTTTATTTAAGAGATATCTAAGGTGGCGATAGAATTAACACACATCGCCTGTTTGTTCTGTATCATGCTGTTTTCTTTTCTTTTTGTTGTTGCAGCACCCAAAAAACCTGATGTAACCGTGGCTACACAAACTACCAGTAATATAACCTTGAGCATTACCCTCCCCATGGGATCCCTGGGCAACAACTTTGAAGTAAATGTCCAAGGAGGAGTGAAGAATCAGTCTGTGCCACTCGCACTGGGAACATCTAGGTCCGTTCAACACATGTTTAATGACATGGCGGAGGCGGGCACCTGTTTTAATCTAGATATCGTCACCCGCGTCACTAACAACCCTGTAAAAAGCGATAAAGCAACTGTTAGCAATGCTTGCTATGGTAAGATATATCTTCACAATACTTTTCTGCCTCACTATCTACCGGTAGACAGACACATAGCCAATCAGGCAGGAAGAAATACATAGAGATCGAGTACCTTGTCACCAACAACAGTGTAACATATGACAGCAGACCTTTAACAATGCAAACTATACTGATGAAATACCCACAGAAGCGATATATAGACAAATAATAAGACGTTTCAAAAAAGTACGAAAATAAAATGTATGCATTTTCTATTTCCAAAAGGAAGATGAATGCAGAAACAGACAATTCAAATGATTTCTTCGTGGCTTAAATTTCCAACTCTGAGACATTTTAAAATACTGATGTAATTTAAACAAGCCCCCTCTCTCTCTCCACGATAAAAAATGTTTATAATGACCAACTATGTCGAATAGGTCGTTAAGAACACGACAAAAAGGCTTGTCTCAACATTTACATCTGTCTCAAGATGAGAATCGGATTCCACAACTAAAGATGTTATAGTTTTGGTGAGGTAGTCAAAAACGTTCATAAAGCCACAAAACGGCATGACAAATTCATTCACGTTTTGCTTTCAAGGGATTAACATAACATTCATTGTTCTCTATGAAGATTAATATTCCGGTGCAACTTATGGTCACTTTACTGATGAAGTGTCTCTTCAATCTGTCGGAGCAAGTGTTCTACATAAAATATTAGAGACATAATGCAGCAGTCTTTCCATCTTTTTTTTGAGGTGTCATATTGCTCATTACATTAATAGTGGAAGATTTTTAAACGCTCTTTATATCGCAAGGTACAAACTCACATACCTGAAAAGCCCTGAAATAAATGTAGTCACACAAACTACCAGCAATGTCCCCCTGAACATTACGCTTCCCGTGGCATCTCTAGTAGCACATTTCAGATCAAAATTACAGAACGAGGGAGTGTCCGGTCCGTGACCCTCCCAGTTGGAGGATCGAGGTCCGTTCAGTATGTATTTAACGAGGCGGCGGAGGCTGGCACCTGTTTTAGTCTAGACATTGTCAACCTTGTCGCTAACAATCCGATTAAAAGTGATGCAAAGTATGTTACCAATGGGTGTTATGGTAAGATACCCATGCACTGAGACAATACTTTTCCACGCAACTACCAACGTACTACCAATCAGCTTAAGCACAAACTAATAGAGAAACAGAACGTGAGACACGCAAACAGAAAAACACACATAAGCAACACTATCATGTACGGGAGCAGACTTTTAACAAGACATTCTGTATAACGATATAACTACAGTTTAGTAGACGACGAACATTAAGGTGTTTCAGAAAAATATAAGAAATACTGTGTACTTGCCTTTTTAAAGAAGAAAGTTGCGTGCAGAAACATTATTATATAGATACTAATCATATAGTTCATACTTTATAAAAACATTATGTAAACTGTAATTTTATATATATCGTGTCATTGTTGTAGCTCCTGTGTCACGCAAATTACCAGCAATGTGACCTTGACAATTTTACTTCCGACTGGATCCCTGGGCAATTCATTGAAGTCAAAGTTGAAGGAGGCGGGACGTGTAGGTCCGTGCCCGTGACTGTAGGAGGATCCAGGTGTCTTCAGCACGTGTTTAATGAGGTGGCCGAGGTGGACACCTGTTTTAGTCTAGAGTTTGTTACACTCGTCACTAACAACCCGATAAAAAGTGATACAACAACTGTTACCAATGGGTGTTATGTATATATATATATATATATATATATATATATATATACTTGCCTAGTTAACTACCTAGCAATATATAAATATAAAACATGCAGGCAGACACAAAGACATACGAGTACCTGCTTTACTCAAAAGATTTAGTATCTCCTCGCCAACAATCATATGACAAATTAGAGTATAACCTGTAATCTGCATTCCCTCCAGAACCAATTTGAAACTAATTTTCAGTGTAGGTCATAACTATATCAAGCTATCATGTCAAAACGAATATCCACCCAGATCGTCTGGTTCAGCTTGTTTAGTTTTTGGATAAGCCCTTTGTCATGGGCTCAAAATATTAATGATGACACTCAGTGACGTGGAGGTTTTGCAAATGAGACTCACTTTCCTCAGATTGTAAACATGCACTGTGTTCAGGTGATTGTCTTGGTTTGCTATTGGTCTTATGCACTTTTTCAGTGAAAATTGGTTTTAAGTATAGTGCAAACTGTCTGACAGTAACTCTGGGACACGGAGCACATATATGCTTTGCCAACGCCTCAAGTAAATAGACCCCTCGAAAAACAAAACAAAACAAAACAAAACAAAAACAAAAACAAAAAAAAAAAAAGCTACTTATTTGTTTATGTTTTGAAAAAAAGTCTCCAATGATAAAAACGTAACTTATACATTAACTACGAAAATATGACAGTTGGATGGAGAATGTTCAAATAATGAAGAGTTAAATTTGTACATGTTGGAATTATTTCTCTCTAAGCTTTTCTCTGGCCACAAGGTTATGCAAAGATTCACGCGTAGCTGGCATATTTGCATCGTATGTAACGAGCGGGAATCTCCTTCCATGTATATGATACTTCTGGAGAAACAATTGCCTTCGTCCATTCATATGTTATCTTGTCTGCCGTATAATAATAGTCCTCATTTGAATTCCCCGTTTTCTCGTGACTCTGGTTGACAATTCTACAAGATATTCTCCATTATTCTTCAATGGGAGAACCATAAAATTCTGTCATGCAATTATCTAAATTTAGTACTGTTTGCAGGAAAATGCAGCTTTAAAAAATGCCAATTATATTTAAGAGTTATCTTAGGTGGCGATAGAAGGAACACACATCGCCTGTTTGTTCTGTATCATGCTGTTTTCGTTTCTTTTTGTTGTTGCAGCACCCAAAAAACCTGATGTAACCGTGGCTACACAAACTACCAGTAATATAACCTTGAGCATTACCCTCCCCATGGGATCCCTGGGCAACAACTTTGAAGTAAATGTCCAAGGAGGAGTGAAGAATCAGTCTGTGCCACTCGCACTGGGAACATCTAGGTCCGTTCAACACATGTTTAATGACATAGCGGAGGCGGGCACCTGTTTTAATCTAGATATCGTCACCCGCGTCACTAACAACCCTGTAAAAAGCGATAAAGCAACTGTTAGCAATGCTTGCTATGGTAAGATATATCTTCACAATACTTTTCTGCCTCACTATCTACCGGTAGACAGACACATAGCCAATCAGGCAGGAAGAAATACATAGAGATCGAGTACCTTGTCACCAACAACAGTGTAACATATGACAGCAGACCTTTAACAATGCAAACTATACTGATGAAATACCCACAGAAGCGATATATAGACAAATAATAAGACGTTTCAAAAAGTAAGTACGAAAATAAAATGTATGCATTTTCTATTTCCAAAAGGAAGATGAATGCAGAAACAGACAATTCAAATGCCTTCTTCGTGGCTTAAATTTCACTCTTAGAGACATTTTAAAATACTGAGGAAATTTAACAAGCCCCCCCCCCCTCTCTTTCTCTCTCCACAATAAAAAATGTTTATAATGACCAACTATGTCGAACATGAAGTTGAGAAAACGACAAAGAGGTTTGTCTCAACTATTATATCTGTCTCAAGATGAGAATCGGATTCCACAACTAAAGATGTTATAGTTTTGGTGAGGTAGTCAAAAACGTTCAGAAGGCCACAAAACGGCATGACAAATTCATTCACGTTTTGCTTTCAAGGGATTAACATAACATTCATTGTTCTCTATGAAGATTAATATTCTGGTGCAACTTATGGTCACTTTACTGATGAAGTGTCTCTTCAATCTGTCGGAGCAAGTGTTCTACATAAAATATTAGAGACATAATGCAGCAGTCTTTCCATCTTTCTTTTTGAGGAGTCATATTGCTCATTAGATTAATAGTGGAAGATTTTTAAACTCTCTTTATATCGCAATGAACAAACTCACATACCTGAAAAGCCCTGAAATAAATGTAGTCACACAAACTACCAGCAATGTCACCCTGAACATTACGCTTCCCGTGGCATCTCTAGTAGCACATTTCAGATCAAAATTACAGAACGAGGGAATGTCCGGTCCGTGCCCCTCCCAGTTGGAGGATCGAGGTCCGTTCAGTATGTATTTAACGAGGCGGCGGAGGCTGGCACCTGTTTTAGTCTAGACATTGTCAACCTTGTCGCTAACAATCCGATTAAATGTGATGCAAAGTATGTTACCAATGGGTGTTATGGTAAGATACCCATGCACTGAGACAATACTTTTCCACGCAACTACCAACGTACTACCAATCAGCTTAACTACAAACTAATAGAGAAACAGAACGTGAGACACGCAAACAGAAAAACACACATAAGCAACACTATCATGTACGAGAGCATACTTTTAACAAGACATTCTGTATAACGATATAACTACAGTTGCTATCGACGATGAACATTAAGGTGTTTCAGAAAAATATAAGAAATACTGTGTACTTGCCTTTTTAAAGAAGAAAGTTGCGTGCAGAAACATTATTATATAGATACTAATCATATAGTTCATACTTTATAAAAACATTATGTAAACTGTAATTTTATATATATCGTGTAATTGTTGTAGCTCCTAAAAGGCTCAAAGTAAACGTGATCACGCAAATTACCAGCAATGTGACCTTGACAATTATGCTTCCCACTGGATCCCTGGGCAATACATTGAAGTCAAGGTTTAAGGAGGCGGGACGTTTAGGTCCGTGCCCCTCACTGTAGGAGGATCCAGGTCTCTTCAGCACGTGTTTAATGAGGTGGCCGAGGCGGGCACCTGTTTTAGTCTAGAGACTTTTACACTCGTTACTAACAACCCGATAAAAGGTGATACAACAACTGTTACCAATGCGTGTTATGGTAGGATGCCTATGCACCCATCCAATACTTCCTTACCTCATTACCTACCCTACCTATATATCTATCGATAGACAGCGAGATAGCCAAATATGCAGATAGAAAGGTATACAGGCACCTTCTTTACTCTAGAAACTGAGTACATTTGTGACGAACAACAGTATGCCATATCATAGTATGACCTTTAGCAATGACAGCTATTCTTGGGATATACACGCAGTAGCAATAGACCAAAGAAATATAAGATATTTACGATCAGAAATACAATGATAAAATTTACGCATTTTCTATTAGCTAAAGAAAAAATTACGTGTGCAGAAACACGTCATTCAAATGCTTTCCAGACGGTTAAGACCTTTTAGAGAGCAGTTGCAACATCCAATTAGTAGGAAATATTTTCCTTTAGGATATCGATGTCATTTGTATCGATATCTACCATATGCTATTTTTCAGCACCCAAAAGCCCTGAAGTAACTGTAGTCACACAAACCACCAGCAATGTGACCCTAAACATTAAGCTTCCAGTGGCATCTCTAGGCAACATATTTGAGGTCAAGGTTATAGGAGGAGTGATGGTCCGGTCTGTACCCCTCCCGTTTGGAGCAGCCAGGTCCGTTCAGCATGTGTTTAATGAGATAGCGGAGGCAGGCACATGCTTTAGTCTAGAGATTGTGAACCTTGTCACTAACAACCCGATAAAAAGTGATAAAACGAATCCTACAAATGCCTGTTACGGTAAGATATCTATCCACTCACCCCATACTTTTCTACCTAACTACCTAACTACTGTCTATCTACTTACGTACGAACTGATGGATAGATAGCAAGCCAGACAAGCAGACTGAGTGACATGCGGACACCTGCTACACTCAGGAGATTGAGCACCTAGACACAAACAACACTATAATATACGTTAGCATGACTTTTAGCACGGAATTCCATGTAAAAGATATACCAACAGTTGCGGTATACGACAAGAAGTAAGATGTTTATGAAAAAAATACTATAATAAGAAGCTGATGCTTTGTCTTTTTAAAGAAGAACGTTGGATGCAGAAATATAGTATTAAAATACTCATCTGAATGTGAATATTTTATTGAGATATTATCAAAAATGAAATTTACAATGGCAAGGAATGTTTGTATTCTAATTATCGTTACCAATAGTATACTTTATATCTACTGTGTCATTTTTGTAGCACCTAGAAAGCCCGAAGTAAACGTGGTCACGCAAACTACCAGGAATATAACCATGAATATTACGCTTCCCGAGGGATCCCTAGGAAACACCTTTGAAGTCAAGGTCGCAGGAGGAGTGACGTCCAGGTCCGTGTCCCTTTATGTAGGTGGATCCAGGTCCGTTCAGCACGTATTTAATGAGGTGGCTGAGGCGGGCACCTGCTTTAGTCTAGAGATTGTCACCCTCGTCAATAACAATCCGATAAAAAGTGATACAAGAACTGTTACCAGTTCGTGTTATGGTAAGATACATTTCCATCCATCCAATGCTTTTCAACCTCACTACCTACTCCACCACCTAATTACCTCGCTACTTACCCTACCACTTACCTACCTACTTACCCCACTACCAGCCCCACAATCTACATTTCTCGCTACCTAATCCACCTCCTACCTACCTTCTGATAGACAGATTGCCTAATGGACATACAGAATATATACAGGCACCTGCTTTACTCTAGACACTGAGTACCTTCCCATCAACAGCAGTATGACATATCACATTACCACTTTTAGCAATGCAAACTATACTGGATATATACATACAGTAGCAATATGCATACAAATAAAAGATGTTGAAGAAAAAAAATCAAATATATGCATTCTATATTTGCCCAAGGAAGATTGGTGCAGAAAACGCGTAATCAAGTGTAGAAAGGTGTTGTATGCATGAACTTACGGTAAAAGCTGTATTGCAAAATATTAGCGTGCACGGTGTCCATATTGATACAATATTAGTGTTTTGTTTTTTGTTGTTTTTTTGTTTAGCAAAATATTATCTCTTTACGTGTGCATTATATTTTTGTATCTGTTTTCACAACTTTGTCACAATTTAAGGTAACTTACGGGGAAATATAACTTTAACACGTGATTAATTGTATCGATCGATAATAATGTTTTTTCTTCATTTTTGTTTGCATTAGTGCCTCTAAAGCCAACAACAAACATTTTTGAACAAACCATGAATTACATCACCTTCAATATTGCCTTGCAAGCAGGAAGTACAGGAAAATCATTTAATGTCAACGTCACTGGCGGAAAAGAATATGTCGTTGGAATTCCAGAAGGGTCAACATATGTCCAGTTTGTATTCAACGAAACTGGCATTCCAGGCACATGTTTCACACTACAAGTCAAGACAGTGAGTTTTCGTAATTTAACACAGAGTGAGGCATCGTCGATTCCAAATACTTGTTATGGTATGTTTAATTAAGTATACAAGTGTTATATAAGTTTGTGTGGGTGTCCATTTTTTATCTATATTTCACGCATTATCGATGTTTTTATGTGTTCACCTGTGTGTTTGAGTGTCTATACTGGTATTTAAGTACATGTGTGCTTGTAACTGGCATAAATGTTTCGTTTCTTTTTTTTCTTTTTTGTGTTTGTTTTTATGTATTTACTAAATATTTTGTTTTATTCGATTGAATAAAATGTTCTTTATTTTATGCACTGATTTAAAATGACTCTTGCTTATGGACAGATTTAAATTATTTTAACTGAAAATCAGATATGTAAAAAGCTTTGAGGTTTTACGAGTACACGTTCCAGCAATTTGACTAGAAGAAAACAAACCTTGATGACGTACTGATATTCACTATTTTGGACACAGTTTTTATCTTTCAATCTCGTTTATTTTTTATGACCGCGAGGATACAATAGTTTCACATTCAGTGAAGCAGCGGTTGCGTGTGCGGAATATGAAAAATATGAAATATACAACTACAAGCGACCTTCTACGCTTACCGTTTTGGACCATTTTGAAGGCAAGGCGGGTAAAGACATTAAATTATGGTAATGAAATCCATGGGAACAATGTGAAAACGCTCGCCGTGCTGAGCGAAAATGTTTGACGGTTTGACTGGTATTTTGACTGTTTATTTATATTTCTCGTTCCTGAAGGAAACTAACATGATCTCATGTGCTGAAGGAAAACTACCTTGCAAATACAACAACTTTGGACACTTCGACCTAAATATACCTGGGAATATTACATTTCTTTAGTTTCTGAAGCAAATTTCACAGTGTTACAATGAGTTTTGCTGAATTTATACCTGCAAAAATTGCGAAAATATGTCAAGCTAAAAACCGACGACTGTACTAGTAATTTCTGGATTTCAACCGTGGAGCAATGCTTAAGACGATTAGTGGTGTGTTTCTGTCTCTGTGTCTGTGTATGTGTGTGTGTGTGTTTATACGTGTATTATTCAACTAGTTAATTCCTTTTTTATTATTTTGCTATTTGATATCTTCTGTCATTGTTCATATACAAGATGGCAGGATAAATACGAGCAATTTTCAAAGTCTACCTTTTTATGTATTAGTTTAACCGATTTAGGTCTCTCTCTCTCTCTCTCTCTCTCTCTCTCTCATCTCGATCCAGTCACTAATCAATATCGTTCTTGCTTACACCTGTGTGTGAAATACTAGCCAAACTTAGCGCACGGAGTATCCGTTGAGTACCATAAATTAGAACACGATAAGATCGAACGAAAAGTTTCCGTCATACAATAAAATAATAGATGAGTCTACATCTATGTGTATAAGCTGCTGCTGCGTACCAACCATTACAAGGGAAACAAGATCTATTTTTGTCTAGTCCACCGTGGCGTAAGCTCGAAATAGCGATCATTTTGGCGTCCGTGTGTCGGTACATCCGTCCGCATGTAGGTAGGTACCTATGTCCACTGTTACGACTCTATGGTCTAAGAAAAATGTAACAGAAAGAAAGTGAAACCAACAAATCAAGTAAAAAATCAACAAGCAATTTATTACTAGATAATTAAAATGAAAAATCAAAAAGTCACTTAGAGTAATGTGTTTTGAAATCCTAATAATCCAATAAGAATGATTGTTCTAATCACAAGTCCTAAATATAGAATGTTCCGAATTCACGGCTGTGTCCTTGAATGTTATTATGTGCTAATGGTCTCCAAAGTCCTGATGTACTAGAAATCTTTGATGTGCTGATGTCAAAATGAAGTATTCCAAAATCTCTGAATAAGTTCAGTTAAATTCCAAAATCATCAATTAAAAATCCAAAATCCAAAAGTTTATGAGCACTGTTATAATCCAATGAATATTTAAAATAATTCCTCTCTTAGAATTTGGAATGAATTTTCACAACTGTAATAGCTCTTTACAAGACTGATGGTAATGTCAAAACTGAAAAAATGTCCACCAAACATGATATATATAAAGATTGGTCACATGACAATGTTCTAGATTGGTCACATGACAGAATGTTCTAGAATGTGTGTCATCTTAATGGAATTTTTACTTGTAAACAAAAATCAACCTTGACCTTCAAATTGAGAAAACATATTGATCAAAACAACCTAATTCAAGGACACTAGTTAAACATGTTTTTCCTGATAAACATAAAGATTTAAGCAAATATTAAAGTGAAGAAACATTTATAATTTCCTAAAATATTTATAATATTATATAAACATCATACATAACACCACATCTTATATTAACCTCAGTGAATAAATGTAGATTAGCCTCAATGTTCAAGTTTTTCTCTGCTAAATTAAAGGCGGGCTGGAAAACTGGGGTCTCATATTACTGAACAGTACACAGGCCGTCCCCACAATAGGAGGCAACTCTCATTGCGGCTTATTTCTTTTAGCTGGTTTTGAGTACAGAATATAGCATAGGAGCACCCTGCTATAGGAAAGTGTTGTTTTGCCTCAGCGATGAAGAGACAAAAGCTAAAGTCAATTCGAATCGGTAGTAATGGCAATTACAAAAATGAAAACAAAGACTTCGAGATAAGATCCCAAAAATGCTATTTTTTCTGGCCTTTTACAAATGCTTTCGAGTATATACGACACAAATACATAACAAGTATGCCTCTCTCTTTTCTCACAGCTCCAATGACACCGGAGGTATATGTCGTGGAAACCACTATCAAAAGCATCAAACTGAATATTTCCATCCCATATGGTAGTTCAACCAAGTCTTTTCAGATAAGACGGACCAGTGACATTGCAAAGACAGTGGACCTTCCACCCAGTACTACATCAGTTCTTTACGTGTTTGACAATCCAGCAGATGCCGGCACGTGCTTTACATTTGAAATCGTTGGTATTGCTGCAGACAATATGGCCAGAAGTAAAGCCTTTGCCATAAATAATACATGTTATGGTAAGCATAAGGGTAAGTGATAACTGCTGGGGACTGGATACAGTTTTCCGTCTGGAACGAAATGTGGAAATAGAATTACACAGTCAAACGGTGCACAAATAATATGCCTATTGATGTTGTCTGAACGTTTGCAAAGTTAAATTTAAATTGATAGCACAGTCGTAACGCCCACTGTCATTCAGCATACTTGAGACAATTTTTCACGGGTTATGTATGATACGAGGTTGGATCCAATAGATTGTGACACTTCCTAATTTAGAAGAACCAAGCATGCTACGTGAAATAAAATTCATCTTATTTTCTGTCACGTGACGAATCTGTTTTGCAGTCTCTATATCATAAGTCTAACTCTAAGTTAAACCATTTTCTTTCTTTCAATCTTTAGTTTCCTTGGTTTTACGGAAAATTGTATCATGGTGCGATGAGCTGTTATTCCTTCCAATGGTATGTGCTCGCTCAAGTGTGATTTCGTATGTTGCTCTTTAGACTTTCATAAAATGGTATACTTCAGATGAATCATATTTCATATTTGATGCATTGTCGACTCCTCCATTCTGTCAGTCAAACGTTAAGGGATTTCGGATCACTGATTACTGCTATCACTAGCAAGCTGTGAGTCTTGTGTAATAACAGCAAGACAGCTTCAAGCCTGGCTTCTTGTTTGTGAACAGGCCGTACACCTTCATGATTATCACTATATGATATATACAAAATTCAGATGGTCATAACTTGAAAATATCGGGTCCATTTTTTCGTTAAAGTGTCACTATATATCGAGATTTTATTGTCCTTATATAGAAGTTTTTCCCCTAAGATTACAAACTTTGATTTTTGGATAAATTGTGACGTTAATAACAAGAATGGGGATTTATTTCTGCCCTGATGATCCAATCAATTTCAAGGAGAATGAAGTGACAATCTAACCACGTCATCCAGTAATGTAACATTGCAATTTCTCAGGTATTTTACTACTAGTACTACTGCTGCTACTACTCAGTTGGTTATTCACTAAAATTTAGTGATGCATTTATTGTATTGTCCTCTAAGAGCAACACAAGTAATCTTTAAAATGAGAAACTGTTGATATTTTGAATTTTTTCTTCTTTTCACATAGCTCCACGTTTTATTTTTGTTCTTTATTTTTATCTAGCTTCGTTTCCAGTCTCGCCGGGGTCACCCTCATCAAAAGGTAAGAACATACCTTAACAATGCGAAATTAAGACGACCTCAAAGAGTATGCCGTACTCGCAAAAATAAACCGTTACATTCCTACAATGATTTGCTCTCTAAAGTAAGCCGTATCAAAAATAAGCCGCCTAATTCCCACAATGCTTTGCTCTCTAAAGGAAGTGGTATAAAAAATAAGCCGCTACATTCCTACGACGTTTCGCTCTCTAAAGTAAGCCGTATCGAAAATAAACCGTCAGATTCCTACGACGTTTTGTCCTCTAAAGTAAGCCTTATCGAAAATAAACCGTCAGATTCCTACGATGTTTTGTCCTCTAAAGTAAGCCGTATCGAAAATAAACCGTCAGATTCCTACGATGTTTTGTCCTCTAAAGTAAGCCGTATCAAAAATAAGCCGTCTAATATGTTGAATACATGTTTTAATCGAAATTCGAAATTATATGTCCAAATCGAATTATAAACTCATGTTAACATAGAATTAACATGTTCTTTTTAACTGTTGCAACGAAAAGTATGGATTTAAATTTTACATTCTTGTAATAAACATTAGAGTATTTTAAAAGACAGGAACCATATTCCAATTGTCTACCGATATTTATTACACCGAAAACACGCTTACTGTACCTCCATAGCAAACAAAAATAAACGAAACAAAAATCAATGATGAATGAAAGAAGAAACTGCTTATTTTCGAGTTTTTAGGTTATTCAATTGCTTTCTATTTAGAATTAATTTTCATATCCCTTCTTAACATTTCCCTTACAATTCATTGTCAAGTCCCTTCTTTACATGTCTATAGTAGATATATCATGAGAATAGCGTTACAGAAAAGTAAAGACATTACCCGCGGCCAATCAGTTCTACCAGAAGCAAGAGTTGCTATCTATGCTGTTGTTATTATTGTTGATATTAAAGCTCTATTTTTCAATCAGGCTTCGTTTTTAAAAAATCACATTTTTGTGGGGATCTGATCCATGCCTGCCTGGTTTACAGTTAACTGTTTTAGACCAACGCTCTACACCACAAAATACACGGGCGTTTCCATTCTGTAGAGAAAAGAAAAACGTGTACTCTTCCTGTGGCTGCCGGTGCTCTCACAGCGTGTGCACCTTATACTTGTTGATAAAGTGTAATATCTACACATTGGGTAAGATATGCAGAATAGGACGTCCCAACGGACAATTCCATTCTGAATTACACATAGTTGAAATCGGATTGTAATTTCAAAGAAACTACCTCTTTTATGTGTTAAGTAGGCGAACTTTGCTAAAAGAATATTTTACTTTGACATATTTGGTTCACTTTTATAAAAGACTACAATTGAAAAGTCCGATTGTATCGAAGTAATAGAAGTAAAAGCTGAGATTTTAGAAATCCGTTATATATAATGAATTAGGTATTTTTCACATGGATAATCTACAACAATGTATATATCTATATCTATCTATCTATCTATCTATCTATCTATCTATCTATCTATATATATATATATATATATATATATATATATATATATATATATATATATATATATATATATATATATATATATATATATATTCCAGATAAAATGATAGTGGCAGTTTCGTCTGCGGGCGGTTTAATTCTTTTATGTGTTGCTGCAGCAGTTCTATTTGCAATTATCATGAAAAGAAGAAGAGCATCATGGGTAATTAACGAGTAAGTGAATTTCCTGCTGAATATCTTAGTTTCGTTCTCTAGTCTTCTGCCTCTCACTCATTCTTCTTCTTCGTTGTCGTCATCGTCGTTGTCAAAAAGTACGTTTAGTTTAGTTTGTAGACCAATCTGTGAATATTTTATCGCAAGCATTTCAAACTTGTCATGATTTTTAATTGGTCGCAAGCATTCACCGGACTCTTTTCAAATGTAACTTGTTCTGATTTTTAATTGGTCGCAAGCATTCACCGAACTCCGTTCAAACTTGTCCTGATTTTTAGGCGCAAAACTCAAGTAGAAGACTTTAAGTACACCTACATCATTAAAATTAAGTACACCTACATCATTAAAATTAAGTACACCTACATCATTAAAATTAAGTACACCTACATCATTAAAATTAAACGTGTCAGAAAATTTCCATAATTTCACCTCAATATTAACTCAGAATCAGGACCAGCAGGTTGCAGGTTTGAATCCTATCATCATCCCAAGTGGCTGTGACTCTAGGCAAGGCATATTGCTCTGCTTTTCTTACTACGCTATCACCTTCATGTGTAATGTTGATGTGCTCTAAAACACAGTAATAATAATATTAATAATAATAATAATAATAATAATAATAATAATAGTAAGAATAATAATGAGAAGAATAAGAAGAAGAAAAAAAGAAGAAGAAGAAGAAGAAAAAAAGAAGAAGAAAAATTTTAAAAAATTATATTTTCTTTTTCCCAGAATAAGATTACACCAAATATTAGTATATTTTTGACAATATTTGGATATTTACAGAAGAAATATATATTTGAAAAGATGAAAACAAACTATATAGTTAGAAACTTGTAAAGCTGATATGAGGGTATATATATTCTTCGTGAGAGCTTTGATATTCTTCATGGGAGTATTAATATTCTTCATGGGAGTATTGATATTCTTCATGGGAGTATTAATATTCTTCATGGGAGTATTACTATTCTTCATGGGAGTATTGATATTCTTCATGGGAGTATTAATATTCTTCACGGGATAGTTGATATTATTCGTGGGAATATCGATATTCTTCATGGAGGTATTGATGTTCTTCATGGGAGTATTAATATTCTTTATTGGAGTATGACATTAATATTCTTCGCGGTAGTATTGGAGTATTGCTGTTCTTCACTGGAACATTGATAGTCTTCATCTGAGTATTGATATTATTCAAGAGAGTACTAACATTGTTCATGGGAGTATTGATATTTTTCATATGTGTGTTGATAGTCTTCATAGAACTATTAATAATATTCATCGGTTCATTGATATTCTTCATGGTATTATTGCTATTCTTCATAGGAGTACTGATATTCTTCATGGGAGTATTACTATTCTTCATGAGAGTATTGAAATTATTCATGGGAGTATTATTAATCTTTATGGGAGTATTAAAATTATTCATGGACTATTTATATTCTTCAATGGAGTATTGATATTATTCAAGGGAGTATTGGTATTATTCACTGGAGTATTGCTATTATTCAGGGGAGTATTAATATTATTCAGGGAAATATTGATATTCTGTTTGTGAGTATTGATATTCTCCTTGTGAGTATTTAAATTCTTCATGGAAGTATTGATATTCTTCATTGGAGTATTGATATTTTTCATGAGAGCATTGATATTATTCACGGGAGTATTGATATTAATCATGGGATTATTGATATTTTTCAAGAGAGTATTTATATTCTTCATTGGATTATTGATATTCTTCATGGGACTTTTAATATTCTTCATCGGAATATTTATATTATTCATGGGGGTATTTATATTATTATTGGGGTTATTGATATTATTCAAAAGGATTATTGATTATCTTCATGGGATTATTGATATTGTTCCTGGGGTTATTGACATTTCTCATGGAAGTATTCACGTCGTTCATGGAGTATTGATACTTTTCATGTGAATATTGATATGTTTCGTGGGAGTATTGATATCCTTCATCTGAGTATTGCTATTCTTCCAGGGGTATTGATGTTATTCATGGGAGTATTAGTATTTTTCACCGGAGTATTAATATTATTCATAGGATTATTGATATTCTTTAGGGGTGTAATGATATTATGCATGGGACCAATGATATTCTTCATGAGAGTAATGCTATTCTTTATTGGAGCATTTATATTTTTGATGGGAGTATTTTTATTAAAGAGAGTATTTATACTCTTCATGGGAGCATTGATATTCTTCATGGGAGTATTGATATTTGTATGGGAGTATTGATATTATTAAAGGGAGCTTTGATATTCTTTATGGGAGTATTGATATTTTTCATGGGACTATTGGAGTTTTGAGATTCTTGAAGGGGTTATTGATATTATTCATGGGATTACTGATATTCTTCGTGGGAATACGAGTTTTCTTCATGGGAGTACTGATATTCTTCAAGGGAGTGTTGATAATTTTCATGAGAGTATTAATATTCTTCTTGGAATTATTGATATTATTCCCGGGGTTATGTACATTTTTCATGAAAGTATTGATATGTATCATGGAATATTGATATTATTCATGGGAGTATTGATATTCCTGATCAGAGTATTTATATTCTCTATCGGAGTGTTGATATTTTTTTTGGGAGTATTCATACTATTCACGGCAAAGTTGATATTTTTCATGAGAGTATTGATATTTTTCATGGCTCTCATGGACCATTATTATCCTTCATGGGAGTATTGATAATCTTCATGAAAGTATTGATTTTCTTCATGGGAGCATTTATATTGTTCATGGGATAATTGCTATTATTGATGGAGGTATTGATATTCTTCCTGGGAGTATTGAGACTTTTTATGGGAGTATTGATATTATTCGCGGGAATATTGATATTCTTCATGGGAGTATTGATATTCTTAATGGGAGTATTGATATTCTTCATGGGAGTATTGCTATTCTTCATGGGAGTATTGATATTATTAATGGGAGTATTGATAATCTTCATGAGAGTATTGATATTATTCACCAGAGTATTAATTTTATTCATGGGAGTATTGATATTCTTTTATGGGATTATTATTATTCTTCATGGAAGTATTGATATTCTTCATGGAAGTATTGGTAATATTTACGGGAGTATTTATATTTGTCATGGGAGTATCGATATTCTTCAAGGGGGTGTTGATATTATTCATGGGAGTATTGATATATTTCGTTGCAGTATTGATACGTTTCATGGGAGTAATGATATTTTTTACGGGAGTATTGATATTCTTTTGGGAGTATTGATTTTCTTCATGGGAATTTTGATATTCTTCATGGAAGTAATGATAGTATTCACGTGGGTATTGATAATATTCGTGGCAGTATTGATAACTTTCATAGGAGAGTATTGATATTATTCATGGGATGTATTGATATTCTTCATGAGACTATTGGAATATTGATATTATTCACGGGAGTATTGATAGTCTTTATGGGATTATTGGTATTCTTCATGGGAGTATTAATGTTCTTTATTGGGGTATTCGTATTATTCACGGCAGTATTGATACTATTCATTGGAGGATTAATATTATTCATGGAAGTATTATTATTCTTCATGTTATTATTGATATTCTTCATTGGGAGTATTGATATTATTCCCGGGAGCATCGGAGTATTGATCTTGCTGACTGAAGTATTGATATCTTTTATTCAAGTATTAATGTACTTCATGAGAGTATTGACATTCTTGAATAGAGTTTTGATATTATTCAGGTAGTATTGATATTATTCATGGGAGTATTGATATTCTTCACGGGAGTATTGATATTATTCATGGGAGTATTGCTATTCTTGATGGGAGTGCTGATATTCTTCATGAGAGTTTTTATACTATTCACGGGAGTATTTCTTCAATGGATTAATGATATTATTTATGTGAGTATTGATATTATTCATGGGAGTATTGATATTTTTCATGGGACTATTGGAGTTTTTATATTCTTCATGGGTGGATTGATATTATTTATGCGAGTATATATATTCTGCATCAGAGTATTGATATTTTTCATGAAAGTTGATATAATTTACGGGAGGAATCATGCTATTTGTGGGAATATTGATATTTGTCGTGGGAGTATTGATAGTATTCACGGGAGTATTTATGTTCTTTTTGGTGGTATTATTATCCTATAAGGGAGTATTGAGATGCTTAATGAGAGTATTGATTTTCTTTATGGGAGTATTGACATTACTCACGGGAGTA
The DNA here is from genome assembly GCA_029931535.1 of Margaritifera margaritifera. NCBI lineage: Eukaryota > Metazoa > Mollusca > Bivalvia > Unionida > Margaritiferidae > Margaritifera > Margaritifera margaritifera. Next base: position 629,045 of record JAQPZY010001437.1, on the reverse strand, counting down.
TTACTATTATTCATTGGAGTCTTGATATTTTTCATGGGAATATTGATTGTATTCACGGGAGTATTTATATTCTTCATTAGAGTATTGATATTCTTCATGGGATTATTGATATTCTTCATGGGATTATTGATATTCTTCATGGGATTATGGATATTCTTCATTGGCGTATTGTTTTCTTCATGGGAGTATTGATATTCTTCACGGGAGTGGTGATTATCGTTCGTGGAACTGTTGGAATATTGATATTTTTCATGGGAGTATTTATAGTCTTCTGACACTTCTAATATTGGATGAAATCCATACCTTTTGCTCGGAAGATGATGATGTTAGGATATTATGGCTGGATTTTTTTTTATCTCAGCCTAACATTACAATAAATATACTTTGTTCGGAGCCAAAACATATTTTCAGAAATCGTAATTAAAGATATAAAATTTTACATGATTAGTGAAACTGGGACATGGAGCATATAAAATAGCAGCTACACAGTGGTCAGACATCATTTCGTGCCAAGACATAAAACAGTTTCATTCCGAGAATGCTGAACTCTTGCGAATTCCACAATGATTTGCTTCTTTTAATTTTGTTCTCATCTTAATCCAAAGGAGTAAAATTATATGAGTTTGATTTCGGTAGTTTTGACTCGTCTTTAAATTTTTGCACCTTTAATTGATTATATTTGATGTCCGAATAATGTATGATGAGTAACCGTAATCATAATTTCAGCTGATTCAAGTACTACTTTTATCTAACAGAACCAAACAAATTCACCTCCATGGAGGCAAGGAAACCACCGATCAATATCGCACTATTACGGAAGCTTCCGAAAAACACCTGACTACTTCGGAGTTTATTATCCAACCCAAACTCATTCGTATAACTACCAGAGATGAAAGCTAGATCCCACGATGAACAATGGAAATATCCAGGATTATATTATATTCCTCACAGCGTTACCACTGGGAACAATGGACACCATTAAAAACACTAAAAACTTATAGGTAATGGTACGATACATCTACACAGTTGACAAAGATATGTATAATGGAATTGCTATGGTTATTTCATTACGTCATCCCGGATAATCAACGAATCAGAAGACGCATTTGCGATCTTTGGATATTTGTTCATTTGAAGAGATGAATTATTTGGTACTTATCGCTTTAAGTCTTTTGATTTTGATGATAAATAACTTTTTCTGGGTCGTTATTTATAGTTTCAAGACGAACCGAATGTTGTACTCACCGGAAATGGTGTTAAAATTATGGCTGTGAAATTTTAAATATAGGCATTGAGGGTTCGAGGGGACGTACATGAGTGAAATTGAAAACAATACAATAAATCAACACAAGTAAAGTGAAACTAAACTTATATTAGATCGTGAAAACAAATGAACAGTAGACAGGTATGGTCGATAAATAACTTCATTTCGAGAAATTTCAAATTAAGAAGATAAAATGATGTCCACCACTGTGTGTGTGTGTGTGTGTTATATGTATTGTAATAATATGTTATATGATGGAGCCGGTAAGGGATATAATTACGCATTTAGTATGCCAAGGTGCGCAACAAATTTCTTTTTTATATCCCTAAATAATTCTACAAGTCATATGTAGCGATTCATTCAGTAAAATTTACAAAATTAAAGTGACATTTCATATATTTTGGTGACGTTTCTCTTCACCAGGGGAAACTTAATACAACATTTTTTAATTCTTTTAACACACATTTTAAGTAACCTGACCACGGTGACTCAAAATCGCTTGTGCATATAAGCAATAATCTGCACAAATCGAATAAAGGTTACTACAAATACCGTGATTTCACCATTGTTCGTAATTTCGTTGTTACTATACGTCACGAACTTAAAGACCCTACTAACTATTATGTTTGTGTGGAGACAATAGGACTCCTTCCACAATCCACGAAAGAAATGGCATTTCTCGCAAAACCACTAGAATTGGACTCATACAAATACATGAATTCACATTACCGCTGTTAATTTCATCACAGTACCACAGTTAATTTCATCACAGTACCGCAGTTAATTTAATTTACTAAGTGGGATCACATAAAACATTCATAATATTATCCTGAATTAAATAACCTTACTAGCCTTTGTTAAATGTTTTGCTTGCTACCAACAAATTGTCATTTCATCTCACTACGGTATATATATATATATATGGATGTATTTAATCATTTAGGACTTACATATAAGGTTACCAGTCACAAACATTTGTACGATAACACTTCGATATTATTTAACAATGAAATTACATAATATGTCTTAATCAAGCTTGCGATAAAAAAAATTTGCTTGCACTTTGTCAGCGTAACTTTTGTGTGATTATTTTGTGTGATTATTTGATATGCATACATTTTGTAAAATTTATAAAATGTTTTTTTCTTAAATGGTTCTTAAATGGATTATATGAACTTTGACAAATTTTTTTATTCAATGGAACATTTCGTTTAAAAGAAATATAGAGGCATGTGAACAGACTGAGTGCACAATGATTTATCACCGTCTGCCTCTCTTCCAGTGTGTGTGTGTGTGTGTGTGTGTGTGTGCTATATCACAGAATATGCAATACACATTGAGCGTGATGCAGTTATTAAAGCGTACGGTTTTCTCCAGGGGGCGTTTGGCCCCCAGATTTAAATCGTTGTGGTAGTGGTGATATTAATCGAAAGTGAGGTAACCCACTGTAACGGGCATGGATCTTTTATTTGTAAAACAATAATACACTATGTACTATTGAACTCTTTCTACCTTCCTAACCTTATTTGTTGAAAACTGAAGAATCAGCCAAAAAAAAGTCTCTTAATGATAATATTCCTTCTCCTTTGGTGCCGACGACACAGCTAAAATAGTACACAACCGTATGCTAGACCAGGTTTCCGGTGTCCTGGAATTCCTTATTGTATTGTTAGGCTATGTACTACCTATACAGAAATGACCAAATATTAAAAGTCAAATTCCCCACTGACAAATCAGAGCTTGTAAAGACAAAAATGTTCTCATGTAGGTGGCCTTTAGCCAAATCTTTTCAGTATTAAAAGAACAATGTATTGGTTCCCTATACCGATTTAAATTGTAAAAGAATCACGCACTTCATTATGTATTTTGGCTTAAGAAAAAGACGGGATACGTGATATAAGAAGATTGTATTATCTGCGCAAAATATCATTGTAGTAACAGAAAAAAATGAAGGAGTGAGGTAGAGATTGGCAGCTTTCTGGTTCGATTTGCCTTGGCTTAACCCTTTGACTGCGGAGACGATATATATGCAAGCTCTCCATATTTTGTGTTTGTTTTCACAACAGTACTAAAGTAAGCTATAAAACATGACACATAATTTATCAAATTGCTTCTATTTTAAAAATAGCGAGGACGTTTTTCTTTGATAAGAATTTAAACACGAAAATACCTGGAGTGAGACACCTGCGATACATAAACCTATCATAATTTGGTGAATTGTGTAAGGGTTATACTTTCTTTGGGGATTCGAGTAAATAAGTCCACGAAATTACGGGACGACGTACATAGAGAAGAGGTCACTTTCTTCAAATAGATTTGACAATACAGATGTAGACAGCAAATATTCATTCTCAGTGAGACAAAACCCATTACCATTTTGATCTGCAAGCTTATTATATGAGTCACCTATTAACAAATATAAAAGAAAAATCGTTCATTTCCACAAAACAAAGCTGTTTTAGACAAAAATAAAATTATATAATTGACTGTTTTCTTACGATGTTCTTAATGTTTATAAACTGATTTATATGTTTCCTTTTAATGCCTATTCAAGAATATTTACGAATAAATTATAATTTACTTTGCAATCTGACGGAAATGTATTTTTATTTCAAATTTTTTTTAAAACGGTATTTACTTTATTATTTTTTTATCTTTTATTTGCTATCGGAATCTGAGAGCGAGAGCGAGTTTGCTTTTTATTAACGGCACTTTCAATACAATATTGGATGTATCATGCCGAGGAAATGGGAGCTAGGTGCCTTCCCCAAGGATATGCTAAGGCAGCCTTCCCGGGCCGGCATTGGCACATGGATTACGAGTCCGACGCTCTACCAATTGAGCTCCCTAAATAGAGAGGGAAGCATGCATTGACCATTATATTGTCTAATATATTTAGTATGCACGTTCTCGAGGCTCTGATGCGCGATCTCGAATCTTTTATACGCGATCTCGATGGAATCAATCAGACAAGTCGTTTGAATCACTTGGTGGCGTATTCGAGAAAACAGGAATGCGCGTTCTTGAGGCTCAAATTCGTGATCTCGAAAGAGTCAATCTGAAAAATCGATTGACTTAGCGATTTTAAAGTGACGCTTGATTTACATGATGACTCTGTCAAAAGATCTGTGCTGTGTTGATGCCGTGCTGTACTTGGGAATCTGTACGGCACGTACTCAGTCAGAAGATCTGTGCTGTGTTGATGCCTTGCTGTGCTGGCGAATCTGTACCGCACATAATTACTGAGTCAGAAGATCTGTGCTGTGTTGATGCCGTGCTGTGCTTGGGAAAGGACTTCTCACAATACCGTGCATTCTTTCTTGCAAATGATTCGGTCGGTTGACATCCATATTAAACATCAAACTGTATCCGAAGTTGAATGAAACTGGGAGCATTTACAAAGATTTGTTGGATTTGCTAAATCGGATGAAACATTTTAGTAAAACGAAGTAAAGTACAAAAAAAAAACATGTAATCAGGGTCATTAGAAGTTTATTTGTTTTGTTGTTTTTTATTTTAAGTACGAACATGCAATAGTGAGAGAGCCCAGTACCCTATTTTTAATGTTATGCGGTTTGTTGTTGGATAAGGATACAGAGGTGAATTGTGATGGCTTCCTCTATGTAGTCACCTGGAAAAAGGGTGTTCAAAATTCGTGCTTCTTTCACGCGATTTATAACGAGTGTTCAAAATCGTCGTTTGATTTCATAGTGTTTCCACACTAGGTCCTAAATATGATCAGAGTAAGCGAGACCAATTTGACATATATAGGTGATAATCCTAATAAATTGTGTTAGACGACGACAGTCTTGATGGGTGTACAATAGTTCAGTTACATGTCAGACAGTCTTTATGGGTGTACAATAGTTCAGTTACATGTCAGACGGTCTTGATGAGTACTTGTCAGCGTAGTGATGGACAGTAGTTCAGTGACAGGTCAGGCGGACAATGACATTGTCATTAACAGCAATAATGCAACATAAGAACACAATTCCTTTCAATGCACCAGATGAGACTTTGTAACATTAAAGAAAAATATAATTAGAAAAAAGCATTTGGTCATACATAAACATAAAAGCAAGTGAAATGTGATATGTGTGATAAAACAAGTCGAGAAAGAGACAAATATCGTTGAACGTAGTTGCCACACGTGATCAAATCAAGAAAATCATTATGTCTGGGTTGTGGAAATGGCGGAAAGGTGTGAGCCAGCCCCCTACAACCACAACAGTATAGACAATCAGATGCAAGCCATTAGGAAAAGTAAATTAGAAAATAAAGGAAAACCATTTCTAAAGGAAATTTGAATGTACAAATAAGAAACAAAAGAAAGTGTGAGACACGTGGCATGCGCTGCACGTGGCAGAGAGCAATACCACAAAGAACACTATATGAACAATACTATTAGACCTATTGTGTAATTACTTGTATTTCTGTGTATTTATTTATATATAAACTGACACTTTATAAACATAGATGCCTTTTTTGGCAGAGCACAAACAGAAAATGTGAAACTTCTGACAGGCCTGTGCAGCGCAGCCGCACAGGGGATCGATGCATCAGCAATTGAAGAGCAAACAGCGAGGGATTGACATCGTGGCAGCACTCATAGCAAGAGGGATGCCAGTTAAGGATATAAAACCATTCACAAACACAGGAAAGGGACTTTTTCTCCTATTTTCCAGAACAGGAAAGCCATTATTGACGAAAGTCCCCATGATGGTCTCAGGCAGGCAAGTACAGGTGATTGACGCACCAAATCTAGAAAGAAGCATAAGAAAGAAGTGCACAGATATACACATCATGAGGATAAGAATAGAAATTCCACTGGAAATAACAACTCAGAGTTTTGAACAAACGTTCAAGATGATCACATCTAAGACGGCAACGCATGATGCATATGAAGAGGTATGAACAGGAGAGAGGATTTTAGACATTGATCAAGAACAAGCAAAACAACTACCTACATACTTCTATATCCATGGATTCAAGGTACGATCAAGATATAAAGGGTGCATCTTTCACAGAGCATGCGGGAAATGCGGACAAAAGGGACACGACCATAGAAAATGTAATTCGGGGAAGAAAAAAAAAACACCGCAGTACAGGATATAATCGGTAAGATAAGTACAGACAAAGACTCCCCATACATCGATTATTCCTCCAAACTTCGATGAAGCAGGTGGAGCGGAAATCCCCCAGGTCCAAAAGGAGGTGGCAGAGAAAGGAACAACTGCACATGCTGTAGTTAAAACGTGGAAAGAAAGTGAACCTATGAAAAATACCAAGCAGCAAAAACATAGAGACAAAACAAAACAAAAGCAAGAAAGAAAAAAAAAACAAGAAAGAAGAAGATGCAAAAAGGAAGAGAAATGAAAGAACAAAGCAAGAAGAATAGAGAAGTGAAAAAGAAAAAGAGGAAAGAACAAAGCGAGAAGCTGAAAGAAAGAAAAGGAAAGCGGAGGCAAAATAAAAGCAAGAAAAGAAAAGAAAGATCAAGAGAAGAAAAAGAAAGACCAAGAGGAGGAAAAAGAAAGAGAGCAAAGAAAAAAACAAGAACTAGTCATGCAGGAAGCAGAGAGGAAGGGAAAAGAAAAGGAGAGGAAAGGAAAGGAAGAAAAGTCGACCATTTTACACCGCCACCGTCAGCGAGCAAAAGGACGCGATATGAAGAGCAAACACGACCGGAATCACAAAATGCAAAAACAAGACAATTAATCATAAGGGATCTGGAATCCGACTCTGAACCAGATATCAACTAAGATTCTATAGACGTACAATATAACTAAAGATAAATAGAACATAAAATAATAACTATTAAAATAAATTTAACCTAAGAAACAACTAGCCAAGAGACATCGGAATTAAAATAAGGCACATACAATGATCAGATAAGAGTGAATTTAACTTCAATACAAAAATAATTAAATAATAAAACAATCTAAACTGTTTTTCAAATTATTCAATGCAGGATTGGAAGGGGGACATTTAGATATCTCCCATTAGGGGAGAAGGTTCTCAGTTTGTTTGCGGGCTGGACCAGTTGACTCACGAAAATAAACCAAAGAATTTTTTTTTTAAACCGTTATGAATAAATAAAACAACGAAATGGGAAAAGGAGGAAGAAAAGACTGGAGGAGCAACATACTCAAAAATGACATAATAAAATGGCACAAACATGCACGCATAACAAAAACACAGGCATTCAACATTTTTTATTTTCCTAGAGAGTATACAACCATGACTGGATTTGGAATATATCGCCCCGTCCCTAACACAGACACGGGATTTAACCTAAACCAAACAATAAATGCATACACACAAGCACAAACAAACAAACAAAGGACAAGATTAATAGGAACTTAAATGACCTCTAGGGCAAAGGTCATTATTGATTCAAAACTTATTTATAAACGGAAAAAAGGCAAGGAAACCGGCCCAACAGGAAATTATGACTGGAGCGAAAGGAGTGCGAACCTAAGAACCTAAATATGGCACAAAGATAGCGAAAAAAGAAAGCAAAGAGAAACTTCTGCAAAAAATATTTTCCAAATTATATTTGTTTATTTTTGTTTGTAGGGAAAGTACCTATCAAACTAATAAATAGGGGAACAGGGAGAAACAGACATAAAAGCCTTTTGGTATTTTGGACTTCGACGATGGTAATCCCTAAGGTTCCCACCAGCTTGATGCTGGATGGGGCCGTAGTGTACCTACTAATAAAGAGGAAGAGACACATAAAACTGATGACTTCCGTCTGTGTGCATAAAATTGAACTCTTTAAATAATAATAATAATAATAATAATAATAATTTTATATTGACTCTAATTAACGTTTTGTCATGAGACAGTGGCGAGATATACGTGAGTACTTTGCTTGCATTTACTCCAGCATGATCATTATTTTACAAACCATTAGTGCCAACACTGAGGTAATGTTGTTTAACTCTATATGGTGATGAAATGGGACATCCTAACCACGAATTTCTAAGATTTCAAATATAATCCATCTTGGTAACATCTCTCTGTCTCTGTCTCTCTCTCTCTCTCTGTATCGATTTTATTATTCCCATACTTGTCGAACATTAATAGCAGAAAAATGCCACGTTACTGTAAAAATACAGTGCTGAGTGCAGTTGAGTCGTCTGTCGCAACAACAGTTGCAGAGAGATTGAGAGAGAGAGAGAGAGAGAGTAATCCTTCCATGAGTTCGTTCGTCATGTGAAGTCCGTCCGCAATTGATATTGATAACTTCTCAAAAACCCCTTGAACAATGTGCACATAATTTTACAAAGAACATTGTATCATCACGTTCCTTGGGATGTTTAAATTTATGTCAATCTGTCATCCAGTATAACTAACATTCGAGCATCACGTCCCTTTGGATGCTTTAAAAATATGCCAATCTGTCATCCAATATGACTAGCATTCGAGCATCACGTCCCTTGGGGTGTTTTAAATTTATGTCACTCTGTCATCCAGATGTCTACAATTACTCCTACGAGGAAAGCCGTCCATCAACTTCTCAAAAACAGCTCAAAATAATTTGAGGAAACTTGTTTAAAAGCATACTGGCACGATGGTCTTTCAGATTGGTTCAAATGATGCATTTCCTAAAACTATACAAACCTTTCAACATTCTCTTCTCAAAAACCGCCAGAGAGAATTTGACCAACTTGACTGAAGGTCTATCCAATTAGTTCAAATGGTGCCGATCCGCCACCAGATATGGCCACTGAACTAAAAGTAAAAAATAAAAACTCTAAAAGACTTCACACAAACTGCTCAACAAACTTTGACAAAATTTGACAGTAAGCATCCCGCACAGAAGGCTTAAAAGTTGTGCAAATAATGCCGCCCGCCATTAATGTTTTTGTTTCTTGCATTATTAGTAACGGTTGTAATAAAACCCAAACAATATTTAAACAAATTCCACTCAATAGAGTTTGACCCAATTCGAAATAAACTGTTGTCTCAGGAACTATTCAGTAGAATCTGACCAAATTCTACAGAAACAGCTTTGGCACTATGAGCTTTCGCATATGTAAAAACGATGCCTATTCGCTATAACAGAATTTGTTCAAATTTTACAGAAAGCATCCTGTGATGAAGGGCTTTTAAGACTTTAGATTGGATAAATCTGCTATCAAATATGGCTGCTGTTACTAAAGATAGAACTCTTTGATAACTTTTACAAAACCGTTTAACAAAATTTGACCTAATCTAACACAAAACATATATTTAACTTGAAGACCTTTGAAATTGTACAAATGATGCCGATCCGCCATTAAATATGGTCACTGTTTCTAAAAGGAGAGAACCATTGACACCCCTTTATCTGATAAAAAAGGCGAAACAGTCAATACAATTTGACCAACTTTGGCAGAAAGCGTTATGGCATAAAGACCTTTCAATAGTGGACAAATTATCCAAATGTGCTATCAAATATGGATGAAGATAAAGCAAATAGATACATTTTGAAAAGTTGTTTTTGTAACAGACGCAATCAACAGCATTTGAAACAATTCTACATAATGCACCCTACTAACTCATTCCTTTTCACCAGCTGCTCTTGCAAATGGCCATTAATGAAAATGTAAACTAGATGAGCACTCTCAGGCCCATTTTTGGCGTGTTATAGTTCCATAGATTTTTGTGCAGCAGATGCAATTTGGATGTGTAGTTCATACTTTACACAGTTCAGAGGTCAAAGTGAGCGTTTACAGTTAAACAGTCATAGAATTCAGGGGTCAAAGTAAGGGTTTACTGTTAAACACTGATTTTGATTCTTGATATGATTATTTTCACACTGCACCAATAAGAAAAGTTGAATAAAACTGTGATCACATGAACTGGATGAAATGTACATGATTGTTTCCCCTTTATTTGTTAAAGTTCAGGTGAGATATTTTTGTTTCTTTCATTGCTTATTTTGTTTTCTTTCTTCAGCTGCTCTTTTTTCTTGTTATAATGGTTGTTTTCAGATAAAGCCTATTTTCTTATATTACGTAACGCCAGTGTGGGATGGCTCTGATACTCTTACCAAATGATTGTTACTCGGCTTAAATATAGATTTATGTAATAAAATTCACCACTGTTAATGTAAATGAATGCACAAATAGGTTTAATTTTAAAATGTTAGAACTTACAATAAAGTTACTTCGTCATGAGGATACACATCTGCATAATTACATTTACCGGATTTGTAAAACAATATTGGCTTGAGAATTTTGCATTTAAAATACTTCTTTGCTGTCCTTTCACGGGATAGCACACTGGTTGAACCACTCGTCTGGCGCCTTTGTAGTTCAAAGTTCGATATCAGGCTGAAATACATATCCCACGACCAAGGCAACCACACGTCTCCACTGTAGATTCTAAGACTGCTATATGTAATTTATATTATTTATATGTGTTTTAAATTATTAATGAGCTGAGTTGGCAAATTCCATCACTAGAATATGTCGAGAATTCGTGCATGTACTTTCAGTCATATCGCAATTATCTCCCTTGTCGCCAGTGTCGGCATGCTGCTACTCAACATTGGTCGTCAGAAAACAAAAGCTTGCTTTAGCACAGCGCAGAACGCTTACGACTCGAAGAAAAAAAGCATTAGTAGTAACGTATGTTTTTATGAACCACAGAATACCAAACGAATATATTTCTTGATTGCAACTTGAACTACGTAAAATCCAATTCTTCGTTAAAAGGTGATAATATATACTTTTGCAAAATGTAAAAATGACCATGCTTATTGGAGCACTTCCGTTGTCAAATCTTTAGTTTTGGAGGTTCGTAGCTTTTGCATGCTGTAAAGCTCTTCAGTTTTGGAGGTCAGTAAATCTTGCATGTACTCCGCAAACCCATAATGCCTAAATGGAAGTGATCGGTTTTTAAAAACACCGGAACTTATGAAGTTGAGAAAAGGGAGTGTTCACATGAATCCCTCTCCCTATATGGATGATCGAAGCCCAGAATCCATATCCCATAGGGATTAAACGGTAAGGAAGAAAACAGAAGGTGTAAGACTTTATCACTTTACCTTGACCGGTGGCCAGTATCTGGTGTCTAACCGAGGTGCCAGGTGTTTGATGAATAGTGACTGTCACCTAACTAACGGTACTATTCTCCTTACCCGGTGTTCCGGTGATAGAGACCCATCAACCAGTACATGACACATGATAAAGTGACCAGTGCCTTGTACCCAATGCCCGGTGACAAACACACTAATCATCTTACCCGATGACCAGCGTCTGTTGCCCGTTGATTGCTGTTGTCCGGTGACCAGGCAAAGATCGGTCAGGTGATGAAGACCTGATGGAGGTAACTTGAGTCCAATGAAGGATCTTCCCTTTATCTATAAACATATCTACTTGAGCTGGGAAGGCGGGATGCGCTACTGGGTGTTGGCAACTTCGCTTCATGAAGAAGTGCTTAGAATCTCCTGCTCATGAGAGCTGAAAACTTCCTTCTTCCAGGAAGTATCAATTATTTTACCCTTACTGAAGCAGGTGATTTCTGTATCACGGACCTCTCCCTTATGGGTGCTGACTATGCTACATCGGAAAGTGTCCTGGACCCCTTCCATGAATGAAGGGAATCTTCCCATGAAGACGAGTTGGATATGGGTCAGTTCTTCCTATTTCAATAGGCAAGGCATATTTCTACAAGTCCCACACCTCCTCAGACCAATGAAAACAAAAAGGTCATCTGTCTCTGTGTGAACATTTGGTCAGCCCCAAGTAAGTGGGGTTCGTGCCCCAAGAAGCACATTTTTGCCGCATCTACACACACCTCGAGGCAAATGAATGTTGAAAAGAAATACCATAAATAAATCAATCAACTGGAACAAGAGTTGGTAATACTTACCCTGATACCAGTTATAAGGGATGAACAAAAACAAAGCGTCGCTTCTCTAGAAAGGCACAAACATCTCTCAAATTTATTAAAAACCGACACAGATAAATAAAAATTATGCAAAGGCTGGGGAGGAAATATATCAAATACCACACAACAAAATATAAAATTGTTGACAGCAATTATGCCAAAAGACACTATGAACGATGAAAACTGTCAAGCCCTCAGAGACACATGATAACCACAATAACTCCAAGGAAAATAAGGACGATATGGGTTTTATTGTTGACTTCCAAAGACTAACTGGAGGAGGAAATAATCACCTTGAACTGGGGACTAGCGCCAGGAAAAGATACAATAACGCAATAATAGCAGGTATTGTATTAAATCAATATTTGTCATTTCCAAAGAAGTTTACATCATCAAATCACTATCAACTTCTTACTAAAAGAAATATTATAGTATTTTATCTGAGCCCACTTTTAGGGAATTACAATACGTATAGCATGCATGTTTACAAAAAATAAACAACCCGGAAATTTGGACTCCCAGCGGGAAGACTGGGAGTTTTATGTTATTTTAAACAAATTTACAATTCAGGTAGGTATAAGACAATCAGAATGACTGTAGTTGAGAACCTAAACATTTGTTTATATGACACATTTAAGAACTGAATAATAAATTCAAAATATACTCTTACGGATGCAAGAATAAAGGTTTCTGCAAAAAAAAAAAAAAAAAAAAAAAAAAAAAAAAAGAAAATCATAAATTCATCAACACAATATTTACAGCTTTCTGGATGTACCATACTTGTTCCCGATCTTCCCCTACAACGGCAATGAGACCTTGTTAATGAGCAGATCACAAGATACGCTATCTTCTGTGGAATGACTCACATTTTTAGCAATGATATATCAACCCTGAAACATTAATCATTGTAAACCGGTCTGAATGCATGGAATTTGATCATTGTAAACCAGTCTGAATGCATCGAATTTGATCATTGTAAACCAGTCTGAATGCATGGAATTTAATCATTGTAAACCAGTCTGAATGCATGGAATTTGATCATTCCAATATGCACTGTTAGTGTCAATGGTATTGGAATTGGGGTCTGGACAAAATGTTCAAGAAATATTAATTAAACTCCAGAAAGTAGGTCACATAAACCCATTTTTGGTATGTGATACATCTTCATACCCTGGTGTACCCATACTGCAAGTTAGGCCTCAATAGCTGTACTGAACCAAGACTTACAGCCCAGACAGAAAGGACACACACACACGCACACACACACACACACACACTGATGACATGTTTATCATATGTTGCTCGAAATAGACATTTAAACAAATAAAGTACAAAGACAGACAAGCAAAACATGAAATAGATATAAAACAATTTTGACCATACAGTTCAATACTAACATAATAAATGTACACACAATCTCATTTCTCATTCTTTTCCAACCATCTACATACGGGAAGGGGGAACTCCTAAGTCAAGTGCTGTACCAGGACGTGGATGTTCTTAGTGGCAAATATTCACTTCATGCATATCGTAAAGATGAAAGTTTATCTCCTAAGATTATTCTAGTCTTGGTACAGGTTCAAGTTTTGTCTGGATCATAGTGGCTAAGTAATATTTTCCATCGATATGTTTTGTAATAACTTTAACATACATATAGCAACAAGACTTTCAAGACACACGTGTACAAATTTTAAAAAACTACACTTCATGATGTATATTTCCATCGCTTTATCATGTTTTTCGTTTAGCTCATTTTTATTTCGTAAATAAATGTCACAAGAAAATGATTTGACTGTGATTCCAGAAGACAGGAAAGTCAAATAAGACTGGACACAGCCTATTTGACTGTGACTCCAGAAGACAGGAAAGTCAAATAAGACTGGATACAGCTAGGTGCATGGTGACAAAACACGAAACAACTTTTTGTTTACGTAATCGCTTGATCTAGTATGTAACATATTGGCACATTATGGGACGGCAAATCTGACTCTATTCTGTTTGCAGCTGAGTTCGTGTTGTAAGCGGAAGAAATACGGTAACCAAATACTTCAATGGAAGTGTGCAATTTAGTATTTATTACTGAAAATGACCATTGGTCACTAAGGTATAGTTGCCGCATATAACTAAAACCACAACAGCAACAAAGAAATAATACAGGCAAATGTACACACATGTACAATCATACGTATCTCCCTAGGTAAAAACCCACCTTACAGTCGTTGTCTTTGGTAATATGAATTAGACACATATTATGTATGTATGTATGTATGTATGTATGTATGTATGTATGTATGTATGTATGTATGTATGTATGTATGTATGTATGTATGTATGTATGTATGTATGTATGTATGTATGTATGTATGTATGTGTGTGTGTGTATGTATGTATGTATGTATGTATGTATGTATGTATGTATGTATGTATATGCATGCATGCATGTATGTATGTATGTATGTATGTATGTATGTATGTATGTATGTATGTATGTATGTATGTATGTATGTACGTATGTATGCATTTGTCTATGTGTGCATGTATGTATGTATGTATGTAATTATGCATTTCGTACGTATGTATGCATGAATAAATGTGTATAATGTTATTTATGCATGTATATATGTGTATAAATGTATGTACTACGTACGTACGTATGTATATACTAATGAATGTACACATGTATGTATGTATATATTTACACATGTATGTATGTACACTTTATGTTCATTATTGACCCTTCTAAAATACTTAAATAAAAAAATGTCTTCACTAATAAACACTTATTGACTTGTGACTAATAAATTCGGGTCTTGTTATCTCCTTAGTTTACGATCTGCTTCGACTACTTAAGGAATACTGAAACTACCGTCATTTTTTTAAAAAGTAATATACGTTAATAATATATGTTACAGGGGATGTAAGAGCGATATTTTGAGTGGGGCGACTCTATCGAGATCTGGGAGAGTTTCGTGAAAGGAGCTAGGCAACCATCAATTTATATACATGCTACCAATTAAGACAATTAGCGTTTGTGTCTGTCTTGACGAGTTAAACACTACTTTTCTAAGGCTAATAATAGTTCTCTTATAGGCTATAGTCTGTGTCCGACTTTATAGACTGTGTTCGAAATTACATGGAATAAATAAATTGCACTGGGCGTCCCCTCCTATGGTTGAATTAACCAATGTATTGCTCCTGCTTAATTCAGACACAAGTTCTCTATGAAGCAGGCGGTATGTCCATATGTACTAGTCCTTTGGTAACAACAGCTAATATGCATACATTCAGACCTTTCAATTGAACATAATCACGTCATGGCATTAAAAACAAGACCTTCTCTTTAACATGTAATATTCAACAGGCGCTTGGCGAGGGTCGCCTTGATTTGTCTGTTTCTTTTATGATAAAGTAACCGCTGCTGCCCTCAACCCGAACCGGAAGTATAATATTCTTAAAGTTAGCAACCCATAGCCGTCGCATTAGAACCGCTTCGAGCGCCCTTCTTTATAGAACGCGGATGTATCATGTAGAGAAAAAGGTTGGAAGGAGGAAAGAAAAAGCTTGTAAGTACTTTGCCTTGAATATCTTTCTGTGCCGAAGATACGCTATTACAAGAGCTAAAGTACGCTATTACAAGAGCTACGGTATGCTATTACAAGAGCTATGATACGCTATTACAAGATCTATGGTACACTATTACAAGAGTTATGGTACACTATTACAAGAACTACGGTACGCTGTTACAAGAGCTACGGTACACTATTAAAAGAGCTACGGTACGCTATTACAAGAGCTATGGTACGCTATTACAAGTACGCTATTACAAGAGCTGTGGTACGCTAT
The DNA here is from genome assembly GCA_029931535.1 of Margaritifera margaritifera. NCBI lineage: Eukaryota > Metazoa > Mollusca > Bivalvia > Unionida > Margaritiferidae > Margaritifera > Margaritifera margaritifera. The sequence goes on along the minus strand of JAQPZY010001437.1, from coordinate 613,051 downwards.
TACAAGAGCTACGGTAAGCTATTACAGAGCTATGGTACGCTATTACAAGAGCTACAGTACGCTATTACAATAGCTACGGTATGTTATTACAAGAGCTACGGTACGCTATTACAAGAGCTACGGTATGCTATTACAATAGCTATGGTAGACTATTACAAGAGCTATGGTACACTATTACAAGAGCTATGGTACACTATTACAAAAAGCTACGGTATGCTGTTACAAGAGCTATGGTACGATATTACAAGAGCTATGGTACGCTGTTACAAGAGCTATGGTACGCTATTACAAGAGCTATGGTACGCTTTTACAAGAGCTAAGGTGCGCTATTACAATAGCTACGGCATGCTATTACAAGAGCTATGGTACGCTATTACAAGAGCTACGGTATGCGTTTACAAGAGCTACGGTACGCTATCACAAGAGCTACAGTACGCTACAAAATATTGAAATTTTAAGCCAGCTGGAGGATGTTTATGCATAATCTCTATGAGGCTCACTGATCCGTTTAGTGACAACAGCGATACAAGATTGTATCTGGGTTTTATAATTGTTAATGAACTGTAAACATGCAGCTTATAGAGTTATCATTTTTAATTATCTCGCCAGGTGAAGTTCTATATCTTATATCATCTTTGCAATGTGCACTGTGGTAATACACTACTATTAAAGACTGGAATCTATTTTTGTCTCTTTAACTTTCTTTTCTTTCTTTCTCTCTCTCTTTAAAATTAAATATAAATTCGGAATTGATAGTCTATGAAAACATTAAAATCCCACCAAAAAAGAAAAAAAAACACATTTATACAACGCTAGCTAGTTCTCTTCTCCCTCTCTCTCTGTCTCTGTCTTTGTCTCTCTTTCTTTCTCTCTCATATACATTTGCAATTTATTGTAACTACCCCCCCCCCCCCCGAAATAAACCCCATAGATACGACATGTCTTTTGTAATTATTTGCTTGATCATTGCTTGGGGATCAGAGTGTCGCATACATCAAATAGATCAGAGTGTCACATACCTGAGATAGATCAGTATCGCATACCTGAGATATATTAGTGTCGCATGCCAAAGATAGATCAGTGTCGCATACCTGAGATATATTAGTGTCGCATGCCAAAGATAGATCAGTGTCGCATACCTGAGATATATTAGTGTCGCATGCCAAAGATAGATCAGTGTCGCATACCTGAGATATATTAGTGTCGCATGCCAAAGATTGATCAGTGTCGAATACCTGAGATAGATCAGAGTGTTGCATACCTGAGATAGATCAGTGTCGCATACCTGAGATAGATCAGATTGTCGCGTACCTGAGATAGATCAGTGTCGCATACCTGAGATAGATCAGTGATGTCTACCTGAGATAGATCAGTGTCGTATACCTGAGATAGGTCAGTGTCGTATACTTGGGATAGATCAGAGCATCACATGCCTAAGATAGATTCATTCCTAATACTAAATATAAAACAAAAAAGAGGTTGGTAATTAGATATTGATAATACGTAGTTGTTTAATTAGATATTACTAATATATAGCTTTTTAAATTCATATATAGCTTGCTAATTTGATATTAATAAAATATATAGCTTCTTTCTATAAATTCAACAAAGCATAAATCTGTGGATGCGTATTTTTTTGCAAAAGAGATATCATTATACATTTTTTCTAATTATTAATTCACTGCAGTAGAATAGAATCAGTATACTTGTTGTCATTCTTTTTAAAAAGAAAATAACGTTCGTTTTCACGTAGAACAAACGCCATTTTGTAGATTCTGTTTGAAAGAATTACAGTTATGATCTGCCATCGAATATCTTTAAGAATGCAACATTTACCTTATTTCATTTCTATTCGCTTTTTTATACTTACGTGGCGATATATTGGTGGAATACAATGGTCTTGATTCTAATGAAATTGCATCGTTGAATAGGATCCAAATGCAAGTAACATTGTCCATTATTGTTTAAGAACTGGAATTTGTTTTAATCAAGTATAAATGCGCATATTCTGTGCAGCACATACGGTCAAGTTTCTTAAAACAAATAAACAAACAAACATAAACAAAATACAAAAAACGAGTATTAATGCACACATTATGTGTTACACCAACGACAAATTTTGTTAAAAAAACGTATCAATGCACACACTCTTTGCAGCACTTGCAACCATCTTTCTGTCGGAGATTACTGCACTTGACAAATCCTGAAGGTGTAAGTAAAGATGACTTTGACATAGGTAAGATAAAATTATTACATTGGACAAACACGACGTACATGATATCAAGCGAGAACAGATCAAAACAAAAAAAATGGCAATAGGTCATCCAGCGTACCTATTGAAAAAAAAAAAGAAAACAAAACCAAAACAAAACAAAAAAACGTTGAGATTTCGAGATGGCCACCTTTATCATCATCATCAACGAGGCTTTGAATAGCATTGTTTAATATATTTTTCCTGTACAATTTCATTGAATACTAAGTAGCTGCCCCTGCAATGGCAACTATTGCAATGAGTGTGATTAAAGGCACCAATGCATCACATCAACAGCAAAGCAACCAGTACACATTGCCTTCTGTTGTCTATATCTACATGCTTAAACGTTATAAAACAAGCACTTTACGCAGATAGAGAGAAGCCAAGGTTAAATAACAAAGAAATCTTGCAAAATATCTAATTACATTGGATGTCATGCAGTCATCTTTCTATACATTTTTAAAAAATGTCCATGTTGTCCATTGGCAGGATTTTGCTGATCAATGATGTCACAGTATAGACTACAACACTTGAAAATGACTTAAAGATTTTTGCAACTCCGACATTGAAACATTATTTGATACGCCCTTTTTACACGTTCATAATCCACGGTTTCCATTTCCTTTTTAGTCAAGATTGCACGGGGTATCTCTCCCGGCAGTATGTTCCATTTGCATTAGCTATGTTCAATTCCTGTTTGTACTCTTCAATTTCAGGCACTCTTTCAAGTACTGTTCTAGATACTGTTCAAGGATAGATAGACTTATTTTTTCTTCGAAAAAAAAATCCAATTATGTTTCTAACTGATGAATATGATGATTTCTGGAAAGTTGATTGTAGACAAACTATGAATATGATGACTTATGGGCGGTAGTTGCGAGACTAACTGGCGTAATATGATGATTTCTGGACAGTAGATCCAAGACTAACTGATGAATATTATGATTTTGGAACAGCAGCTATAAAGCTAATTGATGAATATGATGATTTATCGACAGTATATCTGAGACTAACTGATGAATATGATGATTTCTGGGCGATAGATGCGATACTAACTTGGGATTATGATGATCTGTGGAGAGTAGATCCAACACTAACTAATGAATATGATGATTTAGGGATTGTACATGCGAGACTAACTGATGAATATAATGATGTCTGTGCGGTAGATCCGAGAGTAACGGATGAATATGATGATTTCTGGACAGTAAATCCAAGACTAACTAATGAATATAATGATGTATGTGCGGTATATTTGAGACTAACTTATGAATATTATGATTTCCTGACGGTATATCCGAGACAAACTGATGAATATGACGATTTCTTGACAATAGACCAACTGATGAGCCTCTAAATCATGATCAAAACATTGTATGTGTCGATAACACAGAACTAACTTCAAATGGAGATACATTGAAAAGACTATTCTGACAGGCAAATAGGCAAATATGCGAGAGATACGCATAGAGATAGTACTCATAAAATATATATCCAATTCATAGAAAGATTTGTTACTACAGTTGATTTAAAGATCACTAAAAAAATCTTTTCTTATTTGCTTTTTCCATTTAGTACAATTACAAGAAAACTCTGAGAATGTTTTTTTTTTTTTTGTGAACGAATTAAAAGATGATGATTTAGCAAACGAACAGCTAGATTATACATACACCCAAAGCATGAACGCGTATACAGATTACACAGATTTAGAAACAAAGAAAATTGCAAAATCGAAACGTTTTAGGAAAAATCCAACTGTTTCTACTGAACAAAACCCAGACAAATTTTGAGATTGATTAAAAAGAGATAGAAACAGGAGCTGATTGTGTTTTTTTTTTTTTTGTATAGTTGCTAGTGCAATTCAACTTGATGTGGTAAACCAAATGTGTTATTCTTTATATAGTTGCTAGCATCATAAAATTTGACGTGTTAACCAAATGTATTTTTATTCTTTGTACCGTTGCCAGTGTGATAAAACTTGATGTGGTAAACCAAATGGGTTATTCTTTGTACAGTTGCCAGCGTGATAAAATTTGATGTGTTAACCAAATATATTATTCTTTGTACCGTTGCCAGTGTGGTAAGACTTGATGTGGTAAACCAAATGTATTATTCTTTGTACAGTTGCCAGTGTGATAAAACTTGATGTGGTAAACCAAATGGGTTATTCATTGTACAGTTGCCAGTGTAGTAAAACTTGAAGTGGTAAACTATATGTATTATTCTTTGTACCGTTGCCAGCGTGATAAAACTTGATCTGGTAAACAAAATGGGTTATTCTTTGTACAGTTGCCAATGTTATAAAACTTGATTTTATCCTTCATGCCTGTCTCGACATAAATGAATAAAGATTAACAGTCTCATTATATCATCATATTTGATTTAAAGATGTTATAGTAAAATTCCTACATTAGTCATTGTGATAGATATAATACTGTAAACTCATCGTAAATTCCTACATTAGCCATTGTGATAGATATAATACTGTAAACTCATCGTAAATTCCTACATTAGTCATTGTGATAGATATAATACTGTAAACTCATCGTAAATTCCTACATTAGCCATTGTGATAGATATAATACTGTAAACTCATCGTAAATTCCTACATTAGCCATTGGGATAACTCTAATACTGTAAATATATATTATATTCCTACATTAGCCATTGGGATAGATACAATACTGTAAATCCACCGTAAATTCCTACATTAGCCATTGTGCTAGACATAAAAACGATAAATCCACCGTAAATTGATACATTAGCCATTGTGATAGATATAAAAACAGTAAATCCAGCGTAAATTCCTACATTAGCCGTTGGGATATAACACTGAAAACCCACCGTAAATTCCTACATAAGCCAGTGGGATAACTATAATATTGTAAATTCACTATAAAGTCCTACATTACCCATTGTGATTGGTATGATACTGTAAATTCACCGTAAATTCCAACACTATCCATTGGGATAACTACATTACCCAACGGGATTGCAATCATACTGTAAATTAACCGTAAGTTCCTACATTAGTGATTGGGATAGACATAATAATGTAAACCCACCTTAAATTTCTACATTAGCCACTGGGATAATTATACTAGTGTAAATCCGCCATAAATTCCTACAGTAGCTATTGTGATTATTATACTAGTGTAAATCCGCCATAAATTCCTACAGTAGCTATTGTGATAATTATAATACTGTAAATCCACCGTAAATTCCTATATTAGCCATTCGGGTAAATTCATCGTAAATTGCTTCATTGGCCATTGGGATAGATATAATATTCTAAACACATCGTAATATACTACAGTAGCCATTGGTATAACTATAATACTGTAAATATATAGTACATTCCTACATTAGCCATTCCAACAATCATTTCTTGCAAAAGGTCTCAACTTTGTATTCAGTAGAATGTAAGATGTAAACCATAGCCATTGATCAAACAAGACCGATGTGTGCATTTTTGCAGTTTTAAAATAAAGCTTTAGATTTGTGTAGTGAATGCAATATTTATCTTTGTTTTCAATGTACGTAACAGTTAGTTTTGTATCTTTGTAAACATTTATCAACTTTTTAACTCTGAAGAGTCACTTTTTTTAATCTGGAATTAATTTTTTGTGACCTAATTGGAAGTTGTTGGAAAAAACATGCAAGTGTAATATCTTCATATATAATTTTAGAATGTAAACAGTATCGCAATCATCAAGCTAACTGAGCTAACGTTTCCCTATTACAGTTTGTCTTTCAAATGTCCATCTAATATTTCTTTTTACCGGCATGTTTTGAGGTATCCCCAAATCGTTAAAAAAATTGACTTATAGGTACATAATGAATGACTTTTGATCTTGACCTTTCGTACTAATCGTCAGTTTGTCTTACCATCTGTATCCATGATTCGATTTAGCCTATCTGTGTGGTATCATATTAATTTCAACTTGTTTTCCAATCTCAGTCTATCAAAAGCATGTCGAAATATATCAAAAGTTATAATTCTAATGTTAAAATTGAGAATGTCAAGGCTGTGTCACTGCAAATTTGTTTAAAGAGATAAAGATATCAAGATTGGCCATACTGTAAATAGGAATATGTTGATATTTCATTTATGCAATATTAAGTAGATCAAATGTTCATGAATAATTGATTTTAATCGCGTTTTTATGAAAACTGTCCATCCATTTTTAATGTCAATAACAACCTTTCAGTGCAAGTGTCAAACGATTTCTTGAATCAGACTTTTTGTTGTTCTGTGTGGCTACAAGTTTTCAAAGATTTAAAATTATTTCCTTTTTTGTATGAAGAGCGAAGATACCACCCCCCACCCCCCACCCCTTTGCGGGTTCAAGGATGTTGAATAGGCCTTATACACCTTTCTGCGTGTCATAAGAGGCGACTAATGAAGGCAGGAGGAACAGTATCATATTGGTTACCGTGTCGGACTTGAGACTGGAAGGGTGTGGGTTCGTATGATACCTACTGAGAGAAAGTTTTGTTTGTGTTCTTTATATTTATATATGTTTTATACTTATTGTATTAATTCGATTTAATATTAATCCATTACTATGTTTTTTTTTCAAAGCTATGTTTTGCCACTTCTTTAATTTATTTTGCCTTTGCTTTCCTTTTTCATTTTTCTGACAGGACAGTAAAAAATAAGCGAGTTAAATATGTTCGTTGCCAATAAATGTTGGTATGTCTATAGTTCAGTCTCATACTTAATTTCTTTGTTGTTTTTTAGATACAGTACTACCGTCTCTGGTTGGTCAAAGTTTTTTTTATCTGTGGCGCCAAAGCAATACACTGCCTTCCTTCTCTTGCGACACTGAGCCCATGCCCTACAGTATAATTCCAAAACACAATAAAATAAATAAACTGCTTCAGCTTGTGAACTGTTTCCGCTTATTTTAGTCAGAATTACACTTTGAAGCAAAGAGTATACTCCCGTGTAGCAATAATAATCACCGGAGTTGTAACTTTCACGCTTAACGAAAGCAACCTCTGCCACGCTCAACCCAAATCGATAGTAACTATACAATATGAAAATTAATAGAGATATCATTCTAATTATTCATCAGAAGTGAAGATATTCTTTTTTATTTAACTTACGGATAATTCTTGTCATTTCGGAAAGAGACTATATCTTATGAGTACACCATCACTGCTTTAGGAAGGAAGTGTTTAGGTACTGCCCCTGAGAGACAAGTGCTACAGTTGATTCACATCAGTAATTACTAGTTTTAAGTATTTTGTGAAAAGACTCAGTCAGATGAGCCACTCAGCTACTTATCGCGTAGAGAGTATGTGTGCCCCAACGCTCTTTCTCCTCCTCCCACACCCCGCCAACAAACATAAACTTGTTGTTTCCTTTCTGTTTTGTTCTTTTGTTGTGGGGTGGGGTGGGGTTGGGGAATGTAACATCATCGTCTTTAGGACAGGGATTATGGATCCTATCATGTATACATTCATGTATATGATCATACATGGTCAGACGAATCACTCAACTAAGTTTTACATAGCGAGATTGTGTGCCCCAACCCTCTACCTACCCCTACCCCTCCAATACCTTTGCTGTTTCATTTTTGTTTTGTTCTCTTGCGGCATACCCCAATATATCTTTATGAAAGAAGTTCAGTTTATTTTAAAGTTGAAGAGAGAGAGAGAGAGATAGAGAGAGAGAGAGAGAGAGAGAGAGAGGGGGGGGGGGAACAAATACTAAACAGAGCATGCTGACGAAACCAGCAAATTTTACCAAAAGAGTAGAACAGATCATTTAACCCACTCATACTTTCTTATATGACCTCGTTCAATTGTCAGACTGTAACCTTTCTCCAAGTAAATCGATACACGCTTTTGGTTGACATTTGAATTGGTCTGTACGGTACAACCTGAGATTTATCTATGTCAGCACTTGAACGGGGGCATTTACAAAAGATATTGTGTCAAAATAAAGAGAAAAGAAGAACAAGAGCGTGTGGGCACTAACTTAGTATATATTACGCAAAATATTTGCAATTTGTAAAGTTTTGTTTACAAAATTCACCAGGGGTTTAAGTTTTGAATAGCTACTGGCGAAAACAAGGTAAGTAACTCTGTTATCCTCTAGAACTACAGTTAGATGAAATGTATTAAAATGTTCCCAGGGGACTATTGATACAAAGACCAGTGTGTGCATTCAAAATGAAATATTTTGTCTTTCTTTCTTTCGTTCTAACTCGCTGTGACAGCCTTTTTGGGTTTATTGGGTTTTAATACTAGAATGTTATTGTATGTGTTCTCTACAAAATAAGTTATGTGCCTGACACCATTTAGAATTTCAAATGACAATTTATTATTTTTATATATATATATATATATATATATATATATATATATATATATATATATATATATATATATATATATATATATATTTGTTTTCATTTTCATCTGTGTCTGAAACTGGCGGGTAAAGTACAGATTGTGTGCATCATCGTAGCTCAAAAGTACATTAGGCAAATTAGAACCGTATACAAAACTGGTATATCTTTATGGAGTTATTTGCACAAGTTCAGTAAACAAAAAAGTTTTCCAGTGAGTTCCTGCTTAAAAAAAAAATTGTGAATGTGTCTTCTAAAAATAAGTCATCTCGGTCGAGTCGCCCGTGACTTGATACAATTTGCCGTATTTAACTATCAAAATTGTAGGTTGCTTTAATTTTAACTCGCATTTTTTTCTTGCCCACGGGAAATCGCATTATTTCTAATATGCGTTCAGTTCTGAATTTACAGCTAAAGTACTTAGAGATAAAATGTATATCATGGTTTTATAACGTTAATACGATTTGCCTGCAATAATCTAGTATTCAGGAAATGAAATAACGCAATAATATAAATGTTGATCACCGACACCTTTTAAACCCTAGTTCGTTTGTCCGTGAGATTTTGACCGTTAATGATTGTAATGTCTCTGAATGTTGTCAACGAATATGTCAAGAACTACGGTAGTGTAGGTCAAACGTAATGTATGTATGTAGGTGTTACTCCATAAAAACAGGGGTAGTTCTTGTTTAATAAGATATTAGAATTTAATTGAAGTTCAAGTTGTGTTTAGAGACTGAGTCCTATTGTAACCTGATTCAAACAACTTGAGTTATATATGTGATCAATTCATAAATAGATGGACATCACACTTATCCTGTAACTCATTGGTAAATTAAAGTTTGAAGTTGAGTTTCGAACGATTTAATTACACAATATAATTAATTTCTACGATTGGTACTACTGTGGTTGTTACTGCTGTGGTTGCTACTATTACAACTATTACTAATATGCGGTTTATTTTCATCTTTCTAATACTACTACTATAATGAACCATCTTACGTAAAAAATTACTCACAATCACATTGAACCATCTTAGGAAAAAAAATGACTCACAATCACATTAAACCATCGTAGGTAAAACTGACTCACAAGCACATTGAACCATCGTAGGTAAAACTGACTCACAAGCACATTGAACCATCGTGGGTAAAACTAACTCACAATCACACTGAACCATCGTGGGTAAAAATGACTCACAAACACATTAAACCATCGTAGGTAAAACTGACTCACAAACACATTTTGTTTTTACTTTACGGTAGACTTACAGTCTTGGATTCATCGCCATCGTTATACATTATCATCATCATCATTTTCTTCTTCTTCTTCTTCTTGATTTCTTGATTTCTATATTCGCCATATGTATAAAAGCCGCCTTTAGATTTCTTTCCCTTTCATATTATGAATCAGTTTTAGAGCACCATTTTATCCAAGATAATTAAGTTCTTGTTGTTCTGTTTTGTTTTGTCCTTGTTTTCTTCATTGTCTTTCCTTTTCTCCTTAACGGTCTAAAATTGTGTACAAGTAGTGAATATTCTTAAGATGTCTGAGTAATATAAGTAATTTGAACATACATACATACATACATACATACATACATACATACATACTGAAGAATTAAAGAGGTCAGTAAATACATGGGCGTGACAATGATAAACAGGTTTTGTTTACTAAATAACTTAGTTTGAAATTACTGTCTCAACGTTCAGGTCAGATAGCATATTTTTATATGTCAGATAAATAAAGTAATAAAGACAAATATTAATATCAAGATATTTTTTATGTGATTCGTAAAATAAAATATAACTTTCTATGGCTTTAGTGAGGGTATTAAATTCCAAATTGATAGAAAACTAAGGCGTCGGTGAATAAGCCCTTGCTATCCTTTCTCTTTCTTTACCTCTTTCTTTATCTTCTTTCTAATCCACTAATCAGCCCCTAAGTTTTGTATAGAAATTGTTGATTATTAATCTGTTCTTCTCCCGGGACGATACCTCTCATCTTAAATTTTTCACCCTTTAAATTAACAGAAGTTGACTGTCAGCAAGCAATATACAATAAATCTACTATTTTCTTGACGGAGTTCTTCATACATTTCGACTGGTTGCTTGCACAAAGTGAGAAGTACTTGATTCTAAACATGGCTTTAATTCACCAACAAAAGTCTTAGGTTAAATCTAGACTTAAGACATTTGATTGGTCAATTTTAAGTGAGATTTATATTTGAGTCAAGCATATTGCTGGATTATACACTTAAATTTAAGTCTAGACTTAAGTTCATTTGGTGAACACGTGACCAGACCAGTTATACCGCACACATTGCTATATTTGCTGAAATTTGGTCTGGTTGCTCAGATCTAATGTCTTTCTGATGATATGAAAGCATTGTTTAGAACCTGGCAGACACTGGTCTTTTGTTTGCTTGTTTGTTGCTTTGTTTTCGGGTGGTGTTATTTTTGTTTTATTTGGTTTTATTTTGAAAAATATGTAAAAAAAAATATATATATATATATATATATATATATATATATATATATATATATATATATATATATATAATATTTGAAATATCTCTTGATCTTATAAAAAGAACCTGAATCTAGGTTATTTATGTAAACTCTGAAAATCCAATGATTTCAAGAATGAACACTAAGTTAATGACCTCTTCAAATGAGCGATTCAAATTAGGTAGCGGCTTCTGACTGGTAAATAGAAGTGATGACGTAATGGTAAAGTTAGTTGGGGATCACCAACACGTGTACAGTGTGGTGTTATTTATTTACCATTGAAGGCTGTGCAAATTTCTATTTCAAAGTTAATCAAGTCAGCACGACAAATAGTCCACATATCTCAGTATAAGAAAAGAAAATACTCTATGCTGCGGTGGTATTCTCATGAATGCTTAATTTAAAGTGGTAATTTCAAGGTGTAGATTGCAGTAATGTACAAGAATACCTTTGTCTGTCCTTTATATTATATTTTCATTAAAAGTTGCTGAGCAAATGCGCACTGCAGCCACAACACAAACATGCATGGTGAAGGTTTTTCATATAACCTTGACATTAAAGGCCATGACTAATGCATAAAATATAACAAATGTATTCATGCGGTCTTACGCTATATGTGATGTCCCATGTAAGAAAGAAATTTTCAGTGGATTGATATATGATAAAAAAAACAATTGTACATTATAAGTTCAAATTATTTTCTAAGACCCCTTTTGAAACTAAAGATATAATGGAACCAACCGTTATGAATATTATAAAACATGCCCAAGATATAACACGTTTTAATCAAGTTATGGATTTATCTTTCTATGATGCAGTCTCCTCAATCACTCCGACTGACATTAATAATTAGTCTAATCAAAACACCCTCAGCCTTTTCCGTGGACAAAACCACGGCGGAGTCGCAGGGGCAGTAATGTTGAATTCAACGAGTCTATCACGTGACGAAATATCACTTCACTCTGTATATAAAAACTAGCTACTTAAAAAATATACAGCTAGTTTGAGTTAACAACATATCTCTTAGCTTCAATCTATATTTAACTAAAATGTTATTTAGTTCACATACGTCTATCCAGAACACAAATTGTAGTGTGCGTACTACTTTATTGTACAAGAGTTTTCTGCTGTTTATTTTGTTTTTGTTTTCTTTCACCCAACAAAGTAGGGAACTCAGTTTGCCTTATAGATTGTCTCACTCGTACTTATCATTAGGTGTCGGATGTGTAAGGTATGACAGGTGATGACTGTTTATATGGACATATACCTTCCACTACTAAATTACTTTGCTGTCGTATATACCAATAGTTCACATACATTTTTTAAACTGAAGCTAAATTCATGCAATAAATGTGTGTCTTCGAAGAAACATTTCCGTATTTTTTTATGTAAAATATCCATGCAGTTTTCATGTTCATGATGGGTTGAGATATATAAAATGTTAAGGTGTCAGTTATGTTTACAGTTATCTATTCTCAACGTCTTGAATAAAGAATAACGTTATCAGTTTCAAATATATTTCATTATCAAAATAGTTTACTAGTAGCAACTAACACTCCTCCCCCAATCAAAAACGGGTCAACGCTAATTGCACATTGTACTCATTCAAAATACGATGATTCTTCTTATACCCTGCCTTCCGAACCTCAAACAAGCTAAAATTGTTTTCAAAATGTAAAGAGTCGCTATCTGCAAGGGGTTGTATTGTGCCAAGTTAAGCCAGCATACGTATTATTTGAGACGGTGACTTTTTCTGTGGAAGTCTTAAATTAGGTGCTGGTTTTCCAGTCTGACAGTTTTGTCAATATGGGATCAGACTAGAAGAGACTTATTTTAAATGAATTTTATCGGCAGTAAATCTTTCTCCTTTAAGATAACAATTTTTTTTACATACCTAAATTGAGTGTAATGATCTAAATGGATATCGAGATAAGTCGTGGATTTTAAGTTTGCGACTTTTCTAAATTTAATGTCTATTTGCTAAGGTTATTTATGCCTCAAAGTCCATCAATAGAAACATACCTCACTGAGAAATTACTTACATCGTGGAGTAAAGTGCATACACATTTACCATTGGCAATGTTTTTGCTATTAGCTTAGAGTTCAAAACCAAATAGGAGTACACAATCTTTGTCAGTCTATAAAATCCCTCCCTCTCTCTCTCTCTCTCTCTCTCTCTCTCTCTCTCTCTCTCTCTCTCTCTCTCAACTACGTAGTCTTTTGTATATACATGTACATCTTCTGAAGCTTCTACTGGATTAAATAATGTTACTATATTATAAGTTTCTGCCCTACACTAAAATTACAAATTTACTCTCTGTCTATCTGTCTGCCACACAAAAACACACACTTACTTCCAGTATGATGGAGAGTGTCAAAGTTTTAATAAAATTTTGCGTATTGTAACGTTAAAACCTGACACTTGACACAAAGACAAATTGTTCAACCCATCTATTGGAGTGGGCGCTGTACACTTTTCTACTGACACTTCAATAGAGCGATTTACCTTAAATCATTTTCTAGTTGCTAGTAATTTAAAACTTGGGAAAACGGGACAATAAAGTTTTCTGTAAAGGAACATAGCTCTATTATCTTTACATTCTATATTGCTGACAACCACCACTCTCTATGATTACGATGTATCAGTATATAAGTTAGTCTTTATTTAACCAATCGCGCTGTCTGTCTGTCTGTCTCTCTCTCACACACACACACATACACACACACACACGCGCGCGCGCAAACACACGCACTAGCTTAAAGCATATTGGGGAGCATCAAAGCTCAAATAAACAGTTGTGCCTTGTAACGTTAAAACCTGACAATTGACACAAAGACAAAATGTTCAACGCATCTATTGGATTGGGCACTGTACACTTCCTACTGAAACTTCAATAGGACGAATTACCTTAATCGGTTTCAAGTTGCTAGTAATTTAAAACTTGGGAAAACGGGATTATAAAGTTTCCGATAAAAGAACATACCTTTATTATCTGTTCATTCCATATTGCTCACAACTACCACTCTTTAAGATTACGGTGTATCCGGTACATTAGTTTGCCTTTCGAACATATTGTTTCCAATCGCGCTATCCTTTAGGGAACAAAATTCGCTCCTCTACAAAGCAATTTCATGCAGATTTTCTTCCTAAGCTGCAGACTAACAGTATGCATTCATGTTTTATTTCTTTAAAATATATACTCTGCCCTCCCTACTAAAACATTTATATAATATCCTCTTACCTCCATCTATGTTGAGATTGTATCAACAAAACTTGCATCCCAAGCTTTTCTGATTCCGTATATGTCTGCATTGAAAGATACCTATTGCTTTGTGTTCGGGGGTGGGGGTGGGGTGGGGGTGGGGGGAGGTGCTTATTTAAAAGAAATTATATTTTTTGATCAAATTGATAGTACCTGTGAATTAATTAAGTTTGCTGTATATATTCTGTGAATGGTTTGGCGTAAAAGAGTATAAGTATTGGTTTTAGGTCAGACTAATGTCACATCTTTGAAATTATTTCTTCTTGACCATTTTGACTTCCGGTTCCAATTATGTGTGTTACAAGAAAATGAGCTCATAGGACTACTAGTTGTTTCAAGTGTGAAATTAATCGTTGTAATCTGTGTTATTTTCTAATTAATTTAGACATAGTAATAATCTTGAAAACAGGTAAAAAATTTAAAATTAATTAATTAAAATTAATTAAAAGAAATTATGTGAAATACAAAATATGATTTATGAAATATATTGTTTGAACTGTAAATCCAGGGAAACCGAAAGACATTTGCAAGTTAGGATGAAGAGCATTTTTCTGACATACGACTGCAAAGACAAATAAAACATTTATCAAAACATAATAGTACAAACTGTAGTAAAGATCATTTGACAACGATTGGTCCTGTGTGACATCTTCCGTTGTCCTGTGTAACCTCGACCGAAGTCCTGTGTAACCTCTTTCGTAGTCCTACGTAACCTTGACCGTAGTCCTGGATAATCTCTACCGTAGGCCTGTGTAATTTTTGGCTTGTTTCTTTTCAAAACTTTTATTTATTTATTGTCAGTACTAAGCATTGTGCGGGATCATTGAGACAGATTATTCGCATCTCTCTATCCATCTATCTGTCAGTGTAGATTTTAACTCTTACCGGTACGGTACCGGCCGCTCGACCACGTCTTTTCGGTACGGCCGTACTGGCGATATATGTCTTAACGGTACGGCGTACCTGACTGCACCGTCTTTCTTGCCCAACTGTTAGATATCTATCCACTTAAATACCTACATGCATGTATATACCATCTATCTGCTTATTAGTCTGTTTTGTCAGAGTCTTTGTATATCAATCTATCAATAAGTTTCAACCCCCCCCCAAAAAAAAAAAAAAAAAAATTAACAAGAAAACGTTTCTTCATGCTCAATTTAAATATTTCTTATTAATCAGAATACAAATAATCACATTTTTATTAAATACCTGGATGTTCAAAGAGTAATTAAATCCTAAAATAACGTCCTTTACGATAAATCTTCATATTTTTACATAAATTCAATGTTTGGATGATCTTGGTTGAATTGGAGTACACACTATATATATTTTTGTTATAATTTTGTGGATTCAGCTTTGGCGGTTTTCTAAATTTGACATACAGTGTGATTTCTGTGCAGCTGTAATGTGTTCGTTTGCAGATTTGAATTACACAGAGGTATTGACAGAATCAGTGCTTATTTGTTTTATTTTTTATTAAATCATTACATGAGTAATTCTTAAAATCTGTCTGTCTAAAAACTCCTAGTGTAAAAAGCTGTATACAAACTGCTAGTGTGAAAAAAAATATGTCTGTCTAAAGGTCCGAAATAGGAATACATTGATGTCTGTTTTCAAAGTTATGATTCAAAACATGGCATTGGAAATATTGGTAGAGCGGATGAGTAACCACAAAATTTCTATAAACCCTTCATAGTAAAATATGTACAGATCTAAAGTAATTTGTAATTCTTTCAGTCTATTTATTCTGTGTCTTACATCATAATACCAGCTAGAACAATAAAAAAAGAGCGAAATGGTGCATACATTTGTGCTTATATATTTTGGAAAATATTTGTCCGCAACTGTTTTTAATTTTACAATTAATATATTTTCTTATATTGATGATGAACATGTATGTGTTTCATTGAAACGTTTATCGGAAGTAGTTTTATTTACTTACTTACTTATGAATGAATGAATTAATGAATTAATTAATCTATTTATTTATCTATTTATTTATTTATTTATTTATTTATTTATTTATTTATTTATTTATTTATTTATTTAATCATTTGTCTATTTATTTATTTATTTATCTATTTATTTATTTATTTATTTATTTATTTATTTATTTATTTATTTATTTATTTATTTATTTATTTATTTATTTATTCCAATTTCCAAAGAGAACTAATACTGGCTCATCACTGTTGATTAGAATTTAAAATAATTTCAAAGTCTTCATTTCGTATATATAATACTCCTTTCCTTAAAGTAATTTTGTCTTGCCTTCCCGTTGATTCACGATACACCTGTGTCTTAACTAAAGAGAGACGAGCTTTGTCTATGCCACCCCGTGGTTTACGATACACCTGTTAGTTAACTAAAAATAGACATGCTTTGTCCTGCCACCCCGTTGATTTACATGGCACTTGTATGTTAACTAAGATAGACCTGTTGTGTCTCGCCACTCTGTGGTTCACGAAATACCAGTTTATTAACTAACGATAGTCTTGTTTTGTCATGCCACGCCGTTCGTTCTGGAGATAAATGTGTGTTAACTAAAGATATACATGTTTTATCTTGCCACCCGTGGTTCACGAGACTCCTGTGGGTTAACTAGAGATAAGCATGTTTGTCATCTTCAAAAATAACACTTTATCGTATATATTTGATGCTTCGGTAGATCAATAAAAAAAAATAAGAACTATGATTTTATATGTATTTTTCCTCAGATTGAAACCACGTTTGAAATGGTGCAAACAAAATAATGCTGGACAAATTCATCATTATATAAAAACTCGAACAGGCGATTGATATCTTTCCAACAGGTGTATCAACGCCCGAGTCTGCACTAATGTATTACCATGACTTACATCCACCAGAGTCTGTATAAATGTATTACGATGATTTACAACAGTCTGTATCAATGTATTTCCGTGATTTACACCTACCAGAGTATGTATCAATGTATTACTGTAATTTACACCCAACAGAGTCTGTATAAATGTATTACGGTGATTAATACCAGTTTATTACGGTTATTTACGCCAAATTTTGGCAAGGATACGCACCTCTCTTTTTCTGTAGATTTGTGGGTGTCACAATATCTGTCCTGAAGGGATTTTTCTTTTTTAATATGATAACCGTACGTCACAGTTAATTTGATGTTATTGTACAGCTTTAATGCTCAGTGATCAGACTGTAAAGGTCACTTGAAAGGCTAAACGCTTTTTTATTTATTAATTGAATCTATTGTACAATGGTCTCGCAAGTGGAAGAGACAAGGCGTGGTCCCTCCAATTGTAAATTTGATACTTTACTTGCTGGTGTCATTCATGCCTCAAAACTCATCTATAGAAAAATGACTCAAGAAAACGACTTGAAGCACTTCACAGTTTATTTTTACATGTTTATATTTGCCCACGTATTCATCTTAAAACATAATACCTACTTCAACTAAAATGATTTGATAATAATGTAACAGTACTTATCGACCACAAGTTCATGCATAAGTCAAAGGTTAATCAGACAAATCTATCCTTTGCATTTAGGTGTGTATATAGTTTCCGTCAAAACGATGACGCATTAAATGCATGCTAAAACACACGACTAGAGGACAACTCAGATTAAATGCATGCTAAAACGCGCGTCTAACGGATAGCTGAGATTAAATGCATGCTAAAACACATGGCTAGAGGACAATTGAGATTAAATGCATGCCAAAACGCGTATCTAGAGGAAAACTTAGACATATCTGCAGTGTATTTATGTATAAAATATAAATATTATTGTAAACACAAGATAGTATTGTCTAAATTTAAGGAGAGAATGCTGTATTTTTATTCTTTCTCATTTACAAAATATTTATAAATTATAAATTATTGCAGATGTAAAACAAAAGTCACGCAACCAAGCCATTTCGGTCACTATTGTACAGCGAGGATAAAGTGTTTACTAATCATTCAAAATTCATTTAATTAATCAAACTGTACCCTGCTTGCATGTAAGATAGTCTCGATCCGTTATGTTTGTGGTCGGCTGAGAGTTTGTTTTCATTGCTTATTTTTGATGTTATTGCGCGAGCGACCAAACATTGCAGCCTCTCGTTGATATAGACCCTTATTTGTGCATGAAAAGAGACTGCTTAAAGATACTCATCTCAAGAGTGGTAACAAAACTAAAAGTTTCGTACGTAGCTACGTAATATAGACAAACTGAGTAGGACAAGTCACAAAGCCAAGACGGGATATGTCCTTTTTAGGCCAAGATTGTTGGAAATAAATTTCACTAAGGACATTATGTGATAGAAGGCCGTAAATATCGGTAAAAGGTGAGGGAAAAAAGTTTGTCAAGATCAAATCTTATATATATATATATATATATATATATATATATATATATATATATATATATATATATATATATATATTCTACTTGCAATAGGATGTTTTATCTCTGGAATTAGTTTTATCACTAACTTTTGTAATTTCTGAATCATAACTCATTACGTACATTGATTTTGTAGGAATCTAGCAAGCCATTTATTTGTAACCTTCTGTTCATTCCTATACATATGTCTTTCGTGTTAGATACAGATATATGTCTGTATCTATTGGTTAAATTAAAAAATTTGAAATATATGTAAATATTTGAGTTTTCGTTGTTGCAGATGTGCCGACTACATGAGCATATGTACCGCCTACATGATAAGATGTTATTACAGTCAATATCACTAATCAGTATCTTCGTCTTCCTGTCTAGTCTTCAATTTTGGCAAGTGAAAGGTAATTTTACTCTCTCTCTCTCTCTCTCTCTCTCTCTCTCTCTCTCTCTCTCTCTCTCTGAATCTTTAAATTTATTCTCGATGTGAACGCGTTACAATTAATCAAACAACATAAAGCAAGTAAAAACTGACACATGAATATTTTTCACAAAATAAATAAAATACAGCGAGTATTTGTTATCCACTCTGTCACTGTAAGCTTTGCAAGTTTTATTAAAAGAAAAAAATGCTGGTTACCTTTGCGTTGATGTAAGTACCCCATTAAATGATGACTTTCTCCCTTAATCCACAACAGGAATATCAGACGAGACATCTATTTTATTGAATAAAATCTCGCACATAATTTCATACAACCGGCTTCATTAAGTATTTGGCCTCCAGTCCGGAGATATTTATTCAAAATGTCAGTGAATGAATTGATACGGTTCAAATCTTATAACTTCTTACACAAACATTGATAACGAATGCATGAAGAACACTGTTTGATATCGAAGGTGTCACGCAAGATGCTATGTTTGTATGCGTGAAAGTGTTATTTATTTCATTAAAAACAATAATCTGGTCTTAGAACCCATGAAATAAGGCTCTAATACCAAAAAGGTTTTCTTTTAAAGGTTTGTATAATGTATCTCCTTTTTATTTTATATTTCAAGACTGATAATTCCAATTTTTTTAAAATGTGTTGTACTCTTTGTCTTGGAAACTCTATAATAATCTGATGGTCCTAAATTGCAGCAATATCCAACTGAAATAGAAGAGACAATGTTTGGACCATAGTAACAGAGAATCAAGGTCTTTCTAATGTTGATTCCAATCCTAACTCAATCCGTAACTGCTATAAAACCCTTTGTAATGAAACCCGTTATAAAGGTTGTCCCTATACAAAGGACACTTGTCTTTGGACATGCTTTTATGCAAGACACTTGGCCCATAGGTGCATTTAAAACGCCTTTGGTTTTCGGCACAGTTATTGACTGAAGGCCATATAAGTTCAAACTGGGCGGAAATGGTCAAAAAATATTGACCATACTCATAGCTCGAATGTTCTGTACATCGGAAACAATAGACATATCTGTGAACATTTTCCATTTTTATATTTTTCCTCTCAGACTGTGTTCTGTAAGTGCGTATAAATAATGTTGTGATTCTATTTTGACTAATCGCTTCAAGAATGTACAAATTTAGTTTATTTGAATAACGGTAAGAAAGGATGGCTAATCCTACTTTTTAATATCTCTTAGCTTTGAAATTTTGCATTTGTTCTCGTTCTTAACATAGCTTAATAAATATACATTCTCAAAACTTTTTCAAAACTATTTGTTCAAAAGTTTGCTATTTACCTCAAATTTGACGTGAATTATGAACTGTCACCAAGAACGATTCATGAATATAAATATTCCTGAATTTTCGATATATATATATATATATATATATATGCTACATGATACCAACAATGGATATTTTCTTTGAATCGTTTCATTGTTTTTTTACGAACGATTTATGTTGTGGATGTTTCAGTGTGTATGGCTAAATTGTTTTTTTAATTCATACACTTTGTAAGTTAAGAAACAATTATCGACATATTTCAAAAGACAATATATGATTGTTTCATTTTGAGTTATTGGGCGATGTATTTTTTTTGGGAAAAGATCATCATTTAACAACATAAATAGGAACTCACCATTATAGACGAGTCAACAGTATATATATTGGAAGGGGAGTAAAGTTAGTCATACGTGTCCTTTCTACGTCATATGTTATCGTATATAGGTGTGTATATTCTACATTTCTCAAAATGCTGTCCAGTACAATGTTTCGACAGTAGAGATCGCTGATAGTACAATTTGTCAATTAGATGTTGCTTTATTGCTTGGTTGAATAGGAACACTACAACTAATATTGAAAAGGAACACCCGAGATTGTTTTCAGTTTACTCCTGACAAGTGTAAATCACTTCCTAGCTTCATGAAAGTTTACAATTTCTGAACGTTGTGCCAAAAGAATGAATACTTATATCTGACCTATAGATCAAATACCTTCTTGTTTATCTGTTAATGTTTATGCTGCTTCTCCTGCGTTTTGTACATTCATATATTTGGTAATTTTCCTCCTCTTTCGAACTCTTCTTGTTTGTTTTTTCCGTTAAATTATTGATCCATTTGTTTATTATCCCGATTTCAACAAACCCATTCTCCGTCTGTTTATTTCTTTGTTGCTGGTGTATTCATTCATTGTCGTACCGATTGGTTTGGGGCGTTTATCAAACCAGTGACCCTTGGATTACGAACCAAGCGGTCTACCAAATGAGCTACTGCAGCTCCTCACTGCAAAAAAGAGGCTAAAATACTAAATGGTGCATTCGTCCATTGTTTGATTTTTTTCTTTTTTTTCTATCATTATTACCAGTCTAACTAAAGAGTTTAACAAAGTGATATTGAAGATTCATACGCTACATTCTTGTGCGAGTACTCATTGGCAATATTATATCCATGTGATTCTTTTGAAGGTACTCATTGGCAATATTATATACATATGATTGTTGTGAAGGTACTCATTGGCAATATTATATACATATGATTCTTGTGAAGGTACTCATTGGCATTATTACATACATATGATTCTTGTGAAGGTACTCATTGGCAATATTATATACATGTGATTCTTGTGAAGGTACTCATTGGCAATATTATATGCATATGATTCTTGTGAAGGTACTCATTGGCAATATTATATACATATGATTCTTGCGAAGGTACTCATTGGCAATATTATATACATGTGATTCTTGTGAAGGTACTCATTGGCAATATTATATACATGTGATTCTTGTGAAGGTACTCATTGGCAATACTATATACATATGATTCTTGTGAAGGTATTGATTGACAATATTATATACATGTGATTCTTGTGAAGGGTGATTCTTGTGAAGATACTCATTGGCAATATTATATACATGTGATTTTTGCGAAGGTACTCATTGGCAATATTATATTCATATGATTCTTGTGAAGGTACTCATTGGCATTATTTTATACATATGATTCTTGTGAAGGTACTCATTGGCAATATTATATACATATAATTCTTGTGAAGGTACTCATTGGCAATATTATATACATATGATTCTTGTGAAACATTCGTGAATTTGTGTGCCGTTTTTCACCGTTAGTAGATTGTACCTGGATAATATATGAAGCGTATCTGGTATGCAACGGGGACATTAAACAATATGAAAATACATTGCTGGAAAAGAAAAAAAAAACTATGCATGAACAGATGCACAAACAAACGGACAAACGATTAAAATAGCAGAAATTTGTAGTCGTTCAATAAATAGAGAACATAGCTTTATTTTCCTCCGAGTAAGCAGAAAGCATTGTTGACTATAATAATAATGATAAAAATAATATCAATATTAAAAACACTTTGTGATCTTCAGTTTCGATTTTTTGAAAATAATATATGCACCATTGACCTAAGGAGTGGTCTGTCTGGTATCTTGTTTGTCTAGGATTGAGGTTTCCATCTTTATGGAGAACCAGAATGACTGTGACTGTCGTAAAATATATTGAGCTGCTGTTATGATATACACATTTTTATGTAAACTGGCACACAACTAGTTTCTTTATGGCCCGTTAACATGATAAGATAACCGTAACCCCTTTGAATGCTAAGAGCTATTTACTAGTAATGTCTCAATGGAAAAAATCTTACTCTCTACTTTTGTAATGAAGCTGTAATCATTCACATCATTGATGTCAAAAGATTCTAAATTTACATTTAGCAAATACTAATAATTATAAAGTATATTTGATACATTTGTGTTCCCGAGTCAAATGTGTACATGAAAAAGATGGGGTGTAATGAACCAAAAGGCAAGGAAGTAGAATCGTCCCTCTTTTTCAATTGTCTGTGGACTTAATGAGCAATATCAAAACTAATTAATATTTGCATTTGAACTTGTAAAGAGAACTCTTTGATGCTTGTAATAATGTCTCGTACATATGTGTATCAAGTTTCATCTTTGTCTTCCACAGGAATCCAGAAATATAGGACTGAATTATGGGGCTGAAATGAAAAAAAACAAAAAACAATGTTGCTTTGTAAACTTGAACTTTCAGATGCCGCATCTATTCTGCAACCCTCATATCTTCTATTACAAGATACTAGTTAAACCAAGGTTTGTCCATCTATACCGAACAAGTTTAAAGTTATATGACATAAACGACACCTTAAAGAAGCCAACCAGTAGTCTTAACCTTGAATATGGTACACAAGACACACCTTACTAATGCAAAGCAAGTGTACCTAGAATAGCTTTTTATCTCTTATTAATTAGATATTAGTCTACTTAGTACTAAAAAATGTTAAGATTTTTACAACTTATTAATTAGAAATTAGTCTACTTAGTACTAAAAAATGTTAAGATTTTTACAACTTATTAATTAGAAATTAGTCTACTTAGTAATAAAAAAATGTTAAGATTTTTACAACTTATTAATTAGAAATTAGTCTACTTAGTACTAAAAAATGTTAAGATTTTTACAACTTATTTCTGAACTCGAATGTTAATGTTACACCAAAATATGAAACACTAATGACAAAAAACTCAATTTTACAATGGATAAGGTGTTCAATGTAGAAAACAACAACAAAGAAGTAACACAAAGCCATTAAAGCTACAATGATTTTCTGTTTGTGTAATATTTACTGAATTTTACCAGTGAATTAAGTTTTTATAAAAGGTTATGTGTCTCATATTCATAAGTGTACTTATATAATGTTTTCACAAAATGATCAGCTGACAGAGTTAATGAACACCACATCGCTTCTAAAAGGAAATAAAATTTTCGGGCAAAGCTATGCTATCATATTTCTGTACTTTAAACACCGCATTTTTGAAATAAGAAGTCGTATCACCTACAGAAATCTACTGTTATTCGAATAAGATGGATGATACAAAATGATACAATAAGTATGATCATTATGATTTTATTATATTATGCGCAAATATCCTTAAATTAACGCTCACGAGCATAAGTTGCCTCTTTTCTATGAAATCATGCAACACAAGGATGAGTTTCTGTAAGAGCAATAAGATATATGTTTTATATTTTGCACCTTTATTGACGTTGCATTGAACTTAGTAATAAGTTTATGACTTGGCTACACAACATTATTTTCCAAAGCTCCACCCTTCTCTAGCTTACATCAAGCGTTACAATATCAACACGTAGTCCTCTTTGTTATGACGGCCGATACCGCCATGGCAAAACTTGTTAGGACTAACAAGAATTTATATAAAATGATGTTCACCAATTCTGTTTTATTTGCTTTAATTTTTTTGCGTATTTTATATAAAAGTACTAGTTATAATCGAACTAAACACATTTTGCACTAACACAAGTTTTACATTTGTCATGACAAATTATAGCCTGACCAAACATTGTTTTTTTCCCCTTAACATAATATAAAAAATGTATATGTGTACAAAATGACATTTTGCCAAGATGTAACTTTTGTTATTTCAAGTACATTCCCGATCTTGTCAGGGTAAAGAGTCGTGTAAATTATTGAATTACATTGATCTTGTCAACAAGATACTCGACCTATTTTTCCTTCCTTGTTAGTCCCGCCCTTTGTGTCGCTCTGTACATCCGTCTTTCCGTTAGTAATGCAATCAATCTCCTCCTACACGATGAAAGATACGGGCTTGCACAACTGTTTTGAAAAGGTGATATCATCCCTGCGGAAGAGGGGGTTGGTTTTTAAAAAATCTTGTGTAGTTCAAGATGTGAAAGATGACATGTGTCATTGTCAGCACCAGAACTAAAACATATTACTGGGATTTATTATTCCACCCCAGGGTTATGCCCTAGGCGGGGTGGAATGATGACCATAACTTTGAACCAGTTGAAATGCCCATCATATGGATGTGTATAGGTTTTGAGGGACATGAGAACACAAAATCAGACATGCATCCAAAAAAGACACTGGGTCATGACCATATAGTAGGGATCAGGGGACTTGCGCATGGGGCATAATTTGGAAACTGTTAAGATCCACATACTATAATTATGTATACATTTTAGCGTCATGGGGAGATAAATTGATAAGTGCATCCAACACATGCCCTGTGCTAGGGTAGATAACGTACCCTTGTGTCACATCTTAAAAAATATAAAGAGAAAAGAATCAAGACATACAGAGAAATACACATATGATATTTTGCAGCATTAGTCTTTCTGTCAGACCATTCCCCTATTGCGAGTGCTTGAAAGTGTGGGAATAAACAATGGCGTCCCATTGACTTGGCTTTAGTTTTCCATTCTAAACCAGTTCTGAATCAGTTACCCTCAAACAATATTTGGAGCAGAACAATAAAAAGTGAAAGTAAATAACGTGTTCCTCAGATAGACCTTAAATCCATTCCATCTTTGTGTAATAAGTTATTCCTCGTATATACTTCTATTACTGCTAATATTTTGACATTAGGTTTTTTTGTGTATTAAACCACAAACTCGTTAAGACCAAAACTTATAGATCTTTGGTCTTATTGTATAATAAATTTTTTTTAATTATTCTCAACATTATTCGTTGATTTTTCAAAATCTTTATGAATCTTTATCTGACCACACATTGAAGTCAGTTCACAACCTTGTTCTTATTTTTGTTTAAAAATATTCCCGATGTAGAGCAGAGATGTCCATGTTAGGAGGTTATCATGTTTAATGTCATTGGATAATTAACATTACTATCTTAACTGTCAAAGACAGAGACGTCCATGTGAGCATGTTATCATATTTAATGTCAATGGATAATTAACATTACTATCTTAACTGTCAAAGACAGAGACGTTCATGTGAGCATGTTATCATATTTAATGTCAATATATAATTAACATTCCTATGTTAACTGCCAAGAGCAGAGACGTCCATGTTAGCACGATATCATGGTTAATGTCAATGGATAATTAACATTACTATGTTAACTGTCAAGACTGTGACGTACTTGAAATAAAAAAGTGGCATTTTGACAAAATGTCATTTCGTACCTACGTACATTTCTTGTATTATGTTGAATTTATTGGGTTAGGATATTATTTTGTACATAAAAACACACCCTTTTATTTGTACAGAAAGTGTTTTGTTAGACTTTACATTAAATAAAGAAAACAAAAGGGGAGCAAAATCAGAATCTGTACCCAAAGAATTGTACATCATTATTTTCAAATTTTGTTAGTCCTAATACGTGTTGTCAGGCCGCTATATAATTTCGTTCACTATGCACCTGTCAATTGTCACATATTTAATATGGAGTCGGTTTTGTGTAAGTTTCAAGCAACGTGTCCTTTGTTCTTACTGCACGTCTTTTTTTTGTTTTTGTTGTTGCGGAAGTGATGCTTACCAAACACTAAATACAAAGACAAATTAGAAAGTTGCTGAACTGGCCTGAAAAATCTAATTATGTCATCCACATATGGATTCGCATATGCAAGCAAAATATAATATTTGCTGGATGAGTGGCGTTTTTTTTTTTTTTTTTTTCGCTTTCTCTTTTTTGCGCATGTTTCTTTTTTCGGAATATTGGTTTAAAGCCTCGCGGGATGGATGCCAGGACGGATATATAGACGTATCAGTAATTTATTCTAAGCAGTGTTTATTTGCATCACTGACAACAGGTTTTAAACAAGGAATGGTAGCATGAAACGTTTCATTTACGACAATGCCAATAGCAAGTTTAAATGAGCCACTTTCTTTCAGAATTTAAGCCTTTAGCTAACAACGTTAGCACTCAGTATCGATATAGCACTCAGTATCGTTATAGCACTCAGTATCGATATAGCACTCAGTATCGATATAGCACTCAGTATCGTTATAGCACTCAGTATCGATATAGCACTCAGTATCGATATAGCACTCAGTATCGTTATAGCATTCAGTATCGTTATACCACCCAGTATCGTTATAGCACTCAGGATCGTTATAGCATTCAGTATCGATATAGCACTCAGTATCGATATAGCACTCAGTATCGATATAGCACTCAGTATCGTTAACAAAAACTTTAGCGCTCAGTATCATTAACAACAACTTTAGAGTTCAGTATCGTTAACAACAACTTTAGCACTAAGTGTCGTTAACAATAACTTTAGCACTAAGTATCGTTAACAGCAACGTTAGTATTCAGTATAGTTAACAACAACATTAGCACTAACTATCGAGTATCGTTAACAACAACTTTAGCACTAAGTATCTTTAACAACAACTTTAGCACTAAGTATCTTTAACAACAACTTTAGCACTAAGTATCGAGTATAGTTAACAACAACTTTAGCACTAACTATCGAGTATAGTTAACAACAACTTTAGCACTAAGTATCTTTAACAACAACGTTAGCACTAAGTATCGTTAACAACAACTTTAGCACTAAGTATCTTTAACAACAACTTTAGCACTAAGTATCTTTAACAACAACGTTAGCACTCATTTAGTTACATTTTTAACTTTGCTATCCAAAATTCAACGTACAAATACTAGATCATTTATTGGAATAAGACCAAGATATATAGGGTTTAAGTTCAAATCTTAAGTGCTTTAAAAAAAAATATGAAAAGCTGAATAGATACTTTTGCCATACTATTCAGACCTCTGCATACTGGCTACATCTACAAGACGAACATTTTTTTCCAGGAACGGGGTACTAACAATAGCTGAGTTTTGCAAATTTTTACTGCATATATACTGCATTGTAGGTCAATGCATAGATCAGCCGGGAGTCATACAGAATGGCATGACGTGTTCACAGCTGCTTCCTCTGGGATGTTATGATGCCACTGTCCTGAGCAAGTGTTGTCAGTCATGTACAGCGATTCACACAGGTGTAACAGGTATGAAACCAATGGTGAACGAAACAGATCTTTGATTATTCCTGGGTAAAAATGACCCCTCCCTTATAATAATCACTATTGTACAGATTATGATAAATATACATTTTGTGTAAATGAAATTATCATGCATGTAATAAAACCATGCATGCATGTAACTATGTAATCAATATAAAATGATAATGAAAGACAACATCCACTGTAGTGAAAACAGGTCTTAAAAGATGCACCTTTGTATCTTGCTATATTTACAAGTAGAGAAAAGATTATCAGTCACAACGTAGACTTTCACGGATTTCCAGGCTCAATTTTCACACATTAGGTGGCTTTATTTAGTACAAAAATATATTTATTGATTTATGAAAAGAATACGGCTTCCGTCCACCATGACTTTTCAAAATGGAAGTGCTATGCAACTCCCATCACAGACCAAGTTTGAAATTGATATCAACATCACGTTTGTTGAAGCACTAGAGTTTGCATTTTTATGAATTGGATGAGGTGATTCCCTTAAGTGAAAATCTATCGCCAAACTTATATCTTACAAATGTACACCACAGTGTGGAGAAAAGAATAAACACACGGTTATGGCGGTGTTAGTGGTGACACTCAAAAGGCACTAAGAAAAGAAAGGGAAGTTGCAACACACACACATACACACACACATATATATATATATATATATATATATATATATATATATATATATAATCTTTTTTATCATATACAACACAAACACAGATAAAGCTTTTCTATGATTTACAACACAAACACAGATAAAGCTTTTCTATGATTTACAACACAAACACAGATAAAGCTTTTCTATGATTTACAACACAAACACAGATAAAGCTTTTCTATGATTTACAACACAAACACAGATAAAGCTTTTCTATGATTCACAACACAAACACAGATAAAGCTTTTCTATGATTTACAACACAAACACAGATAAAGCTTTTCTATGATTTACAACACAAACACAGATAAAGCTTTTCTATGATTTACAACACAAACACATTAGATTTGAGGTAGTGAGGTAGTGAGGTATGCAAGTAGGAATCATTCTTGAACTCATATCCATATATATATAACACAGGTTGTGAATATGGAGACAAGGTAGCCAACTGCATTATTGTTCTATGCACGTTTTATACTGACCCAAGTGAATGCTGTAACACTTGTAAGTCCGCTACTACAGCCTCGACACCCTCGCAATCAACGACAACAACAACAACAAAGACAGCAACACCACAATCAACTATAGCAACAACAATAACAACAACAACAACACAGACAACTTTAGCAACAACGACAACACCAAAACCAACGATAGTGACAACAACAGCCACAACCAAAATGACAACTACATCAGTCATGTCAACAACGTCATCATTACAAGGTAAGTATTTGGCAATATATGACGTTGCAAAAATCATCTGGAATGCCATTACAGCCATATTTTGTCATGTATACGGTTCTGGTTATCATATTTGTTGCATTTTACTATCAAATTTACGATCGATTATGAGTGACGTCATTGATGACAAAATGTATGTTGACTATAAGGAAACTGTTTCTATGTCATTAAAGAAAAAAAAAGAATTTGATCAAAGACCTTCTTTCATCGTATTTCCTAAAAAGAATTTAATCGATTATATTTAAGAGATATTCCTTCATGATAAATAAATAAATAAATAAATTTTTAAAAATAGTAAATGGTAAAGTGTGCAGAGGTTTCCATTGTATCTAAGGCGCGCTGGATCATTATTGTTCGTTCACTGCACAAAGACACAATGGAAGCAACACGAGTACAAGAGAAATCAACAAACAAAAAAGAGAAATTATTGGAAAAGAAACAACATAGGAACATAAAGGATAACATCTGAAGTGTATTATTTGTTATTATAATTAAACTTCTCAAGATTATATACTACTTCTGGAATCTAGGAAGACTTACTGTATTTTACAGTGTAATAAGGTGAGTAGAGCTTTATTTACAGTGTAATTAGGTGAGTAGAGCTTCATTTACAGTGTAATAAGGTGAGCAGAGCTTTATTTATAGTAATAAGGTGAGTATAGCTTTATTTACAGTGTAATAAAGTGAGTAGAGCTTAATTTTCTTTAAAATATTCAATAACAAATATATGGGTGTCAGGTTTATATTCTATCGTTGATTTTTCAAAATCTTTATGAAACTTTATCTGACCAAAAAGTGAAGTCCGTTCACAACGTTGTTCATATTTTTAAAAAATTTCCGATGTAGAGCAGAGACACCCATGTTAGCAAGCTATCATGGTTAATGTCATTGGATCATTAACATTACTATGTTAACTGTCAAGAGCAGAGACGTGCATGTTAGCATGTTATATTGGTTTATTTCAATGGATAAATACAATTACTATGTTAACCGTCAAGACTGTGACGTACTTGAAATAAAAAAGTGGCATTTTGGCAAAATATCATTTCGTAATTATGTAGATTTCTTGTATCATGTGTAAAATGTTTGGTCAGACTATATTTTGTACATAAAAGAGACACATTTTTATTTACACAAAAAGTGTTTTGTTGGACTTTAATTCGTATATTTACATTAAATAAACAAAACAAAAGAGAACAAAAATGAGAAAATCTGTACCCAAAGAATTGCACATTATTTTGTTCAAATCTTCGTAGTTCTGACAGGTTTTGTCAGGATGCTGTCGGCCATCGTTCAGTATACACCTGTCAAGTGTCACATATTTAATATAGAGTCTGTTTTGTGCTAATTTCAGGCAACGTGTCCTTTGTTCTTACTGCACGCCTTCTTTTTGTTGCTTACCAAACACTAGACACCAAGAAAAATTAGAAAATTGCTGAAAATGCCTTAAAAATCTAATTACGTCATATCTACATATGGATATACATATGCATTCAAAATGTAATATCTGCCGAATGAGTGTGTGTTGGTTTTTGTTGTTGTTGTTGTTTTGTTTTTGTTTTTTTGTGCATGTTTCTTTTCTCGGAATATTGCTTAAAAGATTCTCGGGATGGACGACAGGACGGATATATGGACGTACATACGAACATGACCAAATCAAGATACTCCTCTGACCACCCCTCAGTTCAAGCATAGAAAAAGTTTCTTTAAATAAATCTCAGTCATGCCTTAAGTATCACTACCAACACGAAAGAGAAAATAATGTTCTAAAAATATACTGGGACTACATTCATGGATACTGACCCAGAAGTAATAATTATAACCTGAGTCCTGATATATATAACGTTAACGAGACATATGGATATCGTTAGACATTTATGTTTTATTTTTGGGTAAACAAAAGCATTGTATAAATATCGTATCAGTAACCTATTCTAAGCAGTATTTGCTCGCATCACTGGCAAGAGGTTTTAAATAAGGAATGTAGCGGTAATATGAAACTTTTCATTTACGACAATGCCAACTGGACCGAATTGCACAGAAAGATTCGCACGCAAACTGCTTCACAGGTGGCGCTCTTGTTTTATAGATTCTCCGAAACGACACTGCCACAGCAAATTCAAATGAACCACTTTCCTTCAGAAATTTTAAGCCTTCAGCCAACAACCTTTGCACTAATTTTGTTAAATTTTTTACTATTCTATCTAAAATTAAACGTATAAATACTAGATCAATAAAGGGTATAATACCAAAATACATAGAGTTTAAGTTCAATCATAAGTGCTTTTTCAAAAATATGAAAAGCTGAATATATATATATATATATATATATATATATATATATATATATATATATATATATATATATATGTGTGTATATATATATATACATATACATTCTTTCCGCTCTTTTCGATATATAGTTGTATTTTCTCTCTCTCCTCTCTCTCTCTTTCTCTCTCTCTCTCTCTACTCTACTCTCTCTCTATATTTATGTATATATATATATATATATATATATATATAATATATATATATATATATATATATATATATATATATATATATATATATATATATTGGTAAAATCTGTGGGTCCTACTAAGGCTCTTGTCATACTCTTCAGACCTCTGCATACTGGCTACTTTTACAAGACGAACATTTCTTGCCAGGAACGGGGTACTAACAATGGCCAATTTTGGAAACTTTTACTGCATATATACTGCATTGTAGGTCAATGCATAGACCAGCCGGGTGTCATACAGAATGGCATGACGTGTTTACAGCTGCTTCTCCTGGGATGTTTTGATGCTACTGTCCTGAGCAAGTGCTGTCAGTCATGTACAGCGATTCACACAGGTGTAACAGGTATGAAACCAATCTTGAACGGAACAGATCTTTGATTATCCCTGGGCAAAAATGACCCTCTTCTTTACAATAACCACTATTGTGCAGATTATTATGAATATACATTTCCTGTAAATGAAATTATCATGCATGTAATAAAACCATGCATGTATGTAACTATGTAAGCAATATAAAAAGATAACGAAAGACAACATCCACTGTAGCGAAACCAGATCTAAAAAGATGCACCTTTGTCTCTCGCTAAATTTACAAGTAGATCAAAGACTATCAGCCAAAGCGTAGCAATTCACAAATTTCCAGGCTCAATTTCCTTAACTTAGCTGGCTAAGTCTAGTACAAAAATATATTTATTGATTTCTTAAAAGAGTAAGTCTTCCGTCGTTCGTGACTTTTCAAAATGGAAGAGATATACAAATCCCATCACAGACCAAGTTTGAAATCGATATCAACATCCTATTTGTTAATGCACTGGAGTTGGCATTTTAATGACGGGGATGAGGTCATTCTGTTAAGTGAAAATCTACAGCCAAACTTCTATCTTACAAATGTACACCACAGTGTGGAGAAAAGAAGCAAAACACAGTTATGGAAGTGTTAGTGATGACACTCGAAACACACTAAGAAAATATAGGAAAGGTATGCAACACACACACATATATAATCTGTTTTATGATCTACAATACAAACACAGATAGATAGATGAGCAGGTTGGGAGGTATTCAGGTAAACAAGTAGTAATAATGCAAGTACGAATAATTTTTGAACTTCTTTCCAGATATATATATATATATATATATATATATATATATATATATATATATATATATATATATGTATATATAACCAACAGGTTGTGAATATGGAGACAAGGTAGCTAAATGCATTACTGTTCTATGCCCGTTTTATAATGTCCCAAGTGGTGAATGCTGTAACACTTGTAAGCCCGCTACTACAGCCTCGCCACCCTCGCCATCAACGATGGCAAGAAGAAAAACATCAACACCACAACCGACGGTAGCGTCAACACCAACAACGTCAACACCACAGACAACTATAATGACAGTAAGAGCAACAACAACAAAGCCAAAAATGACAACAACTACGTCAGTCACGTCAACAACGTCATCGCAAAATTCATTTGTAGTGCCATTACAGACATATTTTTTAATTTATACAATTCTGTTTATCATATTTGTTGCATTTTGCTATCAAATTTAACTTTGATTATGAGTGCCGTCATCAACGACAATATTCATATGACTATAAGAAAAAAATGTTTATATGTCATTAAAGAAGAAAAAACGAATTTGGTCAAAGACCAAATTTCTTCATATTTTTTGAAAACAATTTAATCGATTATATTTAAGAGAGATTCCATCATGATAAATAAATACATTTTAAAACATAGTCAATGGAAAAGGGTGCAGAGGTTTCCGTGGTGTCTGAGGCGCGCTGGATAATTATTATGTATTCACTTCATAAAGAAAAAATGGAAGCAACACGAGTACAGGAGAAATCGACAAACAGAAAGGATAAATTATTGTAACAGAAGAAAATAAATTAAACTTCCTAAGCAAGCTGGAAAGACTTATTGGATATTACAGTGTGTGTCAAGGAGGCCTTCTTGTTCACTTATTTTAATTCCCGTGGTATCAGAAACTCAGCGAGTATATTCTTCTTATTGCTTTATTTGCTATTTCGCATATATACATCTACCAATAGACGAATACACTTCTATCTTCTACAA
The DNA here is from genome assembly GCA_029931535.1 of Margaritifera margaritifera. NCBI lineage: Eukaryota > Metazoa > Mollusca > Bivalvia > Unionida > Margaritiferidae > Margaritifera > Margaritifera margaritifera. The sequence continues at coordinate 578,968 of JAQPZY010001437.1, read as the reverse complement.
CCAAACTGATCTTATCCCCTGCCCTACTCTAACTCTACTGCCCCAAGTCTTCGTGACTCCTGCCTTCTCATCTGAACTCATGCCCCCATTACCTTCATAATTAGCTTGGATTGGGTATGGGGCACCGTGACATCTCGTAGCTAGATAATTAGCTTGGGTCTGGGGTACCATGAAATATCTTAGCTTCATAATTAGCTCGGGTATGCTGCACCGTGACATTTCTTTCCCCGAAAAAAATAATGACTGTCCTCAGTCAATGTACATATAAAAGTACCTCATGTTGTATATTTATTTTTTTTAACAAATTTCTTTATAACCTTTCGGCTGTAGGACTCCTTATAAGAGGTGCACATCAGTAATGTATAAAAGATCAGTAAAATTATTAACCGTATGTATAAATATTTCGTAAGTTAAAAATAATCAATCAGTTATATATATATATATATATATATATATATATATATATATATATATATATATATATATAAGTGTTTACATGTACAATATTGTTAATTAAATTCAATCAAGCACAAACCATATATACATTCTCAGTCACTGCTATTTGCAACAAACTGTGTGAATTGTACTATAGTTCACCTTGCAAAAATGCAAACACAGTTCACCAAAAGTCAGTTACATTTAATGATCCATCCACAGTCATTCTCATGAGATTCTGCAATCTGATTAATTATTCCTCGACTATTTGAATTACAGATTTACACACGTCATTGTTTGCAAAGATTGTCTATAATTTGATTTGTTTGCCTATGAGTAGAGTGGCACACCAGTAGCAACGTGAATACACAAGAAATATTAAAGAAGTACTAAAGAGGTAATTATAGAAAAAAATGACATATCAGAGAAAAATACATATCCATATGAATTCGTGTTTTCATGTAACTTCTGACTTAACTCCGTGTGAGAATAGGTTAAATCCAATGTAACGACTATTTATTTCTGGTAGCACTACGTTTGCGGCTATTGTATTTTTTCTCAAAGGCCTGAATAAACTGAGACGGAACTCCCATAGGTTTACCCAGGCTGTGTCATTTGCATTATTTTTGTGCAGGACAAAATACCGTTTTTCAGACCTCTCACCTTTGACATTCGTATACAAAGCGTCAAGTATTTCCACAATTTCTGGCTCTTCATAATTATAGTCAATCACAGTATCACTGTCATAGTGATTTTTTTTCTTGCCACTTGGTGCCTTTGGAAACAATAAAGGATCTGGGGGTGAGGCAGCTGGGTCAATAAAAAGTTTCATTTGATTTGGGTGTAAATTTTGCTTAGGTTGTTTATTGTCACAACTCTTAATCTGATAATTCACTGGTGATGTTTTCGTAATTATTCTATGTGGGTCACTCTGCAGGTGTAACAATTGTTTAGAGAGGCCTGGCTTACTGGCTAGTGAATATACCCAACATTTGTCCCCTACTTTGAATTCAGGTTCTTTGGCATGTTGGTCCTTTGAAACTTTCTGTTTTTGTGGAGCTAATTCGATATTTTGTTTGACTCGAGTGAATGTTTCTTGGAATTTTGTTAGAACATCTGTCTTGTAATCGTCGATTTATGAATATGTTTGTGTCGGCTCTGACAATGCCACGTCGATAGGCAGACGAGCGTCCATACCATACATCATGAAGAAGGTGTTTCTTGTGTTGACTCCTGAATGCTACTGTTATAGGCAAACAAGACATAAGGAATGAACTGGTCCCAGTCTCTCTGGTTATTGGTCAGTGTGGCATTAAATCGCTCAATGAGGCCATCTGTTTCAGGGAGGTACGCTGTGGTAAACACTTGTTTGGTATTTGCTAATGCACAAATATCATTCAATAGTCGACTAGTAATATTTTTTCCACGGTCTGATAGAAGGAACCGGCTGGTCGCATGGCGACATACAATATATGCAAAGAAACGTCTTGCGGTTGTGTTTGCATCAGCATTCTTAACGGCAAATGCTTCTGTATACTTCGTCAGATAGTCTGTCAAAACAACAATATATCTGTTACCCTGATCACTCGGTGGTTAACACGTCCACAGCGACACGGTCGAAAAGTCCATTTATGGGTATTGGGAGTAATGGTGCTGGCTTCCTGCCTTTGGGGTTTTCTTGCTGGTACAGTCTACACAGGATTTGACCCCAAGGTCTTATTCTTTAAACATACCAATCCAGTAGAACCTATTTTGCACCTTTTGGTATGTTTTATTCATTCAAGATGTCCAGTAGTTACGTCATCATGACACCAGTGCACTACTTCGCCAATTAATGAGCGCGATATCACGAACTGTTTTCTTACACGCGTCTGACTTCTGTTTGATCCTGGTGACCATATGTGATATAATACACCATTTATCAGTTCATAATCAGGAGGTATGGCAGCCACCTTTCGGGCATTTATTGTATTCTCAGGTAAGTTATTGTATTCTCAGGTAAGTTATTGTATTCTCAGGTAAGTTATTGCCACACAAGAAACTCATAATGTGTTTTAAATGTGGGTCTTTCTCCTCTAATTCACGCACCCTTTCTAACTGTAACCATGGTTTAATGTCCTGTAATTTGTTCATTTGCACCTCGCCTTCTTTGTCGTCTCGATTCAAATCGACACCCTCGCCATATTCCGCACGACTAAGCCCATCAGCATTTCAATAAGATGTTCCAGCCCTGTACTCAACTGTCATGTCATATTCCTGAAGCGACAGGGACCACCTGGCTAGCCTACCAGTTGGATTTTTCATTCCCATAAGCCACATTAATGGACAGTTATCTGTGACTACCTTGAATATGTACACAAACAGATATTGTCTAAAAGTTTCTAATCCATCCCTGCACACACACACACACACACACACACACACACACACACACACACTACTGCAAGGGTTTCTCTTTCAGTTACATAGTATATTTCTCACTTTTCTTTAATTGTCTGCTGGCATATGCGATAGTTCTTTAGACACCATTTTTATCCTTTTGGGCCAAAACAACTCCCAAGGCAAATCCAGGACCGTCACAATGCAGTGTAAATGGTGTGGAGAAGTCCGGATAACCGAACACTGCAGCTGCGGTCAGTTTATGTTTGGAATGTTAAGGGCCAGTTCATTTGCATATCACATTTAATGAAGATAACATAAAGATAACGATTATCAGTCATGATAGGAAGATTGTTAAAACAGTACAGTATGAAGATGGACTAAATTACACATTTGATATGAATACATTAAAAATTTGTATTCAGATGAATTTACAGTACAATTCAAATATCTGTTAAAGTTTACAAGATAAATCTACAATTCAGCAACAACAGAGAATTCATGGACAACAATGTTCGATTAAAAACAGATCACGGTGGCTCAGTAGATCAAGTAACTGTTTTTGAATGAACCACATGAATGGAAACATTTGACATAAATCTAAAATCATTCATACTTTTTGAAGAATTAAAGAAACATTGCAAATTGTTGAAAATAAACTTTCCAGTTGCAGAAGGATTTCCGGTTAGTTTATTGATAATGCCTAAAGACAGATCGTTACTGTGATACTAAAAGTACAGTTGCTTACACAAATATTAATCAGTAGAGGAAAGAAATTAAAAAGGACAACAACATAAACAAAAACAAAAAAAAAACAAAAAAAAAACGCTGACTTGAAAGACTGGTTAACTTTACAATATACCTACACATTGTACAAGCAAGCTTCGAATTGATTTCCATCCAGAGTGGTCTAGATTAGTCAAATGGATGACCAATGTAGGCGGACTTTGCTGACATGCGAGCATATCAAACATTCAATGATGGATACAAATAAATATTTACCTTGATAGATGTCTTCTCAAATACGTTTGGGCTGAAAAGGTAACAGCGAAACAGGGAGATGACATACTCGAGTCTTTCGTAGAAAATGTTAAAGAAAGAAAAAAAAACCCAAAAAGCCATAGCTTGATGAAGAAAACAAGTTTTACATCAAACACTAAGGATATGCTGAAAAAAGAAAACTTTGAGATCTTTTCAACTCAGACAAAACAAAACCAAAAAACAAAAATCTCTCGTGGAAAGTTTATACGGAATTCTGAAATCAAGAATGTGAAAGCATTTCACTCACAATAAAATCTGAAAATGCGTTTTAACATTTTGCAAATGCTAATTTATGGATACAACAACACCAATCACACGTCAATGAAGAAAACAGATCAAAAGTATGGATCAGCCTATTCGGCTATTTTAACAGCTGATACATTTTAACAGCTGATACATTTGGATCTCCTAAATTATTTAGGCATTAGGAATCTTAAATTCATGATTGGTGACACAGATAATTTTGTTTAAATATTAAACAATTTTGGCAAAGGTTACCTTGCTGACTTTACCGTGTAAATATTCAAAACCAGACAATTATTATTAGATAATCATGTTGTTTACAAGGTGAAAGACTTGAATGGGGAGGTTGTTGATGGTCTCTTTTTAATGAGCAATAGTTATCTCTTTATCTATATGACTAAGAAGACTTTATGTACACTGTTGTACAGATTTTGTAGACCAACAGAATCCGACGTAAAAGATATGTACTGGTCAAATGGATAAGATATGATGAGTCGTTTAAAATTTAGGAACCAGCATGAAACATTAATTTCTTAACATACATAATATGTCCAAGATACACATCTTCACTGGAGTCGATGGAGAATATATATATATATATATAGATATATATATATATATATATATATATATATATATATATATATATATATATATATATATATACGAAGTTTGAGGTTTTACTAGAATGTAACAAGTATAAAAACAACAACTTTGCATTAACAAAGGTTAAGGAATTAAAACATGCATTTCATGTGAATCTGTATTTATCACAAAACCAGAAGGAAAAAAGTAACAAAAACATCACATTTAGAACACATAATGGTACATGTTAAAACGTGATAAGGCGAGTACTATGTAGGTAATGTCCAAGCATTCTAATAAATGACATCACACAACAAATGACAAGAGATGACATAAAAAATATGAAGTCGATTCCAAGTATGTACAACAAAGACAATTTAAACGACTACATGTTGGTATACTAGATTCTGAATAAAGAAACACAATGTAAATGATTACAAGTTGGTATATACAAAGACAATATAAACGACTACAAGTTGGTATATACAAAGACAATATAAACTACTACAAGTTTGTATACGAGTATTTTAATAAAACAAACACAATACAAACGACTACAAGTTGGTATATGCAAAGACAATATAAACGACTACAAGTTGGTATATGCAAAGACAATATAAACGACTACAAGTTGATATACGAGATTTTGAATTAAACAAACGCAATGTAAAATGATTACAAGTTGGTATACACAAAGACAATATAAAGGACTACAAGTTGGTATACGAGATATCGAATAAAACAAACATAATGTAAACAACTACAAGTTGGTATACGAGATATCGAATAAAACAAACACAATGTAAACAACTACAAGTTGGTATACGAGATATCGAATAAAACAAAGGGTAATGAAGATCATAGAGAAGCTGATGAGGAAATTGTTTCGAATTTCATTTAAATAAGGTATTACAGCTATTCATACCAAAGATAGATTAATAATGCAGTTTTCCCAGATAAATGTTTCATCATTAAAAATTGTATAAACCCATGAATCTGAAAAAATTAAAAAAGCAAATAAATGAAATAAAAAAAATTAAAAATAAATATTACAAAAATAATCAATCCCAGTTTGATATAGTAAGAATTTTGACATCATATTGATGAAACAAAACCAGTACAATTTTCAAATGTGTTTATATACATATTTTGATAATTCAGTTTTCAGGAAACTTTCATTCTATAGTGATTGAAATGAAACAACTGAAATAAACGTACAATGATTTGATAGTAACTGAAATGAAACTGCTAAAATAAACTTAAAATGATTTGATAATAATTGAAATGAAACTATTGAAATAAACGTAGAATGATTTAATAGTAAGAGAAACGAAACTACTAAAATAAACGTACCATGATTTGATAGTAACTGAAATGAAACTACTAAAATAAATGTACTATTATTTGATAGTAACTGAAATGAAACTACTAAAATAAATGTACTATTATTTGATAGTAACTGAAATGAAACTACTAAAATAAATGTACTATTATTTGATAGTAACTGAAATGAAACTACTAAAATAAATGTACTATTATTTGATAGTAACTGAAATGAAACTACTAAAATAAATGTACTATTATTTGATAGTAACTGAAATGAAACTACTAAAATAAATGTACTATTATTTGATAGTAACTGAAATGAAACTACTAAAATAAACGTACCATGATTTGATAGTAACTGAAATGAAACTACTAAAATAAATGTACTATTATTTGATAGTAACTGAAATGAAACTACTAAAATAAATGTACTATTATTTGATAGTAACTGAAATGAAACTACTAAAATAAATGTACTATTATTTGATAGTAACTGAAATGAAACTACTAAAATAAATGTACTATTATTTGATAGTAACTGAAATGAAACTACTAAAATAAATGTACTATTATTTGATAGTAACTGAAATGAAACTACTAAAATAAATGTACTATTATTTGATAGTAACTGAAATGAAACTACTAAAATAAACGTACAATGATTTGATAGTAACTGAAATGAAACTACTAAAATAAATGTACTATTATTTGATAGTAACTGAAATGAAACTACTAAAATAAACGTACAATAATTTGATAGTAACTGAAATGAAACTACTGAAATAAACGTACAATGATTTGATAGTAATTGAAATGAAATTAAATGAATGCAGCCAATCGTTTTCGAGAACTGACGTGATTATGCTTGCATATCTTTTAAACTCATTAGCATCATCGTTTATGGTATGCTGTGATGTGATGATTCTTCAACAAAATCGTTTTGATCAGACGTTCTGGACCATTTTGAAGGCAAGGCGGGAAGTGAAGACATTGTGTTATGTGAATTAAAATCCATTGGGACAATATGAAAACGCTCGAATGAAAGTTTTGGATGGTTTGACATGTATTTTGATTGCTTCTTTATATTTCTCCGTTCCTGAAGGAAACTAACATGATCGCGTGTGCTAAAAGAAAAATACCTTGCAAATGCAAACATTTTGGACACTCCGACCTAAATATATCTGGAAATATTAATTCCTTTTGTTTCTGAAGCAAATTCCACTTCAGTGTTTTATAACGAATTTTGCTGAATTTATACCTGCAAAAATTGCTAAAAAAATGTCAAACAAAATACTTTCCTTAATTAAAGCGGGTTCGAAATAAGGGGTCTAATATTACTGAACAGTACACAGTCCGTCCCTACAACAGAAGGCAACTCTCAATGCAGCTTATTTATTTTAGCTAGTTTTGGGGTACATGATATAGCAGAGGACCACACTGCTATAGGAAACTGTTGTTTTACCTCTGCGCGAAGAGACAAAGCTAATGTCAATTCGACTAGGTAGTAATGGTAATTATAAAATGAAAGGAATGACTTCGAGATAAGGGCAAACAAAATGTTAATTTTTCTGGCCTTTCACAAATGCTTTCGAGTATATACGACACAAATACATAACAGGTATGCCTCTCTCTTTTCTCACAGCTCCAATGACACCGGAGGTATATGTTGTGGAAACCACTATGAAAAGCATAAAACTAAATATTTCCATCTCATATAGTAGTTCAGCCAAGTCTTTTCAGATAAGAAGGACCGGTGACACTGTAAAAACCGTGGACCTTCCACCCAGTACTACGTCAGCTCTTTAAGTGTTTGACAAACAAGCAGATGCCGGCACGTGCTTTACATTTGAGATCGTTGGTATTGCTGCAGACGGTAGGACCAGGAGTACGGTTTTTGCCATAAATAATACATGTTATGGTAAGCATAATGGTCAATGGTAAATACTGGGGACTGAATGTGGAATCTGGAAATAGATGTACAGAGCCAAACGGTGCATACAATATAAGCCTATTGATATTGTTCGAATACTTGCAAATTTAATAGCGTTCAGGGTATTTGAGACAATTTTTAGCGAGACGACACTGTTTTGCGGTCTCTAAATAATTCATCCAACTCTACTTTCTTTGCATGAATCTTCGATTTCCTTGGGTTTATAGAAAACTGTACAAGGGTGCATTTCTGTGGGGATCTGATCCATGACTGCTGAGTTTAACTGTTTTAGACCAACGCTCTACAGCACAAAATACACGGGCGTTTCCATTCTGTAGAGAAACGAAAAACGTGTATTCTTCCTGTGGCCGCCATTGCTCTCACAGCGTGTGCACCTTATACTTCTTGATAAAGTGTAATATCTACACATTGGGTAAGATATGTAGAATAGGACGTCCAAACGGACGATTTCGTTCTGAACTAGAAATAGGCAAATCGAATTATAATCTCAAGGAAACCGCCTCTTTTTACGTGTCAGTAAGCGAATTTTGTTAAAAGAACGTATTACTTTAACATATTTTGATTACTTTTATAGATTGCATAGATTACAGAACAACGTGTTGGCTTCATATTTTATTTAATTTAACTTAACATTTAATTCTGATACCCCAATTTCTTGTTTACACTTGAATCGTTCTTGTGCGCAGCAGAAACACTTGCATCATGGTATCGAAAGTATTGCTGAACAGATAAATTGAAGGATTGAAAATAAAAAGTCAGATTCTATCGAAGGGATAAAAGTTAAAGCTTAAATTTTAGAAAATCGTTATATATCATGAATTAGGTATATTTCACATAACTAATCTACAATATATATATATATATATATATATATATATATATATATATATATATATATATATATATATATTATATATATATATATATATATATATATTCCAGAAAAAATTATGGTGGTACTTTCGTCTGTGGGCGGTTTAGTTCCTTTATGTGGCACTGCAGCAGGTATATTTCTAATTGTCATGAACAGAAAAAGGGCATCATGAGTAATTAACGAGTCAGTGAATTTCCTGCTAAATACCTTAGTTGGGTTCTCTAATCTTCTCCCTCTCACTCATTCTTCTTATTCGTTGTCGTCATAGTCACAAAATACATTTAGTTTGTAGACCAATCTATGAATATTTGATCACTAGCATTCACGGAACGCTTTTCAAAAGTCACTTGTCCTGATTTTAAGCACAAAACTCAAGCAGAATACTTTAAGTACACCTACATCATTACAATTAGGCGTGTCAGAAAAGTTCCATAATTTCACCTAAATTCTAACTAAATTTTAAAAATGTCAAAATAACCGCGGTGGTTTAGTGGTTAGCGTATCAGACTCATGATCAAAAGGTTGCAACTTTGAATCCTATCATCAGATCATCTCAAGTCGAATGTCGCTGTGTCTCTAGATAAGGGACTTTACTCTGCTTTTCTTAGTACGCTATCACCTTAATGTGTAATGTTGCTGTGCTCTAAAACACAATAATAATAATAATAATAATAATAATAATAATAATAATAATAATAATAATAATAAAATAATAATAATAATAATAATAATAGAAGAAGAAGATGAAGAAGAAGAAAAAGAAAACGTAACAAAAATTTTATTTTATTTTCCTCATGATGAGATTATATGTCTGATTATATTTTTATATATTTACAGAAGAAATATATATTTGAAAAAAAGAAAACGAACTAATTATAAACTTGTAAAACTGGCATGGGTCTATTGATATTCCTCATGGGAGTATTGATATTCTTCATGGGTGTATTGATATTCCTCATGGGTGTATTGATATTCCTCATGGGTGTATTGATATTCCTCATGAGTGTATTGATATTTTTGATGGGAGTATTAATATTTTGTATGTGAGTATTGATATTCTTCATTAGTGTGTTGATATGTTTATGGGTGTATTGATTTTCCTCATGGGTGTATTGATATTCCTCATGGGTGTATTGATATTTTTGATTGGAGTATTAATATTTTGTATGTGAGTATTGATATTCTTCATGGGTGTGTTGATATTTTTATGGGTGTATTGATATTCTTCATGAGTCTATTGATCTTCTTCATGGGTCTGCTGATATTCTTCATTGGTGTATTTATATTCTTCTCGGGTGTATTGATATTCTTCATGGGTTTATTAATATTCGTTGGAGTATTGATATTCTTCATGGATGTATTGATGTTTTTATGAGTATATTGATATTCTTCATGGGTTTATTGATATTCTTCATTGGAATATTGATATTCTTCATGGGTGTGTTGATGTTTTTATGAGTGTATTGATATTCTTCATGAGTATATTGATATTCTTCATGGGTCTGTTGATATTCTTCATGAGTGTGTTGATATTCTTCATGGGTGTGTTGATATTTTTATGGGTGTATTGATATTCTTCATGAGTCTATTGATCTTCTTTATGAGTCTACTGATATTCTTCATTGGTGTATTTATATTCTTCTCGGGTGTATTGATATTCTTCATGGGTTTATTAATATTCTTCATTGGAGTATTGATATTCTTCATGGATGTATTGATATTCTTCATGGATATATTGATATTCTTCATTGGAGTATTGATATTCTTCATGGATGTATTGATATTCTTCATGGGAGTATTACTATTCTTCATGGGATCATTAATATTCTTCATGGGTGTATTAATATTATTCACGGGTATATTAATATTCTTCATGGGGGTATTAATATTCTCCATGGATGTATTGATATTCTTCATGTGAGTATTGATATTATTTTTGGGATTGTTGATATTATTCATGGGAGTATTGATATTCTTCATGGAAGTATTGATACTCTTGGAAAATAAATTGTGAAATTCCTAACAGTGGAGGAAATCCATACCTTTTGCTGAGAATATGACAATTTAAGGATATTATGGCTGTATTTTCATTTTTCTTTTATCTCTGCCTAACATTTTGTTATTTACTCGGGTCAAGAAATATTTTGAAAAATCGTGATTAAAGAGATAAAAGTTTACGTGATTAGTGAAACTGAGACATGGAGTATATAAAACAAGCATACCAGCTAAACCGTGCTTAAACATCATTTCGAACCAAGACATAAAACAGTTTCATTCTGAGAACGTTAAGCTTTTGCAAATTCCAAATGTTTCTCCGTACACCACCATGGTTTGCCTATTTTAACTTTAATCTCATCTAAATCCAAAGGAGCAAAATTATATGAGTTTGGTTTTGGTAGTTTTTATACGTCTTTAAATTTTCGCACCTTTAATTTATTATTTTTGATGTACGAATAATGTAAGATGAGTAATCGTAATCATAATTTCAAATGATTTTAAAGTAAACAACAAAAATACAATGCTCTAAACACGTGAAATTATAAGACAAAAAAATCTGATTTCTGTGGATTGATAATGTACAAAAAAGGTATGAAAATTACAGGTAATACTGTACAAAAAGTGTATGAAAATTCTAGGTAATGCTGTACAATTATGAAAATTGCAGGTAATACCGTTCCAAAATAAATTAATTATTTTTGTCATGTGTAGATAATATAAATTTTAATAATATCAGGTACTTCTTGTATTGAACAGAACCAGGCAGATTCACCTCTACGGCGGCATGGAAAATGAACTTCTGAAAAATACCTGACAATTTCGGAGTTTGTTATCCAACCCATCCTCGTTCGTATAACCACCAGAGATGTAAGCTTGGCCCCACGTTGAACAGTGGATATATCCAGGATTACATTATATTCCTCACAACGATACGACTGGGGACAATTGACTAAAACATTTCAAACTTATAGACAAGGGTATGATACCTCCTCACAGTTGACAAAAGCTATGTACAATGGAATTGCTATGGGTTGTTTTTATTACGTCATCCGGATAATCAACCAATCAGAACACGCATTGGGGATCTTTGGATATTTGTTCATTTGTAGAGATGAATATTTTGGTGTTGATCTCTCTAAGTCTTTTGATTTTGATGATAAATACATTTTTCTAGGTAGTCATTTTTAGTTTCAAGACAACTGAATGTCGTTCTGACCCGAAACGGTTTTGAAATTATATCTATGACATTTTTAATATAGATATTGACGATTAGAGGGGACTGATATGAGTGAGATTGAAATCAATACAATAAATCAATAAGAGTAAAGTGAAAATAAAAAATTAATCAGTAGACAGGTATGGTCAAGAAATAACTTCATTTCGAGAAATTTCAGATCAAGAAGATAAGATAGTGTCTACCAGTTTGTGCGTGCGTATTGCGTGTATTGTAAAAATATGTTATATTCACATAGCCTGTAAGGTATATAATGAAGTGTTTTTTATGTCAATGTGTGCAACAAATCTATAAGAAAGATATACATATCTACAAATCATATGCAGCAGTTCTTTCAGTAAAATTTGCACAATTAAAATGATATTTGATTTATTTTTGTGACGTTTTTCATCACCATGGGAAACTTTAAACAAAATTATTTAATTCTGTAAACACAAATTTAAAGTAAACTGGCGGCAACTTTCAGTACCACGATGAGTCAAAATTTCAAGACCATATAACCAATAATCTGCAAAAATCGAATAAAGGTTACTTCAAATACCGTGAATTCACCATTTTTGGAGGGTACCAATAATTGTGGATTTCGTGGTTACTACAAACCACGAACTTAAAGACCCTACGAACAATTATATTTGTGTGGAGACAATGGGATTCCTTCCACCATTCACGAATTTAAGTACAGACGAAATTACCATTTCTCGAAAAACCACAAGAATTGGATTCTTGAAAATACATTAATTCACAGTACCTCTGTTAATTTCATCACAGTACCGCAGTTAATTTCATCATAGTACCGCAGTTAATTTCATTTACTAAGTGGGATCACATAAAATATTCATAATATTGTCATGAATTAAATAACCTTACTAGTCTTTATTAATTGTTTTGCTTGCTACAAACAATTTTCATTTCATCTCACTATGGTATATAGATTTCATCTCACTATGTTATATAGATTTCATCTCACTATGGTACATAGCTTTCATCTATTTTGGAATTACATGTAAGGTAACCAGTCACAAACATTTGTACGACCACACTTTAGATAGTATTTAAGAATAAAATTACTTTGTATGTCTTAATCAGGCTTACGATAAACAGCTTCGTTTGCACTTTGTCAGCATAACTTTTGTGTGATTATTTCATATGCATGAATTTTGTAAACTCCATTAAATGTTTGTTTGTAAAATGGATGATATGAATTTTGACAATTTATTCAAAGGAAAATTTCCTTTAAAAGAACTATAGAGGTATGTGAACAGATTGATTGCACAATTATTTCACACCGTCTGGCTCTATCTCTTTTTACGAGTGTGTGTGTGTGTGTGTGTGTGTGTTAGATCGCAGAAAATGCAATACAAATCTGGCGTGATGCATTTTTTTAAACGTACATTTTCTCCTGGTGGAGTTTCACCCCCAGATTTTCATCGTTGTGGCAGTGGTATTATTAGCCGGTATCTTGGAATTTGTCATTGTATTATTAGGCTTTTTTGTTATTTGGACAGAAATGACAACATATTGAAAGTCAAATTTCAAGACAGACAAGACTCGGCCTAGTGCAAGTAATAGCCAAATCATAACTCAGTTTGAGTTTTTAAACACATGCAACTGATAGTCAAACCATTACCAAATTTGTGTTTATAAAACACATGCAACTGATAGTCAAACCATTACCAAATTTGTGTTTATAAAACACATGCAACTGATAGTCAAACCATTACCAAATTTGTGTTTATAAAACACATGCAACTGATAGTCAAACCATTACCAAATTTGTGTTTATAAAACACATGCAATTGATAGTCAAACCATTACCAAATTTGTGTTTATAAAACACATGCAATTGATAGTCAAACCATTACCAAATTTGTGTTTATAAAACACATGCAAGTGCTATTCTATTCAGAAATACAATTGTGTTTATAAAACACATATGCCCGACTATAAACCAAGAAGAACTAAAAAGATTTGTAACAATTTGTACTATAGCATGAAACTCTATTCAGGTCATCTACATATGAACATTATCATAGACAGTTTCCTTTGTCTACCTCAGGTGGATTCCGCTTAATTGTACCATTCATTTGAAATGTTTGTTGTAATAACCCCATAAATCCAAATCTAACAAATTGAACATCTATTTTAAAAAAGCAAAATTGCTGTCATACCCTGAAAATTAGTATTAGAAAAAGTTCTAACTCAAAGTTTAATAGTTTTTGTGCTATAGCTATGAAATGGATTCGAGACGGACGTAAGGACATACCGAAGGACAAAAGCAAAACAATACACATCATTCTGATATTGTAATGAGGCGTAACAAACGAATTCCAAGTCAGAGACCTTAGACGGTTGAAAGTGCTTTTAAGGGATATAATTGTGAAGCCTCACAACATCATATGAAAACCATATGAAAAACATTTTATCATTGACCAATATTATAAATCTATAATAAATTTTTTCATCACAAAGATGAAAATGGAATATACTGTTACCTGCGACACACTATGCTGGGAGTAATTACTGCCATACACCTGTACTAAATAACAATGACTCCTGATTTTGGCAGTGAAAAGACCTTATTTATTGACCAGATTATATGAAAACTACGGGTCATAGACGTTCAAATTTTGCTTATGGTTTTGCTACTAACTGTACAATGAGCTTTGCGATTATTTCACTCACGAAACCAAACATATTTCCAGGCGGGAGAATTAAATTTAGATAAGTCTGAGATTAGCAATATCTATGATTGTTGGAATGGCAAGAAACCAAGTCTCCACATTGGCAAGACCAATTATATGCTCTCTAAAGAAAAAAGAAGAAAACTTGTTGACAGTAACATATCTCATACACTCAACAATGAAACGGTATCAAGAGTTGAGAACTGTGACTACGTAGGTATTACTTTAGACAAGAACTTAAGAACTTAACATTCAAACAACTATTACAGGAAGCAATTGCTAAATTGAATATATCTGTGGGATTATGAAATATGATTTTTCTTTCATCCCAACCCATACTATCAAGATATTATTCATTCTCATTTTACATAACAATATACCACTAAAGAATTATTCTGATGTTTCGTCACTGAGACTGGTGGTTTCTCCTCCTAAGTCTTGGAACCAGACTGATAATTAATATATACTCCCTTGAGAAATTTCATCTTGGGGTAATTTTTATTCGATTTTTATTTTTCATCCTTGTAAAAATATCATTGCTGGTTCTAAAGAGGGTGTTTGGGAAAGCTACATGCGTTTGACCCGATTAACATTGTAACTAATTTCAACGTTGGTATGCGAATCTGTATCATAAAACCGAAATTTATTATTGGATGATTTTTCACACAAATTCTTTAAATTTTCAATTTTGTGCTTACTTTTATAGCAGCTAGATCCCAATTTTAAACAGTGGTGAATGAAAATTATATTCAACTACCAATAATTTGAACATCGTTAAAATTAGCTAAAATACTAAATGGGTCAAGCGTATACATTGTTCCTAAATACGATCTCAAGAACCTTCTAAACGATTTCGACGAGTGTGAATTAAATTAAAATGTAACAAAATAAGCTTGAGTCGAAATCCCCGAAAGAATTAACTGATGTCAAGCAGGTGGATAATAATACACAAAATAACAGAGCTGAAATCTTTAACACTTTTATTGATGAGACGTAAAGAGCTTGTATTTTTTACTACAACTTGAATTAATGTATATCGCAATTTATTATCTTGAAGTGCTGCTACATCGATGTATTTGTCACATTTGCGATGCAATATGTATTGGGATATTCTACCAGTAATATAGAGAGTGAGCAGATCACAATATATCCTGCCTTCTGTGGCATGAGTAGAGTTTTTAACAATGATATATACACCATGAAAAATTAGGTCACTTTAACCAGTCCGAATCCCTTGAATGCGATCGTTCAATGTGCAGTAATACTGTAGCTTTGACATAAATACGTAAAATGGTGATGGAAATGGGGCCTAGGCAAGATTTTTAAAAATGTTAAGTAAACTATAAAAAATTGGACGCGTCAACCCAATATTGGTGTGTGATACATCGCCATATCCTGGTGCACCCATACTGCATCATAGTTCTCAATCGCTGTACTGAATCTAGACTTACAGCCCAGACAAGGACTCACACAAGGTAATAAATTGGTCAGCAGTCTCAGCACAGAAGTAGCAAAAATGAGAAGAAACACTCAAATACAATTTTGAAAAACATTTATTTGAATCAATTCCATGTTGTATCACGTAATAATTAGTTTTCTGTATGATGAAGAATTATAAATATTCATAGATAATGCAATAATAACATTTTTATATAGCTTATGTTTATATTTGCTCTCAGTTTAAGCTTCTGAGTAACTAGCAAAAAAGATGTAAGGAACATTCATTTAAACCATATAAAATTATGTCTCCATGTAAATACCCCACAGATGAACACGCCTTTTAATTATTATTTAGGCACATTCCCGTTTTGCCCTATTTCCACATATTCTTCTACTATCATAACTAGTTTCAACACCTTGTCAGCTTTGTCATGCCATAAAAGCGACCATCATTATAAGTAAAACCACGCTCTACTGAGCTCAACACAGTCTGCCGGGCGAGGAGACAAATGAGGTAACCCCCGGACTGGGATTTCCTTGTCTCAGTGCAAACCGCAGCGTATTCTATTTTTTTCATCCAATGTTTTTCTTTTAAGATTAAAAGAACCCTTCATTTTTGCAATATAGTTTAGCATATTCAACACACAATATTCATCAGGTACTATTATTTTCTCGCATCTTCTACAGGTAATTCTGTTTTATAATGTTTTATAAAAATCTAAATAGTAGAACCCAACTATATTTGCCGCTTATACGTCCCTTCATAAACACGCACACACTCAAACACACAAACCAGCAACAATTTAACAGTTATAATTGTCACGTGTTGTACGTATTGCACCAAGATCATATATTATTGTTTTACAAACACAGAGCATTAATACAAATATTTGTAATGAGGACTGTGGCGTGACCTGGCGATCCGAAGTACACATGTTCTACGCGTAAGAAAATAACAACATAAAACCATTTTGAGGTATGTTACGACTCTATGGTCTAAGAAAAATGTAACAGAAAGAAAGTGAAACCAACAAATCAAGTAAAAATCAACAGGCAATTTATTTCTAGGCAAGTCAAGAGACACTTACAGTAATGTGAATTAAAATCCAAATAATCCAATAATTCTAAGTGTCCTAATTACAAGCCCTAAATATAGAATTATCCGAATGAATTGCTGTATCCTTGAATGTGTTGATGTGCCAATGGTCTTTAATGTCCTGATGTGCCAGTAGTCTTTAATTTGCTGATATGCCAAAATGAAGTACTCCAAACTATCTTTGAATAAGTTCACATAAATCCCAAAATTATCAATTCAAAATACAAAATACAAAAGTCTATGAGCACTTTTATAATTCAATGAATATTTTAAATAATTCCTCTCTCAGAATTATTTTCCACAACTGTAATGGCTCTTTAAAAGACTGATGGTAATGTCGAAACGGAAAAATATTATACTAAATATTAAGGTTTAAGCAAATATTAAAGTCAAGAAACATTTATAATTTCCTAAAATATTTATAATATTATATAAACATCATACATAACAGGTGTTATCACATTTAATATAAAAATATCAATATATAATTAATTGTTGTTTTTGTTTTTGTTTTCTAGGATAACTTGTAACTTTCAGAAGTTCTAATTAGGAAAAGTCCTATGGTAGCCAATGATAAGATACGGGATACACAGCTGCACCGAAAAGTAAAATGTGGAACGATTGACCATGTGTTGGATTATTCATGGATTATTCGAGATTTGTGTCACTATCACATAGAACTCTCCTTTTCTTTGAAAGAGCTGAAACTGTTTATGACATACTAGTGTTGTAATTGATAATGATTGTAAAATTATTCTAATGTATGAAAGACCTTCCAAACACAGTACACAGCTTATAATCATGTGAGGAGCATTCCACTTCATGGTTGCGTGGAAAAGTTATATTTTCTGTCTTAGAAATATGGCCAGGATATGCTACAGGAAAATCTGCTTGTGGAAAAACATGTGGACGAAAATATGATCAGCTATGATAAGTAAGTGCATGATGTTTCATTTATGGCTCCATGTTCATGTTTGATTCAGCTGTAGCAAAGGGGGTGTTTGCCAAAGTTAGAAGAAAGCAGTTTGACATAATACATTTCTGGTTGTTACTATGTTTCCGGTAGTAGTAGAGATAGTTAGGATTTTTTTGTTGCCAGTGATCTGTATAGCATGTGTTTCTGGAACATTGTTTTCCATTAGTTTCTGACACAAATATTTTCACACGTTTGAGTTTATAATGCGTTTATATGCCAACTCGGGCAAGTTTGCTTTCATTAGGGTACTAAGCATTTTTCCCCAAATGGTGTTCGTAAAAGCCATCGCTCATTTGGCCCAGGTGCGTGCACGTGAGTTATAGAGGCATGGTAGAATTAATGGTCAAATACACGAAAATCACTGGGACGTTTGTTCTTTTAACATTTGTAGATAGTTAAAAGACACCTGTCTGGAAAGATGGGGTTAGCGTACATCCTTGGGTTTTCATTTACTGTCTTTCTTACGTCCTTTTCTGTCCTTATTATCGTCTGTGTTTCGTTAAATATTCCAAATTAAGACCACAACTCTGCTTTAAATTGATATCTCCCCACCTGATGTTTCTATATTCTTCACCCCCTTACCCTGACCCCAAAGTGCAACGTATTGTTAAATCATAAAGTGTTTCATAAACTTGATGGTGTGTTAGGATCCAAAAGCGAAGGTTCAAACCAGTTTTTGGTGTTATCAGCCCTGACGGCCTCAACAGTTTTGAGTTTGCTTCATTTCCGTTTCTTCTTTATGTCTCTTTGTTTACTTCACATGGCAACATTCTGGTCATACGTCTGTACACTGTACGAGTATGCCTTTGTCAATAGTTCGTATCAGTCAATAGTTAATATTAGTCAATAGTTCATATTAGTCAATATTAGTCATATTAGTTCATATTAGTCAAGTTCACTTGGCAACATTCTGGGCTATATACTAAGCTGCAATTATATCCATGTCGTCTATAGAAGCATTCAATACTTCCCATCATAGCTATAGCAAATAATACCGTAAGAGTCTCATAGCTAGAGGTACCAAATATCGACTCTCTCTCTCTCTCTCTCTCTCTCTCTCTCTCTCTCTCTCTCTCTCTCTCTCTCTCTCAAATGTTCTTGCGTTATGTGTTATCGACGTTAGAGAGATCTTAAGTTGCTTAATGAGTAACGTTCTGTAAGAGTCTTGTTCATTACATCATACGTTATGGGTAATTAGTTGATTATTTAATTCATTTATTTATGCATGCACAAATTCATTTTTCTTTCAATAAAGTGTTTAATTGTGTAATTGTTTGCTTTATTCATCATATTATTTGCTCATACATTATACTTTAAATTCAATATTTGCAAGATTAGTCAATATAAAGGCTTTTTTGTATATCTCAGTGTTGACAATCTGGAGAGAAAGCATCTTGAGAGAATATTGCTGAGGTCAGGTGCTAGCGTCTTTCATTGTTTTCTTTCTTTTTTCTTTTTTTCTTTTTTTTTTCTATTTTACTTTGCAGACTTTCTTCGAGAAGCTTTATGTGTCCCAATGTTTACCGTTTGCCATTCAACTTTTCATGCCCCGAAACAAAATTTACAAGACATTTTTCGTCACTTCCGTAAATCTGCTTTTCTATCAGGGGTGCGCGTCTTTTTCTTTCCTATCCTGATTTTGTAATTTTCTCCGGTTTCAGATACGCTAGTATTTCATTTGTATCCCAGTCATCGAGAAGAAAGGAAAAATCTCATACTTTGGTGAGTTTTAGTAAATTACTAGTTCATACTTACCAAAGTTTTTGAAAGTTCCATAATCAAAACAATGTACTGTATACATGGAATAAATACCCAGTGGGTGCTAAACCTTATCGACTTTTTCTCTTGTACCTTTAAGGGTCAAAGATGTTCCCTAACTTGTAGTTTATTTTCTTTTTATTTTAGTTCTATTGTTGTTGCTTGTTTCTTTAATGTTTTTATTTGTTGGTGTTGATAAAGTCATTCGTTTCGCTCTTCCAAAATATTGTGATAAATGTTTTAAAGTATCGGTGGTTGTTTGATTTCAAAACAACTCCATCAGGCACACAAGAAGTTAACAAGATTTGCTTCCCTTAAAAAAGTAGTACCTAGCGCGTGGACACCATGACTTAGACATCCGGGCTAAGACAACTGGACCGAGATAAGAAAAGTAATTTTAGCAAATCAACTAGATTTCTCTGTCGCATGGATAAGAAATATATATCAAATCCATAGAAAGATTTGATAATACGGTTGACTTTAAGATCATCCAGAATCGTACTTAACTGCTGCTTCTATCGTAGTACAATACATGTAGTTGGAAAACTTTGTACTTTTTGTTTTTAATTAAGAAATTAAAAACTGAGGGTTCAAATAGAGCAACAACAACAAAAGAGGAATTTCAAGGCTGATTAAATAGATACATGGACGCAGAAGAATCTTGGATCTTTAGACAAAACCAAAATGTCTTACCATATATGAAAGAGAATATCGTATTAAACCATCTGTTACTATCATACAACCAATACGACTAGAGCAGGAAATAGAGACAAAATGAACCTTTTGACCAGCAAGTATTAGCAGCATTGCTAGGGAAGAGGAAAGAGACTTAAGCGGTTATGTTAATGAAGTAGGAGTTGTCAAATTAAGAATTGAGTTCATGGAAGGATAAGGTTCGATAAAGACTGAATTTGGCCCCCAATCAGATTCCTATGAAACTCATATAGATAAAAGAGGACCCTCTCTCTTCTCAAAATATGTATTTAATTTTTATCCAGGATTGCTTTTAATAAAGAAAATCGACAATTAAAAAGCCAATGTTTTTCTCCAATGTTATGGAACCTATCTCCGTGGATTATATACAGTATGGCTAACAAACCTCAATTAAGCTGACTGTCGAAAAACGATACATTAAAATTATGCATTTGCATACAGTATGCGTATTAGTCAATGATACTATGTCTAAATCTGTGTTTTCGTTCTGCAACATTGCTTAAATGATGTGTATATTTACATTAAGTATGCTTGACTACCACTGACACCTATTTTCGTTTTTATTTAAAAAGTTATGTTTATGTTTATGTTTAACACTGACTTGTGTGTCAAAATCCTGCCTTTTTGATTGCCACATAATAACAATTTATGTATTTCTTTACCATAAATAATGAGACAAATGCAGACCTTTTGTACATTAGTAATATCCGTATGTTGCTACAGTGTATAATTAAGAATGAAAACCTAATGTTCAAATGTTCAGAACATCAAAAGCAGTTTTGTGTGTGAATCGTCGGGGGAAAGCTTACTTTATACTTCACAAACTTGGATAATGTTATACGATTTTTATGAGAGAGAGAGAGACAGAGACAGAGACAGAGAGAGAGACAGAGAGAGAGAGAGAGAGAGAGAGAGCATAAGCTGTAAAGCATACTGCACGCGACGCACTTGTGTTTTCTGTATAGTACGGTTTTGTTACTGAACAGATCGAAGATATCAATTTTGATATATTCATTGTGAAGACGATGAATGGACAGGTACCAGTTCTTATTTTATATGATATGGGCCTTCAGAATTGAACGAAGAGAAGGAAAATAAAACAAAAATAAAAAAAACAGTAGACAGATTATTACAAATATATTTGTTCCAGTGTGCATTACCCTGATTGAACCATTGTATCATCAACGTCATTGCTGTCACTTAACCGATTATAATTCATCAAAAAAGTTCCAGCTCTCAAATACTTTGAAAAAAATATTCTTGCTCTGATGCATATAAGTAAAAAGAACCTATTATATCCATTGTCTTAGTTAAAAGAAAAAGAAAAAAAAATACAGGCTCGAAAGAAAATCCCAACATGCCCCACAACCCGGGAAATTAAATGATCGGTTCCTCAAGCATGTTCACATAAAACCAAGTCTTGAATACAAGTACACCAATGGTATAATGTTCAATTTAATTATGAAACAATGAAATAAGCAAACTTTCAGGTCTCAAAAATGTCAAAAATGCTTTTCTTGTGACGGGATTAGGAGTAGATTCATAAATAGAATGTATAAACACTCACGCAAGCATGGGCACACACCCTCAGACATGACATGGAGCTGATGAACATCTGGTCTTTTTTAAAGGAGCAACATAATCGGGGATTAATATAATTTATACCCGATATTAGACTGCCAATAAGTCTATTCATTTATCGTTTAATTTGAAATAATGCTGTAACCATGGTTGACAATGTTGCCTGGTACTGACATGCTTTCAGTTTGCGTGTGTACACAGTCACACATATTCATATGCAACACACATGTACTAATCAAGCTGAACAATAAAAATAAAAAATGTACAAGACATTCAAAATGCAGCAACTGCATGAACACTGGCAAAGTACTAAAGATATGCTCCAAAAAGGACCGTCACCGCCACATTTTTCTAGCTTGGGTCATTCACATAGCTTCTCTCTCTCTCTCTCTCTCTCTCTCTCTCTCTCTCTCTCTCTCTCTCTCGTCATGGATGCTATTAGTCAAATATCAGTGGATATATATATATATGTGTGTGTGTGTGTGTGTGTGTGTGTGTGTGTGTGTGTGTGCTTGATACCTCAAAATCGTGTAAAGCCATAGTTCTTTGATGGTCTATAGAGAGGCATACCCGACAAAACAATCCACTCGCAACGGCAATAGCAGATAGATCATTATCAGATTATGACCGCAAATATATGCGTACAAGCCTCACGCGACAATTGCCCGTGCCCACTAAGGTTTGTATAGATATATATGTTTGTAGTTGAGCGGAGACCTTATGAAAAATGCCAAAAATAAATCAAATATTTTTCAATTCAATTTACACGAGACACATACCACCTTTTTATGACTTAGGGACCCACCATTTCATTTTCGTGGAATTATGTGTAGGGTCTGGTGGGGCTGAGATTTTTTGAGAAAAAGAAAAAACATGTTCGGTTCTCGAATAGCTTTAAAACAATCTTCTTGCTCTCTCATTATATAGCACAAAAGACCCTATTATATTCATTATGAATTTTTTTCGGGGGGGGGAGGGGACGCGGTTGCTCAGTATCCATACCTTCGATTATCTGCATTGAGTTCTTTTTTTTTTTTTAGTAAATAACAAAAAAAAAGATTTTATACACATCGATGCATTAAAAGTAAACTCATATCGTACAGTAATCCCTTTTTTGAATGAATATTTCTTTGAAACTGCTGTAATCAATTTTATTATAAAGATTCAGTGATACAGTGCTGATTTCATAACTTCAATATATGAGTGTGATTCACATTATTATTCATATCCTGATCCTGTTTGCCTGAGTTCCAATATAGTTGAAAGCATAGAAGAGTAGAATATAGATAATAAATGCAACTTAATATGATCAAGGTAATGAAAAAATACACGGGGATTTTATTTCTTATCATCATTTCCTTTTTACAGACCATTTTAGTCTAAAATAGCATTATCAGCTGCTTCTTTTTTCTTTCTTATTTTACTGATGTGCACCTCATTTCTCCATGCGCCTCTTCTATATTTAGCTGCTCTCATCCAAATATTCCGATTATGATTTGCGCAAACAGAATGTCTAAAACGCAACCAGAAACAGAAAGAGAAAATAATAAAATCTCCCATACAAATAGCAACCGACATTTGAACGTCAATTTTTATTTAAATAAACATGAAATGGCATTTTGTGTTACTGTAAAGTTTGCCTATATGACGAAGTACACATAACGAGTGATCTAAGAAATGCATCTTGTCATCATTTTTCTGTTCGTTACGGATGAACACGATCGATAACATGCATAAAATTCGCATATGTGTTAAATAGTTGCAAAAAATGTCTTCAGTAAAAAAAAATCAAACGTGTTCTCGAATGCGCTGCTAGTTTGTGAGGACTTCGAAGATGCGTAAATAAGGCAAAATTTGAGTTTTTGAGTGAAAACACACCTGTTTAGGAACACATTACCGGTTAATTTCACAATAGTTCATTATATCATGTGTATATATGTTGCAGTAGACATATAGTGGATATGGCATAACCAAAACAAATACTCTGACAGACTTTAATTTATCGCCAAATTTGGGGGCCAAAATTGGCCTTCATTGAACCTTGTCACTTGGTAACAAAAGATACCATCACCTCTAACAGCATAGTCCAATGGAAATGTATTCTTTAATGAAAACTCCGCTTGTTCATCCTTAACAAGACCAGGAACTTTCTTGTTTTCTTTTTGGTAAAGCAAATGTATTATTCTTTGTATAGTTTCCAGTGTGATAAAACTTGATGTGACAAACCAGATGTGTTATTCTTTGTATAGTTGCCAGTGTGATAAAACTTGATGTGGTAAACCAAATGTATTATTTTTGTTATAGTTGTCAGTGTGATAAAACTTGATGTGGTAAACAAAATGTATTATACATTGTATAGTTGCCAGTGTGATCAAACTTGATGTGGTAAACCAAATGTGTTATTCTTTGTATAGTGGCCATTGTGATAAAACTTGATGTAGTAAACCAAATGTATTATTCGCTGTATAGTTGCCAATGTGGCTAAACTTGTGACAAACCAAATGTGTTATTCTTTGTATAGTTGCCAGTGTGATAAAACTTGATGTGGTAAACCAAATGTATTATTTTTGTTATAGTTGTCAGTGTGATAAAACTTGATGTGGTAAACAAAATGTATTATACATTGTATAGTTGCCAGTGTGATCAAACTTGATGTGGTAAACCAAATGTGTTATTCTTTGTATAGTGGCCATTGTGATAAAACTTGATGTAGTAAACCAAATGTATTATTTGCTGTATAGTTGCCAATGTGGCTAAACTTGTGGCAAACCAAATGTGTTATTCTTTGTATTGTTGCTAGCGTGATTAAACATGAAGGGGTAAACTAAATGTATTATTCTTTGTATAGTTACCAATGTGGCTAAACTTGTGGCAAACCAAATGTGTTATTCTTTCTATTGTTGCTAGCGTGATTAAACATGATGGGGTAAACTAAATGTATTATTCTTTGTATAGTTCCAGTGTGATAAAGCTTGATAGTATCCTTCATGCCTTCTCAAAATAAATGCATAAGAAATCTTTGTCAGTCATTAGCAGTCTAATGACATGACCGTGTTTGTTTTTAAATATGTTGTAGTAAAATTCCTACATTAGCCATTGGGATTGCTATCATACTGTAAATTCACCGTAAATTCCTGCATTAGCCATTGTGATTGATATCATACCGTAAACCCACCGTAAATTCCTACATTAGCCATTGTGATTGATATCATACTGTAAATTCATCGTAAATTCCTACATTAGCCATTGTGATTGATATCATACCGTAAACCCACCGTAAATTCCTGCATTAGCCATTGTGATTGATATCATACCGTAAACCCACCGTAAATTCCTACATTAACCATTGGGATAACTATAGTACTGTAAATTCATCGTAAATTCCTACATTAGCCATCGGGATAACTTTAATACTGTAAACCCACCGTAAATTCCTATATTAGCCATTGGGATTGCTATAAAACTGTAAATCCACCGTAAATTATTTTCGTTAAGTGATCTGTTTGTTTCTCAGACTGACTAGCACTAAGTCATCGTCAAGAATTGTCTACTTGAAAATGATAAATTTTGTATTTACATCTTTGTTTCTAACCAGCATGAATTAAGGCATCCCCAAACTGTTGGCTTATAAGTACATATTGAATGACCTTGACCTTGACATGTCGTACGCATGATCATTTTTTGTCTTACCATCTTTGTCCAAGTTTTATCCATTATTTGTTTTGGCTTATCTATGTGGTATCATATTAATTTTAACTCTTATTCCACTCTCTGTCATAAAAAACGTGTCATAATCTATCAAAGGTTATATTTCTACGGTTGATATCTCTACACTTGAACCATGTACTAATCTAGTAGGATTCATAGCAATCCTACTAATAGCATGGTGTTTTTGTCATTTCTCACAAGGACATTCCTAAATTCCGAAAAGCAAATGTCAGATTGCATCAATGTACCTTTTGTTTTCTTCAGATTGATATGTAGGTCTTCATTAGTATGAGAGTTACAATGTTCTGTAACAACCTGAACATAGTGGTAATCATCATTAGATATGCTTGAGTCGTTAAGTGATGAGTAAAGCATTTCTTTGAATGATATAGCTGTTTCTTTAAACATTTCAAAGCTATCAATCTATTCATATAGGTAGATGTCTTTTCTCAAACATGCATAAATTTGAAAACCATTTCAGCGTGTCTGTGAGCTTATCCTCACTCGTAATCTTATCCATATGTTCTTTGGACAGACCCATGAATCTAAAGCTACCTATAATCCCCATTGTCTTCTTAACATTTATATCCTTTCCTTCTTTCGTGAACGTACCGACTATAAAATCCTTACTAAATTAAATATATTTCTCAGCGTTGATAACTATTACCTCCACATCTGGATCATTTTCATGAATGAACAATGGCATCTATTTATGGTATATGTCATTCAAATTGCATTCGTTATGTTGCGGATCTCTATTCTTGCCTGCTGAGTGAATGTAATCGCGAATTCATCTTTCAATATTTATATCTCACATATATGGCATATATTTGTTAACTGTGTGTTGATCTTCGTCTTGCATTTTTCGGTCTTAATTCTTAATGCTAAAGTTTTGCTATTTTTACAGAAAGTATCGTAAAGTACTTCAATACATTATGTTTCTCTGTAAACTGGTTTATATCTCTTGTAGACCGATTTGAGCTACAAACAAAATCCTGATGGAGTATATTTATCATTTCTGATTGTTCAGGATACGCCAA
The DNA here is from genome assembly GCA_029931535.1 of Margaritifera margaritifera. Taxonomy (NCBI): domain Eukaryota; kingdom Metazoa; phylum Mollusca; class Bivalvia; order Unionida; family Margaritiferidae; genus Margaritifera; species Margaritifera margaritifera. Next base: position 551,908 of record JAQPZY010001437.1, on the reverse strand, counting down.
AGTAATGATTACAAGTGTGTGGCTGTAATACTATAACACATATTCCAAAGTAATGATTACAAGTGTGTGCCTGTGGTACTATAACACATATTCCAAAGTAATGATTACAAGTGTGTGCATGTGATACTATAACACATGTTCGAAAGTAATGATTACAAGTGTGTGCATGTGATACTATGACACATATTCTAAAGTAATGATTACAAGTGTTTTGCATGTGATACTATAACACATATTCCAAAGTAATGATTACAAATTTGTGCATGTGATACTATAACACATATTCCAAAGTAATGATTACAAGTGTGTGCCTGTGGTACTATAACACATATTCCAAAGTAATGATTACAAGGGTGTGCCTGTGATACTATAACACATATTCCAAAGTAATGATTGCAAGTGTGTGCCTGTGATACTATAACACATATTCCAAAGTAATGATTACAAGTGTGTGCATGTGATACTATAACACATATTCCAAAGTAATGATTACAAGTGTGTGCCTGTGATACTATAACATATATTCTAAAGTAATGATTACAAGTGTGTGCCTGTGATACTAAAACACATATTCCAAAGTAATGATTACAAGTGTGTGCCTGTGATACTATAACACATATTCCAAAGCAATGATTACATGTGTGTGCCTGTGATACTATAACACATATTCCAAAGTAATGATTACAAGGGTGTGCCTGTGATACTATAATACATATTCCAAAGTAATGATTTCAAGTGTGTGGCTGTGATACTATAACACATATTCCAAAGTAATATTTGCAAGTGTGTGTACGTGATACTATAACACATATTCCAAAGTAATATTTACAACTGTGTGCCTGTGATACTATAACACATATTCCAAAGTAATATTTACAAGTGTGTGCCTATGATACTATAGCACATATTCCAAAGTAATATTTACAAGTCTGTGCATGTGGTACTATAACACATATTCCAAAGTAATGATTACAAGTGTGTGTGCCTGTGATACTATAACACATATTCCAAAGTAATATTTACAAGTGTGTGCCTGTGGTATTATAACACATATTCCAAAGTAATGATTACAAGTGTGTGTGCATGCGATATTATAACACATATTCCAAAGTAATATTTACAACTGTGTGCCTGTGGTATTATAACACATATTCCAAAGTAATGATTACAAGTGTGTGTCTGTGATACTATAACACATATTCCAAAGTAATGATTACAAGTGTGTGGCTGTGGTATTGTAACACATATTCCAAAGTAATGATTACAAGTGTGTGCCTGTGGTACAATAACACATATTCCAAGTAATGATCACAAGTGTGTGGCTGTGGTATTATAACACATATTCCAAAGTAATGATTACAAGTGTGTGTGCCTGTGATACTATAACACATATTCCAAAGTAATATTTACAAGTGTGTGCCTGTGGTATTATAACACATATTCCAAAGTAATGATTACAAGTGTGTGTGCATGCGATATTATAACACATATTCCAAAGTAATATTTACAACTGTGTGCCTGTGGTATTATAACACATATTCCAAAGTAATGATTACACGTGTGTGTCTGTGATACTATAACACATATTCCAAAGTAATGATTACAAGTGTGTGGCTGTGGTATTGTAACACATATTCCAAAGTAATGATTACAAGTGTGTGACTGTGGTACAATAACACATATTCCAAGTAATGATCACAAGTGTGTGGCTGTGGTATTATAACACATATTCCAAAGTAATGATTACAAGTTCTTGTCTGTGGTACTATAACACATATTCCAAAGTAATGATTACAAGTGTGTGCATGTGGTACTATAACACATATTCCAAAGTAATGATTACAAGTGTGTGCCTGTGATATTATAACACATATTCCAAAGTAATGATTACAAGTGTGTGCCTGTGATATTATAACACATATTCCAAAGTAATATTTACAAGTGTGTGCCTGTGGTATTATAACACATATTCCAAAGTAATGATTACAAGTGTGTGTGCATGCGATATTATAACACATATTCCAAAGTAATATTTACAACTGTGTGCCTGTGGTATTATAACACATATTCCAAAGTAATGATTACAAGTGTGTGTCTGTGATACTATAACACATATTCCAAAGTAATGATCACAAGTGTGTGGCTGTGGTATTATAACACATATTCCAAAGTAATGATTACAAGTTCTTGTCTGTGGTACTATAACACATATTCCAAAGTAATGATTACAAGTGTGTGCATGTGGTACTATAACACATATTCCAAAGTAATGATTACAAGTGTGTGCCTGTGATATTATAACACATGTTCCAAAGTAATGATTACAAGTGTGTGCCTGTGATATTATAACACATATTCCAAAGTAATGATTACAAGTGTGTGCCTGTGATATTATAACACATATTCCAAAGTAATATTTACAAGTGTGTGCCTGTGGTATTATAACACATATTCCAAAGTAATGATTACAAGTGTGTGTGCATGCGATATTATAACACATATTCCAAAGTAATATTTACAACTGTGTGCCTGTGGTATTATAACACATATTCCAAAGTAATGATTACAAGTGTGTGTCTGTGATACTATAACACATATTCCAAAGTAATGATTACAAGTGTGTGTCTGTGATACTATAACACATATTCCAAAGTAATGATTACAAGTGTGTGGCTGTGGTATTGTAACACATATTCCAAAGTAATGATTACAAGTGTGTGCCTGTGGTACAATAACACATATTCCAAGTAATGATCACAAGTGTGTGGCTGTGGTATTATAACACATATTCCAAAGTAATGATTACAAGTGTGTGTGCCTGTGATACTATAACACATATTCCAAAGTAATATTTACAAGTGTGTGCCTGTGGTATTATAACACATATTCCAAAGTAATGATTACAAGTGTGTGTGCATGCGATATTATAACACATATTCCAAAGTAATATTTACAACTGTGTGCCTGTGGTATTATAACACATATTCCAAAGTAATGATTACACGTGTGTGTCTGTGATATTATAACACATATTCCAAAGTAATGATTACAAGTGTGTGGCTGTGATACTATAACACATATTCCAAAGTAATATTTACAAGTGTGTGCTTGTGGTATTATAACACATATTCCAAAGTAATGATTACAAGTGTGTGTCTGTGGCACTATAACACATATTCCAAAGCATAAATAGCATTTATCGTCTTCATGTTTCACATTGATACAAGTATTTCGTTCCTAATCAATTCAAGAAATGAATGTATGAGTTTCATCTAAGCGGTTGATACATATCTATGTGGAATATCAAATATTTTATCCTGTCAAACATGCGACGTGTACTTTCAATTATTTCCTCCCCAAATGTTGCATTACAAATGTCCAATAAAAGCTTTATCCATTTCGCCTCTGTTGATTGTCTTCATAGGTTTGGTTTTATGTGAAGAATTTCTGCTTTCAATGTTTTTACTCCCGATTCAAAAGTTTCATAAAAATGAACGCTAAGTCAAATTTAGTTTTCACAGAACTAAATTGCCCATTTTTTCTAATGATGATCTTCTTGAAATATAGTTCAATGACATAGAAACATTTTTATAAATCTTGTCTTGACTGTCGTCGCCGTAAAAATTTTGGTCAGTTACATTTCTTTTAAGTGATTCTTTAACTCTTTTCGTTATAATTCTATATACAGTATGCCTATTCATACATCTCAATCCTTTTCTGGTTCGAAGCCGTGTTAAAGGCGGTTGAACTTTTTCGTGGGATGGAGTGGTATTGAAATATTGATATCGAAGTGTTTATTTTGATTTATTTAACTAGAAATATGTCATTATATATTTAATCATTTGTATGTATATGTGTGATACCTTTATAATCAATAAAATCATTGACCTTAATCGCAAATTTCAACAAAAGCCTATCTTTTTCTTTGCTTTGTCAATCCCTTGCGGAAGCCATTTCTGAAGTTCAAAGTGCACCTATTCATGTATACAGAGTCTGTTATAATGAGCCAATTGTTTCATTATCCTTCTAGAATGAAGCATATATTGATATACATCTAGGTTTGAACAATTAACCCATCGGGCGGTATACCCACATATACCCCTCTGTGAAAGAAGGTTAGCGAACTTTCCTCCAAATGTTTCAGTAAGGTATTTCTCATCTGAAATCTGGGACAGAGAGACACAAAGAAAGAACAAATATCAAACAGAGCATGCCGAAAAAACTGAAAGAAATATGACAGTAGATTTTAATCAGTGAGTACACGTGGCTATAGAAAAGATTATTTAATCCACTGATACCTCGGTATATAACTCCGTTCAACTGTCTCGCTGCAACCTTCCTCTAATTAAATCGGGCACAAGGTTTTGGTTGACATTTAAATTACTGTGTACGGTTAAACCTGAGGTTTGTCTACTTCAGTACTCGAACAGTGCGTTTACAAAATATTTGGTGTCAAAATAAAGAGGAAAAAGTACATAAGCGTGTTGGCAATAACTTAGTAGATATTAGTCAAAATATTAGGATTTTTTTCACCAGAGGTTTAAAATTTGGATAGCGACTGATGAAAACAAAGGTAGACTACTCTGTTATTCTCTAGAACCAAGGTCAAACGAAAGGTATTTAATTGTTCCCAGAAGTACGGTAGATAGAAAGACCAGTGTTTGAATTCAAAATGAAACGTGTTTCTTTCTTTCTTTCGTTCTACTCGACAGCATATTTGGGATTTATTGGGTTTTAATGCTACAGTGTCATTGTATTAGTTTTCTACAAAATACTTTATGTGCCTGACACCATCTAGTATTTCAAATAACCATTGATTGATGATTTAATTGTATTATTTTCATTTGTGTATGAAACTGTTGGGTAAAGTACAGATTGTGTGAATTCGTGTAGCTCAAAATTAGTTCCACTAGACTGAAAGCTAGTCGGAATACCTTGTGACTTTTCTACAATATTTCACCTAAAAAATACTTCAATGAAGTGATGCAGCCTAGAAAGGGGTGAACCGCCGAATAATGGCAGAAACTCAGCTTTACGCTAAAGTACCCTGGGTAGATTGGAACCATCTACAAAAATTTTAATACCTTTATGGAATTATTTGCAGAAGTTTATCAAACGAAAGTTCTCCAGTGAATTCTTGCTTAAGAAAGAAACTTGTGAATGTTTCGACAAGAATTAGTCATTTCAGTCGAGTCACCCGTAATAAACGCCAAGATGATGTGTGATGTACATTTGACATCTATTGGTAAACAAGTTACATGTATCTGCAATGACGGCTTCTGTAGTATATCCGAGGTGTTTTTGTTTTTGTTTTTTTGTTTTATGTTTTTTTTTATAATCACTGACTATAAGGCTTTAGCGTGTTCCGATTGGACTGAAAGCATGCGACATACCATGCATGAAATGCAATTTTTCAATGACACATGACATCTTTTATCCAATAAATTCAGAATTGATGTGAGAACATATAAATATTGCAATTATATAACTTTAAATAAAACATCATTGCAAAACAGAATTATTGAATAAATGAAACCCAACAGCGGTTACGTTCATTTTTTAAAATTGTATTTTAAATATCATCTTTTAAAATGTGACTAGTTAACTAGCACACTTCTGGGTTGCATTCATTTTAACTCTCATTTATATATATATATATATATATTTTTTTTTTTTTTTGCTTGCCTACTGGAAATCGCATGTTTTCCAATTGCGTTGATTTCTGAATTTACAGTTTCACTTCTTAAGAGATTAAGTATATATCATGCTTTCACAATATAAATACGATTTTTACCTGCAATAAAAGTATATATCATGGTTTGCCAATAAAAATACGATTTACCTGCAACAACCTAGTATATATCATGGTTTACCAATATAAATACGATTTACCTGCAACAATCTAGTATATATCATGGTTTACCAATATAAATACAATTTATCTGCAACAATCTAGCATATGTCATGGTTTACCAATATAAGTACGATTTATCTGCAACAATCTAGCATTCAGGAAATTAAATAACGCCATAAAATAATTTACATCACCAACACCTTTTGAATCGTAGTTTGTTTGTAAGGTAATTTGCCTGAGAGATCTTAACCTTTAATGGTTATATTGTCTCTGAATGTTGTCGACGTAGATGTCAGGAACTACGGTAGTGTACGACACACTTGTATTTAAGTAGAAGTTACTCAATACAAAACAATTAGTTTTTGCTTGATCGGATATAAGGAGTTAACTGAAGTTAAAGCTGTCATTAGAAACATGGTCCTGCTGTAACCGGATTTAAACATTTTGTATTATATATGGGACTATTTCATAAATAGATGGACATCACGGTTCTCTTGTAACTCATTGGTAAGTACAAAATATAATTAATTACTACAATTAGTATTACTGTTGTTGTTACTGCTGTTGTTGTTACTATTACATATATTACTAATATGCGATTTATTTTCATCTTCCTGATACTACTACACTGAATCATCGCAGGTAAAACTGACTCACAAGTAAATTGAACCATCGTAGGTAAAACTGACTCACAAGCACACTGAACCATCTTAAGAAAAACTGACTCACAAGCACAATGAACAATCTTAGGTAAACCTGACTCACAAGCACATTAAATCATTGTAGGTAAAACTGACTCACAAGCACATTGAAGCATCGTAGGTAAAACTGACTCACAAGCACATTGAAGCATCTTAAGTAAAACTGACTCACAAGCACATTGAACCATCGTATTTAAAACTGACTCACAAGCACACTGAACCATCTTAAGTAAAACTGACTCACAAACACATTGAACCATCTTAGGTAAAACTGACTCACAAGCACATTGAACCATCGTACGTAAAACTGACTCACAAGCACATTGAACCATCGTGGGTAAAACTGACTCACAAGCACATTGAGCCATCTTAAGTAAAACTGACTCACAAACACATTTAACCATCGTAGGTAAAACTGACTCACAAACACATTGAATAATCGTAGGTGAAACTGACTCACAAACACATTGAAGTGTTGTAGGTAAAACTGACTAACAAGCACACTGAACCATCGTAGGTAAAACTGACTCACAAGCACATTCAACCATCGTGGGTAAAACTGACTCACAAACACATTGAACCATCGTACGTAAAACTGACTCACAAGCACATTGAACCATCGTACGTAAAACTGACTCACAAGCACATTGAACCATTGTGGGTAAAACTGACTCACAAACACATTGAGCCATCTTAAGTAAAACTGACTCACAAACACATTTAACCATCGTAGGTAAAACTGACTCACAAACACATTGAACCATCGTAGGTGAAACTGACTCACAAACACATTGAAGTGTTGTACGTAAAACTGACTCACAAGCACATTGAACCATCGTGGGTAAAACTGACTCACAAGCACATTGAACCATCGTACGTAAAACTGACTCACAAACACATTGAACCATTGTGGGTAAAACTGACTCACAAGCACATTGAACCATCGTGGGTAAAAGTGACTCACAAGCACATTGAACCATCGTACGTAAAACTGACTCACAAACAGATTGAACCATCGTGGGTAAAACTGACTCACAAGCACATTGAACCATCGTGGGTAAAACTGACTCACAAGCACATTGAACCATCGTGGGTAAAACTGACTCACAAGCACATTGAACCATCGTGGGTAAAACTGACTCACAAGCACATTGAACCATCGTGGGTAAAACAGATTCACAAGCACATTGAACCATCGTGGGTAAAAGTGACTCACAAGCACATTGAACCATCGTGGGTAAAACTGACTCACAAGCACATTGAGCCATCTTAAGTAAAACTGACTCACAAACACATTTAACCATCGTAGGTAAAACTGACTCACAAACACATTGAACCATCGTAGGTGAAACTGACTCACAAACACATTGAAGTGTTGTAGGTAAAACTGACTCACAAGCACACTGAACCATCGTAGGTAAAACTGACTCACAAGCACATTCAACCATCGTGGGTAAAACTGACTCACAAACACATTGAACCATCGTAGTAAAACTGACTCACAAGCACATTTTGTTTTTACTTTAAGGCAGATTGACAGTCTTTGATTCATCACCATCGTCATCTCCAAAACATCGCCATTCGTTCTTCGTATGCTTCATCTCCTCATCCTCCTCTTCGTCATCGTCATCATCACCTGTATATAAACCGCCATCGTTATACATTATCATCATCATCGTTATCATCTAGCTCATTAAATGTGTGCCTTCAAAACATTTCCGTATTTATTAAGTTAAATGTCCACGCATTATTGGTGTTTATGATGGATTGAGGTATGTAAATTTTATGGTGTCAGTTATGTTTATGGATGTCGATTTTCAACGTCTTGAATAAGCAATAATAGTGTTAGTTTAAATACATTCCATTACCAAAACTGTTGAGTTCCAGCAACTAAATTAGTCCCTGTCCCCCTCCCCCAATCTATAACGGTTGAACGCTAATTGTACTCATGTAAAATACGATGAGTCTCCTTATGCCCTACCTTACGGTATTCGAACAAGCTAAAATTGTTTTCAAATTTTGAAGAGTCGCTATCTGCAAAGGGTTGTATTGTGCCAAGTAAGGCTAGCACACATATTATATAAAACGGTGTCTTTTGTTTTGGAAGTTTTAAATCAGATGGGAGTTTTCCAGTCCGACAGTTTTGTAAATATGGAATCAGAATTAAAGAGACTTATTTCATATCAATTTTGTCGGCAGTATGTCTGTCTTCTTTAAAATAAGAATAATTTTGAAACATTTGGTTCCACCGTAACTAACTTAAATTGAATATTATGAGCTTTCTGGATATCGAGATAAAGCGTGGATTTTAAGTTTGCAGTCTATTTGCTGAGGTTATTCATGCCTCAAAGCCCATCAATAGAAACATACCTAACTGAGAAAATAATTATCTCCCACCATGGAGTAAATTGCATACGCATTTACCATTGGCAATGTTTTTGCTATTAGCTTAGAGTTCAAAACCAGACAGGAGTCCAGACTCTTTGTCCGTTCAATACAATCTCTCTCTCTCTCTCTCTCTCTCTCTCTCTCTCTCTCTCTCTCTCTCTCTCTAACATATGGAAACTCACAACAAACTACGTCTTTTTATACACATGTATATATTCTGACGCTTTTGCTAGAGTAAACATGAGTTCGTAATGTTACTATTATTATAAGTCGGTGGCCTAAACTACAAAATAAACATTTGCTCTCTCTCTTTCTCTCTCTCTCTCTCTCTCTCTCTCTCTCTCTCTCTCTCTCTCTCTCTCTCTCTCTCACGCACACACACACACACTTCCTATTGACACTTCAAATAGCGCGGTTTACTTCAATCGTTTTCAAGTTTCTAGTCATTTAAAAAATGGGGCAATAAAGTTTCCAGTTAAAGAACTTACCTCCATTATATTTTCATTCCATAGTGTTCACAACCACCGCTCTTTACGCTGTATCCAGTACATTAGTTTGCCTTTCGAACATATTGTCTCCAATCGCGCTATCCTTAATAGAACAAAATTCGCTCCTCTACAAAGCAATTTCATGCGAATTTTCTTCCTAAGCTGTAGGCTTATAGTAAGGATTTTGTTTTCTTTCAAAATATATACCCTGCCCTCCCTACTAAATATTCATATAATGTACTTGCACCTCCATCCTTGAGGAGCTTACATGGACAAAACTTGCATTCCAAGCTTTTCGGATTCCGTATACGTCTTGATTGAATGGTTGAAAGATAACTACTGCTTTGTGTGCTGGGGGGGGGGGGGGGCAGTTAGTGCTGATTTAAAAATATGAATTGTTAATTATTTTAGCGAGCTGCATAGAAGCTGTCAATACTTGTGCATAAGAGAGTGTAAGAATGGGTTTTACGCCAGACTGATGTCATCCGGAAAAATGTTACTTCTTCTTGACCATCATCACTTCCGGCTCTGTAATGTCTGTTACAAGAAAATGAGCTGATGAGACTTTTAGACAAATTAACATGTTTCTCGTGCATTTAAAAACACAACAAATGACCTGTCTTGGAAAATTCCTAAATTTATTTCGGGGACGGGCACATTTTGTGTAAATTCTGGCCATCTCAGATAAACTGACTCCAGTCTCGCCATCCTGCGTTATGTGCAAGCGGAATACTTCGGGGCTTTATATCAGTTCTTTTAAGTCTCAGTTATTCACATTAGTTGGTCTAAATGTTTGAAGAAATCGGAACCACTCCGATAAGAAAAAGCAGTCGAAATCAATAGCTACTGCTTCTTTGTCTTTGGTGCGCTACATCCTTTTCTTGAACAATTACTTAGAGTAAAACGTTATAGGTGAAAACGTGTTTCGAATGGGGCCCAGCCATTCTGAAAAATACGTTCTATTCAAGGTAAGTTTTTGCATGGCCTTTAACTATATATAATAACGTCAGATACAAGTAGCATACGCAAAGGACAATAATTTGAACGAAAAAAAAAAAAAACGAAAAAAAACAAAAAAACAAACAACATTAACATTAAAAATAACAACAACACTAACAACAAAAAGAAGAACAACAACTCCAGATGGAAACCTATGCCCAGTATTTCACTAGACCCCAAACGGTTTGCCAACGCAAATCCAATTTTGTACTGACGAAATCTTGATTTTAAAACTCGTGACCCAGTACTTGAAAGCAGAATACCATGACTGATGATATTAGAGCTTCACCTTTGAAGATGCATACGGGGGGGGGGGGGGTATACTAATATCTAATATATCTGCATTAATGACTAGAAGAATACTAATGACAATTCTTATAAATGTTTTCCAAGAGACCGAATGCATAGTATTAATAGTTCGCGAGGCTGTTGTTGTTGTTGTTGTTATAACGCCATGATGATCGTCATATTCAACGAGTAAGGAAGTTGTTAGAATGCATACCTGACGCGTTTTATTGGGTACACGTGACGAAGTAAAATTGTATCGTCGTTTGATTTATACTCTTATCCGTGAATTTGGAAGATATCGTTCAAGCAAAACCAGTCAACTGTAACGAAGTAGAATATTTATTATATGAAAGAAATAAAATAAACCACGTTGGCTTACTAGTTGTATTTCATAGTTACTCATCGAATAGAAAAATTGACCCCGAATTTAACCAAAATTTAACACTATAAGTATATGCAAGCAGGGTTTCAAGTAAGGTCTAGCCACACTGGTAGTATTAAACGTCTGGGAAATATAAAAATGTTTAAAATATTCGAGTATGGCTTAGATTTCACCGAATAATGACAATGTATAATTAAGTGGTACGTCTTGTCGGATATAAATACACGTGTCCTATATTCAGTCATCAGTAAGTACATTATTATCCATTATAATTTCAGCACAAAACTATAACGCCGTTTCAATTTTACTTGATGCTTACCTGTGTACTTGACTAGCTACCAATACTACCTATTGGACTATAGTCATCAATCTTTGTTCTGTCTGTCTTTCTTTTCGCATCCTTCAACCAAACAGTATGTCTTTTTATTCATTTACTTTTGTATCTATCTTCTTTTATCGTCCTATCTATATATCGGCATGTATATACTATATATCTTTCTACCTATTTGTCTGTTTGTCTGTATCTTAGTATATCAATCTATCTATAAAATTTGTCTTGAAAAGAGCAACTATTTTTTAGTTAAAACATGTATCTCCAAAGAGAATGTACTGTAATGGGGAAGAAGAAATGTTTATATGTTGTATGGGAAAAAGAGATATTTGATGAGGTCCAAAAGCTACAAGTTTTCTTTGTCAGGTGTATTGATGATATTTGCTATTTGCTTCATTTAGACATATTCGGATGTTCTACATTTGAACCCAGTCGGAAGAAAAACTAAATGAGTTTCTGTATTTCGAGGAAATGGAAACTGATCAATTGCTTATAAATATTTTTTTTATCCACGCCATACATTCAGGAGCATTGTTAAATCCCAAATAATTAAATTCCGCCTGATTTGAAATAATAAACAAGAATTTCATGAATTATGCTAGAAAAGATTTGAGTGATTTTCAAAAACATTCCCAAAGTTTCTTGAACATGTATTTTGGTTACAGCTAATTAACTAAATAAAGAACACTGGTGACATTTAGTGAGATCCAAATTACTGAATGTCGACAAACCTGGTTGTTTTAAGTGTAAATGTAGTGATTGTAAGCTGTATTATTGTCTACTTAATTAAGACATAGTGTATTGTTTGAACTGTAAAAAGCAGTATGTAGGGGAAAACGGAAAGAAATTTATGCGTTAGAATGAAGAGCATTTTTCAGACATGACTACCTAAACATTTTAGTACAAACTGCAGTAAAGATCATTTGACAGTGATAGGCATTGAACCAAAATTGAAATAATTTTTGAAATTCCCCAGACAATGTAACCTCGACCATAGGCCTGTGTAACCTCTTCCGTAGTTCTGTGTAACCTCTTCTGTAGTCCTGTGTAACCTCGACCGTACTCCTGTGTAACCTCTTCTGTAGTCCTCTGTAACCTCGCCGTAGTCCTGTGTGACTTCTTGCGTAGTCCTCTGTAACCTCAACCGTAGTCCTCTGTAACCTCAACCGTAGTCCTCAGTAACCTCAACCGTACTCCTCTGTAACCTCAACCGTAGTCCTCTGTAACCTCTTCCGTAGGCTGTGCAATTTTGGGCTTGTTTCTTTTCAAACCTTTTTTTTTTGTTGGGACTAAGCATTGAGACAGATTCACTCGCATTTCTCCATCTATCTATCTATCTATCTATCTATCTACTTATTCGTCTGTTTGTCCGTGTCTTAGTATATGAATCTATCTATATTTTTTTTTAATAAAAAAGCAATAAAACGTTTCTTCGTGTTCAATTCAAATATTTGTAATTATTTATGATATAAATAATTTCATATTCTAACATAAATTTAATTTAGTTTATCTAGCTTGAATTGGAATATACAAAATATTTTTCTTTTAATTGTGTGGATTCAGCTGTGGAGTTTGTTTTTTTATTTTTGGATACCTTGTTATTTATGTGCATATCTTGTGATTTATATGCATACCTTGTGGTTTATGTGCCTATCTTGTGATATATGTGCATACCTTGAGATTTATGTGCATATCTTGTGATTTATGTGCATACCTTGTTATTTATGTGCATATCGTGTGATTTATGTGCATACCTTGTGACTTACGTGCATACCTTGTGATTTATGTGCATATCTTGTGATTTCTGTGCAGCTGTAATATTTTTGTTTGCAGTTTTGAATTACACAGGGATATCGACAGATTCAGTGTTTTTGTTGTTTTTTTTTAAATCATTTCATATCATGCATAGTTTAAACATTTCATAGGAAGACGTACATGGAAATGTAGACAATCAATTGCTAGTGTTAAAATCCTGTCTAAAAATTCCTAGTGTATAAGTCTGTATGTCTTATAATTGATATTGTAAAAATCTGTATGTCTTAATTGAGAGTGTAAAAATCTGTCTGTCTTAATTGAGAGTGTAAAAATCTGTCTGTCTTAATTGATAGTGTAAAAATCTATCTGTCTTATAATTGATAGTGTAAAAATCTGTCTGTCATAATTGATAGTGTAAAAATCTGTCTGTCTTAATTGAGAGTGTAAAAATCTGTCTGTCTTAATTGATAGTGTAAAAATCTGTCTGTCTTAATTGAGAGTGTAAAATCTGTCTGTCTTAATTGATAGTGTAAAAATCTGTCTGTCTTAATTGAGAGTGTAAAAATCTGTCTGTCTTATAATTGATAGTGTGAAAATCTGTCTGTCATAATTGATAGTGTAAAAATCTGTTTTATAATTGATAGTGTAAAAATCTGTCTTATAATTGATAGTGTAAAAATCTGTCTGTCTTAAGGTCTAAAATAGAAGTACAAACATTTCCGATATCGTGTTTCAAAGTAATGATTCAAATCATGGCATTGAAAATACCGATACAGCATATGAGGAACTGCAAAATTGATAGAAACCTGTCATAGCAAATATTTCTAGATTTACGATATCTTGTAATTCTTTCAGCCAATTTATTATGTGTCTCATGTCATAAGAGGAACAAAAAAGCGCCATGGTGCATACATTTCCAATTATATATTTTGGGAAATGTTCAATCGCAACTTTGTTTCTTGTTGTTGTTTTTTTTTGTTTGTTTGTTTGTTTTTTTTTTGCAAGCATCACATTTTCTAATATTAATGATGAACCCTATTGAAAGCATTTTATTGAAGAGTCTCATCGCGAGTACTTTTATTTGTTTGCTTATTTATTTATTGATGTTGTTCAATTTCGAAAACACAACCCATACCGACTCATTTGCGTTTATACGAATTTAAAATAATTTCAAAGTCTTTGTTTCTTCTATATGTCACTCTTTTCCTGAAACTAACTTGTCTTGCCATCCCGTTGATTCACGAGACACCTAAGTGTTAACTAAAGATAGTCCTATTTTGTCTTGCCACACCGCGGTACACGAGATACGTGTGGGTTATCTAAAGATAGACATGGTTTGTCTTGCCACTCCGTGGTTCACGAGACACCTGTGGGTTAACTAAAGATAGAGCTGTTTTGTCATCTTTAAATATAGACACTTTATCGTATATACTCGATGCTTTGATATATGAATGATAAAAAAAAACTATTATTTTATTTTTTTTTTCTCTGTATCAATGTATTACCATGATTTACACCAGATTCGTGCAAGGGCACCCTCCTCTTTTTGTAGATTTGTGGAAATCACAGTTACTGTTGAGAATGGATTTGTTTCTTAATATTGTAGCCATAAGTCACATTTAATTTGGCGTTGCTGTGCAGCTTTACTGCTCGGTGATCTGAATGTAAAGGTTACTTCAGAGGCTTAATGCTTTATACATTATTAATTTAATCTATGTACAATGTTCGTGAAAGATAAGGTGTGGTCACTTTAATTGCAAATCTGATACTTTTTTTGGTGGTGTCGTTCATGCCTCAAAAGACCCATTTATAGGATGTTATGTGTATTGCATTTATAATATATGTATCATTTCTTTTAAATAATGGTATAGTTTTATTAGTTTATGACCTCTGTATAATAGTCTAATAGGTGTCGTTTTGCAGAGTGCACATATACTGTAATTTCAATGTGACCCAGTACATTGGTTCTGGGAAAATCAATATTGTCGGTGAAGCATTAGTCATCTCACGTGATCCAACGCGTGCGTTTTGCACTTGACCTGACCTGGATTTCGCAATTCAGGAATTATTCATTTTGTTGACCAGAAGTTAGATAGTAAGATCGTAATATTAAGATGTTGATTTGAGACGGAATAAGAAATGGGTTTTATTTGTATTTCAATGACGCAGTACAGAAACTATAGAATAAGATGTAATCGCAGCGTTCGCCATTTCTACATAGTTTCGTCAGCTTGAGAGGTCTTTAACGAAATTGGTTCTTTATATGTGATATTCTGCTTGAGAGATATTATTATACAGTACATTTTGGATTTAGTACTGCTACTTCAGAAATACTTTCCAGACAGTATTTTTTGGGATAACTACTGACATTGAAGATTTATACAGCTCCGTTGGAATTATCGGAAACATCTCTAGAACTTGTGTGATATTTTATATTCACAAGGATTACTTGGAATAAATAACACTTGGATATAACTGATTCTTGTTAGTACATCAGCACAGTGGTGGTTTCATTAGGAATATTCTTTATTTTGGATTAACTTCCGAATTTGTGAACATTAGAACAATTTAGGACTTTTAAGGATATTCTATTCTGTAAGTTATTTTTAATTATTTTACTTTGATTGTTTGTTGAAATATTATTATATTTTAGGAAATTAAATATTTGTGTTTTAAATCTTGAAAGCTTGTTTGAGTCAATTCTTTTGTTACATTACCCCTAGTCGTAACACCATGAGGTAAGTTGTACTTTCGTGTTTTTGTTGTTGTTGTTGTTGTAAATAACATATTTACTGCATTTGAGCTCAAGGTTAATCTTGTGTACATAGCATTTAGTACTTAGATTGGAACTGTCCATGTCCTGATGTGAGAAAAGTCAGGTACGTACATTTCTTTTCCATTAGAGTTACTCATATTCTAGAATATTCTGTCAGGTGACTTGTCTTTATATTTATAGATCATTTGGTAAACAAAATTCCATTCCTATACTAAACTTCATGTTAATAAGATCAGATACCACAGTTGTCAAATGAGAGCAAATTCAGAGAGAGGAACTATTTATTTGAAATATTCATTGGAATTACTAAAAGTGTTTATTCTCATTTTGGATTAATACTTGACTTTGGGATTTTTGTGAATTCATTCAAAGATATCCTGGATTACATCATTCAGGCTTATCAGAACATTTAAGACTACTGACACATCACGACATTCAAGACTATTGGCACATCAGGACATTCAAGGCTACTGGATTTCATTCGGAACATTCTATATTTAGGACTTGCGAATTGGACACTTAGGATTATTGGACTATTTGGACTTTAATTGACGTTATTGTAAATGCCTTTTGAATCTTCACTTTAATTGTCTAGCAATAAATTGATTGTTGATTTTATTTACATTGTTGGTTTCACTTTCTTTCAGTTACATATTTTTAGGCCTTAGAGTCGTAGCAAGGAAAATAAGTAAAGGAAAAGAATTTATCTCGCATCACCAATTCAAAACGTATTAAATTGCAACTTAGTGCCTTTGGATTCGAAAAGGCGACCACAGAAGTGGAAAACTGCCCACTGAACGGTGACAGCACAAATTTTGAAGAAAAAACAAATCCTTACTTTTATTCGCATTTAAGTGATAAAAACAATATTTAAATGAAATCGCTAAGGAAATTTGTAGAAGTAGCACAACAAAAATCCAGATATCTATAATTTTTCATGGATTTTTTTTATCTCTACCTGTTGCAATATTTGCCAATACGAGAGACATTTGAAAAGAAAAGACATTTTAAAGAAAATTTAATTTAGCAGTGTACATTTCGATCATGAGAAAATACGCCTTTTCGCATTATCTATCCTTATATCCGCAGCCTAAATGTATCAGTATAATGAGGAACAATGCGAAAATTGGTCAGCCTGCTACTAATTTGTCAATCCTCCCAGTGAACCCCCACCCCTATCTATCTCTCTCTCTCTCTCTCTCTCTCTCTCTGATACATAATTGAGTTTCGTCTTTCATTATCCTTAAATGTCTCCTTTTATAAATATTTCATATCCCAATATTTTCTTATCATTTCATAATTTTATACCACGTCCTTTTCTTTACGCTCTTAATTATATACGTGCATCGTAACCTATACTCAAGTACCCCATGTGTGTCTAACCACAATTTCTCTGAGAATTAAATGCCAGGTCCTATTCAGGCTCTTAATCATTTACATGCATTGTAACTTTTACTCAGGAACCACATGTGTGTCTGATTCTCTCTCTCTCTCTCTCTCTCTCTCTCTCTCTCTCTCTCTCTCTCTCTCTCTCTCTCGTGTAGGAGCAATATCAAGGTTCGTGATTTAGTTATGCACTGTAAATTAATACCCTATGCACGTGTAAATAAGGCACTCAACATAGTGAAGATTACGTGGATTTAATTTACGATTTTTAAACTAGCCTACACTAGAAACTCATAAAGATCACGTTCTTATCTGATCAAAACAAAGCATAAACATCTAGTAAACAGCGATCCGTAGTAATGTTTAAATCCATACAGAAGATTACGAAGCGTCTCAAGGGATCAAATGATGTTTACATCCATTAAGAAGACTAGGAAGCGCCTCATGGAAACAAACAAATGATGTTTAAATCCTCACAGAAGACTAGGAAGCGCATCGTGTTAAATAAACAAATGATGTTTAAATCCATACAGAAGATTACGAAGCGTCTTAAATGAACAAATTATGTTTAAACCATATTTTTAGATGATGTCGGGAGCAAATTACAAATTAAAACACGAATAATTCGCCCTGAAGTTTCATCGTTCACGCGTTGAAAAATCCAAGTAGACGAGTATCTCTGTCAAACATTCAGATATGGTAAAATCTATTTCAACAAGTTGCCTTGGCAACCCACATGTTACCATGCATTTTTAAAAGTTCCGAATTCTATTAAGGCACTGAATTGCCCTGTATTATATAAATTCTTCATATAATTTTGAATTCAACTTGCTAGAAAGAATCATATAAAAAATTCATTCATAAAATTAAGGTTCCAAATTGTGACTAAAGACTCTAACTAAACATTAATAATTTTTGACTTTCTTTATGCACAGTAAGGTCAAAAGTGACACAAATATGAGAAATATTTTATAAATATTAGCAAGGTTCATTATCGTTAAATAATTCTTCTGAAATGATTTCAAGCACTTTGCAGCTTATTTTGTATATTTATATGCCCACGTTGTTATCTTAAAACATAGCACCTACTACAAGAAAAATGGCTTGGCACTAATGTAACAGTACTCTTCGACCACGATTCATGGAGAGGTCAAAGGTTAAACAGAAAAATGTATCCTCTGCATTTAGGTGTGTATATAGTTTCCGTCAAAACCATGACGCATTAAAAGCATGCTAAAACACACGAGTAGAGGACACCTGAGATTAAATACATGCTAAAACGCACGAGTAGAAGACAACGGAGATTAAATACATGCTACGAGACACGACTAGAAGACAACTGAGATTAAATATATGCTAAAAACACTCAAGAAGAGAGCTAAGATTTAATACATGCTTAAACACACGAGTAGAGGACAACTGAGATTAAATACATTTGAAAACACACCAGTAGAAGACAACTGAGATTAAATACATGCTAAAACACACGACTAGAAGAGAGCTAAGATTTAATACATGCTCAAACACCCGAGTAGAGGACAGCTGAGATTAAATACATGCTAAACATACGAGTAGAGGACAACTGAGATTAAATACATGCTAAACACACGAGCAGAGGACAACTGAGATTAAATACATGCTAAAACACACGAGTAGAAGATAACGGAGATTAAATACATGCTAAAACACACGACTAGAGGACAACTGAGATTAAATACATGCTAAAACACACGAGTAGAGAACAACATAAATGAAATACATGCTACAACACACGACTAGACGACAACTGAATTTAAATACACGTTAAAACACACTACTAGATGGCAACTGAGATTAAATACATGCTAAAACAAGCTGCTATAGAACAAGTGCAGTGTATTTATGTATAAATATAATATTATTGTAAATAGAAGATGGTATGATCCACATTTAGGAAGAGCAGCTTGTATTATTTTATTGTCAGTAACAAATTAGAAATTATAAATTATTGCAGATGTTAAACTAGAGACTGTTAACTTAGCTATTTCGGTTGCTACTGCACAGCGAGGATACTAGCGACACCCAACCTAGCTATTTCGGTTACTACTGCACAGCGAGGATACTAGCGACACCCAACCTAGCTGTTTCGGTTACTACTGCATAGCGAGGATACTAGCGACACCCAACCTAGCTGTCTCGGTTACTACTGCACAGCGAGGATACTAGCGACACCTAACCTAGCTGTTTCTGTTACTACTGCAGAGCGAGGATACTAGCGACACCTAACCTAGCTGTTTCGGTTACTACTGCACAGCTAGGATACTATCTTTTTACTAATCATCCAAAATTCATTTTATTAATCAAACTGTACCCTATTTACATATAAGATGGACTCAATCCGTTGTGTTTGTGCTCGGCTGAGAGTTTTTCTTTTCGCTTATTTGCGGTGTTGCTTTTTGTAGTTGTTATTTACCGGACATGCGTTAGGAACCAAACATTGTATCCTCTCCCTTATAAATGAATGAAAAGAGACTGCATTACAAAAAATGTAATTATCTCAAGAGTAGTGACAAATTTGAAAGTGTCGTGCGTAGCTATGTAATATATACAGACTGCGTAGGAAAAGGCACAAAGCCAAAGTGTCGTGCGTAGCTATGTAATATATACAGACTGCGTAGGAAAAGGCACAAAGCCAAAGTGTCGTGCGTAGCTATGTAATATATACAGACTGCGTAGGAAAAGTCACAAAACCAAAGTGTCGTGCTTAGCTATGTAATATATACAGACTGCGTAGGAAAAGTCACAAAGCCAAAGTGTCGTGCTTAGCTATGTAATATATACAGACTGCGTAGGAAAAGTCACAAAGCCAAAGTGTCGTGCGTGGCTATGTAATATATACAAACTGCGTAGGAAAAGGCACAAAGGCAAAGTGTCGTGCGTAACTATGTAATATATACAAACTGCGTAGGAAAAGGCACAAAGGCAAAGTGTCGTGCGTAGCTATGTAATATATACAAACTGTGTAGGAAAAGGCACAAAGCCAAAGTGTCGTGCTTAGCTATGTAATATATACAAACTGCGTAGAAAAAGGCAAAAAGCCAAAGTGTCGCACGTAGCTACGTAATATATACAAACAACTGCGTAGGAAAAGTCACAAAGCCAAAGTATCTTGCGTAGCTACGTAATATATACAAACAACTGCGTAGGAAAAGTCACAAAGCCAAAGTATCTTGCGTAGCTACGTAATATATACAAACAACTGCGTAGGAAAAGTCACAAAGCCAAAGTATCTTGCGTAGCTACGTAATATATACAAACAACTGCGTAGGAAAAGTCACAAAGCCAAAGTATCTTGCGTAGCTACGTAATATATACAAACAACTGCGTAGGAAAAGTCACAAAGCCAAAGTATCTTGCGTAGCTACGTAATATATACAAACAACTGCGTAGGAAAAGTCACAAAGCCAAAGTATCTTGCGTAGCTACGTAATATATACAAACAACTGCGTAGGAAAAGTCACAAAGCCAAAGTATCTTGCGTAGCTACGTAATATATACAAACAACTGCGTAGGAAAAGTCACAAAGCCAAAGTATCTTGCGTAGCTACGTAATATATACAAACTAGGTAGAAAGGTCCAAAGCCAAAGTGTTGTGCGTAACTATGTTGTATATACAAACTAGGTTAGAAAAGTCCAGATCCAAAGTGTAGTGCGTAGCTACGTAATATATACAAACTAGGTTAGAAAAGTCCAGATCCAAAGTGTAGTGCGTAGCTACGTAATATATACAAACTAGGTTAGAAAAGTCCAGATCCAAAGTGTAGTGCGTAGCTACGTAATATATACAAACTAGGTTAGAAAAGTCCAGATCCAAAGTGTAGTGCGTAGCTATGTTGTATATACAAACTAGGTTAGAAAAGTCCAGATCCAAAGTGTAGTGCGTAGCTACGTAATATATACAAACTGAGTTAGAAAAGTCCAGATCCAAAGTGTAGTGCGTAACTATGTTGTATATACAAACTAGGTTAGAAAAGTCCAGATCCAAAGTGTAGTGCGTAGCTACGTAATATATACAAACTGAGTTAGAAAAGTCCAGATCCAAAGTGTAGTGCGTAACTATGTTGTATATACAAACTAGGTTAGAAAAGTCCAGATCCAAAGTGTAGTGCGTAGCTACGTAATATATACAAACTGAGTTAGAAAAGTCCAGATCCAAAGTGTAGTGCGTAACTATGTTGTATATACAAACTAGGTTAGAAAAGTCCAGATCCAAAGTGTAGTGCGTAGCTATGTTATATATACAAACTAGGTGGGAAACATCACAAACCCAAAGAACGGGTGCAGCCATTATGGTCCAAGATTATGGGAAATAAATTTCACTAAAGACCAACATTATTTGATAGAAACCATTAAATGTCGGTCAAGGGTGCTGGGGAAAATGTTTTTTTTATCACTATCAAATCTTAAATTATATATCGGCTACTTGCAATACGATGTTGTTTCTCTGTAATGAGTCTTTCATTAATCTTCGTAAGTACTGAAACATTATTCATCACGTTCATCAATTTTACACTTATCTAAGTAGCCATTTCTTTATAACCCTCTATTCATCCCTTTACGTATGTCTTTATAACCCTCTATTCATCCCTTTACGTATGTCTTTATAACCCTCTATTCATCCCTTTACGTATGTCTTTATAACCCTCTATTCATCCCTTTACGTATGTCTTTATAACCCTCTATTCATCCCTTTACGTATGTCTTTTTTGTTAGATGCAGATTTATGTGTCTACTGCTTAAGTCACAAAACTGAATATATTTGTAAGTATTTGAGTTTCCGTTGCTGCAGGTATGCCCACTAGATAAGCAGGGGTACAGACTATATGGGGTGAATCGACTGCAAGTCTAGAGAAGATGTTATTACAGGTGATACTACTAACCAATATCTTCGTCTTCCTGACTATTCTTCAGTTTTGCCAAGTGAAAGGTACTCTCTCTCTCTCTCTCTCTCTCACTCTCTCTCTCTCTCTCTCTCTCTCTCTCTCTGTCTCTCTCTCTCTCTCTCTCTTGTTAATTTTGTTAAATTTCAGTTAATTTTGCTTGCTATAGAGAGTTACTTTCATTCGCAAGACACAATTGTTCAAAACACTGTTTTGGCTAGCTACATGTGCCAAGAGTCTATGTGAAACAAAGAAGATTCATGACCCTTGGCTAGCAAACATCTGGCCATCATGTTGGTGTGAAATGCGTAGCTTTGTTATGTTATTTATTATGATTATTGATTATTTCCTGAGGAATATTTTGAAAAACTCCGTTCCTCCAAACATCTGCCCTCCGCTTTGCCATTGTGTCCATCCATCATTCCTTCTTCTCCAACATTATGCAGAATCACAAAATCTTGATCATATATTATTACCACGTTCTGTTATAGTACAGAGATCATGAATACGTCAAATATTTTTTTGAACCCTTGACCACCATCTCTCCCTCCATCCCATTTTGTATCCCCTCCACTTCATCGGTCACTCGTGCCAACTTGATAGCAAAGTTACACTACAAACCTTGATGAGTGAATCTGAATGCAGACTTGCTCATGATTCCTTTTGGAAAAAGTTTAGTTACACATGAATAGTTGGTGTAAGTTACAAATTCTATACCAAACAGAAGGGACGTATCCCTGGATCCAACAGGAGAAAACATGTTACTATGAAGTGAAGCTACGTAGAAAATCTTCATTATCTATATGAAACATGTTAGAGAGTTATAATTTGTAGCCCACCGGGATTCTAGCTACGAACCCAAACCCCAAGTTATCCTCCCTCTCTCTCTCTCTCTCTCTCTCTCTCTCTCTCTCTCTCTCTCTCTCGCACACACATACAGCTCAGAACTCAAGCCCCAAATTATGGTGGCTCTCTGCCCTTCTCTCTCTCTTTCTCTCTCTCTCTCTCTCATGCACGCACCTATGATTTTTACCTTCAGTATGATTAATTTGAGACTGGTGTAAATATGAATAGTCACCCTTCTTAATATGTTGATATTTACCTATTCTTACCAGTGTTTCCTCATGCAGGCATATGTAATATATACTTCTTTACAATTTATGCTCCTATAGCAAGACTTCTAATTGCCGAAAAAATATGTGAAATGAAAACAGGTATCTGGGTTAATATGCACATTAATAATTTTGTTAGATAATTTTCAACCCGGATAGGAATCAAACAAAAAAATTCATTAAATAAAATCGTTGACTGTGAAACTGAGCTCATTAATATGCTTTAGACGTTTATGAAACACATTAAATTTGAATAGCTATTACAATCTGAAATCTGTTTCGTCTTTTTTTATAGAAGAAAACTCATAATCTATGTAAAACATGTCATAGAATTATAATTTTGTCGCCCACCTGAATTCTAGCTACGAACCCAAACCCCAAGTTATCCTCCCTCTCTCTCTCTCTCTCTCTCTCTCTCTCTCTCTCTCTCTCGCACACACATACACACACGTGCACAAACCTTCAGTATGATTAATTTCAGATGGGTGTACATATGAAGACTTTTATATTAAATGTGACTCGACCCGTCTTAAAATGCTCGTATTTTTCCAATTCTTATGAGTGTTTCCACACGTAGGCATACGGTATATAAAATATTTAAAATGTATTATCGTGTAACAAGATCTGAGAAATTGGATGGTTACTGAAATACGTGACATTTTAACAGCTTTAATAACCTGAAATCCTTTTTATCTTTCTTTACAAGAAAACTGATCCTAATGTGTAATATTATATGTTATTATGCAACTAGATGTCTCAGGATGTCTTAGCCTTTGATAGTCTTTGTGCCGAGATAAACGATTCTACAGCTTTTTGTTTTGCCTGTTGTGGGTAATTTCTGAATAGTTTATCATAATTTAGTCTCTTTAAAAATGCTTAAATCAAACTTATGCACGAACACCTGCAGTTAACTCTATCATAATTTAGTCTCTTTAAATATGCTTAAATCAAACTTATGCACGAACACCTGCAGTTAACTCTCTCTCTCTCTCTCTCTCTCTCTCTCTCTCTCTCTCTCTCTCTCTGAAAATTCATAATCAAACAGGCTGACACTACAGACTTGGCAACAAATCTTCTTTTTTTAGTCCGCAGTTACAGTCTATAACACATGTATGTTAGTCTCAGATACAATCAATAAAGAATCAGTAGAAGGAAAAAAGAAAAGATCCCTCAGCTTTTACAACAGAAATATTGAAAGAAAAATTATCATTAAATGCAGACAATCTGAAGATTAGCAATGTAATTTCGATTATAAAAAAGAATCCGCTCACTTCTATAGTACCGGTACCATATCAGCCATTATGATGGAAGAACCATATGGAACAGAACGGGTAATACATGCACAGACTGCAGCATCCGCGGCCACTTTAACAGTAACATACATCCCCCCCCCCTCAGAGGTGTGAATGTCGATTGAAGAGTGTGTTAAAAGATCAGGTTACACGATATGCGCGAGTGGGATACCAGTGATATCGTATGGTGGGGCGCCCAAAAAGGTATTGGTACATAAATCGAGGGCTCTTTAGCGATCGAGTTTTCTCTGCCAATATACCTTTTGAGTGCCCCACCATACAATATCAACGAGAGAATATTGCCTTTATTATTGTATGACCCCTGCTTTCTTTCCGATTTTTATGTGATCAGCTCTCTTATTTCACACATCTTATATTGAAAAACAAAATGAGTTAAATAATCTACAAGAATAACTCATGGTTCTCATTTACCTGCGCTGCGTGTATTAAGCAATCCGTACACATGGTCAGCGTGATAAAAGAATGTATGCTCTGAAATGAGCAAAGCATACATTGACTTATGGCGTGTCAAAGGTTTCAAAATCCGATTAAATATGTTTAAATGGAATAAAAATCAAAGTTATATTCACAATTTCGTATTTATATGTAATAAAAATTCAATTTATATTAAATGAATTCCATTTATATATTTTTAAATGTTGTTATTTATATGAAATAAATGTTATTAATATTCAATCTAATTTACCCTTTTGATTCATATTCAATATATCCATTGTGCATGCTCAATTAATGTATTCATGTGAAATATTTCCACAACATTTGGCACGACCCGTTCACTATTTGGGGACAACTACATGTTTGAAGTCTTAAATCACATGGATATAGCCAATCATTGTTCTCAGGAGTCAGAACTATACAAGAGATGTCTAAGAGCCAGATAATATATGGAAAGATGACTTGCTGAAGCTATCTACCGAATCTAATCTTGGCCGTCCCAGTGATACGTTCATGAACGTCAATTCACTGGCTGACCGCCGATCTATCAAGTGGAGATGTCAGGTCATTAAGCATTTGAGATTTTGGGTGTAAATCATATTATATCAATCTAATCTTTAAACTTCACACTTATTTTTAAAGGTATTTGAAATAGAAAGTATCTTCAAGGTGCTGATTTTATAGACATTATTGTAATTCTGGGCAAGTATTAGGGAAAGAAAATCATTTGGTTTAGAACTTAAGTTCCCTTTGATCGTTAACCAAAGAGTTTAAAGTTCAAAAACAGAAGTCATCATATTTTTCCAGTGCGTGATATAATGAAATCAAACCTGTTTCGTCAAAGAATATATTTCAATAGCACTGATTTTTCGTTCTCTCTACGCAGTTGTATAAAATACAGTTTGCAACAGCATCAAAAGGTCTTGGATGATATAAGTACCCATCAACGTTGAGAGGTCCTATCAAGTGACTTGTTTACACATGAAATTTTAGAGGTCTTAATGATTAATTTGTGTATACATTATCGACATTTGGAGGAAAACCTCATGTTTACATACCAACATTAGGATGACATCTGATATTACGTATTTCTTTTTTTTCTAAGACTTTACGATAATTACTTTATAAGTAAGAGAATACACACCTATTTACTACAGTCATCTCAATGTTAGTGTGTACACGCTAAGACCTCACAATGTTGATGTGTAAACACATACACACACACACTTAAGTACATATATACAATATCCATTTACTTTTATTTTTATTTCGCTCTCAATATAGCGTTCTATCTGCCTCATTCGCACTGCTCACACATACGCGCGAGTAAAAGATGAAATGATGCACTTATTTACATTTCTCTCTCTCTCTCTTTCTAAATTTCTGACTCTGACATGTGTCGAAAGTTTCACATATTTTTGATCTGTTATAATAGATTTTCTTGTGCTAATTAGCATGGAAGGAGGTAGGATCAAATTTCTTGTGCTATTTAGCATGGGTGGAGGTAGGATCAAATTTCTTGTGCTAATTAGCATGGGTGGAGGTAGGATCAAATTTCTTGCACCCAGGGTCAATCGGCATATTATCGGTACTATGAATTAATGTTCACCTTAGCCTTGAGGTGCATGCACGTAAAGCAAAATTCCCGGTTATGTTTCTGCTGACTTAGATGCATTTTAATAATACCATAATTTTTGGAGTAACGACAAAAGTAAGTAACGGAAAATGTTTCTCGCTGCCTTCTTTCTCTTTCGGTCCATATTTTTCATGAAACATATCAGAATTGTACGCAAGTATTCAGATGTTTTAAAAGTAATTATAATGATTATTATAAGATAATTGTATTTTGATTGTATGGGCACAGATGACAATAGGCAATAGTTTAAGAAATAATTTTGTCTTAAATAATGGTTGACTGTATCTGCCAAATGGGAATTTAGATTGATTACATAGTAATATGTATTCACTTTCTAGTGTCGCGTATGACTTAACTTAACATATATATAAATTAATATATAATTTCAAAAACTTGAAGGGGCACACCGTGACCAACGAAATAATTATTGGTTGGAGTCATTTTTTAACCCTATTACCGACAGGAAATAAAACAAAATCCTCCCATTTACGCATTATTAAATACACGATTCTATCTAATAAAAGATGGAGAGAGATTGTGTGCATCGGTTTACAATAACTTTCAGTTTACATTTTGGGTAAAAACATTTTAAACATCACATTTCTTTATTGAAATATTGTCCGCGTTTCAGTTACTTACATTGATCAAACTGATGATAAATCTGACAAAGGACATTAAAAATGTTTGAGATCATTTTGGACTTGGTGTGTATCATCCAGTGAAAGCTGGGCTACATCGCTGCGTTCGGCTCATCAGTCATATGGCTCTGGTAATCGGAACACCTCGTAAATTTCCCCGGTGTATTCTGCTTGGTTCTGGGAGAGGACAGATTCTCGCTGGGCCTTGTTCTCGTTAAGGCCAGCGACTACGGGATCCTGATTTAATAGCAAGCCTGTCATTATGTTTTAAAACATGCTGATCTGCTTGTCAGGAAGCTGGATACAGACATGCGTCGCACTTGCATGCATGACCACGTGATGTTAAAATTCGAAGTTGGCCCAAACCTGGATCACTGACTTCAAGACATGGAATTATGATACTTTATATTATTTCTAAGAACGGTTCAATATGTAACAACGATGATGAGAAAAAAAGCATTTTAAAATTTACCACAGTAAACAGTGATATACATAGAAAACATGATGTCGTTGAAAGGTTGCAACGTGGATATATATCAAAACAGAAAAATGTAAAAATCTACGGATCCTTTCCAATAAACATGGTTTAAAATAGGTTTCAACCCTAGTACTATCGCATTAATGGTTATGAAAATGCTAATACATTTAGTTAATAACAG
This sequence comes from Margaritifera margaritifera, assembly GCA_029931535.1. NCBI lineage: Eukaryota > Metazoa > Mollusca > Bivalvia > Unionida > Margaritiferidae > Margaritifera > Margaritifera margaritifera. The sequence continues at coordinate 523,848 of JAQPZY010001437.1, read as the reverse complement.
ACATGGTTGGGAATATTGTCTTTCTTATTGGTGACATTAAATATATCCCCCGAACGACAGCTGTCGCCCAAACGTCCTCTGTTTGTTGACTAAGTAAAGATTGTTTCTTACTTTCTTGGATACAACGTTTCCTCTGTTATAAAGTTTGAGTTTAAATTCCCCGGCAATATTCCCAACTAAAATGTATTCCAAAGGCTTTGTTATAACGTTGCTTTGTTACAACATGTAATTGGTTATAGCTTTTGATTTGTTTGGTCCGCCTGAGAAAATTAGCTCAATTATAACGTTTTTATCACCTGAAGCACCAAGACAAAATAAACAATAGCGGTCGTTTAAACAAAAAATGCACCTGGTAACAAAAACGCGATAATCACACGTCATTCAGAACCAGTAAATAACAAAGGCCTAACAAAGGCGCCAGGTAACAAAGGTGTGATAATCACAACTCATTCATAATCGGTAGTTTAGAATCATGGTTTGCTGGTTCAATGTAATTAAAGCATTAAAGCTTGAAAAGAAATTATTTTGTTTTGTACTTTTTTAACTATATAATTTTGAAATAACCTTTAACTATCATTCTCGACCTGTATATTGACTAACTGCGTACAGTTCGAAGTAAATCTCTCTCATGCTCATTTTGAATTCTGACTGTTGAGAAAATAGCTGACAATTAGCCGGTCAGAAAAAGAAAAAATGTCTCTTTAGACAAAAAGTTATATCAGCATTTGCATGTCGTTGAAAAACATATGACGAAAAAAAATCTAAGATTAATAGAAAACAATTTACTATTGACAATTTCTTTTAATCCAAATAAAGAAAGGACTACCTTGCGAGTCGTAAACAAAGACGTTTTCACATAAAAGTGAATTTTATCATTCACTGGCTGATACATGTACATATATGCTGACACTTTCAACAGATGGTAAAACTTACATGTTTATCACTTCTTTTCTTCATGATAACATGTATATTTAAAAATGTATGTTGTTTCTTGAACGTTTTATTACCATTACATACGAGTTCCGATAGTAATCACACCAGTATAAATTGTTTACTACACGTATGTCCGACGTCATCGACATGGACAAGTACGTAAACAGTTTGAAAAAAAAAACGAATTTGGATATAACGTTTTTCTGTTATAACGCTCAAAAATCCAAGTCCCCTCTAAACGGTATAAATAATACTTACAGTAAGCACGTGGATGCTTTGGACGAGATTGATTGGCAATCATTTTATCAATTGTGCTGATTTTTGTACCCCGTTACTACGTTGCGATTAACTATTAGATAGTTATATCTTACAATATGACGTTATTTTATACTACCATGTTTGTTTAATGTGTATTTTCATCTATTATTTGCCTCCCGGAACGTGAATCGCTATGTGGTAATGGCGCCATTGTTCCCAGCATTCTTTGTTACTGAGCGCGAGGTGGTAGTGTTCCCGTTTCCAGCACCCGTATCGGAGAACCTTTGTTGTCTCGTTTAAGTATGTTGGTGTAAACATTAGAGGTCCCCCGATGATGCGGAGAGTATAAATAAGACCCAGTTAATCCAGATTTCTGATGTCTGTTTTTTTGGGATATAAATTTCGGTTCAGAATCAAAATTCAGAATTGCATAAAATTTAGATTTTACTTTGCAGGAAATTGAACAACAATGGAAAATTGTATTCAGCTAAAATCATTTCTGAAATTATCAATTTCCGAGTCGTGTTAATTTATTATGATTCCAGACGTTTGCTCGCAATATTTAACGCTCTGTTTGGTGTATAGTTGTACCTATCTATATCAATTTCTGCACGCCTTGCTTTATGTCATAGGAATCCGGTGTGACTGTGTATTGGATGAGAGTTAATTGCTGGGTCGCCATGCGGGTGTGTCTCCTATGCATGAACGCTTTATACCAACAACTATGTTCTATCCTTTATTGGGAATGTGCGCATGGTCGAGGGGGTACAGTGGTTTGTGCAGGCAAGACGATTATTGCCGTAATCCGCTGACCTGGCTTCAAGTTTCGGTAGGAACGAATTTAAAAACAATTCTAGCCTGCATGATAATATTCTTTCTCAATATGCAATAATTTCACTCTATATTATCACCCATCCTCATGTAGGATCCAGGGATAGCACTTTTCGCTCTGTCTTCAGTTAGGCTATGAGTATGTAACACAGCTTTCTCTGCATAATTTGTCCAGAACTTTGAGTTCCAATAGGACTCTTCCCATACTATTCAGATTTCTGCTCATCTCTAAAAACCGAATTTTATTAAAGCTGGGGGGAGGGGGTGATGGGGCTAACAATGGCCGATTACTTTGTGTGTGTGTGTGTGTGTGTGTGTGTGTGTGTCTGTGTGTGTGTGTCTGTGTGTGTCTGTGTGTGTGTGTGTGTGTGTGTGTGTGACTAATAATGATCGATTTTGGATTGTATGTTAATGCATAGACCAGCCGGGAGTCAAACAGAATGGCATGACGTGTTTACATCTGCTTCCCGTGTGATGCTATGACGCCATCGTCCAGAGCAAGTGCTGTCAGTCATGTATAGCGCTTTACACAGGTGTAACAGGTGATGTATCCATTGCTTAACAGAACACAGCTGGGGAACAAATGATCCCATCCCCTGATTTAATCAGTATTGTACAGATTATGATAAATACACATTTCGTGTAAATGAAATCATCGGACATGCAATAAAACCATGTACGCATGTATACTTGTAAGTATGTAAAATAAACAGATATGAAATGCAGGATCCACTGTAGCGACACCAGATATAATAAGATGCACCTTAGTATCTCGCTAAATTTACAAGTAGAGCAAAGACTATCAGTAACATTATAAACATTCACACATTTCCAGGCTCAGTATCCTTAAATTAGGTGGCTGAGTCTAGTACAAAAATATATTTCACAATTGATTTCTTAAAACAGTAAGGCTTCTTTCCACCATAACATTTCAAAATGGAAGTGCTATGCAACTCCCCTCACAGACCAAGTTTGACAGCGACATCGACGTTATGATTATTGGAGAGCTGACGTTTGCAGTTTGATGTAAGGCGTGTGGGGGGGTGGGGGTGGGGGGGGGTCTTATTAAGTAAAAATGTACAGGCATTGCACTAAGGAAAGGTCAGAAAGGTATGCAAGATATATATGCAATGATCTACAACACAAACTTAAAAAGATTGATAGATTAGAAGGTAGAAAGTATGCAAGTAGGAATAATTCTTGACCTCATTTCGATATATATATATATATATATATATATATATATATATATATATATATATATATAGATATATATATATATATATAAAATCAACAGGTTGTGAGACTGCAGACAAGGTACCTAACTGCATACTTCCTCTATGCCCTTATTATACTGACCCAAGTGAATGCTGTTACACTTGTAAGCCAGCTGCTACAGCCCCGACACCATCGCCATCAACTACAACATCGACAACACCACAGCCAACGATAGTAATAACAACAACGACAACAAAAATGACAACAACAACCACACCAGTCCTGTCTACAAAGTCATCATTACAAGGTAATTATTTGGCAATCAAATGATGTTGATAAACCATTTGTATTGCCATTACTGTCATATTTCTGATGTATACAGTTCTACTTATATTTTTATTTTGCTCTTTTTTATTGAATTTAAATGTCGTCATTATTATCAAAACTTATCTGACTATAAGAAAAATATTTATATGTCATTAAGAAAAAATACACGAACTTCGTCAGAGACCCAACTTTTTTCTTCATATTTCATAAACAAATTTGAGATGATTATTTGTAAGAGAGGTTCCATCATGATAAATAAATAAATAAATAAATGACTAGCCAATGATAAAGTGTGCAGTGGTTTCCACGGTAATGGTGGCGCTCTGGATCGTTATTCGTTCACTTCAAAAAATACAATGGAAGCAACATGAGCACAAGGGGAATCGACAACAGAAAACAGATTATTGTAAAAGAAAAAATAGAGGAAAATAAAGGATACAATTTGAAGTGTGTTACTTATTATTATAATTAAACTTATCAAGATTATATGCTACTTCTGAAAAGAGTTACTGGATGTCACAATGTAATAAGGTGAGAGGTGCTTCGTTTTCTTTTTTATATATTCAGTAATACAGAGATAGGTCACAATTCAAATATTGTTTTCTCAGCAACTATCCAGTATAGTCTGACACATCTTTTAACAAAAAGGATGATAATCAATAGAGTTAACTAACGAAAGGGATGGTAATCAACAGTTAAATAACAAAAAGGATGGTAATCAATAGAGTTAACTAACGAAAGGGATGGTAATCAACAGTTAAATAACAAAAAGGATGGTAATCAATAGAGTTAACTAACGAAAGGGATGGTAATCAACAGTTAAATAACAAAAAGGATGGTAATCAATAGAGTTAACTAAATGCTTTATTAACAGATGAGATCTTTCTCTTTTGGTTTTTGCGCAAAAGATTTTGGTTTACACCGTATAATTTATACAAGGAAATATTTTTAAATTGCTTCATTAAATTACAGACTAGTATTCAAACCATCGAATGTTACATTAAAGCACATACATACAATAAAATAAACAAGTAAATAAGCATGCATAGATACATCCTATTGTTACTTCTTTGGAGGTGACGGTGGCATTTGTAGACATCCTCTGTATCTGATACTATTGGTAATAATTGCCTCCTGGATTTAAAATTCTTTACAGGAACTGCCTATTAGATTCTACGCATTGAGAGAAAGGAAATAACAGCACAATATCTCAACTCGACGCATTCTGTTTGGCTTCTTACAACCTTAAATACGTCTCAGATCGCTTTATCATTGTACCTCCTGCTATTGAGAATGCTTATACAATATGCTGCTGTAATTACTGTGTAGACCGAAATGATTTTGTTCGGGATTAAATAAGAATGGCTAGTATCATTAATAATACATGATATTTTAGTCCGCAAGTCTGAAGTCCCTGGTAATAACAATTTACAACGGGGCAGAGGACCGATGTAATAAAATCCCTTAGATGTATTAAAGTAATTGTACAGCAGGATTCAACAGTAATAAAATATAATGAATTCCGCTCATATGTAATAGGGGATATCCCATCAAGTTAATAGGGGATATCCCATCAAGTCAATAGGGGATATCCCATCAAGTTAATAGTGGATATCCCGTAAATGTACTAAACACCAGAGTGCTAGCAATAAATGTTGCCCATAAATATAATTATTTCAGGATATTTAATTGCAAAGAAATCGCTCTAAATCTGATTTTATTTCTCATGTAATATCATACTTCTGGTTGAAAACTTTATTTATGGTTCGTTTCTTACATGTAAGGGAGCATATAATTTATGGGTTGAACAGGAAGCTATGAGGACTACAAGAAATGTCACGAAAGTATTGCCGAATTTTCCTTTCATTTCCTCTTAATAAACAAATGTTGATCTTTTAGACAAATGATGCGGAACTAAAGTGTTTTAGTGATGTGGGAGGGGTACCGTGAGGAGGGGGGGGTTCAGGTTAGATAGTCGGACCGGTAACGGCGGCTTGTGATTGGCGATTCATATTGACAAATAACACTGCAGAGCATATATACATCCAAAATCCGTCAACAAAACTCTGACCGCTTTGTAGCCACATTGCCTTACATAGAGCTTTTTGAAGAAAAAAAAGCTATAACCAAATGATTCCGCACCGGATTACTCAAGAAATTACACATCTTAAATGTTAATGATGTTATATTCATAATATCCATAGTTCTAAGCAAGTTGCTTGCTAATAATTTGGTGATGGAATCTCTCTATATGACTAATTGACCATGCCTAATCCAAATACAAGGCTGGTACTCATGTGTAACTCTATGGTAGGATTTATCATACGAGCTTTCCCAATTATGTTGATACATTACCTAAACTGAGTTTCTAAACCTAAACAACCATTATTTATATTTCGATTCACTTAGATTATAACAATTATATTATGGAAAAATAATATACCTATGTCTAATTTTTGCATTTTTATTCAGATCCATCATATTGATATTTTTCATATGATGTTATGGGCTTCCATAATTACTTCCCTTAAAATGACTGTCCACCATTTTGGGTCGGTCTCCCTTAACGAACATATTGGAAAAGGGTTGCAAGGAAAATTTTAATTATTTCAACGAATTCATTGTACTAAAACATAGCATAGTCATTGTAATTGCATAACCAATAATATACGCATGATAAATCTTATTTAACAAATTACTGTTCCTGCCAATAGGAATCCAAGGATGATGGATCCAAAAGACACCTATTTCGTTTTATAACAACTATATAGTCATTTTAGAATGATTACATATTTTTATAAAGCCTTTGTAACAAGCATTTAGATCGCATCATGTAACGCCAAAAAAAAAAAATATTTACAAAAATTGAAGTTATTAGTTCATTACACCAGAAAGGAATCACTTATGTATGCATGTGCCTTTCTTGTGTGCTTTGAAAATATTTGTAAACACTGGTTAAAATATAGGTCTGTTATCTATTGCTTGATATTCATTATTATTTTTGAAACTAGCGTAATTATAAAAATGAACTTTATATTTTACAAGATTCATAAACGCATGAAGCTTGAAAATCGACTACACACTAAGCATGAAGACCCGTAACTTGAAAATGGACTACACACTAAGCATGAAGACCGTAACTTGATAATCGACTACACACGAAACATGAAGACCCGTAACTTGATAATCGACTACACACGAAACATGAAGACCCGTAACTTGATAATCGACTACACACGAAACATGAAGACCCGAACCTTGAAAATCGACTACACACTAAGCATGAAGACCCGTAACTTGATAATCGACTACACACGAAACATGAAGACCCGTAACTTGAAAATCGACTACACACGAAACACGAAGACCCGTAACTTGATAATCGACTACGCACTAAGCATGAAGACCTGTAACTTGATAATCGACTACACACGAAACATGAAGACCCGTAACTTGCTAATCGACTACACACGAAACATGAAGACCCGTAACTTGAAAATCGACTACACACTAAGCATGAAGACCCGTAACTTGAAAATGGACTACACACTAAGCATGAAGACCCGTAACTTGATAATCGACTACACACGAAACATGAAGACCCGTAACTTGATAATCGACTACACACGAAACATGAAGACCCGTAACTTGATAATCGACTACGCACTAAGCATGAAGACCCGTAACTTGATAATCGACTACACACGAAACATGAAGACCCGTAACTTGATAATCGACTACACACTAAGCATGAAGACCCGTAACTTGAAAATGGACTACACACTAAGCATGAAGACCCGTAACTTGAAAATGGACTACACACTAAGCATGAAGACCCGTAACTTGATAATCGACTACACACGAAACATGAAGACCCGTAACTTGATAATCGACTACACACGAAACATGAAGACCCGTAACTTGATAATCGACTACACACGAAACATGAAGACCCGTAACTTGATAATCGACTACACACGAAACATGAAGACCCGTAACTTGATAATCGACTACACACTAAGCATGAAGACCCGTAACTTGAAAATGGACTACACACTAAGCATGAAGACCCGTAACTTGAAAATGGACTACACACTAAGCATGAAGACCCGTAACTTGATAATCGACTACACACGAAACATGAAGACCCGTAACTTGATAATCGACTACACACGAAACATGATGACCCGTAACTTGATAATCGACTACACACGAAACATGAAGACCCGTAACTTGATAATCGACTACACACGAAACATGAAGACCCGAACCTTGAAAATCGACTACACACGAAACATGAAGACCCGTAACTTGATAATCGACTACACACGAAACATGAAGACCCGTAACTTGATAATCGACTACACACTAAGCATGAAGACCCGTAACTTGAAAATGGACTACACACTAAGCATGAAGACCCGTAACTTGAAAATGGACTACACACTAAGCATGAAGACCCGTAACTTGATAATCGACTACACACGAAACATGAAGACCCGTAACTTGATAATCGACTACACACGAAACATGAAGACCCGTAACTTGATAATCGACTACACACGAAACATGAAGACCCGTAACTTGATAATCGACTACACACGAAACATGAAGACCCGTAACTTGATAATCGACTACACACTAAGCATGAAGACCCGTAACTTGAAAATGGACTACACACTAAGCATGAAGACCCGTAACTTGAAAATGGACTACACACTAAGCATGAAGACCCGTAACTTGATAATCGACTACACACGAAACATGAAGACCCGTAACTTGATAATCGACTACACACGAAACATGAAGACCCGTAACTTGATAATCGACTACACACGAAACATGAAGACCCGTAACTTGATAATCGACTACACACGAAACATGAAGACCCGTAACTTGATAATCGACTACACACGAAACATGAAGACCCGTAACTTGAAAATCGACTACACATTAAGCATGAACATTCGTAACTTGAAAAATCAACTACACACTAAGCATGAACATTCGTAACTTGAAAATGGACACACAATAAGTATGTACATCCGTAACTTGATAATCGACTACACACTAAGCATGAACATCCGTAACTTCACTTTAATCGTTCTTCAACCTTCATGACTTGATGAATCATGCAAATATGAAGTTCAATTCTAAACATTTGTCAATATGTTCCGGGAAAGAGCGATGTCAGTACGCACATAGAAAGAGACTGAGAATGTATTGAATGTACTAAAACTTGTACCTCCACTTTTTTTTTCTAAACATGCTAGTTAGGAAGACAAACTCATAAATGGTACATCCATGGAAGCATGCATGAATCAATCCATACATACATACTGTGATCTAACATCAGTTCGTATATAAGTTCAAGACCGGAAGCCGGGGCAGCTCACTTGGTAGAGTGTCAGACTCGTAATCCAAGAGGCGCGGGTTTGTTACACGCCTAGAGCAGCCCGGGTCGGCTGTCTCGGTGTGTCAATGGAAAAGGCACTTAGCTTCCATTTTCTCGCATTGATATAGTCTATAATGTGTTACAAATGCCGATGAAACCTATAAAAACCAATCGCATCAAGAACAAGCTGTGAAAAACCCCCACAAAAACATAATATCAAACATATTGATCCCCCTGTATTCACAAGATCAAGTTCTCCTTTTTCACCCGTGGTTGCCTATGATAAGATTTCCTCTTTTTCATGAATATGCATAAACAAAAATGCGTCATCAGCAACACAATGCAACAATCTCCTAATCATATATGAAAGTATCCGTTTTATCGATCAGTAAGTCATTATGTTTGGGAGGGAAACTTTGATTGGATCATTCAGACAAGATAAAATGTCATGTTGGGTCAACATTACGAGAAAATTGTATACGCTCTCGCAGTGATTAGTTAAGCAGGTTTAGGCGTATTCATGATAAATGATGAAATCTTATCGCAGGCAACCATGACTGATAAGAGATCGTAATGCACTTTTGCCCGTTGTTTGCGACGATGAGGGTTCTTAAACGCGCTAGTTCCACAAATAATTTTCCTCTAACTAAACTAAAGACAACACATTCAAGAATAAAATTTCATATTTGTATACTTCCTCTTGCTTCACATTCATTTTTAGTAGAGATGTAGATCGATATTCCTAGCTACGTAGCACAAACAGAATCCAAACGACTAATACATAAAATGATTCCTATCTCTAATTACTAAATTCTTAAAAATGTTGGACCAATTTACGAAACAGACCCATGCTACCATTAAGTCTAGTGAATACAGTTTTGTAGGAGGACTGTATCTATTAGTTTGCACATTAATCGGCCTGTAGGAGGACTGTACCTACTAGTTGGCTCATTAATCGGTCTGTAGGAGGACTGTATCTATTAGTTTTGTTACGACTCTATGGTCTAAGAAAAATGTAACATAAAGAAAGTGCAACCAACAAATCAATTAAAAAATCAACAAGCAATTTATTACTAGATAATTAAAATGAAAAATCAAAAAGTCACTTACAGTAATGTGTTTTGAAATCCTAATAATCCAATAAGAATGATTGTTCTAATCACAAGTCCTAAATATAGAATGTTCCGAATTCACGGCTGTGTCCTTGAATGTTATGATGTGCTAATGGTCTCCAAAGTCCCGATGTACTAGAAATCTTGATGTGCTGATGTCAAAATGAAGTATTCCAAAATCTCTGAATAAGTTCAGTTAAATTCCAAAATCATTAATTAAAAATCCAAAATCCAAAAGTTTATGAGCACTGTTATAATCCAATGAATATTTAAAATAATTCCTCTCTTAGAATTTGTAATGAATTTTCACAACTGTAATAGCTCTTTACAAGACTGATGGTAATGTCAAAACTGAATAAATGTCCACCAAACATGGCATATATAAAGATTGGTCACATGACAGAATGTTCTAGAACATGTGTCATCTTAATGCAATTTTACTTGTAAACAAAATTCAACCTTGACCTTCAAATTGAGAAAACATATTGATCAAAACAACCTAATTCAAGGACACTAGTTAAACATGTTTTTCCTGATAAACATTAAGATTTAAGCAAATATTAAAGTGAAGAAACATTTATAATTTCCTAAAATATTTATAATATTATATAAACATCATACATAACAGTTTGCTCATTAATCGGCCTGTAGGAGGACTGTATCTACTAGTTTGCTCATTAATCGGCCTGTAGGAGGACTGTATCTATTAGTTTGCTCATTAATCGGTCTGTAGGAGGACTGTATCTATTAGTTTGCTCATTAATCGGCCTGTAGGAGGACTGTATCTATTAGTTTGCTTATTAATCGGTCTGTAGGAGGACTGTATCTATTAGTTTGCACATTAATCGGCCTGTAGGAGGACTGTATCTACTAGTTTGCTCATTAATCGGTCTGTAGGAGGACTGTATCTATTAGTTTGCTCATTAATCGGCCTGTAGGAGGACTGTATCTATTAGTTTGCTCATTAATCGGCCTGTAGGAGGACTGTATCTATTAGTTTGCTCATTAATCGGCCTGTAGGAGGACTGTATCTATTAGTTTGCTCATTAATCGGCCTGTAGGAGGACTGTATCTACTAGTTTGCTCATTAATCGGTCTGTAGGAGGACTGTATATATTAGTTTGCTCATTAATCGGTCTGTAGGAGGACTGTATATATTAGTTTGCTCATTAATCGGCCTGAGACGTATCATTTCAACACTGATTCCTCATAATCAAACAAATAATCAAAATATACCTCATCTATAAATGGAGATGCAAATACAAATAGTACATACCCCAGGTTTGTTACAATGCATGCGTGCATACACATACATACATACATACATATATACATACATACATACATACATACATATCCTAGGTTTGTTTCAATACATACATATCCTGGGTTTATTACAATACATACCCAAGGTTTGTTACAATACATACATACATACATACATACATAAATACATACATACATACATACATACATATGACAATTCATCCTATATCTTTACTTTTAGTACCTGCTGCTCCATCAGTTTCCATTGTTTCCCAGACAACAAGGAATATAACTCTAAACGTGACATTACAGGTAAGAATGATCGATGTCCTAAAAATCAAACTTATATAAAAGTACTGAAAAGATACAAAACTGCTGTAATGTCATCCCCGTGAAAAATATTTACTTTTATATATATATATATATATATATATATATATATATATATATATATATATATATATATATATATATATATATATATATATATATATATATTGAACAAAAGTAAATCACGACGAAATGAAATTGACGAACAAGTTAGATAGGCGCTCGACAAAGGTCGCGGTAGATTAATATATTAACATATGTTTCTTGGAAAACGACCCAATGCCAGTGAAAATTTCTTCCGTATGTACCTCCCAGTCCCTCTCCGGCTTCTAAGTATCACTACACGCGTACGTCATTGATGTACTGATTACGGGTGGTGATTATATGTGTGTCTGGCCCGAGAAAGTGTGAATAAAAAAGGCAACACAGCAAACACATTCGTATTTATTTGTTACTTTGAATAAACTTTATTTCCGAAGAAAGGTTTTAATTTTTAGCTGAAACACTAGAGTAAACAGTTACATCAGAAAAATACATACACATAGAAACAGTACTTCTGAAACGCTTGTAAAATTTGCTCTAGGCTCATACCATCATGCTACTGAAATTTTTGTATCAACATAATACAAAATAAATAAAATATGTTTATTAACGTAAATAATGACACAAAATGTACTGTTTTAAATTCAACAGTTTTTTTTAAAGAGGTGATATAAATATTTAATGAGCTTAACATAAAAGTAATAATCCCAATATATAGAGATAATATTTATTTATGGATTTTGGATGGAAAGTGTTGTCAAAGCTAATTATGTTACAAAATAACATACAAGATAATAAAAAATGTTGAATTGTCGATTTTAAGTATTAAAAAAGATAAAAAAAAGATTGTTAAAACAGTACAGTATCAAGATGGATTAAATTACACATTTGATATGAATAGATTTTCAAATTTGTATTCAGATGAATTTACAATACTATTTAAAGATCTATTAAAATTTACAATGTCAATTTACAATTCAGCAACAACAGAGAATTCATGGAAAACAATGTTCGAATAAAAACAAACCATGGTGGCTCAGTATATGAAATAAATGTTTTTTGATTAACCACAGTAATTGAAAAGTTTGACATAAATCTGAAAGCATTCATCCTTTTTTAAGAATTAAAGAAACACTGCGAATTGTTGCAAATAAACTTTCCAGTTATCGATGAATTTCCAGATGGTTTGTTGATAACGCCTAAAAACGCATATTCTCTGGATGTTGTTGTATCTAAGATACTTTTACCAAAGTACTAAAAGTACAGTTACTTACACAAGTATTAACCAATCGAGGAAAGAAATTAAAGAGGAAAACATAGAAATAAAATACGCTGACTTGAAAGAGTGGTTAAATGAATAATCTACCTACAAATTACACAAGCAAGCTACAAAAATATTTCCATCCAGAAAGGTTATGTTAGTCAAATAGATAACCAGTGGATGGCAGAAATTGCTGACATGCAATCATATTACAATCTTATGATGGATATAAATACATTTGATACTGATAGATGTCTTATCAAAATACGCAGCGATTCGTATCAATCCTAGATCAATTATGAATTTTTCCTGGACAAAATCTTTATCATTAACAATTTTATAAAACGTTTAATCCAAACAAATTACGAAAATAAAACCAATAACAAAATTCAGTTGATAAAGGAAGAATTTTGACTTGATATTGATGAAGTAAAACGAGTATAATGTTGATAGTGTGTTTTGATACAGATATGATAATTCAGTTTTCATCAAAACTTTCATTTGATGGTAACTGAAATTAAACTAATGAAATAAATGCACAATTATATAGATATGAAGCGTGGCTTAAAAAATAATGGTACCTGTCAAACGTTACAAATGCAAACCTGAAATCCTGATAGAGAAAATGGAAAAAGTAAATACAAATACTACATATGAAACAATAGTGTAAAAGAAACGAGATTAATCAGGAAATAGAGGAAAGTAACAGATTAGAGAGAAATAGCAAACTAGATTTACACGTGAATGTGGAAAAAAGAGTCAATGTATTTACTAACAAATGGTCAATTCCATCTACGAAGTGTAGGTTGAACATTGTTCAACACGCTCATGTTTTAGATAGGAAAGTTAAACCTTCGTAGTATATAAATGGAGTCCATATTGAAAATGCTGACATGTACGACACCTACCCTTGTCCTGCAACTTAGTTTAATACATTAAAATGGACATAAAGGCTGCAAAACTTGGTAATGAAGTCAACATATCAAACGAATTTAATGATATAAAAATGGATTATGCTGAAACTCAATTTTTCGCATTCAAACCGTTAAACAATTTTTATACACTTTGAAGAGATGACTCTGTTAAAAGATACAGATTATAGTGTGACATGAAATTTTGGTAGAATCAGCTAAACTGGGCAGTGGGGATGGTAACATTTGCTTGTGGGGTTTCCTAAATGCATTTCTTAGACAAATATATGCCAGAACTAATTTCTAAATTTCTGAATAATACATACATGTAAAATCCAGTTTAGATGAGTTCAACATTAACACCACATCTCTGATCCTTAACGAAGTTACAGTTACTCATTATGTATTCAGATGAGTTCAAAGTTTACATCACATATCTGATCCTTAACTGAGTTACTCATTATGCTGGCGTACAATCATAATTACTTACATTTCCAGTTTCCAAAGATTTTGTGCCCGGTGCCTTATGTGAGTAGTGTGAATTGTAATAAGAGGTTTGATTTGTTTTCAGGCCGGAAGTACAGCCAATGAATTTGAGGTTAAAGCCACAACAGGTGTCGCACAGACAATGTCGCTACCAGCTGGAAAAGTTTCCGTAGATTACGTCTTTAGTGCCCCAAATGATTCGGGCACGTGCTTTACACTCGAAATTGTTGCTATCAATAGAGCTGGAAGAAGTGCTGTAATCACTGTGTCAAACGCATGCTATGGTATTTTCTCTATCTCTCACTCAAACATCTCAAACATCAGCCGTGTTGTTTGTCACCCTACATTATTCACTCTTGCATTCAAGCCACATACTAGCTATTCTCTTATATCGGTTATCGACTAGAATTATTTCTACACTGATATTAAGCATATTTGTGTCATCTCAAATCACACTGGTAAACACAAACTTTGAATCAATTGCGTCTCGGACGAGTGATTTTGTAGCATTACCAAACCGGTATTGTTCTCCATAAACATGTACTGAATTGATAGCCATCTTTTAGGTAGTTTCTTATTCTAATTACGGCTATTATATTTTATCAGTTTTCAGTGTTGTGTTATATTCCGAGTAGTAAGGAACCAGTCTGGACTTATGGTAGTTACCCTTATAGTATTTTATCAGTTTTCAATATTTCATTATATTGTGGGGACTAAGCAACCAGTCAGGACTGATTCTAATGACGCCTTCAAATTTTATCAGTTTTCAATCGTTCATCATATTCTGGGGGGTAAGAAACCAGTCAGAACTGATTCTAGTTACCCCTGTAATATTTTATCAGTTTTTAATTTCAGAATGACGATTTATGTAATGATCATCTTCGTAACATCTCAAAGTTAGCGTTATCTCTCCGTCTAATTCCAGCACCTTTACCAACAATAGTGAAATCAGCTGTGAAAATTTTATGAAAATTGGATGAAGAATGTTCAAGTTATAAATAGTTAAATTTATACATGCTGTATTTAATTCTTTCTAAGCTCTTCTCGGCCATATGTTATGCAACGATTCACGCCTAGCTGGTTTGTTTGCATGGTGATACATGTGCAAAGAGCAAAGTGCTGGGAATCTTACCAGCATGAATTTCTCTAGAACGCGCACATCTCCACCAAATTGATTAACCCTTCCCATTCGAAATGAGTAAGCGGGCCAAAATCGCGCACATTCTATTTCCCTTGAGCGTAACGAAACTTGTAACTTTTAGTAATATTAATAAAACTCAATCTGATCATCTTAGCGCTCGACTTCTAAATCAACCGCCATAATTAAGCGCTTAATAAAATCAAGTTTACAATTGAAGAATTAGACGCTATCATTGATTATATAGTGTTTAAAAGCGTTTAACCAACTTGGAGAGGTTGTACAATGACGGAAATGGAGTTTTTAGCATTCGGTGGTAATGTCACTGTTATTACATACATGGCTAATGCATTCGGTGATAATGTCACTGTTATTACATGCATGTCTAATGCATTCGTTGGTAATGTCACTGTTATTACATGCATGTCTAATGCATACGGTGGTAATGTCACTGTTATTACATGCATGTCTAATGCATACGACACAGTATCATTGTCACAAGACACGATCGCGACCGCTGCGTGGATAATGAAGATAAACAACTGTAAGTTTTATCGTTATTCATTAAAAGTTAATAAACACACACGCGTTTTTTTAAACAATGTAAAGGGGTATATTCATAGGTACTACTCTCATATAAAGACTTACCCCCTCCTTCATAAACAATTGAAAATCCCGCTTACGAACAAGCCAAGAAAGAAAGCGGAAATTTCCCTTTCTTTGTATGATAATCCTGGATAAATGACTGCCTTAGCCCATTCACATGCTATCTCGTCTGCCCCATGGTAAGAGCCCTCAGTCGGATTCTACGTTTTCTATTGACTCTGGTGGACAATTCTGCAACATAGTTTCCATTATTCTTCAATGGGAGCGCCACAAACTCATGTAATGCAATCATCTCTGTTTGCGGAGAAATGCAGCTTTAAAAATGCAAATTATATTCAATAGGGTTCTAAGGTGGCGATAGAAGACAAATATTAACATGTTCAAGGTAAAAATAGGAAAGAATAAATATAAAAAAATATCAGCATTTTCTATATCAAGAAGAATGTGAATGCAGAAACATGTCATTCAAATAATTATCAGCATTGACTTATAAAATACGAAGGAGAGGTTTATATATAATATACTATAAATAATTCATTATAGCCGGTTTGTTCACATTCTGATATGCATCATGCTCTTTTTTAATTTTTCTTTTTGTAGCGCCCAAAAAACCTGAAGTAACTGTGGCTACACAAACTACCAGCAATATAACCTTGACCATTACCCTTCCCACGGGATCCCTGGGCGACAACTTTGAATTAAATGTCCAAGGAGGAGGGAAGATTCGGTCTGTGCCCCTTGCATTGGGAACATCTAGATCCGTTCAACACGTGTTTAATGAGGTGGCTGAGGCGGGTACCTGCTTTAATCTAGAGGTCGTCGCCCGCGTCACTAACAACCCTGTAAAAAGTGATAAAACTACTGTTACCAATGCTTGCTATGGTAAGATATATCTTAACAATACTTTTCTGTCTCACTATCTACCAAAAGACAGACAGAGAGCCAAACAGGCGTAAAAAAGACAAACAGGCACCTGATTCACTAGCGATAGAGACTTTGTCACCAACAACAGTATACCATATGACAGTAGACCTTTAACAATGCAAACTATACTTAAGAAATATCGACTGAAGCGATAGACATACGAAAGTAAGATGTTTAAGGAAAAAGTACTACAATAAAAATTTATGCATTTTTCTATTTACAAAAGGAAAATGGATGCAGAAACACGCCATTCAAATGCCTTCTTTGTGGTTTAAATTTCACTGTTGCAGACATTTTGAAAAGTTCATGTAATTTAGGCAAGCTCCCTTTCCACAATAAAAAATGTTTATCATGACCAACCGTATATCGTATATGTCATTGACAAAACGACATAGAGTTTTGTCTCAAAACGTATTTCTGACTCAAAATGAGAATTGGATTCCAAAACTAAAGACGATACAGTTAAGATGAAGTAGTCAACAACTTTTAGAAGGCCATACATCTGTATGACAAATTAATTAACTTTTTTTTCAAGGGACTAAAATAACATTCATTGTTATCTATGAAGAATAACATTCTGGTGCAAGTTATGGTCACTTTACTGATGACGTGTATCTTCAAACTGTATATATTATATGATATATAGTGTGAATACACAGATCTTCACCTTTAAACTATCATAATAAATATACTACTTTTATGTCTATCGTATGATTCTTCTAGTGCCAAAGAAGCCTGAAGTAAACATGGTCACACAAACTACCAGCAGTGTGACCTTGACCATTACGCTTCCTATGGGATCCCTAGGAAACACCTTTGAAGTCAAGGTCACAGGAGGAGTGATGTCTAAGTCCGTGCCCTTCCCAACGGGAGGATCCAGGTTCGTTCAGCACGTGTTTAATGAGGTGGCTGACGCTGGCACCTGCTTTAGTATAGAGATTGTCACCCTTGTCACTAACAACCCGATAAAAAGTGATAAAACAAATGTTACCAATGCGTGTTACGGTAAGATATCAATCCACTCACCCAATATTTTTTTTACCTCACTACCTACCTACAAACTATTTAACCGATAAATAGATAGCAAGCCGGACAAGCAGAAAGAAAGACATGCGGGCACCTGCTACAGTCAGGAGATTGAGTACCTGGATACAAACAACACTATCATACAACACTTTTAACAACACCTGGATACAAACAACACATTTAACAAGACAATCTATATTAAAGATAAACCTCCAGTTGCGATAGACGACAAACCTTAAGATGTTTAAGAAACACAATACTTTAACTAGAAGTTTATGCTTTGTCTTTTTGAAAAAGAAATTTGGATTCAGAAATATGAGATTAAAATACTCATCAGATTGTGAATATTTTATTAACACATTAGCAAAATTGACATTGACAAAGTAGGAATGTTTATATCCTAATTAAAATTACAAAATAATAAACTTTATATCTACTGTGTCATTCTTGAAGCGCCTCAAAAGCCCGAAGTAAACGTGGTCACGCAAACTACCAGGAATATCACCATAAACATTACGCTTCCCACGGGATCCCTAGGAAACACCTTTGAAGTCAAGGTCTCAGGAGGAGTGACGTTCAGGTCGGTGCCCCTCTTAGTTGGCGGATCCAGGTCCGTTCAGTACGTGTTTAATGAGGTGGCCGAGGCTGGCACCTGTTTTAGTCTAGAGATTGTCACCCTCGTCAATAACAACCCGATAAAAAGTGATACAACAACTGTTACCAGTTCGTGTTATGGTAAGATACATTTCCATCCATCCAACATTTTCCTACATCACTACCTTGCCCTACCACCTACCTACTTCCCTACCTACCCCACTACCTACTTACTTACTGATAGACAGATTGTCAGATAGGCAGTCAGAAAGATATACAGGCACCTGCTTCATTCTAGAGACTGAACACTTTGCAACCAACAGCAGTATGGCATATCACAATAGTATTTTTACCAATGCAAACAATACTTAAGATATAAATACAGTATACAGACAAAATATGTATGTTCATGAAATAAGAAAAGGAAATTTTATATATATATATATATATATATATATATATATATATATATATATATATATATATATATACACACACACAAACATGCACACAGAAACACACTATATTTGCAAATATTCTATATTTCCATTCTATATTTACTCTAGAGGCAGAATACTTTCCCAAGAACAGCTGTATTACATATCACAATACGACTTTTAGAAATGCAAATTATGCAAATTATACTTAAGATATACATACAAAAGCAATACACAGACAAAGAAAGATGTTCAAGAAAAAAAGAACAAATCAAATATATGCATTCTATATTTGGAAAAAGAAGATAGCTGCAGAAACGCGTGATCAAGTGTTGAAAGCTGTTTTATGTATGAACTTAAGGTAAAAGTAGTTTGCAAAACATTAGAGTGCACGGTGCCCATTATTCATACAATATTTTTTTTATTTGTTTTTTTGTTTTTTTAAGTATCTTATGTTTATTTAGTCTACCTGTTATTACAACTTTGTCAAAATTTAAGGTAACTTAGGGGAAAATATAACTTTAACGCGTGATTAACTGTATCGATTGATTAACTGTATCGATTGATAAGAATGATATTTCTTCATTTGTGTTTGCATTAGTGCCTCTGAAACCAACAACAAGCATTTTTGAACAAACCATGAATTACATCACCTTCAACATTACCTTGCAAGCAGGAAGTACAGGAAGATCATTTAAGGTCAATGTCATTGGCGGAAAAGAATATGTAGTTGTAATTCCAGAGAAGTCAAAAGATGTCCAGTTTGTATTCAACGAAACTGGCATTCCAGGCACATGTTTCACATTACAAGTCAAGACTGTGAGTTTTGGTAATTTAACACAGAGTGAGGCATCATCGATTCCAAATACGTGTTATGGTATGTTTCATTAAGTTTACAAGTGTTATATTGGTTTGTGTGGGTGTTTTTATTTGTTCATCTGTGTGTTTGAGTGTCTAGAATCATTTTAAGCATATGTTTGCTTGTAACTGGCATAAGTATTTTCTATATTTATAAAATAATATATTTTCTTCTAATGATTACATTTTATGTAAAATGACTCTTGTTTGTATGGACAGCATTAGATTATATAACTAAAAATCAGATATGTACAAAAGCTTCTAGTTTTTACAAGTACTTTGGAACCGTTCCAACAGGTTGACTTGAACCAAAGAACCTTGACGACATACTGAAATTCCCCATTCTGGACACAATTTTCTAATTGAATTTCATTTATCTATTATCAACTCAGAGATACAATAGTTTCGGATTCAGGGAAGCAGCGGCTGCTTGTGTTAAACGTGAAATTTACAAATACAAGCGACCTTCTCCGCGCACCTGTTGAGTATTGTGGGTTTCAGAGAGAGGTGGATTCTCTTTGAAGCCCACAATTGGTCATAATAGGTGACATGTGCTGATGCTTAAGTATTAGATTATATGCTCGAGCTGGATACCAGATATATTGTTAGTGTTTCCTTCTTTTGTTGTGTTTCTTTTGGTTTTAATGGAACTGTAAACAAAATATTGGCTATGTCATGTCGAGGAAATGAATGCTAAGTATTAGTAATTGCTGTATTTCATCCTTGGAGCAATGCTTCAGATGATTAGTGGTGTATGTGTGTATGTGTGTGTGTGCGCGTTATTGTGTGTGTTATTCCAATCGCTGCCTCACTTTTATCCTCTTGCGATTTGATGTTTTCTTTCGTAGTTAATTACAAAATGGAAAGATAAATACGAGCAATTTTCAAAGTATACCGTTTCATTTTATGTTAATCGATTTAGCTCTCTCTCTCTCTCTCTCTCTCTCTGTCTCTCTCTCTCTCTCTCTCTCTCTCTCTCTCTCTCTCTCTCTCTCTCTCTCTCTCTCTCGATACGACTGGCCGGAGACTGCAGAACGTTACTAAGCAATATCGTACTTGCTTGGACCCATGTTGGAAATACCAGCTCAACCAACTAGAGCACGGTTTATTAGCGGTGGGGTACCACAAATTAGAACACGGGAAAGATCAAACGAGGAAGTCGCCACCATGCAATAAAAAATTTGATGGGTCAAGATGTATGTATATAGGTTGCTGCAGTTGCTGAACGACTATTTTAAGGGAAAAAGTTCTATTTTTGTCTAGTCCGCCTTGGCGGAAGCTCGACATTGTGATCATTTTGGCTTCTGTGTGTGTGTGTCCGCACATTCGTCCGCAGGTACGTAAGTACGTGCGTCCATATCATAGATCAACCTCAGTGAATACGTTTCAATTAACCTCAGTATTAAAGATTTTTAATTTGCTAAATAAACAGAGGGCTCGAGAAAAGGGGGTATATTATTACTGAACAGTACGCAGGTCATCCCTACAATGGGAGACAACTCTCAGTGGAGCTTATCATTGAACAGTGCACAGGTCGGCCCTGCCATGGGAGGCAATCCTCAACGCAGCTTGATACTGGACAGTACACAGTCCGTCTCTGCAATATGAGACAACTCTCAATGCAGCTTATTTCTTTTAGCTAGTTTTGGAGACAGGATATAGCATATGAGCACACTCTTGCTACTATAGGAAGGTATTGTTTTGCCTCTGCACCAAAGAGATAAAAGCTAAAGTCAATCCGAATCGGTAGTAATTGCAATTACAAAAATTAAAAGAAAGACTTCGAGATAAGACCAAACAAAATGATAGTTTTTCTGGACTTTGAGATCGTAATTACAAATGCTTTCGAGTATATACGACACAAATACATAACAAGTATGCCTCTCTCTTTTCTCGCAGCTCCAATGACACCGGAGGTATATGTTTTGGAAACCACTATGAAAAGCATCAAACTGAATATTTCCATCCCATATGGTAGTTCAGCCAAGTCTTTTCAGATCAGACGGACCAGTGACATTGCAAAGACAGTGGACCTTCCACCCGGTACTACATCAGCTCTTTACGTGTTTGACAATCCAGCAGATGCCGGCACGTGCTTTACATTTGAAATCGTTGGTATTGCTGCAGACGATATGGCCAGAAGTAAAGCCTTTGCCATAAATAATACATGTTATGGTAAGCATATGGGTCAGTGATAAATATTGGGCACTGGATAAAGTTTTCCTTTTGGAACGAAATGTGGAAATTGATGTAAGAGTCAAACGGTGCATAACATAAATGTCTATTGATATTGTTCAAATATTTGCAAATTTAATATCGTTTAGATTATTTGAGACAACATGTCCTTGTTTGAATCTTGGATTTCCTTTCTTTTTTGGGAAGAAGTCGGACATCTTCATAATTATCACTATATAATATATACAAATTTAGATCGTCATATCCTGAAAATATCGGGTCCGTTTTTCGTTATATTTTTACTATATACTGAGAATTGTTTTCTTCCTTTTAGTAGAAGTTTTTTCTGAGATAAAAGCTTTGGTTTTTGCATAAATTGTGTAGTTAATAAGAAGGCGGAGTTATTTCTGCTCTGGCGATCCAATCAAATTTCTAGCAGAATGAAGTGACAGTTCAGCCACTTCACCCAGTAATGTAACATTGCAATTCAGCCACTTAACCCAGTAATGTAACATTGCAACTCAGCCACTTAACCCAGTAATGTAACATTACAATTCAGCCACTTCACCCAGTAATGTAACATTGCAACTCAGCCACTTCACCCAGTAATGTAACATTACAATTCAGCCACTTCACTCAGTAATGTAACATTGCAATTCAGCCACTTAACCCAGTAATGTAACATTGCAACTCATCCACTTCACCCAGTAATGTAACATTGCAACTCATCCACTTCACCCAGTAATGTAACATTGCAACTCATCCACTTCACCGAGTAATGTAACACTGCAACTCATCCACTTCACCCAGTAATGTAACATTGCAACTCATCCACTTCACCCAGTAATGTATCATTGCAATTCAGCCACATAACCCAGTAATGTAACATTGCAATTCAGCCACTTCACTCAGTAATGTAACACTGCAATTCAGCCACATAACCCAGTAATGTAACATTGCAATTCAGCCACATAACCCAGTAATGTAACATTGCAACTCATCCACTTCACCCAGTAATGTAACATTGCAATTCAGCCACTTCACCCAGTAATGTAACATTGCAATTGTGCTGGGATTGTACTACTACTACTACTATTACTACTACTACTACTAGTGAGTTAGTTATTCATTAAAATGTAGTGATGGATTTACTGTATTGCTCTCTAAGAGTAGAATAAGTAATATTTAAAATGTGAAACTTGATATTTCGATATCATTTTTTGTGAAAGAAATATGCATATTTATTTATGTTTCGAAAGCTGTCGCATTATTCCTAATACTACAAATGAAGTAATAGTCTTATATTATCTAGCAAAATCCGTATTTGTGAAAAAGCGTCCAGGTTATAATCTTTTCATATAACTCCACGTTTTACTTGTGTTCTTTCCTTTTCTCTAGCTTCGTTTCCCTTCCCACCGGGGTCACTCTCAGCAGAAGGTAAGAACATACCTTAAGAATTCCAAATTAATCTGACCTCAAAGAGTATACCGTACTCGCATAAATAAACTGTCAAATTCCTACAATGATTTGCTCTCTAAATTAAGCCGTATAAAAAATAAGCCGTCAAATTCCTACAATGATTTGCTCTCTATAGTAAACCGTATAAAAAATAAGTCGTCAAATTCCTACAATGATTTGCTCTCTAAAGTAAGCCGTGTCGAAAATAAACCGTCAAATTCCTACGATGTTTTGCTCTCTAAAGTAAGCCTTATTAAAAATAAGCCGTCTAATATGTTGAATATGTGTTTTAATCGAAATTCGAAATTATATGTCCAAATCAAATTACAAACTCATGTTAACATAGAATTGACATATTCTCGAGAGCTGTTGCAATGTAAAAGTATAGATTTACATTTCACAATTTTGTAATATTAATTACAGAATCTAAAAAAACAGGCACCATTTTCCAATCTGCGACCGATATTTTTGACCCCGAAAATACGCCTATTGTACCTCTAAAGGAAGCGAAAATAAGCCAAGCAAAAATCACTGATGAATTAAATAAGTCACTGCTTAGTTTTGAGATTTTAAGGTATTTAATTGCTTTATATTTATAATTAATTTTCATGTCCCTTCTTAATATATTCACTATAATTTATTTTCATATCTCTTCTTTACATACATACATTAGATATATCAGAAGCATAGCGTTACAAAAAAGTAAAGACATTACCTGCAGCCACTCAGTTCTACGAGAAGCAATAGTTGTTATCCATGCTGTTGTTATAAGTGTTGATATTAAAGCTCTATTTTTCAACGAGGTTTCGTTTTAAAAAAAAAACTCATTTCTGTGGGGATCTGATCCATGACTACTGGGTTTACAGTTAACTGTTTTAGACCAACGCACTATACCACAAAATACACGGGCGTTTCCATTCTGTAGAGAAAGGAAAAACGTGTACTCTTCCTGTGGCCGCCATTGCTCTCACAGCGTGTGCACTTTATACTTGTTGATAAAGTGTAATATCTACACAATAGGTATGATATCTAAAGTATGACTTCCCAACGGACGATTTCATTCTGAACAAGAAATAGTGGAATCAAATTGCAACTTCGAAAAAAACGCACCTTTTAATGTGCAAACAGGTGATTTTTTTGAAAGAACATTCAACTTTAACATATTGTATTTACTTTTATAGATTACGCAGATTACAGAACAACGTGTTTGCTAAATATTTCCTTTATTTGTATTTAACATTTAATTCTGATACCCCTATTTCTTATATAAAGTAGAATCGTCCTCGTGACCAGCAGCACACTTGCATCACCGTATCGACTCTATTGCTGAACAGATCAATTAAAAGACTAAAATTAAGAATTCAGATTGTATCGAAAAGATAAAAGTAAAACCGAAGATTTTATTCAATCATTGTATATAATTAATTAGGTACATGTTTTAGTCAATCGCTGTATATAATGAATTAGGTATATTCACGTGGCTAACCTACAGTATCTTTATTTATTGCAGAAAAAATGATAGTGTCCGTTTCATCTGTGGGTGGTCTTGTCTTTTTATGTGGCACTGCAGCAGTTATATTTGCAATTGTCATGAAAAGAAGAATGGCATTATTGGTAATTAACGAGACTTCTCCTTCCTTCCCTCCCTCTCACTCATTCTTCTTCGTTGTCGTTATCGTCGTTGTCAATAGCACGTTCTGCTTGTAGACCAATATATGAATATTTGGCCGCAAGCATTCACCGAACTCTTTTCAATCGTCACTTGTCCTGACTTTTAATTGATCGCAAGCGTTCTCCGGACTCTTTTCAATCGTCACTTGTCCTGACTTTTAATTGGTCGCAAGCATTCACCGAACTCTTTTCAATCGTCACTTGTCCTGACTTTTAATTGGTCGCAAGCATTCTCCGGACTCTTTTCAATCGTCACTTGTCCTGACTTTTAATTGGTCGCAAGCGTTCTCCGGACTCTTTTTAAACGCACAAAACTCAAGCAGAATTCTTTAAGCACACCAACATCCTTGAAATTAAGCATTTCAGAAAAGTTGCACAATTTCACCTAAATTCTAACTAAAGTTACAAAATGTCAAAATAACCGTGGTGTTGCAGTGGTTAGGATATCAGAGTCATGACCAAAAGGTTGCAGGTTTGAATCCTATCATCAGATCATCCAAAGTCATATGTTGCTGTGTGTCTAGACAAGGGACATTACTCTGCTTTTTTTTAGCACGCTATTACTTCATGTTTAATGTTACTGTGCTTTAAAACACAACAATAATAATAATAATAATAATAATAATAATAATAATAATAATAATAATAATAATAATAAAAATAATAATGACACAAAATTTCTCATTTTTGTTTCCTTATACTGAGATTGCACACTATCTTACATTATTTCTGACAATATTTTGATATTTACATGAGAAAGATATATTTGAAAACATGACAAATAAATATATAGTTATATAAATGTAAAACTGGCATGAGGGTATTGATATTCTTCATGGGAGTATTGATATTCTTTATGAAAGTATTGATATTCTTCATGAGAGTATTCATATTCTTCATGGGAGTATTGATATTCTTCATGAGAGTATTGATATTCTTCATGAGAGTATTGATATTCTTTATGAGAGTATTGATATTCTTCATGAGAGTATTGATATTCTATATGAGAGTATTCATATTCTTCATGGGAGTATTGATATTCTACATAGGGGTATTAATATTCTTCATGAGAGTATTGATATTTTTCATGAGAGTATTGATATTCTTCATTAGAGTATTCATATTCTTCATGGGAGTATTGATATTCTACGTATAGTATCAATATTCTTAATGAGAGTATTGATATTCTTCATGGGAGTATTAATATTCTTCATGGGAGTATGAATGTTCTTCATGAGAGTATTGATATTCTTCATGGGAGTATTGATATTCTACATAGGGGTATTAATATTCGTTATGAGAGTATTGATATTTTTCATGAGAGTATTGATATTCTTCATGGGAGTATTGATATTCTACATAGGGGTATCAATATTCTTCATGGGAGTATTAATATTCTACATGGGAGTATTGATATTCTTCATGAGAGTATTGATATTCTTCATGGGAGTATTGATTTTCTTCATGAGAGTATTGATATTCTTTATGAAAGTATTCATATTCTTCATGAGAGTATTGATATTCTTGATGGGAGTATTAATATTCTTCATGGGAGTATTGATATTCTTCATACTCAGAATCTGATGTTTTTAGAATAATAATTTTTTTTCTCCTGTCTAATATTCAGTGAAATATTCTTCGTTCACAACCAAGCAATATTTGTAAAAATCTCAATAAAAGATATACAATTGTAGATATTTAGTGAAACTGGGACCTGGAGTAAATAAAGCAAGCACAGCGGCCAAGTCATGCTCAGACATCATTTCGTGCCAAGACGTAAAACACTTTCATTCCATTGAACTCGTGCTAATTCCTAAATGCTTCTACCATACAGCTCAATGGTTTTCCTCTTTTAATCCGGTTCTCATCTGAATCCAAACAGAGTAAAATTCTACGAGCTTGGTTTTGATACTTTACACTTGTCTTTAAGTTTCGTACTGTTTATTAATTATTTGTGATGCACTATAATGTAAGGTGAAATATCTTATTCATAATTTCAGCTGATTCTAAAGTACAAAATATTTGCAAAATCTTGATAAAAATACAATTTTCGCACATGAAAATATAAGATAATAAATAATTATGATTTAAATGGATTGATAATATACAAAAACAGTATGAAAATGACAGGTAATACTATACAAAAAGAAAGGGTATAAAAATTACAGGTAATACTGTAACGAAAATGGTATAAAAATTACAAATAATACTGTACAAAAATGGTATAAAAATTACAAATAATACTGTACAAAAAGAAAGGGGATACAAATTAGAGGTAATACTGTAACGAAAATGGTATAAAAATGACAGATAATACCGTACAAAAATGGTATAAAAACTACAAATAATACTGTACAAATAGGGTATGAAAATTACAAGTAATACTGTAACGAAAATGGTATAAAAATGACATATAATACCGTACAAAAATGGTATTAAAATTACAAATAATACCGTACAAAAATGGTATAAAAATTACAAATAATACTGTACAAATAAGGTATGAAAATTACAGGTAATACTGTACAAATAGGGTAGGAAAATTACAGGTATTACTGTATAAATAAACAAATCAATTAATTATTTTTCTTACATGCTGTTGCTGTATATTAAAATTTTTGAATAATATCAAGCACTACTTTTATTTAACAGAACCAGACAGATTCACCTCCACAGCGGCACGGAAACCACCGATTAATATCGCACTGTTACGGAAACCCCCGGATAATACCGGACTATTTCGGAACTTATTATCCTACCCATACTCATTCTTATAACCACCAGAGATATAATTTAGATCCCAAGACGAACAATGCAAATATCCAGGATTACAATATATATTCTTCACAACTTTACAATTGGGGACAATGGACTCCATTCAAAACATATAAAACATATAGATAATGGTATTATACATCCATAGAGTTGACAATATCTATCTACAATGAAATATCTATGATTTTTTCATTACGTCATCACTGGTATTCACCGAATCAGACGACGCATTTTGGATCTTTGTTTTTTTGTTCATTTGAAAAGATGAATTACTTGGTGTTTGCCGTTTTAAACCTATTGACTTTGATGATAAATAAATATTTCTGGGTCACTATTTCTTGTTTCAAGACCACAGTTGTACCCCAAATATGCAAACGAATTTTCCTTTGTTTTTCCAACATGAATTCGGATGATTCTACGAATATATCTTAAGAGAATTTTAAGGTAGAATGAACGATAAGCCCAGAGGCAACCGAATGTTTTACATAACTGAAACGGTGCCACATTGCGTGTTACAATTATGAATATGACATTTTAAATATAGTCATTGCGGGTTAGAGGGGACGCACATCAGTGAAATTGAAAACAATACAATAGATGAACACAATAAAGTGAAACTGAAATTATATTAATGTTAGATCGTGAAAACAAATGAACAGTAGATAGATATAACCAATAAATGATCTCATTTGGAGAACTTTCAAATGAAGAATATAAAAAGGTATTCACTATTGTGTGTGTTTGTGTGTTGTCTTGTATTGTAATAATATTATGTGTTAATGGATAAGATAATTGATATAATGACGTGTTTTATATGTCAATGTGACCAACAAATATGTTTTTTTTTTTAAACCACAGAATATCTCCAAAAAGTTATATGCAACATTTATTTCAGTAATATTTACACAATTAAAGTAACATCTCATATATTTTGGCGACGTTTTTCTTCACAATGGAAAATTTATTTAATTCTTTGAATCCAAATTTTAAGTAACCTGGCAGAAATTTTCAGCACCACGGTGACAAAACATTTTCAGACCATTAACAAAATAATCTGCACAAATCCCAAAAAAGCTGAATTAAAACACCGTAAATTCACCCTTTTTCACCACTTACTTAAAGACCCAACAAATAATTGTACTTGTGTGGAGACAATAGGATTCCTTTCACAATCCACTAATATTAGCACCGACGAAAATGGCATTTTTCGCAAAACCGCTACAATTTTAGCCACAAAAATACGTGAATTCACAGTATCGATGTTAATTTTATCACAGTACCGCAGTTAATTTCATTAACAAATGTTCCGCTCTACAGTTATTAAGTACGTCTGAAAGAGGGATAGGTATAAGCTGAAGTTGTTTGCATCTGCAACATGCACCGTGGAGAGAATGTTAGCATACCTCTATGCTACTTCCATGTAATGTGGCTGAAATGTTTTAATATGTGGTAATTATCGAAATCACGCACCATCTAAAGCAGACAGCTGATCAAAAGGACTGTTTCAATGTGATCGAAAAATGAGCTTGAACTAGTCTAACGTAAACTAAATTTAGAAGTTGTTAGAATACGAAAATGAATTTTGCCAGAGTAGGCAGTACTAGTTTCGGAAAGTGCAAGAAATGAATCCAAAAATAAAAAAAATAAAAATATATATATAAAGAGTAAAAACTGAACTACTCGTTCTTTTCGCATTTTCCCTGTGAAGTCCAGAGAGTAAAATTGAGCAAGCGGAGCTAGCAGACTTTTGATAAGTTAACATCTGAAGTAAGGCTAAGCTGAATACTCTCCATACCAGATTACACCCATCAATCATACACCACAATAAAGGGAACACAAAGTTCTTTTAACAATACCTATAATATACAATGTGTTTTTTTTAATATTGAATAGACCAGGTAAGGAAAATCAGGAAAATTATTTTACTTTAAAAATTAAACCCTTCGCAAATTACCAAACTGTATAGCGGAACCTAAGTGGGATCACAAAAAGCGTTTATAATATTGTCGTGAATTAAGTAACCATACTAGTCTTTATTAATTGTTTTCCTTGCTACAAACAAATTGTCATTTCATCTCACTACGATATATAGATTTGATCTCACTATGGTATATAGATTTCATCTCACTACGGTATATAGATTTAAGCTCACTATGGTATATAGATTTCATCTCACTACGGTATATAGATTTAAGCTCACTATGGTATATAGATTTCATCTCACTATGGTATATAGATTTAAGCTCACTATGGTATATAGATTTAAGCTCACGAAGGTATATAGATTTCATCTCACTATGGTATATAGATTTAATCTCACTATGGTATATTGATTTAATCTCACTACCGTATATAGATTTCATCTCATTACGGTATATAGATTTCATCTTACTATGGTATATAGATTTCATCTCACTATGGTATATAGATTTCATCTCACTACGGTATATAGATTTCATCTCACTACGGTATATAGATTTCATCTCACTATGGTATATAGATTTCATCTCACTACGGTATATAGATTTCATCTCACTACGGTATATAGATTTCATCTCACTATGGTATATAGATTTCATCTCACTACGGTATATAGATTTCATCTCACTACGGTATATAGATTTCATCTCATTACGGTATATAGATTTCATCTCACTACGGTATATAGATTTCATCTCACTATGATATATAGATTTCATCTCACTACGGTATATATATATATATATTTCATCTCATTACGGTATATAGATTTCATCTCACTGTGGTATATAGATTTCATCTCACTACGGTATATATAGATTTCATCTCACTATGGTATATAGATTTCATCTCACTACGGTATATAGATTTCATCTCACTATGTTATATAGATTTCATCTCACTGTAGTATATAGTTTTAATCTCACTACCGTATATAGATTTATTCCTTTAGGAATGACATAGAAGGTTACCAGTTACAAATGTTTGTACGACCACGCTTTCTATATTATTTAACAATAACATCACATTATATATCTTAATCAAGATTGCTAGAAACAATTTCACTTGTCAGCGTAACTTTTGTGTTTGGTATACCGGAAATTTTATGAAATGTATCGAATGTTTATTTGTTAAATGGATTACATAAATTTACACAATTTATTCAAAGGCTAATTTAATCATTTAAATGAGAGAGAGAGAGAGCGACAGAGAGAGAGAGAGAGAGAGTCCACGTACATAAAGCACTGTTAAATCTACAAATATTCCCTTTAAAACAACTATAAAGGTATGTGAACAGATTGACTGCACCATGATTTTTTTTTCTCTCTCTCTCTCTACCAGTCTGTGTATGTGTGTGTGTTATCTGGCAGAAAATGCAATATAAATTGAGTGTGCGACGCTAAAAGCATACGGTTTTCTCCAGGTGGCATTTTACCACCTGATTTACAGCTTTGTAGTAGTGACGTTAATCATTGAAATGGAGCTAACCCACTGTGAGGAGTATGTGTCCTTTTGTGACACACTATGCTGAGATTAATGACTTTCTGATTTTGACAGTGAAAGGACATTATTTATAGACCAGATTTTACAAAAATTACAGGTCATAAACAGTCAAGTTTAGTGTCATTTCAGTGTGTCAATTATGTTTCTAATGTAAGCAGTGTAAAAATTCACAGTTTTCAGGAACATAATATCCTTACCGAATTTTTTACTATTATATTGGCATAGTATTCTTTTTCACACTGAGTAATAAGCATACAGTCATTAGATTTGAAAAGAAAACTTGTATCTTGGCATAAAATATGCATTATAGAATGCTAATTTTCATAGTTATTTCTTCATTCATCCCAACTCATCCTAGGAACTCGTATTACAGTCTCATTCTCCCAGACACCAGCCTGCCAAAGACTTAAATTGAAAGACTTCAGAAAATACAAAATTGCAACATGCGCAAAAATTTAAATTGTCTTTATCGTTTTCACACTGTTGATATGCTTAATCTGCTCAACATTGTAAGTAGATTGACAACAATTGATGCTGCTTAATGTGGAAGATCGGCCATGGCTTGGCTCCCAAACCCTTAACTGCTTACTGTGGAAGATCGGTCATGGCTTGGCTGCCAAACACTTAACTGCTTAATGTGGTTAGATCGGTCATGGCTTGGCTGCCAAACCCTTAACTGCTTAATGTGGAAGATCGGTCATGGCTTGGTTCCCAAACCCTTAACTGCTTACTGTGGAAGATCCGTCATGGCTTGGCTCCCAAACCCTTAACTGCGTAATGTGGAAGATCGATCATGGCTTGGCTGCCAAACCCTTAACTGCTTAATGTGGAAGATCGGTCATGGCTTGGCTGCCAAACCCTTAATTGCTTACTGTGGAAGATTGGTCATGGCTTGGCTCCCAAACCCTTAACTGCTTAATGTGGAAGATCGGCCATGGCTTGGCTGCCAAACCCTTAACTGCTTAATGTGGAAGATCGGTCATGGCTTGGCTCCCAAACCCTTAACTGTTTACTGTGGAAGATCGGTCATGGCTTGGCTCCCGAACCCTTAATTGCTTAATGTGGAAGATCGGTCATGGCTTGGCTCCCAAACCCTTAACTGCTTACTGTGCAAGATCGGTCATGGCTTGGCTCCCAAACCCTTAACTGCTTAATGTGGAAGATCGGTCATGGCTTGGCTACCAAACCCTTAACAGCTTAATGTGGAAGATTGTGCATGGCTTGGCTCCCAAACACTTAATTGCTTAATGTGGAAGATCGGTCATGGCTTGGCTCCCAAGCCCTTAAATGCTAAATATGGAAGATTGTGCGTGGCTTGACTCCCAAATACTTAATTGCTTAATGTGGAAGATCAGTCAAGGATTGGCTCTCAAACACGTAACTCAACTGCTTAATGTGGAAGATTGTGCATTGCTTGGCTCCCAAACACTTAATTGCTTAATGTAGAAGATCGGTCAAGGCTTGGCTCCATAACACGTACCTCAACTGCTTAATGTGGAAGATTGTGCATTGCTTGGCTCCCAAACACTTAATTGCTTAATGTGGAAGATCGGTCAAGGCTTGGCTCCATAACATGTACCTCAACTGCTTAATGTGGAAGATTGTGCATGACTTGGCTCCCAAATACTTAACTGCTTAATGTGGGGGATTGTTCATGGCTTTGCTCTCAAACATTTAATTGCATAATGTGGAAGATCGGTCATGGCTTGGCTCCCAAACAGGTAACTCTTAACTGCTTAATGTGGAAGATCGTGCATGGTTTGCCTCCCAACACGTAACTCAACTGCTTAATGTGGAAGATTGTGAGTTACTTGGCTCCCAAACACTTAACTGCTTAATGTGGAAGATCGTGCATGCTTTGACTCCCAAACTTAACTGCTTAATGTGGAAGATTAGGCATGGCTTGGCTCCCAAACACTTAACTGCTTAATGTGAAAAATCGTGCATGGCTTGATTCCCAAACTGTAAATCATCAATTTACCTTAAATTCTCTTATGCTTATATTGGTAGAGATCACAGCAATTCTTTTAAGTGTTCAGAGCATGTGATGGCCTCCAAGTAGACGTGCAATCCACTACCAGCTTTAAAACGCATAAGATAAAATATGTCCAGTATGTAAAATCTATAAGAGATTCATTCTAATGCTTACGTTATATAATAAATTATATTTTTTTCAAATTGTTCTTGAAATGTTTAGTCCTTTTACAATTGTTTTTGTGCTATGTTTGATATTTTATAGCGTTTTAAAATCCTTTTGTATTTGTGTTTGTATCTTTTAATACAAGGATGTTTTATGTATGCAGCATTTTAGTGTTTCATGTTACTTCAATTTAGCCTTGTATGTGACACACCTTTAGTCTTTAAGTTGTACTTACTGTCTCCCTGTTTTATTTCCATAATCTTCTTTTTCTTTTAACTGTTGCCACGTGTTGTTTTACTTGTAGATGTACGTGTTTTTAAGATTGTCT
Source organism: Margaritifera margaritifera (assembly GCA_029931535.1). Taxonomy (NCBI): domain Eukaryota; kingdom Metazoa; phylum Mollusca; class Bivalvia; order Unionida; family Margaritiferidae; genus Margaritifera; species Margaritifera margaritifera. Next base: position 489,865 of record JAQPZY010001437.1, on the reverse strand, counting down.
CCCTGTTTTATGTCCATTATCTTTTTTTTTCTTTTAACTGTTGTCACGTGTTGTTTTACTTGTAGATGTACGTGTTTTTAAGATTGTCTCCATGTTTTGTGTCCATTATCTTCTTTTTCTTTTAACCGTTGTGATGTGTTGTTTTAATTGCAGATCTACCTGTTTTAAGGAACGTTTGAAAAATATTTGTATTATAATTGACATGAAATAGACTTGTTTTATAATTGACATGAAATAGACTTGTTTTTATAATTGACATGAAATAGACTTGTTTTTATAATTGACATGAAATAGACTTGTTTTTATAATTGACATGAAATAGACTTGTTTTTATAATTGACATGAAATAAACTTGTTTTTATAATTGACATGGTATCCAATAAAATCTCAAGTCTAAAAATACATGAGCAGTTTACGTTTATGATTTCGTTTGCCATTTTGATCTTAGCAACGCATCAAAGTCTAGAGGCGGAATTTTTTTCGTGTCGACTTTAAATCCGTTAACTTTCTTTTATAGCTGAATTTATAAAAAAAAATAAAAAATGTTCAAGATATTATTCATTTATCATTTTACAAAAACATATTTCACTAAACAATTATTCTGGTGTTTCATCACTGAGATGGTGGTTTCTGTTGCTGAGTCGGGGAACCAGTCTGATAGTTAATGTCTATTCTCTTCCGGGATTTCAATTTGGGGTTATTTTTTTATTGGATTTTATTGTTCACCAATGTCGAAATATTTTGCAGGTTCAAAAGAAGGTATTGGCGTTTGCCCAGGTTAACACTGGAACTAATTTTAATGTTGGTATGAAAGTCTGTATCAGAAAACCGAAATTTATTGTTGGATGAGACATTTTTCTCACAAATTCTTTAAATTCTAAAGTTGTGCTTACTTTTTAGCAGTTAAATCTCAAACTGAAACAGCAGCGTAATGAAAATCGTATTGAACCGCCATTTTGTTGAACACACGCACTATTCATGTGGTCAGATTCTCGAGTCAGAACCGGATATATTCCGTTTTAACCTTGTACCTGATTTGCATCATTGTATATGGGACTACTTTAAATTTTTGATTTGTGATTTATTTGTATTTTGAATACTAAATAAAATTCTGGTGAAAGTAAAAATTGTCAGTTTGCAGAACTATTCACCACATGATTGATTGTCTAAAGAATGTAATATCGGCTGTACTCAGTATTACGTGACCACGGAACAATTCTCGCCGGTGTTCAAATTGTCGGGGCTTCAGGGCAAGATTATCATAAGATTATCATAAGAGTGCTGTTTCAGTTTTGGATTTAGCTGCTTATAAACTAAGCACAACTTTGAAGTTTGAAAGAAGCTGTAAGAAAAATGTCTCCTCTAACAATAACTTTCGGTTTTCTGATGCAGACGTTCGTAGCAACGTTGAAATGGGCCCAAATGCTATAGGGGTCACGTGTTCATAATGTTCCTAAATACACTCCCTAGAACCTGGAAATGGATTTCAACATGGGTGAAACTAAATAATAATAATAATAATAATAATAATAATTTTAACAAATTATAAAAAATAACCGAGTCAAAATCCCTAAAGGGTTTAACTGACGTCAAGCAGAGGGATAATAATACACAAAAGACCTGTGCCGAAATCTTTAATAATTTTACTGAAGAGACATAAAGTACTTCAAGTTTCTTATGAAAACTTTATTTCATGTATGCCGTGACTCATTACTTCCTAGTGCTGCTACACTGATGTATTGTCACACTCGCGATGCAGTATGTATTGGGATATTCCAGCAGTAGTATAGATATCAATGCAGTTTATCGACCCAGAAAATATCGCGATGCCAACACATATCGATTAATCGTTACACCTCTAGTGACTACTACCCTTGTATTATGTTCCTAGGTGTTACTTTTGTCGGTCTTCCCCCCCCCCCCCCGGCCGTAACACCTTGGTAATTATTTGTTGTTAGCTAACAAAAAGAATTTACTATTTGGCGTTGTGTGTGGACACTTTTTGGTGGTGTAACACCCTTCCGTCAAAGTAGGTCAGGTGAACCTGTGTTTTACGCTTTAGTGACTTTTGTCTAATTATGCGTTCAGATAAGTTTCCAATGCACTGTTGGCTGCGGCGTAATTATTTTCTTTTAACGGCACTTTTAAAACATAATTGGCTATGCCAAGGAAATGGGAACCGAGTGCCTTTCCATGGACACCGCGAGGCAACCGACCCTGGCTGGCCTGGGCGGGTACCTAAACCGCGACCCGCGATCCTTGTATTACGAATACGACGCTCTACAAACTGAGCTACCGCGGCTCCCCGCGTCGTGATGCAACTTCATGTATATTGATAAGTGTAACACTCTTATCGAAATGAGGTCACTGTGACCTGTATTTCGAGCTTTATTGACTTAGGTAAGTTTTGCATTCAAGTCGGTGTCAGCAGTATACAGATTGACAGGCCTTATAGTGATATATTACACAATTTAATGGGATCCATGACAGATTGACAGGACTTATAGTGAGGTATTACCCAATTTAATGGGATACATGACAGATTGACAGGCCTTATAGTGATATATTACACAATTTAATGGAATCCATGACCATATCAACATTATAATAGTGTCAGCATTAAACAGACTGACAGGCCTTATAGTGAGTTATTACCGTATTTAATGGACCCATGACAGATTGACAGGCCTTATATGAGGTATTACCTAATTTAATGAGATTAATGACGGATTGACAGGCCTTATAGTGCGGTATTACCCAATTTAATATGATCCATGGCCATATCAGCATTATAATTGGGGCAGCAATATAGAGATTGGCAGGTCTTACAGTGAGGTATCACTGTACAAGTAAACTTAAAATGAGGGTCTTTAATAATTTGATACATTATCAATAACGGTTCTCATTAGCCAAGAGCTGAACTTATGCGAAATCAATGAAGAAGCAATGATTACATTTTTCACCCAAGTTAATGAGACCCATGACCATACCAGCAGTATAATAGGGTCAACAATATACAGATTGACAGGCTTTATAGTGACTTATTACTAATTTTAATGTGATACATGACAGATTTACAGGCCTTAAAGTGAGGTATTACATAATTTAATGGAATACATGACAGGTTGACTGTCTTTATAGTGAGGTATTACCCGATTTAATAGTATCCATGACCATATCAATATTATAATAGGGGCAGCGATATACAGATTGACAGGCCTTATAGTGAGGTATTACCCACTTTAATGGGATTCATGACAGATTGACAGGCTTTATGGTGTGGTATTGCCCAATTTAATATGCGCACACACAGACACTAAGATTGGTTCGTGATGGAGACAAAAAAATTACCTTTCGAAGTAAACAAAAAAAAAAGGCGAGGAAAAAATAAAGACGAAATCTACAACCAGTACATGGGGCTTAATATACTTGAGGCTAATGTCTTTCGAAGAGACACGACGGTAGCGGGTTATTATCACGTCATAATAAATTTTTTATCTCGTAATTATGACTTAGGATCTCGCAAAATACGACTTATTATCTCGCAATTATAACTTAGGATCTCGCAAAATACGACTTATTATCTCACAATTATGACTTAGTATCTCGTAATTACTACTTAGCTGTCTCGTAATTACTACTTAGTATCTCGTATTACTACTTAGTATCTGGTAATTACTACTTAGCTGTCTTGTAATTACGACTTACTATCGCGTAATTACGAATACAATATCTCGTCATTACAAGTTAGTTAACGAGATATTTAAGTAATTACGAGATACTAGCTCGTAATTACAAGATAGATAACACGTAATTACGAAATAGTAATAAGTAATTACGAGGTACCAGGATATTTAGTTGTAATAAAGAGATAAAAGATTGATTTTGATGTGGCACTAACAGGGTTCCGTAAGACAGTCACAAATTCTGGCCAGAAGGGCTATTTTTCTTCCATATGCGTTATTATACGATGGCCTTGCAAGAGGTAAAGATAAGGTATTGTCATCTCGATTGTAAATCTGATACTTTATTTGTGGGTGTCATTCACGCCTCAAAACCCATCCACCGAAAAATAACTATAAAAAAAAAAGAATTTATCTCGCATCACCAATTCAAAAACGTATTAAATTGTCTATTCACTGCTAGTAGTTATATAAGTCACTTGGGGCCCAAATGGGACCATGTTAATCAGGGCCACAAATGTATAGGCCCGAACGGGATTTTAACATTGAGGGTAAATGTTAACATTGCTAGAAGTTGTTGACCTACATTGAGTAAAAGTTTATAGGCCCAAACGGGAATTTAACATGAGGAATTATTGGTGGCGCTCTGCAGTTTCGTACTTTGTGCAGGGTTTAATTTTTAGAAGAAAAAGAATTTCCCAGGTTTTCCTCATTGGTTATCCTGGTTATTTAAATAAGACATCGTATATCTATGGTATTGTTAAAAGAACTTGTAATTCCATTTATTTTGGTTTATGACTAATGGGTGTAATTTTGGTTTTAGAGTATTCAGTTTGGTCTTACTTCAGATGTGCACCTATCAAAAAACTGTTAGCTCCGCTTGACCATTTTCACTTACTGGACTTCAAAAGTAATATGTAAAAAACGAGCCGAAAACTTTTTTCACTTTTTATATATTTCTAATTCATTCGTTGCACTTTCTGAAGCTGGTATGAACTACTCTGGCAAAATTCGTTTTCCCTATTTTAATCACTGCTAAAGTTAGTGTACTCTGGACTAGTTCAGGCTGATTTGTTTAGCACATGGGAGCAGCCATTTTGGTCAGCCTTGTGTTTAGATCATGTACAATTTCCACAAGTAAAATATGTAAAGAAATTTCAGCCACAGAACATAAAAGTAGCATAGAGGTAGGCCAACATTCTCTCTATTGTGCATGTTGCAAATGCAAACAACTTCACCTTACACCTGTCACTCTGTTAGAAGTACGTATTATCTGTAGAGCGTAACCATTATTGATTCAAATGGGAACTTAACATTGAGGGTAAATGGTAACATTGTTATTAGTGGTTGATTTACATTGGGTTTACGTGTAAAGGCCCAAACGGGAATTTAATGTGGGGAAAAGTTTATAGGCTTAAACGGGAATTTTACATGGGGAGGATTATACTCCCAAACGGGAATTTAACATGGGGAATGATTATAGGCCCAAACGGGAATTTAACATGAGGAATGATTATAGGCCCAAACGAGAATTTAACATCGAGGGTCAACGTTACATTGTTAAAAATGGTTGGCCTTAATTGAGGGTACATGGTTACTTTGTTAGAAGTGGTTGACCTAACTATGTATAGATCCGTACGGGAATTAACGTCACGCCGTAGGTTTACATTAGATGACACTCTAAAACCGTACGCAAATTTAACGCGGGAATGGCACTATAGACCCAAACGCAAATTTAACATGGAAATGGCACTATAGGCCCAAACCAGAATTTAACATGGAAATGGCACTCTGGACCCAAACGACACTGTATGTAGTGACAATGCTTAGTCATCTACTATCCAAAACCCCACATTATAACACCAACACGCCGTGTATATTGACCAATACCCCACATATGCTGTCAAACATGCCGTGTGTAGTAACCAACAACCAGTCATCTATTATCCAACACCTCACATTATACCATCAACATGCAGTTGGCAATGACTAATACTCCACATATAATAGTAACACGCTGTGTAGTTACCAATACTCCACATATACTATCCAAAATGCTGTGTGTAGTGACCAATACCCAGTCATCTGCTATCCAACATCCTACATTATACACCGTGTGTAGTGACCTGCTGGCTAGTGACTATATGTATATATCCCAGATTTGTATATAAAGCATTGCCTATACCTCAGATGATGTTGGAGTATCAATAAATTTGCATATATTGTACTGATGCTAAAAATAGGTATAATCAAGGGAACCAAGTCATAATAAACACTAAAATGGACGTGATTAAAAATAGTACTAAAATTCCGAAATTGTCACGGACTTTAACAGAGACTAGAAAAATCCGGAATATTAGATTAAAATGGTAGAGACTAAAAGTAGTAATAAAATTACGAAACTGTCACGGACACTAGCGGAGATCTGATAACTTAAATTAATAAATATGGCCTTGGTGCATGCTTTTTATAACATAACTGTCATATTTCTTACCTAAATTGTCAAATGAATGCCTTATATACTGTCATATTTGTACATAGTTTACTTTTTAATTTCTTTAAATGCATATTTGCATGTATTATACTGTTAATTTGCATTTTAAACTGAAATTAATGTCGGCATTGTAGTGCTTTGGTGTGTATTGTTTCATTTTAAATAGGTGCAATCTATGTACCATTCTGTTGAAATATGTATTTGTTTTATGTCGCGTCGGTAAGATAGCTTGTCCAGAGCTCATGTCTGTATGTTACGCAGACTACCGATGCCAAATAAAATTTCTTGTATCTTGGATCTCCATGTATGTCTGACCCCACCCCCTCTCTTGTGAGAGCAATATCAAGGTTCTAGACCGAGTTACGCACTAAAAGAATAATACATGATAAATTAATATCTTTTAAATGGTGATCATTATCAATATTTAAATACATACAGAAGATTAGGAAGCATCTTAAGGGAACAAACGATGTTTAAACCATATTTTATTAGATGTTGCCTGGAGCAAATTACAAATTAAAACACAAATATTATCTCTGAAATGTTACCGTTCACTCATTGAAAATCACATGACGAAACGAGAAACTCAAGCGAATGTTCAGATATGGTAAAATCTATTTTAACAAGGTGCCTGCGTAACCCACTTACTACATTACATTGTTAGAAATTTCTTCATAATTCTATATCAAAGTGCCTGCGTAACCCGTATACTACGTTGCATTTGTTTTTAGAAATTTCTTCGTAATTCTATTTTGAGGTGCCTGTGTAACCCATATACTATGTTGCATTTTTAGAAATTTCTTCATAATTCTATCGCGAGGTGCCTGCGTAACCCATATACTACGTTCTTTGAAAGGTTTTCAAAATTCTATCTCGACATGAAATTGCCATATATTATGGCAATGTCAAATCATATTATGGGAATCCGTCAGATAGCACACATGTACTTTCAGTCCTGTCTAAATTATCTCTCGTCACCAGTGTCAGCCTGCTCTAACAGTAGCCATTAGAAAATTAAAGCTTACTTAAACCCAGCGTGGCATGCAAATGAGATAGACTGATATAATGAAAATACGTGACCACCAATTTGTTAATAAAGTCATATTTCATAATATCTTGAATTTCTCTCATATTTCACTTCATTTTCCTATGCAATATTGATGTTGCTCAGAGTTTAGATTTACCACCACCCGCCTGCAGCACAGTGTCAAGACTAGAAACAAACTTCTGGGTAAAAAATGGTGACAGAAGCATGTGGACATGGCATTTGTGGTTTACCCGCTCAAGACAGACAAATTTAATTTAAAGTGTATTTGCTGGCAATTATTGTAAAATTCCGGGCTGAGGTTATTTTTTATGGTTGTATGTGCAGTAAGGCTGTGTCAATTTCATGGCAAGGTCTTACGATGCTTCAAAACCGAGGATTCCAAGATATTTATGTCACAATATAAAACAAACAACAATAACATGATGATGATGATTTTTCTTGTGAAACAAAAATCAGAAAATGTTATTTTGCAAATAAAAATATAATGATCATCATCACCACCATCATGATCATTTCATTCTTTTATCTATGTCTATGTGTGTATATATATATATATATATATATATATATATATATATATATATATATATATATATATATATATATATATATATACACACACACATATATATATTTATATATATATATATATATATATATATATATATATATATATATATATATATATATATATATATATATATATATAACCTTTAATGCAAGTTAGGTCTCAAAAGTTGTACTGCACCAAGACTTCAACCCAGACTGGGAGGACACAAAGACACATACACACACTGTTAAGATTGTCCCTGAAGGTAATGAAGCAATCAGTAGTCTCATAACGCATGTTAAATGATATTCCACATTTCCATCACAAATGAAAAGAAACAATTGAATACAATTTTGAAAAGCATTTATTTGTATCAATACAATATTGTATCACTTACTTAAGAATAAGTTTTCTGTATGAAAAAAAAATTATAAATATTCATAGATAATGCAATAATATAAAACTTTACTTAGCTTCAGTTTACATTTACACTCAGTTTGAGCTTCTGAGTAACCTACAAAAAAGATGCAAAGAAAATTCATATAAACGACATACAATTCTATCTCCATGTAAATACCCTAGAGATTAACAAAACACTTTTAATAATTAATTTAGCACATTCCCATTTAACCCTATTCCAACATTTTCTCCTACCATCATAGCAAGTTTCATCACCTTGTATATGTCAGATTTGTCATGCCATGCAAAATTTAAGGAGCTGAACTAAAAAAAAACTTTTTGTTTAATTAAGCACTGACGCTGCCTTCTCATAGAACATTTCTCCCTCTTTATAACGCTGTTCATGGAAGCCAGAAAAGTGACCATCATTATAAGTGAAGCCATTTTCTATTTAAGTATAAGGTATGTCATAATAGAGCATGATTTCAAAATAAGGGTCTTTATTAATTTCATACCATATCAATAATGGTTTTCGTTAGCCAAGAGCTAAAATAGTAACATCAATGAAAAAATGAATAAAAGTTCTTTAATCCAATTTAATGGGATCCAAGACTATACCAGCATTATAATATTATAATAGTAGTAATATACAGATTGACAGGCCTTATAGTGAGGTATTACCCAATTTAATGGGTCCCATGACAGATTGACAGGCCTTATAGTGAGGTATTACCCAATTTAATGGCACCCATGACAGATGAACAGACCTTATAGCGAGGTATTACCCAATTTAATGAGTCACATGACAGATTGACAGGCCTTATAGTGAGGTATTACCAAATTTAATGGGACTCTTGACAGGCCTTATAGTGAGGTATTGCCCAATTTAATGGGACCTGTGACACATTTACAGGCCTTATAGTGAGGTAATACCCAATTTAATGGCACCTAATGACAGATCAACAGACCTTATAGTGAGGTATTACCCAATTTAATGGGTCCCATGACAGATTGACAGGCCTTATAGTGAGGTATTACCCAATTTAATGGGACCCTTGACAGATTGACAGGACTTATAGTGAGGTATTGCCCAATTTAATGGGACCCGTGACACATTTACAGGCCTTATAGTGAGGTAATACCCAATTTAATTGGATCCATGACAGATTGACAGGACTTATACTGAGGTATTGCCCAATTTAACAGCATCCATGACCACACCAGTAACAGGGTCAGCAATATACAGATTGACAGGCTTTATAGTGAGGTATCACCCAATTTAATTGGATCCATGACAGATTGACAGGCCTTATAGTGAGGTTTCACCCAATTGGATCCATGACAGATTGACAGGCCTTATAGAGAGTTATCACTGTACAAGTAACATTCTCTACTGATTACTACTGAAATGATTACCTGGTCTGGAGATCATAAAGCTCTGAGCTCGAGTTTAACATTGAGTTTCCACTATCAGCCAGTCAGAAAAAAACCTTTGAAATGTAATGTCATTTGTGATTAGTTTAACATTGAGTTTCCACTATCAGCCAGTCAGAAAAAAACCTTTGAAATGTAATGTCATTTGTGATTAGTCAAAAAAGATTCTCAAACTCCAACTCAAGCATTTTATAATTTTCAGGCCAGGGTTATGGAAAAAATCTGGGCAAAGAACCAATAATGCTCATTTACTGGATACTACAACTTAATGCAATAGCAGCTGATTGGCTGATGTACATGTGCTTTAACTGTAAAATATCAGCTGATTGGTTGATCTATATGTGTTTTAACTGTAAAATATCAGCTGAATGGCTGATCTATATGTGCTTTAACTGTAAAATATTCAGGCATTTACTTCATGAACATGTGACTTTATTTTCCTGAAAAAAGAAGAAAAAGGGAAGTAACAACATGAAAATAAGAAAGTATCCAGAGCTATGCAATATAGCTACATGTATCATTTTATTAAAAAGAAAGTAGCACTCAATTAATATTTCAACTGAACCATTCACACATCATGAACAGTACAGAAAAAAGACGATATGGAAGGTTGTCAAATTTTGTGTGTTTACAGTACAACACCTATACAAATTATTATCATGTTTGTGCCATGGCAAGATGAATACACTGTGAAAGGTGTATAAATAATCTATATTTGGGAAAAACATACAAGCATCTGCTTGTTAAATATTTAGTCTAATAATAATCCTTTGAAGAATAGCAAAGTGAAATGTGCATGTAGTACTAGCACTAACTGTTCTATCAGATTACAATCATGATACTCTACATAACGGAGATCTGACAGACACAGATTCAAGGCCATGTTCTATTGACCTTTCAATTCACCAATCAAATTATATCTACTGATATCACATTTATGGAACTAAAAATATTTATTTGGAACATAATGTTTCTAACGATAACAACTCTCCTCAACATGAAATGCAATGATTTATTAGATAGGTTACTAAAAGTAAATGGACCGGAAATTCCAAGGTCAGAATGGTTACTAAAAATAAAATGGACCAGGAATTCCAAGGTCAGATAGGTTACTAAAAATAAATGGACTGGGAATTTCAAAGGTCAGAAGAACCGTAGTCTTTATCTGTGCTTGCCAGATCTCCTTATTATAAGTAGATCAAGATTTTAATCATATTTACAAACTGTCATGGTAACTGAATTTTCTTGAAAAATAAGTGGGATAATACACTTATGTAAAAAGATACAATGTGACCATTATCTTTGTACATATGACTTTATAACAAATAATACAATAGATTTTCTATATTTCTATCATACCTGACTAGACAAATACATAATATATCAAGCATTTAATGGACTTTATTATTATAATAAAGTTATGCCTTGAAATGTGATAAATACAAAGGTATAGTGGTTTCCTGCTCATGAGGCTGCCCATTCTGCAAGGAAATGTTGGCATTATAAGAGGGGTGGCCTCTGGTGGGGGGATGGCAGTAAAAAGGTAAAAATACACTACCCTGGTGCTGGAAACAGTGACATCTCATAAAGGGGAGCTTTATAACAGGGGAACCACTATGCCAATATTCAGATCTGTTCCATCTACACAAACCCTAAACATTCCAAGATTTTAAAAAAAGTATTTTCCTAAATTAAAATTTAACAGAAACTCTCTATCATCTATTACATCAAGGCAATACTATGAATTCAATTCTTTTTGTGGATTTCATGGTCGACAAAAACCATTAATTTGAATAATAAATGAAAAAAGGATACGACACCTACTGTGATATGAATATCCAAATTTGAGTGGTGACAAAAATATCAGTTTTTGTCATCGACCAATAATCACAGCCACAAAAACATATGAAATCACAGTATCATATACTGCATATACTCATGTACAAGTATCATATACTGTATATACTCATGTACAAGTATCATATACTGTATATACTCTTGTACAAGTATCAAGTACTGTATATACTTGAGTACAAGTATCATACTGTATATACTCATGTACAAGTATCAAGTACTGTATATACTCATGTAGAAGTATCATATACTGTATATACTCATGTAGAAGTATCATATACTGTATATACTCATGTACAAGTATCATATACTGTATATACTCTTGTACAAGTATCAAGTACTGTATATACTTGAGTACAAGTATCATACTGTATATACTCATGTACAAGTATCAAGTACTGTATATACTCATGTAGAAGTATCATATACTGTATATACTCATGTAGAAGTATCATATACTGTATATACTCATGTACAAGTATCATATACTGTATATACTCTTGTACAAGTATCAAGTACTGTATATACTTGAGTACAAGTCGGATCCAACAAACTTAGACCCTGATCTGCCATCACATTATGAGATGGCATATCTGAGTCCATGCTGTTTGCAGATGGAGTGGACTTGTATACAAGTATATGTGGCAAGTATTTGCTTATCATGTAAATTAATTTACTAACTACTTGTTGATAAATGTGTCTCGTCACTGAGAATGACACAGTTTTATGAATTCTATCCAAACTGAAGACAGATTGGTAAAAGTTTCCTAAATTCTAAACTGAAAGTAGGATTCTCTTTCACTGGAAAAATGTTGTGCATATTTTAAAACTCTTTATGATTTTGCCAAAAAGGAAATAACATTGTCCATAATTGACCTTTTGACAAAAGCTTAATTGACAGTTATGCAATTACAGAACCTCTGTAGTGCTTGTTTGTCCAAGTCTTTGCTGACTGGACTCACACACTGAAAGTTTCTGCAACATTTACAAATTTACCTATTTATATTTTTGACCCAATTTTGACAAAATTTTCACTAGTGACTTAGCGGTGCTGTTAAAAAATGAATGTAAATTTTCACAACAAAATCTCCAATCTGAATGAAGTTGATAAAGCCAAGTAAGTCAGTGGGTCAATTGTAATGAACTACTTGGATGTGTGTGGTTCACATGGGATAAATAAGCTTTTTTTTTGTGGCAACACATACCTTGGATAAAATTCAAACACTGTACAATAACAGTCCTAATTATGTTTGGTATTCGTGAAAAAAGAAACCTTTTCAAGACATTCCACTCCAAATCTATGTATATCTGAAGCATTGCTAAAGAAACAAATTGACTCATTCAGAATGAAGTTACTGGTAAGAATTTGATAAAAAAAAAACACACATTGCATATTTGAAGTAAATAATGTTTAAATATTGTTTGAATGTAACAGATAAAATATTGATACAGTTGTCTATGTTTTGTTATGTTTTATTGTGTTCAAGGGTCCCCCACCCAAGCCCCAACTCTACAATTTTGTAACAAAAATTCTAACAAAATTGCCTTAATATATGTATTGTACTAAGTATTATCCAAAAGCAGAAAAAGTTGTCCACATTAAATTAGATAAAATAACTTGAAATATTTCTGTCTTTAGCAAGCACAGGGAAATAAAAGATTGCAATTATTCAACGAGGTTCATAATTTCATTTGACACAAGCATACAATTCTATTTCTAACATTTTAATATCACATATTTTATCCAATTAACTACAGTTAACTAAACAGTTAATGAAATAACTCTGAAGTACATTTAGATGCTTTATATATTAAGCCCAAATCTGATATATCATCACATAGATCCTTATGAGGTGCTATTACATAGATTTAATATGCAAAAATATGAAATAGGTTTTATTAAAGTAAATAACACAGTAATCATGTGATACGATTCCTAAATGGAATATTACTATTATTATTCTAAACTATATTCAATTTTAAAATGAGGACTTTTATTTATAAGTCTTAACAACAACGTAATGATACATGTACTTAAATATTTTGATACAAGTATTCACTATGTATTAGTATGATTGGTTTTTAGAAGCAAGAAGTTTTTTTAACACAAAAGGAATGAAAATTGCACTATCTAGTTTCTCTCTCTCAGTCATAAAGTTCTAGGTATACCAACTTAAGAGGGAATCAAATAGTAACAAAACATGATGGCCAGAGCTTGCATGGTGAGCCCACGATGAAAGCATTGCTGTAAAACATGTGACATTGGCTCCAAAGGCCAAAAGGGGAGAATCCTGTTGCTGTATGAATTGTGTAAGTTTCATAATGATTCATCCAATGTATGAACAAAATCCATCATAGGTTTAAGAAATATAAGTAAAATATGCAAAAACTTTAACCAAAACCTAACACAGATTTTTTAAAATTATTGTGACCTTTACTCCAAGATGAAAGGAATGACGGTGCATGTCACAACAATTTTGATTAGCTTCATAATGATTCATCCCAAGTATGAAGAACAAAATCCATGAAGGGGTTTACAAAATATAAGCAAATAAAACAAATTTAAGCAAGACCTTCATGCAAATGTTTTATGATTCTGACTTTGACTCCAAAGTCAAAGGGGCAAGCATGCATGTCACAAAATGAATTGTCTTAGCTTCATAATCATTCATCTAATGTATGAACAAAATCCAAATGGGTTTAGGAAATATTAACAAATTAGAAACTTTAACCAAAACCTAAACACACATTTTCTAGTATTGTGACCTTGACCCCAAGACAAATGAGGGTACAAACAGAATGAATTGTCTTAGCTTCATATTGATTCATGCCAAGAATGATGAGAATCTAGGAAATAGATGCAAATAAAATTGTGAGAATGCAGCTGCAGATTTGCTGTAAGGCAAGGCACTGGCAGATACCGGTCAACACCTTTAGTTTTACTTGGAATTTCAAGGAAACAGCATCCATACCATATTGATTATGACGAAGATTGTTAACAATCATTCAAAACAACACAAGAAACGAACAGCTATGGTCACAAATGTCCTTAAAATGATGCATAGTCTTGCAAGTTGGAAGCAAGCATTTCCCCGTTAAAAAGGTGTAACAAAATCTGTTAGATTAATAGAATTGTTCCCCACAGCAAGTAAATCTGAACCCTTCAAGTAAGATTTCATTATCCTTTCCACACATGGGAACGTTCCTTTTTCTCATCCACCACATGCATTATTGTTCTTGCAAACATTGGAGAATATTAAAAGTCTATGCATAACTTGTGTTTCAAACTGTGTGCACTGGTGGCATCGAATGAATGTCGTATAGGTAGTGTATGAATGTATCTACTCCAATGTTAAGATATTTTTGTAGTCCAGAATACTGAAATCCTGAGTATTTTTGTTCGATCTGGGGAAAACATGAATATAAAATACCATGTCAATGTGAAAGCACAGGCTTGAGAAATCAGTTTAGAGTCACTCATACCAAGAGGAGACAACTATTAACATAAAATAACAAAATACTGAACACAGTCCAATCTAAAATGATGCATCACATCTTGCATTGTCAGTCTCAGCATCTTACATAATAAGCATGTGGGATACTTTGGGCTTTTTGGCAGTGGCTTTATGTGTCAGCAAATAGCAACAATTGGTCGATGAATTTGAAATAATCTGAGCAACTCAGACAAAAGAACCATTTATTACTAGACTGTCTTACCATAAGATTATGGCCACTTTGGCAAAAGAACCATCTATTACTAGAGTGTCTTGCCATAAGATCATGGCCAAAAACTTGCTTTGCATTGGATGCTGCCATTCAGAAAAATACATCCAATTTCTGCTAATAAAACTTAAGTAGCAGCTATTCAGCTTGTCTGGTGTTCATGAATGAGCAGCTCTGATTTTTTCAAACACTTCAACCAAATCTTTCCGGCAGCTGAGAATTAATGCTACAGATCTGAGTTACTACAGAAAAGCCCAAGCTGATCAAAATGGTATAGTAGTATGGTGAGATTGACTGTGGTGCTTTAGTAGACATATCAACCAAACCAAAAGCATGTATGTGAAACATATAATCATATATACTTAGAAATAGGACTTCTGAACTGCTGTTACACAAGCAGTCTAGCATACAACACAACCACTGCTCACTCTACCTGTAAGCAACTTGCTCTAATTAGGACCAATTCTGGAAGTAATTGGTCCATGGATCCAGATTTGTACCGACCAGACATCCTAATCTGCTAAAGAAAAAGTCATTCTTACAGGAGTAGGCCGATTTTGGTTGCTTTGATTTGTAATTTTGTGCCGTTAGCTATATGCAAACATCAGAATTGCTTGTGCTGCTAAAGTACGGGTTTAATGTGTTTAGGATACACCTTACTGTACAAATTTGGATGCATGGTAATATGTGTGCAAACATTTGCCGAAGCAATCAGGAAAGACTGAACCCTTTTGCCTTATGCTTTGGCAAATGCTTGCACACAGCAAACCTTTCAGGATCCCTATATTCAATGCCATCAAAAGCACATATTTATAAGTTTATCTAGACTGCCTTAATTAATAATTATTTTTTCAACTACCATATATGCTTGTGTCAGATCCAACTGCATAGACTACCATCACATAATGCACTGTCAGATCTGGGTCTATGCAGTTTGCTAGGAGTAATCAGTAGAATAAACAACACAGTCATTATCTGTTGGTGCATTATGCAATGGCAGATTAGGGTCTTGTTTGCATTTGGACTCAACCTATATGCGAGTATATACTGTAATTTAATCTGACAACCTTAAGAAGCAATGTTTTAACATCTGAGACCATCTTTGGAGTCAGGGGTCGAATCAACCACCCACCAAAAAGATAAAATGCTTGTTTTTTCCAGAATTTCTTATTAGCTAACTTTCCTGGCCAAATATTCACAACACTTTTTCAACATATAACTCAAGTTCAAGCTCCAAAACCATAATTAAGGGACAGTAATCTCCAAACCTCAAATCTGGACATTATTCTCAAAACCTCAAATCAGAAACAGTATTTTCCAACCCTCAAATTGTGGGAAGTATTCTCTAAACCTCAAAATCACGGACAGTATTATACAAACCTAAAATCAGGGACAGTATTCTCAAAACCTCAAATCAGGGACAGTATTCTCAAAACCTCAAATCAGGAATAAGTATTATCCAGACCTCAAATCAGGAACAAGTATTCTAAAAAGCTCAAATTAGGACCAGCATTCACAAAATATCTCTGCACAAAACTCCAGCTCACAAGCCCAAATTAATATCTGATAAATCTACATTATTAAACTTCAGCATTCAAATAGAGGAATACAGGTTATGAAAATCCTAAAATTTTGTGATTCAAACATTATTTTAATGAATGTTACAGAGAGCCAAAATTTTCAAACATTCAGTTTGACCTTAAGTTTCTTGCTCGAAAAGCTTTGAGAATACTGGTCTTGCTTTTATAAAATGTCTCAACTTTCAGTAAAAACTCAGCTCAAAATTGGCATGTTGACTGTTTGTAAACTGCAATAGGATACATGTGTTAAACCTACATTTTGAAACAAGACTTTCGTTTTGGGCATAGCATTTAAAAACAGATCTTCAAGTTTACTACATATATATTTTCCTGAGGGGCAACATATTTAGTTGAATATGTATATACTCAATTTGAACAATATTTTGAAAGCCATATCTAGTCATCAATCTCATTAAATTTCTTCTTCCTATACTATTTTTCCAGGTTACATAATCCAAATTTATCTCCCCTTTTTCTATTATTATTTTTTCAGGTTAATTACTGCAAATTTATCTCCCCTTTTTTTATATTATTTTTCCAAGTTACATACTATAAATTTATCTCCCCTTTTTCTAAAGCTTTTCAGTGGACTTTTTCCTTCCACTAGATCCTGATGGCATCATTAACATTACTCAACCTTGATAACAAAACTGAATATTAGTACAAATGTATTAATTAAAGAGAAATATAATGTTGTGGCAAAACAAAACTGCCATTAATGAAAATCTTTTTTCTCTGCTTTTCAAGTCTGTTCTCATAATGGACCATAACAACATTTTCCTGTCTTCAACAGTTAGTTTATAGCATGGATCATATGTGTAATGAAGAAAATTGAGCATGTGCAATGAAAGAGGAAGCCAACTGTGCTATAAATATCTAAATACATTAAATACACACACTCTGCCAAACAAATTCAAAATTCACCAGAATTTCTGAATTAATTTCAACACTTCACCCTTTACATCTTCAATTAGTATGGCATATTCATGATAACAGTTAATTTAAGCCTCTCTCCATGTACAGCAGTCTTTGAGGGCTAACAGAAACATGGCTTTCTCCATGTACAGAAGTCCTTGAGGGATAACAAAAATATAGCATTCTCCCTGTTCACCAGTCCTTTAGGGATAACAAAAAACTTGGCTTTCTCCATGTACACAAGTCATTGATTATTTCAGGGCTATTAGACACATGTCAGTTTTCTAAAATATTCTCTTAAAGAAGAAAATATTGCTGAACTTGCATTGTGCTTGTATATAATGATGATGATGTTGGTGATGATGATGATGGTGATCCTTCTGTTGTGAATAATAATAATAATAATAATAATAATAATAATAATAAAAAGTAATAGCATTATCAACAACAACAACAATAATAATTACCTATAAACATGAGACAGATTCATGCATTATACCACCCTATTCCTTTATATATCCTAAATACAGAAATATTATCGATTAAAAAGAGAAAAAAAAATCCCATTTTTTCGCTGAAAGTACATTAAAATGAGCACAAATTGTCATTACTTTGCACTTTTCTTCTAGCTGGCAACTTTTTCTGTTCTTTTAAAATAAATGTTTTTTTTAAAAAAAATTTGAAACATCAAAGTGGATGTCGAATTTCATACTCATTTTTGATAATAGAATACTGCTTTTATGATAAGCAAAGATCTATCTCTCAAGTACCAAGAAAACTCACATTTTCTTTTGTTGTAAAATGAAAGGATGCTAAAAGACTTCGAAATAAATAAAAACAAGAGGCCTGAGTGTGCCTGATATCGCTCATCTGGTTTACGTAACAACAGTTGCAGGCTTCCGTAGCATTGTTAGGACATAACTCTATGTAAAAACTACCTCCCAAACTTGATATTATGTAAATTTTGCCAATTTTGCGAGTGTGATAAAAATTATTTACAAAGATAAAGGCATAATTAATGTGGAAAGTCTCTTCATAATCGAACTCATCCATGATCTTGATGATATAAACCTATTTACAAAGTTTTATTGAAATTGGATGAGAAATATAGTCTCTAGATCTAGCGAGGTAATAATCTCAGCCAATCAGATTTAACATGTGCAGATATATTTAAAGACCCTGCCAAACACAATGATGATATAGAAGATATTTGCTTAAAATGAGTGAATAACGGATATATTTCATTGCGTGGGTGAGAAACTTAAGTATTTTCGCCATGAGTGAAAATACTTCAGTTTTTCACCCACGAGATGAAATATATCTGTTATTCACTCGGAGCAAGCAAATTTTCTTTTTATTTTATGCTCAATCGTATTGTCTAGCAATTTGTATAAAAGATTGAAGTAGCACATTTCTAACTGAATCCCGCACGATAATGTCAGCGGTTTACTGTTTATGTTCTGCTCTGTTTTGTGTATATTTGCATAGAAAATATCAGCAGTAACATAAGGCTCCTTGCCAATTCAAGGTGAAACAGCAGATAAAAACAAAATGAAGACAAAAAAAAATATTTACCCATTGCAAGATTTTAACCCAGTTCATCTAAATGCGAGGCGGCCATCTTTACCTTTATACCAAGCATCTTACACCAATTTGAAATTTCTTATTCATAATGTTTACACCAATTGGAAATGTCTTATTCATAATGTTATCGATGTCTATTGACAGCCAGTGAAATATATTTTTTCACTCCAGTGAAATATCACGATTATTTCACTTGGAAAATCTAGTAATTCACGGCCTAGCAAATAAAAATGATTATTTACCAACCCTGAGGAAAATTTGACTGAAACTTGGTCTCCATAGTGATAAAAAGCTAAGTTATTTAGATACTACCTCAGAAAATGCTAATAATCCGACTCATCCAACATCTTGATAATATAATACAAGTTTGATTAAAATCTGTTTCAAGAGTGTTGACAAGCTCAGCCGATCAGATGCAAAATCACCTCAAAAATATGCATAGGTCTTGCTCGTAAAAAAATGATATTAGCCAATATGACAAAAAGATCAGGTCAGAAACACAGTCTTTCAAGTGGTAAGAAGCTCAGCCAATCAGATGCAAGAACACCTCAATAATATGCACAGATCTTACTCATAATAAGCTCATTGGACATCTTGATGAAATATGCCCATTTACCAAGTTTGATAAAAATCTGATCAGAAAGAGCTGCTAAAGTGTTGACAAACTCAGACAGTTAGATGCGACATCACTACATGATCTTCCTCATAATTTCACCTAAGATCTTTATGATATAAGATTATATTTCAAGTTTTACCAAAATCAGATCAGAAATTTGGTCACAAGGTGGTTACAAGTTCAGCCAAATAGATGCAAGATAACCTCATTCATATATCTGGATTTATTTCAGTTACAAAACTCTTGCTGATATAAGGTCAAATTTGATTAAAACTGTATCAGAAATATGGTCTCCAGAGTGGTAACAAGCTCAGCCAATCAGATGGTGTGCTAACAAGCTCAGTCAATCAGTTTCAGAGTGGTAACTAGCTCAGCCAATCAGATTCAGAGTGGTAACAAGCACAGCCAATCAGATCCAGAGTGGTAACTAGCTCAGCCAATCAGATTCAGAGTGGTAACAAGCTCAGTCAATCAAATCCAGAGTGGTAACAAGCTCAATCAAATCAAATCCAGAGTGGTGACAAGCTCAACCAATCAAATCCAGAGTGGAAACAAGTTCAGTCAATCGGATCCACAGTGGTAACTAGCTCAGCCAATATAATCCAGAGTGGTAACAAGCTTGGGGCAATTAGATGCAAGATCACTTCAATAATGTGTAGATCTTGCTGATGTCTGAACTTATCCCAGATCCTCATGATAAAAACCCCCGTGTTCCACATTTGATCAAAATCAGATCAGAAACATGACTTCCGGAGTGGTATAAAAAAATGCTAATGGACGAACAATGGATGAATGACCGACAGATGCAGGGCTGTAGCATAAGCTCAATATACCCATTCTGCAATCTGTAATATTCGAGTTATCTCTCCAAAATCATCACTAGATGGCATGCTGGTAGTTACTTTCAGGGAGTTTGGAAGAGAAATGATATTTTTCAGTATTATGGCAATGACTTGGTGTATACCTATGTAGTTTCATATATATATACCACATACTAAATACAGATTACTAATATAGGATACTGTTTTTTTAAATTGAAAACTAATTACAAATATTGCTTATGTTAGCTTTGATTATTTAGGTGACGAATTCCATTATATTTTTAAATGTCTTTTTATTTTTACAGGTGTTACAAACGTTTACATTCACAACATGTACATTCGGTATACTAATGATATTTAAATGTAATGATCTTATGAATTCTTAAGATTGCCATACATTAACACAACTATCAATATTTTGCAAAAGCCCAAACTGCATTTCAACAGAACATACAGCTAGCTGCATCTAAATGCATCCCTTTTCCCTGATGTATATTCATACAAGGAATTCACCAGAATACCAAACTATCCAAGCTGTGTAAAATTACTTTCCAATTTGACCATTCAGGGAGATATCAAACTTTTTTAATATTTTTTTTTAGTCTCTGCACTATTTGTTATTCTTCTCATCATTTAACTTCAATTTAAATGTACTTTTAGCTTATTGCTTATAGACTTTGTAGCACATTCCTCTCCCAGGGGCTTGATTATCAATAAAAGTTTTTAAAACGTTCACAAGGTTAAATACAGCCAGTATTTCACACTGTGCCGAGTTCTTAGTGAGCTATTTCAGCCATTGTTACTTTTAAGAGAAATGGAAAATAGCCTCATTCAACTGAGTTTTTCTTTCTAGTAAAATATTGTACTTCCCATTTTTTGGCCCATACAGCTCCAATATGTCAACAGCAGGTGTGTGCATGTGAGTGTGTGTGTGTGTGTGTGTGTGTGTCTGTATGTGTGCATGCATCCATGTGTGCTGTGAAGATAGGTCATGACTAATGCATTATTAGTACAGTTTTGTATTACATTTATTTCGTATGAAACAAAGAAAATATAACCTAAATTCGCTAAATTTGGGACAAAGGAGAAAGATCGCTGGATTCAAAATTGGCAAATTTAAAGTTGCCATTTTCTGTGGGCTTACAGACGAACATTAATTTTGGGCTGCCATTTCCTGCAGCCTTATAGTCTAACAATAACTTCTGGCTGTTGATTATCTAAAAAATAGCACTGGACATAATTAACAAGCTGTTTTCTTTGCCAACACCATTATCATTATTTTATAACTCACTTTTATGACACGACCCATTGTTCATATTTACAACAATTTGGAACATGATATCGCTGAACTTCCTATATACTTCCAGTACATGACTTAATCTCTCCAGTACTGTAATCTATTCAAATTATTATTAATTCTGATCGTTTGTTTGTGCTTACATTTATGTTGCAAGAATAAATGTTGCAAATTCCATAAACTACCCTCTGGTGAATAGATTCTAACTGCAATATGGTATGATTGTTTCCATTCATTGCTTTCATTCCTTGTTCCTATCTATGACAGAGTACGCTTGGTGTTAGTGAAAATTTGTTTATTTGGGTTTAATAATGTCTTTTTTTGGTGACTAAACTTCAAAGTCCTGTGCTTTCTCCTTGCTTGCTGAACCATTCTGAACAAACAGGAAGTAGTGGTTTATCAACTTGCTGCCTATTATTTGGACAAATAACTCCATTGCGGAATGGGTCCATTCGACTTTACTGGCCAGGTGAGCTAAACAAAACTTTGTGCCTTATGGAGCAAGTAATCAAATTATGAAAGGTCTGGGTGCACAGAATCATTATAAAACCTTTTATGTATCCTTTCAGTACCAACCTATTCAAAATATTCTTCAATTTCAAGGGGGTGGGGGAAGAAAACATTTCCTGTTTGAAATTAATAAGGAAAAGATAGTCCAAATCTAATGTGTGTATATATGTATATATATTAAAGCATACAAAACAACTTATAAACTGAGTATTATTTCTCAAGTTTCAACTAAAATGCCATGAAGTAAAGCATGCATACAAAGTATTTCTCCCATGATAAGTCCATGTGGTCAGCTTAGTCCATGCGGCCATCCTAAGAACTTTTTGAAAAGTAGGGGGTTTACTTATCAACAAACAAAGACATCTGCCATATCTATTTGTAAAATTGGGTGGGGCTTATAGGTGGGGGTGGGGCTTATCATTGGATAAATACATTATATACTTCATTGTCTATAATATTTCATACACTTTTCATTAATTACAAACTCAACCAAAAAAAAGAAAAAGAAATGTATCACTTATAAAAATAAAAAAAAATCGTATTTTATATTCACTTAGTTAAAATTATTTTTATTAACCTTTTCTGTATGCATGTTGTTATTTTCATTGGTCAAGAAATCAGTCAAGCATATTTAGCAAAATGACAAATTATGCAAAGTGAGCATAATTAAATACAGTGAGCTTATGGTAACTAGACCAGGTCTAAGAACATTTGTGATTTCAGTATTACAATCTCTGTAAAAAGAAAACAACTTTGTTAAAATTCAAACACGGTTTTCTTCTCTAAAAGATTCTGGTAGTGATATCTCTAGCCTCATCTATTTACGATATGCGTGCTGTCCTTGATTATACTCATATTACATTACGGTCATTTACAAGTGATACATTCCACTAGTTTAATACATATACCAAATGAAAAATCAACATGCAAACCAAAGGGGAAATTTAAACAATTTTGACAACCTAATGTCAAATATGAAATTTTTACTGTTGTTAATTGGTACCTTTTTTGTTGTTGAATATATGTTTTGGGTGTACATATAATTATTAATTAAAACATTAATCACAATTGTCGGCTCATTCTAGAAAACAAAATTTTGCACATTACAAAAAAGTTCACTATACAACAAAACTGAAATACCAAGAAAAATAAAAATTTTATGACTTAAAGGTGTACAAAAAATTTGTGGAAAAAAAAAATACAAAACAATTCTGTCAATGTTTGAATGTATTATTGAATGGAAAAGTTAAAATATAAACATATAAAAACATTGCAGAGATGCGAACCCATGAACATGCCTATCAGGAATCCTGGCATCAATTTTTTGGAATCTAAGCAGCTCATCCGGAATGGATAACACATTTGTTAAAAGTAACTAACTTCTTAATTGTTCATATTGCATCTTCCTATGAGCCTCTACATACCTGTACACAGTCAGTAATAATTATTGTCCAATGAGAGAATACATGTTCTATCCATATCTAAATCTGCAAAGCTCTGAATTCCTTGAAAATATTTGGCCAAAACAATAACCATATACATCAGTTTTCCTCACAAATTATCTGTAACTTCCTTTTCTTTTCATCTCTGCCACAAGTTTTCACCTATTAACAGTAAAACTGACTGGTTTCTTGTTATCTACATTCTGCTGTTACAATGAGTAACTATATTCTAAGTACCAGTCTATCATATTGGTGCTGAAGTACTTTTCTCCCTAACTGTGTCCATATAGAAAATGCCTCCTCAAACTTTCATTCCCCAAAATTTTGATTTTCCAGAATTTTGTTGATATAATTTGGAACGTGGAATTTTAACTAAAATTTATAATAAATCAGCATTCCAGAATGGTTGGTATCTCTGACGCTGCAATATGAAAATGTACACTTCCAATAAAAGCAGTATAATATGAAATGGGCAAAGCCTAAAATGAGAGCAGCTGACTTCTCATGACTCTCATTTAACCAGACCTCTCACATGGTTACATCAAATCTCCACCAAACAAGTGTCTGGTAAAAACAGAGTTTTCCTTGCGGTATCAGAACAAGACTGTCCCAAAATTTGGAAAAGTCATATGATTGGCTTATGAAATGATGATGCATTATGTCATTGTAATAATTTGATGATCTCATATTTTGTAAAAGTATGGACTGTCTCAATGGCTGATTGAGACACACATCCTGCACTGGTATCTGTTTGCAAAGTAAAGTTTAATTATATCCTTTGAAGCTTACAACAGAACTTGGGCTTGAATTATACTAGAAAGTAAATCTTGATAAATTCTGAAACAGACAGAAAATTAGTTTTGCTTCTAAAAAGTTTTACCAAAGAGTTCTCTACTGGTAACAGAGATCAATGAAACATTTTACCAGACCCTTTTATTTGGACATCTCAGTGAGCACACAAGTTTGGCTGAATGTCATGTTTAAGGTGACTAACATCACATGTAACACTATGGAGATGTGACACATGAACATTACTAGAATGTGACACTATGGAGATGTAACACATGAACATAAGTAGCATGTGACACCTGAACATTACTAGCATGTGGCACTATGGAGATGTAACACACAAACATTACTAGCATGTGACACAATGGAGATGTAACAGGATATGTGACACATGAACATTACTAGCATGTGACACTATGGAGATGTAACACATGAACATTACTAACATGTGACACTATGGAGTTGTAACACATGAACATTACTCATATGTGACACTATGGAGATGTAACGTGAACATTACTACCATGTGACACTATGAAGATGTAATGTGAACATTACTACCATGTGACACTATGAAGATGTAATGTGAACATTACTACCATGTGACACTATGAAGATGTAATGTGAACATTACTACCATGTGACACTATAGAGATGTAACACATGAATATTACTAGCATGTGACACTATGGAGATGTAACACATGAACATTACTAACATGTGACACTATGGAGATGTAACACGTGAAGATTACTTGCATGTGACACTATGGCGATGTAACGTGAACATTACTACCATGTGACACTATGAAGATGTAATGTGAGCATTACTACCATGTGACACTATAGAGATGTAACACATGAATATTACTAGCATGTGACACTATGGAGATGTAACACATGAACATTACTAGCATGTGACACAATGGAGATGTAACACATGAACATTACAAGCATGTTTAAAGGAAACTACAATTCATGGTATGTGTCTTGATTTTTTTTCTTTCAATTAGTGTCTATATTTTGTGCATAAAAAAAATAATTTGTTGTTTATTCCAAATTATTTTGCTGGATTTTAACAACTTACACAGTACCACTTTATTTAAGAGTACAGACTGAAATCAGTTTAATTCATTGGAGATCTTCTGTCTTTTTCCAATGCTCAAGTGTGTTCTGATTTCATGACAAAGCATACACAAAGGAACATGTGTACACTAAAATAAGCTTTATCATAAAAGCTTGTTTTTGTGTCACTCGAACTGCACTTACTGTAAGTTCTGAGCAAGATCATTCTACATGTATGTTCTTAGAACTGCAAAATTACACATTTCAATTTGAAATATTCCTATTAGAATTTCCATGATGAATGTTTTTAGTTTTCTAGTTCATGCATATAATGACAATCCCTCTGAGAACTATTTTTGTACAAAGTACCACTTGGAGCATATTTTAAGACTGGTAACTTTCTCAAAAAATTACCAAAGAAACTTTCGCTAGGTAATAGATTAACCAACAGTCTCTGTTAATATTGGGGTGCAGTGATTTAACTTAGCTGTTGTCATGGAAACTATCTCCATGGTAACATGGAGGTTTTCCTGTTGAAGCTTCTTAATCATCAGGTTAGTATGAATATATGTTGAAATAAAACTCATGTGAACACACATCTGTGATGTGACAGTTAAATTCAGCACTACAAATATACACTCAGTACTTCTTCAGTTGTCCAACAGAACACATACAAAAAAAAGGGAATAAAATTCACATATTGTATGCCACATATATAGGGTCCAGCTGATCTGCCAGGAAACCATCACGAAGGTGCATGCGTTGTTTCTCTCCACGAGAGTTTATCGGAATTACTCCAGGGTCAACAACCACGACAACACCGACAATCATATAATGTTCCTCAAGGACAACATTAGATACCAAGGGAACCAAGTCCAGAGCCTCATTTTCATTTCCATCAAGTTCTACAACTACCACAAGTAAATTTGTCCATGTGAAAACCGCACTGCAAAAAATAAAAAATCAGTACAATCAAACATCACTTCAATATCAGCAGATATTGACTGCCATTCTCTTACAAATATTACAAATAGGATAATTTTTTGGCAGAGTTTTCAGAGTTGGGTGGATTGGCTCTAAAAATTATTGGCCGACATTAAAAGGTACTGTACATTATATTATTACATGATTATGAGAGATGATTTTTCATTGGCTGAGGTAATGTGTAACATGCAGCAGATCAGCATGTCGCATGGTCATTACATCCCTGGTGTGACATCATAGTGCTAAACTGAAGGCTTCATGC
The DNA here is from genome assembly GCA_029931535.1 of Margaritifera margaritifera. NCBI lineage: Eukaryota > Metazoa > Mollusca > Bivalvia > Unionida > Margaritiferidae > Margaritifera > Margaritifera margaritifera. The sequence continues at coordinate 462,816 of JAQPZY010001437.1, read as the reverse complement.
AGCTCAAATTGCATTTTAAGGATTATAAAACAAACTGTAAGTTTTGGTATAGAACAATGTAAGAAAATAATTCTAGACCTTTGTTGGTCAATTTTAAGATTTATAAACCTGGTCAATACGACATATACTGGTTCACAAAATGTAATATTGACCACAACAAAGGTCTATAATTCTACACATCTCCCCCATGGGTTTGGGGATGTAGAACAGGCACATTCACCCCTCCTGTGGGCTAGGGAATGTAGAATTGGGGCAATGCACCCACCCTGTGGGCTAGAGAATGTAGAATTGGGGCAATGCACCCTCCCTGTGGGCTAGGGAATGTAGAATTGGGGCGATGCACCCTCAGTGTGGGCTTGGGAATGTAGAATTGGGGGAATACACACTCCCTGTGGGCTTGGGAATGTAGAATTGGGGCAATACACACTGCCTGTGGGCTAGGGAATGTAGAATTGGGGCGATACACACTCCCTGTGGGCTATGGAATGTAGAATTGGGGCGATGCACCCTCCCTGTGGGCTTGGGAATGAAGAATTGGGGCGATACACACTCCCTGTGGGCTTGGGAATGTAGAATTGGGGTGATGCACTCTCTACGTGGGCTTGGGAATGTAGAATTGGGGTGATGCACTCTCTACATGGGCTTGGGAATGTAGAATTGGGGTGATGCACTCTCTACGTGGGCTTGGGAATGTAGAATTGGGGTTATGCACTCTCTTCGTGGGGCTTGGGGACATAGAATAGGGCCGATGCACCCTGCTTGTGGGTTCAGGGATGTAGAACAGGTTTGATGCACCCTACCTGAAGGCTTGGGGATGTAGAATATGGGTGATGCACCCTCCCAGCAGGCTTGGGAATGTAGAATTGGGGTTATGCACTTCCTTGCAGGCTTGGGGATGTAGAATTGGGGTGATGCACCTCCCTGCAGGCTTGGGAATGTAGAATTGGGGTGATGAACCTCCCTGCAGGCTTGGGAATGTAGAATTGGGGTGATGCACCTCCCTGTAGGCTTGGGGATGTAGAATTGGGGTGGTGCACCTCCCTGCAGGCTTGGGAATGTAGAATTGGGGTGATGAACCTCCCTGCAGGCTTGGGAATGTAGAATTGGGGTGATGAACCTCCCTGCTGGCTTGGGAATGTATAGTTGCGGAGATGCACGCTCCCAGCAGGCTTGGGAATGTAGAATTGGGGTGATGCACCTCCCTGCAGGTTTGGAAATGTAGAATTGGGGTGATGCACCTCCCTGCAGGCTTGGGGATGTATAATTGGGGTGATGCACCTCCCTGCAAGCTTGGGAATGTAGAATTGGGGTGATGTTCCTTCCTACAGACTTGGCAATGTAGAATTGCGGTAATGCACCCTCCCAGTAGGCTTGGGAATGTAGAATTGGGGTGATGCACCCCCCTGTAGGCTTGGGAATGTAAAATTGTGGTGATGCACCTCCCTGTGGGCTTGGGGATGTGGAATAGGGGCAATGCACCCTCCCATATGTCATAAGAGGCAACTAATGGTGACAGGAGCTGCAGTGCTACAGTGGTTAGCATGCCAAACTGGTAACTGAAAGGGGGCAAGTTTGAATAATATCATTAGATTAGCCTGGGTTGGCTATCCAGATGTGTTCTTAGGTAAGGCATCCAATCATCTCTGCATTAAATAACCTACTTCATAAAACACCAAACTAAACCCTTCACTGTACAAACTTTATCAGCATTAAAGTATGGTACAGTTAGCACATTCCCAACATAAACTCTTTGGTGAGTATGGTAGCACATTCCCAACATAAAATCTTTGGTGAGTATGGTAGCACATTCCCAACATAAAATCTTTGGTGAGTATGTAGCACATTCCCAACATAAAATATCTGGTGAGTATGGTACATTTAGCACATTCCCAACATGAAATGTTTGGTGAATAAGGAAGCACATTTTCAACATAACATGTCTAGCGAGTATAGCAGCACATTCCCAACATAAAATGTTTGGTGAGTACGATAGTATAGTCCCCAACATAAAATGTTTTATGAGTATGGTAGCACATTCTCAACATAAAATGTCTGAAAATTAATAACAGAATAAATACATACAATCTTGCATCAGTCTTTAACAAGATCAAAATTGTATTTTAATTTCCTCAACAAATCTGCAAAAATGTTACTCTTGTAAAAAGATTTTTGATGTAGTTCATTTGTTAATGTTACCCACTTCATTTATCCATGGATAATACAGATTTTAAGTGGTAAAAAAGCATAATATTTTAGTGAGATAAAACTTTACATATTCGAGTATTGCAGTACTGCAAACAAATTGGCAATGTGTGTTTTTATGTGATATACCTTGGCCAATAGTGAATTTAAAATACCGTATTTGCCGGCCTATAAGTCGATGCGGAGTATAAGTCGAATTCGCTAATTTCGTCAATTTTCAATCCTTCATCCATATATAAGTCGATGCGGAGTATAAGACGAAACCAGATCAACACCTTGGCTTCGTCACTTTTGCTAGTAACTTCTGGTTTCATGAATATCAATGGTGTCACTATGCTATTCCAGATTTATTGGGAAAATGATTAGGATGGTCTGTACACGTATTATTTATAGGTATTATTTATTGGTGCATTGTATGCAATGATATGAACTCCTGTTGTCAAAAAATAAGTACAACTTGTATTCTTAGAGCAACAGTAACCTCATTATCAAATTATATGTACAATAAAAACTAAAAGAACTCGATTAAGACTTGTTGTTTTTAGTGTATGTGTGTCTGTGTGTGAGAGAGAGAGAGAGAGAGGATGGAACAACGCTATGTCAGTGTGTAAGAACGTATGCATTCAGAGCAGTTTTTACTTGTAGCTTATGGAGAGAGAGGTTACAGGACGATTGTAATATGTATTGTTGAGTTACCTGATGATTGTGATCTTACTCATGTACAGGAGCATTACTGTATTCCATTATCAATTAATATCTCTGAATAAACAGTTCATTCTTGTTTTTATATCCATTATCATAAAGAACCAACTGGCTTTGCAGTGTTATTTACATTCTAATTAAATATGCCTACAGCTTTGGCCAGGTCATTCCAGTTGACACCTGCAGTAGATGTGATCAAATTAGTGAGGCTACCAATAGGGAAATGAGGCTACCCATAGGGTATTGTAATCGATCCTGTAAAGCATGTTAATGTATGCAGGACTGTGTAATGACCTGTAATGCCAGGTGCTTGCTCATGTAAGTTTCTCAACCAGTGACATCTTTTGATCTTGCCGACAGAAGCGTCAGAGCTTTGAATTCATGAGCAAAGATCAAACCTAAATGCCGCCTAACTACAGGAAGTGAACATGCACTTACTGATAAAGGGTAAATTTATTTCGTGGGAATATAGAGTTCAATGTATTTGCAACAAAAAAAAAACAACACAGCATGCTAAATGGTCATCTTGGGATTTAAACTAAATGGAGTCTATATAAATATAAATATTGTGAATATTTAAATATAAATGATATATCTTTGAAACTGAAAGAGTATGGTATGCATTGTTTTAATTTCCATTGACTATTTCATTACTGTTTTCTCTCTTTGACAAAAGCTTTAGCTAAAAGGGGTCAGTAAGGTACATTAAGCAAAATAGCATGAAGAAGGGCTGAAATCTGTTTGTCTGTCTCTTTTATTTCGATCACAAGATGCAACAAGAAAAATGTGCAATATAATACCCATGTCCATGTCATGGTTATCCGTTTTCTAACTTGTCTATTCTACTACACAAATATGTAAGCAAACTTAAACAACATATATTACTAGTGCATGCTGCTTTAGCGCAATTACGTCTGATGCACATGAATTTAATACTGACAATCACGTAAATATTTCGGAATCCTTCTCCATGTCGGATCCTATATTTTTTCGCACATGATCTCTTCCCAAAAATGATAATTATTTTTGTACACTATACTTTTCGTACTTTGATTTTTTTAAATTTTTTTTTACGGTAAAGCAATTTCAATGACAATTCATATATAAGTCGATTCGGAATATAAGACGAAGTCCAGACTTCCAGGTAAAAAAGTATCGACTTATAGGCCGGCAAATACGGTACATAGTAAAAATTTAATATTAACACTATTTTTGTAAAAATATAAAACAGAATATGCATAAACCTCCACTTACCATTCACAGATCTTGCGGTGACAGCGAAGTACACAGGTTTCAATATCAGTGGGGTGGTATCTCATCCCTCTCAGCATTATTGTCTCATCCAGGGCTCCAACAACAAATATTGCATCATGCCGGCCTGGGAGAAAAATAGCACGTCCATAATTTTTACTGGTATGATAACTTATCAAGATAATTGAAGACATGTATGAAAAATATGGTACCTGTACGTTGTAATTATAGTGGTCATATATTCTGACCCTGGCCAGACATGATTCTGACTCCTGGCTAGACATGATTCTGACCCCTGGCTAGATATGATTCTGATCCCTGGTTCGACTGGATTCTAACTTCTGGCTAAACATATTCTGACCTGGCTAGACATGATTCTGACCCCTGGCTAGACATGATTCTGTCCCTTGGCTAGATATGATTCTGACCCCTGGCTAGACATGATTCCATGAATGTTTAAAGTCAGTTTGCATAAATGTACTTTCCACACTTAGAAAGTTAATCCCATCTATGCTCAAATCGTTTGGATTAAAACAGAAGCTTAAAGTTTAATTCTCCAAGGTGAGATGGAAAAGCAAGTAAAATTCCGCATTTTTGTTACCAAACAATTTTAATAAAACAATGTAATAAAACAATTATATACCTTTGTTATATACCAACCAGTAAAAGAACACACAAGTGGTTTGTGTACTTGGTATGAGTCTCTGATTAGATATTAATGAGTCCATTTTGACTCTATTAACCTGTGAAACTATTTTAATTGCCAGAATGACTGACAGACAGACATAGATAAATAGATAGATGCCACTCAACTGGTAATATTTGGTTTGTGTGAAAGGCAAGAAAAAATAAGGTTGTAATGACATAAAAGCTGGTCATTATGAAGGTTTTGCATTTATTTACCTCCATCACTTTGTGTCAGTTCTGTTCGCCTTACAAAACCCAGGTATCCAGTCCTGGCATATGATGTATGTGTATCTCCTGTTGCCAGATGGGCATCAAAATGATCCGGGTGAAGAGATTCATCCCCATAAATTGTAAAGTAACCCGTAGCGTTCTGAGGGCTGCTCACCCAGATCTGGAATAAATAAATAAAACCGAGTGTAATCAGTGATTACATAGCTTAACTCTATGAAGCTTTGTCTCTAGTAGCAATTATAAACATTAATTATCATGCAAAAAATAAATTCATACTACACCGGCTAATTTTCAAGTTAATTCTTTTAATTTAATCTTATTAAAATTTTACATTTTAAATTTTAATTGATGCTATATAAACAATACTGTGCTGACATACTGTTAAACCAACCAACCTACCTACCTACCTACCGGGACTGGGCATAAATAAAAAAAAAAATCAAACCCCCCCCCCCAAAAAAACCACACATTTTTTTTTCTATAATAGCAAAATGGATTTATGGATTTACTCGAACAAGTTGATAAACACCTGAAAATAATGTTTTTGTATTTTAAAAAAAAATCATATTTGTTCCTAAAATCTGCTTAAGAAGCTATTATCACTGTTGACCCATAGAAGTCACATTTTACTGATTGGAAGTCACAGACTTTGAGTAACCTTGGAGTGACAGTCCGTATCACAAACATAGCTCATCCATCAATAATTACTTTGATTAGCCACTACAGATGAGACCTCACATGAAAAGCATGCAGTATACAGTTCACTCATCTAATTCCTATACTCATTCACATGTACAATACCGAGTTAACCTGTTGAGGGTAACCTATCACAATATACAACGTATAGTCATTCATTTGGAAAGTTTACCAGTGAATAAACATATTTATTCCTACTGCCAACTGCAATGGTCAGAAAGAACTCTCTGAGTAGGGTAGGATGTATACAGCATGGAAGAATCTATGTGGTCTTGAACACAAATACTTAACTCATGTTTGTAATGCATAAAATGTAGGTCACAGTGACCTTTTTTGGTTGTAAGGATGCAAATACTAACAGATATGCATCCAATTATCAAGTTTCAACAAAGTCACTGATGAATAAAATATAGGTCATAAAGACATCTTTTTGCAATAAGGATGTAGAAGTTATCAAAATGCATACACTCACCAAGTTTCATGATTCTAGGTAGGACAGTATGCAGCATATAGCAAACCCCCCAAAATATATGGTCATTAGTTAAAGCAAGGAATAGATGAGCATCTCATGCTGTAAGGGTATGAAACAGACAGAGATGCATATAATCATCAATTTCATGATTCTAGCATGAACAGCACCTGAGAAATGAACATCAAACACAAAATTTAACCCAAGTAAAGTAAAACATGGGTCATAATAACCTACCACTAAAGGATGGAGTAGTGTTAATCAAGATGCATCTCCTTACCAAGTCTAAATATTTTAGATAGGACAGTAAGTACAAAACATGCAAAAAACCTACGTGGTCATGAGCTACATGCAAAAACGTAACCTAAGCCAGTAAAATGTGAAATGAAAGTCACTGTGACCTTTTTCGTAAGGATGTGGTACTAAGTGAGATATTTACAATCATATAAAACAAAAAATGTAACCAAAGTCAGTGAAATATGAAGTATGGGTCACAGTGGCTTACCTTTAAGATGAGGGTGTAATACTTGTTCAAAGGTATCCTTTCACCTAGTCTCATAGGTATAACAGTATGTATACTGCGTGCCAAAAACCTATTTGGTCAAACAGAAAGTTTAACCTAAGCCAGTAAAATGTGAAGTGTAGGTCAAAGTGACCTTCACTTGTTATCAGGGTGTGATACTAATATAGATGCATACAATCATCTAGTTTGATGATTTTAGCATGAAAAGAGTTTCAGAAATAAACTTAAACACAAAATTTAACCAGTCAGTGTTGATATATGGGTCACAGTGACCTGCTTTTAAGATGAGGGTGTAATACTCATCAAGATGCACCCCCACTTCAAATTTCATGAATCTAGCTACAACAGTATATATACAGGCTGTAAAAACACTATTTGTCATGAGCTAAATGCAAAACTTACTCTAAGTCAGTAAAATGAAAAATGTTGGTCACTGTGACCTACATTGGTTGTAAGAATGTGATGCTAAATAAAGATGCATACAATCATCTAGTCTGATGACTCTACCAAACTTAAAACACATAATTTAACAAAAGAAAGTGAATCATGAATTATAGGTCACAATGATCAACTTTTGTGACGATGCCCTCAACAAGTTTTATTATTCCAGGTATAACAGTATTTATACAGTGTGCAAAAAATGTGAGCTAAACATAAAAACTTAACTAAGAATGTACCACTATGTACACATATGTACAAAATTAGCTCTCATAGCCCCCTCCCCAGGGGGTATGTGCCATGAAACCCATTCCAAACTGTTCCCAGGAATCTAGGAGGAAAGAATGGTTGAGATTCAGTGATGCTGTACATATGTATACGTTTTTATTGTGTGGATGCTGTCACTGGGGTTAGTTCAATGGCTCTCCACTACTTTGCAGAGATGAGCTAATGAATGAATAAAAGTCATGAGGCAACCAATCGTACATGTATCTGCTGCCACTATATAATGTCAGTCTAACGATAATTAGGAAAAAATGTAAAAGAAACGTCAGTAAATTTGCTTTTATTTTTTACCATTCGCTACATAATGTTAACAAAATTACATGTGCATGTAAATGGTCAATTTGATATACTGTCTCACCAGAAGTCTTAAAAGCTGCAGGTTAATTTGAACAAGCATAACACAGGTAAATCCTCCTTTTCCAATTGACTTTTAGTTAAAATAACCTTTACAACTACTATGTGGTTACTTTCTGACTAAATAGAATTAAATTTTGCTGAATAGTTCTCTAGGGTGATCTTTTGACCCGAGTTGTACTGACCTACATCATACTGACCTCTGCCCCACATCATACTGACCTCTGCCCTACATCATACTGACCTCTGCCCCACATCATACTGACCTCTCCTAGATGAGAGTCTGCACACTGCCCCTTTGTGTCTGGATTTGCTATGGCAACCTTCACTCCTGGCAACAGCTGGAAAAAAAAGCCCCAAGTTTTCATGGAACACTTTGTCTTTGCCAGGAAATGGCATTATTACATAGAATTTCAAAAACTTCAAAACACAGAAACTTAACATTAAGGTTACCCAACCTTGCCACCATATTCAGTCTGGGGGCAATTTACACTTAATCCATGGAATCATGTGTCTCACTTGCATCTGTGCATTGATATGTCATGACTTGCAAAAGTTTCAAACACAAAACATTAAAATTGTTGATGTCTATGCTGTTGAACAGCAACACCTGTCTCACCATGCTAATACAGGCAACACCCATGTCTCACCATACTAAAACAGGCAACACCTATGTCTCACCATATTAATACAGGCAACACCCATGTCTCACCATACTAAAACAGGCAACACCTGTCTCACCATACTAATACAGGCAACACCTGTCTCACCATACTAAAACAGGCAACACCTATGTCTCACCATACTAAAACAGGCAACACCTGTCTCACCATACTAATACGGGCCACACCTATGTCTCACCATACTAATAAAGGCAACATCCTATGTCTCACCATACTAATAAAGGCAACATCCTATGTCTCACCATGCTAATAAAGGCAACACCTATATCTCAGCATCTTAATACAGGCAACACCTAAGTCTCAGCATCTTAATACAGGCAACACCTATGTCTCAGCATCTTAATACAGGCAACATCTATGTCTCACCATTTAAACACAGGTAACACCTATGTCTCACAATGCTAATACAGGCAAGACAAAAACTATATTCTAACACACCTGTGAATCTAAGGCACTTTCTGACTGGTTGAGTGTCAGAATTTGCTGCAGTAAAATCTATCTTGCCATCAATTCTGATGCAACTGTGATGTGACATCCCTCCATGTGATGTAGTGCCATGATGAATTACATCTTTGATCATTTAAAAAAAAAAAATCAAAGTGTGTTTGAATCGGGATAAGAGTAATATGTTTAAGAATCTGAGGACCCTCACAGTTGTTTTCTGTCACAATATCCATTTTACCAGTGCCACTGACACTTCACCAGTAAAACTATATCTGCAACACTGAAAACACCACTAACATCCTCAAACACAAGAATGTTATCATCTAATTAACATCATCTAATTAACATTACCTAATTAACATCACCATTTATGCCACCCTTCACTACCAAAAAACAATAAAAATGTCCTGTTATCTGATGGATTATTTTTCTTTCATTTCTCTGAAGGTATCAGTGTTGGGAAAAAATATGGCACATCATCTACATTACAGATCTAAAAATACTGAGTATTTTCTATATTTTTTTATGTCATTAGAAAAAGCATAAAAAGTTTAGTTTACAACAAAGAATTTGTTGTCGTTGTTGTAAACCTGGATTATAAGTTTTAGGTCAGCAAAATTTGTTCTTTCCATACTAGAATGTAAGAAGTATTGCAGACATTAATGATGTCATAAGCATAATGACATCATCTGCTGTGTCAATGAGGCACATGAAAATATACCAACATATCTCCCTTAATTTCAAATGGCTCTAAAGTTACAGAATGAAAATGAAAGTATGAGGGAAAAATGAAAATACTGACCCATAACTTGGACCCTGAAGAACAGACCCTCAACATAGTATGCAACACACCTGTTATTGATGATGTATGGAAGTAGACCAAGTTTTATCTCTTTATCTCAAACAGCTCTTAAGTTATAGAGAGAAAAGAAAAGTGTGATGGTAAACAAAATATTTACCCATCACCCTGACCCTGACAATAGGAATCCCAATATGGTATGTGAGACAGTTTCTCATGATACAGTGGTTTCCCTCATGAACCACCCTCTCACCGACAGCCACCCACTTCTTATTGTCAGAACCCCTTGGCACTGGTGAGTTTGTTTTGAAAAGTACCCTTCTAGGATGGCCACCCCACTAACACAGAAAGCCACCAGCATATTAGTACAAAACAAAACAATGTCAGATTTATCCCTCATGAGCGGACATATAATGGAGTTTACAGATGGAAATCTCACAAATATTTGTTGATTTTTAAATTTGATCACTACTGTGAAATTTGATGTCAAAAGGATTTAAATAAACATCATCAGTTATACAATTTGCAGCAGTGGGAAAATGGATTGGATGTAAATGACACTTAAAGCTAGATTTAATTGACAAGGTTTTCAAATAATTTTTCACCGTGATTGACGATTAATCATAATTATTTAAAAAAAACATTAATATAAGTTTTGTCACACTGACTGCATAACATGCATGCGAGTTTTAAATGAAAATATTAAGTTTGTAAAAATCAGTTATGTCTTTGTTACTTTATATGTATTTATTACTCACATCTGTATACTTCCCCTCTAGAAAGGCCATCCCTTTTACAAAGGCACTTTCCTGCTGCTGCAGAAGGAGTGGCCTTATAAGAGGGGGTCCACCATAATACATTGCTAAAGCTGAATGGGTTCTAAAGTAATAGAGTGGAAAGGAAAAGTGCGATGGAAAAAAACTTAAAATATTGATCTGTGACCTTGACCTTTCAGATAGGACCCCCAATGTGGTACAAAACACACCTTTTAATGAAGATATATAAGTATACCTTGTTTCATCCCTTAATTTCTAAAACGTTCGACATTACAGACTGGAATGGAAAGTGTGACAGAAAAACTTTGATGTTACAGACTGGAATGGAAAGTGTGACAGAAAAACTTTGATGTTACAGACTGGAATGGAAAGTGTGACCAGCACAGAGTAAAGTCTAACACATGGCATGTATACATGGACTAAAAATAACCAAGTCCATTGGGTGTAACTGCCCTATATCTAGTTGGGAACAACTTGACTGGAAACCAAGTCCACTGGCTGTAACTGCTCTATATCTAGCTGGGGACAACTTGACTAGGAAAGGTGCAAGATAGTTCTAGTGTTGCTTTCACAAGGTTTAAAACTGCCATGTTGTTTAGAACAATGTTGCATCAGTTCATTGGTAAGGTTTATTGACACAGTGTGCCAATATAAAACTTAAAAAGTTATGGGAAATTAAAGCATAACATCTAACTTTGATAGTATCGTCAATGGAATGTTCAAGCTTTTATTGCCAAGAGTCTAATGATGATATATAAATTTACCAAGTTTCATCCCTTTATCTTAAACAGCTCTAAAATTGTAAAGTGAAATGTAAAGTGTGAATACTGAGCCGTGAATCTAACTTTGAAAATATGACATATCACATTACACTTTTGTCTATAATGTATCAGTATACCAAGTTTCATCCCTTAACCTGAAACAGTTCTAAACTTACAGAGTTGAAGGGAAAGAGTAAGGAAAAACTTAAAATACTGAAGTGTGACCTTGCCCTTAGAGATAATACCCCCAGTGTAGTTTGCAATATACCTTATAATGATGCTGTATATGTACACAGAGTTTCATCTCTTACTTTCAAATGGCTTTAAAGTTAGAGTGGAAACAAAAGTGTGACAGACAGATGGAAATGCAGACACTATGTCTCCATCTGTTTATGAAAAGTCGGTAATAAAAAATGACAACTCATCCAGCATTACATCACATTGCCAATTTGGTAGAAGAAAACAGTATCACATTCATGCATGGATGACATCTATATTTTATACTCAAATGAAGATGCAGACTTTTGGATAAACCTGTAATTTATTCATAGTATAAAGGTAATAGCCAGTTAAACAGATAAAACTGAATACACTGTAATAATTAAAAAAAATTGTGTACCAATCCCTTCGAAATAAAGCATTTAGAGTGGTTAAAATCACATCATCTGATACAGAAAACTGTAAGTTATTCATCACACCTGAAAGGAACTACTTATGTATGTGCCCCTTCTTGTGTTTTTACCAATATTTGTAAATATTGGTTAAAATACAGATCTGTTACTTATTTCTTGAGATTTTTTATTATTTCTATTTTTTATTTATAAGAAATGAACATATTTTACAGGAATCACAAAGTCATGAAACCTAAAAATTGATTACATACTATGCATGAATGGCATGAAGTCTGAAAATTGATTACACGCTATACATGAATGGCATGAAGTCTGAAAATTGATTACACACTATGCATGAATGGCATGAAGTCTGAAAATTGATTACACACTATGCATGAATGGCATTAAGTCTGAAAATTGATTACACACTATGCATGAATGGCATGAAGCCTGAAAATTGATTACACACTGCATGAATGGCATCTGAAGTTCAATTCTTAAACGTATAACTTTTAAGGCATTTTTACCTTCCCTGATTCCATGAGGCAGAGACTGTGGGGACTTCCCTTCTCTAGCAGGGTTACCCGGTCATTTCTAAGGGCCCTCAGGTCGACATACACTGTGGTGGGGTCTGGGCAGGATGCTCCCTGGAGACAGACAAAAATCATTTAGAAATCTGATATACTAAAAACTGAAGATAAACAAACATCTCCCTGCTCCATATACAACTGCATTGCAAGTGGTATGTATACATTCTGCATACTAGACGCACACATTATTAATTACCTACACCATGCTTTTAACACATACACCCCAAATACTTATTTTCCAAGTGGACTAGGCTTTCATGTATATTCCACTGAAAGGTCAAATGGACAGGTCATTATGGTGGACCTATACAAATAATCAGTTTTGCATTTGCATATAGTTACGTTTCTCTATGTGCTAATATTTACTGTTAATGTATTCTTTTGAAAGTGGCATAAATTTGAGATATGACCTTCTTCAATTTATTAACATTTCCTCAAACATATATATGGCAACTACAAACAATATTATTACTACCATATTCAACCACTGGAGCTAATTGCATATATTGATATTAACATGAATGTATTTATGTAGATTTTTCATGGAGGAAATTTCTATAATTGTTCATGTCTTGTTATCAAACTGACTCGGTTTATTTTACTCTGGAACACATTGATAAAAATTTAATATTTTAATAATTCATTCAAGAGCTGCATAAATTTACCTGAAGTGAGATTCCAACGCAGACACGACAGCCAAAACTGGTGCTGACGGCTCTGGGAGACAGGCCCAGGTTGGCAAAAAGTTTGGTGAAAGACGTGGTAAGCTGTATTCTTGGCCTCTCCTCGGCGATAATACAACATGTCCTGACACAGGACAGGTTAATTCCACGTGCCTGAGGAATAGTCAGGGGACATAATAAGTTTAGAGGGGATAAGCTATATTCAAATGTTATAACAAAGTGAATTCTGTGCCTCTCCTTGGCAATAATAGAACATGTCCTGACACATCACAGGTTAATTTGACAGGCCTGAGGAATAGTCAGGGGAGATGATCATGCAAATAGGACAGATGGTCTATATTCCAATGGTATGACACACTGAATATTACCAAAATCCTGATGAAGGATAAATTAATTCCATGGGCTTTGAGAGCTTTCCATGAAAGTTTCTTCTGCAACAAGAACTGTGTTTTAAGGAATACATGATACGTCCCAATAAGACAAACTGTCAACAAACCAAAGGGACATAACCCCATGACTCCAGCCAGGGGCATGACCCAAGGGCAGGAATGCTACAAGAAGTAAGGTAAGTATGTGATGTTCTTATATATTCCAATTAAGGTGTAAATTGGACAACTATAACCAAATAAAGTATCATACTTGTTGACCCAAATCGCCACATCAAGGGACATAACCCAATAGCAGGAATGGTAAAAGGTGATAGGTAAGAATTATCTTTGATTCCAGATATTCATTGCATTGGATAAGGCTTTATTGATTAATAATAATAACAATAATAATAAAATCAAAATGTGTCCTATTTCCTGACCCCATGGTTACACCAAGGGATATAACCTTGGGGTAACATGGCCACACCAAGGGACAACCTTGGGGTAACATGGTATAGGAGGGGAAGAATGGGATCATATGCTATTTCAGCTATCAAGTGAAATGACAGAATTTTTTAAAATAGTCTGTAGTGAATTGGATAAAATGTGTTTTCTTTATAAATGACCTAATGGCTCCACCCAGGGACTTGACCCCAGAGAAAGAAGTGGTAACATCCAAAAGATATGAAGTGAACCTGTTATGGAAATATAAGTGAAGAAAAAAAAAAACTTTAACTAAAATGTTTTCCCATTGTAATTCTTGGCCCCATTGCCTTACCCAGGGGCAGAACTCAGAAGAAGGAGTGATGCTGTGAGAAGGGGAGAATGTGACGATATTAGATTCTAAATATGAAGTGAACTGGCTAAGGAGTTATGGAAATATTAATGAAAAAAAACTTTAACCAAATATGTCTTCAATATAATTTTTTACCCTATGATCCCACCCTGGGGCAGTAGTAGTACTGAGATGGGAGTATATGATGTTATTATATTCCAAATATGAAATGGACTAGATTAGGGGTTACAGATGCATATACGATAAAGAAAATGAGAACCAAAATCTTCTGCCAAAATGTGTCACTATTATAATTCTTGACACCCCCCCACCCCCCAGGGATAGAACCTAGGGCCAGGAGTAGTCCTGAGAGAAGAGAAGTATATGATGATGCTATAATCTAAACGTGAAATTAATTGGTGAATGGGGTAATGGAAAATAAGTGATGAAAATAACTAACCATAATTTTCAACCAAACTGTCCCCCATTATAATTTCTGACCCCATGCTATGACCCAGCATCAGGAGTGGTACTGAGAGATTGGGAGTACGTGATAATATTATATTCCAAATATCCAGTGAATAAGGTTAGGGATCAATCAGATACAAATGCTGGAAAAGCTAACCAAAGCCATCCGGTCAAATGCATCCATACAGACAACCCAAATGCTACATTATCCATCTCAGTGGCACGAAATCTGAGTCAACAGTTTTCATCAAATACTATTAATTTTCCTACAAAACAGTTTGACTGAGAAAATTTATGTCTGCAATATATAGCATTAGAGTGTTGTTTGGTCAGTTTTTTACTATATTTGTTTTACTTTTATAATCTTATATTTTATATCTGAATCAATGAGAAGTTCATATTTTTCTGATCCAATATCACATGAATAAAAATATATTTGTTAAATTTTAATAGTATCTGACTGAGGAATATGAGAAGAAACAGGAAATAGATTTTTGTTGCAGCTAATATGGTAGACAACTTTTTTCTTATTACCATGCTACACTTCTTGCTTCTTGTCATTCTACTTGACATTATCAATGTTATCATGCAAGAAACTTTTTGTTTTTTTTACCTTATTCATGCCAACTAATCTGCTCTGTTTAAGTTCACACTAAAATTATTTTTCAATATATGTTCACTACATGCAAAACCAGCCTTAAAATATTCTATGCCCAATGAAATATATTATATCATGTATACAGCATTGTATAGTGGTTATAATCCCTTACAAAATAATTAAACAGGAAATTAACAAATAAAAGAAATAATAACCGTTTATACTCATGCTGAGAGTCACTGGGAAAAAAATACATTGATCTGGGGCTTGAACCCAAAACTGACATATAGAGTGCTATCATCTAACCACCTGAGGTATCAGCACATCATTTCACATGGCTATCAGAAATGTGTCCATAAAACAGGGATGCCCCCATCAACATTATGCAACTGAAGGGCCAAGGAATAAGTCATGTAGGGGGCATAACTCCATAAATTTCTGATGCAAAACAATGAAAATCAAATTGACAAAGGTCTTCATAATGTAAAGTCTCATATCAAATTTGGTTTCAATCCCTAAAGTCCTTCAAAGGTATTGACCAGAAACTGAAAGGCAAAATTCCATGTCAAACAAGGGACCATAACTTCATAGCATTTTACCAGAAAATGATGAAAACGGAACAATATTTTGCCAGAAAATGATAAAAACTGAACCTGACCTAGGTCTTTTTAATATAAAATTTTGTATTAAACTTTGTTCCAATCTGCTAAGTCCTTCAAAATGAATTAGTGATGGACGTGGCATGATGCAATGTTACAGGAACTGATAATGAACGAGTAACAGGACAGATGAAGATGTGTAACACTATATGCAGCCTATACAGACATAGCAAGGGCATGACAATTATGTATTGTAAAACATAACCACAAACGTAGTCATAAAACATGTGCACAAATGCTGCCATAAAACATGGCCACAAATGCTGCCACAAAACATGACCATAAGTATTGCCATAAAACATTGTCACAAATGCTGCCATAAAACCTGGCCACAAATGCTGCCATAAAACATAGTCACAAGCACTGCCATAAAACATGGATACAAATTCTGCCATAAAAGTCACAAGCACTGCCATAAAACATGGATACAAATGCTGCCACAAAACATGACCATAAGTGCTGCCATAAAACATGGATACAAATGCTGCCATAAAACATAGTCACAAGCACTGCCATAAAACATGGATACAAATGCTGCCATAAAACATGGATACAAATGCTGCCATAAAACAGTCACAAGCACCGCCATAAAACATGGATACAAATGCTGCCATAAAACAGTCACAAGCAATGCCATAAAACATGGATACAAATGCTGCCATAAAACAGTCACAAGCACTGCCATAAAACATGGATACAAATGCTGCCATAAAACAGTCACAAGCACTGCCATAAAACATGGATACAAATGCTGCCATAAAACATGGATACAAATGTTGCCATAAAACAGTCACAAGCACTGCCATAAAACATGGATACAAATGCTGCCACAAAACATAACCATAAGTGCTGCCATAAAACAGTCACAAGCACTGCCATAAAACATGGATACAAATGCTGCCATAAAACATGGATACAAATGCTGCCATAAAACATAGTCACAAGCACTGCCATAAAACATGGATACAAATGCTGCCATAAAACAGTCACAAGCACTGCCATAAAACATGGATACAAATGCTGCCATAAAACATGGATACAAATGTTGCCATAAAACAGTCACAAGCACTGCCATAAAACATGGATACAAATGCTGCCACAAAACATAACCATAAGTGCTGCCATAAAACAGTCACAAGCACTGCCATAAAACATGGATACAAATGCTGCCATAAAACATGGATACAAATGCTGCCATAAAACATAGTCACAAGCACTGCCATAAAACATGGATACAAATGCTGCCATAAAACAGTCACAAGCACTGCCATAAAACATGGATACAAATGCTGCCATAAAACAGTCACAAGTACTGCCATAAAACATGACCATAAGTGCTGCCATAAAACAGTCACAAGTACTGCATTAAAACATGGATACAACTGCTGCCATAAAACAGTCACAAGCACTGCCATCAAACATGACCATGAGTGCTGCCATAAAACTGTCACAAATGCTGCCATTAAACATGACCATAAGTGCTGCCATAAAACATGGATACAAATGCTGCCATAAAACAGTCACAAGCACTGCCATAAAACATGGATACAAATGCTGCCATAAAACAGTCACAAGCACTGCCATAAAATATGGATACAAATGCTGCCACAAAACATGACCAGAAGTGCTGCCATAAAACAGTCACAACCACTGCCATAAAACATGGATACAAATGCTGCCGTAAAACATGGATACAAATGCTGCCATAAAACAGTCACAAGCACTGCCATAAAACATGGATACAAATGCTGCCATAAAACAGTCACAAGCACTGCCATAAAACATGATCATAAGTGCTGCCATAAAACAGTCACAAGTACTGCATTAAAACATGGATACAACTGCTGCCATAAAACAGTCACAAGTACTGCCATAAAACATGACCATAAGTGCTGCCATAAAACTGTGTCATAAATGCTGCCATTAAAGATGACCATAAGTGCTGCCATAAAACATGGATACAAATGCTGCCATAAAACAGTCACAAGCACTGCCATAAAACATGGATACAAATGCTGCCATAAAACATAGTCACAAGTACTGCCATAAAACATAACCATAAGTGCTGCCATAAACAGTCACAAGCACTGCCATAAAACATGGATACAAATGCTGCCATAAAACAGTCACAAGCACTGCCATAAAACATGGATACAAATGCTGTCATAAAACATAGTCACAAGCACTGCCATAAAACATGACCATAAGTGCTGCCATAAAACATAATCACAAGCACTCCCATAAAACATGGATACAAATGCTGCCATAAAACAGTCACAAGCACTGCCATAAAACATGGATACAAATGCTGCCATAAAACATTGCCACAGTTGCTGCACAATTTGTGCATTTAATATTGTTCAAAATAACTACTGATTACAATGAACTAGTCATATCTCAATAGAAAGAGCACTACCACATGACCATGGTTATGATGATTATTGTGGCAAGCCATTGTGATGCAGTGGTTAACTGTTCATGACAATGAGATTGTTAAACTTTAACACAAAGAGCACCACATTGTTACCATGGTTATAATGATTACTGTGGGAAGCCATGGTAGCTTAGATGCAAAGACTCATGACCAGAAAGGTGCAGGTTCAAATCCTACCATCAGATTAACCTGGGTCTTTCACAGGTATGCATCCCTGGGTCTGTTACAGGTATGCATCCCTGGGTCTGTTACAGGTATGCATCCCTGGGTCTGTTACAGGTATGCATCCCTGGGCAAGGCATTTTACTCCTGTTGTCTTAACACTAAACAGGCTTCATTTTGCTTTGCCATAAAACACCAAACCAAACAAATTTTTATTGTTGATTTAAATTACCTTTAAGGCTGCAGTGGATGTTCCTAAACCTCTAGTGCACAGCTCCATTACACCATAGGAGCAAAATGTATCTCGAACTGAAAGAGAAAACGTGAATTGTATTTTGCAAGAAATAATGTAACGGAGAGAACTCAACAAGACAAAATATCTCAACTAAAGGTACAAAATGTATATTAAGCTAACAGGTACAATGTATAATAATGTATCTCTAACAGAAAAGAGTACAATATATTAAGTTAACAGGTACAATGTATAATAATGTATCTCTAACTCAAAGGAGTACATTATATTAAGCTAACAGGTATAATGTATAATAATGTATCTCTAACTCAAAGGAGTACAATATATTAAGTTAACAGGTACAATGTATAATAATGTACCTCTAACTGAAAGGAGTACAAATATATTAAGTTAACAGGTACAATGTATAATAATGTATCTCTAACTGAAAGGAGTACAATATATTAAACTAATGTATAACAATATGTATCTTGAACCGAATGGAGTACAACTGATATGCTTCTGCTTTACTCAAAACTTGTAAGTTATCCAATGATGGACATTTGTTTAAAAATACTCTTTTTTATACTTTTGTGTTAAACAAAATTTATGTAGAAGTTCAGCCAAAGATACCTTTTTCATACTTTTGTGTTAAAATACTTTTTTCATACTTTTCTGTTCAACAACATTTATGTAGAAATTCAGCCAAAAGGAATATTGCAAAAGATTTCCAAGTGGGCCTGATATCACACATCTGCTTACACAACAGCTGATATTTCACTATGCAGACTTGTGTAGTATTGTAAGAACACAACCCTAGGTAAACTATCTCCAAAGCTTTATATTGTGTTGATTTTATCTATTTTACTGTAGTCTGATAAAATTCTTTTTAAAGACAAAGGCATCATTAAAATGCAAACTATTCTGCTCAAAATCACTCATCCAAGGTCTTGATGATATAGACCTATTTACTAAGTTTCATCAAAACT
Source organism: Margaritifera margaritifera (assembly GCA_029931535.1). NCBI lineage: Eukaryota > Metazoa > Mollusca > Bivalvia > Unionida > Margaritiferidae > Margaritifera > Margaritifera margaritifera. The sequence goes on along the minus strand of JAQPZY010001437.1, from coordinate 442,943 downwards.
GGATTAGAACTATATATTCTAGAACTGAAGACATAACAAGTTCAACCAATAAGATGCAAGATCATCTAATTAATTTGTGCAGATCTCACTTATGATAGACAAGTTCAACCAATAAGATGCAAGATCATCTAATTAATTTGTGCAGATCTCACTTATGATAGACAAGCTCAACCAATAAGATGCAAGATCTAATTAATATGCGCAGATCTCACTTATGATACACAATCTCAACCGATAAGATGCAAGATCATCTAATTAATATGCACTGATCTCACTTATGATAGAACCTAAGACAAAGATAAGCTTATTTACTAAGTTGAAGCAAAATCCCAAAAAAATTCGGTCTGTAGAGTAGTAAGAGGCTCAGCCAATCAGACACAAGAAAACTTCATAAATATAGGTAGATCTTGCTTCTGATCAAACTCATCCAACATCTTAATGATATATGACTATTTAACAACTTTTATCAAAATCTATCAGAAATAGTGTTGTTAGAGTGTTGACAACCTCAGCCAATTAAATGCAAGGTCACATTAATATGCATAAGTGGATATCACTCAAAATCATACTCAATCTAGATCATGATAATATAAACTTATTTACCAAGTTTTATCAAAATCCGATCACAAATGTAGTCTCTGGAGTGGAAAAAAAAAACTTATTCAATCAGATACAAGATCACCTCATAAATATGCATAGGTCTTGCATAATATAAAATTTGGCCATCATCAGAAATACATGAAAACTGATCTCAGAAACACATGAAAACTGATCTAAGAAACACATGAAAACTGATCTAAGAAACACATGAAAACTGATCTTAGAAACACATGAAAACTGATCTTAGAAACACATCAAAACTGAAGAAAATGGAAACTCTCTGCATACAGTATATCCCATATTCCCATTTATCTAAACATCTGTCCACAAGGTCTAGATGATGATGTTTACTTTCACCTAATATGGAAGATTTAAGATTTTCTTAGGGTTTCCAGTGGCTGACAATAAGACATTACTGTAAATAATAAACATGTCAAGATCATGTATAATTCCAACTATTTAAGCAAATTACAGAAAGTAAATGGCTGAAATTGTGCATTCAGGTCTTGTAATACATGGAGTTATTTATTCTATGAAAACTGTATGTCAAGTTTCAATACAGTATAAAGCATCATTTGAATGGCTTAGATGTTGGAATGAGGTGTTCTCTGAAGATGTGTCACCACTAACACTTACACAAGGTAGAACCTACTATCAAGCTGGCAACTACTTAAGTACTAAGTAAGCATATTATCCATACATTACTAGCATCAAGCCAACAACTACTTAAGTACTAAGTAAGAATATTATATATACATTACTAGGTGCATAGTCAGGCAATTTCTGATGTATGCACCATAACTGGGCTGGAAGGGAAGAAGAAAAATCGAAGAACTTTAAAACACAGTATTTCGATATTTTTATGTTACACACATGTATCAGAGCATACTACTCCACTGACTACCCATGGAATGATACATGTACTGTCAAAATAGATCAACCAGAGAACAGTCTTACCTTTGTACATACTGACAGCAGTCAACCAGACTGCAGGGTTTGTCTCCACCTCAGATGGAGGGATCAGGAGAGAGTGATGACCAGAGTAGATGCTGAAATGAAAGAAATCAATTTACTGAAAATACTGATAGCTAAGAGGATTGAAGTGATATTAATCTGCATAAGATCAGATGGAAGAACATTACTCCAGATATAGTGTTATTCATGGTCCTTTTCACTATTGTAAATAGACTTCTCTAAATAATTTTTAGAATATCATTCCAAATTTTCTTTTCTTTATATGTCACAAGAGAATTATATTAACAGTTGAAACATTATTTTGAGAAATTACTGTGATTTCCTTTAAAAAGCATTTTCAACAACTGTTTCAAGTATTACGATCAGTGGGAAAATATCCAAGGGAGACAACTACTATCAGCTCTAACCATTGACCTAAATCGAGTTGCTTCTTTGACAGATAAAACTGACATGAAAGGACAGTGGGTATATACATTGTTACTAATTTTAGTAAGAACGTGAAGTTTGTTACTATTTTTAGTAATACAAACTATATTTGGTAAAACAGAATTTACACTATGATATAAGGGTGGAGGGAAAAAATAATAAGAGCCAAGAAATAATAAAAATAATTAGAGGAATCTGACTATAAAAACATTTATATTTAGTCAATTTGCGAATAAAATAAGCACTATGAAATAAAAGTAGCATGTGGTAAAGCTGTAACAATAAAGTGATACATACAGGATATATAAGTATTTTACAGTGACAAGATATTCTACTGTCACTCTCCTATTGCAAAGTAATAATGCAATTGTGTCAAACATTTTACATTTGCAGTCTGATTTAATTCTTGCTATCTGTTGTCACACTATGTTTAGTTTTGACAATGTACATTTCTTTAAAATGACTGAAAATTTGTTAAAGTACACTTATCAATAATTTTGTCACTGACTTTTCATTAACTTCCTTGTTTTTGTTAACTTTGCTATAGTTCTTTTCCCAATATTTAGTTGATGATGGAATTTAATAATTCATGTAATTTTTCATATCCTTAAACCTTTTTTATACACAGTCAATCCATAAAGTCATAATTATTTTTTTAAATAAAGTTTTCATACAAAGTTGTTTTATCACTGAAAATTTTTCTTTTTTCTTACAAATGGAGTCCCATTTCAAAAGACTGACATGTTCTTTTTTCATACCAATGGAGTCCCAAATCAAAAGAGTGACATGTTCTTTTTTCATACCAATGGAGTCAGAATAAAATAACCGACATGTTCAAGAACAAAAAGGATTTGTGAATATTGTACAAAAAATGGCAGAAATAAAGATGATGTTCATGGAAAATGTGTTTTATATTTCACTTATTTAATGCCTGACATTTTCACACATATTTATTTTGTTAACTTCTCTCAAAGACTAAAGTGAGAAAAAAATATTTATTTTAAATAGAATGTATATTTAAATGAAATTACTACAAGAACTCTGACCTTTTTGTACATTTAAATCATCAGCTATTGATTTCTCCAGGCCTATTAAAATGTAGTCATTTTTGGGGGGGCTCGAACTAATTTTAATTAATACTTACCTGTTACTATTGCATCGTTTCCTTCTCCAAGACTCTTAGTCCCCAGTCCAGGCTAATTATTCCCTCCTCCAAGTAGTATTGGAGGGCCAGAATTAAAAAGAACATAATCGCAGTCCGACTCCTTTATCATAGCCAACATATGGAATATTGTCCTTTTTTACTTGGACTGAGAGTGCAGGACATCAGAGCAGAGTGGGAGGTGGGAATCTTCGTGATAGTAGCAGGTAAGTATTACATAGTTAAACTTAGTTTACCCACCAAAAAACTACATTTTAAAAGCAGCAATACAACACCTGCTACTATTGCATTGCTGAATTTACCAGTTATGAGGGAGGCTGATGGCTTCAACAAAACTGATAAAGAAAACAAGTGCACTTACCCTAATGGTAGGAGTGTTCACTACTGTCAGCTAGTAGGAGTGTTCACTACTGTAGAATATTGGGCTACATGCTGTGCCACCACATTTATGATAAAAGGTAGAGAAGGTAGTGTAAGACTGCCAGAAGACTGCTCTCATAACATCATCCAAACAGGAGTGATTCAAGGAGGCCCAAGATGTAGCAATAGCCCTAACTGCATGGGATTTAATTCTCATGAAAGAAAGGTCCCTCTCATTGAGAGATTGATAAGCTCTCTTGATAGTAAGGGCAATCCACCTGGAAATGGTGGCTGCCAAAATATAAGAGGGACTCTTAAAGACCTATCTGGGCAAAGGAGACTATCTTGATCATCCCCAGCACATATATGACTGAGACTGGGGATCTGAACAGGAAATTGAGCTGCTAAAGGTAGCAGATTCTTATCCAGAAAGCAAAGTTGCCAGAAAAGTGAAACTGAATCAGAGTTACCGTTGAACTTAAACCAATCATTTTCCACTGACAAGGCATGAAGCTCACTCCTTCTCCTCGATGATGCTAAGGAGTAGAAAAACAGTATTAAGTGTAAGGTTCTTGAACGAAACTGCACTCAAAGGTTCATAAGGGGATTTTGATAATGCCCAAAGAACACAAAAGATTCTATCTTGGCATTAGTGAACGAGATACCTGTCTCTGAAGCTCAAAATACCTGATGAGATCAGAAAGATGAGGGTCCGACCAAGTGGCAGAACTCCTAGAGAACTGAAGTGTGTTAGAAAGGGCTGCCCAAAGCAGGGACATCCCCAGCCCCCTTTCCAGGCAAGTATGACCCGACTCCCTATCCTCATAGGGATTATATGGTACAATAGGTACAGGGGAAATATCAACCCAATCCCTGCCTCCAGACATAATCAAAACCTGGTGACCAGTGACTGATGATCGGCACATGGTGCCTGGTGACCAGTGATGAAGATCTGACAGATAAGCTGACTTTAGATTGATCCGAGCGAGATTACTGCTCTTCCCTCTCAGAAAGGTGCAATTCACTTATCTCTGTCACCAGAACACCAGCCTTGAAAGGAAGCTGCTTGTCCTGAACCAGGAGGCATGACCTGCTCTCAAGCATTTTACCGCCCTTGGAAGAAGCCAAGAATCAATCCCTCACTGGCACTGATGGCTTTGTAACTAACCTCAGGGATCCTTGGCCTTTTGTCAATTGCCAAACCATGGAGGTTGTGGCATGTTCCTGCCCCACAGGTGGAGTTGACTTCCCCAGCATGGAAAGAGATCCAGACCCCTCCTGGGCATGGAGGGGGTTGTTCAGTGATGAGTAGGTGGATGAGGGACCCTTCTTCCTCCCTCTGTATGTGCAGTGACTTTCCACGAAGTCCCACACTTGAGCTGTCCAGAGACAACAGATCCGATATCCACAACAGTGCACAATAGGCACATGGGGTACGTGTCCCACAGGGCCTTCCCGTGGCCACACTTACACACACCCTGTGACATATTAAGCACTAAAAGAAAGAAAATCACACAAAACAAAATATCTGGGAACCCAAACATGGTAGGTAATACTTACCCAAGCACCAGAACTATGAAGGGGATTACAATTTACTGAAGCAACGCTTGCTAAGCAAGGTGCAAAAACCCTTTAATATTAACAAAATGAACACAAAAGACACTCACACAAGCAAGGACTGAGATAAGCACTCAATTTACACTAAAAGGTATGTGCTTAGCATAAAAGATGTTTAAACGTGACAACAAAGGCAAATTTTGATAAGCAATCAGGAATACGTGTACCACTAGCGTAGTCTAAGGATAAAAGATGAAGATATTCTGTATGTTGGCTATGACTAAGGAGTCAGACTGAGATCATGTTCTTTTCAATTCTGGCCCTCCAAAACTAATTAGAGGAGTGAATAATTAGCCTGGACTGGGGACTAGAAGTCCCATTAAAGGAAAGCAATGCAACTGTTGCAGGTATTGTATTACTAATATTAAAATATTACATGCTAGCTTCCTTGATAAAGAGCCAATTTTTAATAAAGTATTGACAAATATTTACAGCAAAGTATGTTTTTGTATTCATTAAATCCTAAAGCAAATCATAATGAAACAGTCTCCATTGACAAAAGCAAGTCAGTCTGTGTTTTTTGTTTCACAACAAAGTGCTAGAAATTGTCTCTTCATTAGAAATTATGCCATGATTATGCACACATAGAAATCAGAGTCCACTATAAATGGAAATAATCTGGTAAACAATCAAGACTTAATTAACTAGCTTGACTAATTCTCAGCTATGTTCTGTTTGACTGGTGTTTAGTATAAATACAGAATGTCAGTGAATTCATTGTGACATCAGTTCATTTGTGTGATCTCAAAATCCTCACTTTAAATACTGTAGGTGTCCCAAAAAATTAAATTATCTCTCTATAGAAAGCTCACATTCTATATCACCTCTTTTTCAGGCCTAACTCTTCAGACAATAATCATTGTTTGCCAACATATTTATTTTGAATTAGTTTGTGTACATATTCTGCTTTTTATAGTTTGGTATCTTTCTTTGCTTTATTTTAACAAGGTGTGCCCAATGCTAATGTATATGGTAGGAATCAGTGCCCAATGCTAATGTATATGGTAGGTATCAGTGCCCAATGCTAATGTATATGGTAGGTATCAGTGCCCAATGCTAATGTATATGGTATCAGTGCCCAGTGCTGATGTATATGGTAGGTATCAGTGCCCAATGCTAATGTATATGGTATCAGTGCCCAATGCTAATGTATATGGTAGGTATCAGTGCCCAATGCTAATGTATATGGTAGGCATCAGTGCCCAGTGCTAATGTATATGGTAGGCATCAGTGCCCAGTGCTAATGTATATGGTAGGCATCAGTGCCCAGTGCTAATGTATATGGTAGGTATCAGTGCCCAGTGCAAATGTATATGGTAGGTATCAGTGCCCAGTGCTAATGTATATGGTAGGCATCAGTGCCCAGTGCTAATGTATATGGTAGGTATCAGTGCCCAGTGCTAATGTATATGGTAGGTATCAGTGCCCAGTGCTAATGTATATGGTAGGTATCAGTGCCCAATGCTAATGTATATGGTAGGTATCAGTGTCCAATGCTAATGTATATGGTAGGTATCAGTGCCCAATGCTAATGTATATGGTAGGTCTCAGTGCCCAATGCTAATGTATATGGTAGGTATCAGTGCCCAATGCTAATGTATATGGTAGGTATCAGTGCCCAATGCTAATGTATATGGTAAGTATCAGTGCCCAGTGCTAATGTATATGGTAGGTATCAGTGCCCAATGCTAATGTATATGGTAGGTATCAGTGCCCAATGCTAATGTATATGGTAGGTATCAGTGCCAAATGCTAATGAATATGGTAGGTATCAGTGCCCAGTGCTAATGTATATGGTAGGCATCAGTGCCCTATGCTGATGTATATGGTAGGCATCAGTGCCCAATGCAAATGTATATTTTAGGCATCAGTGCCCAATGCTAATGTATATGGTAGGCATCAGTGCCCTATGCTAATGTATAGCTTAGGTATCAGTGCTCAATGCTAATGTATATAGTTTAGGTATCAGTGCTCAATGCTAATGTATATGGTAGGCATCAGTGCCCAATGCTAATGTATATGGTAGGTATCAGTGCCCAATGCTAATGTATATGGTAGGTATCAGTGCCCAATGCTAATGAATATGGTAGGTATCAGTGTTCAAATGCAAATGTATATAGTAGGTATCAGTGCCCAATCCTAATGTATATGGTAGGTATCAGTGCCCAATGCTAATGTATATGGTAGGTATCAGTGCCCAATGCTAATGTATATGGTAGGTATCAGTGCCCAGTGCTAATGTATATGGTAGGTATCAGTGCCCAGTGCTAATGTATATGGTAGGTATCAGTGTCCAATGCTAATGTATATGGTAGGTATCAGTGCCCAATGCTAATGTATATGGTAGGTATCAGTGCCCAATGCTAATGTATATGGTAGGTATCAGTGCCCAATGCTAATGTATATGGTAGGTATCAGTGCCCAGTGCTAATGTATATGGTAGGTATCAGTGCCCAATGCTAATGTATATGGTAGGTATCAGTGCCCAATGCTAATGTATATGGTAGGTATCAGTGCCCAATGCTGATGTATATGGTAGGTATCAGTGCCCAGTGCTGATGTATATGGTAGGTATCAGCAGTGCCCAATGCTGATGTATATGGTAGGTATCAGTGCCCAGTGCTAATGTATATGGTAGGTCTCAGTGCCCAGTGCTGATGTATATGGTACGTATCAGTGCCCAATGCTGATGTGGTAAATTTCATAACAGATCTCAAAGACTAGTTAACACCTTGATTCTCCACAACAGAAATGTAAAATCCTTGAAAATAACAACAATAGCTTGTAATAAGCAGAGATGAGAGACTCAATGTTGCATAGTAATGAAGGCTACAGGAAGTGTACATGCACTTAATGGACAAAATGTATTGATTATCCTTCTCTGGTGAGAATGCATAAGTCATTTCACTTGAGGAGAAAACAATGTAGCATATTTATGTAAAAGGAGACTTCATTTTGCAGCATGCATTAATTTTTTAAAATTGAAACAGAAAGGATTACATATGGATGTAACTACTGCAAATATTTTAAATGTGAAATATAGATCTTTGAAGGAATATGGCATGTATTTTTTAAAATTTCTATTTACTACTTTATTACTGTTTTCTCTTTGACAAAGTGTCAGCTATTATGGAGACATTTAAAAGTAAGGTATATTCAGCAAAATCGTATGAGAAAGGACTGGAAAACTCTCTCTCACTCTCATAAAAAAAAAACGGAGCTACATTAACTCATTTGGAATAAAAGTCTATTGAATCATAATTTATCTGAACCATAAAGAATCAGAATAAAAGACATGACGACATGGCACCAATTACCATGTCATAATTATCTGTTTTCATACTTAGCATACTTTGTCAATAAATTACCATAAACAAAGGTTTTTTATATTATTATTAACTCACATGTGTTATCTTATGCAATAGAGACATATATAAGCAAATTCAGACAAGATATACTTTAGTGTTTGATTCTTTTAGTGCAAGTATGTTGGATGCACATGAATTTTATATTGACAATCAAGCAATGTTTTTGAGTCCTCCTTAATGTCAGATCCTTCATTTTTTTGTATACAGTCACTACTTATTTTTTGTGTAACAAAAACTACACAATTATGGTACATTGATAAAATGACTAGTGTCATAATGCTGACAAGGTAATGTTTCAATTATGCCATCTCATGCTGACAGTAAGCATATGTTTTACACTTTTAAAATTTTAACACCATGTTTTAATGCATGCATATAACAGCTGTGAGAATCAAGGCATGTTTATGAATTTTACAAACTAGATGTGTTCACATAACAAGAATACCTCATCACAGTGCCTGAAACTGATCTAAACACAAATCTTAACCACAGAGATGGACAGACATGGGTAACACTATCACTATATGACCCTACAACATTGATGGCAGGACATAAAAGCCAAGATGCATGTCTGAACAGTATTGTTTGTGCCAATATGGGGTAAATGGTGATACTTGGGTTCAAAATAAATTGAAACACTCCTTAATCAAACAGGATTAGAACTCAATAAATTCTTTTAAAGAAAATAGTACATATCAAAGTTGATTTGCATCTTTTTTATAATAAATCTGACTTCAATCTGGAAGTCTTTAATTAGTTATAGAGCAGAAACATAATATATGAGTAACACTACACTCCCCCAAAGAATAGGGCAGTAAAAGTCAGAATATACCATGTACAGAAAAGCAAACCTTGTGAGACACCAGAGTGAAAATCCAAGTCCACAGTAGGGGTCCAGGCACAGAGCCACATCTCTGGAGGGGTACAGTTCACATTGCAGCTTGATAGACCTACATAAAGCTGTGGCTGCTGCATGGGACATCTAAAAGAGGTAGCAAGAAATAAAATTGTTCAGAAATCTCAAAATCTGAAGGGGAAAAAAAACTTCTTTCTAGAAAGAAAAAGAAATTCCCACACAATACCTGTAGACCAGCTAAAGGGCAGTTCAACATTTGCCAGATACCAAATGGATCAAAATTCTCACAAGAGTTACCTCTCTTTTATTATAATAAGTGACAAAAACAATGAATTTTCTCTTTGACTAGACAAAGGTAGCACTGAATAGCTTTGTATTATTAGCCATAGGCTAAATTGTTAATACTACGGGTATTGATAAGTTATTCCATAGTATCTCCATCATTATTAATGTCATGAATGTATGTCAACCTATGGCATACCTTGTGAAAAATAAGTTTTGTGCAGAAAAACTTTGTGCCAGTTGGGTTTGAGATTAAGTTCAATGTATGGTTGGCTATCTAGCATCGACCAACTCTGCATTGGCACCTGCTTGGCAATTCTCAAAAAAAGTAATTTTGTGGAAAAATGGTCTGTTCATTTTTCTCTTTTTTACTGATTTTTTTAAAATATATCTTTGGGGTCTCACTTGATAAGCCTTTACAACTGTCATTACTACAATAATGTTTGGTATACAACTGTAAGGAGTCGCTTGATAAGCCTTTACTAATGTCATTTCCACAATAATGTTTGGTATTCATCTCCAACGGGGCTAAAGGTAGAGTTTTATCGATTTTTACTCACTGCTGGAGTGTTGGTGTGTGTGAAAATAAATGTGAAAAAACCCTGAAGAAATGCTTGCCATACAAATTTATCTAAACAGTTTCTCGAACCTCTTGTGAGCATAAAAATACATACATGTATGATTGCATTGTAATGTATTGCACTGGGTGGATTTTTTTTTGACATAGTGCATGCAGTCACATGGACCTTGTCCGATACTATTTAACGCTACCTCAATATTATTCATACGGTACTGTCCTACTGACAGGGAGATAACTCTTAAAAATATGTTCATAAGAACCATAACTTGCAACTGGCAAAACACCTACTTCGTTACAAAAGAGTACACATATACAGCGTATGGTCAAGGGTACAATTCAATAAAAGTTTAAACAATGGTTACAATTTTCTCAGATGGAAATATGACTCAATAGGTTAAAGTTCCAACAGAAAAAACATTCCATTCTGTAATTGTGAAATGATGTTGTGACCTTATGAGTTACCTCCACATGAAATATAGCCAGCAAAAACATCAAAATCAATGCCATTTCCACATCACCATGTATTACACAATGACACATACCTGACAGTGTAACGGAATAATTTTGAAGGAAAATACCTGGGAAATAGTATATCAAACTTATTTTAGCAAAACTAATTCAGATATATTTACAGTCATATTCGAGGACCTGACAATAAAATTGAAAAATTAAACATTTGGAATATGACAATAAAATAATTATTACTGTAGCAATTATTTTAATATTTACTAATGTGACCATAAAAACAATGGTAACATTTTGACCACTGACCTTGACCATACACTGATCACTGACCTTGACCCCTGCTAGCATGCCAGTTGTGGATACACTGAAGTCAAGGTAACAGAGCATCTCTGGGGTGGGTGCTCTATACACTACAGCCAGTTTCTTCTTGGGCAAGTCATCTGTGTCAAGAATCGGAGGCCAAGATTTTGGCTCAACGATACCAGCAGCATCCTGAGGAGAAAAAAGTTTCCCATTATCATTCATGTATATGGTTAATATAGTGTAAATCAAAAAAACTTTCACGAGAATAGACTTTCACGAATTTAGGAAATATGTTTTATTAGTATCTTTTTGGAACCTCATCTGACACTAGTGTTGCACAAGCATTACAAGTGTGGACTTAAGCTCCCTTCCTATGCTGCAATATTTCTGCGGCAAGTGTCTTTCATCTTTTAATCTGCTAGATTAATGTATTCAACTTAGAGCTTACTATGAAGAAGAAAAGATGATTTAGCTTAAGGGTTTAATAGGAAAATTTGTTCGATAAAAATTGAAACGTTTTGTCTTATTCAACCCTTTATTTCAGGAAATAGTGTGGATCCATTCCATATTTTGAGGGTCAGTGGGAAGATGTAAATTAAAAATTTTTTTTGAGTTCTGGTTTGATCGGTTATAAGCCACATTACATATATTATCACAAGTATAAGATTTGTATAATATAAGCCCGTTTTCCAAATTTGATCAAAGTCAAATCAGAAATATGACATCTAGAGTGGTACCAAGTACAGCCAATCAGATGCAAGATCACCTCAATAATTTGCACGTACATATAAACCTGTCCCAATGGTCACCTTTATATAGCAGACACCTGGTCACAATGGTCATTCTAATTTTCCCTCAACAAATTTCCTACGTAAAAGTGAAGTATATAACAGTCACCTGCTTTCCACAGTCAGCAGCCAGCTGGTTCCTAACCAAATAATGGCTTCTCCCTGTTTTAAGTGGTCAGTGGAGGATATCGACAGTGACCACTCCATGCATGCAAATTAAACTTTTGCTGGATGGAAAAGGCATTGTTTTGATAAAGAATAAAAGAACAGCATGTGACTTGATGTGTACAAATTTCTTATCTTGCTTGTACTCACATTTTGTTTGAAACTGGATCAGAAATATGGACTTCAAACTGATAACAAGCAATTGCTGACAGACGGACGATTGACACAGGGCCATCCTTACAGCTCTTCAGTTAAAAACTACAAATATGGTTATGGAACAGATGCCACCACAGTGCCTGAAAAATGATCCAAATGAAATTCTTAATCAAGGCATAACAGACAAACAGATGGACAAGGATAACACTACAAGTCCTGCCAATGCTGTGTTGGGGCATAAATATACTGACAGACTTACTTTAGACTTCAGCAGTTTAACAATGAGAGTGTTGCTAAGGATGGCCACAGACTTGCTGACTTCCACAATCATCTTCACAGTAGGCAGAGTGGTAGACACATTCTGGGGGTGAGGTGGTCGTATGGTTACTGGAACACAGCCTGAAAATAAGTTGTGTATGTGCAAAATCCTTCATTTCTTTACCTTTAATTCTAAAATGCTCCTTATCTTAATATATATATATATATATATATATATATATATATATATATATATATATATATATATATATATATATATAACCAACCTAATTGTGTGCTCTTATGAATAACTTGTGAACTTTATTAAAGGATAGCAATTTTTAATTACAGTCCAAATAACAACAAATACTGATATTAAGTTAATGATATAACATATATTTATATCACTCCTACTGAATTTGAAATTCAAAATAAAGCATCACCACTCACCTACATATAGACAACCATAGAAAGCTGCTATCAGTTCTATTCCTGTAAAGAAAAAAATAAGCAAGTATATAATTTATACTCAAATTATGATTGGTCTGCTAGTTACAAGAATAGCATAACTCCAATTATGATTGGTCTGTTAGTTACAAGGAAAGTATAACTCCAAATATGATTGGTCTGTTAGTTACAAAGATTGCATTAATACTCCAATTATGATTTGTCTGCTAGTTACAAGGAAAGCATAACTCCAATTATGATTGGTCTGCTAGTTACAAGGATAGCATAACTCCAATTATGATTGGTCTGTTAGTTACAAGGAAAGTATAACTCCAAATATGATTGGTCTGTTAGTTACAAAGATTGCATTAATACTCCAATTGTGATTGGTCTGCTAGTTACAAGGAAAGCATAACTCCAAATACAATTGGTCTGCTAGTTACAAGGATAGCATAACTGCAATTATGATTGGTCTGCTAGTTACAAGGATTGCATAACTCCAAATATGATTGGTCCGGTAGTTACAAGGACCGCAATAATACTCCCATTATGATTGGTCTGATAGTTATAACTTTCTTACAGCCAACAATCTAATTTGTGATCTTCAATCTGATTTCATCCCAAAAGATTCAGCTCCTTTACAATGATGTGAAATGTACATTACTCTTTTAAAAGGTGGTCAACAAAGGCACATAAATCAGTGGTATTTTGTGACATTAGTAAGGCCTTGGACAAAGTCTGGCTCAAAGGTTTAATTTATAAACTAAGAAATATTGGAATTGGTGATGGTCTATTGGAATGGTCTCAAAAATTTTTCTTTCAAACAGGATGCAAAATGTTGTTATAGAACGTTGTACTTCAGGCCAACAACATGTGAGGGCTGGTGTGCCCCAGGGATCTATACTTGGACCACTGTTATTTTTAAGTTACGTTAATGATACTGTCACTGATATTTAGTCCAGTATTGCTGATGATTGTCAATTATTGTTTAGAACAGAACCCAGGCTGCTTGTGTTTTGAATTAAGACCTACTTAAAATCAATTTGTGGAATGACCAATGGTTTGTTGATTTTAATCCAAACAAAACCAGATTAATGTTCATATCCAGAAAAACTCAAAAGGAACATCACCTACAGCTTTAAATTAATGATATCATTATTATGAATGTCACTTCTCATAAACACATTGTCTCTCTAAATGAAACCTTATCTTGGCATATACATATACAGGAAATAACTACAAAGCATGGAAAAGGTTGGAGTTCACTAAACAACGACCTTTTAAAAAATGATGTTACTTAGCAATAGATCTTCATGTAGTGAACCAGAAACCACAAAGCATTTTCTCTTAGAATGTACACAATATCATACCATCGGAAACTAATCAATAGGAAATTTGACCTATAATATAGATAAAACTTTGATATTAATGGGCAACACTTTGCAATATGGAGATCAACAATGGGATTTTAAGGCGGTCCAAAAGTACGCATTTGCAACGAAGAGGTTTTTTTTAAAATTAATTACTTATCTCTTCAAACTAAGCTGTTACATTTCTGGCATGTATTTAGTTACTATGTATATACATTCTGTGCTGAAGTTAAAAGTCCTTTAGCTTACTCCCATCTGCCCATCAACATCTTCATATATTTTTTTCATTCCTTTCTTCATTTTTTGTCTTTCAAGTATACAGTAACATGTTTCTGCTATAAATGCTTACAAGTTACTGTTTGATATTATTACAATATTTTATGTACATGTTTATTTTTTTCTCATTAGCATTTTCAATGTTTGCAATCCTATTATAATTCATTACTCACATAAATCACACAATTAAAGTAAATATTATTGTTAATGAGGAGAGAATTCAAAATAAGTTTGTTTATTACTCAATCCTTGATATCTCTTGTTTGATTTTATGTACTTTCCATGACGACTTCTGCAAATAAATACTGTTTAAATAAAAAAAAGCATTTGTAAGAACTCTACTTACTTAGCAGCTAAACTGGCTTTATTTTGATAACTGTTGAAAAATTAATAGTCCTTTGACCTGATGGCATAAGCTAATTAATGGGTTAATTGTCCTCTGACGAATATAATACATGAAAGGTGCCAGCACCAATGTAACATCTCGTTGTTGGGTCAGCCTAATTTCTTGTTAAACTCACATACATATATTTGATTGCATTTTGCCTATCCGTGTATTTTGTTTCCAAACTTTGAAGTCATGTATTCAAAATCAACTTTTGGGGTAATTTTCTTTGTTTGATCTGTCATTTTCCAGAACAATGCAACTGCTGTGTGTCAAATGTATTTATTAGTACAAACAACATGGAGTTATGCTCAGTCACTGCCATGTGATATTGACAAAATGTATGCCAACATTTAAAATCTCATTCTTGACAAATTAACCAGTGTGAACATACTGATGGGTTAGACTCTGGTGGTTTTT
This sequence comes from Margaritifera margaritifera, assembly GCA_029931535.1. NCBI lineage: Eukaryota > Metazoa > Mollusca > Bivalvia > Unionida > Margaritiferidae > Margaritifera > Margaritifera margaritifera. The sequence goes on along the minus strand of JAQPZY010001437.1, from coordinate 427,684 downwards.
ATGAGTGTAATTATAGCTGTGAAGCTGAAGTTCCTTTGTGTTTGCTTACAGTAGATACACATATGCTGATCCTGAAAGAGAGGTGACTCCAACTTTACTGCTGTACAAATTTGTAAGTACTGCATGTCAACTTTATTTAAATGAAAAGACAATGAGTCTTCCTCTATATCTCGAACCATTGCTTATGTGATGGTCAATGTTTATGGACCCCATCATACAAATGATTCAAATCTATGAGATGCATATTCAAATATTATACCCCTTCTTTTTATTTGAGTAACTGTGGTTTACATACATCTCTTTATATTTCTCTCATTTATTCTGATCATTATGATAACAATTCCTGACATAATTTGCAATATTTTTAATAATTCTCATGACAAAAACAAATTCAAATTTACCCAGAAAAAATCCAGATCAGAGATTAGAGGTCATATTTCATTACTGTACCTAGTAGGTAAATGAAGTCTGAAAATCCAGCTTAATCTCAACAAAATCCAGATCAAGGGTTAAAGGTCATGTTATTTTGCTTTGTGGGCAATATAAAACCAGAAATCTAGATAAATTCCAGATTAGAGGATATCGATCACTTTATTTCGGTATGTGATTAGTAAACAAAATCCAGAAATCCAAAATGATCCAACAAAATTCCATATCAGTGATTAAACTTCATGCTCATTTTTTACCTGGTGGGTAAATAAGGGCCACGTGATCCCCCGTGTTGAGATGTCCTTTCTCCATCAGCATGGAGCCAATCCTCTCAGATCTCTTGTGGAGTTGGGAGCAGGTTATTGTCAGCTGGGCTTGCACCTGAAAATAGGGAGACATCATTTTTTTTAAATGAACAATACTTGTTTGCAGTATTTTTCCTATGAGAAGCCCAGGACTTTTCACAACAAATCATTTTGAAAAGGTGAAGGGGTAGTCTTATCACAATACACAGCATTAAAACACTGATACCATTTTCTAAAAGTCTGGGATGGACTTATTTTCAAACATGAGCTTATCACTGGAGAAATATGGTAACATCAATTGTGCAATCAGGGTTTAAAATTATGTAAAAATGGGTGTAAATCGCATACTGGATGTCCAACTACATAATGAATCTGCAACTAAGAAGTAAGGGTTTCATTGAAAAAATTCCTTTCTTTGTCACAATTCAATAGTTTGATATATATATTTAATGCATAGTACTCCCTCACCATAAGGTGCCTCAATAGAAAGTAATAACTTTCAAAAGGTAGGTATAGTCATGGATACCATTTCATTATTTCACAGTAATATTATGAATAAAATACCTTAATAAAAGATCACCTCACCTATACGGTGGTCCACATTTATGGCTCCTATGAACAGTATTATAGTGATGGAGTACTGTTATGTGTATTTCATGTCAATTTAGAAGTGCTATAGTGAGGGAGTGCTGTTATGTGTATTTCATGTCAATTTTGAAGTGTTATAGTCAGGGAGTGCTGTCATATGTATTTCATGTCAATTTAGAAGTGTTAAAGTGAGGGAGTGCTGTCATATGTATTTCATGTCAATTTAGAAGTGTTATAGTGAGGGAGTGTGTTATGTGTATTTCATGTCAATTTAGAAGTGTTATAGTGAGGGAGTGCTGTCATATGTATTTCATGTCAATTTAGAAGTGTTAAAGTGAGGGAATGCTGTCATATGTATTTCATGTCAATTTAGAAGTGTTATAGTGAGGGAGTGCTGTCATATGTATTTCATGTCAATTTAGAAGCATTATAGTGAGGGAGTGCTGTCATATGTATTTCATGTCAATTTAGAAGCATTATAGTTAGGGAGTGCTGTCATATGTATTTCATGTCAATTTAGAAGCATTATAGTGAAGGAGTGCTGTCATATGTATTTCATGTCAATTTAGAAGCATTATAGTGAGGGAGTAGTCATACATATTTCATGTCAATTTAGAAGCGTTATAGTGAGGGAGTATTGTCGGAGTACTGTCGTGTATTTCATGTCGATTTACAAGTATTATAGTGATGGAGTACTGTCATGTGTATTTCATGTCAATTTACAAGTGTTATAGTGATGGAGTACTGTCATGTGTATTTCATGTCAATTTACAAGTATTATAGTAATGGAGTACTGTCATACATATTTCATGTCAATTTAGAAGTGTTAAAGTGAGGGAGTACTGTTATATGTATTTTGTGTCAATTTAGAAGTGTTAGAGTGATGGAGTACTGTCATGTGTATTTCATGTCAATTTAGAAGTGTTATAGTGATGGAGTACTGTCATATGTATTTCATGTCAATTTACAAGTATTATAGTGATGGAGTGCTGTCATGTGTATTTCATGTCAATTTAGAAGTGTTATAGTGATGGAGTACTGTCATGTGTATTTCATGTCAATTTACAAGTGTTATAGTGATGGATTACTGTCGTGTATTTCATGTCAATTTACAAGTATTATAGTGATGGAGTACTGTCATGTGTATTTCATGTCAATTTAGAAGTGTTAAAGTGAGGGAGTACTGTTATATGTATTTTGTGTCAATTTAGAAGTGTTATAGTGATGAAGTACTGTCATATGTATTTCATGTCAATTTAGAAGTGTTATAGTGATGGAGTACTATCATATGTATTTCATGTCAATTTACAAGTATTACAATGAGGGAGTACTATTTTATGCATTTCATGTCAATTTAGAAGTATTATATTAAGGGAGTGCTGTTATATGTATTTCATGTCAATTTAGATGTATTATCGTGAGGGAGTACTGTTATGTATTTCGTGTCAACTTAGAAATATTATAGTGAGGGAGTACAGTTATGTATTTCATGTCAATTTAGTAGTGAAGTGTTGTTTTCAGTTGATTTTTAATTTACTTCATGAGATCGGCACATGAGTAATCTAATTAAAACTTTACATGTTAAGCTGCTCATTGTTAAAGTTAACATTGGGATAGTTATGTCATATGCTATAGTGATGCATCGGCTTCATATTGTCTGCTCATCATTACCCTGTGTATGCCATGATGTCTATGCCATATGGTTGTTGCTTGTCCTTCAATTTCGATGATAACCATGACATCACTAACTAGTTTTGGTTTCTGTGAGCACACGAGTGGCTGATCAGGCCAATTTGTGCTCTGAACTGTCTGTGGCACACTGGACAAGAGGTACTGGTTAGGGTTGTTTGATCATTGAAAGCATGTATAACCTTATACCTCTTTACTCTCATTGCAAAGGCTATGACCCCCTTGGGTATTGAAAGTGTGTAAAACCCTGACAACAAGTTCTAAGAAGTTATAAAAGTACTTTTTGTGGCTGAAATGTGGAGAACAGGTGATCTTGGAGGCAAAAGAAACCAGACACTTGGGAAGAAACCAACAGTCTTGAATATGTAACCACTAACTCTTGCATGTGCCAAGACTAAAAATTGAACCTGGTACAACAGAGATGTATATCAAGTTCATATCCATGGGACTATCAAGGACCCTTACAAAAATGCAGAAAGAGGACAATTTCTGAGCACTGAATAACAAGGAAGTTATATACAATGTTTTTCCTACATGCCTAGGGGCCAGCCTTGTACATGATTTCTTTTTGGTACTCAAGGAAAGAAGGCTTTGTTAAATAAATATCTGCCAAAATTGTGTACAAGTGGTGGATGTGATTATTATCAAGAATTGGGTTGTCATGGGAGAATTAGAGTGTCTACACATGTTATTGTACAGAACTGATCATCATATGATTGTTGTGTAATCTTGACTTGATATGAGCTTTATTGAACTATCAGAAGAAGAAAAAAATTACTAAATTCAAGGTATATTTTGTCTCTCCACCTATATAGTGCATAAAATTGGTTCCATGCAGCAAGTGATTTAGACTCTCTACTGAAAGATTGCTGAATTAATAAACTTCCATTTGAGGCTAATACTGGAGTAAAAGTATTAGTTCCATGCAGATATTGTGTCTGCCATTAACAAAATAAAAATGCCAGCCACTGACACGATACAAATACAAATACTAATATTGATAACAAATTTCTGAGCACAAAATATATGTAATCCTCACTTAACAACAAGAGGACAAAATTATGTGGATAAAAATAAGATTGCAACATCTGGAGCAGAGTGCATAATGAATATATTGGATATGATATGTGTGCAACTTTATGACATTTATTAAGAATGTTTAATTAATGCCAGTCAATCTTTTTTTACTTGTGACTACCAAATGAATAGTTTATGTACATAGATATTTTAATTAATATTTGGTAAGTTATGACGATAAAAAATAATTTTTGTGATCTAATAAGATAATATACCATATACTTACTTCAATTTGCAGGTACTAATATTTTCCACTTTCTTGATTTTGTGGCTATAAATTTTTGCTGATCCGCTACAAATCATATTTTTTAAAGTGAAATAAATCTGCAGCTATTGATTTCATGGTCCGATTCCCCTTGTAAATTCCATTTTACATACTGTCAATTCTTTTATTGATTTCATGGTCCGATTCCCCTTGTAAATTCCATTTTACATACTGTCAATTCTTTTATTGATTTCATGGTCCGATTCCCCTTGTAAATTCCATTTTATATACTGTCAATTCTTTTATTGATTTCATGGTAAGATTCCCCTTGTAAATTCCATTTTACATACTGTCAATTCTTTTTTTTCATAGATATACATTTTTGTGGTATTTTGTCAAAAATTACATTTTCATCAGGATGTAAATTTGTGGATTGAGAAAGGAATTTCCACAGAAGGATTACTGTTTGATGGATTTGGGAAGGAGTTTCCACAGAAAGACAACTGTTTGTTGGATTCGGGAAGGAGTCCAACTGTTTCCACAAAAGGATTACAGTCTGATGGATTTGAAAAGGTGTATAACTGTTTCCACAGAAGGATTACTGTCTGATGGATTTGAGAAGGAGTATAACTGTTTCCACTGAAAGATTACTGTCTGATGGATTTGAGGAGTCCAACTGTTGCCACAGAGGGATTACTGTCTGATGGCTTTGAGAAAGAGTATAACTGTTTCTACAGAAGAATTACTGTTTTATGGATATGAAAAGAGTAAAACTGTTTCCACAGAAGGATTACCATCTGATGGATTTGAGGAGTATAATTGTTTCCAGAGAAGGATTACTGTTTAATGTATTTGAGAAGGAGTTGAACTGTTTCCACTGAAGGATTACTGTTTAATGGATTTGAGGAGCATAACTGTTTACACAGAAGGATTACTGTTCGATGGGTCTTTAAATTTGTGCTTAGTACTTATGACCAAAATTGTGAAAAGTGGTACCTCACAAAAAATAGGGAATTCACAATATCTAATTGTAATGCTTGATGCATTTTCTTTCATGCTTACAAATGTGTCATCACAACACTACCACATGCAAGATTAATTCTTGGACAGAACCCAAGTCATGCAGGTGCTTAAGATTTCGCTGTTGACATATAACTGTTAGGTAACTAATATTATGTGAAAAACATGCAAAATTCATTACCTATTCCAAACAAATAGAATGACTTATAAAATGGTAAAGAGAAAAAACCTCAACTATCCTGAGCACCACATGCAGGAAATAAGAAATCATACAAGTAAACATGAGAAAAGTTTAACATATACTATTCATTTCTTATTTCACACATTATGAGCTTGTGAAAAGAGACTTTGCAATTAGTTCATAATCCTGAAGAATTCAAACATCATAGAATGAAATCAATCATTTTTCATATCTCCACATACATGCCAAGCTTATCTATTGTTGTATATACAAAACAACGCCTGGCCAAACTTTCACTAAATGTGTGTCAAATTAAGTCAATTTTTCAAAGCTCAATACTCTGGAATTTCAACAGTAAGGCTTTGTTATAACATTCCTTTCTTACAATGTTTAATTGGTTATAGCTTTGATTTATTTGTCCCGCCTGAGAAAATTAGCTCAATTATAAAGTTTTCATTGCCTAACACGCCAAAGTTAGATAAACAATGGCAGTCAGTGCTCAAAACTTTAATAGCCTGACGTCCGGGGCCCCTTCCAATTTCAGACTGGGCCCCTCCAGTATTGTAAGTGAAGTGCCCATCGGGCTTGTAACAAAAAAATCTAATTTGCCTGATGAAATGCGGCACTTTATTTTCAAGTTGTTGAAAGACTAGTGAATTATTAATATGTATACCTATGTATGCCCCTTACCCTTATGAAGATCATCTACTTACCATACTTCTATCAAAAGCTGTAAACTTTGTGTATAAAGCGAAGCATGTAACCTATGAATGGGGAACAGATTGCCTGGTTCACCTATAAGTGCTCACTTGGGTTTAACATACATGTAATTCTATCGGCGGTATGACAAAAATACAGTTGTTAAGACCATCTACTGAACATAACGTTATATAGTTGAAGTCTACCACTTTTGAAAATAAACAAATTCTTTTTAAAAAATTGAAGAAATAAAACCCAATATTTTCACACATTTTATCCACGCATTACAGAAACCAGCCAGAACCAGTCTACTGGGTACTGGAACTGTTCCAGCAGTCATTGCAATCAGTGCAATAATGCATGGTTGAGTAATGGGATTAAGGCTAACATGTGTACACAACAAGCTTTTAATCGATTACCTTATTGTTGTAATCTGGAGAGTTTAGGCCAAATACAGGATGTTTTTTTGAGATGTTATAAGTACCGTAATAAAGGGATCAAATGTGGTCTATGATGGCTTTTGAGTCTTTGATTAAAAATGGGCTGTCTTTAGGCGGATGTGAGATAAAAAGGAAAGACCTATCAAAATATGATTTTGGCAGAAACACTTAACTATTAACAATTTCTTTCCATCCAAATAAATAAAGGGCTAATTTACTAGCTGTGAAGTTATTGAATAAAGACATTTTCACATAAAAGTTATTTTTATGATTCACCAGCTGATACATGTACATGTATGTTGATACCTTCATCAGATGGTAAAACTTACTGATTTATCTTTTTTTATGATAACATGTATTTATACAAATGTATGTTGTTTTTTTGAAAATTGTATTACCATTAAATATGAGTTCTTACAGCAATCATAACAGTATAAATAGTTTAATACATGTATGCCCATCGTCAAAGTAAATTTTATCTTCATACAGTTACATCTCTTTCTAACTGGCATTTGAAATAAATCTAAATTGCCACATCAACCACATCAAATAAAACTAATTCCTGGAAGGGCTTCTGTTTCTTAAATTCCTTATCAAAAACAGGATGCAGTGTATATGTTCTATTTGAAATTTCTATTTTAGGGTATCTATAACCAACAATCATTGAAATTTTTCAGTGGCCTTTTTATTAGGCAAATGATGTAAAGATAATAATTCTGCTGGCAAGACAGCTCATTTGTAAATATCCTGTCAAAATGAGCATTAAATTTATAGATTGTGTTAAAAAATAAAAACAATGATGTTAGTAACAATTAATAGCTGATAGTTACTATACTATACTATACTACAGAAGTACATGCAATCCAAAGGATGTGCAACATAGAGTAAATGGTCACATTAGACAGATGATTCAGTAAATATAGATTATAAAGCAAAATAGAGTTGCATGAAGAGAAGCTGTTGTTATGGGTATATGATCACATTGTTTGGGAAGTCATTAGTAAAGGTCTGACTGAAGTTTAGACTAGAATACATGCATAAAATGCATTAATTTATATATATATATATATATATATATATATATATATATATATATATATGCACACACACACACATCATAAATATATATCTGCGCCTAGAGATGATCTATTCATCACATGATATCAATAGTGATATTATTCTATACTACCATCACAACACATTGTCAATGGATTTGGGAAAATGACAATATTGGGAAAAAATGTACATTGGTGATATTGTGCAGGTTTTAGAAATGAGCCTCAATTCTCTCTCTGAATTCATCTTCCGGTCATTCCAGTCAATATACTGTATGTATCTAACCCTGCCGACTGTAAAAAGACCTCAGAGAAAGCCATTCAATATTTTTCCAGAAGTTTGACCAGTTTTCATTAAGTAATGGAAATATAAATTATTGCCATTGTTAACTTGGAAAACATGTTTGAAAAGTTTACAAGAATCATCTGATGCAACAAGGCCAACATTGTGTTCAACTGAAAAGTTTGTAAAGTACACTTTGGTCTTGATGATCTCCAGTTCAGTTTCAGAAATTGTACTTCCATACCCTGGATTTGGGGTCATGTTCTCTGGGTGAAAGCCACTGTTTACACTATTTGTTCTCCTCTCCATAATAAAGTTCACAAAATGGCTGCTATTCCTGTCCCAGGATGCAATGTTAGATTTCAGTGTCAAAAGTCATTTTTTTAACAATGAGAGGACAAAAAAAGTGGTATATTTTAAAGGTGAAACCAGTGATATTGTGTACCTGAAAGGGAGATAACTGCAATGCAAGCAATCATTCAGTGTCATCTGGTGAAAATGGACCATCGGGGTAAAGATTTTACACCAGCTTAAAAATGAAGTGATCATAAGTTTAAATGAAGTGGGAAAAATGGTGTTGAAATTGCAAACATAATGAATGTGAATAGTGTCTGCAAACTTCTAAAATGATAAAGAGATTCAGCTTCTAAGAAAACAATCAGAAGGTAGTGCAAATCTTTAAATTTCACAGGCCAGCTTCTGCTGTGGGTCATAACGAATAATCCAAGAAAGTAACTGGCTGATGTTACAATCATTTTTGATAATTTTACACTAGTGAAATTTCCCTGGAAAACAGTTAAGCTGCAACTGCATAAAAATGACCATTAGTGGTACATACATATATCAATAACTGATTTTCTTTTTTTCCGCTAAATGGCAGAAAAATAAATGCTGTGTCATAAAATACTCAAGCAATAAATGACATAATCTCGTACAATAAAATAGCATGATGTCTTGGGCATTAGAAACAAATCAGCTATTATTGTCATGTGATGAACAGCATCTTACATTGTAGCTTATTGCGTATTAAATTAGACTTGCTGAATTACTTCACTCTTTTTGTTCATCAAGGTCTGCAACTGATGCTAACTATTCAACTCATGTCCTCCAAGCCATAAGAAAGTATAAATCATGTATTATCTTCTACTTATAAATTGCATGCATATCTGTAAGAAATGTTGATATAAGGATGTGTTTATAAAAGTACTACCTGAGGTGGCCATGATTTGCCTTGGGTAGGCTGTGTAAATCAAAACAATAGACAAAATAAACAAAACAAAGAAAGACAAAATGAACATAAAAAGACAAAATTTACGACTACAAGCCACTACAGTGTATATTATAGTATCGGTGCCTATTATGGAAGCATAAATACACAAGGCAAAACATGTCCCAAAATACACAGCAAAAATTTATGAGATCAAGGCTTTAAAGCTGGAGGCAGTTTCATTCAAACAACCAATACCTGACCCAATTATGATGCAGAGTAGTAGACAACTGACATTGTATTTATATCACATTCAAGAAATGCTATAGTTTGCATCGGAACTACAACATAAACAAGCTCCAATCTAAGCAATGACACTAATTTCTGCTTTAATGTTACTGAATAAATGTAAAACAAAAAGCTTTCATTTTGCATTACAATCAGTTTCACTCTACTCAGACTGTAGAAATACGAGTTCAGAATGTTTTTTCAAATATCTGCAATTTGTTACATGTTTATTTACAAACTAGCTTGGAAAGAGCGCTGGCCATCTGCCAGCGTTTTGATATCAAAACTGGGTCAGACATTGTTTTAAAATTATACAAGTAAAAATTTGCCTTACACAATGCACATTTAAATGCCAATAGAAGTATAATTTTATAAACTGCCACTGATAAAATGAAGCACAATTTTCTTAAACTAAAGTCCCTCAAAAGGACTGCTTCACTAATGGTCAAACAGAATTTCTAGGAATCCATGATAAATCCATTTCCTGTGTCCTTTTAATATTTCTAACTGCTGAATACTGAAACCATTTCTGATATTCCTTAGAAACTCCAACAAACCAAATTTGGAAACAGAAATATTTTCTGAGTTAACCATGTTCACATGATAACTGTCAGTGCAGTACAAAATTCTTGGTCATGGCCTTTGACTCTGTACCTGACATTATCAATAGAAAATCACTGAACTTGTCTCAGACAATGTTAAGATATACCCACATGCTAAACTGAGTTAAATTTACATATACTATTTTTGGAAAAAGTTTCAAAATTATTGAGCTGGCATCATTTAGTGTAATCTCCTGATATATTCACAAAACTGGATTTGTGTAATCATGCTTACAAGACCGTATGGCTAAAAACCAGAGTCCAGATCTTTGACCTTAAAATCAATGTCAGATTGCTTACTATCAACTTGCTCATTGGAATGCAACTCAATACAATATCTGGACAATATTCATTTGTAGACATGTGGCCATAAGTTTGTTCATTTAATTTATGGTACTATCGACGTTGGATGTTGCGCTAAATTTCCCATGACTGATTAAATTTCGTACTGGCATATTCTGTCGGGCAACCTTGCTGATTGTTCCACCCACCAGTGGGACCAACACTGTAGTTTCTTGACTAGTCGACACATTTCCGAGTCAAGTTGTTCCCAGCGAAATAGCACAGGTGCAGCCAGTGGACTCGGTTATTGCAACCAATGTATATACATGTCACATGTTAGACCTTCATATGCTGAGTTAATTTACAACCACTCTACCACATACTTATAAAATTAATAAAAGAAGTACAGTTACATTTTGCACAAATATCTACATAAACTTAACCAGCTGTTCAGATTCATTACACCCTGAACTCGAACATGGTTTTGAAAGAAATATTTTTACTGTGAAGTAACAACTGCATGTTTTGTAAAAGTTGTGATTTTCAAGCATTTATTTGACACCTACGATTCTTTGTACTGAGTAAAATATGTTATGTTTTATACTGGAAACCTACAGATACATGTATGTTGCATAATCTAAATTCCTTGGTGAGTTATTCATGTATAACCAATTTCATGGGTGATGTCAGAAAGCGACTATACTGTTATATGAGCAAAACTGTATTCACTTGGAATCCACCATAGCAACAAGATGGTTTTAATTGAGAAATAACAATTTCTGCAAAAACATATATTAGCATTACTACACTGTGGTTTTCATTTGCTGAAGTACAAATAAATTTAGTCTTGATTGCTTCTGCCAAAAATAAACACTACTTCCATTTGGAGAAAATACTGTTAACATAAACAGCTGTGAGTAAAAATCAGTTGTAAAGGAAGGTGCTATGTGTATTCTACAGAAAAATCATTTAAGACAAGTGTTATGTGTATTCTACAGGAAAATAAGTTGTGAAGGGTGGTGTTATGTGGATTCTACAGGAAAACTGAATTAAAAATGTATCTGTCGAAGGAAAGTGAAAAAATGGAGTGCACTTAATTGTATATCGAGGAATGCACTTGTATATTGAGTTCTGTAGCTGAAACTTTAAGTGACCTTGAAAGACAGGCCTACACTTGGTTTGTGCTGTCAATCGTTATATTTTCTAATATCAAAAAAGTTTTTAAAACAAATTTAACAGAATTAAACATTCTTCCATCTAAAGGTACTGACAGCCACCAGTGTAATGTATTTTCAGGGTTGCAATGATGATATAAGAGACTTGATTTCTGAAGAAAGCAACTTTAACATAATATGTTTCATAATAAGTGTTATTTATATTGTGTCTTCAAGACTAGAATTTCAACTTTTAATGGATCATCCTTATAAATGCTAGCTGTAGTATAGAAGATTTTGAATTTTATTTTAGATGGTTGAGTAGTCGTGGGAAATTTAAGTACGATGCAATATTCTACATTGCTAGTACTGTCAATGGAATGTTTGAGCTTTAATGGCCACAGGTCTGAATGTACAAGTCATGTCTATAAAGTTTCCAGACAATCTTCCCAGTAGTTTCGGAGGAGTTGCAACAACAAACTTGTTCTAATGGAAAGACTGGCAACAGACAACAGTCCATCATATAAGCTTTTCTGGTCTTTTAACCCATAGAGTTAAAAAAATTCCAAGCATAAAATTAATAAACATGTTATGAATTCCATTGACTGATTTCCAGAACATGCCTGTGCAGCCAGTATGTTAAGAAATCTTCGTAATTTTCAACAAAAAAAAATATCACATGCAAATTACAAACTTTATAAGAATGCTGAACAATTTGATGACTTTAACTTTAGTCTATATAATGCATGCTTGCATTTTCTAATTAAACAAATTGAAATCTAAGGCTAATAGATAAAGCAATATTTATAAGAGGCAATTTGGTAGGATTTGTTTCTTTTGTCAACCATGCTGGAGGATTAGTGCTGTATAACAAATGAAGTTTTATAACAACCATCTGCTAATTCATAAATTCAATTTACATGTATAATGTATAATGTATAATGTTTAATGTATAATGTTTAATGTATAATGTTTAATGTATAATGTATAATGTTTCTTACAGCTTGAAATGAAAAAAACATGTACAGAAAACAGTAAACCCCTCTTATGTATTCTCTGTTAGGAAATAATGAATTGCATGAAACAATTTATTTTAAAAAAGTCTGGTGGCCTCCAACATGGAGGACATGGGGGGCAAACACTTGCTTTCAAAAAAGGATCTATTGGGAAGTAAATTGTTTTGATAGCTTACTTTCTCAGCCTAGTGAAGTTGCAAAGAAGAAATGCAGATATTTAAGTGGTGAAAAGTTATGAGAAGACCAATACCAGGAACAAGAATAAGTGTTCTGTAGAATTCACTGTCTCATATGCACCTGTGCATGATATATTCCAATATCAGGAACAGAACAGGTGTGTTGCATATCTTGGTGTCTCATATGCACCTGTTTATGATATGTTCCAATACTACGAAAAAGACAAGTGTTATGCTGAAGTCAGTGTCTTATATACTCCTGTTCATTATATATTCTAATACCTTGAACAAGACAAGTGTTCTGCTGAACTCTGCATCTCATATGTGCCTGTGCATGATATATTCCAATACCTTGAACAAGACAAGTGTTCTGCAGAACTCTGTCTCATATGTGCCTGTGCATGATATATTCCAATACCTTGAACAAGACAAGTGTTCTGCTGAACTCTGCATCTCATATGTGCCTGTGCATGATATATTCCAATACCAGGAACAAGACGAGTGTTCTGCAGAACTCTGTGTCTCATATGTGCCTGTGCATGATATATTCCAATACCTTGAACAAGACAAGTGTTCTGCTGAACTCTGCATCTCATATGTGCCTGTGCATGATATTTTCCAATACCTTGAACAAGACAAGTGTTTTGCTGAACTCTGCATCTCATATGTGCCTGTGCATGATATATTCCAATACCAGGAACAAGACAAGTGTTCTGCTGAACTCAGTGTCTTTTATACTATTGTGCATGATATATTTGAATACCAGGAACAAGACAAGTGTTCTGCTGAACTCTGTGTCTTTTATACTATTGTGCATGATATATTCCAATACACAGGAACAAGACAAGTGTTCTGCTGAACTCAGTGTCTTTTATACTATTGTGCATGGTATATTCCAATACCAGGAACAAGACAAGTGTTCTGCTGAACTGAGTGTCTTTTATACTATTGTGCAATATATACTCCAATACCAGGAACAAGACAAGTATTCTGCTGAACTCAGTGTCTTATATACTCCAGTGCATGATATATTCCAATACACAGGAACAAGACAAGTATTCTGCTGAACTCAGTGTTTCATATGCATCTGCACATCATATATTCCAAACCTATCCATGAATCTGACTTGCAAAAACTTTAACACAAAATATTGAACATTATCATGTTAATATCATCATAGACTTCCTGCATAATTATAATGTGAACCTCATCACAGACTTCCTGCATAATTAACATGTGAACATCTTCACAGACTTCTTGCAGTTATCATGTGAACATCATCAGACTTCTTGTATAATTATCATGTGAACATCATCAGACTTCTTGTATAATTATCATGTGAACATCATCAGACTTCTTGTATAATTATCATGTGAACATCATCAGACTTCTTGTATAATTATCATGTGAACATGAACACAGCCTTCCTGCATAATTCTAAGAAACAAATATTTTACAAACAATGCATCTTGACTGCAAAAACAAATCCTAGGTCAGCCCAAAAACCTTAGTCAGAGGAGAAAAAAAAAAATCTAACCTCAAGTGATGTTGCCAACAACAACACTAATGATGTATACCCTGATAAAGCAATCATGATGTCTTCACCAACAACAACAACACTAATGATGTATACCCTGATAAAGCTATAATGATGTCTTCACCAACAACAACAACACTAATGATGTATACTCTGATAAAGCAATCATGATGTCTTCACCAACAACAACACTAATGATGTATACCCTGATAAAGCTATAATGATGTCTTCACCAACAACACTAATGATGTATACCCTGATAAAGCAATCATGATGTCTTCACCAACAACAACAACACTAATGATGTATACCCTGATAAAGCTATAATGATGTCTTCACCAACAACAACACCACTAATGATGTATACTCTGATAAAGCAATCATGGTGTCTTCACCAACAACAACAACACTAATGATGTATACCCTGATAAAGTGATCCTGATGTCTTCAGGATCCTTGTTTTCAGAGCCAAAGAAAAGACAAAATATTTTCCTACTGATCTGGTAGAAACCAATTTTTTTAGGAATTATGTTTCTTTGATAATAGTTACTCCAACATAATACAGGCAATGAAATGGGTAATTTTACCAAATCTGCATTTCATCTGCACTTCATGTGCATCTGATATGCATTTGAAATTCATTGTGTTTATGTTCCAGTCATGTTTGCATTGCACCTATTATGTCATTATTTTTTGTTTACATTCTCTGAAATGCATTCTGATTTTGCATTTATCATTCCATTCTTCATTTCTGTTCATCTTTATTTGTTTACAACAAAATGGAAATACATTTACCAAAGGCAGGTTTTCTATTGTGAGTGTTAATGGAAGAGAACTGTTTATTTTGTATCTTGTCATATTAAGGTGTGCTTAAAAGAAGAAAGAAAAAAAATATGCATAAAATACAAAAGACTGCACTGAATTTATGATAAATACAAAAAAAACATCAACTGCAATGAATATAAAAATATAATTGGAAAATATTTGTCAGCAAATGTTATTTCTTATTTCATTTTGTTCCGATACAAATTGTACATATACAATCACAGGCAATAAGGTCATCACATCAATGGTAGTTGTTATGTCTGCTTTGACAAGAACAATTTTATGGCTTGTAAGGAGTGGAAAACTGTGTGCCAGAGTAAAGAATCTGATCCCAGATTATGCCAGTGTAAATAATCTGATCCCAGATTAAGCCAGTGTAAATAATCTGATCCCAGATTATGCCAGTATATAGAATCTGATCCCAGATTATGCCAGTGTAAATAATCTGATCCCAGATTAAGCCAGAGTAAAGAATCTGATCCCAGGTTATGCCAGTATAACAAATCTGATCCCAGATTATGCCAGTGTAAAGAGTCTGATCCCAGATTATGCCAGCGTAAAGAATCGGATCCCTGATTATTCCAGTATAAAGAATCTGATTCCAGATTATGCCAGAATAAATAATCTGGTCCCAGATTATGCCTGTATAAAGAATCTGATCCCAGATTATGCCTATATAAAGAATCTGATCCCAGATTATTCCAGAGTAAAGAATCTGATCCCAGATTATGCCAGAGTAAAGAATCTAATCCCAGATTATGCCAGAGTAAAGAATCTGATCCCAGATTATGACAGTATAAAGAATCTGATCCCAGATTATGCAAGTGTAAAGAATATGATCTTAGATTATGCCAGTATAAAGAATCTGATCCCAGATTATGCCAGTGTAAAGAATCTGATCCCAGATTATGCCAGTGTAAAGAATCTGATCCCAGATTTTGCCAGGGGGCTTTCAACAGTGGAAATTTAGCGCCAGCCTGAAAAAAATCATTTTTTGAAAACCAGTCATGAAATGTATTTGCGTTTAATTCCATTTTCATTCATCATTTATTGTTCTGAGTTCCACATTTTGTATCTGTGCTTTCCATTTTCTTCAAAGTGCATTCATCATTTCATCTGCATTCATTATACATTTTGTTTGCACTCATTCTGGATTACATTTTCATTTCATTCACAGGTAATAATAATTTTTTCAGAGTCCTTATGTTAGAAAAAATCCCCATCTACACAAATCCAGCCCATCCAAGTGAAAAAAGAAGTTAATCACACCTTTCGTTTTAGCAATAAATGTCTTAAAATGTTATCTGCTTACTGAGGTGAATGACAGACAAGAGTGGTCTCTCCATGGATAGAGGGATTGATGCCAACCTTATCGTGTGGCAAAAACAATAAATCAGCCTGGTGCACCTTGTTAGGGGTTGAAACATGAAATTGAGGCTGGCGGATTCATCTGTTACTACTGGAGTAGAAATGAACGTTCTTGGAGGTACGTAACTGTTGATCGGGTGTGGGAGGAAGTGCCCATATTATAACTGGGTAAATATAATCGAAGAAATATATTTTACTCCAAAAATTGGTTTCTTCTTTGAATATATTACATGATATAATACATTAAGAGAATACGTAAAAGATGAAGAGAATTATATCCCCATAACCTGGAGTTAGCCCTGGCTCCAGTGTCCTAGCATATGCAAAGCAACTTAGAATATCATGTAAGATGAGGGCTATGGTTTGCACATATTAATGATAGGACATGGTCTTAAAGAAAAGTTTTAGCTCCAATAAACCCAAACTAGCCTGTTGTTCTATTGATATAGGTTCCACTTGGTCAAATTTAGTATTTTGGGATGAATGGTCTCTCAGATAGAAGCTGAAGACTGTTTTATGTTTTATGGCTTGAATGATGTCAGTTAGAGAACCGTTTCACTTGAATGATATGCTGGTGGTGACTGCCCTAACTTCAAAAATCTGATATACATAAGAAATTCATATGGGGTAATTCCTTGTAGGCTGAGAGGGTAATCCAACATATCCAGGAAAAATGAGTGTCAGCAAAAATATTGTCTCTTCCCTTTTTTGAGTGGTAAGAACATGCAAAATCTCCATCTTCTGATCAACTGCCTTGGGTACCACTTATTGAAGACATCCATATGAAGAATCCAAAGACAGTGATTTCAAAACAAAAAAGACTGTATTTTCCTTGAGTGGGAGCCTGTTCTTAGCAATGAAGCTAGGGTCCATCATGAGGGAAAGTACACAATTAAGGTGAACTGCAGATAGTTCATGTCAACCAATAAGGCAAGAAATTCTCTAATTATGTATGCTAAGGCTTGGGTGGCTACGAAAAAGGTCTTGTATGAAAGATGAGTCAGAAAGACTTAAGACAAAGGTTTGAAGAGTGGCTTGTTCGACCACTTCAAAATCTACTGGAGGTACCAATTTGGCCAAAGGGCCAAGGCCTTTGGTCAAGACAAATCAAACCTGGCTAGAAAATTGTTCTGGCCAGATTCTCCCTTTCACGATGGCAAAGCATGCTGGAAATTGTTGAAGGGTAGCCTCTGATTGTAATCAGGGCTAACTTCTTCTTGAAAAGGTAAAGAAAGAAGTTTGCTATCAGTGGTACCTAGGCTTTTGAAGATACATTTGTCTGCTTGCAACACTGGAAGAAGACTCTCTATTTACCTGCATAGGATTTCAAAGTGGTAGACCTTCATCTCCAAGTAATTCTGTTCACCACTTGTCCACAGAAAAGTTTCTTTCTGAGGGCTCGTTTAATTTGAGCCAGGAGTGAAGGTTCATCATTTCTGGGTTGAGATGGAAAATCTTCATGTGTCTTTGTGATTGTCTCAGCAGGCATGGAGAAAGAAGAATTTCCTGGGCATCTCAGCTGCTAGACTCAAGAGATCATTGATCCATAATTTCTTCCACTTGATGGGGGGAATCAGGATAAGTCAACACTCAGATTCCTGGCTTTCTACATGACCTGTGTCCTGACCTCCTCTATGTGGTCTTGAAATAAGAGGTTGGAAGAGAAAGGATGAGATCTGAAGGTTGGCTTGTAGTAATTCCCTGGCTTTCTAAATGACCTGTGTCCTGACCTCCTCTATGTGGTCTTGAAATTAGAGGTTGGAAGAGAAAGGATGAGATCTGAAGGTTGGTTTGTAGCAATCTTCAAGCTGTGCGGACATGGATAGGAATGCATCGCTCTCTGTCTTCAAGCTGTGCGGACATGGACAGGAATGCATCGTTCACTGCAAGCTCAAGATCACCAGAAGCAGCTTTGGAATTGGAGAGCGTGTGTTGAGTACATGAACCATGCGCAAGATGGACTCCCAGGTACGTCTGTTGGCAGGGGTCTTAATAATTGGATCTCATACCTGCCAAGCTTCCAAACAGTGTTGGAGGTATTTTGAGACTCCAAAAGTGTGTTTTAAGATATCAAGGGGTGTCAGTGCACATGATTTTTCAAATGAGCAGCAATGTACAATTGAGAATAAATTATCTATTCATTTAAGCCAATAGAATGGACTGCAAATTCATATTTGTATAAAAAAGAAAATATGTTTTCTTTGAAGTGTTTAATAAACTTCAAAAAAAAAAGGAGCTGGTAGACTTAGCATTGTCATATATCATCATCAGCACACACCAACACATGCACACATATATGCACACACTCACATAATCACAACCACATGGGCATTAAATTAAAAAATAAACAAAGTTTCTGCTTTTTAAATCCAATGGACAATGGAATACAGTATTAACATAGAGCTGCTTTTTAAATCCAATGGACAATGGAATACAGTATTAACATAGAGCTGCTTTTTAAATCCAATGGACAATGGAATACAGTATTAACATAGAGCTGCTTTTTAAATCCAATGGACAATGGAATACAGTATTAACATAGAGCTGCTTTTTAAATCCAATGGACAATGGAATACAGTATTAACATAGAGCTGCTTTTTAAATCCAATGGACAATGGAATACAGTATTAACATAGAGCAGCAGGCTCGGCTGACATCAATAGTTAATTGCAGGCTCTGAAGTACATGCAGTGTCATTAGTGTTCATCTTTGAACTCATTAAAGACTGGATGGTACCGCTGTTCAACTTCATTGACGATTTTGTTTAATTTTTCTAAGCATTGCTGTGAGGGAGTGTCAAACTTTTTTGGGGGGGGGGGGAGAGTCCAAACTAGTATTTTTTGTGCGACATGCTGTGATATGGCATTTATAGAATCAAGGCTATACTTAACTTACTGAAATATAGCCATGATATGGCAGGTATAGGATCAAAGCTATGTTCAGCTTACTGAAATATTGCTGTGATATGGCTGGTATAGGATCAAGGCTACACTCTGCTTACTGAAATATAGCCATGGAGTCCAAACTGAGAATGATACCTGCAGCTACAATGGTGCAAACCAGTTGTTGCATGTTGAGGAAATGTTTCTGGTCTATGTGTACAAAAAATGGTTTCCTAGACCTACAATATCTGTCAATGGCTGGAACTTTGGTGTTGAAAGCTGGCATGTGTGCTTTCTAGAAGGCCAGACTAAAGTTAGACAGGAATTGCTACTGTGAGAAGAAAGACCTGTGGCTGCTGGGCTCTTGAAGTTGCCTTCTGATACAGTGCACAATGTTAGCAACTCAACCAAACTGCGGTAACTTTTTGAAAGGCTGGTTTTTCTTGGTTAAAATTTCAACAAGTGCTTGAATTCTACTAGTCATCATTGACATAACATGAGGAGGAGAAGGTCAGAGCTCTGGAGGTAGAAGCCAGAAGACTTCTTCACTGGATGCATGGAAGACTGAGTCTTCCCTGAACATCAATGGATCAAGTAAAGAAGAAGGTACTTGTGAATGTATGTCTTTTATTTTAGAGGTGTGGGTGACAAAGAATCCCCCTGCAATGGTAGTGAACACTGAACAGCAGAAGCTGGCAGTCAGAAACAATAAATGAGGCTGTCCATGTTGGGAAATGGGAAATGGTAATCTCCAGGTATTGGCCAGAACTGGAATTGACATGATGCAGTGTCAGATGCTGTCTGCATCTTAGGTCTTGCACTGAGTATTTCAGGAAGATTGATCATTGTGCCTAGAACCAGTCACACCAGGAATGAGTTGAGACAGTGCAGGGTCTGGAAAAAAACTGGTGCTGAGGTCTGGTACCAGCTATCAAGGGATATATCATCATAACCAGTACTGTGTCAGTACTGTCCTGGTGGAATAACCAAGAGAGAGTGGCATCAAAAAAAGCAATGATGTCACATGTGTGTGTTGGCCTGTTGTAGCAAAGAATGCTATGACTTTCTCTTGATCAGTGACTTCTTTGCCTCTAGTGATGGCATCATTGAAAACTTCACTACTGAGGCAGCAACAGTGGCATGGATTATAGCATCTGCATCCTCGGAAGACTGTTTTCTGGCTCTCTGCTAGCCTGGGACAGTTGTTTCGCAGAAACCATTACCCATCAACTATATATATTGGAACACTGTAAAAGCTGGATCAGCCTAAACTATTTTTAAAAATAACTTTTTCCTGCACTTAACTTTTGGAAACTTTTAGTTCGATAATTTTTTGGAATGCTGAAAGTTTTGGAACACTTGTACTCAGTTGCAAGTGTCTTACACAGGCATTGTTTGTTTCTTCAAATAGTTTGCCTTGTTAATTAACCCATTTATGACTCCAAATCCCTAATCATGTTAACTGAGCAATCAAGGTGTTGGCTGAAAAGGTCTGATTATGGAATGAGAAAATAGCTGTGTTTCTTTTTTAGCTTAACACACATGACATACCATCAAAATTTCCAAAGCAAACAGATATAACTATACTACTAGATGCACTACCCAACTAATTTTAGTCCAAATGTGATTGTATTTCAACATATTGAGGAAGAAATGTGCCAGGAGAATACCTTTGCACTGCTTGTGTACAAATGTAGACAATATCACCTACATCAATGAAAATAGTTATTTATCAATTACATGGTAATTACAGTAATTACTTAAGGCCAGCACTGAAATGTATTTTAAGTAATGTTGACCATGAGAGCAGAGAATTAAGATGGCACCTGTTGGCTTTTCATACCATGACACTGATAACTGTGATATAAAATATTCATGTACAATGATGACAGAGTGAAATTCAGTGAGGCAAAAGGCAAGAGTAATGAGAAAACTCCTCAGATCTCTCAAACCGAAAATGGAAGGTATTTGTGAAGTCTCTTGAATGAGCATGCTGACAAGGTATGAGTGGAAGTGGCAAATAATGGGATTTGGACCAATCTCTCTATCTAAGGGAAGACCACTCTTTTCTGACTTCTGTCTTGGTAAATAGATGATGTTTCAGCACTTTCATTCCTAAAACAAGCGAAGAGACATGTCTAATGTCTTTCTTTGCTTTGGTTAGCTGGATTTATGAGGTAGTGGACATTTTCCTAACCTTATATGATTGGGTACTGTATTTGGGAATAAAATACTGGATGGAAAAGCTTAGATTTCGTATATTTACAAAAAAGCCATACCTTGGAATTGAGCAGGGTGAAGAGGATATGATCTGGTGTACTCTGGTTTCTGTACCTCAGGATCTCTGTCAGGAACTGGTGCTAAAGTAATAATAATAATAATAACAATAATAATAATTTTAATATAATAATGATAAGGGATTTATTTTTTTAAATTGAAAACATATCTCCCCCACATCCCAACCATGACATTAAATGTCACTGTCTGACACTGGTATCTGACAGAAGGAAAAGAAAAATCAGGCAAGTTGAATAAAATGAACTTTGTTAGGAGTGTAAGAATAAAATGAACTTTGTTGGGAATGTAAGAGCAAATAAATTCCATGATTTTTTCAGGAAACAGCTCTGTTTTAATTTAATTAGTATACAGAAAAGCTTAAACTCTGCAAAAATTAGGATAAAATTGACATTATTTCTAAAAAAGAGCCAGGAGGCTAAAATCCTGGACCAAATCAGCCCCCCCCCCCCACCCAGCAACTAAATTTTTATTTGTACAACACTGCAGACCAAAAAAAGTCACACGAAACATTAAGATGAATGTAAAAAAGGCTGTAATGGTATGAAAATCTAATCAAGTCACCTACATATGCCTACCAATATTTACCCTAAATTGAATCTGTCTCCCTCATGTGGTTTTGCTAAATTGTGCAAACAATGTTTTATTAAAAACATCTAAGTCCAAATAGTTACAAAATAAGTATATTTAAAAAAATACATAATTTGTCATAATGGCCTGAAATATGTTTACCAAAAGTAATTCGTCTATTTCAAGTGGACTTTTGCTTAATCGTGCTAAGTCCCAAAAATAACAAAATTTGTAAAAAATTTAACATTTGCTATAATGGCTTGAAAATCGAATCAAGTCATTTACATCTTATAACAAATATGTCTACGAATCTTCAACGGTCTACCTCATGTGATTTTTGCTATAATGGCTTGAAAATCGAATCAAGTCATTTACATCTTATAACAAATATGTCTACCAATCTTCAACGGTCTACCTCGTGTGATTTTTGCTTAATCAAGCTTACAAGGTGTCCGAGTCAACAAAATTTCAAAATCTGTAAAATAAATATTAAAAAATAAGGTCACAGTCACCAGACCTAATCAGGTTCCAAAAATCCAATTTGGTCTCGTTTGGTTCATTAGTTTCTTTTTAGCTATCTTGCTGACAAGAAACTGACAGACTGACAGATGGATAGACAGACATCACAGATCCAAAATATCTCCCTCCATAAAGGGGAAATAATAATCATAATAATAATAATAATAATAATAATAATAGTAATAATAATAATGATAAGGGTGGCCTCGTTTCTGTATTTCATTCTCAGTAAGAAGTAATGTCACCCAAAATATATAAGATGAAAGAGCTTACTAGCAATAATTTCATGGGAGACAGACAAAACAGAATACAAGTCTCAACAGATGTAACTTAAGTTTCTCCTTATCAAAGAAAAACTGAATTCCAACATCACATATTTTCAATGTAATGTCTGATTGAAAGGTATGCAGTTGTTTAACGAGTGTTGAAAGAAGAAAAGATAGTATATGAACTTTGGCTATGTTTCATGGCAAACTAATAATTTAATATTATTTATATACAATACAACAAGCAAGGTTATTACTTGAAACCAAACTTTGAAAATTTTTAAACTGATCCATACCTTGCAGGTCATGTGACTATGATATGACTAATAATTTCTCACTACTTAAGTAGAACAATGCTGTTCATCCTTACAAACATACAATTTGAAAGGACCAGTGTGCATCAGGATTTCTTGTTCAACTCTGTAAACATCTAGTTCAATGGGGATAAATCAATGTGATGTCTCACCTTTTTAGAAGAGTCTGGTTCATCTTCCTGCCCACCAAGTTCCCTCCCCTGAGCCCAGGCCATCCGTGCTCCCTGAACTATGTTACCTACATGGACGGCTGAGGGGGTCACATCTGCCAAATAAATATTAAAGCAACTCAATTTAATGGTTATAAAGATAGTAAGTAGCGTGTTTAAAAAATAGTATAATCACAGTATTGAAAATACAGATGTTCTGAAGGGATTAACATAACTTGGGAGATATTGAGAATACAGATGTCTTGAAGGGATTAACATAACTTGGGAGATATTGAGAATACAGATGTCTTGAAGGGATTAACATAACTTGGGAGATATTGAGAATACAGATGTCTTGAAGGGATTAACATAACTTGGGAGATATTGAGAATACATGTTTATTGGTTCAGAACAAAATAAGATCTCTTTTTTTTTAAACTCAAGGACATTTATTTAATGAAACAACTGTCAACGTTGAAACTTGATTTTTTTTTTATTGTTCTATTAGTAAAATATTGATGTTGTGATTTCATTGCAAGTTATAGTGAAACTTCTTCTCATCCTTTAGGAAATCTCTGAGTGCCAATTCAGGAACGTTAAGTTCACTACAAACTCTGGAACTCGCTTCTCCATAATCAACTATATCTGTGAAACAAAGCTTTTTATTCACCAAGTACTCATATAACTTGGTTGCCTTGCTCTCTTTGATCACATTTGTGAATGAGTAGGCTAATTTAAGGTAGTTTCATTATATAACTTGCATAATAATATTTATAACAGTGTTTGATTGATCAATTCAAATGAGTTGACCTGACACACAACCATGACCATAGCTCTAATACAGGTTGGATTTTGATGCCTTTTAACTTTTATTTTATTCCACCCCCTTTATTTCCTTTGATACAAAAGACATAATTAACATGATAATACACAGCAGGTCAACTTTTAATTGAGTTTAACAATACAACAATTCTTCCGCAAAGTTGGAGATGAATACACGGTTGGCACTTAATTAGGTTACATACACACATCCATACATACATACATATGTAACAAAAGAGTATACAGCAAGCTACAGCCTTTGTGGGATGACATTTTTTCAAGCCAAAAATAGCCTCATGACCAACCTCCAAATCAACTCAAAATTCTGATGTCTGATAAGTCAGTGCTCAGGCATTAACCAAGCAAACATTGGTCTGAATTTGACCATGATAGAGGTTTGAAGAGGTTGGTTACAAATGTGTGAGGACACATCACTATATCTTACCTGGCCTGTGCTCACGAGGTTTAGGGAGGTTGGTAACACAAGTGTGAGGACACATTAGAACATTGGCTGGATGTAGTGATCCTTCTAGGAATTTTTTCCTAGTCTCATGTAGGTGGATACCACCCAAAGGTGTCTGAAAGAAAGAATATATGACCAGTGTTTAATTTAAATTCTTAATATACTGACTCTATACTTCTATTTCTTCTAAACTTGTTAACACTGCTTTCTATTCACTTATTCATCATACCACTGAAGTATTTCAATGCTAATCTCTAAGAGAATAAATTGTCAAATTTTCTGTCTATTTTCTTCCATCTTTCATCATGGTTCTTAAAGGTAAAACTCAGAATATACTGAAGCAGAAATGTCACAATTCCATGGTTCTAAATGACTTCACTCTCAATACATATGGTATAAGAAATGTCTATTTTAGTTGTGCAATTTGCAAGATTCAAGTTTATCT
The DNA here is from genome assembly GCA_029931535.1 of Margaritifera margaritifera. Lineage (NCBI taxonomy): Eukaryota > Metazoa > Mollusca > Bivalvia > Unionida > Margaritiferidae > Margaritifera > Margaritifera margaritifera. The sequence goes on along the minus strand of JAQPZY010001437.1, from coordinate 402,533 downwards.
CTCAAAGGCTGTACCAAAGATGTCAAATGAATGTGTGAAAATCACATATAATAATGGCAAGCCCTTGAATTCAACAAAAATGTCCCCATGTTTGATTTGGTGGAGGAGGAGAATTTAACAAAATATTCCCATGTTCAAATGGTGGTGGGGGAGAGTTCAACAAAATTTTCAGTTCTAGAACAGACCAAGTATCAGTCAATTTTCTTGACAACAATTTTTTCTTCTTTTTTAACCTTAGATTTGAGCTACAATATCAATTCTTATATCTTTGTTTTTCTAAGACATTGAATAAATTTACAAATTAAAGGAAAACAACTTGTAACAAACCAATTTTGTTAAATAAAAACGTGTATAAAATATAGTACTGAACAAGGTTTTGCTTCTTAGCACTTTGTAAGGGATAATTTTCTAGATTTCTTTTCCACAATGCATGAATTTCCTAATGAATAGGATGTCGCCATATATGTAAGCTCTTTACCCGTGAAAGCAGTAATTGTTTGTACCTGTGACACTGTTTAGTCCATTCCAGCTATGCACCAAGATGACAGTTGGTTGAAAGTGACTCACAGTTTTGATAGTTGTTAGAAAGTTAGGATATGATATATTTAAGTACAGTAGCAGTATCTTAGACTAAATTAAGACTAGCAATAGTTATATACTTACTACTGTTCATTATATATATCTACTAATATTTACTATATTTTCTATACAATTTAACATTGTTGCTCTGCATGACTTTTAACACTTCCAAAATGATTTTTATTGTAACAGCAAATTGGAAAACCACTATATCGGCGATAAGCTGCATGTGCCTTAGTGATGTCACAACTATATCCATCATAGCGACATTCGTAGCACAGACTATCAATGCGAATGTATTTTTAAAACTGCTCTGTGGATTTTCATGGAATTTTGGTATACATTCACTTACTATATTAATTCAAGGTACATATGAAAACAGGAGTACATTTTTCTTTAAGTCACAAGAGACATATTTAGAAATGCAATGTGCATCTACATGATTAATAAATGGAAGGAGGAATATTGTGTTGATGTCTTCACCGATTCCTCCACTTTCTAAAGAACCATCACGTATAATGATAGTCGATAGTAGAGATTCTGTGTCTTACCTTGGGCAAGTAGTTAGGTGGAACAAGAGCCAAACAGAAGACCCCTGTCTGATGGATACTGTCTACTGCTTGCAATACTCTACTCATCCACTGGAAACTCTGCAAGAAAATTTACTTTTTTATTAAGGAACAAATTAAGCTCAGAAATGATCAACAGATTATTGCTTATACAACTAAAGGAGACATCTTTTGAGGATTTTGATTTCAATACAAATTGGAGCATGAAGAAAGAAAGAGATGGATAATTATATGTTAGGTAAATATTGAACTATGGCCATTTCCTCCTCCCCCTTATTTTTTTTTCTACTCTCCCCTTATTTTTGTGGCAAGGGGGGAGTTCCCCCCTTTAGATATTCATACTTTATTAAAAAGACAGATGACGAGACAAGCACACACCCTGGCAGCATCTCTGCAATAGGCTATTTCAGTACTCACCTCTTCCTCTGAACAGTCTGGTCTCTGCTCAGCAATGATGACTATTCTTTCATCTTTTAGCACTTCTATGGAAAATACAGCAATTCTGGCAGAGAAGAAAAAGGTAACATTTAGGATGGACAGTTTAAAAGAGACAAGACATACAAAGGTCAGTGTAATAAATAACAAACTATATTAGAACCATTAGGTAGAAAAATGGAAAGATATTTTTTTCTTTTACATGCTCCAAACCACTCACACATACATACATACATACATACACATTTTTTCCATAATGAAACAGAGGAAGAGTGAGCAATTTTCTCACATAAATACCCTACCTCCCCCATTCCACCCCACCCCATGATGGAGATAAATCTGTAGTAAAAAAAAAGTGCATAACTCTTCTAAAAATAGTGCGAGTACAACGACTGGTCGACATATCTTCTGATGATGACCATAATATGTAGTAAGTTTAACAACAATCCACTTAAAACTGTAAGAGTAGCCTCCAGTTGTAAGTCAAAAAGTGCAATAACTCTTACAAAATCATGCAAGCACAAAGATTTGTCAACATGTGCATCTTTAGATGATGACCATAATATTACCATATTTCACAGCGATCCATAAAAAAGATTCAAGACAAGATGCCCTTTACAAGATTCTGTGTTACAATGCATTCAGCTGCACAACATAAAGGGCAATAACTAACAAAAATGGAGAGAGCAAATTGATTTGTCAATATGTGCATCTTCATATGATGGCCATAACATGTACAAAAGTCTCATAGTGATCCATTAAAAACCGAGACTAGTTGTGTTCTGGATCCATTTCAAAAAGGGCAATAACTTCAACACAAATTAAATGTGCACAGAGATTTGTCAATATGTACATCTCAGAACATTTCACAAGTTTCATGGCAATCCACTGAAATCTGGGAGACAAGCTGCATTCTTGTAAAAATTGTGTGAATGGACAGTGATTTGATGATATGGCATCTTCAGGTCATGACCTTAACAGTTACCAAGTTTCCAACTGGCGGACTATTTGTACTAACGAGAATATGTGAAACACTGCATTAAGCTACAAGGCAAAATGGGCAGTAACTCTAAAAATATTGCAGGAACAAAGTTATTTGTTGATATGCACATCTTTAGGTGATGACCATAATATTTATCAAGTTTCATGGCAATCAATTAAAAACTGCGGGATTAGTTGTGCTAATGAGATTCTGTCATACACTGTATTATATTGTGTTAAGCTGCAAGACAACAAGATTACAATGAAAGGCACATTTTACGTCCACCCAGTGTTTAATAGTCAACTGTGTAGAAAACAGTATGGCATAGTTGGTTCTAGATCTAACTGAAGATTATATCTCAATGACATGAACCTCTGGTCAATGTGTTTTGTTTGTGTTTTTGTGTTTTGTGGGTTTAAAAGCCATTTTTCAGTACATGACTGGCTATACATGGCAGGCAGTATATTTGGTGGAGGAAGAACCCGGGAAAACTCCAAAGAACCACTGACCTATGGGAAGCTACTGGCAAGTTTTCTAACATGCCCATGTTGAACGAACAAAGACTTGAACTCACGCGGACAGAGGTGAGATGTGAGTGATCTGTAAAAGCGAACGCCTTAGACCACATGGCCACCTGGGGCCCCTCTGGTCAAGATATGAAGTCATGCACTAAAGTTACTGTGCAGAACCATTATTTTCTTATTAGACTTACCACGACCATGATTTCTGACCTCTAGATCGCAGAATCTATTTGTTGTGTTATTACCCTACGTACAAGCCATCCACAAAATTTGGACAAGGAGCTTATTCTAGAATAAAAGTTATTCTGCAAAAATTGGTTTTCTCCGAGCCACAATGACCCTGGCATTTGACATTTTGACACTAAAATCAAGATCTCTTCCCTAATTTAAGTGCAAGCCCTCCACAAACTTTGGTCACTTCAGTCTAGAACTAAAGTTATTATGCAAAAGCCATATTCCTTCTTTCAGTCAGTGACTTTTACATTTGACCTACTGACCCCCAAATCAATAAACTTCTTCTTTACTGCTAGTGTAAGCCATGCGCAAAGTTCAGTCCAGGTCTGTGATGCAGAACTCAAGTTATTGTGCAGAAACCATTTTTCTTCTTGAAGTCAGTGATCTTTTGGCACCAAAATCGGTAGGGTTCTTCCTTACCCCAGTTGCAAACCATCCACAATCATGGAGAACTGAAGTTACTTTGTGGAAACCATTTTTCTTATTGGAGTTACAATGAGCTTAACCTTTGACCTTTGACCCCAAAATTAATATGTTTCTTCCTTACCACAAGTGCAAGCTATCTACAAAATTTGGTAACTCTAGATGGTTGAAAACTCAAGTTATTATTGTGTGGAAACCATTTTTCTTGTTTCAGTCACTTAACATCTGACCTTTTGATGCCGAAAAAGATGGGTTCTTCCTTATCTCATATGCAAGCTATCCACAAAGTTTGGTAGCTATGTTGAACTAGAGTTATCATAGCATAATAAACTCTGCCAAAACAGTGGACATATAAAAAAGCAATAACTCTAACATAAATTACAGGAGCAGAATGATTTGTCGATATGAGCAAATTTAGGTGATGATGACTATAATATTTACCAAGTTTCATGGCAATCCATCAAAAACTGAGGGACTATGGTTCGTACAGTGCCAGGGAGTTGTTTATCAAGAACTTTTCAATGAGTTTTCAAGAACTTCCAAAAGTTTTCAATGACTATCATTTCTTATGGAAATGGAACTTTCTTCATAAGTAACTAAAAGTTATAACTGCATAATTAGGTAAAAAGAAGGAAGAAAAACATATAACTATTTAGCACACTACTATAGCAAAGGGATGCTACTCCATCTGGTATCTACCCATGTCATTTGATCCACCCAGTTATATCCTATTTATTTATTCTTAAGTTTTGGAAAATATGAAAACAAGAAAAACTGTGAATTTTAAAAGTGATATAATATATTCAATTTTAACATTGCATATTCCTTCACATAAATTCAAGGACTTTTCAAGGTTAAAACCAACTTTTTAAAAATTCAAGGAGTTGTTAAAGCAACTTCTCAAATTCAAGTGTTTTTAAGGCAACCTCTCAAATTAAAGGGGTTTTAAAGGCTATATGAATAATGGGGTCTGGTTGCACTAATGAGGTTGTGTCGTACAAAACATTAAGCTACAAGGCAAAAAGAGCAATACCTTTAACAAAAAAATCCAAAGCAAACTGATTCATTGATATGTACATCTTCTGGTGATAATCATAACATTGACCAATTTTCTTCAATCCATAAAAAGGCAGCAGGACAAACTGCGCTAATGAGGTTGCATCATACACTGCTACAAGATAAAAAGGCTGCAGGACAAGCTGCACTAATGAGGTTGTGTCATACAATGCTACAAGATAAAAAGGCAGCAGGACAAACTGCACTAATGAGGTTGTGTCATACACTGCTACAAGATAAAAAGGCAGCAGGACAAGCTGTGCTAATGAGGTTGTGTCATACAAAGCTACAAGATAAAAAGGCCAATAATGCTAACAAATACTGTGGGTACAAAGTGATTTGTTGATATGTGCATCTTCAGGTGATGACCATAATGTTTCATGACAATCCATCAAACACTGCACAACTAAATGTGTCAGAGGGACAGACAGAGTGACATGAGGCTTACTATATACCATCATCTCTATAGAGGTGGGAGTGTATAAAGTATTGATCTACAAATGCTTCCATAAAGTTCTTTTTTTTTTTTCTTGGACACTTCGTTTTCTGAAACTTCACCCATTTAAAATAATACTAAAAAAATGAGATCTATGGAACACTGTCTTATTTGTGAACCACACAATAATTTAGGGTAGATGTCTTCCGAAAGCTTTAAAATGAGATCTGTGAACACTATCTTGATTGTGAACCACACAATGATTAAGGGTAGATGTCTTCTGAAAGCTTTAAAACGAGATCTGTGAACACTATCTTGATTGTGAACAACACAATGATTTAGGGTATGTCTTGATTGTGAACCACACAATGATTTTGGGTATGTCTTGACTGTGAACCACAGACTGATTGAGGGTATATGTCTTCAGAAAGTTTTAACAAAAATGTTCACACTGATAACTTGATATCCATGTCACTCTCTGCTAACTTAAGTGAGACTTTAAAGAAAGATACTAAAGATAAAACAAAATAAATCAGTTTTTGAATACTCTTATTCCAACCTTTACATTCTGAGCCATGACCTTAGCTTTAGAGGTACAGTGATCTCTTACCCTCAGTATAACACAGCCTCTCATATAACACAGCCTCATAAAACACAGCCTCTTATATAACACAGCCTTTGATATTATGCAGCCTCTCATAAAAATGCCTTTAACAGCCTCTCATGCAACAGTGTCTGATATCATGCAGTCTTTCATATAACACAGCATCTAATATGATGCAGCCTCTGATGCAATTAAGCCTCTCATATAGCACAGCTCCATCAAAGAGCCTCTAATAAAACACAGCCTGTCATATAATAGTCTCTAAACTAACAGCCACATATAATAGCCTCCAATAAAATACAGCCCATCATAAAACATAGCCTCTAAAATAACAGCCTCATATAACACAGCCTCTAATATATCAGCCTTACCTAAAATACAGCATACAACATAACAGCCTCTTACATAACACAGCCTCTAATATAACTGCCTCATATAACACAGCCTCTAAAATAACAGCCTATTGAAGAAAGAAAAGGAGAAAAAAACAGCCTCCAATATAATAGCCTCCCATAAAATACACCCTTAATATTACAGCCTCCCATGAAGCACAGCATCCAATAAACCAGCCTCTCATATAACACAGCTTCTCATATAACACAGCTTCTCATAAAACACAACCTCTTGTATAACACAGCCTCTCATATAACACAGTCTCTCATATAACACAGGCCATGGATCCCATTAAATTTAGTTGACTAAGTTTATCACTGATATTTTTTAAAAATTCACTTGATTGTACTTCTTCACTAATGAAAACATTTTTACAATATTTCTTATTAAATACCTTCCATATGGCTTTTGTATATGCATTTTACTACTTATACTGTCCTCTGTATAAGGTGTCTTCACTTACAACACCATACAACATACACCATGCACTTACTACACCGTGCAACATACACCATGCAGTTACTACACCATGCAACATACACCATGCACTTACTACACCATGCAACATACACCATGCACTTACTACACCATGCAACATACACCATGCACTTACTACACCATGCACTTACTACACCATGCAACATACACCATGCACTTACTACACCATGCAGTTACTACACCATGCAACATACACCATGCACTTACTACACCATGCAACATACACCATGCACTTACTACACCATGCAACATACACCATGCACTTACTACACCATGCACTTACTACACCATGCAACATACACCATGCACTTACTATACCATGTAACATACACCATGCAGTTACTACACCATGCAACATACACCATGCAGTTACTACACCATGCAACATACACCATGCAGTTACTAAACCATGCAACATACACCATGCAGTTACTACACCATGCAACATACACCATGCAGTTACTACACCATGCAACATACACCATGCAGTTATACCACTTTTACTGTCCTTCCATATAAGGTGTCCTCACTTACAACACCATGCAACATACACCATGCAGTTATAACACTTTTACTGTCCTTCCATATAAGGTGTCCTCACTTACTACACCATGCAACATACACCATGCAGTTATACCACTTTTACTGTCCTTCCATATAAGGTGTCCTCACTTACAACACCATGCAACATACACCATGCAGTTATACCACTTTTACTGTCCTTCCATATAAGGTGTCCTCACTTACCACACCATGCAACATACACCATGCAGTTATACCACTTTTACTGTCCTTCCATATAAGGTGTCCTCACTTACAACACCATGCAGTTTTGTGGCTCTCTTTAACAGCATTATAAGTGATGAAGCTTTGTAATAACATGATTAATAAAGAATATTATCAAGTTCCAACACAATCACTGTAATAGCATGATAGAAAATATTATCAAGTTCTAACACAATCACTGTAATAGCATGATACAAAATAGTATCACGATCTAACACAATCACTGTAATAGCATGATAAAAAATATTATCAAGTTCTAACACAATGACCAAATTACTTTACATTGTCAACACAGATCCAACTGAAATAATAGAACAGATATGACTAAAAGACAGAAAAAGATGCAGTCTTTTTCAATTTTTGCCACACAGACAGCAGAATAAAAGAAAGAACTGTAAACAACACTGGTGCAAAATTTCAATAGATATATGCCTCAATCTCCATCAGATAAAAATGAAAATAGTTTACCTTCCTCTATAAATAAACTTCATGGGTTCTACGGCTAGCACTGTTGCGATAATGTCATCTGTATTGTGCCGTCTGCTCGAAACCTGCATCAAACCTTCCTTGCTGCCACATACAAACACCAGACCACCCTGAAGAATGCACATGGGAGACAACTCTTAATCATTTATTTCAAATATTCAAACATAAAAGTCATTCTCACAATAGAATGGGCCTTAAAATCACGCAAATTTCTTTTGGGAGCTATAATTACATTGATTAGAAATTTAAGGCCTATAGCTTTATCAAAGGTTTTGCTTCAGAAATTAAAACTCTGACATACAATCCAATTTTAGAAAAAAAATAGTTTTTAATTTTAAGGAATCTCACAACATAGAACGTGTAAATAAGATGAATAAATGATAAATTCTTTGTTTTATTAAAGAAGCAAACTTTTAATCTTGTACAAAGATCATTTCTTTTGATGACTGGAAATTTTCTAATTTTATGACATTTGTACAGTCTTGGATGCCTTTAATTTATCAGCAACACTGGCACATTTTCTATCCTTCACCAAAAACACACATAAAGACATCATGTAGGGTATGTGCTATACCTACTGGACCAAGGAATCCCAGGAGTCCAGTTCTGACATTAAGCATAATGTAGAATTTGTACTATACTTACTGGACTAAGAAATCCCAGGAGTCCAGTTATGACATAAAGACATCATGTAAAATTTGTACTATACCTGCTGGACTAAGAAATCCCAAGAGTCCAGTTCTGACATAAATGTACAATTTGTACTATACCTACTGGACTAAGAAATCCCAGGAGTCCAGTTCTGACATAAAGATATCATGTAGAGTATATACTGTACCTACTAGACCAAGAAATCCCAAGAGTCCAGTTCTGACACAAAGCATAATGTAGAATTTGTACTATACTTACTGGACTAAGAAATCCTAGGAGTCCAGTTCTGACATAAAGACTTCATACAGGGTGGGTACAGTACCAAGAAATCCCAGGAGTCCAGTTCTGATGCAAAGACATCATGTAGAATTTGTACTATACTTACTAGACTAGGAAATCCCAGGAGTCCAGTTCTGTCATAAAGACATCATATAGGATATTCGCTATACTTACTGGCCCAAGAAATCCCAGGAGTCCAGTACTGACATAAAGACATCATGTAGAATTTGTACTATATTTATTGGACTAAGAAATCCCAGGAGTCCAGTTATGACATAAAGACATCATATAGGATATTTGCTATACTTACTGGACCAAGAAATCCCAGGAGTCCAGTTCTTACAAAATATTTATCACTAACGGTTCTCCCATCTGGATGTACTGGTTGAACCTGAAATAAAAAATCACATCCTGCTGAGGTTTTATAAACTGAAAACATACTAGTTTTATCCAGTAGAACATTGCATCCCGTAAAACATTTTTATATTACCAAATGGTTGTTCAAGAACTACAACCCCATCCAGAAAGAAATTTTTAGAAAACAATAGTCTAACTTGCAAAAATTACTTCAGACTTACTAAGCAAACATTTGAATTTCAAGCTTTTGGTACACATGTAACATTGCATCTTCCGTAACCTCTGGCACACTTAAATATAAAGTCTGATGACAAGTCATTCTGGTATATAAAAAAAGAGACATGGCCTTCTGAAAACAGATATAGAGTTGACTTTTAAAGTTATGCTGGGTAGATGACAGACATCATGAACTGTATGATGAATAGTTTGTCTTGCTTGTGTGTTATATTTGCTGGTGAAACAAAACAGTGTAGATCTGCATAAAAATAAGGTTCTTTGGGCTTTCCTCAGACACCCTCCTGATATATCATATCATGTCAAGGTGTCATGTCAGACATCATGTAGTGTCAAGATGTCATATCAACACATCATATCATGTCTAGATGTCATACCAAGATGTCATATCATGTCAAAATGTCATATCATGTCAAGATGTTATATAAAGATGTCATATCACGTCAAGACATCATATAGTGTCAAGATGTCATATCAACACATCATATCATGTCTAGATGTCATACCAAGATGTCATATCATGTCAAGACATCACATATGGTACAAACATCACTGCCAAAGCATTTAGGTCATACCAGTGAACATTTTTTTGCAGTTTCTATTTCCAACAAGAGTCCCTCAAAGGGACTGACACTCTACTGTATGAAAAAAGTGTCCAAGAATGCAAGATAAGACTTTTTCAACTTTTCAACTACTGAATGCTGAAACCATTTCTAATATTATTGATGATAAAAACAAGATTTGCAAACTGGCTGCTGTTGGGGCCATATTACATGTAAGAGTGGAATCAGTTTCATTTAGGACCAACTAGACATCATAAGAAGTCTTCTGGTGAAAACGCCAAGTCACTATGACCATAAGTTCAGAAGGAATATCAATAACAAGATTTTCAAGTTGGCTCATGTAGAGGCCACATTGAATGTCAGATCGGCACCATTTTCATTTAGAATCAACTATACATCATAAGAAGTCATTTAGTGAAAACCTCATGTTCATATGACCATTCATTGAGGAGGAGTAGCAATATAATTTTCAAGATGGCTGCTATGGCAGCCAAAATATATGTCAGAACTGCACCATTAACATTTATGACCAACTTGAACTTAAGATGACTGTGTAAATTTTCATGGCAATGCTCCAAGTAGTTTAGGAGAAGTAGCAATAACAAACTTGTGCTAATGGACAGAAGAAAGAAGAGGACAGGCCAGCCCATAAGCTCTTCTGATCTATGATCAGTAGAGCTAAAAAACACCAGGCATTTTGTCATGTGATAAAAAGAAGCTTATTTCATGCAAAAAATATGAATTTCATTGGATAATTACAATATTCTACTTGCAAAACACTGATACTATTAAACTTGTTTTATAAAGTTTGCATAAAATGAACACTTATGTCAAACCTTCTAAATAATAATGGTTTTATTCTATCTAATAATTTGTTAAGAAACTGACCTGGAATGTAGAAGTTGTTATTCCCTGAAGTCCCCAGTATCCAACTCCAGCGTACCCTGAGCAGACGCACAGCTCTCCTACTTCATCTGTCTTACACAACAAGGGAGGCCCATCTATCTTTATCACCACCATCACAGCTGATAAAGGAACATAATACAATTCAACAGATAGACCAAGAGAGAAAGACTAAAAAAAATAGAGACTGAAATTGACAAGGAGGCAGAGACAAGGAGAAAAACCTGTAGACTGAAAAAGATGGATGGATGGACTGATGTAAATAAAGACAGACTGTTAGATAAATAGATGAATACATCACTCCCTCATTACAGTGCTGTCCATGGAAGTCATGAAGTTGATAAATAGATGAATATGTCACTCCCTCATTACAGTGCTGTCCATGGAAGTCATGAAGTTGATAAATAGATGAATATGTCACTCCCTCATTACAGTGCTGTCCATGGGAGTCATGACGTTGATAAATAGATGAATACATCACTCCCTCATTACAGTGCTGTCCATGGGAGTCATGACGTTGATAAATAGATGAATATGTCACTCCCTCATTACAGTGCTGTCCATGGGAGTCATGACGTTGATAAATAGATGAATATGTCACTCCCTCATTACAGTGCTGTCCATGGAAGTCATGAAGTTGATAAATAGATGAATACATCACTCCCTCATTACAGTGCTGTCCATGGGAGTCATGACATTGATAAATAGATGAATATGTCACTCCCTCATTACAGTGCTGTCCATGGAAGTCATGAAGTTGATAAATAGATGAATATGTCACTTTCTCATTACAGTGCTGTCCATGGGAGTCATGAAGTTGATAAATAGATGAATACATCACTCCCTCATTACAGTGCTGTCCATGGAAGGCATGGAGAATGCCGACATATAATGAAATGACCTAATAATGAAGTACACTGAACATAAAATTTTACTACAACATATTAAAAATGGATACATTACCATATCAGTCTTATAAAAGGAACCATGCTATAATGATAAGGGCTATAGCAAGTGAGTGCTAGAAACCATGCTATAATGATAAGGGCTATAGCAAGTGAGTGCTAGAAACCATGCTATAATGATAAGGGCTATAGCAAGTGAGTGCTAGAAACCATGCTATAATGATAAGGGCTATAGCAAATGAGTGCTAGAAACCATGCTATAATGATAAGGGCTATAGCAAGTGAGTGCTAGAAACCATGCTATAATGATAAGGGCTGTAGCAAATGAGTGCTAGAAACCATGCTATAATGATAAGGGCTATAGCAAGTGAGTGCTAGAAACCATGCTATAATGATAAGGGCTATAGCAAGTGAGTGCTAGAAACCATGCTATAATGATAAGGGCTATAGCAAGTGAGTGCTAGAAACCATGCTATAATGATAAGGGCTATAGCAAGTGAGTGCTAGAAATCAAGTTATAATGATGGGCCCTATAGTGAGTAAGTGCTGTAGAAACCACGTTATCATGATGGGCCCAATAGTGAGTGCTGTAGACAGATACAGAGGATCTTGTATTAGTGGTCACTGAATACAAAATTTATGAAATAAGCTGAATAATATATATCATGAGCTTCCTGCAGCAAGTGACATATTGTATTATTCAATGAGTTTCATAAATTTCACATCAAATGAACACTACTTTAAAATTCATAACGTTAAGAAATTAATGACGTTATTAAATGTTATGCCACAGTGTTTTCAAATGATTGTTATGATATAACATCATGATAATAAAACTAGGTAAGTGTTATCTGATAAAAAAAAAATGAATAGACAGATCTAACTATATTTCAGCATACCTCCAGGCATAACCTGTCCACAGTCTTGCAAAGTAAGCGAGGTCAGACTGTTCTCACTGTCAACTCTCACTACTCCATGACTCAGACCCTGCATGGATAGAATGCCACGCCCTGTGGCACTGTTACTGCTTCTACCTGGCCTGAAATAAGACAGCAAAGTTATCATGGATAGAATGCCACACCCTGTGGCACTGTTACTGCTTCTATCTGGCCTGAAATAAGACAGCAAAGTTATCATGGATAGAATGCCACGCCCTGTGGCACTGTTACTGGTTCTACCTGGCCTGAAATAAGTCAGCAAAGTTATCATAAGAGGTCTGATGTTTGTATGCCATCACAGACTTTCACACTTTATAATGCATATACCAAAGCAGTCCCCCACCCAACCTGAACCATACTAACCCTACCCCCCAGAAAGTTACCCAGGGTTTATTGTGCCAAATCCAACACATAGCTTCAACTGCATACATGAAATTTGGTCAGAAAATTTATGATAATGTCAATGTAATTGAAATTTTCGTACGTCTAACCTCTGATCCCTTCTCAGCGACTGGTGCAAAAGCCAAGGATGACACCCCAGTCACAGCTGGTTCCCACATGGGAAATATAACTATAAAGTTTTGTAAAATTTCCACCCAGTGGTTTAGGTGGAGATGTGGTAGCAGACAGATGGATGTATGGACAGACAAACAGATGGATAGACAGTGGGTATTGCAATATCCCTAATGCTTTTTAAACAAGAAAAAACCCCAACTGAGACATAGCCAGATTGCAAATCATGAATGAAATATATGTCACACTGATGGCTTATAACTACTCAAGAAACAATGACATTCCAAGTCATGTGACTCTACAAGTAACAGTGTCCAAGAAAATGACCTACATGCTAACCCTAACCTCAGAGTTGATGCCAGGTGGAGGGCATATGGAGAGATATCATCAATCCAAATGCTGGAATTGCCTTTTAATCCAGCCCAAATGTGTGGGGATAATGAGCAAACACTTGAAAAAAAGTCAGATGATTGGCCCTATAAAACCAGTTGAATTCTCCTATGGACTTTACCTTGCATAGATAATTTCAAGGCTGTACTTTCAACACTGGTTGTAAACCCTCTTCTTTATTACTATTAACTGTTGTGGGTATTCAGGTGTGCCAATCTTGCTGTTTGTTGATAGCTACATATCTTATAGTCCTTAGGTAACTATACTTTATTTGCTAGTTAGTCCTTCACTGGAGATGGCACAAAATATAGGGAATACATTTATTTTTGTGAGCACCAATTTTCATGGTTTAGCCAAAATTATGGTGCAGGTACTAGATAATGGACTGGGGATGGTACAGGTACTAGATAATAGACTGGGGATGGTAAAGGTAGTAGATATTGGATAGGGGGTGGTACAGGTACTAGATAATGGATTAGAAGAAGTCCTGTTGTTATCAGAGATGGTTTACTGTTCATTTGGTCTTTAAATATTAGGTTTGTAGCTATAGTACAATCCATGAAAATTAGAACACCGCAAATAATAAGTGACTTCACACTATATAAACTTTATTAAATACACAGCCATAAGGTTGAAATACTACAATAGTAAAATTCACAATCTGATTAAAATCAGATCTCCACAGTCCTACGTGAAGATCTGATGGTCACCAATAGGAGGTCATGTTCTGTTAACTTTGTGGTTCACCAATCAAATCACAGCTTTTAAAGTTTTTAAAGTGACACAGGCCATTCAGAAGATACGGTTACTAATGATAACTCTCCCTAACATGAATTTGCAACACTTTATCTAATAGGCTACTAAAAATAAGTGGACTGGGAATTCCAAAGGTCACGAAAACATAAACATTTATCAGTGTCTGTCAGATCTCCATGTATGACTGTTGAGATCTGATTTTAATCAGATTGGTAAAATTCATAACAAGGTTGGCAGACTTGTGTTTCAACCTTTATAACTGTTAATAGTTTCTGCTATCCTATGAGATATAATATAGATATAATATAGATCTACTTACTTTAAGTTTCTTATTACTTTATATATCTTGTTTCACTCTTATTACCTATCCTGTGATACATTTTTTTTTCTGGGGTGGAGGTGGGGTGGTAGTGAAATAGTAATTATAAATATAGATGCCATTCATGACTATTTCTTAGCTACCCTTAATATCTACAGAAATATTTAAATTATGTTTCAATACTATTTCTTTGTGCTTGTAATCTGTCAGACCCTTTTTCTTAAAAAAGAATTAATTTCCTTTAAACTTCCTAAAAGTCCCATGAAATACAGGACACACAATTTTTATATAAACCGTATATACTCACAAGTCAGATCCAACTAAAAACAACATAGACCCTGATCTGTCATCACTTAATGTGCAGACAGATCAGGGTCTATGTTGTTTATTCTCTTGATTACTGTTAGCAAACTGCATAGACCCAGATCTGCTGGTGCATTATGCAATGGCAGAGCTGGGTCTATGCAATTTGCAGTTGGACCCAACATATAAAAATGAGTCTAAAATGTAGATAAATAAATAAATGCTATGGAATGGATGGGATATAAACCTTACCTCCTTACAGAGACTGTAAGTGCCTCGGAGGAGTTGGCACATGGACAGATGGCCTCTGGTTTTAAACCCTTACTCTGGAAGGCATTCAGGAAAGCATCACAAGATGTCAAGGACCCTGAAAAACAATAGATA
Source organism: Margaritifera margaritifera (assembly GCA_029931535.1). NCBI lineage: Eukaryota > Metazoa > Mollusca > Bivalvia > Unionida > Margaritiferidae > Margaritifera > Margaritifera margaritifera. Next base: position 387,036 of record JAQPZY010001437.1, on the reverse strand, counting down.
CATATAATATGCTTAAGCTTCAGTAAAAGTTTAAAGTTTATTCAGCAATCATAATGAGTACAAGGAAGTAGGGCTGCAATAGTTACCAAATTTAGGAATTCAACTACTGGAAACGGCAGACTTGACTCAACCTAGCCTGGTCAGAGAACAAGCCTACCTCACAACCTTTAATAGACATTTCGAAAATTACAAAATATTAGAACATTTTATGTTGATAAGAAATGCAAGTTTTGCTCATCTGTTCAGTATATGCAAATTGCAAACTGTATATCAATTAGAACAAAGCCTGAGAATGCATCTTGTACACATGATAAAACATTGTTATAAATGTGTGACCTTGACCACAAGGTCAAAAGCTTGAGCAAGCATGTTGAAGAATGAATTGTCCTAACTTTATAATGATTCGTCCAACATATGATCAAAATCTACTTAAGCTTAAGAAATATAAGCAAATGAAACAAGAGTATCATGAATAGCACATTCTATGCCCACCCTGTGTTCAATAGTCCTCTATGCAGACACAAGTAGGGTAAGTTTGACTCAGGAGATTAATAACCTATGGGACTCAATCATCCTGACCTTTGGTCAAGGTGTGAGGTCTTGAACTAAACACAAAGTGCAGAAAACATTATTTTCATATTAGACTTAACATGGCCTTGACCTCTGACCTTTAGACCCCAGAATATATAGGTTTCTTTATTACTTTAAGTCCAAGATATCCACCAAGTTATGGAATTTACTGTAGAACAGAAGTTACTCTAAAAAACTAAATATTTTTTATTAGCCACAATTACCTTAACCTTTGACCTTTGGATCCAAAAACCAATAGGCCTCTTCCATACCTTAAATGCAAACCCTCCATAAACTTTGGCCAAGGTACATGGTCAAAACCTACATTTATTATGCAAAAAACATTTGTGTTCATTCAGTCTCAGTGACCTTAATGTGGAACCCCAAAATTGACAGGGTTCTTTGTTATCCCAGATGCAAGCCACAAAGATGGTAGCTGCAGATGGTTTAGCACAAGTTACTGTGCAGAGACCCTTTTTCTTTTTTCAGTCAGTGACCTTGACCTTTGATCTTTTTACTCCAAAATTGATAGGATTCTTCCTTACAACAAGGGTAAACCATTCAGAAAGTTTGGTAACTGTAGATGCGGACAACTCTGTCCTTGCACAGGAGCCACAGTAGCTCAGTAGTTAGCATGCTGGACTTGTGACTGAAATGCCGCAGGTTCGATTCAAACTACTGGATCAGCCTGGGTCCGCTACGATGGTATGTCCTTGAAGTACTTTACTCCAACTGCCTCCACACTAAATAACCTACTTGTGTTGTTTTGTAGTAAAACACCAATCCAAACCGAACCAAACCTGTCTTTGCACATAAAATTACATGTTTACACTTAGAAAATGGAAAGGCATTTAATATATATTTTACTTACAAGGATTGGCACCATCAGCAACAAGCAGAAGTCTCAGTGTATTAAAATTGATATCCTTGTGATCTTTCTGTGCTAACAATCCCCAATGCATATCCCGAGACTTCACAATGGCTACAGAAGCTGAAGAAAAAAAAATCTTTTGGTACATTAGTCAGACAATGCTACAGTATCTATTAGATCTGGGGGCCTAATGGTTCATTAGTTAACAATGCTACAGTATCTATCAGATCTGGGGGCCTAATGGTTCATTAGTTAACAATACTACAGTATCTATTAGATCTGGGGACCTTATGGTTCATTAGTTAACAATACTACAGTATCTATTAGATCTGGGTCCTAATGGTTGATTAGCTAACAATGCTACAGTATCTATAGACCTGGGGATCTAATGGTTCATTAGCTAACAAAATAATAATGGAGATTATTTAAAATTCAAATAAAAGTCATTTATCTGCACTAAATTTCATTACTGAAACTGTAATTCAAATAAAAATTATGGAAACTGGCTTAACTGTTTTTGCTTGACCTAAAGCTTCCTATTAAAGAGAAGGATATATATATATATATATATATATATATATATATATATATATATATATATATATATATATATATATATATATAAAGTTCAAGTCATATGGTGAATAACAGTCCTTTCAAGTGCACTGGATCCAGAAAGGGATTGCATGTGTCAGGGATTGATGAAGATAAACACAATAAACTGACAACGAACAGTGCAAAACTAGTTTTCAAGTATCCTAAGTGCTTTCAACTCTCAATGAATCTTTTTCAAAGGCAAACACAAAACAGAGACAAGACAAACAGTCAACACAAAAGCATTTAAATTACAAAAGTCCACAACACGAGTGTACATACTTATTGTTTTTCGACACTATTATTTCTCATGGATCTTGAGTTATGGTTAAGTCGAAGGGTCCTTTTGGCGATCTGTACATCATATTTCCATATCAAATCTGATGTATGACAACTTATACATCCAAGTGAAATCACAATACCATAACACCTGCTGCCATTCAAATTACCGGGCTACATCAGCGGATAATCAGATGTTTTATTAATACCGAGTGACTAATCAGGTATGAGATATCTGCTGATTACATGGCTGAAAGGCTCCTTCAACAAACTGTAACTCAAGAGCCATGAGAAATTATGGTAAGCATCTAAAAATGAATGATACAGTCCTACTCACTTATATCAACATCATTCATGTCAACAAAAGAGCAAAGTCCCGGTACCCCTGGTCTATTGCTACTACCAAATTTGTCATGCTTATATCGATGTTGAGATAAAAAAGAAATATTAATGTCGACAGAAGCCCTAGGTCCCAACTTGAACAAATCCTTTGTTTTCTAATCATTTATGTCAACAAGCTGCCAGTTCCAACCCATACTTTGTTCTACGATTATCTGATGTTGCTGCCAGGATTTATTGTTGCCATTGGATTAACAAACAGGCATTTGTTTGGTCCGCCAAAGTTGATCCTTCGCAGCAACTTCAATAATGCATGCACCCTTCATCAAAGCAAGCCGGCTACAATCTTCAATAAAAACAAAGCACCCTTCATAAAAGGAAGTCATCATCAAACTTGAATAAAAAACAACAGAATCTGATCAGTTGTTGCATGTGTCATGATAGTCCAAATAAGTATAAATACTGGGCCTTAACTTTCACATAGCATCTTGCATTCAATCTTGAATCTGAATGAATATAGTCAGAGAAGGTATCAACATGGGGCATGTAAGAAACTCAAACACTGCGAATGACAATCCAACCATCATATATCCATTTCCATCCAGCTAGTGCAATAAAGTCAAACAGAAACAGTCAGTCAATGCTGACTCTGGTTATATTTGAATCTGGTATATCCATTTCCATCCAGCTAGAGCAATGAAGTCAAACAGTTAGTCAATGCTGACTCTCTGGTTAGATTTGAATCTGGTATATCCATTTCCATCCAGCTAGAGCAATGAAGTCAAACAGTTAGTCAATGCCGACTGTCTGGTTATATTTGAATCTGGTATATCCATTTCCATCCAGCTAGTGCAATGAAGTCAAATAGTTAGTCAATGCTGACTCTGGTTATATTTAAATCTGGTATATCCATTTCCATCCAGCTAGTGCAATGAAGTCAAACAGTTAGTCAATGCTGACTCTCTGGTTATATTTGAATCTGGTATATCCATTTCCATCCAGCTAGTGCAATGAAGTCAAATAGTTAGTCAATGCTGACTCTGGTTATATTTAAATCTGGTATATCCATTTCCATCCAGCTAGTGCAATGAAGTCAAACAGTCGGTCAATGCTGACTCTGGTTATATTTAAATCTGGTATATCCATTTCCATCCAGCTAGTGCAATGAAGTCAAACAGTTAGTCGATGCTGACTCTGGTTATATTTAAATCTGGTATATCCATTTCCATCCAGCTAGTGCAATGAAGTCAAATAGTTAGTCAATGCTGACTCTGGTTATATTTAAATCTGGTATATCCTTTTCCTTCCAGCTAGTGCAATGAAGTCAAACAGTTAGTCGATGCTGACTCTCTGGTTATATTTGAATCTGGTATATCCATTTCCATCCAGCTAGTGCAATGAAGTCAAACAGTTAGTCAATGCTGACTCTGGTTATATTTAAATCTGGTATATCCATTTCCATCCAGCTAGTGCAATGAAGTCAAACAGTTAGTCAATGCTGACTCTCTGGTTATATTTGAATCTGGTATATCCATTAACATTTCATTTCACCAATAAACTTGGCATTATGAATTCTCAAACTCGACCATATAATTTCTAAATGGGCTGTTTATGTGACTCACCAGCTGACTTGAAATGTGGTGTATTGACTATGAGTTTTCAAATGAAACATGAAGATTTACCTTTGCATTTTGTGATCATTTTCATCCAGGAAGCTGGATCCACTTTCATCAAGGAATAGGGTATAAATATCACATGCATACCATTAAATACGCTCTGAAATGGACAGGAAAATACTGTACAATCTCAACAGTAAGCACATATATATAAATACCAGCATACATACATACATACATACATACAAATAAGAGCATACATACATACATACATACATACATACATACATACATACATACATACATACATACATACATACATACATACAAATAAGAGCATACATACATACATACATACATACATACATACATACATACATACATACATACACACAAATAAGAGCATACATACATACAAATAAGAACATACACACATACATACATACATACATACATATAAGAGCATACATACATACAAATAAGAACATACATGAATACGAGTAAGATCATACATGTATACAAACAAGAGTTTACATAAACAAATTTGAACATACATACCCACAAATAAGATATTACATACATACATACAAACAATAGCATTCATACAAAAAATAAGAGCCAGCTGGCATTCCTGTAGTTTGTTAGCAAAAATAAGTAAATATATGCATGTAAAATTAAGAAATCTAATACAAAAAATTCTCTTTAATGGCAACCATTTTGTCTTTTTTTAAGTGATTACTGGGACTATATATCTTTTAAGTGATTAATGGGACTATATATCTATTTCAAACAGATAACACTATACCTTTTTTAGTTTGCTTACACCTTACAGCAAGGGGGTAATGTATTTTGTGTAATGACAATGAATAGACTTACACCTTACACCTTCATAAATTCAAGCACTTTTCAAGATTGGATGAACCCTGGATTTCCTTGCTGAATTCCATTCTTGCATTTATTTATATGGGTAATACATGACTTATGGATAGAAATGTTAACTTACACATAAAATTCCATGCCATAAACCAACATCTCTTTTAAAATCTAACACGCACACCATTATTTCCCCTGAAAAAAAACATAAAAACAAACATGAAGTTAAAGTGAATAATTAAACTCCATTTAATGTATACAATCATGTACCTAGCTTTTATAAAATTAATTTTGACAATGAAGTAACCACACCGTACCATCATACTTGAACTAATGTATGTTGTTAAGTTACATTCCCCAAAAATTTCAAGGCTATTATACATAACCTTTACACACAATTAACATAAAGTTCAAATAGATTCCAAAAGATTACTGCTTTTTAACTATATAAAACTGATAAAACTTTATTAATGAAATAATATGCATTTGTATTTGTACTGTGTAACTCACTGAATATACTATTCTTCAACTATTGGAATATTGTATTTGTACTGTGTAACTCACTGAATATACTATTCTTCAACTATTGGAATATTGTATTTGTACTGCTTAACTTATTCAATATACTGTTCTTCAACTATTGGAATATTGTATTTGTACTGCTTAACACACTGAATATACTGTTCTTCAACTATTGGAATATTGTATTTGTACTGCTTAACACACTGAATATACTGTTCTTCAACTATTGGAATATTGTATTTGTACTGCTTAACACAATGAATATACTGTTCTTCAACTATTGCAATACAATATTTGTACTGCTTAACACAATGAATATACTGTTCTTCAACTATTGGAATATTGTATCTGTACTGCTTAACACAATGAATATACTGTTCTTCAACTATTGGAATACTGTCTTTGAACTGCTTAACACACTGAATATACTGTTCTTCAACTATTGGAATACTGTCTTTGAACTGCTTAACACACTGAATGTACTGTTCTTCAACTATTGGAATATTGTATTTGTACTGCTTAACACACTGAATGTACTGTTCTTCAACTATTGGAATACTGTCTTTGAACTGCTTAACACACTGAATATACTGTTCTTCAACTATTGGAATATTGTATTTGTACTGCTTAACACACTGAATGTACTGTTCTTCAACTATTGGAATATTGTATTTGTACTGCTTAACTTAGTGAATATACTATTCTTCAACTATTGGAATACTGTATTTTTACTGCATAACTCAATAAATATACCTTTCTTCAACTACTGAAACATTGTATTATTCAATTGATTTAATTAATTTTGATTATTTATCAATATTTCTCCCTTGCATTGGCATAAAATGTTTTATCTTTCTAACTAATAGTTTATACCAATAATTCCATGTCATGTTAGGTCTCCCCTGCTCCACAATGGCATAATCCAACAAACATACAGTGAATGGCACATTATATGCCTGCTTCATGTTTAATAGTCCTCTATGTAGGCACTAGTATGGCATGGTTGACTTTGGACATTATTGACCAAAAGGTCTCAATGACCTTATCTTTTGTCAAAGTATGCACTAAATTTAAGGTGCAGAAGTCATTTATTCTTACCAGACTTACTATGACTGTGAACTCTGACCTTTACACCACAGAATCTATAGGTATGTTTATTACATTAAGTGGAAGCCATCCACAAAATTTGACAAGGACCTTACTCGAATACTAAAGTTATTCTGCAAAACCCATTTTCTTTGAGCCACAATGACCCTGACTTTGAACTTTAGACCCGCTTTCTTTGTGCCACAATGACCCTGATTTTGAACTTTATACCCGCTTTCTTTGTGCCACAATGACCCAAATTTTGAACTTTAGACCCGCTTTCTTTGTGCCACAATGACCCTGACTTTGAACTTTAGACCCGCTTTCTTTGTGCCACAATGACCCTGACTTTGAGCTTTAGACCCGCTTTCTTTGTGCCACAATGACCCTGAATTTGAACTTTAGACCCGCTTTCTTTGTGCCACAATGACCCTGATTTTGAACTTTAGACCTGCTTTCTTTGTGCCACAATGACCCTGATTTTGAACTTTAGACCCGCTTTCTTTGTGCCACAATGACCCTGAATTTGAACTTTTGACCCGCTTTCTTTGTGCCACAATGACCCTGATTTTGAACTTTAGACCTGCTTTCTTTGTGCCACAATGACCCTGATTTTGAACTTTAGACCCGCTTTCTTTGTGCCACAATGACCCTGAATTTGAACTTTTGACCCGCTTTCTTTGTGCCACAATGACCCTGAATTTGAACTTTAGACCCGCTTTCTTTGTGCCACAATGACCCTGAATTTGAACTTCAGACCCATTTTCTTTGAGCCACAATGACCCTGACTTTGAACTTTAGATATTGTCTCTTGGATATCTCTGCTCCAAACCAATATTTCTCACTAAAAACAGTTCTGCCAAATTTCACTTTCTTGAATCAGTGCTTTGCTGACTACTATGCCAGATTTCTTATCTGTTTCTTGATGTTGTATTAGTCCATCAATGCCATAGTCTTATTGTTGAGACAGAGGTATTTTGATAAAAATAAATATCCTAACTTGTCAATTTCTTTTTAGATTCTTATTTATTCAATTTATCTCAACCCTAGAGTGTTATATAGTTTTGTTGCACTAGATCCCTCAAGACAGAATTGTTTGAGACAAGAAATGAAAATTTCACTCTATTTTTAAATTGCCTGAATTTTAATTAGGCTTGGTATTCTGCCTTTTCGACATTTAATTTAAAAATACTGCTGAACAGGGGGTTGACCGGCATGCCGTCTGTTTTGTCCATCCAGCATGTATATCAGACTCGTATTCAAAAACAATATAATTGCTGGAACATGAGCAATAGGTTACCATGGCATTTTGACATTTTTTCCTCTTGATTAGTAGCACCTACCAATATGAATACACTCATAAAGTTTTATGATTGTGCATACACTAGCGTCTCAGAAACTGAGTCAAATACAAAAGCCTAATGTTGACACCTATGCTAAAATGTCTGCAACGACAACAATGCCATCAGAAAAGTTATTCCTGGGCCAGACAAAAACTAATTTAGACTGTACAATCTTCTATATACTATATTGTAAAATATATCTAAACATATTACATCCACTTACCTTCAGTGTAATTACATATCTAAACATATTTATGTCCACTTACCTTCAGTGTAATTACATGCCACAGTAAGTGTTCTGCAGTGGCTCAGAGCACCACTTCTGGTGACCGTCACACCTACTGTACTACCATCTTTCACGGTTGCATACTGCAATGTTAAACATTTCTTTTATAGAACCCTAGATAAGCAGGATATTTTATGTGGATAACTCAACTAAAAATAAAATAAATAAATATTTAAATGCATTCAAATTATGAAAAACAATTTAATTTTAAGTATTTAGCTAAATATTGTCAGTGTTTTTGCTCTTATCATGAGCACAATGCATACTGTATGATGGCACATTCAATCAATATAAACTATGTTATCTATTAAAGTTCTAGACATTCCATACGTTTGAAATTATAGTACTTGATCAATGTGAAAACACTCATTCAAACAGTGCAATATAATCCAATGTACCCTGAATTAGTTTTATAAAGGAATAATGATTTACATCCATCATAAAATAGTCACATTTATATTTAATGATTAGGTGTACATGTGCATGTATTAGGATATGATTTACAAAATGAACTAAGGTAATATTTATTTATCCTGTCCATAAGTTAACTTCACATGTCCATACATTTCGGAGTTACTGCAAATGTAGCATATGAATTGCATTGTTAGCTATGATAACACTTATTTCATCCTGCGTATGAATTAGCAGTTTTAATCAGGCTTAGAGTATTTATGGAATATATATGTACCAATGAATGAAGAAAAAAAAAACATAATTAACCCATCCAGAAATAAAATAAAATTATTGACAGACAATTGCCAAAGGCTCAATTCACCAACTTGCATATTTTAGAAAACCAGTAGCCAGACTAAACTTTTGTCTTTTATAGAACAAATCCTCCTAAGCTATCATGTTTACAAAGGATTAAATGAAAAGGTCAGTGTGTTTGTCTCCATTCTTGTGATACAGTTGTTTATAGCAGTGTTGTTTGAACAATCTACACTTTGCCTGCAAACTCTCCTAAGCAGTCCTGGTTATAAAGGATTAAAATAAGGTCAGTGGTGTTTATCTGTGTTTTTGTCATACAGTCGTTCATGGCTGTGTCAAATCGCTTATTTGCCTAAATATCATGGTGGCTGGTCATGTTCTGCAGGTGGTCGCTCACGACAGTACATTTATATAATAAACACAGTATACTTGTAAACACAGTAAACTTGATTTGTGCATGACAATTGTGGTCATAAATGATTGGTCGTTGCTCATAGCAGAGGTTGCTAAAGACAGGTTTTACTGCACCACTTTTAGTAGGACCATACAGTTTGTCACTATTGTTAGTAATACACGCTATATTTGGTAAAAAAAGAATGAATACTATGCCACAAACATGAAGAGACTTCACAAACCAAAAAATAATGAGTATAAGCATGGAGTTTATTAGAAACTATGACATTTTGAATTCGTAAAAAAAAATTATGCAGAAATGAGAGGATGATATATAATATTTGACTGAATACGATACTTGTGTTTAAAATGTGACTTCTTTAATAAGATGAATAAAATGAAAAAGTACAAAAATCTCACCTCTACATAGCATGGGATATCCTCAGAGGTCCTGGGAGAAGGTTGCCAATCTTTGGGAGACTTGCTCATGTTTTCAACTGATAACCAGTTTAACTTGGGCCACCCTGGAAAATAACAGCTTAGGTAAGCATCATGCATTTGGTGAATAAAAATGTCGGACCAACTTACCTTTTTAAAGCAACCACTTGTGCATGCAAGATAAAGCAGCAGCACACACACTAAATCTACAATTTCACAAAGGTGTGGAGGACTTGAAAATTTCAGCTTGTTCTTTCTACCTGTCTATTTACCAGATTGTGGTCCTATCCCCAAAAAACTGAAAATTTGAGGGGTGGTTTGGCAGTCCTCCCCCAACGAGGTATCAAGAGGCGGTGCCCCCTGATCAGGGGGTCCAGGACTTTTTTGGCTCAATGTTCAATTTTTTCTTTTCATTCTCAACAATGTTTTTTTTTCCTTTCAAGCTCCTCCTTGTATTGTCGATATGCAGTGCGCATATTCCAACACAGGGTTACATCTGCCCTCTCGTGTAAGAAATTTTCCTTCTTAAAATAATTTATTGCACTTTTTCCAGATGCCTTAAGGCCATATTTGATGTTCTGTACTTACCACCAAGGATGTAATTTGTGCTTCCAAGTTTAAATTTCTCTGTATGCAGCTTCTTTTGGAGATGCTGCTCCAAACTCTTCCAGCCGTGATTGGCGTAGCTCAAATCTTTCTTGCAAAGATCACAAAATGCCAGTCCTCTAGCATTCAGTTTTCTTATGAACTGACCAACTACATTTCCATCGACTTTCCGCTCAAGCCATTCCCATTTCCACACAATTTTCAAACCTTTATCCAAACTTTTTGTGTCCTGGTCTCTGTCAATAAATCTATTAAACGCCATGTTTTGCAAGCATGCTTCTTTTTTTCGATTTCCATCTATTTCCATTATGCAAAGATTCATTGGACAAGTATAAACTTTTGACCAATCAGAATGCTCTTTACAACGATCGTCTGTTAAATAATACATGGAAAGAATACTTTACAAGGATCATTGCTGAATGGGACCAGACAGACTGCTTTTTTAAAAACTGGAACAGAGATGATATAAAAAATGGACTATATCGAAAAAAATCAGATTCAAGTCTGTAGAAAAGCGGAATTCCACTTTGAAACGTGGAAAAATCATGTCTGATTTACCTATCTATCTGTCCATTCATTATTCACAATTAATTTTTCAAGCCACTGGCCCACAGTGAACTTCCAAAATGCACTGGCTCAAACTAAATTTCAATGGCCAACAAAAAAATTAAAATATTAAGCTTACCATTGTATTTTTTCACAATAACCTTAGACTGACTTTAACCAAATATATATTGTATTAAAAATGAGAAAAGCATTGTATTTTTCTTCTTATTTATTTTCTTATAAAAGAATATATCATCCAATTAATAAGTTCTTCTGACATCTCCATTTCATAATCAATATCTTCATCACTTTCAGAACTGCTACCATTACACTCATCACTTATTTCAGGTTCTGTCAACTCAGAGGTCTCAGCCTATAAGAAACACACTTTTAATTTGATGCACCATCAGCTGTAAATCCTACTAGTTTCTCTTTCATAACGGTCTCCACTCCAAGTGTTGTGAAGACCTTTTTGACATGTTAATATATGTCTTGGCTGTAGGAAGAATCTGCAGGTCCAATATGAAGAAAAGTGTCCTCAATTTTACCCTGGTTGTAGGTTCTAACAGATATGTTCTCAAGGTAATCACCAGTGAAGTCAGTTGTACCATCAATCATCAAGCTACAAGATCTGGGTGTCTCTAACTTGTTTACTACACTTTGTATGACAGTATTGGTTATGGCAGTTATAAATGTGGCTGCTGCCTGGTCATTCAAGTTGTCTGAACCAACTTCTAGGCCTGATGCTTTGACTAAGTAGCATATGGTTCTATAGTGGTCAAAGCTCTGATGGTATTTTGCAAGGGTATGTGCAGTTCTAAATCTTATAACCAGTTTGTCATATTATGCTTGCTTTAACCTGAATAAAACACTGAGCACTTTGTATGCATTTGAGAAGCCTGGGGAGTTATTATGGCATCAATTTTGAAGTTGTCTGTTCCTTTGACAAATGGTGAGGGTTCCTCAACTGTTGAGTTTATTTTACATAAAGAACAGTACATGATTTGCTTCTCCTTGTCATGCCTTAGCCATTTGAATTCTTTCAACCATTTGCATACCTGCCAACGACTACAGAGGTATAAGCATAACCTAAGTGGCAAAAAAGCGTCATCTGAGCGTAAAAAGTGTAATCTATATATTACGTGCCATAATTACAATAAACTGTATGAAAAATGTACATTTAGTTTTGCTACTAACCTGGATCTGCAGCTGGTTAAAGTTCTTGTCGCAAATGGCAAAATCCATGTGGATTAGAACCAGAATACAAACCACAAAACATATTGACAAATTATATATACACAACACTCAGTTTAACTAGTCTACGTGTATAACTTTAGCCGAGTGATCATAAAGTCAACTCCACAACAAACATTACCATGTTCTCAACCTGAGTGCTGTATTACCCCTCTCAGGTTCTTCTTTTTAAATTTGTAAAGCACTATTGATTTGTCTTTTTTCTGATCTGACATGTTTTAAAGTTCATAAAGATCCCTCTTCCCTAACATTTTTCAGTCATATAACATCCAAGGACATCACATTGATAAAGCCTGTTTCACTTAACATCTGCTGCCATTTTCTAAAGTATACACTGGGGTTTGCTAAAAGAATTTGTGTATTAATATAATGAATCTGTGACACAAGTTTTCAAATTGAAGAATCCAATGTTTTCTTGGAAATGTGTCATAGAAAATAAGGAAAGTACAAGGAGGCCTATGACAAATGTATTCTTACTCTATTCTTATGCAGCAGTCTTCTTTTTTAGAATATTCTCAGATTTATATGAAGTGTGGGATTAAAGAGATGATAATAAAACTTTTTATTGCTTTATTTTTATTTTTTTTAATGTACCAAAAAAGCATAATCCATATACAGATGTGCGTAAGATGTAATTAGGTGGAAATAAAGCGGAATGATTACGCCAAATGCGTAATGATTGGCAGGTATGCATTTGGGTTGAAAGGAATGCCGTCGACTAGTCTGTTCATAGAATTGTTTGGAGGAAATGAGAAAGCCTAGATAGGACCATCAAGCCTAGATAGGCAACCAGACAAGTGCACATATTTAAACCACGGATTGAAGTCTGAAACATTATGATACAAAACATGCGTGCTAATGCTATGCTTTCCCAAACCCCATGAATGGTAAAAGTGTAATCACCAAGTTACAGTTTATATCTTAGGCATGCTTTCTACACTTACATATTTCATCAGAGTATTTTTATCCGGTAAAAGGACATATTGAGCCTGCTTCTATCTGCCTGTAATAGGACAAATTAAGCCCAATTCACTTTACATGTAATAGGACAAATTGAGCCTTATTCTGTTTTCCTGTAATTGGACAAATTGAGCCTAATTCTATTTGCCTGTAATTGGACAAATTGAGCCTAATTCTATTTGCCTGTAACAGGACAAATTGAGCCCATTTCTATTTGCATGTAATAGGACAAATTGAGCCTTATTCTATTTGCCTGTAATAGGACAAATTGAGCCTAATTCTATTTGCCTGTAATAGGACAAATTGAGCCTAATCCTATTTGCCTGTAATAGGACAAATTGAGCCCATTTCTATTTGCCTGTAATAGGACAAACTGAACCCATTTCTATTTGCATATAATAGGACAAATTGAACCTTATTCTATTTGCCTGTAATAGGACAAATTGAGCCTAATTCTATTTGCCTGTAATAGGACAAATTGAGCCCAATTATATTTGCATGTAATAGGACAAATTGAACCTAATTCTATTTGCCTGTAATAGGACAAATTGAGCCTAATTCTATTTGCCTGTAATTGGACAAATTGAGACCATTTCTATTTGCATGTAATAGGACAAATTGAGCCTAATTCTATTCGCCTGTAATAGGACAAATTGTGCCCAATTCTATTTACATGTAATAGGACAAATTGAGCCCAATTCTATTTGCATGTAATAGGAGAAATTGAGACTAATTCTATTTGCCTGTAATAGGATAAATTGAGCCTAATTCTATTTGCCTATAATAGGATAAATTGACCCCAATTCTATTTGCATGTAATAGGACAAATTGAGCCTAATTCTGTTTGACTGTAATAGGACAAATTGAGCTCTCTTCTCTGTAATAGGTCAAATTTAGCCTGCTTCTCTTTGCATAACAGATGTGAATGAATACCTATCATTGCAATGCTTTTCAAAGTAGCCTTAAAATTGAACTGCATTGTAAGAGAATTTGATGCTGAGTATGTTACAAGCAAGACTGTCATAATGGTATTACAGTGAAACCCCGCTATAATGCACTTCATTATGACTCAAATTTTGCATATAACAAAATCTTATTATGACTTCTGAAATTTTATAATTCAACAATTTCTTGAAAGAGTACAAAGTTTTGGTGCCAAAACAAACAGAAATTTTATATGTTACATTCTTGAAGAAAAATCATTTTATCACTGCATCCTTCTTTATATGAATAAAGATATTAAAAGTTTCAACTTCTGAGTGTTCATTTCAACTGTGTCAATAGTCTATCAATGCAATTTGATCTTAGTTTATCTTTGAAAGCTGTTAGCTTTTTAACCAGCTGATTTTTATTGAACCATCAACAATAAACTTATTAAGTCTTCTTTGTATTTGTCTTTGATGCATCCTGTGTACAATCATTGCTTAGTCCAGGGTAAACAATAGCCAACAAATGTTTGCACAGTCAACCAGCAACAGAACCAAGCACCGAACAATGCTGTAGTCAAAAACTGGTTTCTCACCCAAATTTATAAATCAATTAAAATATACCTATACCTACCTAAGTACCGGGTTCCCACACTTTAAAGAAAAAAATAATAATTTCTGGGCAAAATTAATTTTATCATGGTTCAATTATGACCCTTACTGAATGGAACCCAAAACAGTTTGGATTAGGAAATGTGAACTTTTGTAAAAAAAATGATACAAAGGTGTTTATATTTTGAGAATGTCACCTAACATCTGAATAAGACACATGATCATGTACTAAACCACTGCATGTATCACCAGAACAAGTATAACATCTGAATTCAAATCAATTTCCATGTAACTCATTCAAATTTAAAAAATAAAAATGTTCCCTTCACTCTGAATAAATGCACATGTTGGCATTACATCTTTTAGAAAAAGCTTGTTTTAAATTTAGAAAAAAAAAGCCTTAAAAATGATGCACCTCTGTATAAAAAGAAGCACTGAAATTGTTTTTATAAATCCACTTATCTCTCGTTGGTGCCCTAACATATACCTTCAATGTAATATAACTACTGACTGTATATTTAATGCAGTCATTATCAAGAACACCCAGAGCGTGAGATTCTGTACTGCAAATTGCCCCAGCTGTCATCAGACTTTAACGTATTTAGCATGGTCTGATAGTAAAATTCACAAAAGGCAAGTTGGGGGTGGGAGTGGTGGCAAAGGTTACTATTAACCATAATGCTTAATACCACTTTTCTGGATGAAAGAGCTGATGATGAAATGTTTAAGTCTTACTCCTATTGCAACGTCAGAAAAGGGCAGAACAAGCATAGTGTCATTTTCTGCAGGAAGGAGAGCAGCAGGGAGAGAAAATGTGCTGAAATCAGTCATTCTCTCACTGTGCTCTGTTGTCTCTTGCTTTGGAAAACTGCATCTTTGCTGAAGAGTAAGGTCTGGAGTACGGTTTCCCCATCAGGATTGCTTTGTGCTTTGAATGAAGACTGGATTCAGAGATGTGTGAGGCAGTCTGTTTCTTGATCTCCTCTGTGTGGTCATGGCATATGAGACTGGAAGACAAAGACTGAGATCTGAGGGCTGCCTTGGGGTGATCTTTGAACTGCATTTTAGATCATGTCTGAGCATCTCTTTTTTTCTAAACAACCCAAGTACTGATATCTTTATGTAATTGCATCATACTGTACCTTTAAATGAGACAACCTCTCCATTGGCAGTCTTGCTGAGCCCCTTGTAGCATGCATCTGATGTCAGGGCCCAAGTGACATTTAGACTCCCCAGCATGAAACCAATACCCTGGCCTCCTGCATCCTGAAAAAACACAAATATACAAGAAAACCACCAATGCTGGTATGGCTTGAAACAATGAATAATATAAACTCACTTTAATTCATGGAGCACCAATGATGAAATACAGGGCACAGTGACCTAGTTTTCACTGAGAGCTGTAGTACTCTTTATGATGCAATGATATGCAAAGTTACATGACTCCAGAGGCAATAGTGCCTGAGAAAATGAGATAAATGCAAAAGAGTTAACCAAAATTACTGGGCCATAAATAAGATTTTCAAGCTGGCAACCACAGTAGCCATATTGTATGTCAGAACAGTAACTTTTTCATTTAGCATCGACAAAACACTATAAGAAGTCTTTTATTTAAAAATCCTATGTCAATACAGCTATCCATTTAGGAGAAGCTACCATAACAAGATTTTTCAAGATGACCACCATACCGCCCATACTGCATGTCATCAGCATCATTTTCATTTAGCCCCAACTGGATATGATGTTGATATGGCCATCCATTGAGAAGAAGTAACAATAACAGGATTCGGCATCCATGTCTGAGATCAAATCAGCACCATTTTCATTTAGTATCAAGTAGACTTCACATATTTTAGTGAAAACCCTATGTAGGATGATCATCCATTTAGGTGTACTGATAACAAAATGGCCATCATGGCAGCAATTGTTGGAAGTCCGAGAGGTACCATTCTGATTTATAACCAACAAGACACAAGATCAAAAAAGTCTTTTAGTGAAGTCCCATGTTAATAACAGCATCTGTTCAGGAGGTGTAGCAATAACAAGATTTTTTTCATCATTCTGATTTTAAATACTATTTTCATTTAGGACCAACCAGACATGATCTGAAGTCTTTTAGTGAAGTCCCATGTTGATACTACCATTTATTCAGGATGAGTAAAGATAACAAGATTTTTTTCATCATTCTGATTTTGAATACTATTTTCATTTAGGACCAACCAGACATGATCTGAAGTCTTTTAGTGAAAACCCCATGTTGATACTACCATCTATTCAGGATGAGCAGAGATAACAAGATTTCAAGACAGCAGTCAAGGCAGCTATGTGAGCTAAAAATGGTTTGGTTGGTTGGTTTTTAGTGGCACTTTCAGCACATTATTGGACATATTCAACCAACTCTACTGGGCAAAAAGAATTTCAAGGAATTCAAGATAAGACCATTTCTTCCTTTTAACTGTTGAGTGTTGAAACCATCTCTGATATTCTTCAGTGATAACAAGATTTTCAAATTGGCTGCTGTGGTACACAAATTGGATGTCTGCTTGGCACCATTTTCATTTAGGACAAAGCAGACATTATTAGAAGTCTTTTGGTGAAAACATGTCATAATGATCATCCATCCAGTGGAAGTAGTGACAACAAGATTTTTAAGACAGTTGTCATGGCAGCCATATTGAATGTACAACTGGCACCATTTTCATTTAGGACTTGGTGAAAACCCCGTTATAATGATTACCAATTCAGTGGAGTAGTGACAAGATTTTTAAGACAGTCATCTTAGCAGCCACACTAGACGTACAACTGGCACCATTCTCATTTCAGACCAACTACATATCATAAGAAGTCTATTGATGAAAACCCCATGTTGATATAGCCATCCATTTTGAGAGGAGTAGAGATAACAATATTTTCAATATATAACTTTCCAATCAAGAGGAGTAGCAATAACAAGATTTTCAAGACGGCTGCTGTGGCAGCCATATTGGATGTCAGATCGGCACCATTTTCATTTAGGACCAAACGGGCATCATAAGTAGTCTACTGGTAAAATCCCATGCCAATATGACTTGCTGTTAAAGTAGAATTGTGATCAAAATATTCTTAAGACGGCTGCCATGTGGCCATATTGGATGTCAGATCAGCATCATTTTTATTTTGGACCAGCTAGACTGCATAAGAAGCCTTTTAGTGAAAACCCAATGTTGATATGACCATCTATTTAGGAGGAGTAGCAATAACAAGATTTTCAAGATGGCTGCTGTCAGATTGGCACCATTTTCATTTAGGATAACAAGATTTTCAAGATGGTTGCCATATTAGACATCAGACCGGCACCATTTTCATTTAGGACCAGCTAGACATCATAAGGAGTCTTATAATGAAAACCCATGTTGATATGATCATCCATACAGTAGGAGTATGGATGTCCAAGCAGCACCATTGTCATTTAGGACCAACTAGACCATGGGATGGATGTGTGTGTAAAGTTTCAAGGTAATCCTCTTAGTAGTTTAGGAGGAGTAGCCATAACAGACTTGTGTTAATGGATTGATAGACGATGGACGACAGACGACGAACAACAGACCATCCCATAAGCTCTTCTTGAAATAAAATTTTAATGATTAGCAAGAAAACAAAATTGATAAAATTTCTTCCATGTTAATAGAAATAGAGTATACCAAATGAGTTCATGTTGCTAACATGCTGAATTACTTAATTTGCCAAAAATTAATGTATGTTTAGGGTTCAATGGCATATCAACACAATCCTGGCTATATAGTACCAAGTAAGTTTGGGTGTCCCCCCAAAAAGACAAATAAACCAAAGATAAAACCAAAATTGGGTTAAATCCTTAAAATACCAAGTCTGATTGTTTATATAAACCACACTCTTAAAAAGTTCAAAACCTTCTCAGGTGGCAGGGGACAGTTTCATAAATTGGCCCCTGTCAAATTTCATAACTTAAGGCTATGATGTGACTTTTGAGCTATTATTGTTTAAAAATTAAAGATATAGATATATTTGTGAATTTGCTGTTTCAGGCTTGTGTTGTTCTTCAAATTAATGTGAGGCATGTACACCTCCCATAGTCAGTTCACAGTATGTAGACAGTGAAATACCAATAGTCGGCTAGGAAGCAGAGCTAGCCACCCATAGCAGTAAACATGTGGATTCAAGGCAAGAAGAATATCTCAAAAACAGCTTGGATCGCAACTATTTTGAATTGCATCAAGCTGTTTAGTACACAATGTTTTGCAAAAATATCACCTAGAAAAAGGGCTTGTGTTTGCACTGTGAGCATCACTTGGTGTCAAAAATGACCTTCAGACGTGAAAAATGTGGGTATAAATTTGGGTTGGGGTGCATAAACTTCTTTTGCTATGAACTGCCATTGACTTGTCAGGTCAAGTGAATAATATTTTTATGTTTTGTTTTAATATAGCTATCCAAAAATATGGACCTTTCTGACCTCACTTGTGTATATTATTTTTTATGATTTTTTATATTAGGCTAGTGGATGCGGCATTAAATTTGTGCATAAAAACTGTCACTTGCACCCTCAGCTGGAGCAACATTATGGGACACAACCCAAGTCAAAAAGGTTGCCTCCCTTAGTTGCATCTTATGTGTGGGAGGATGCATCAGGCCTATACTACATCTCCAAACCAACATTAGGATATTTTTGTAAAGTATTATAAATAACAGTCATTTTATCGTTCTCATTTTGAACTGGTTACTTACCCTCTTTGATGTAGGAACCTCAACGGGGACAGGGACAACCCCTGCTACTATGCAACCATAGAAAGCACAGATAAATGATATGGGATCATTGTTGGGAAACACTAGAGCCACCTGTTATACAAAACAAAAAAACACAAAATTAAGTTTTGGATATATATATATATATATACTCTAGCATCTCACAGGTAATGGCGGAAAAAGTAATTAACTGAATGAATCAATTATCATGTTATGGTTTTTTTTGCAAGCCTACAGACCATAACAGTTTATATGCGACCATTCTCATGTTCATATGACCTCTCCATAGGTAAGCAAGTCAGTTATCTGCATATTAAAATGTAGATATACATGAGATTTTTGGGCCAGATAAATATGGCAATAGCATGTTATAATTCTTGTGTGAGGCATATGAAATAATGTAAATTATGTTTACTTTAATTTAAAATATTCTACACAAAAAACATAAAATTTCAATGTTTTTAAATAAAATTGAATAATGCAACACAATTCTGTAGAATATTCCAACATTAAGCAGAACTCTACATATTCAATATAAAATGACTTTATCCTTCATCATGATATCCACAGAAGTTGTATTGGTCATACTTCTTAATTACGGAGAATGATAATACTAAGAGGCAACCAATTTAATAAAAAAATAATATCCGAATTCAACTGTAACAACTTCATGCCTTAAGTTAGAACTTAAAATGAAATTATTTATTTTTAAAGGTAATAATTTTGTGGTTTTGTGAAAAATTACATTTTCATCAGTACTTAAAATATTGGATTGGGAAAGAAATGTCTTCAGTCTGATTTTTGTTCAGCTTTAAATTTGTTCTTTTTTAGCAACCATAAAATAAATACCCCACAAACAAAAGTGAATTATTCAGATTAACTTTTTTTACAGTTCACAACTACCTGTGAGACAATCCTGCATAAACAATGTTCAGAGATAATTAATGTTAGCCTAGTGTTATTCATGTGCTTTTTATTTTAGCAGAATTTACACGGAGTCTCTATCGTCAAAATGTATAGCCTTGAATTTAGAATTTTATTAAATATTAAGATACATTGGCACTTTCTTATCTCTTTATATGTGACCTATAGAAGGTCCACTAGTTGTTGTCTGGTGTTGAGTGACTGCACAGTGTTACATAATGCAGGTAAGCAAGTGGGAACAAAAACTAGAAAGGTCATATAGCAGGTCAACCAGTTGTTGTCTTGTGTTGAGTGACTGCACGTGTTACATAATACAGGCAAACAATAAGGAGCAAAAATTAGCAGGGTCCTATAGCAGGGTCACCAATTGTTGTCAGGCACTTAGTGACTGCAGTGTTACATAATACAGGCAAACCTGTGAGAGCAAATAACTAGCAAGTTCCTATAGCAGGGCCACTAGCTGTTGTCTGGCATTGAGTGATTGTACAGTGTTACATAATAAGGTAAACATGTGGGGGGCAAACACTAGCAAAGCCCTAAAACTGGGTCACCAGTTGTTGCCTGTCACTGAGAGACTGCGCATTGTTACATTATAAAGTAAACATGTGGGAGCAAACATTAGCAAGACTCTAAACCTGGGTCACCAGTTGTTGCCTGTCACTGAGAGACTGCACAATGATACACAATACAGGTAAACATGTGGGAGCAAACACAAGCAAGGTCCTCTAACAGGGTCACCAGTTGTTGTATGGCATTTAGTGCCAGTACTGTGTTACATAATATAAGCAAACTTGACAGGAAAAAAACTAGCAAGGTACTATATCTCTTTATTTGTGACCTATAGCAAGTTCACTAGTTCCTGTTGCCTGGCGCCGAGTGACTGCACAATGTTACACAATACAGGTAAACATATGGGAGCAAAAACTAGCAAGGTCCTATAGCAGGGACACCAGTTGTCATATACTGAGTGACTGCACAGTGTTAGATAAAACAGGTAAACATGAAGGAGCAAAAACTAACAAGGTCCCACAAAATACCCTGAATTTATATAGTTTGGATGCTATACATTTTCTTTTTTTTTTCCTCCAAAAATGAAAAGTTTATTAGTACTTACAAGGAGTCCTATTGTTTCCATTAAATTCATGGACTGGACAAGGAGTCCTGTAGTTTCCATGAAATTCATGAACTGGACAAGGAGTCCTATTGTTTTATTAGTATTTAAATTCATGGACTGCACAAGGAATCCTATTGTTTCCATTAAATTCATGGGCTGGACAAAAAGTCCTATTTTTTCCATTAAATTTATGGACTGGACAAGGTGTCCAATTGTTCCCACTGAAAAAAAAACATCATTTATTTTGCCTTAAAATATATTGATTGTAGCAACCACAAAATCCAAAAAAATGTGTACCTCATGAAAACCAGTGACTTCTCAGTAGAATAATATATAGAAAATATATCATAACTTTGAGCTTGGATAACGGTACAAGTATTGATTAGATTTAGCGAAAGTTTTGAACTGGGTTTGTTTTTATTACATAAAATAAATCTGTCATTTAAAAAAAAATTGTGCCATTAGTAAAGATTTCCTTATTAGTGGAACAATTACTGCAAAGCAGATTTACTGTGGTTACTATTATTGCTTTATGCTTTCTTCGTGTATATACATATATGTGCATGTATATGCATTAGTTGGTGTGTATGCATACATGTGCATATATGAATTAGTTTGTGTGCATGTATATGTACATCTGTGTGCACTTGTTTGTGTGTGTATGCATATATATGCATGTGTTATTGCTTTATGCTTTCTTCGTGTATATACATATATGTGCATGTATATGCATTAGTTGGTGTGTATGCATACATGTGCATATATGAATTAGTTTGTGTGCATGTATATGTACATCTGTGTGCACTTGTTTGTGTGTGTATGCATATATATGCATGTATGCACATGTGTTTGGATTTAAATTGTTGCTGACCTGTTTTTCTACAAGTTCTGATGGCTTATTTCGACATGTATTAAATCAACTCACCCTGTCTCCCGGTTTGATTGGTACGTCCCCTTTCTGCCCCACCTTGTTCAGCAAGTTGTAGGCAATCTTCTGTGTTTTACTGTGCAACTTGCCTGAAAGATAATTTATAACTACCTTTCCTAACTTGCTATGTGATTATTCAATGTTAAAACACTCATATGCAAGATATAATTTATTATTACATGCTAATAAAGCTTACATGTCTAATCTAGTGTTTGATATGGCTGTCCAAACCATATTTTTGTATTGCACACCCAGATTGGAACTATTTTGGTTTTCACTGATGTCTGCCTATTGGTTTTCCTTAAATGCACCAAATCAGAGTTTTATAAATTCCAATCTGCTGTGAATTTCATTGCAAAAAATATTTGGAAAGAGACCGTATGTAATAAATGCAAAAGCACATTCATGTCTTGTTCTGAGTTGGAGGTATGTAATAAATACAAAAGCACATTCATGTCTTGTTCAGAGTTGGAGGTATGTAATAAATACAAAAGCACATTCATGTCTTGTTCTGAGTTGGAGGTATGTAATAGATACAAAAGCACATTCATGTCTTGTTCTGAGTTGGAGGTATGTAATAAATACAAAAGCACATTCATGTCTTGTTCTGAGTTGGTGGTATGTAATAGATACAAAAGAACATTCATGTCTTGTTCCGAGTTGGAAGTATGTAATAGATACAAAAGCACATTCATGTCTTGTTCTGAGTTGGTGGTATGTAATAGATACAAAAGCACATTCATGTCTTGTTCTGAGTTGGAGGTATGTAATAAATGCAAAAGCACATTCATGTCTTGTTCTGAGTTGGAGGTATGTAATAAATACAAAAGCACATTCATGTCTTGTTCTGAGTTGGAGGTATGTAATAAATACAAAAGCACATTATGTCTTGTTCTGAGTTGGTGGTATGTAATAAATGCAAAAACATGTATGTCTTGTTTTGGGTTGGTAGTATGTAATAAATGCAAAAGCACATTCATGTCTTGTTTTGAGTTGGTAGTATGTAATAAATGCAAAACCACATTCACGTTTTGTTCTGAGTTGGTGGTATGTAATAAATGCAAAAGCACATTCATGTCTTGTTCAGAGTTGGAGGTATGTAATAGATACAAAAGCACATTCATGTCTTGTTTTGGGTTGGTAGTATGTAATAGATACAAAAGCACATTCATGTCTTGTTCTGAGTTGGTGGTATGTAATAGATACAAAAGCACATTCATGTCTTGTTTTGGGTTGGTAGTATGTAATAGATACAAAAGCACATTCATGTCTTGTTTTGGGTTGGTAGTATGTAATAGATACAAAAGCACATTCATGTCTTGTTCTGAGTTGGTGGTATGTAATAGATACAAAAGCACATTCATGTCTTGTTCTGAGTTGGTGGTATGTAATAAATGCAAAAGCACATTCATGTCTTGTTCAGAGTTGGAGGTATGTAATAGATACAAAAGCACATTCATGTCTTGTTCTGAGTTGGTGGTATGTAATAGATACAAAAGCACATTCATGTCTTGTTCTGAGTTGGAGGTATGTAGTAAATACAAAAGCACATTCATGTCTTGTTCTGAGTTGGAGGTATGTAATAAATACAAAAGCACATTATGTCTTGTTCTGAGTTGGTGGTATGTAATAAATGCAAAAACATGTATGTCTTGTTTTGGGTTGGTAGTATGTAATAAATGCAAAAGCACATTCATGTCTTGTTTTGAGTTGGTAGTATGTAATAAATGCAAAACCACATTCACGTTTTGTTCTGAGTTGGTGGTATGTAATAAATGCAAAAGCACATTCATGTCTTGTTCCAAGTTGGGGGAATGAACTCATTTGATACGAGGACTGGAATACATCAAGGCCTAATGGTTTCAATGTATTCCCACACCACATCAAACCTGTTCTTTCTGCCAATATAAAACAAAATATGCATGTAGTTTTCCATATATATTGTCAATTTTATGAGTACTATGCAAATACATTTTATATGCAGGCCACTGTAAAAACTAGTTTTGAACTAAGTATGTCACCCTTGATATATACTAATAATAATAATAATAATAATAATAATATTATTATTATTATTCAGATATTGTTATGTAATAGGGGTTTAAAAATATACAGCAAATAAAAAAACTTCAATCAAAACATTAATACATATTTTCTAAGTATGACTTTGACCCCTAGGTCAAAGGGGAGAACAAGCACATATGCAGAATGAATTGTCTTAGCTTCTTAATAATTCATCACAAGAATGAAAAATATCCATCAATGGGTTTATGAAATAGAAGCAAATGAAGAAACTTTAGCCAAAACCTTAATACAAATTTTGAATGACTGTGACCTTGGCCCCAAGGTCAAAGGGGTGAGCTAGTGTTTGGCAGATGAATTGTCTTAGCTTCATAATGATTCATCTCTAGTATGAAGAACATCCATCAAGAAGTTTAGAAAATATAAGTGAATGAAAAAACTTAACCAAACTCTTCATGCAAATTTTCTGTGACTCTAATTTGACCCCAAGGAAAATGGGGCAATCAGTTCACAGAATAAACTGTTTTAGCTTCATAATGATTAAAGCAAAATGTGATGAGAATCTATCAAATAGTTTAGGAAATATATGCAAATGAAAAACTTGAAACAAACCCTTAATAAACTCCTGATGATTATGATGACAAGGGCAGTAAAGTGACTGCTATGTCTTTCTTCTCACTAACATGGGATCATGAACAAAATTTTTTAATGACGGACAACATCTACAATAATGCAGAAGTTGTTGCTGCCAAAAAATTATAACTGTATGACACTTTATTCTATATCAGGTGAGACAATGACCTGCTGGGTTTTAGGTTACCATATGTTAAGTTGATTGATGGTTTTCCATTCTGGTCCAGGACTGTCACAGCATTTGCTTTGTATGTGGATGAACCGTATCTATGCAGAGCTGCCTCCAGATTTCGTGGGAGACCTGAGGGCACCTGTACAAAAAAAATATCCATAAGTCACTGCAGTGTTCAATAACCACACTGTTATTGTGGAAGGCAGCTGAGGCATTATAACCAGCACAAAACCCTGTATGTTTATACCGTTACAGTTATTGAAAACAGGATTCTTGAGTTATGAAAAATATTGGGATAATATATATATATAATACATTTCAACTACCGTATATACTTTGGTATAATCCCGTTCGCATACATGTGATGGGGAAATTCTTTATAATATTGCTGCTGTGTACTTATTATGACGAGCTTAAACCTCATGAAATTTTCCAAATAATCATATTTTGTGTGCAATGTCTGGATATTACATCAAATACTCATTTTTGTCTGCAGAGTCTGGATATTACATCAAATACTCATATTTTGTGTGCAGATTCTGGATATTACATCAAATACTCATATTTTGTGTGCAGAGTCAGGATATTACATCAAATAATCATATTTTGTGTGCAAAGTCTGGATATTACATCAAATACTCATTTTTGTGTGCAAAGTCTGGATATTACATCAAATGATCATTTTTTGTGTGCAAAGTCTGGATATTACATCGAATAATTATATTGTGTGTGCAAAGTCTGGATATTACATCAAATAATCATTTTTGTGTGCAAAGTCTGGATATTACATAAAATACTCATTTTTGTGCAAAGTCTGGATATTACATCAAATATTCATATTTTGTGTGCAGTGTCTGAATATTACATCAAATACAAAATTTTTGCTGTTGATTTTAACGGCACTTTCAACACATTATTGGCTATATCATGCTGAAAAAATGGGAGCTAAGTGTCTTCTCCAAAGATAAAGTGAGGCAGCTAACCCAGGCTGGCCTGGGTGGGTATTGAACCCTTAATCCTTGGATTACAAGTCCAATGATCTACCTGCCAAGCTACTATGTCAAATAGAACAGCAATTTAAACATATATAATCCATTATGGTTACTTATTTTCTTCATTATACATGTATTTTGAACAGCCATCATGACGAAATCATTCTATTTACTTTATATCCTTTTTCTGATCAAAAGATTTATATAAACAAAATTGGCATGTATTTCTCTCACACAAAATTTAAGGGCATTATAGGGATCGAGGAAAAATGATAGGAAAAAATGTGGGGATAAAAATAAAGATGATGTGAGTTTTATTTAGCTTTATTTAAAATAAGAATGGCAGGACTTGGTATTAATGCTGATCTGCTAACCTGAGGTCAGAGATTTTGCTGATCGATAAATACAATCCCAGTCATCACTAATCCATTGGACCAGTGAAGTTTCTGTTGGTCATTATCGTAACAGTTAACAAGTGGTCCTGTGTTGAGGTATCAAATAAAACATGAGACGCCATTCCCTTTCATGGTTAATTGATCTATTTATTGTGTTAATTGAGTATTTACCAACATACTGCACTTAACAAGGTACAAAAATTATGCCTGTAGCAGAAATGGACAGGTGTTATTCCAGGCATCAAGTAAATTAGGGTGATTATTGTCAAAACAGTCTGTATGCATGTAGAACTAGTCATGTGTTAATGGTCCCCAACACTAATTTCAATATTGATGACAACAAAAGATTTAGGGTATCAGGCTACAATTGGCCAGTCAGAAAGATTGTGTTGGCTGACTCAATGAATAATTGAGAATATCACCAAAAAACATGTTTTAATATTTATATTGTTGTTGATAGACACTAGTGCATTGTTCGGTAGCAATTGGAAAGTTTTCCCAAGGTGCACAGGAGCCAGTGAAACATTAGAAATTAGATGATGACAAGAGAGAGTATAATCGTAAATATGATCAAGAGAAGAGAGTAAGAAAGTTCCAGAAATGCTGGGAAAATGCATATTAATGGATAAGTACAACCCAGGAAAGGCTGTAATGTTGTGCACTTTCTGCATTGAGTATTCCGAGAAATACGAAGGTGCACGGGGTACTTCATTCACTGATGGGTGTAAAAATTTTCATAAATCATCCCTGGAATCACACTAATAATGGTGCTCTTTAACT
This sequence comes from Margaritifera margaritifera, assembly GCA_029931535.1. Classification (NCBI taxonomy): domain Eukaryota; kingdom Metazoa; phylum Mollusca; class Bivalvia; order Unionida; family Margaritiferidae; genus Margaritifera; species Margaritifera margaritifera. The sequence goes on along the minus strand of JAQPZY010001437.1, from coordinate 359,493 downwards.
CACTAGATGTCAAGGATTATAACCCAAAAGATGCCATCAATCTGTGCATGCTGTTGGACCAAGAAACATATACCAGAGATGGGACTTTATGGACCTAGACCTGATGATAAATCAGATACAGAAAATGAATATGAACTCTCAGTGAGTCTTGTTTATGAACTACAATTGTCATTGTGTCAAGTTATGTTAATGAATAATGCTGAATTAGAAACTGAACTGCCTTCTGTTTGAGTTTAGCAGGGCCAGTGAAATTTAGGCAGGATCAGTAAAAACTTTATTATGGTGATCTTGTGGATTAGTGAAACAAAATTATAATTTCAAGCTCTGGGATGTCTAAGAGACCAGTGTCTCCAAAGAAAACAAACTTACTATTAGTGGATCTCCAGCCACTGGATTGAGAACGCTACCCTCTGGTTTTGGAGCATGGGGGTCAACTTGGGGCACTGAAATAATGAAAAACAAATCAGTCTTTTTGATAGAGAAATCAAGAGGCTCAAGTGGGCCTGATATGACTCACCTGACCTACATAACCTGACAGTTGAACATTTCACTAAGCAGGCTTATGTAGTACTGCAAGAACACATCCTATGAAAACTTTGTATCGTAAGAACAAATCCTATGTAAACTATCTCCCAAACTTTATGCCATGCCGAGTTTACCTGTTTTATTATATCCTGATAAAACTTCTTTAGAAAGATAAAGGCACAGTCTCTTACTCATAATCAAAGTCAACCATGATCTTGATGATAATAAACCCAACAGATAAAAAAGATATGGCTTCATGAGTAGTAACAAGCCCTGCCATTCGGATGCAAGATCATTAGTATATGTTGATCCCACTTGCTTTTGAAATTGCCCAAGATCTTGATATTCAAATTTTGATCATCAGAATTATGACTTCTGGAGTGGTAATAAGCTCAACCAATCATGTGCAAGATCACCACCTCATAAATATGCATGAATCTCATTCATTAGTGAAACAATCCAAGATCTTGATGACATAAACATACATTCTAGGTTTGATCAAATCAGATCACAAATATAGCTTCCAGAGAGGTAACATGCTCAGCCAACCAGATGCAAGATTACATTATTAATATACATGAAACTCACTCATTATCGAACTCATCCAAGATCTTGATGATATATGGTAGGCCCATATTTCAAGTTCGATCAAAATCAGATCAGAAATAAGGCTTCTAGAGTGGCAACAAGCTGAGCCAATCAGATGCAAGACCAACTCATTAATATGCATGCATTTTGCTCATTAATAAACTTGTACAAGATTTTGATGATATAAGCAGATATTCCATGCTTGATCAAAATTGGATCAGAAAGACATCCTCCAGAGAGGCAACAAGCACAGCCAACCAAATGCAAAATCAACTCATTAATACATGTGGATCTCATTCATTATTGAACTAATCAAAGATCTATGATGAGACTAGTGTATATTCCAAGTCTGATAAAAATCAAATCAGAAATCTGGCCTCTAGAGTGGTAACAAGGTCAGTCAATCAGATGCAAGATTACTTCATTAATATGCATGGCTCTCACTCTTTATTAAACTCATCCAAAACGTTTGATGATATATGCTCATATTTCAAGTTTTATAAAAACTGAATCAGAAATATGACTTCCAGTGTGGTAATAAGTCAGGAATATGTAGTTCCATTGTGGAAAAAGATCAGTAAACACAGTTGTTTATTTTTTCAGTACTCCCAGAATTGCAATGACCAAACTGTCAAAACAACAAGCAATCTCCTAAGTTAGATCCATCAGCTTACCATGATGACCAATCCAACACAGAAAACAACAGTGATGTTAGAATTATGGGTTCTCCAACTTAAGTGTGTGTGGAAAATCTGAACCCCCAGCACAATCAATGGCCGCACTGGACAAATCTTTCATTTTGCATGAAAACAAATACAGTGAGATGATGTGATGAAGTCATCCAAGATCCTGATGATATAAACACATTTACCAAGTCTGAATGAAATTGGATGAGAAATATAGTCTCTAGATCTAGAGAGGTAAAAAGTTCAGCCAATCAAATCCAAGGTATATATTAATATGCACAGATATCACCATTATAAAATCTGTCTACAACAATGATAATATAAACTTGAGGTGGAGCAAAATCCCACTGGAATTCACTCTGCAGATTGTTAACAAATTGAGCCAATCAGATATGAGATTATCTCATTTATATGCATAGATCTTGCTCATAATGAAATTTATCCAAGATTTTGAAAATATCAACTGTTTACTACATGACTACCACATTATTCAAGGTAATATACCCAAATCATAACTTGTATATACATGTATGTAGCATATATAATAACAACTCAAGACATCTCAAATGATGTCATAACATCCTGCAAGGAAAGGAGTACTGACCGAGGCATATCTGTACGTATTTCAAAGTCATTTCACTATACTATTCTATGGTTTGGTCAAAATAAAATCAGTATCTTCATCATGTGATAAGTAGAATCTTACATTTGTGTTCATTTCAAGGCTCACAAATTATTCAACACATTTTATAAATTTCATTTGAAATGAGCACACATGTAAGATCTTCCATTTAACAAATCAGATCAAAATCTAATCAGCAATATAGTAATTAGACTGTTGATAAGCTCAGCCAATCAGATGCATGGTCATGTCATTAATATGTGTGAATTTTACTCATGATCATATTCAACTAAGATCCTGATGAAATTGACCTATCAATCAAGTTTGATCAAGATCCTATCAAAAATAGTCTCTAGATTGCTATAATACCTCAGCCAATCAGATGCAATACACTCTCTAGATTGCTATAATACCTCAGCCAATCAGATGCAATACACTGTCTCTAGATTGCTATAATACCTCAACCAATCAGATGCAATATACTGTCTCTAGATTGCTATAATACTTCAGCCAATCAGATGCAATACACTGTCTCTAGATTGCTATAATACTTCAGCCAATCAGATGCAATACACTGTCTCTAGACTGCTATAATACCTCAACCAATCAGATGCAATACACTGTCTCTAGATTGCTATAATACCTCAACCAATCAGATGCAATACACTGTCTCTAGATTGCTATAATACCTCAGCCAATCAGATGCAATACACTGTCTCTAGATTGCTATAATATCTCAGCCAATCAGATGCAATACACTGTCTCTAGATTGCTATAATATCTCAGCCAATCAGATGCAATACACTGTCTCTAGGTTGCTATAATACCTCAGCCAATCAGATGCAATACACTGTCTCTAGATTGCAATAATATCTCAGTCAATCAGATGCAATACACTGTCTCTAGATTGCTATAATACCTCAACCAATCAGATGCAAGATCACCTCACAATTATGCATAGATCTTGTTCATAACAAATATCATCCAACATCTTGACAATATTAGCCTATTTACAAAGTTTTTAAAAAATCAGATCAGAAATACATGTTAAGAAACTCAGCCAATCATATGCAAGATCACCTCATTAATATGTGCAGATTTTGCCCATAATAAAACACATTATACATCTCAATGATATACACCTATTTGCCAAGTTTGATCAAGTACAAGAGATTGATGCTGTATTAAGTTTGGTAGATTTCGACCCCACAGATTTGGAGATGAAAGGTATCATAACATTCCTGATGCTAAAGCGTAGGAATAACACAAGCTGATCATAAAACTTCCTCTCTAATAAACAAGCTTATCAGTACTTGATTTTGTCCATTCATTTCATGTTTAAAAATAATACCCCCCCCCCCCAATTTTTTTAAAATTTTGTAAATTTTTTAACTTTTTTTTCTTATTCTTCAAAATGGTCTCATAAGTAAATATTCCATTCAACTATATTATCTTGATTTCTCTTCAACAAGCATATCATTTCATGTGTGTTCATTTGAGAATTAGTGAAAGCTTAAAATTAACTTTATGATTTTCATACCATCACAAGATACTGTAGTATCATTTATTTTCGTGGGTCTCAACTTTCGTGGTTTGGTAAAAAAGGACATTTTCGTGGGTGCTTAAATTTGTGGTTTTGCCTGTCAAAGTTGGCATATTTGTAGGTATTTAATTTCGTGGTTTAACCTCTACAAACACTAGTACCCAAAATAAAAAATACAAAAGAACAAAACTGTGATGACAACAAACGACGGTCGCTTCAATGGTTAAAACAATATTACCACCTATATAAGCAGAAATGAAACACCTGTCAAGATAAATCACTTACACTCAGCATCAAAGGGAGCCAACGCAGTCAACACCAGGAAGCTAATCATTTATTAAAGTACATGTGTTTTGAGCCCATCAAAGTACGGAGATGCTAACTAAATTGACACACAATAGATTCACTCCTTTGTTGGAGCCTGCCTTATCTACGAACCGACTTCAACCACTAGACTTTACCTAGAAACCTCATCAATCAAGCCAGTTCATGCTGAACAGATAAATTGTGGATAAATTGTGCCTCACACGAAAATGTGTAAAAGAATGAACCTAATTATCCGTAGCTTTGAGAATGCTGGACTTCTTTAATTTAACAATTTCAGGATTATATACCTGACAAACATTTGTGTGTACCAGCAGACTTGTTTGATGTGATGTTGATTCAGTGGTTTTGTCCGAAAATCAGTGAAGTGTGAGCTTCAATACTCTTCGGTAATTAGTGTATACCAGTATATACAGTGTCTCATTAGTAATTGTGCTTCTAGCAATAGTTCTAGTATTTTACTGCCATGTTGTTCATTGGGATTAGGCATGCATGGATAAAACCACAAGGGCTTGTATCGTTGCTTACAATTTTCATATCAATCATATATGTACTATAGTAATTTCTATAATATAATAATTTCTTATTCTTTCTTTCATTTTCAGTAATAACAGTATTTGAATACCTTATGCTTTTTCTCGTTTCTCCCTATCCTTATCTCACAACATATCGATTTAAGGCAGAGAGTGGAAATTACAGCTACCGGATACCGTATATATTTGTGTACATTAAAACAATATACAATGCTTTATCATTCTTTTTTAAGGGTTAAAATAAAAACAAACATGTGTAAAAGCTATTAATGTTTACCAGATTACAGAAATGAGACTGAATTATCAAATAGCTTTGTTGAACTCTAGGAATAAAGCGCAGTTAAAGAAAATGAGGGGGTGAGGGGACTTCTTTATCATATGTGACTAATTTTTCATTGGGTCTCTAAATTCGTGGTTCAGAGCAACAACGAAATCCACTAAAATTGGTACCCCACGAAAATTTTTGATACTACAGTAACTCTGATTCAATTAACAAGACAAAATCTTCCAAGAAAAGAAAACAAAGAAATTTATCACCTGAATGTAATTTTAAGATAAATGAAAAAAAACGTCTTTTTAAATTTAATACTATTACTTCTGTTCTTGAAATAATTGAAAAACTGAATACTTTTAATGGATTGCAATGTGATATTTAAAATTTTTTAAATATTTTTCAAGAGTCTTTCAAAATACAGGAAACTTAAAGACTTGGTTCTCATGTTTTTATGGGATAGGCTGCATACTGAAGCATCAGGGCGGAAAATATGAGGTCCAAGTGGGAGTGATATCACTCACCTCTCTTAGATAGCTTAGAAGTTGACCATTCCAAAAAACAGGCTATATGTAATATGTTGTAAAAACACAACTCTATGAACTTCTATCCCCCAACATTTATATTATGTCGATTTTACCTATTTTACTAAAATCTGATAACAATTCTTTCCTAAGAGAACTGCATAAAATATACACATAGTTCATAATCAAATTCATCCAAGATCTTAATCATATAAACCTATTTGCCAAGTTTTATCAAAATCAGCTGAGAAATATAGTCTCAAGAGAGGTAACAAGTTCAGCCAATCAGATGAAAGATCACTTCACTAATATGCAGAGATCTCACTTATAAAACATGTCACACACTGTGATGTCATAACTTTTAAAAACAAATTCTGATCAAAGTTCTGACTGAAATTCAGTCTTTTGAATATAAACAAGTTCAACCATCCTGATACATGATTGTCTCATAAAGATTTGTAGATCTTGCTCATGATCAAACTCATTCAACATCCTGATGATACAAGACTATGTAAAAAGTCTATCAAAATCTGACTGAAAAAAATTATCTCTAGAGTGCTGACAAGCTCAGCCAATCAGATGCAAAATCACATCATTAATATGCATGGATCTTGCTCTTAAATGAACTCCTCTGAGATCTTGATGACATAAGCTTATTTACCAAGTTCAATCTAAATCTTATCAAAACATATAATACCTAGAGTGATAACAAGCTCATTCAATTGGATGCAAGATCATCTTAATATGCCTGGATCTCAGTCATTATCCAATTTATCCAAGATCTTAATGATATAAGCCTATATACCAAGTTTAATCAATATCCGGCCTCCAGAGTACTAAGAAGCCCAGCAAATCAGAGGCAAGATCACCTCATTAATATACGTGGATCTTGTCCATTATTATCAAACTTATCTGCGATCTTGGCGATACATGCCTTGATTTCAAGTTTTGTCAAAATCAGACCAGAAATATTGCTTCCAGAGAGGAAACATGTTCAGCCAAACAGATGGAAGATCACCTCATTAATATAAATATTTCTTGCTCATAATAAAACTTATTGAGCATCTTGATAAGATGAACCTATTTGCCAAGTTGAATTAAAATCAAATTAAAAATACAGCCGCAAGAGTGGTAATTATTATGTGTGGATCTTGCTCATTATCAAACTTGTCTGAGATTTTGATGATATAAGCTTATGTTCAAAGTTTGATCAACACCATATCAGAAACAAGACCCCAGAGTGGTAACAATCTCTCCCAATCAGATCAAGTTTATCTCATTAATATGCATGGATCTTGCTCTGTTTAGAACTCATATGAAATCTTGATGATATATATTTTATATATTTCACGCCTGATCAAAACTGGTTCATAAATAGCATTCAAAGTGGTAACAAGAAAACATTCAAAGTGTTAACAAGAAAACTGATAACAAAACTTCATACAATATTTTGAGAAAAATACATAATTACCATTGATGAGTATTTTCTTTTGAAATGGTTCTGTGCTGTTTGAAGTATGTAGAAACTGTCACACTATATCAAAATTGGTAACCACCCTGACTAATCATTTCCTTTCAGGACTAGATATTTGAGTTATGTCCCATTACATATTTTGACTGGCCTTTCAAGGTCAAATGGCTACATGAGCTAAATATAAAAGGTTCCGTATTATAAGAAACACAAACTATTCTTAGTAACAGAGAGTAGGCAGCATGCCATAGGCTTTGTGGGGTGAAGTCTTTTCCAAGTTAAAAACTAATCTTGAAATGAAGCTAAATTAATATACTGATAATTTATGCACTTTCTCATTGGCACAATTTGATATTGTACAATCAATTAGCACAATTTAATATTGTACAATCAATTGGCACAATTTGATATAGCACAATCAACTGGCACAATTTGATATAGCACAATCAATAGCACAATTTGATATAGCACAATCAATTGGCACAATTTTATATAGCACAATCAATTGCACAATTTGATATAGCACAATCAATTGGCACAATTTGATATAGAACAATCAATTGGACAATTTGATATAGCACAATCAATTGGCACAAGTTGTTATTGCACAATCAATTGGACAATTTGATATAGTACAATCAATTGTCACAATTTGATATAGCACAATCAATTAGAACAATTTGATATGGCACAATCAATTGGCACAATTTGGTATTGCACAATTAGTTAGCACAGTTTTATATTGCACAATCAATTGGCACAATTTGATATTGCACAATTAATTGGCACAATTTGATAAGGCACAATCATTTGGCACAATTCGATATCGCACAATCAATTAACACAATTTGATACAGAACAATCAACTGAAATTTAAAGTTGATCATTGACTTTTAACAGTTGCACACAACTGATACATGACCAATTACAATCAATTATGCAGAATTCAACAGTGATGCATGTTCTAAAGTTTTGTTGGATGACAGCTGGTAAAGGATCTGTTTTTAGCTTGTGCTGTTCAAGTATATCCAGATACAAGAGAAACTGATTTATGACAAAACTTGTATTACCAAATTCATTTTAACTCCTGTTATTTAGATTTATAACTTTATCATATATATTTTTGTCAAGGATCAATTGTAGAATTTAATAAATCAATTACTGTACCCATAAAAATGCACTAAAAAAAATCAATTATGATTAATCATATTTTTCAATGCTTGCACAATGTATCAAAATGTCAGAATTGAAGGCAGAAAGCGGACAGATAATAGTCTCCATTTGATAAAGCCTTAATAATACGGTCAAGTGTTATAAAAAATATATAACATGCATTAGGGTCACAAGATGCTGTACATACCCTTAGGAACAATTTGCTGAGCAAGACATATTTATAGTTTATTAATAAATTTCAAAATATATTCATATATATATATATATATATATATATATATATATATATATATATAGGCTGCAATGTTGACACGTGTAAAAAGATTAATTTAGTTTACTGCCTGTAAACATTTTTAAAAATTGGTAAACGTGTAAACAAACATGCATGTGGCTGTTAGTGATGCATGAACTACCCATTCCAATTAAATTATATATTTCTACATCTCTGGTTTAAGAGGACTGTTTAGTAGGATATTTTTTAAAAATTCTTTTCTTAAAGTATCGATGATTTTCACATCAAATGTGGCATCTTAGGAAAAAGTCGAAGTTGACAAGAACTGGTTGTAGCATGCATTACACAACATTACACATCAGGTTGATTTACTGATAAAGCTGAAAACATATTATTTAAACTACATCATTTACTTTTGAAAAACATTTCTGTGAACAGAACATTTGTTTAGTAACATTTTATTTAAAGAAACACCATTTCAGGTTTGTAGCCACCATATGGTCTCTTAGTCATTGTTGATCCTACAAAAGCATCCCATGCTTATGTCCACACAGTACATCCGGTTGCATTTATTTATCAATTTGTTTTCATCATTTAGATGTGTGTAGCAGTAGCAATATCACGATGACCCTAGGAATGTTGATCCGAAATTCTCAGACACACTTAACACAGACATATTTTACAAACTGATTCCAGTCATAATAAGAGCTAAAGATGTAGAGCAAATGAAACATAGGTACAGTATGTATACTATGACATAGGTACAGTATGTATATTATGACATAGGTACAGTATGTATATTATGACATAGGTACAGTATGTATATTATGACATAGGTACAGTATGTATATTATGACATAGGTACAGTATGTATATTATGACATAGGTACAGTATGTATATTATGACATAGGTACAGTATGTATATTATGACATAGGTACAGTATGTATATTATGACATCAGTCTCTTTTTCGGTAAGCCTATCAGGTAGATTGGGGGAAAATTTGAGTTTCAAATCATTTCAATTAAATGCCATTGTTTTGGTTTGTGCAAACTGTGTACAAGTTTTGAAATTTTGGTAAATGTTGCACCCTTAATATATATATATATATGGCCTTGTATGAGTATTAGATATGAGATTTAGGGAACAAGCTAAATACAACTCTTCCTCATTATAATGCATTCCAGATATAATGTTGTACCACTGTGTACCCCATGACCAAAATAAAACCATTATATTTTAACTGGTCTATGTAATATGGGTTGAAAGAAAATAACATGAAGCTTAGTATTATATTTTTATTTCCTTTTGAAACAAATATTATTGGACAAATATATTTAATTTATATGAACTAAAATTATTATTATTTGACTGCCATTTTGCTTATCGCCGCCCCACCCCCACCCCCGCATGCATTTGTCAAATTCTCAATCATTCACGATGGTAGGGTATACACAGTTCTCACTATACCATTGTTGGGTACATAATGTTATTCTCACTATATCGCAGTTGTGTAAACAACGATATTCTCACTATACCATGGTTGGGTAAAGAGAGGATATTACCTTGAAACGAGTGAATAACGGATATATTTCATCGAGTGAATGGAAAACTCAGTATTTTCACGAGTGGCGAAGCCACGAGTGAAAATACTTAAGTTTTTCACCCATAAGATGAAATATATCCGTTATTCACTCGGAGCAAGCATATATTCTTTTTATTTTATGCTCAAGCGTATTGTCTAGCAATTTATATAACACACTGAAGTAGCTGATTTCTTACTGCATCCCGTGCGATAATGTCAGCAGTTTACCATTTATGTTCTGCTCTGTTTTGTGTATATTTGCACATAAAATATCAGTAATTACATAATGCTCCTTTCCAATTCAAGGTAAAACAGCAAATAAAAATAAAATGAAGACAAAAAAATATTTGCCCATTGTTGCATTAGAGCACGGTTCGCCTGGATGCAAAGCAGCCATCTTAACCTTTACACCACGCAAGCGTATTATAAAAAGTTTGAAATTTCTTAGTTATAATGTTATCAATGTCTATTGACAGCAAGTGAAAAAATATAATATTTTTTCACTGCAGTGAAATATTACAATTATTTCACTCGGAAAATCCAGTAATTCACTGCCTAGCATAAAATACAGAACGCTATTCTCACTACCATGTTTGGATAAATAAACTTATTCTCACTATACCACTGTTGGGAACATAATGCTATTTTCACTACAATGTTTGGGTAAATAAACCTATTCGCACTATACTGCAGCTGGGTACATAAACCTGTTCTCACTACCATGGTTCGGTTAAAAAAAAACTCTTCTCACTAGAGTGCAGTTGGGCACATAATGCTATTCTCATTATACCGCAGTTGGATACACAACACTATTCTCACTATATCCTGGTTGGGTACATAACGTTATTCTCATTATATCACAGTTGGGTACATAACGTTATTCTCACTATACCACGGTTGAGTAAAGAACGCTATTGTTACTATACCACTGTTGGGTAAATAGACCTATTCTCACTATAATGTGGTTGGGTAAATAAACCTATTCTCACTCTAACGTGGTTGGGTACATACTGTTATTCTCACTATACTGTGGTTTGGTACATAATGTGGTCAGCTGTTATGGACCCCAACTAGTATGTCATAATGAGGGAGAGCTGTAACACTGCATGCCAGGAGGTGGCTTATCATACTAGTGAGTGAGTCATATCATACTAGTGGGTGAATCATATCATACTAGTAGATGAGTCATATCATACTAGTGGATGAATCATATCATACTAGTGGGTGAGTCATATCATACTAGTGAGTGAGTCATATCATACTAGTGGGTGAGTCATATCATACTAGTGGGTGAGTCATATCATACTAGTGGGTGAGTCTAAAGAACCTATGTTTGGGATTTTATTTACCCTGTAAATGCAAAGACTTTGTATTTATCAGTGAGAATACTAGGATTCTGCTACATGTTATAACAGACGAAGACCAGATTTTTATAACATGAAGATATGACACTGATAAAATTAATACTATCTGACAAATATTATTCAGGTTATATAAAATGATAAACAGAGAGAAAAGTTTCATAGCTTGTTGTATAGCAAAATGCATTCTGACACTAAATTCTATTGCCTTGCAAAAGTAGGGTGGAGTCATTATGGAGAAAACATTCTGTAAAGAGTTACATGACATGAAGATATGACACTGATAAAATTAATGGTATCTGACAAATAGTATTCAGGTTATATAAAATGATAAACAGAGAGAAAGGAACTACAGGAATGAATAACTTGAGAAGGAAACAAATGTTTGTGTGTTTGTTGGTGGGTTGGAGCTTAATTGCATAAAAGCATGGAGATGTAATATTTTCAGAGTTTCATAGACTATTGTATAGCAAAATGCATTCTGACATTACATTCTATTGCCTTGCAAAAGTCGGGGTGGAATCATTATGGAGAAAACATTCTGTAAAGAGCTACATTATATTTTGATATGAATTAGAAAGAGGTTTGTATAGTATTTCTTACCTGTATGCTGTCCTATGTACATGAATACAAATGAGGTATATGTAAAGCTTATTTCATAATCACTCTATATGCAAGTGTCTTGGAAAATCATTTTCATGTTTATTGGTCTTCCAACATTACCATCACAATAAAATTCAAGACAAGCAAAAGCCCATGTGTAAAAAAAATAAAAATACAAAGAAGATATTTTAGTAGACATTAAAATACATTGAGAACTGAAACATGGAAATAAGCATTACATATATATATATATATATATATATATATATATATATATATATATATATATATATATATATCAGAGGTTCCATTACACACTGGTATATGCTGGTTTTTACAAATATATTTTTCCCCAGTACTGGACAAAAATGAGTCTGTCACAATTAATGTACCGACAAATTGTAAATGTGTTTTAAATTGTGATACTGTCTGAACACTAAAATCGGTCCAAAGCCAGCTTCTTCTTTTCATTTGCTGCTACAAATGTAGTCCCATATCCCTGCTGACTTTGACCTGGGACACGGGTTCGTTTCGTTGCTTAAAATTTACCTATAAATCAACCTTTTAGTCAAGTGGTATGTGCGCTTGACAGTGAGAAAGATGAACTGGGTTCGATTCCCAACCATGATAGTTAGAATTGTCTCGCCTCCTGTTACTTTTGGGGCTTTGTCCAACTCTCAGTAGCTGGTGGCCAAGTTGGGAATGGGGTTCTATCGCTCTGAGAGGTGAATCTGGGTGACATTCGAGGACAAATGTCAAGGTAAGGGGGATGAATATAGGGGTCTAGGTATGTAAGGCCAGTTACTAACCTGCCTACCTGCTCCGGACCTTTTAGTCTAGTGGTATGTGTGCCCAACTGCGAGACAGACGAACCAGGTTCAATTCCAGACTGCAATAGTTGGAATTTGTCTCCCCTCCTGTTACAATATATATAATAACACAAGGGAAGGACACTTCTACCATTTCTCCTGTGACCTACTTAAGAACTGACACTGATATCTCAGGCTACATTGAACACAGTAATAACTTTAGCATGATGTTTAGCTCCGAGATTCGACTTTTTAGACTTGCATCAAATTTGACTCGCCATCCCACCTTGAAGGAATGCCAGCCCGTTGTCCAACATTATTGCTGAACATGGCCATGCTTAAAATATCCAAGTGCAACACATTGAATGGGATACCGCCCTCGCATTGGTCGACTGATAATGGCATACTGCTCCTATTGATAACCTCGTTTTTAGTTGACCACCAAGGCCCCCAGCCAAAAATACATTTTAGACTCTGAGAACATACAAAACTGATCCTGGTAGCCTTAATTATCATAAACAAACAAAAAAATAATTTGAAAAATAACAAACTTACCCAACTTTAAACAATACTTGAAAAATTTCACAATGTTCATTGTCACATCAACTTGTTCTCCAATAATATTAGTGCTGAAGTTATTACATGTGCATGTCAGTGTTCAAATAATGATTCTGTCACAATAATTTATTCCGGTTTGCAGCACGTATTACATGTATGTCACACTTTTCTCTTCTCTTCAGAAATCATTTTCGTTTTTTCTTTCACGGTAAAAGTTTTTAATTATATACATCCACTATACAAAAATATTCACATAAATTCCCTTGTCTTTTCCCCCATTGGACACAACCTGTTGATACTAATGTGCTAGTGTTGCTTTTTTTGCAGCCTCGGCAATGATTTATTTTGCTTTCCTTTTCACATATTCTAACACAGGGTTGCTTCTGCCCACTCATGTAAGAAATCTTTCTTAAAATACTGTATTGCGCTTTTTCCTGATGCCTTCATACCATATTTGATGTTCGTACCGAGTTGTAGGTTTCTATGTTTATCCTCCCTGATTTGGAATCAATAATATTATTCATGGCATTGAAGGATGATTCTACTTGTGGGCCATGAAAACAACTCAGTAAAGACATGACCATTTTTGATAGACACAGCAACAATGTCATCCCTATACATTGACCCTCATTAAATTCTGGAAGGGAATCAGTTAAGAATCTTCTAACTTTCAAATCAAACTGGTCCAATTCCTTCTCATTCAACATGTTAGATGCTACTATAGAGTTGGTAATAGTGGTTCAAATCTTTCTGGCAAAGATTACAAAATGCAAGTCCTCTGGCATTCAGTTTTCTTACAACTGACCAACTACATTTCCATCGACTTTGTGTTCAAGCTATTCCCATTTCCACACATTTTTCAAACCTTTATTCAAACTTTCATGTCCATGTCTCTATCGATCATTTGAGTCACCATGTTTGGCAAGCATGGTTATTTCCATCAGTTTCTGTTACGCGAAGATTCATTGGATGAGTACAAACATTTGACCAATCTGAAAGCTCTTTACGATGATCATCTGTTAAAAAATATACGGAACAAATACTATTATAAGGATCGTTGTGAAATGGAACCAGACAGACCGTTGTTTGAAAACCGGATTGGAGATGATATAAAAAAACGGACCATATAGAGGAAAACTAGATTCAGGTCAGAAGAAATGCAGAATTCCACTTTTAAATGGAACAAAATCATGTCTGAATCCAGGGTAAGTGGGAGCGATGATGATGGTTTCATCTTCATCTGCAGAATTTGTACTGGGAACTGGTGTAGATTCATCATTATTATTTGTTTAAAAAAAAAAAAATGAATTTATAGATCACTGTGTCATGATAACAGATCATTCAATGCAAATGGAAAGAAACAGAAAGACAGGTACTTCAATTTTTATTGTTTTATGCTCGTCCAATTAGTCATGCACAGCCAGTTAGTGATTGACAGCAATAATACAGCACTGAAAGAAGAGTCAGCTTATCTCTTTGATGGCTTTAGGCAGTTAAAAACCCCACCTAAAGCCATCAAAGAGATAAGCCAATTCTCTTTCTGGTTGTGTGTGACTACTTGCAGCTGCGTGAAACAATAAAAATGAATGTACCTGTCTTTCTGCTTCTTTCCATTTGCATTGAATGATCTATAATGAGTTATTTCATATATATATTATTTCTGATTTAATTTCTTCTTGTTAAAAATAAATTAATAACTACATGTTCATTTTCTAAGGGACCTGCTTCTTTTGGATTTGGCCACTTTCTATTTTTAGATGACTGCATAAGTTGTGTGATCTGTAAGTCATGCTGAAGTTGAAGACTTTCATATGTGCCAAACCACTAAAAATAAACATTTTATGCAGTACATGTAAAGACTATAACTATTTACTTTATAAGTGAACTCTGAACCACAGTTGGTATTATGTGTGGATTAAGTTGGTGACTGACACTTACGATATTGGAATGGGATTACACTACTGCCGTGGTGTTGACTTGTGACGTTGTCAATTATCAAAGCATCTTGTATAAAGGTCAAAAACTCATTCACTTCATTTTCTTTTTCTAAAGCATTTTTTAGAACATAACTTTATCTAGTAACTTGATGGCAATAGATAAACCATGTTTGATGAGCCTGGTTGATTAGCATTTGTACCCATAAAATGTGGCCTTGTACTGACTTTTCCCGTCCTTGTTGGTATGAAGCACTGGTAATTGCACAACCCTAGTGGAATCTCTGTATGCATATATATATATATATGTAATGCTTTTTTCCATGTCTCAGTTCTCAATGTCTCCAATAAGTAGTCTAACTCAGTTAAAAAGTTCTTCTCAACGTATCAAATATGGCTAATGTGCACTAACATACATGTACCATGTACAGTTAAACGATACATATTTTATTAAGTTGTATAACATGTTATTTCATGTTAAATATCATGTTACTTCACAGAAATATGTGTAGATTATTATTGATAGCATAAGGAGGTCAATTAAGCCGACTTATAAAAAAGCAAACAATGTAAAAATTAGTAGCAAACTTATCAAGACTACTAAGCAGTACAATAAGGTATAAATTAGCACCAAATATTAGTAGCTATGAAAACAGCTATTAAAAAATAAATTCAAAATGAAGAAAAGAGATTTTTTTAAACTGAGAAAAGCTGACTCACTTTCTAAGGCAGCCACATCCTCATCAACAAAATAATCTTTTAATGGCTTCCTCTTCGGTCTCTGAAATATCATACAGATGCAAATGATATAAAGAGATCTATAAATGTGTTCTTGGAACAAAGATGCCCCACCATGATGCCTGAAAACTGATTTAAACACAAAACTTAACCAAAGGGTGATGGATGGAAGGATGGAATGACAAGGTTAACTATATGCCCTACAAGGTGGGACATAAAAATGGTATCAATATTTGCTCTAATGCTGCTTTTGATATTTATGAATTTACAAGTATTAGTTTACCAAAAAGCTTGAAGCCTCTTCTATATTATATTCATTGTCTGGTTAGGAAAGAAAGAAGAAATAAAGCTAAGTAGCAGGTGACAGGAGAAATAGGTCAGTTAATCTACTTAAGGCAGGAATATTCTTGTATTTTAACTGTTGAGTGGTTGTGTGATTTTCCTTTAGTAAAACTACTTATTATTGTCAAAAGGACAATTGTCAATTACATTTTTTATGTTACAGACTCAGCTGCGAGCCTAGGTTGGGCAGTTTAGTACAATTGGAAGTAAGTTTCCTTCCTTGCATGTTTATTGAACATATCAATACATGCATATCCAACTGAAGGAATCTTACATGCCTAATGCCTCACGATTAAAGTTATTGCAAAAAATCCATCAAAGCATATTCTGGTAACTTAAAAAATTGATCAATGCATATCCTGGTAACTTAATGACTACAAACCATGTTATATAAGACTTTTTGACATTTCTAAATGCACCTCTGACTGACACCACACAGACTTGTTAATATGCATCTCTGCATATAAAGCTGACAATAATTTAGTATTGCACCAGTGTTTTAGTTTGCCACTTTGGCCAATCAGGTGTGTCTTCACACATGAATTTCAGGTACATAAAATGGTTGAAATAACTCCTGAATTTATTATAATACATGCCCTGATGTGGAATAATAAATTTATATCACAATGGTTGAAATAACTCCTGAATTTATTATAATACATGCCCTGATGTGGAATAATAAATTTATATCACAATGGTTGAAATAACTCCTGAATTTATTATAATACATGCCCTGATGTGGAATAATAAATTTATATCACAATGGTTGAAATAACTCCTGAATTTATTATAATACATGCCCTGATGTGGAATAATAAATTTATATCACAATGGTTGAAATAACTCCTGAAATTAATATAATACATGCCCTGATGTGGAATAATAAATTTATATCACAATGGTTGAAATAACTCCTGAAATTAACATACTACATGCCCTGATGTGGAATAATAAATTTATATCACAATGGTTCAAATACCTCCTGAAATTAATATAATACATGCCCTGATGTGGGGCAATGAATGTCAACAAACAGATGATCATTATCATCTTGTGATAATGACAACCAAATAACATGTGATTATAACAAAATTAACGACAAAACAGATGGCAATGAAACTGCTGTGATAAAGGAGCATATAGCGGGGTAGTGATGCTGGGATCTGATTAAAGTGGGAATAAATATGGTGGTGTTTGCATTGATGTTGGGGTGTGATTACAGTGAGCATAAAGGTTGTGGTGGTGGCAGATGATGCGATGTTGGGGTGTGATGACAGTGGAAATGAAGGTGATGGTGGTGGTGTGGCAATAGCTGTTTTGTTGGGGTGTGATAGTTGGACTGAAAGTGGTTGTGGTGGCAGTTATGTTGCTGTGATGATATTGGGAATGATGGTGGTGGTGGTGGTGGCAGTAATGTTGGGGTGTGACAACAGTTGGAATGATGGTGGTGGTGGTGGCAGTGATGTTGGGTTGTGGTAATAGTGTTAATGAAGGTGGTGGTGGTGACAGTGATGTTGAGATTTGATGATAGTTGGAATGAAGGTGTTGGTGGTTGAAGTGACATTGATGTTAGGATGTGATAAGAGTGTGAATAAAGATGGTGGTGATGGCAGTGATGTTGGGGTGTGATGCTACTGAGAATAAAGGTGGTGCTGGTGGAGTGGTAGTGATGTTTTGGTCTGATGATAACAAAATCAAAGACAAAATAGAGGGCAATGAAAACTGCTATGACAGCACAATTGTTTTGGAGTGAGGAAATTTGGTTTGTTTGGTTTGATGTTTTATGGCACAGCAACACAAGTATCATTAGTGCCAAAGGGCATACACCATGGTAGCTGACCCAGGCTGGTTTACGGTAAGATTATAGGATTTTTTAAAAAAGCATCCTTACAGTCGTGAGTCTGGCACACTAACCACTCATTCACCATGGCTTCCTGGAGTTAGTGAGGTAAAGGAGTATAGCATATGGTGGAGGATGTGCGGTAAAGGAGGATAGCATATGGTGGAGGTTGTGAGGTAAAGGAGGATAGAATATGGTGGAGGTTGTGATACTGTAATGTGATTTCAGTGGGAATATTTGTGGTGGTGGCAGTGGTGATGCTGGGGTGTGATGATTATGGGAGTGAAGGTGGTGGTTGTGGTGGCAGTGATGTTGGGGTGTAATAATATGAATAAAGGTGGTGGTGGTGATAGTAATGATGTTGGGGTGTAATGATAGTGCAATGATGGTGGTCATGGTGGTAGTGATGTTAGGGCATGATGATAGAGGGAATTAAGGTGATGGTGACAGTGATATTTGGGTGTGATGATAGCGGAAATGAAGATGATGGTGGTGGCAGTGATGTTGGGGTGTGATGATAATGGGAACAAAGGTGGTGGTGGCGGTAGTTCTTGCATCCAATGATAATGATATATTTTGGATGAAAATAGCAATGGTTGAGGTGGTGTTGGTAATAGTGGCAATGATGAAAATATTAAGAGTGGTGGTAATCAGTAATAAAGGTAGTAAGTCTGCTGGTTTTGGTGACCAATGGTGCGCTGTGATGATGATGAGGAGGAGGAGGAAGAGAAGGATTACAATGATGACATGATGATGATTTTCAATGATACAGGTCACTAGGTAGTGGTGACAATGATGATCAGTCATGAGTATTCACACTGATATGGGTCACTAGGTAGTGGTGACAATGATGATCAGTCATGAGTACTCTCACTGTTACAGATCACTAGACAGAGGTGACAATGATGATCAGTCATGAGTACTCACACTGAAACAGGTCAAAAGGTAGTGGTGACAATGATGATCAGTCATAAGTACTCACACTAATACAGATTACTAGATAGTGGTGACAATGATGATCAGTCATGAGTACTCATACTGATACAGGTCACAATGTAGTGGTGACAATGCTGATCAGTCATTAATACTCACTGATACTGGAGTAAGAAAAAGTTATAGTTCTGATGTATATAACACACATAGTTTCACTCAAAATGATCCATGACAAATTAGGGATTTACAATCTTGTACTTGCACTTTTCAGATCATTATAAATGGTTTTACCATTGTAAATTGAGTTTTACTGCCAATGAATCAGCAAACACTTATGATCTATGATGCCACAAAGAAATCAAACCTTTTAATAGTTTATTATGTACTTTACTGTAACTAATTATTGTCTGACAAATCTGAGAGCATGTTGTATTCACAAATTGTGTTCAAATTCCACACTGGCTGCTTTCTTGGATAGGAATGACTTGGCAAATAAAAAAATGATTTTTAACAAACTATCAGACATACCTTGAGTGTATTTAACAACTGTTGGATCTTAGCAGATACTTTTCCTTGATGTCTGGGTGCTGAAGTGACAGGAAAAATATGTATGAGTAATACAAAAAGGAAAAATTAGATACCTGCTGATGGCTTTGTTCAACATAAGGTCTACCACACTTTTTACAAGTTATCAAATAAATAACATTTGAATTTAAATTACCAATCAAATTTTTTTTATTTCAAACTTGTAAAAAGTGTGGCATACTGTATGTTGGACAAATCCGTCAGCAAGGATCTAAACTCATGAACAAACATAGATTTGACATAAATAACTTTATAGATCAATCTTTTTCATCTTATGTTGTCACACACTTTAATGATGGCTTCCATAAGTTACAATATTTTTCATTTATGGCAACTGATATTGTCAATTTGGAAATGGGACGTCCATTAAATGAAAAATATTAGATTCACCATCTTGATACTGTTGATCCAAAAGGTTTAAATTCTAAGATTATATCTATCTAGACTTTAATAATTGATAAATTAATAATATTTAGTCATTTCTATCTAGACTTCATTAGCTGATAAATTCATAATATTTGGTCATTACTAGATAGACTTCATTAATTGATAAATTCATAATATTTGGTCATTTCTATCTTCCTACTGCTTGATATGTAATGAAAATTGCCTAATCCAAAAACTGGAACTGAACTTTTTTAGTTTTATTTATTGTTCACAGAAAACTGACAAAAATATAAATACAAAAGAATTGTGCAATTTAAAAATCTGTGTTCTTCTCAATGATTTTTCTCTTGAACTATTTGTTTATCAAGTTAATAAAAAATAATTTCAATTATATTCTTTCCTTTAATGTTTGATAATATAAAATTTTACGATCTTAAGAGCGGCATAATTCAACATTAGTTCTGAAATGTAAAGTCCATTACAGGAAACATATTGGAATCACCATTTGGATACTGTCAGATATATCTAAAGGGTTCTAATTCTAAGATTATTTATAAGCTTCATTAATTGATAAAATCATGTTTTATCAATTACATATATTTTAAGGAAAATCAAAATGTTTCCAATTCTTTATATAATTAAGTATCTGTGCCAAATTTAATCTTAATCCATCTTTTCAATCTGAAATCACTGGCCTGAAATACAGTATTATTTAGTATATGTACCAAATTTAATCTTAATCCATCCTTTAAATCTGAAATCACTGACCTGAAATACAGTATTGTTTATTATCTGTACCAAATACAGTATTATTTAGTATCTGTACCAAATACAGTATTATTTAGTATCTGTACTAAATACAGTATTATTTAGTATCTGTACCAAATACAGTATTTAGTATCTGTACCAAATACAGTATTATTTAGTATCTGTACCAAATACAGTATTTAGTATCTGTACCAAATACAGTATTATTTAGTATCTGTACCAAATACAGTATTTAGTATCTGTACCAAATACAGTATTATTTAGTATCTGTACCAAATACAGTATTATTTAGTATCTGTACCAAATACAGTATTATTTAGTATCTGTACCAAATACAGTATTTAGTATCTGTACCAAATACAGTATTATTTAGTATCTGTACCAAATACAGTATTATTTAGTATCTGTACCAAATACAGTATTTAGTATCTGTACCAAATACAGTATTTAGTATCTGTACCAAATACAGTATTATTTAGTATCTGTACCAAATACAGTATTTAGTATCTGTACCAAATTTAATCATAATCCATCCTATCAATCTGAAATCACTGACCTGAAATACAGTATTATTTAGTATCTGTACCAAATACAGTATTATTTAGTATCTGTACCAAATACAGTATTATTTAGTATCTGTACCAAATACAGTATTATTTAGTATCTGTACCAAATACAGTATTATTTAGTATCTGTGCCAATCCATTCTTCTGGTGTGTAAAACATGCACTTTTTATACCTATGTTTCAGTAGATGTACATTTTATGGCAGAACAAAAAATAGAGTTTATTTCCAGGTCGAGTTGTCAAGAGAATCATGGCACTAACGCTGCCAACACGTGCTGCATTCACTCATTGTGAAATATTAAGTACATTGCATTGAAACTATATTGTTTACTAACCTTATTTAAGAAGTAAATAATGCTTACAAACCTTGATAGTCGTGTTCTTTGACTGATTATGTTAATAAACTCTGTTCATTTCACATCATTGTGTAGTTTTTGTTTTGTGACTCAGCCGGAAATACACACAACAAACCTGGTAACTTTTTCATCTACTCTGTCATAAATATTTTCAAGCTGTGTGAACTACCACATAATGGTAACATTGATACATATCATGTCATAAATACTTTCAAGCTGTGCAAAATACCACATTATGGTAACAATGATAAATATCGTGTCATGAATACTTTCAAGGTGTGCAAACTACCACATTATCCTAACACTGATGCATGTTGTGTCATAAATACTTTCAAGCTGTGCAAAATACTACATTATGGCAACATTGATACATATTGTGCCATAAATACTCTCAAGCTGTGCAAACTACTACATTATGGCAACACTGATATATATTGTCAAACTACAGAATAATCTCATTATCAAATTTGCAATTTATTTACTTTTCTTTGGAAAATAACCTTGGTCCTTTGTTTCATTTCTCATCTTAAATCACAGAATTTGATACTTCTTTATGATTCTCTTGATTTGATTGCAGGGTTTAACGCCATGGTTAATCACATGATAGTCTATACATGGCAACCAGTATACTTGGTGAAGGAAGAACCCAGGAAGACCTCAGGAAGAACCACCGACCCACGGGAAGCTACTGTCAAACTTTCTCACATATCCACACTGGTTGAGCTGAGAGACTCAAACTCATGTGGACAGAGGTGAGATGTTTGAGTGATCTGTAAAGGCGAGCGCCTTAAACTACTCAGGCACCCAGAGCCCCACTTCTTTATGACTATAGAGTGATCAGTAAAGTGGTGTTTTCAAGGCAATCCGTGTGCCTGCTAAAGCTTTGATGTGCTCAGCATAATTACAATGAATTGTCTGGGTACATTTGCAATTTATTAATTTTTCTTTGGAAAATAAACTTAGTTCTTTGTTTTATTTCTCACATTAAAACACAGTATATAATACTTCTTTTTGACTATACAGCAGTGGCCTAGCAAATGATTCTGGGTCCTCCCAAAAAACTTCATTCTGGGGCCCATTCCAATAAAAAAAAAGTTGTTTGATGAGAATTTTTGGCCCCCACCGGACCTGGCATCCCGCAACTTGTGGGGCTTGCTTGGGCAGTCGCTACACCACTGCTATACAGTGATCAGTACTTCATTTTCTCAGTTGGTGTTTTCAAAGGTAATCTGTGCTGGCTAGCGCTTTGATGTGCCAAATATAATTATGATGCATGGTCTGGGTAAATTCTAGCTTGGGCACTGAGGTATATTAAAGAGGTGTCATGCTAGTCCAAATTAGTATAAATTCTGGACCTGAACTTTCACATAGCATCTTATTTTTGATAAATACTGGACCTTAACTTTCACATAGCATCTTGTGTTTGATCTTGAATCTGAATTAATATAGTCAACATAGGCCATGTAATGAACTCCTACACTGAGAGAGGAAAGATAACCATCATAGCTGCGTTCAAGTATTAAGCACTAACAGAAAAGAACTTAGAAATAGTCAAGCACTGTTTTATTATAAACCTATCAAATGTCATGTAATGTATGATGATCAGTGCACTATCCAAAATGGCGGAAACCGCGAAATCATCAAAATTTTGAAATGTTGGATATCACATGCTCATTTTACTGCAGAACTAAGTTTATGCACATTATACACACCAAAATAAGGTAATAAACCCAATCAAAATCCAGAAGATTAATCTGAGCACAGAGCACGTTTACGATTTGATACAAGTGAGTATTGTTCACAAAACCTCCATGTCACTATTGTGCTATTTTTAGTCCTCAACACAGGAGTTACTCAAAAATTAAATAAGCCAAACTGGATGATCTATGTGGATTCTGCCAGTAGGACAATCATTTTAAACACTGTATTGTCATGAATTATATATAAAAAAAAACGATCGACTGATTCATTTAAAATTTACTCATAGGCAGAATGCGACTGTAATGTCTAAAGCCAAATATAAATTTGAAATATTATACTGATACTAAAAAAGTAGGTCACAATTACCTGATTCATCTTCATCAAGCACCACATTTCCACTGACACGAACTGATGGCACACCTCGGCCCACCCTGTCTGCCTGCCGAATACTTTTGGCATTGTTTGTAACATCTGGTGGCTGTGATATGTGGTGGGCTGCAATCAAAGTCAAAGCACAGTTATGAGATTGAAACTGTGCAAAACACTACTAGGTACACGCTCTCATTGCTTATGTCTTTATACTAATGCACATATGATAACATGTCCTATATAATAACTGAAAACTTTTTGCTTCAAATTATTTATGAAATGATTTTCCAAGACAGATCAAAATTAAAAGTCCTTGCTCCCTCCCTCAAACTCTCAAACTGAATCTACATGACTTGTTATAGTTTGGTTTGGTGTTTTACAGCACAGTAACATAATTATGTTATTTAGTGCCAAGGTAATTGGAGTAAAGTGCCTTGCGCAAGGTCCAGGAGTGGACAAATCGGTAGCCAGTATATCCAGGGATTACCAAATATTGTGTTTGGACTATTTAACTGTAAGATTCTAAAGTCAACAGGGCAACCAGCCTCATCTAATGTGCCTTTTTTTTTTTTTTTTTTTTAAGGAAACCCACCTCCCCTGGCAGTTTTTAAAAACAAAAAGCCTGAAGGATATAAAGAAAATACACAAAACTTGGTCATTTCATTAATTAATTCATAATTTCTGACCCAATTATTGGCAGGGGGTCCCTAACAATGTAATTTCCTTCATGTTTCAGACCAAACAGAAGTTTCCAATGTAAATGACGAGCATGTTCACAGTCATTTTCTGGTTCCTGGAAAAGTGCATTTTCAGTGAAGGGGAGCGTATATTTTGGACTAAACATACATAGAAGGTAAACACTGTCTGCATTATTTTTAATTTGTCTATTTGTTTCAACTGTGAATGGCAAAGTGACTTTGGTGGTCCTTTGAAATAATTTGTGTTCAGATCTGTGTATATGTAGATCAAGTAAGTGTTTGAGTAACTATTTTATCTTAAAATTATCAGCATCTCATTGTGAATCATAATAATTTTGTTTGTCCTAAAGGAAGTCCTAGCATCAGAATAGGTCAATTTTCATTCAGTTGTATTTGTAAGTTTTTGTCCTGCAAACCTAATAAACATCTTACAATGACGGCTACTTTGCATAACATCAGCAAGGGCCTGTCTTGAAGTGTTCCCAGGGATGTTGTAATTCACATAGGCTGCACTACGAGGACGCTCTTGATTTGGGAGATGTGTTGGGGCTCCAACATCAGAGAATGATGAAGATGAACTGGCCCCACTGTCACGTGACCTCCCACCTCGGTTGAAATTCCGTGATGGATCATCTCCATACAGACTGTCATCATCCGATGATGAATCTATAAAGACAAGTTCTAGAATAAGAATGTCATCTATTCATAACTAACAATCAATCAAAAACCAAATATTTTCCTTATCACTAAATATGTGTCTAACTGATATGTTTGAACTAAAAAAAACAAAACACAAGTAGATTATAAAAAAGTAATTCATTCAAATACTGCCTGATTTGAGCTGAAAGTTGAAGATAACTTACTTATCTATGCAGTCTTATTGACCTTAACCAAAAGCTCTAATTCAAGTTTTCTTCATGGCAAGGTGCACTGCATGAACCATCATTCTGCTAAATCCTGACCATTCTTCCTGACCTATCTCCCATCTTATACCCCACCTATGTCCTAAACCTCTCATAACCTCTCGGCTTCCATAATGAATGAGCCTGGAAGTGATTTGCAGTTCTCTTGGAAGGAAGTAGCATCAGACAGACCATCTTACCATACAATACATTTGTCACTCCTACATCCTAATCCCTGCCTCATCCCACTTTACAAACACCATCTCAACCCAATCACACCCTTGATCATCTGTCCTGACTTGTCTGTCTTTCTCTCTGGTGCCAATGTGGATAAGCTTGGCAATAGTTAGTGGTCCTTTTGGAGGGGACAAGCATCAAAGGAACCTTCTTACCACACAATACCCTTATCCCTCCCATATCCTAATCATTGCCTCATCCCACTCCACAAACACCATCCCACCCCAACCACACTCTTCAACATCTGTTCTGACCTGTCTGTCTGTCTCTCTGCTGCCGCTGCGGATAGGCCTGGTAATAGTTTGAGGTCCTCTTGGAGGGAAGGGGCATCACAGGAACCTTTTTACTGTGCAATGCCAGGGCCTGCATCACTGCCTCAGTTCGGATTTCTGTAGTGGAAAAAAAAAAAATGTCCATAGTTCTCAGGAGAAAAAATAAAAATGATCACTCACCCAGCTTATATAACCCAATAGTTTACCATTTCACCATGGGCTATTCAAGAAATAATGGTGTTGGAGGGTCAGACAGCACTACAATTAAAATATTACGCCTGGTGGGTTATTTTAAATTTATAAAATATGCATGATGGGGTCAAAGATGATATTTAATTTATGACTGGTGGTGATTTTTATCATAAGATGCAATTGATGTCAAACCAAAATTGGTATAAAAGGGCAACATGATGAAAAATAAACTTGCGCATTCAACCAAATTTCCTCTGACTCTTCCCACCCCATTTTAGGTTAGCCATTTTAGGTTGGGTTAGCCAATCATATGCAAGATCATCATTAATATGCATAGATCTCGCTCATT
Source organism: Margaritifera margaritifera (assembly GCA_029931535.1). Classification (NCBI taxonomy): domain Eukaryota; kingdom Metazoa; phylum Mollusca; class Bivalvia; order Unionida; family Margaritiferidae; genus Margaritifera; species Margaritifera margaritifera. Next base: position 332,916 of record JAQPZY010001437.1, on the reverse strand, counting down.
ATCAAACTTGTAAGAGATTTTGATGACATAAACCCATATTCCAAGCTTGATTGAAATCTGATCAGAAATATCCACTCCAAAATAGCAAGAAGAAATTGCTGATGGACAGGCACATGACGAATGACACGCAACAGGGCCATGCCATAAATTCACTTGGCCTTGTAACCAGATCAGCTAAAAATTGCTGGCTTGTAAGCAATTAGTGTCATGTGTTGTGACTTTCAGGTGCCATATTAAACTTTGTGTTGTGACTTTTAAGTGTCATAATAAAGATTCGTGTTATGACTTTTAGGTGCCATAATTAAGCTTTATGTTCTGACTTTTAGGTGCCCTAAAAAAGCTCTGTGTTGTAACTTTTAGGTGCCTAAAAAAAGCTCTGTGTTGCGACTTTTAGGTGCCTAAAAAAGGCTCTGTGTTGTGACTTTTAGGTGCCCTAAAAAAGCTCTGTGTTGTGACTTTTAGGTGCCTAAAAAAAGCTTTGTGTTGTGACTTTTAGGTGCCTAAAAAAAGCTTTGTGTTATGACTTTTAGGTGCCATAATAAAGCTTTATGTTGTGACTTGTAGGTGCCCTAAAAAAGCTTTGTGTTGTGACTTTTAGGTGCCTAAAAAAAGCTTTTGTGTTGTGATTTTTAGGTGCCCTAATAACATTTTGTGTTGTGACACAAAGATTGGCCAGCTGTACAACTATTTCTGAAATGGGTAATTTTGCTAGTGAAACAAAAATGGGTTGTTATGGGTTTAACGCCATTTTTCATCACATGATAGGCTATACGTGGCAACCAGTATATTTGGAAGAGGAAGAACCCATGAAAACCCCTGGAAGAACCACTGACCCATGGAAAGCTTCTGGCAAGCTTTCACGCATACCCACATTGGCCAAGTCTGAGACTTGAACCCACGTGGACAGAGGTGAGATGTCAGCAATCTGTAAAGGCAAGCGCCTTAGACCACTTGGCCAACCGCACCCCCTCCCCCCAATGAGATGCAGAATTTATGCAAACTGAATGCAGAATGAACACAAATGAAATGAAATGCGGCATGACCACAAATGAAATAATGAATGGAGTTTTTAGAAAATGGACAGCACAAATGCAAAACTTACAATACAGAAGTATGAATGATAAACCAAAACAGAATGAACACAAATGTATTTCATGAATGAATTTGAAAATTTATCATTTTCAAACTGCTGCTAAATTTCCACGGTCGAAAGCCAGGATCAGACTTTTTACAGTGGCAGTATGACCATCCATTCAGGAGAATTAGTGACAATGCTTTCAATATTTTCATCGTGAAGTCATCCTGCATGTCTGCAGGGCACCATTTTCATTTAGGACCAAGTAAAAATATCATAAGAAGTCTTTTGGTGAAAATCCTATGTGAATATGACTGGATTCTATGGATGCCATGAAGAGAACTTTCTTGCACAAAAGATTTTTTAATAAAGGGTCGTTGGTGCAAGGGCACAGCCTAGAATGAACTCTGGACAATCCATTCAGAAGGAGTAGCGATAACAAGCTTTTCAAGATAGCCACTGTGGTGGCCATTTTGGATGTCTGAGCAGCACCATTTTTATTTGGACCAACTAGACCTTGGGATGAATCGGTGTGTAAAGTTTCATGGCAATCCTCCAAGTAATTTAGGAGAAGCAGAGATAATAAACTTGTGCTAATGGATGAATGGATGTCAGACAACAGGCCATGCCATAAGCTCTTCTGGTCTATATCCAGTAGAGTTAAAAACAACCACCACTGATGTGATTCATCATTACTAGTGGTTGTATCTGAACAAAACAACCAACACTGATGTGATACATCATTACTAGTGGTTGTATCTAAAAACCACCACCACTGATGTGATACATCATTACTAGTGGTTGTATCTGAACAAAACAAAATCAGAAATAAAATTTTCTGACAAATACTCAACAACTACACTGTCACAAACTGAATGCAAATGAAATGCAGATGGATGTTTTAAGATGCATACCATGGATTCATTTATTTGCTTACATTTCAATTTTCATTGATTTGTAAAATATGACCACTTAGCGGGTTATCTATATTTGTGAATGTGTCTGGGGTGTCTGTTTTGCAGGTATCTAAATTTGTGAATGTGCCTGGGGTGTCTGTTTTCTTTGAAAGTAGATTACCTTTCATTGGGTCTTAACATCTGTCACATGAAGCAACCAAGGAATCCGTGAAAATTCATACTCTATGAAAAATGATTGGTGCACCACTAATAACAAGTAAATTTACAATAATATAAAAGCAAATTTAATGTCTTCATTGCATTTCTTTTAACTGATACAACAGACAGATGGAATAAAACTTCCATGATATTGAACAGGTAAATAGGGATAGAGGAACAATACAAATCTGTGGCGAAGGTGGTAAGAAACCTGAATGATATCTGTTGTCCTCACGCGTGAGACGACGCTGTGCACGACGATTGGCCACAGTCTGAGGACTTGGCGTGGTCGGGTCATGGCTTGTGTCTGAAATATCAAATAAAAACATTATAATATATTTTATTTTATGCTAGGCAGTGAATTACTGGATTTTCCGAGTGAAATTATTGCGATATTTCACTGCAGTGAAAAAATATCATTTTTTCATTGCCCATCAATAGACACTGATAATATTATAACTAAGAAATTTCAAAATTTTTGTAACACGCTTGTAAAGTGTAAAGGTTAAAATGGCTGCTTCGCATCCAAGCGAACGGGGTTCAAACCCAGCAATGAGAATTTATTTTGTTTCCATTTTCTTTTTATCTGCTGTTTTAATTTGAATTGGGAAGGAGAATTATGTAACTACTGATATTTAACGTGCAAATATACACAAAAGAGAGTAGAACATAAACTGTAAACTGCTGACATTATTGCGCGAGATGCAATAAGAAATCAGCTTCTTCAGTGTGCTATATAAATTGCTAGACAATACGCTTGAGCATAAAATAAAAAGAATATTTGCTTGCTCCGAGTGAATAACGGATATATTTCACCCACTCGATGAAGTATATCCGTTATTCACTCGTTTCAAACAAATATCCTCTCTGTAATTCTATGTCATTTCTAAAATTAGATATAGATGTTTATGTGACAAAAACTGGTAAGGAGAGTCAACTCAAACAGCTAGAAATAAAGAGGTTCCACTACATCTATTTCTCCCCTGTTACAATCGCAAAGCCATCCTTTTTTAAAACTCCTTTCGCGTTGAATTTTCAAATGGTTGTAAAGATATTTAAAGTTTAATGTTATTTCAGTTTAGTTTATGCTAGGTCTGGTCTTGGTGTTTTATGGCACAGCAACACAATTAAGTTATTTAGTGCTGAGTCAATTAGAGTAAAGTGCCTAATTGCCCAACAACACACCATAGTAGCTGACTCCACTGATTTAATGATACGATTCAAACCCACATCCTTTAGGTAACATGTCCAGTATACTAACCACTGCACCACTGTGACTCCTGCCTCTTACAACATGCAAAAGAGTGCATCATGGCTATTTTACATCCATGAGCTCACAGGGAATTTAAGTTTATGAACATTTAGATGCAAAAAAATCAGTTTGGAATTATAGTCTGCTGATGACATACATGTTGCATATCAGATACTGTTAAAATGCTAGGAAAAACAAGGATATTCATCAATGTCCACTGCTTTGTCAAAGGTCATGTTTAACTTGGAATGTTCATTTCTACATGGTTGCTATGGAAATCACATGGTTACTTTGGAAGCCATGAGAAAAAAAAACTTTGGCACAACATGTTCTAGAAAACATTAAAACATTCCTACAAAATTTTAATCTGAATTGACTTAGTTTGAAAAATGTAATTTCCATGCATTTACTATGTCAATCAAATGGTTACTATGGAAGCCACCAAAAACAACTTTGGTAGAACATACTCAAAGAAACTTTCCTACACATTTTAATTAATACTGACCAAGACGCCTTAGTAGTTTTTATGGAGATGTCAAAAATGCATTATCCACCTGGTTGCTATGGAAGCCACATGGTTCCTTTCAATGCCACCAAAAACACACTTTTGGTACAGTATGCTTTCTTGAGGATTTGCAACTGCTGATCACCAGAGTCAGGGCGGTGTCAATAAAGTGGGCACAGTTAACTGTTTATGACCCCAGCAAGTAGTGTATGTGCTAAAAAGTTTCATTAAGAGAATGTGAGTGTGCATGGTGGGGCACTGATTTATCTATGTCATTGCCGTTTCAAAAATAACGGACACATTTTTATTATTCCAAATCAAATTTTACATACACTAACATTAACAAAATGACAATGATGTATGGATCTTATTAACACTATATACAGTATTATGTGAAGCATCTAAATTTCAGGGTTGTTTTCTTAATCATACATTATCGAAACCTACAGATGCATTCACGATGCACAATAATTTCCATACATTTTTGTGCATATTTGTTTTCTTTAACTATCTTGAGAACGTCAGTGATATGCTGTACTACATCTCTGAAAATATGTCAAACATTTTTTTTTTCAAATCACATTCACACAGAAGTGAAACAAAATTGCACATGTTCTGACACTTATCGAATTCATTCTCTTTCAGGAAGAATTTGCTTACTTTTTTATATTGACAAAACATGATCATTGAGTTAATTATCAACAATTATTTGTAAGTTTTCATGAAAATAAAGTATGATACATAATGCCATTACCACATGAACTTTATAAATAATATATTTTGCATAAAGACCCAAAATTAATTTTTTTTATTTTTTTTAAACAAATACTACGTTATCGGAACTTACAGATGCATTCATGATTTTATTTCTGTTAAAGTTCATGCAATTTGTTATTACTTTTTTAATGATTTTATAGAAGTGGGTGATATGTTTTGCTCCCTACTTTGAAAAGAACGATATACATCAAACAAATTAATTAAACAAATCTGTCACACCTGAGAAAACTGAAACAAAATCGCACAGGTTCCGATAGTTACACCATGCATGAAATAATGCACAATTTCTTTTGACATCCAATCACAGCAATATAGAGAGATAATTAAATCTTGAGAAAGCATAGTTCTTGTGGGTTGCTGCATGAATATAAAAACAAAATTTATTCCCTGAAGCTAACTTTCCATCTACTATTTGGGAAATATAAAGACGATAATGAATTTAAATTCATTATCTTATAAAATTCCTATATTTTGTGAAAAAAGAAAATGTATTCATACATCAATGTTGCACATAGGATCCAAAAGGCAGACACTGTTGTAACTCAGCCAACTACCACAAACCTTGAATGTTTTCATTGCCACTGTTGCAACTCAGTCAACTACCACAAACCATGAATGTTTTCATTGACACTGCTGCAATTCAGCCAACTACCACAAACCTTGAATGTTTTCATTGACACAGTTCTAACTCGGCCAACTACCACAAACCTTGAATGTTTTTATTGACAGATACATTGCCTTAAAAAGTTGTCATCACCTTTCACAACTTTGGCCATTGCTAGCACCGACATGGATATGGATTGACATTTGACATCTACCAATGAAAAACTGTAGGCATTTTTTTTTTTCCCCCAGCGAAAAAGTGTGCACGGGGGGGGGGAGGGGGGGGGGAATTAAAATTTGAGGGACATAGCCCATGCTCAATGTGCAACAATGATGCATTTAAAATACCTGTGTGTATGAGCAGGGGCACTACATACATGCATTTTGTCTCAGGTATATAAGTAAGAAAAAAGGAGAGTGCCTTATTAAGATTTCATTATCTTTAGCTTGATTTAAACTGTACTGTTTTATATTAATTTTCAAAGTAATAATTTTTTTTTTTAAATCCCAAATGGTCACATAAAGTCATCCTAGATATTGTACATGTAGGTTCACACATAAAGTCATCCTAGATATTGTACATGTAGGTTCACACATAAAGTCATCCTAGATATTGTACATGTAGGTTCACGCATAAACTTGTAGAAGATTAATGCTAATGCATGAACTGATTAACATAGCACAACAACAGCTCGCCATATGGTTTGTTGTAACAAGCTCAGCAACCTGATGCAAAATGACCTCATTAATATGTGCGGATCTTGCTTGTTATCAAACTTGTCAGAGACCTTAATAATAGACAGAGCATGCATTTGTGACAAAATCTGGACTACATGTAGTTCTGGAACACCTAATGGCAAGAGACAAAATCCATTTGAACAAGAAGGGTTTATCACACTTTCTCCATGCCATAAATGAGATTTTCCCAATACTAAAGGACAATTAACCCCTCTAAACGTCATAGAAATTAAGATCATCAATATGATTGGGAGCATGCTAACTGTCTTAACCATCATAAGAAATCAGGGAGATGTTTCTATTATTTTGAACCAGGGCATAATGTGGAATCATGCTGACATACCAGCAAAATTCAGTGTCATGACTGTCTACAATATGGACATAAGGCAAAAACACTGCAAAATGTTCCACTCAACCATGCAGCATTAGGATTGTATATATATATATATGTATATATGGCAATGAAAATGGGGCCATAAGTTTAAAAACCAAACACAATTTTCCAGAAACACTGAAACAAGCCATAAGATCTACTATGTGTAATTCTCCCTGTCATGATAGAAGACAAACTATAGATACCCAAGTGAGTGATGATGCCTATGGAATTATCTCTGTGCAATCCCATTAATTAATTGCCTCCATCAATCAAAGTGATCATAATGTGTAAACTGTTACTGAGATAACTGCTGAAAGTGCTAATGTTTCAAGACTCATTACAAAATCTTCTAAAAATACAGTTGATAGTCATGATTTAGGACACTGTAATAAAAATAAATTAGAGGAATATCATAGTTCATATACTGATAGTGAAAATATTAACTCAGATATTATATGTCATTCATCTCAAGACCATCAAAACTTAGAATTGTCTCAAAATAAGTGGCTTGAGTAAAAAAGGTCTCAAAATCTGCCATTTAAACATCATTATCTTTTTCCAAAACTAGATGAAATCGAATTACTTCTTTGAGGAAATAATTCAGTAATTGATATTTTTGCATTCAGCGAAGCCTTCTTACATGAACTTTATCATGATGATGAATTTAACATTCCTAACTACAGTTTTCAAAGAAAAGACAGACTTTTCCAAAAGGATGGTGGACTTCTCATTTACATTAGGGACAGAATTTGTATTAGGTTGTGTATATAGACCATGGAATGCTGACGATGCTTGGTATACCATATTTCAAAGTAAGCTTGAAACTTTGTATATAGAAAACGAAAAAGTCTGTTTAGTAGCAGACTTCAATTGCAATTTGCTGTATGACAACAATCAAAGCTGGATTAAAACTCTGAATTCCCTTAATTATCAACAGCTAATTCATGTAGCCACTACAGTAACAGAGGTATCTGAAACACTAATTGATCACATCTATACTAACAATGCTGACAACATTATAGAAGTTGCAGTTTCCCAATATGCCACAAGTGATCATTATCCTATATGCTGTACACAAAAATTAAGTAAAAAAAGTAAACCCTATCATCACAAATATATAAAGTATCGAATAATGACAAGATTCGATGCACAAATATTCCTTAAAGAACTGGGGGACATCCCTTGGTCAATAATTTAATCTTCGATGACCCATCAGATACTCTTGACATTTGGATAGATATGTTTACTGGCACCCTGAACAGTCATGCTCCTATTAATTTCAAGAGTGAAGCAACAAAATCAACCCAATTGGATCACAAGTGATATATTGAATGTTATCAAGACAAGGGATAGATTTCTTAATTAAAAGATACCGGTACTAACAATTACAGAGTATGGAGAAACAGAGTTAAGACAATGATTCAAAACGCAAGGAAAACTTACTACTCCACTGAAATATCAGATAGTATTATGAAAAAGAACCTAAGAAAACTCTGGGAAACCTTCAATGACTTAAAAGGCAAGTCTGTCAATAACTTGCCATTTAGATGTACAGTATTAGTGATCAAAATGGTAACATTCAGCAAGAACCTCTTGAAACTGATAATGCACTCATTGATCACTCTCTGAACATAAATGAATAACTTGTGGATATCACAGCTCATAAACGATTCTCAAGTGATCAATTAAATGGGCATATTTCCTCAAAACTTAGCAAAGAAAATTACTTCACAATACCTAAAATAAGTCTAGAATTCATTTGAAATGAATTAGATAAACTTGAAGTCAGAACAGCTACAGGTCTAGATAGTATAAGTGCTAAATTCCTAAAATTCTCATCTCAAGTGATTGCACCTTCACTTATGTATACATTCAATCTATTTCTAACAGGTATTTTTCCAAACAGTCTAAAACTGGCAAAAGTAACACCAATACAAAAGGGAGCTCTTTCTGATATGAATAACTACAGACCTATATCAGTTTTATCATCAAATTCAAAGATATTAGAAAAACATGTTTATAAAGAATTTCAAAACTACCTGGAATCTTTTAATTTACTACATTCATGATAATCTGGCTTTCGTGAATGACATTCATGCCAGACTACACTAACTAGAATGGTAGATGATTGGTTAACAGCAACTGATCAAGGAAACCTGGTAGGTACAGTGTTCTTGACCTTACAAAGGCTTTTAATCATGTTAATCACAAAAATCCTGCTTGAAAAACTCGGCATATATCAAGTTAACCATGAAAGTTTAACTTGGTTTCAATCCTATCTTGAAGGCAGACAAAAACAAGTTTCTATTTTAAATAAGCTTTCAGATAAGAAACTCATAAAGTCAGGTCTTCCACAAGGATCAGTTCTTGGACCATTACTCTTTCTGCTGTACATCAATGATTTACCATATCACATTGAGCTATCCACCACCAACATGTTTGCAGATGACACAAGATTATATAAGACTGGATCAACTGGTCATGACCTTAGCACTAAATTAAATCAGAATTTGGTTAAAGTAAATAACTGGTGTGAGCACAGTGGTATGAAGATAAATGCAGCCAAGTCAAAAGCCAACATCGTAGGTAGTTGAGCCAAAGTAAAAGCTGAGAAACTTGACTTCAACGTAATGCTAAAAGGAAAAGATATAGAAGAGTCGGCAAATGAAAAACTACTTTTCATTATGATAGACATTATCTTGTGCTGGAAATTGCAAGCTGATAAGGTCATTAAAAAAGTAAACTCACTGCTTTATCTCTTAAACAGAATAAAATCTTATCTCTCTTAAGAACAGAGAAAGATATTCTACAATGCCTATATCATGCCATATCTAGAATATTGCTGTTCTATCTGCGGTAATAGTAATACAGAAAATCAAGAAAGACTACTGAAATTTCGAATTATTCTTGATGCTGATTTAGATACACCATCAACAAATCTTTCTAAAACTCTTAAGTGGCTTCCATTTCAACAGAGAACGCAGCTTCAAAAAGGTTTACTAGTCTACAAATTCTTACATGGGTTGACTCCTGATTATCTTCAATGTAATTTTAAATTTGTGGAAAATGTACATACATATGAACTAAGATCCGTCTCAAACAACAATTTATATATCCCTAAACCAAATTCAGAGTTTTATGAAAAGAGTTTTGCTTTTTCTGGATCCAAACTATGGAATTCCATTCCACCCTGTTTAATAAGGTCAGCTGGCTCTTCCATAGATTTTTAGAGCTTCTTAATCAGCATTTACATAAATAATCATTTGTATGATTTTGTGTAATTCAGTACTACTCTTCATTAAAATGATGTTCTTTAAGTACTCGCCTGTAATGTTTTACACAGGTTCACTACTAATCTTTGTATGAATCCTGTATGTACTCATCTTTAATGTCTTGTACATATTTTATAGCAGCAGTAGATCAATTATCTAGATTTAAATAACTTTCTTGTCTAAAGACACCCCAACTTGTAAAAATGTTATAACATATAAATGTAACTGTATGAAGGCCTCATGGAAGATTGGTCAGTTGACCAAATGAGCTTCTTCTGTAAACAAATTCATTATTATTATTATTATTAATGACATATGCATGTATAAAGCCTCCAGATTGGTAACAAGCATCAGACAATCAGATGCAAGATCACCTCATTAATATGCACAGATCTCACTCATATCTGAATCGTCTGAAATATTGATGATATAAACCTATATTCCAAGTTTGATTAAAATCAGATCAAAAACATGACCTGTGGAGTAGTAACAAGTAAATGTTGACAGATGGATGCCAGACACCAGACACATGGTCATACCATAAACTCACTGGACCTTATGGCCAGATGAGCTAAACATTTAGACTAGACTAAACTGGGCATTTTTTCAGTTTAAAAAAAACACAATCTGCATATCAAACTTGAGTTTTTCACTTTATATTACTCATAAAAATTTGGGAAAGTAATAATTTTTCTATGCCCAGTAAAACTATGAACCTCTCCTGGGCTGTGCTAAAAGTGGATATTTGTCCACCAATTCATTTCTTTTAAGTCCAAAGTGTGTATTTTTATAGTTACAGTGTTACAAATTGCGATGTTTAGAATTGGCAAGTGAAAATTGTCAAGTGATTGCCATCTAGCAACCTTAAGAATCATAACGCCTCAAATTGAAAATGACATCAACACTTTTTAATTACAAGTACAGTATACATGTGTACCACCTTTTAGACCAAAAAGCTGTTGGCACATAAAATTTAATTCAAAGCATAATCCATTTTTTTTATTTTGCAACTGTCCATTCCTACATTAAACTCCCTTTATTATGTTCGATTAGTCTGGTTCTAGGTCTACGAGTGACCAGTCCAATACATGACTCGTGAAATCAACCTCAGCTAATGGTACATGTATGTATCTCAAAAATGACAACATGGAAACAAATATGGAAAATTTAGTCTGGAGTAAAATAACTGTCAAACAACCATACATCAGGGCTCAAAATCAGCGGTAGTCTACTAGCCCGAAGCTAGTCAACTTCCTGATGGGCAAGTAGTTTTCCTAGTTTTAATAAGCTGATAGTTAGTAAAGTTTCAGTTGTCACCATTCAGCATTTATTTATGCAATCATATGTAATTTTCGAAAATCTGATTGATCAGACATGTCAAAGTTCTCTCGGAGCTAACTGTGTAAATCCCTGATATTCAATTGCTTAACTAGAGGTTAAAACAATTAGGATTTGACTTATTCTATTTTACTGGGTGTTTTTTACTGGTTTACTTACTGGGTGTTTTTTTACTGGTTTACCATTTTTACTGGGTGTTTTTTTTACTGGTTTACCATTTTTACTGGCTGTTTTTTTACTGGTTTACCAGTTTTACTGGGTGTTTTTTTACTGGTTTACCAGTTTTACTGGGTGTTTTTTTACTGGTTTACCAGTTTTACTGGGTGTTTTTTTACTGGTTTACCAGTTTTACTGGGTGTTTTTTTACTGGTTTACCAGTTTTACTGGGTGTTTTTTTACTGGTTTACCAGTTTTACTGGGTGTTTTTTTACTGGTTTACCAGTTTTACTGGGTGTTTTTTCACTGGTTTACCATTTTTACTGGGTGTTTTTTTACTGGTTTACCAGTTTTACTGGGTGTTTTTTTTACTGGGTGTTTTTTTACTGGTTTACCATTTTTACTGGGTGTTTTTTTACTGGTTTACCAGTTTTACTGGGTGTTTTTTTACTGGTTTACCAGTTTTACTGGGTGTTTTTTTACTGGTTTACCAGTTTTACTGGGTGTTTTTTACTGGTTTACTTACTGGGTGTTTTTTTTACTGGTTTACCAGTTTTACTGGGTGTTTTTTACTGGTTTACCATTTTTACTGTTTTTTCTATATACTGGTTTACCAGTTTTACTGGGTGTTTTTTTTACTGGTTTATCGGTTTTACTAGATGTTTTTTTACTGGGTGTTTTTTTACTGGTTTACCAGTTTTACTGGGTGTTTTTTACTGGTTTATCGGTTTTACTAGATGTTTTTTTACTGGGTGTTTTTTTACTGGTTTACCAGTTTTACTGGGTGTTTTTTACTGGTTTACCAGTTTTACTGGGTGTTTTTTTACTGGTTTACCAGTTTTACTGGGTGTTTTTTACTGGTTTACCATTTTTACTGGGTGTTTTTTTACTGGTTTACCAGTTTTACTGGGTGTTTTTTACTGGTTTACTTACTGGGTGTTTTTTTACTGGTTTACCAGTTTTACTGGGTGTTTTTTTACTGGTTTACCAGTTTTACTGGGTGTTTTTTACTGGTTTACTTACTGGGTGTTTTTAACTGGTTTACCAGTTTTACTGGGTGTTTTTTTTACTGGTTTATCGGTTTTACTAGATGTTTTTTTACTGGGTGTTTTTTTACTGGTTTACCATTTTTACTGGGTGTTTTTTTACTGGTTTACCAGTTTTACTGGGTGTTTTTTACTGGTTTACCAGTTTTACTGGGTGTTTTTTTACTGGTTTACCAGTTTTACTGGGTGTTTTTTACTGGTTTACCATTTTTACTGGGTGTTTTTTTACTGGTTTACCAGTTTTACTGGGTGTTTTTTTTACTGGGTGTTTTTTTTACTGGTTTACCATTTTTACTGGGTGTTTTTTTACTGGTTTACCAGTTTTACTGGGTGTTTTTTTACTGGTTTACCATTTTTACTGGGTGTTTTTTTACTGGGTGTTTTTTTTACTGGGTGTTTTTTTTACTGGTTTATCGGTTTTACTAGATGTTTTTTTACTGGGTGTTTTTTTACTGGTTTACCAGTTTTACTGGGTGTTTTTTTACTGGTTTACCAGTTTTACTGGGTGTTTTTTTACTGGTTTACCAGTTTTACTGGGTGTTTTTTACTGGTTTACCATTTTTACTGGGTGTTTTTTTACTGGTTTACCAGTTTTACTGGGTGTTTTTTTTACTGGGTGTTTTTTTTACTGGTTTATCGGTTTTACTAGATGTTTTTTTACTGGGTGTTTTTTTACTGGTTTACCATTTTTACTGGGCGTTTTTTTACTGGTTTACCAGTTTTACTGGGTGTTTTTTACTGGTTTACTTACTGGGTGTTTTTTTACTGGTTTATCAGTTTTACTGGGTGTTTTTTTCACTGGGTGTTTTTTACTGGTTTACCAGGTTTACTGGGTGTTTTTTTGACTGGTTTACCAGTTTTGTTAGATTTATAAGGTAAAGTTGTTTGTCAAAGACTGTAAACCAGACTTAGGTATTTGTCAAACTGCCACTATAGTGCCATGGTCATAAAAATCCCTACTATGATTAACCATTGAGTTTTTAAAGGATTAGCAATCATGGAGACACATATTCCGTTCAAAGGTTCATATTGTTTGCATATTTGTTGTGAAAACCAACACAATGCTGATAGTGTCATAATGAGAGATTGTCACGCCCTGATTTCACTGTAGCATGACGAGTACTGCCTTAAACTGTCTGTGGAGTTACGATGCGCAACGACCAGGGTAAATGAGGTCATTGTCTTTTTCTCTTATTAAGTTATATTTTCCAGATGAGGAGGCTCTAAAAATGTTACTTAGTTATCTTTTTTTACAGTTAATTTCTAGAGAATCAATCATTAAAACAAACCAACTCAAGAGAACAGAGTTCAATGATATTTTACTAAAATTAATTGTTTTTAGTGATACATTTTAATTCTGAAATCAGTTTTTACATTTTTTATACTTAATAATAATTTCTTAGCTCAGTCGAATATATAATTTTAATTAGCAAAATGTACTCTGCCCCTAAATCTTAATCCCTCAGGACCCAATTAGAAACAAGTTTTTATAAACTTCTATGTATGCATGTATGTACATGTATGTTTGTAAATATTTACATATGTATTTATTACAACTGTTTATTATGTACAGTATGTATAAGGTACTGTGTCAGTGTTATTTGATATGTATTACTATTTGTTATTTGCTAATCCTACCTAAATAAATTTATTATTATTATTATTATTATTATTATTATTATTATTATTGATAATTATTATTATTATTATTATTATTATTGTAACTTGCACTGAATATTTTCAAGTAACCTTGGTGGTTTTCTAAAGCAAGATTTGTATTTATGAATTAAGAATGATGGTGATACTTAAGAAATAAAAGTGTTGTTAATTTAGATATGTGTCAGACATTGTTTTGTGCGAAGGACTAGTGAAGATTCAGCAGGACTAGTAAATTTCTTAATTGACTAGTCCATCTGACTACAAGGAAATTTACATTCAATTCCAAGCCTGTACATGCAGATATGTTTATGACTTTATTAGTTTATAAGCTTTATCTGAGGTAAAAGAAGGTAAAATACCCTTTATAAATGAATTTCAGACCAGGAAATATGAAAAGAATGAGTTGAGAGAATTTCAATGAATTTCAGTGACTTGCCTAATTTTGATGCTAATAGAGACAGTTCTGTCAGACAGATCTAGATATACTACTAAAAATAACCTTATGATATTTGTATAATTATTCTTTAATTTGCAAGAACTAAAACCATCACTTGTTGTCACATTCTACAATTCATTCCCCACTCAGTTTATTTCTGCTCTCAATGTCTATGACTTTTCAAATTTTAGGTGGGGGCCAATTCCTAATAATTTGGTTGCAATAGACACTGAAAGCAGAAACCATCTGAGTGGGGAATTTATGGTAGAAGATGCCAAAAAGTGAAGACATTATTAAGGCAAACTAAAGAGTAATTATAAAAAAGTATTAGATCATTTTTATAGTATACCTAGAACTGTCTGACAGAGCTGTCAATAGTCATTGTCTGCTTCAAATTTCATGGTCAGCAATTAAAATTCACTATTTGGAGTTTTCTCGGGCATCTTTATCTAGATTCACTGGAAAAGGACAGTAACCTTCATTTTCTTCTGATGATAGTTTATATTAATAAAGTGTTAGCCATGTCTAAATGTTAGCCATATCTTAGTGTTAGCCATGTCCGAGTGTTAGTCATGTCCAAGTATTAGCCATATCTTAGTGTTAGCCATGTCTAAATGTTAGCCATATCTTAGTGTTAGAAATATCTTAGTGTTAGCCATGTCTGAGTGTTAGTCATGTCCGAGTATTAGCCATGTCTGAGTGTTTGCCATATCTAAATGTTCGCCATATCTTAGTGTTAGCGATGCCTGAGGGTTAGCCATGTTTGAGTGTTAGCTATGTCTGAGTGTTAGCCATGTCTGAGTGTTAGCCATGTCTGAATGTTAGCCATGTTTGAGTGTTAGCCATGTCTGAGTGTTAGCCATGTCTGAGTGTTAGCCATGCCTGAGTGTTAGCCATATCTTAGTGTTAGCCATGTCTGAGTGTTAGCCATATCTTAGTATTAGTCATGTCTGAGTGCTAGCCATATCTTAGTGTTAGCCATGTCTGAGTGCCAGCCATATCTGAGTGTTAGCCATATCTTAGTGTTAGCCATGTCTGAGTGTTAGCCATGTTTGAGTGTTAGCCATGTCTGAATGTTAGCCATGTTTGAGTGTTAGCCATATCTTAGTGTTAGCCATATCTTAGTGTTAGCCATGTTTGAGTGTTTGCCATGTCCGATTGTTAGCCATGTCTGAATGTTAGCCATGTCTGAGTGTTAACTATGTCTGAGTGTTAGCCATATCTTAGTGTTAGCCATATCTGAGTGTTAGTCATGTCTGAATGTTAGCCATGTCTGAGTGTTAGCCATATCTGAATGTTATCCATGTCTGAGTGTTAGCCATGTCTGCATTTATGGTCATTCGACAGTAATTTTAGCACCAACTAAATTTTCTGTATTTGTCCCCATGCCTGCATTTTTCCAGATCTATGTCATTAGCAGAGCTTGACTGCACACATCATGTATTAGACTGGTCACTTACAGGCTGTAAACCAGTCCAGTCATACTTAATGATGCCAGCTTAATGTAGGAACCAGAAGTCTCATAATTAAAATGAGATTATGCTGTGAATTAAACTGCATCTGCAAAAATGTGTTGAACATAAAATGTGGTATGTTAAATATATGTTATCAGAAAGTGTTGATGTCATTTTCTAGTTGCCACATTATGATTTCAAAGGTTGCCCTCTAGGTGAAAATGTTCACTTGCAAATTATTATTTTTAGCAGCAAAAGTGACCATTTTTGTTGTAACTTCAAGTGCTGACTTGAACATAACTTTAACACACAATCCCAAAGTAGACGGTAAAAAACAATGACACCATTTCTGCTGTAAAAGACCCGTCTCACCAGACTTTTGTAGGCGAGACAAAATAAAATAGATATCAAATAGCTCCCAACTTTTAATATAAGAGTAGTCTCCCTTTTTGTTCAGCCCACCGTTTATATTGCTACAAAAAGTAGAAAACGTTAACACTGAACTTAATCTAAAACTTTATTGTCTAGGGTGTGACTGGACATACACCAAATTGATTGCTATATGGAGTGTCTAGGGTTTGGCTGGACATACACCAAACTGATTGCTATATGGAGTGTCTAGGGTGTGGCTGGACATACACCAAATTGATTGCTATATCGAGTGTCTAGGGTGTGGCTGGACATACACAAAAATTGATTGCTATATGGATTGTCTAGGGTGTGGCTGGACATGCACCACATTGATTGCTATATGGAGTGTCTAGGGTGTGGCTGGACATACAGTACACCAAATTGATTGCTATATGGAGTGTCTAGGGTGTGGCTGGACATACAGTACACCAAATTGATTGCTATATGGAGCATTGTGGGCTCAAAAAAAAAAAGGGCTAAATAAGCAAAATAGCATGCTTCTGTGACTGGCTGAGTCACATGTATAGATTGATAATGCAATGTGTACCATAGATACATGTAAATAAGGAATTCTGATCAATGTATTAGTCTTTTCCCCATGTCTTACACAACAAAGCATGTCAATGATAAATCTGCCCTTCATATTGATTTTGCTTTACCCTTGGCAATTCCCAAACAAATAAGACTAACATAAAATAGACATAAAATGATAAAAGATAAGAATATAATCTCTTAGTTTAAAAAATTGGTGATCGATACAAAATGTATATTTCTAGAAATAGTAATTTCATTTTTTGACTAAATGTATTGGATGATATCCAAGGTGGATGGGCAACTCAATCTCAAGACAGACATTGATAAAATGAAAAATTATTTTTAATTTTGCTTTCGTATATTCTTTCCACTGTATGTTTGTTCTTTGATTTGAGCATTTATAGACTGGTATTTCTTGATGGTCTTGGTTTGGACATTTATATAGACTGGTATTTCTTGATCGTCTTGGTTTGGTCATTTATACAGACTGGTATTTCTTGATGGTGTTGGTTAAATATTATGTTACTTTCAGTGTCTGTACATGTAGTTTATTAGAGGGATTCAAGGGACACTAGGTCTCAGTTAACTGTATTACCCTCTTTAAATAAAGGATTATTATTATTATTATTATTATTATTATTATTATTATAAAGGACACTCAAGTTATCACAAAATTCTGTCCTTCATGGACATGTATCTTTAATTTGGAAGTGAAGTCTACTTAATGTAGAACACAAATCATCATATTTACAACCAATTTACAACTTATTTATTAAAGACTGGATCTTGGTAAATGTGTAAAAGTGAAGAAAAAAGGGGTGGGTTGGGGTATTAAGCTATTTTGTTGACAATGGCATATGGCCCTCTTGACTGGATTTTATATAGAATTCAACAGGAATCTGCCTCAGATGAGGTGTGTTGGAATTCAACAGGAATCTGCCTCAGATGAGGTGTGTTGGAATTCAACAGGAATCTGCCTCAGATGAGGTGTGTTGGAATTCAACAGGAATCTGCCTCAGATGAGGTGTTTTGGAATTTATCAGGAATCTGCCTCAGATGAGGTGTTTTGGAATTTATCAGGAATCTGCCTCAGATGAGGTGTTTTGGAATTTATCAGGAATCTGCCTCAGATGAGGTGTTTTGGAATTCAATAGAAATCTGTGTCAGATGAGGTGTTTTTGAAACATTTTATCTATTTCTTACATCAGATCTTTTGTAGAGATATGTTGTCAGCCTTTGAACAAGAGTCCCTTGAAAGGACTGATGCTCTACTGGGCGAAAAAAGAATTTCCAGGAATTCAAGATAAGACCATTTCTTCCTTTTAACTGCAGAGTGTTGAAACCATCTCTGATATTCTTCAATGATAACAACATTTTCAAACTAGCTGCTGTGGTAGAAATATTGCATGTTAGATTGGCACCATTTTCATTCAGGACATGCAGTAGGCATCATTAGAAGTCTTTTGGTGAAAACCCCATATTATAATGATCATCCCATTCAGAGGGATTTCCAAGACAGCCATTGTGGCAGCCATATCGGATGTACGACTGGCACCATTTTCACCTAGGACCAACTAGCTATCATGAGAAGTTAATTGGTGAAAACCCCACGTTGATATAGCCATCCATTTGGAAGGAGTAGAGATAACAATAATTTCAAGACACCCCATACTTAGGGTCAGTCATTTTCATTTAGGACAAACTAGACATTATAAAAACTTTTCTGATGAAAACTCCATGTCAAAATAAATTTCCATTTCAAAGAAGTAGCAAAAACAAGATTTTTAAGATGGCCACGTACTGGACATCAGATCAGCACCATTTTCATTTAGGATCAACAAAACATTATAAGAAGTCTTTTACTGAAAACCAAATGGTGATATGACCATTCATTCAGGAGAAGTAGTGATAACAATCTGGCCACTGTGGCAGCCATATTGGACATCAGATCGGCACCATTTTCATTAATGACTAACTAGACATCATTAGATTTCTTCTGGCGAAAAGACCATGTCAGTATGACTTTCCATTCAGGAAGAATAGTGATAACAACATTTTCAAGATGGCCATTGTGGTGCCATATTGGACCTCAGATCAGCACCATTTTCATCTGGTACCAACTAGACATCATTAGAAGTGTTTTAGTGAAAAACTCATGTTGATATTGCCATCCATCGAGGAAGAGTAGCAACAAGATTTTTAAAATGGCTGATGTGGCAACTATATTGGACATCAGATAAGCAGCATTTTCATTTGGGACCAACTAGACATCATAAGAATACTTTTAGTGAAAACCTCAGGTTGATATGACCATCCATTCAGGAGAAGTAGCGATAACAAGATTTTCAAGATAACCACTGTGTGACAGCTATACTGGATGTTAGATTGGTACCATTTTCATTTATGATCACCTGGACATTATAAGAAGTCTTTTGGTGAAAACACCATGTCAATATGACTTTCTGTTCAGGAGAAGATGCGATAACAAGATTTTCAAGATGGCTACTGTGGTGGCCATATTGGAGGTCAGATCGGCACCATTTTCATTTATGATCAACTAGACATCATAAGAAGTCTTTTCCTGAAAATCCTATGTTGATATAAGCATCCATTCAGGAGTACAGATAAAGAGAAGATGCGATAACAAGAGTTTCAAAATGACCATTGTATTGGCCATATTGGATGCCTAAGCTGCACTATTTTTATTTAGGACCAACTAGACCATGAGATGAATGTGTGTGTAAAGTTTCATGGCAATCATCCAAGTAGTTTATGAGGAGAAGGGGTAAAAATTTTGTGCTAACAGATGGATGGATGACAGACAGATGACAGACGAAAGACCATCCCATAAGCTCTTCTTGTCTATGACCAGTAAATGAAATGAATTTCTTAGGTCACTGAGCTTGAAATAAAAATATGACAACATTTTAATACAGAAGATGAAGATAAATATACTGAAAGTAACTGTGGTACCAAGATGCAAGTTAAAATATTTTCATAATTTTCCATGTAAACATTTATTGTAAGGCTCCTTTTTTTCTGAAAATGAATCATAGAAGTAAAGAAATGTATCCCTTACAGGAAACTGTATGCATAGAGAAAGCTGTCTTTGTCAAAACAAATTCTTAGGCTGAAAGCAATGCCCACTTTCGGCTATTTTACAGCATATCACAAAATCAACTTAACTTAAAAAAGTAAACTGAATGGAGTCAAATATTCAAAATATGAATATTTTTCTATTATTTATTTTCTGTCAACAGAACACAATTACCCCAATACAGTGCCTAAAATGGCCTAAACACAAAACTTAACCAAGCTGTGACAGACAGAACAACAGACATATGGACAGACATACAAAGGTAATACTATATGCCCCAACCAATGTCATGTTCCTCAAACTGGTCATCTATTTAAGTATAAACAGAACTTTAAGGAAAAGGTTTAAAGGAAAAGGTTTAATAATGTCCCTTTTAATCAGATGTCTCTGATATAAAATGTCCACTAAGACAGGTTTTGCTTATACATAAAAATTAAGTTTTTGGTGTCGTAAATGTACCTTGCACTGGATGTTTTTTGATATATGATGCAAGAAGACGAACTCTCTTTTTCTCATACCCCTTCTGTGTGATATCACCTGAAAATGGAGAAGGAAACAAATTGTTTTACAGTGAAAATAACAATTACAATGTTAAAAATGAAAGCATATTGTTCCATAGTTAAACAAAAGGCAAATGTTTTGAAAAAACATGACAAACTTAAAATGAAGGCCATCACAAAAATTCCACACTTTTGTATATGTAGCCTTTTGACCTATATGCATCCACCCATCTACCCCTATGGCTACATCCATGACCTCAAACCTTCACTGTCATCTACAGCTACTCATTTGTCAATGTGTACTACCAGCAACCTAAAGTAAGCTGTTTTAAAAACATGTAAACATTACAGCCAACTGTATGGTGTAGACAGGGATCAGGTCACAAACAAGATTTCACACTGCTATAACAACGCAACTTTTGACACTCATCCCCACATTCCAACCCTCAGGCTACATAAAGGATGTGAAAACTTTGTTGTGAAACATCATGCCAGATGTGTTCACCATTTCAACTAGTGTAGGCCAGATGTGTTCACCATCTCAACTAGTGTAGGCCAGATATGTTCACCATTTCGACTAGTGTAGGCCAGATATGTTCACCATTTCGACTAGTGTAGGCCAGATATGTTCACCATTTCAACTAGTGTAGGCCAGATGTGTTCACCATTTCAACTAGTGTAGGCCAGATATGTTCACCATTTCAACTAGTGTAGGCCAGATATGTTCACCATCTCAACTAGTGTAGGCCAAATACAAGTTGCAAGGAGAAAAGCTGACAGACATATGCATGGTATAGTCAATGTACTACTCACACGAGCATTACTAAGCATACCGCCCTCTCTTTGGTCAAAATTCGCACACAAATTCCCTTAAACAATGCACATTTCTCAGTCCTGGCATGCCTCATGGAGGAAAGCAGCTGCTGAAACACATTTAGAACATCCTGATTTTCAGGAAACTTACCACTATCCATGTCTAATATCTCATTACCTCCTACATGTAGAACATCATGATTTTCAAGAAACTTACATGTACATGTACCAATATTCATGTCTGATATCTCATCAACACCTACAACATCCTGATTTTCATGAACTTACTACTATCCATCTCTGATATCTCAGTACCACCTACAACATCCTGATTTTCATCAACTTACCACTATCCATGTCTGATATCTCATTACCACCTACAACATCCTGATTTTCATCAACTTACCACTATCCATGTCTGATATCTCATTACCACCTACAACATCCTGATTTTCATGACCTTACCACTATCCATGTCTAATATCTCATTACCACCTACAACCAAGGCTTTGGAAGTGCAGACCGGAGCTGGAGCAAGGAGCAGCAGGTTTTTGCCCAGAGCTGGAGCAAGGAAAATTTTGCCTGCTCCATGTTCCAACTTTTGTAATGACTAGCGATTAATCAAATAATCAGTTTGGTAAATTTTAGTATAATAAATGTTTTTTTTTTATTTGCCTAGTTCTAGTGCTGCTTGTTTTCAATTCGGACCTAATATTTTAGATTTTGTATGATTTCTAGTGGTGAGAGTGGGGTGATGATGTTTGGACATCACATGGATGTGACCCTGTAATATTCAGTTCTGAGTAAACTCTTCAAATAAAAATGATTCATTTTTCGCATATCAGTGTTATCCCTTTCTTTCAAATAATTATTATACAATTAATTATTTAATTTGAGCCAGAGCCCGGAGCTGAGCTGGAGCAACCACTAATTGGTCGGAGCAGAGCAGTTCAAAAATTTTGCAGCTCCAAATCCCTGCCTACTGTTCAATATCCTGATTTTCATGACCATAACACTGTCCATCAATCATATCTCATTACCACCTAGAACATCCTATTTTCATGGCATTTACCGCTATCCATGTTTCATATCTCATTTTAATTTTACAGGTTAAATCAGTCTCAAAAATGAATGCAACATAGGTTTTACTCAGCTCGACCATATTGGAAAGACAAGCTTTCCCAATCAGCTGGTAGACAGAAAATTTCATTGGCTCTTTTGTCATCTGTCATCGGTTATTTCATCACGCTGGTGAAAAATCACTTGTAAAAATTACATAATATATTAAAGAAAAAAAAACTGCCCCAGGAATACCTCAAATTGCACCCTTTCTGCATCTTTGATAACAAATTTTTCAGAGGAAGCATGCCCCTAGACCCCCCCCAAACAAACTCGCTTGCTGCATTCACTCGCCTGCCTGTTTTTCATGCATAGCCACCTCTTCTGAAAACAAAGGAAAGCCATGGAGACAATACACCTCCAAAGTGGAGAGTTCCCAACATAAATAAATGGAATTAACTATTCCAGTATGTAAATACAAGTATTGGGGACATTGTTTATAATATTATCTTAATGTGATTATTAGGATGAGCTACAACCTTGTGAAATTCACTCAAATAATCTTGTCTGCACAGTGTGGGCATTACTTTCAATACAGAAGATAGCCATACAGACACATAGACAAACCCCCACAGATGGACAGACATGACAGATTGCAATACCAGCATGTGCACAAATTGTAGAAGTCTGCAGCAATGCAGTATTGTCACCATTCTTTTCTGTTATTCCTACACCACCAGATTATATATATCTTCATGGAATGGACTGAAATTTTAAATTGGTTGTGTCTGGACAGACAGGAATGTAGGAGGCACTGTGTAGCATTACATACATACACATGTTTGGACAGGCAGGATGTAGTATGACTTTACGTATACGTGTCTGGAGAGACAGCATCACACAATTCCCATCTTTTTTTTGAAAAGTGTGTTGAAAATACAGTATACAGTATAACCTGACTTGAGACCACTCCTTCTGCCAACAAAATGTGGTCTCTAATAACAGGTCTGTACAGGAGGGCCAGTTTTCAAGGTTGAAATTCAACTGGGTTTAAAAAGTAAACATACCCATAATGACTGTACATGCATTATAATGTATTCATAGTTCTTGCTAAAGTATCACTTGCATTAATCTCAAAATAATTTTATGCAGCAATAGGGATATACACCTAACACAAACATTCAGATTTATATTTGTGAAGATGTTAATATATCCATGATAGTTGCAATAATTACACTAGCATGTTCTGATCAGACCTTGGATAAATATGGAATATATATGTACCAATTAAATAATTTAAAAAAAAGAATGAACTCATCTGGAAACAGAATAAATTATTTTAGAAACAAAAGTCAAATGATTAAATCGCCTATGCCATAAATGGATTAACCTGAAAGACAAAGGACATAACCAACACACAATGATTATAACAGATCGGGAAATCTCTAACAGAGGCACTTTAGGCTCGTGTTTAGTTTCTCACACTCTCTCTCTCTCTCTCCCACATATTTAAAAATTGTTTAAGGCTTATTTTGCCCATTATACTTAAACCCGAGATCTGTAATCTTGAACTTCATTTATTTGTGCCGAATGTGTACTGCTAACTAAATACATTTACGTTATTGTATAATGCTATGTGCATGTTCAAATTACGGAACTGTGCAGCTGCTGAATTTCCCTACGAAAAGTTTAGAGTTCTTCCAAATGCTCTTAATTTTATAATGATTAGGAGTTTACAGTACATACCGAATTAAATGAAGTTCTACATGTACATGTAGCTACAAAATCCAGGTATCTGCTCAGTTGAATATACAGGTTAAAATATAATTTTTGTTTAATTTAAACATAATTTATTTCATAAATTTGTAGATAGAGATTACAAGATATACAATACAGAAGGTAAAGGATCAGAACAAAAGCCAATGGCTTGTAATGTTCTTCTCTTTTTGTTTGATAGGTGAAAAGATGACAAAGGTCACAGTAAGAAGGTGAAGCTTAGCTATGCAATAACTGCATGATTCTGTTGATTATAGAATGGCCACCCCATCGCCTTGCCATTTGTCTCCTACAGGACAGTTTGCTAACTTTGCAATACAATTAAAATCTGAAAGCTATTTCATAGTTAACTCTAATGCCACAATTTGAGATACTTAAAGCATGGACAAATCAAATAAAATTTTTGCCATTCAGTTAACAATGGTTTGATATATTGTTGCTTCTATCACTGAGACTACCATATATACTCGCGTATACCAACTGCAAACTGCATAGACCTCAATCTGCCATCGCATAATGTGCCAGCAGATCTGGGTCTATGCAGTTTGTAAGGACTAATCAGTAGAACCACCAACACAGACCCTGATCTGCTGGCGCATTTTGCGACGGCAGATCAGGGTCTATGATATTGGCATTTGGACCCGGACTATATGCATGTATATACGGTATCTTATTACACCAGGGTGAGTTTAGTTCCTGACTAAAATATGAACCAGTTGTATAATTGTGTTTTATATCATTAAATATCCACATGATACAGCTTTGCTCGTGAAATAACTCAGTTTAAGATTGCATGCATAATGAGGTACAATTTTATGGCTCCCATCAACAGCTTTATAATGAGGGTGCATTGAATTTGCTTGTTAAAACACGGACTGTAACAATAAACACAGCCTTGTTCCAACACTGACTATTACGATAAACATTTCCTTCTCATTATCTTTTGAAGTAGTAAGTTTCAATTCAAAAGAAGGGTGGATCATCATAACAAAATACGTTAGTGTAATAAAATTAGTTGATATGTTACAATCTGAAAAAGTAGATGGCTTTCAGTAGCCAGTTGCTAATGAAAACACTTTTAACATGAACTGCACTTTGCTGATAAATACTACAGTATATTAAATAAAACTGCCAGCTCAGCATTTCTATAACTCAAAACATACCTTAGCATAATAAATGGTGCATAATCATAGGCATGAATCAGTGCAAACCATAAATGCCTTGTAATTTATCCACAATAAATGGTGTCTAATCTGCACCTAAATCAGAATAAAAATATAATTTACTTGATTATTTCCAGCACGCTATCCAACAAGAGCAAAATAGCACAAAATGAAATTATGACTACCGTATTCTGTAGGAATGATCACAACTGCCATGTTCAGAATGATTACAAACTCATGAAAAGCTGCGTTTCCAATGGTATGCACACATTGATGGTTCAGAATGATCACAAATTAAATGATCACAAATTTAATCAACAGAATGATCACAGATTTGATGGTCAGAATAATCATGAATTTAGGGACCAACCACTGTAACAAAACAACAAAATTGACAGTGGAGGGAGGCATTATCATTTGGAGAAAAAAAATTAAAAATGCTAAGGTCTGTGTCTTGTACAATGTTTCCTCACACTGAAACAAGAGTACCCAAGTCCAACAGCTACAGTTTCCAGCCCAGCACTCTCACTTTTCAAAATTTTTGGGATAGTAATGGCCCTTTAGTTTCATATGAAAAATCCTACAAACAGGGCTGAAAGGGATTCACGTTGGAGCAAATATGGTTCATTTGTAAATTAGTTGGCAGGATCACCAAACTTTTGCTCAGTCAATGAACACCATATGTACCTGTGTAACACCATATGTACCTGTGTAACACTGTATTTACCTTATTAACACCGTATGTACCTGTGTAACACCGTATGTACCTGTGTAATACCGTATTTACCTTTGTAACACCATATATAGCTGTGTAACACCGTATGTACATGTGTAACACTGTATGTACCTGTGTAACACCATATTTACAGGTGTAAAATCATAGAATCGCCTTCTATATCTTATGAAATGATGAAAAAGAAAGAGTCTTAAAAATTTTAATAATTGCACTAATAGTCCTGTTAAAGAAAATGATAAAGTCAATGAAAAGTATAGCGATTTCAGAAATTCTTTGAGAATAATTGAAATTGGGACCTGAGCCCATCATTTTGGGAAGCATTTTGACAGGGTTAGGAACAAAATTGTCAGGAGAAAATTGTGAATTGTGTATGATTTTGAAATATTTTTCATTGGAACAGTTGCCCATTACTGGCCCTCCAAAAAATCCTGGATTTACAACTTGCAGTAAACTGGTTGCAAAGGTTTCATTTGGTGGAAAACTGTTGTAATCTCAATAATTGTGTCATATACTGAAATTTTTATAATAACTAAAATACTCTTTTCTTTGTGTATTTGGTAAAAGGAGTTTATGATCTTCAACCTGCGCAAATCTGATGATATTTTAAAAACTCGTTCCCCTATTATTGTTATCAAACAATTAGTAACGGTAATTTTCTTGATAATGACCTTTACTTGAGGATAGATATTTAACTAAGTATAGCACCACAAATGCACATAAACCTAAATTTTTTAAGTGATTTTCAATTGCTTGGTCACTTAGCTACATGTATGTAAAAATATCATTTTTTCAAGAAGTTAAATACTCCAACATTTTATAAGAAATCATCAATAACACTATAAACATCAGAGACTCAGAACTGCCAATACATAATATACTGGAACAAAATCAAGGTCTATCATGTTTATTTTAAGTAGAATGGACAATGGAAATCCTGATCTGCACAAAATACAATGGCAGGTTTTGATACAGTGCTCGATTGAAACATTGCTCATTCCGCTTTGTCAATCCGAAAATAGACTCGGATAGCACTCAGTGGAATGCTTTACATCATATTAAAATAAAATTATGCCACAAGTGAAGGTACTACCAAAAAATGGTGTCACTAATTGTTAACATAGCATAAGGTGTGAGAGTCATCTTTCCCTAGACAAAGGTCTGAATACAATAGATACTGTATACTGTATACACTGACGATTTATTTTCAGGCCCAACAGAAATGGCCAAGTGGTATTCCAATTGGGTCCATGCTGTCAACACTACAAACTAGTACATATATAAGGTATATCCATTACATGTACATGTATATAAGCTATGTCCAGTACAGCAGTCTTTCAGATGGACATCAGTCCTTGGACAACGGCCAGTTATTTACATTTTTGTCCAATTTTTTTTCAGATAGAGTGAATGATACTAAAAACCTCATTCAATAGCCAAGATTCATATGTAGATTTTGATTAGAGAATGACTGATACTAAAAACCTCATTTAATAGCCAAGATTCGCATGTTGATTTTGATTATAGAGTGACTGATACTAAAAACCTCATTCAATAGCCAAGATTCGTATGTAGACTTTGATTATAGACTGACTGATACTAAAAACCTCATTTAATAGCCAAGATTCATCTGTAGATTTGGATTATAGACTGACTGATACTAAAAACCTCATTCAATAGCCAAGATTCATATGTTGATTTGGTTATAGACTGACTGATACTAAAAACCTCATTCAATAGCCAAGATTCATATGTTGATTTGGTTATAGACTGACTGATACTAAAAACCTCATTCAATAGCCAAGATTCATATGTAGATTCTGATGCAGCATAAACTCACTTTATATATATATTATGGTTATTACTTCCAAATGAAATACAATTTTGTAATACATATACTTGAGTGTAACAAGCCAACAATTCTAATCTTATTTAACTCCTGTTTTAACTAGTTAATGTTAGAAATATTGCATTTCAAATCCTAACATCAAATATGCACTCCCTCTATAAACCTTTGAACTAATATGACAAGCCTGCTGCTAATAGCTATGTATAACAATTGTATTGTTTAGATTTTGGGAAACCATGATATACTGGGATCATAAATCATATTGATTATACACTGTGATATTGAGGGGTTACATATAAGAGGCACTTTCTCCAGGTCATAACATGCACTATGTAGATGATGATTGTTTTGGTTTTTGATTGGATCTAATACAAATTTGAGGTAGAACAAGTTTTATGTTTGGCACAAATCATATGTTAGTGATACTGGAACAGTGAGAGCACATGGTCTACAGTTGGTGTTGCCAATCTTGGAGTTAATTAAGGGTGGGATGTATACATGTACAACTGCATTCCTACACTGACTTTTTAATGTTTTATTCATGTGTGCATGATGAACAATTCACTGGATATCACCACATCTTATCTACATCTTATCTTATCTGCCCAATGGGAACGGAGACCCTCCTGGATTCCCCTATTTTTTTCTTGACTCTGCTGTACATTTCAGCAAATCATTTTTCATTATTCTTTATTGAGAGACATACAGAATCATGTTCTTCTTTAATTTCAATTTCCAGCTTTTTGCAAGGAAATGCAGCTTTTTGCAAGGAAATTTAAATGCAACTTTTTGCAAGGAAATGCAACATTTTGCAAGGAAATGCAACTTTAAAAAGGAAATGCAACTTTTTGCAAGGAAATGCAGCTTTTTGCAAGGAAATGCAACTTTTTGCAAGGAAATGCAGCTTTTTGCAAGGAAATGCAACTTTTTGCAAGGAAATGCAACTTTAAAGGGAAATGCAACTTTTTGCAAGGAAATGCAACTTTAAAAAGGAAATGCAAC
Source organism: Margaritifera margaritifera (assembly GCA_029931535.1). NCBI lineage: Eukaryota > Metazoa > Mollusca > Bivalvia > Unionida > Margaritiferidae > Margaritifera > Margaritifera margaritifera. Next base: position 304,177 of record JAQPZY010001437.1, on the reverse strand, counting down.
TTTTTGCAAGGAAATGCAACTTTAAAAAGGAAATGTTTTCAATTTTGCATTTCACAACCATTCTCATTAGCATTTACCATATATATTCACTCATCAATCAATCCAACTGCGAACTGCACAGATTCTCTGGCAGACTAGAGGCTATGTTGCTTGCAACTGAACTCAACTTTTATGCAAGTATATATAAGGTACATTTTCTACTTATCATTAGCTCTGCCCCCTTTTCTCCCAAGACATAATCTTCTCAAGCATTGCTGTCCTTAAGCCTTGCTGTCCTTAAGCCTTGCTGATGCATAGGCAGACCAGACCTGCATATTCCAATCTCCTCCATACCACCACCCTACATACATTTAAATTTTATAAATCTGGCCTTTGACCCCCTACCAAGGTCCTTAGCAATGGGAACTATTGATGACACCCTTCTTTCAGAGATTAGAGAGATGGAGGGTATCACAATATCAACATGCATGGGGATAAGAAGGAGAATAATCAGCACAGACCCCTGATCTGATAACACCTTTTATTATATGACTTTGATGTTTGTTGTATTCTGTTTGGTTCAACTGTGTAATACTGTCTTTGCTAAATGTTATAGTAACCCAAAATGTGATAAAAAATTCTAAAAGGCTGTATAGTTGGTCAGAGCATGCACAAGTGTGCATCATGCATAACCAACCACTGACAGAATGTTTTATCTCTCTGTTCAGCCATCCCCTTGTCTCTTTTCCTATTTTTGTATGTCTGTTATTTTGCACTTTCAATGACAGATTAAAGAAAGACTATAATTTTAACGCACAATTATTTTTCCAACTGTTTAATGTCTAATTTGTCATTTTTTACGACAACGATCAAGTATTTTGCCTACTGGTAATAAAAAAGTCAATTTTGGGGGTACTTTTTATGTGTTTTGGGGGGGTTAGTTATTCACAAATTTACCACGTGTCTCATCACCATTAAAGCAAAATACTATCAGAAAACTAAAAGTCATATAGTAAAACAAATAATGACTTCTGATTTCAGTATCTACAGTGAACAAGGAATTACCAACCCAACCCCCAAACCTAAATTACATTCACTTTAGCCTCCAGCCTCGGTGAACAGTTTTTTTCTGGGGTTCGTAAATCCTTGAAGCAAACTCATCAAAAGTCAGTAATTGTATAATTTAACTGCAGTGATTTGTAATTTTTGGGGTTTAACACCATTTTTATCACATGATAGGCCTTTCTTGGTGGCCTATGTATCTGGTGGAGGAGGAGCCTGGGAAGAACCACCAACCCATGGGAAGCTACAGGCGAGCTTTGCCACATACCCACACTGGTTGATCCAAGACTCAAACCTACACAGACAGATGTGAGATGTGAGTGATCTGTAAAGGTGATGGCCTTAGACCACTCGGCCACCCGGGGCCCCAATCTGACAGCAGATTTGGCTCTAGGCTGTTCAAAGATGAGTATGTATTAGACGCACGCAATTATATAGTGAACACAGCAGATTTCATAGAATCAGAAACATACAGGTGATGTGCTTACCTCTGTAAAACACCTGCATATGATAACCTAAATAATTATTTTTCAAGACTGGTATGAGAAATCAAAATACACATGGCAACAAAAAAGAATCAGTCTAGAGGAATTCCTGGATGGAAGAAACACATGGTTTGTTCATCAGATGTTACCTATACATGTATATCTATGCAGGTTTTTCTGAAAGCAGCTGTGAAGAGTGAGAGTGTCAGAAATAAATTCCTTGTGCTGTTGTGTACCTTTGTTTTCTGTAAGCAGCTGTGAAGGGTGAGTGTCAGAAACAAAAGTTCCTGTGCTGTTGTGTAACTTTTCTTACTATATGTAGCTCTAGGCAACTCAAAAAAATTGGATTCAATTGTAGACATTAAACAGCATTCTTATTTAATTAACAGTATAATGAGCTTTTTTTAATCACCTGCATGTATGCTCAATATGACAGGAATGATTTAATTACATAAAACTGTAAATCATACTGGTATCCATGCACTATCATCCCTTTCCGCCACTCTGATTATATTTAGTTATCAACCCATTCCTTTCCGCCATTCTACTGGAGGTACTGCATCATATTAATTAGCATATTTCACTGCACCGTATCAAATTATTTTCAATTAAAAAAAAACAACACTCTCCCATCATATTCACAATCTCTGTCAATACACACTTGCTTGTCTGCATTTAGTGGTGCATATATGTGCAAAAGTCCTAGAACCACAGTGCACTGATGCCGTTATTACACAAGTCAGAGTGTGTCCGTCATTTATCAAAGGATAGTAAATCAAATCACAAAATGCATCTACCAATTATTAGTGTCAATATCAGATGATATGGGAAATAGGGATTATGGTTACCAATTATTAGTGTCAATATCAGATGATATGGGAAATGGTGATTATGGTTACCAATTATTAGTGTCAATATTAGATGATATGGGCAATAGGGATTATGGTTACCAATTATAAGTATCAATATCAGATGATATGGGAAATAGGGATTATGGTTCTGTGGGAAACCTGAGATACAGGACCAACCTTTGGGTACTGATTATTGGTATTTTGTAGGGGGGTTGGGACTGGGGGGGGGGGGTGCATCCTTTGGGAATTGGTGATTGGTGTTTTGTGGGTAATGTATGACTATATGACTATGGGGCCATTATATGGGGCCATTGACTATATGACTATGGGGCCATTCTTTGGGAACGGGGCCTGGTGATGGGTATTTAGAGGAAAATGTATGACTATAGGGCCATCCTACAGGTTTTGTAACAGGTTATTGCTGTTTTGTTGGGAATGTACAACTATGGGACAATCCTTGGTGATTGGTATTTGTGGGGAATGTATGACTATGGGCCACCCTTTGGGGTGATTGGTATTTTGTGATATGAATATGGAATGGTGATTGGTGTTTTGTGGGAAATTTGGGACTATGGGGGTCGTCCTTTGGGAACTACTGATTGGTATTTTATGGGGAATTTGGGACTATGGGGCCATCCTCTGGGAATCAGTGTTTGGTATTTTGTGGCGAATATATGACTATGGGGCCATTCTTGGTGATTGGAATTTTGTGGAAAATGCGTGACTATGGGGCCATCCTTCGGGAACTGATAACTGACATGTTGTGGGGAATGTATAATGGGGCCATCCTTTGTAACTATGATTCGCATTTTGTGGGGAATTTGGGACTATGGGGCCATCCTTTGGGAATTGGTGATTGGTATTTTATTGGGGATTTGGGACTATGGGGGTATCCTTTGGGAACTGGCGATTGGTATTTTATGGGGAATGTATGACTGTGTGGCCATCCTTTGGGAATTGTTGATTGGCAAGGCTGCAAAAAGTGAATTTCTCTTGGACCCTCCAATAAGTCAGGGTGTATTTTGCAAGTCAGATTCATCCGTAATGGGTCACTTGTTGTCAGTGAGTAATTTTTGCACTTTGGAAAAATAAACATGCCAAATTAGATGGGATAGATCGATAGATAGATGGGAACAATAAAGACAAAACTAGTTTAAAATAAATAGTTATATTTTTTAGTGGAATATGTCACAAACTAATTGACAACTTACGTTTTGTCCATCTTTGTTATAAAATCCAAAGAAATATATAATGCTTGACATTTTAAATCCATTTATATGTTAAATCCATGAATTCTATTATAGGGCACATACCCGTATAAAAATAGTAGCCTGGAACAATCCGATTCACAATATCTCATAATATGTTAATTTGATATGCCTTACAAATAAACAATGAAAGTCAAGTACACACTTTTGTGATTCACAGTGTCCTATAAATGTTACTGTCTAATGTCATTTGGTACAAAACCCATGAATTCATCCACATCATCCGAGTCACCAAATAATGTTCTGAAATCCTCCATCATCATCTGGTCATTGTATACATGTCTTTAATGTCATCCGAAGGTGATTATGCGGAGGCTGAGCTTGGGCTCTCTAAGTGACACTTTGACAGTACAGTCTGTGAAATCTATTGAAAGATGCAATTGAACAGGTGTCAACTGTGCAGCAGGATCACACAGAATTCAAACAAGCACCCTCTGTGAACTGAATATAGGATTCTACTTGGCACATAACAAGTATCAAATTCACAGTTCGATCAGAGGGTTGTCAACTTGGAAAACAAAGCTGGTGCTGCCTTCACAAGCCAAGGGATTAAGGTTAGTTGTGCACAGGGAGCTGTTGGACTCTACTTGGTACTGAACAAGTATCAAATTCATGGCTCATTCAAAGGATTGTCAACTGGCAAAAACAAAGTGGATGCTGCCTTTACAAACCAAGAGCTTATCAGCCCTCGTGCACTGACAGATAACTTAGGAAATATCACTTGGGAATTTTATCTGGCTTATGAAAAAAGCAAATACAAATAAAATCAAAACTTTCTTAATTTCAAACACAAACGGTATTTATACAGCAAAACACAAAATATAATAAAAATTCACATTGGTTGGACTTGCACAAAAATGGAAGCTATATACTTAACAGTAAACATCCATGGTAAACAACATTGAGGGACACTTCGCCTTGCAGTGGGTAATATTTAATTTAATATTTTAAAATTATTCAAATCTAAATAAATGTAGATACAAATATTGTGTAATGAATAGCATAATGAAATGGATAAACACAATACTATATACGCATTTCTGGATGGCATGAAAATGTAAAAATATTTGAATTGACAGTATTTGTATATACTGCAAACATCCCGAGTTTTCAATATGTCATGCTTATAAGACAATCCTACTCTGTATGAATCAAAATTTCAGTAAAAAAAGGTTGACTGATAAGCATCTATATATGGTACTTGGCATTACAAAGGGAGTTAATCTGTGCAGTCAGCATGGATTCCTGGGTCTGTCCTTACCCTCACTGGACCCCTGTTTCTCAAGACATAACTAAAAAACCACAGAGATCTGCTTTCAAGAGAGCTGTTGTGGCTCAGTGGTTAAAGCATTGGACTTGTGACCAGAAGGCTGCAGGTTTAAGTCCCACCATATGATCAACCATTACTACCGAATGTCTCAATTTTGTTTTTTAAGGTTATGGGTTTCTCTGATTTTAGTAATTAAATTTTGAAAGTGTTTCAGGAGAAATGCATATTGGGTTTTATGTTTTTATTATTACAAGTGAAAACCACAAAAGGTATATTTAAAATAATGTGCGAGTAATGACACTGAACATATGAAAGGCCTTAAAATAGTGCACAATACACTGTACATGCGACAACATGTAAACAACTGTTTCAGGAATTTAACATGGCAATACTTGCAACTGTCAAAAAAAATAATTAGGCAAACTTGCTTTAAAATATTCAATAATTACAAATGTGGTCAAGTTTTCAGAAATAATTCTCTGCAAAGAAATGTATAAACCCTGTCATGGGGTTTTTTGAGAAGAAATACATTTTTGTTAGAGGAAAATGTTTTTCTTGCATATAATTAATACATAAAGAAATTCTCATGCTTAGATACACTTGTTAGTGTCTATCAGAGAAGCTTTACATTTTTCAGCACAGAGGCTCTACTGCATACAGTGTACTCAGTAAATTCCTGAACTACCTTCTTCATTAGTAAAAACGTCTTCATTCACAAGATTGTAATAATTTGTTCAGATTTTACAAACTAGTCTTATTAACAAATTATAGTCAACTTAGCATGTTAGGTGTTATACTGCTTTTTTATATTTTTCTTCAGTTTAAATTATAAATCATCAATTAAAATCCCTAACGGGCATTATTCTTGTTATTTTTTTTTACATTTCAAACTTGTATCTGCATGGGGAAAAACTCATCATACCCCGAGCCTGATATTTGAAATGGTCCTTATCATAGGCAACTTCCCTTGCTTTTCTCTAACAAGAAATCGGGGTCATTAGATGCTTTCTGTTGAAATTTATTCCAATGCTGTTGAATGCACATTATGAAAATAACTGTTTTAAGATTTCTCTCATCTGTTCTGTCTTCATCCATATCAGATGCCACGTATGCATCATTTGTGCCATACAAAATTCTAGATCTAAAAGTGACTTGAAAGATAAGTTTGAAGCAATCTATGAAATGGTGCTCACTGAAAAAAAAAGAGATTTTCAGACTATGAGATTTCAATCAATACATGTATTTACTTAAGCTACTAGTCCAAAGCAACTGACTAGATTTCATGAAGTCTTATGGATTATATCAGGTAATAAGGGATCCCACAAAAACCATGTCACTTAGCAACTCTTCTTGATCATATATATTGCAGTAGTCTTGAAAAAGTAAGAAATGTCTCCGTACCTGCAACTGGTTTCCATGATCATTTACCAACATCCTTAACCTACAAATGTAAAATTTGTATTTCCTCTAAAGACCACCTCACCATTAGCAAATACAGCTCTTTTAAAAACCTCAACTTGTCATGTGAGCTAAAACCAGCATAGTTTTGTTTATTGGATATAAATACACAATTAAAAATCAAATGATTGACAACTATTTCTTTAAAACTATTTGAAACTTAGAAAAATGTTTTTTTTTTGCTGGATACTGCATAGTTTAATACCTACTATGGGCAGGTAATCCCTTGCCATAAAGGAAGGTTACTTATGCAATATACAAATAGGGAATCGTACACCTGATAAGTGGAAGTACTGCTGTGCTCACACTGAACTTTCCACATTCAGTGTTTCCCCTAGGGGTGTAAGATTGCGAGTCAAAAAACTCCTTGGTGTCATAAATAGGGGTCAAATTATCACCAAAAAAGCACAGTAACAAAAGCTATGCCTCACATTTTTTGTATGGGGGTCCCTGATGCACAAATGAGGGTAAAGAGAAACACTGACAATCTAAATATTATTACATTTCCTCATGTACATCCAGCTGCATGCAAGATACACTCAGTGTTGCACCTACAATTCCATGGACATTGTGTTCCTCTGACCCCCAAACCAGGGGGACACAAAATTTCCAAGGGACAAAGAAAGATACTTTGAGATATCTTAAATTCTGAATTGTTTTCTTTAATTGGTATCCCTCTAGGCTAGTATTTACCAATAGACTGGTTCTTTGCTTTTATTGTTATACAAATACATTTGATTTGTCAGAACAAAGTAGCAGTTTTTGATCAATTACCACAATACCTCTAGGCATGGGCAATACCTCTTTGACATAGGAAAACTATGTGCTTATATTTTTGGCAACTAGTAATACTGTAGGTCCATAACGTTAGTTAATTACATCCTAACAAGGATAATACAGTAAACGGTCACTCCTTTATCATGTATATTCATCATTACAAAATTGTGAATATTGACAAAAATGCTGTAAAACATGGTGGTCAGTATGTACACATTTCTTAATCAATTTACATGTATATGTATCATGGACACGGAATTTGGAACTTTCCATAAGCAATAATAGATGAAATGCACGCACAAGGGACACACGAGTCAAAGATTTTGGGGATATCAGACAAAAGATTATGGAAAACTGGTAATCCCATGCTCAAGGTGCAACATTGCATTCAGATCATCCGTGACATAATTCCATGGTAGATCAGTGTTTATGATGTTCACTTGACATGATTTCAAACAAACATCATTCTGGTAGACACTCAGTAGCTGTTTCAATGTGAGATTGCAGACCTGTGTTTACGCTGCTTGTTTGACATATGATATCAAACAAACAGCATAGAGGTAGATCTTAAATAACTGGTTTAACGTGAGATGGCAGATGATTAGGGTCTATACTATTTGTCTGATATACAATTTCCATGGTAGATCAGTGTTTATGATGTTCACTTGACATAATTTCAAACAAACATCATTCTGGTAGACACTGAACAGCTGTTGCAATGCGAGATTGCAGACCTGGGTCTACGCTGTTTGTTTGATATATGATATCAAACAAACAGCATAGAGGTACAGTAGATCTTGAATAACTGGTTCAACGTGAGATGGCAGATTAGGGTCTATACCATTTGTCTGACATACAATTTCTAGCACACAACATACCGGTAGACCCTGAATAGGGACCCCATGTGGCCAAGTGGTCTATTGCTCTCGCCTTTACAGATCACTGACATCTCACCTACCGGGTATGTCCATATATATGTTTGAGTCTCGGCTCAGCTAACATGGATATGTGAGAAAGCTTGCCAGTAGATTCCCGTGGGTCAGTGGTTCCTCACAGGAATTTCACAGGTTCTTACTCCACAAAATATACTAGCAACCATGTATAACCTATCATGTGCTGAAAAATGGTGTTAAACATACAAAACTACAAACCAGACCCTGAATAGTTAGCTAAAAATGAATGACCAGAGTCTTTACTGTGTGTTTGACATACAATTTCAAGCAAACAGAATACTGGTAGACGCTGAATAGTGGCACAATGTGAGATGGCAGACCTGGGTTTACACTGTTTGCAGTAGGGAGAACAAGTTACATACTGGTATGTAAATAGAGTAAAACTATTAGATCCAGTTAATGCTGCAGAAATGTCCTGAAGAAGAGTATCTAGGCATTCAGAGGGATCAAGGTAGCCATGATTTTCATGAGTCAGTAAGACATGTAGTTCTAAATCACTCCTTACATGCCCCAAGACACAGGCAGTGGCAGTGCAATCTGCAGTTTTAGTGACACAAGGTGCAGCCTGACTAAAATTGATCAATACACTATGACTGTCTATTAACCTTGTTATTGCTATTACACACATTTCATTTTGATAGAAATTAATTTTAAAAATAATAAGGTCAAACTTCCAGCTTTCTACTAAATCCTCTGACATTGTATTTTTATAAATCATACATGTAGATGTTCTCTTGAATAAATACTGTTCAACAAAAAAAAAGGTTATTAGCAGAAGGAAAGAAAAGTTATTAAGAACGGAAGCTGTGTAGGGATAGGAGTGGAAAATATATGTATATGAATATTTACTCAAATTTATATGATATTGATCATACTAATTATTATTATTATTACTGAACATTTTTATTAAGATTTTAAACAGGTGGCAAGATGTTTTTAATGGGTGCTGGTTTGTAATACATGTCGGTGGCAGATTTGAAATATGTGGATTTTTTTTCTTCTTCTGAGCAGGTGGCAGAGAAGTTAAACTCTGAAACTAAATGGGTTACCAGCTTTAGCAAGGATGCTGCTACTAGAAGATTTATGAAAACTGTTCAAAAAGGCTGAACTCTGTAAAATTAAAACAAAAAGTTGGCTTCAGTTTTAAATAAGGATAGAAAAATCTAGTGCCTGGTAGTCTGGTCAATCAAATTTCCAACATTTGATTGAAATCCATTGCCCACTAGCCTGGGACAACTTAATATCAAAGATGGGCAGCAAAATGACTTAAAATCGAAGCCCAGCTGGGCAATTAGCTTTTGATGGCAGTGGTTTGAAAAAAGTTTGGCATGATGCAAAATCAATTAAATCAGCTCTCTCAACATAACATGACTGATGATACACATATTTTGACGCTCAAATTGACATACTTTGCAAAAACTCTAAATTCTGAATAATTAAGTAATTACATCGGAATTTTAGTTGGACAACCAGATGTTTTTATTGAGAAACACACCCACAACTATCAAAATTATTCTGTAGTTTGGTGGGTCTAATACATCAGCAAATACAGAACCCAAAATATAAAGCACAGCTCCTAATATCTGAAGCATTCAAATTAAATATTTATAGCCCATGACTGAACCAACTACACCTGGTCTCTGTCAAAAATAACAAGGTAAGTACCAACCCTACCTACATGCATCACCAACTGCTTGTAAACATCCTGACTAGACAACTTAACACTTGGGGAGGGGGGGGGGGGGAGTATGTATGTACATGTATCTAGTAGTTCTTTACAGCACCTCAGCGCAAAAGTAGTTATGTAGTGTCAACAAACAGTTCAGTTCAAAAAAATGTAAAATTGAACTGCATAAAAATCTAGGAAGATAAAGCCTTCCTAATAAATGTATAACTAGGTACAAGACAAAATATAAAATCATAATGATAACACTGGATTGATTGGGGGGGGGGGGGGTACAACCTGTGACTAACTCTTCATCACAGATATGATAGGTCTCATGAACCCATATACCAAAAATATTTAAATAAACAAGAAGCTGGAAAAATAAATTTTTCATCCTTGCCTATACTAGAGGTTCTTGTATAATAATGTGGTTAGCTTACTGGACTCCTGACCAGGACAGTGCTGGTTTGAATCCTGTCTAGACCAGGCCACCATGGATTTTCCTGCGCAAGTCACTTACTCCAATTGCCTCAGCACGATATAACCTTTCATGTGTTGACATGCTGTTTAACACCAATCAAACTATCATAACACAGCACAAAAGTTTGAATTTTGATTTTGTATTTTATATGAAGTTCGAATGAAGTAACAGTAATTTTACCAGATTATCAAAATTGTTAACTTATCCCGGACTTGGTTTTGTAACTTGGTTGAGTTGTCAGAGGACAATGTATGTACATTTGCCTCTGTCAAAATATGGGGATTTGTTAAATTGGGGGGGGGGAGGACTGACAGTTGTTGGGGGACAATGTATAAATTCAATTCAATGCAACATGAGATAAAGGATCATATAGATGTTGGGGTCACATATATTGTATAAATTCAATTCAATTAAACATGAGAGAAAGGATCATATAGAAGTTGGGGTCGCATGTACTGTATAAATTCAATTCAATGAAACACAAGATAAAGGATCATATAGATGTTGGGGTCACATGTACTGTATAAATTCAATTCAATGAAACATGAGATGAAGGATCATATAGATGTTGGGGTCACATGTATTGCATAAATTCAATTCAATGAAACACAAGATAAAGGATCATATAGATGTTGGGGTCACATGTATCATATAAATTCAATTCAATGAAACACAAGAGAAAGGATCATACAGAAGTTGGGATCACAAGTATTGTATAAATTCAATTCAATGAAACATGAGAGAAAGAATCATATAGCAGTTGGGTTCACATGTATCATATAAATTCAATTCAATGAAACACAAGAGAAAGAATCATATAGATGTTGGGGTCACATGTATCACATTCAATTCAATCAAACACAACAGAAGGGATGATATAGAAGTTGGGGTCACATGTATAAATTCAATTCAATGACACAAGAGAAAGAATCATATACAGTAGATGATGGAAACACAAGTATTTTCATCATCTTTAGCTCTTTTTTTCTCCCTACCTTTTATTTTTTTTTGTAATAAATACTTTGCTATGTATTAAACAACACCAATCAGACTGAACATGTGGAAACATACCAGAATTCATTCATGGTGAATGTGAGGGTATTTTATTTATGTATTTATTTATTTTCATGTGCAGCAAAATTATTCTTGCAATATCACAAATATATTGTGAATAAGCTAAAATGTTTGATAGGGAATGTAATTTGTATCTTTCACTCGTCTGTCCATTTAAAAATGTGACAATCACATGTACATGTATACTGAAGAGAATTTTATTTATTGCTTGATTAATGCAATTATTTGCTTAATTAATTACTTATTTATTTTAATCATATGTGTGTTTCTTTATATATTCACTTATGTGCCCACTTACATGATATATTTATAAAAACCTTTTATAAAATTAGTAAATTAAAAAATGTTTGAACAATAATGAAAGCACAAAAATTATTACTTATTCTCAGAGCCCAAAATTAGCTGTAGTCTGCTAGCCCAAGGCTAGTAAATTCCCCATCAGACTAGTTGTTTTCATAATTTGAATAGTCCAATGACTAGTCAAGTTTCAGTTGTCGCCAATATATGGGAAAGACTAGTGAAAATTCAGAATGACTAGTAGACTACTGAATCCACTAGTCATTCTGGCTGCAAAGAAATTTATGTTAAATTCTAGACCTGTATTCTACACGACAATTCATACGGTAAAAAGCCTTAATGAAATTTAGTTTCAGAGAACTTGATGAAATTAGTTAAATAATTCAACAAGTGAGGAAAAGAAAAATCCACGAATTACTGTTGCAGGTTAAAAAAAACTAGACTAATCAGATGAATATATATTGGAAAAAAGACAAAATATAACAATAAATAAACTTTAGGATACCCCATTTCACCAAATATCATTTCCATGCGATGCATGCATAACATTAATATTTGTGCAAATAAATGTCACATACAGTAAATGTGTACGAATACAGTTTCTATAGTCCCAAGTGCTGGGTGATACCAGTACTGTAATAGCAGGATGTCACATGATACAAATACGACCGTGCCCTTTAAAATGTAATGGAAAGGTTAATATTTCGCCTTTTTCTGCTCAATATTTGTTATAGTACTCTTATTTCTCGATCATAAATCTTTATATGTGCTTACAGTACACATTTTTGTACTCTTTCAAAGGGGATGACTTATTTATTCTTTTTCAATATTCTTCTTCACCTTTCTTTCTGTCACTCTTGCTCTCTCATTTCCCCCAATGACTGCCTAAACGATATACCTGACTCTTTGTTTTAATTGTAACTGATGCTCATTATCCAAGAACTAAACTGATATTTTAAAAAATTAAGATGAACAAAACACAATTGAATCTATCCGATGACATCAATAACTATACTCACATTATGGGATGAAATGCAGTAGTACTGTATGTTGAACGGCTTTTTAGTGATGGACCAAATTTAATGGATTCATGACTGATACATTTATTATAACAGGCAGCAGTATACTGAGATGCTTATAGTGATGAACCAAATTTAATGGATTCATGACTCATACATTTATTATAACAGGCTGCAGTATACTGAGATGCTTATAGTGATGGACCAAATTTAATGGATTCATGACTCTTACATTTATTATAACAGGCAGCAGTATACTGAGATGCTTATAGTGATGAACCAAATTTAATGGATTCATGACTCATACATTTATTATAACAGGCTGCAGTATACTGAGATGCTTATAGTGATGGACTAAATTTAATGGATTCATGACTCATACATTTATTATAACAGGCAGCAGTATACTGAGGAGCTTTATAGTGATAGACTAAACTGAATGAATCCATGACCCCCTTACCTGCATTATGAGATATCAGTATACTGAGGGGATTTAAAGTGAGGGACCAAATGTAATGGACCCATGACTCACTTCCAGCATTTTAAAGAGAAGATGGTATAATGAGGGTATTGATAGTGAGGGAACAAATTAAAGGGACACATGGCCCATACATGCATTATGAATGGACAGCAGTATACAAAGGGCTTTTAGAGTGAGGGACCAAATTGAATGGATGCCTGGCCCATACATGCATTATGAATGGACAGCAGTATACTAAGGGGTTTTAGAGTGAGGGACCAAATTTAATGGATCTGCGACCCTTAACTGCAATATAAATGAGCAGCAGTATACTAAGGGGTTTTACAGTGAGGGACCAAATTTAATTAATCCATGACCCCTTACCTGCATTATAAAAGGCAGTAGTATATTGAAGGGCTTTAGAGTGAGGGACTACATGGTACTATCATCTCAGGAAATACAGTCAAATAATGTGATGATTATCGTTTGTAATTTATAAATAAGGACTGGAGTTCAAAGATCAGCCTCCATAGTAATATGATCCATAAAAGTATAGAATTATGTTGTTGCCACCTCTCACATTCAAATAATAGACTCCAATAACTAGGTACCATACTTAACTGAAGATAAGTCCATGCCTGATTACAATTCCTCTCTTTCTTTTCAATATTTTGGCTAATAAGTCCATGCCTGATTACAATTCCTCTCTTATTCTTTACAATATTTTGGCTAATAAGTCCATGCCTGATTACAATTCCTCTTTCATTCTTTTCAATATTTTGGCTTATAAGTCCATGCCTGATTACAATTCCTCTCTCATTCTTTACAATATTTTGGCTAATATTTCCATAGAATAACTCTGATAATAAGCCTACTCACAACTTTTTGATAAATTTATTAGGCTGGCCAGCGTGTAAAAAGTCGGACCCAATGACCCCTACCAGGTCAAAGATTAGGATCATTTAGGGAAAGAAACAGGGGTCGCAAACACCCTTACATGCATTTTGTTTATTAAAAAAATGCAGACACATCTCATTATCACAGGCACTTGTGTCATGGACATGATTCATTTAGGCAACAAATGTTCACTTTTCCAGCATTATACTGAAGCAGTCAATGTATAGTCAGACTACATTATGGTTTTCTACAATTTCCTTGTCAGCTAAACAACCATGTCCACTGTTTAGGACATTGTTATTATAAATCAATGATCCAAACACCTGTGATTATTAGCAGCCTCACCTGTCACAAGCCTTCTATACTGGGATTTCAAATCCTCATACTTAAGTAACCATTCCTCTCCAGAACTTATTTTGGGCATTCAAGTCAACATTTTTCCTCCCTACTTTGGAAATAAATGAAATTTTTTTCCCTTAATATTTCATCTTTTCTTCTTTACATTTTCCATCAATGATCATGAATCATGTGCTCTTGATTGGTGCCCAAGCCAATCAAAGTCAGTAAAACATTTATTTCTGCCAATGTAATTTATTGTCTTATGCTTCTTTGGAAATGAGCACACTCTATTCACTAACACTTAGCCATTCAGTCTAACTGATTGGTGCCCAAGCTAATCAAATTCAACACAGGTTTCCCACACTTTTTGAAATAAAAATGTCCAGGTCTTTTCCTGGATGAAAACTGATTTTTTCAATGTTCACTAATGAAAATTGCCCCAATAGTCAGTCAATTTCCAAGAATTGCCCCAATAGTCAGTCAATTTCCAAGTATTGCCCCAATAGTCAGTCAATTTCCAAGTATTCAGGAAGGTATGATAGTAAAATCCACCGAAAAGACAAGTTTACGGTGGTGAAGTTTACTATATACCAGGCATGTACAGCTTCCTCCAGGGCACGAGCTGGATAAGCAACTTTAAAGCCACACCCTACGATATCAATGGGTGGATAAAACCAGGTGGCGGGCCAGATCTGGCCTGCGGGACGTATGTTGCACATGCCTGCTATATACAATAATGCTTAATAATGTGTTCCCAGTGTGAACAAACCAAATAATAAGCAGAGATTTATCACAATACATTTTCATTAAATTTACATACATTTATAAAAGAGGAACTAAGGAAGCTAAGCTAAATTTTTTAATATTTGTCTTTTATTATAACAGAGATCAAACATCCCAGACATGTTGGCACAGTGTGTTATTAAACTGGTCTTCATACCTTCTACATAAGAAAAGATACCGATATAATACTGATTGCCTGAGTGCTTGAATTGACTATACAAATATGTTTAGGGAAAGCACCTAAATGATCCATACATCAATTGTATTTCAACTGACTTAAGAGTTAGTTCCACAACCTCTAAATCATTTTGTTAGGAACTCGATAAATTTAAATAACGATCTGTTTAATTATGACTCAATTACGTATTGTGTCTGTGATCAAGTAGCGGCTGAAAATGTTCAATCTTTCCCCGACTTTGATCAATATTTGCAAAATTCATTGGCTTTTCCTGGTTGGGAACAAAATTACATGTATTCTTTCTCCCGGATTTTCCCTGTAGCATGGGAACCATGACTAATACATTTCTGCCCACCAATGAAATTTATCGTCTTATGCTTCTCTTGCAATGAGCACACTCTATTCAGTAACCTTGGGATGCACTCCAGTCAGTCTAAAATCAACTGTAGCGATCTTTTATCTTCATTCTCTTAGGTCTTTTTACGTTCCCATGAGGGAACTTTTTGCGCCATGATGAAAAACGAGTAATTGGTGCAATGGCACAACCTAAAATGACCCCTACTTGGTATTATCATGGGAAAGATACAGTAACTCAAAATACCAATTTTCATCATATACTAGTATTAGACTTACAAATACTGTCATAATATGTTCCATAGTATTCTTCAGTATCCTAAGCATAGATCTATTTACATGACTATACATGTTCCAATGTACTGTTCAATATCTATGCATACATGTAGATCTATTTACATGACTATACATGTACCACAGTATTCTTTAATATCTATGCACAGATCTATTTACATGACTATACATATACCACTGTACTCTTTAAGATCTATGCACAGATCTATTTACATGAATATACATGTACCATCGTCTACAATATCTATGCACAGATCTATTTACATGACCACACATGTACCATAGTACTCTTCAAGGTTTGGTTTGGTGCTTTACGGCACAGCAACACAAGTAGGTTATTTAGTGCCGAGGCAATTGGAGTAAAGTGTCTTGCCCAAGGACACACCACAGTAGCTGACCTAGGCTGGTCCGATGGTAGGATTCGAACCCGCACCCTTTCGGTCGTGAGTCCGGCACATTAACCACTGAGCCACCATGGCTCTACTCTTCAAGGTACATGCACAGATATATTTTCATTACTATACATGTACAGTACCATAGTACTCTTCATGATCCATGCACAGATCTATTGACATGACTACATGTTTACAATCAAGCTGTGGCCCAGAAGCTGTTGTGAACATAAAAAATGTACACGTCCTCGGCAGAATGAGAAGTAGGTCACAATGACCTACTTTTGGTATGGTGTTGTATTTCTCAGCATGTATGCACATATACATTTTTGTGGCTGTATGAGTTACAGTGTCCCAGAAACTGACTGAAACATAAGCATGCATGATAACTGGAGAATACCAAATCAATGAAGGTCAATGTGATCATTTTCGTTTGCATAGTAGTTGTAGTATTCCACAGGTTGTACATGTACAGTACAAATCAACTTTTATGACTGCAAAGACAATAGTATCCAAGACATTGACTTAATCATATGTACATTTGCTAATGCCCAGGCTGACACAGAAGATGGATAATTGTTACGCCATGGTATGGCATAAACTCTCCTGCACTTACATGTAGTGCAAAACAAACTAAAAGTGTCAAATGTCCTACATGTACTTTACACTAGTTTCAATTTCCTATTCATATTACCATAGTTTAATTACCTTGTACTGTACATGTACATTTTCATTTTGCCTGTGTTTACATATCAAGCACAGTGAATATGATTAACTTCCTCGCATCATCAACATAGATTTAACATCTGATCACAATTTTAATCAAACTAACCTTTCAAGTTCACATACATGTATTATGTAGTTCATGTAGTTTATCCTCATGAACTGGACAAGTAGCCAACTGAAATTTTTTTTGAGCCCTGCAGTACTGGCAGGGCCAGATTAAGACCGTTAAAGGCCCTAAGAACTGAAAAGATTATCGTGCCACCCCCCACCCCCCGATATGTAATTCAAAATAAAAACAATATTATACCATAATTTCTCATATTTTTGGTGCCCCTGCTTTGCTGGTGCCCTAAGCACATGCTTAGTCTGCATATTGGGTAATCCAGCACTGAGTACTGGGCTAAAAAAAATCCATGCATCTGCTTGTCCTGACAAGATCTGGGTAGGTAAGTGCAAGTTGATTTCTCCTCGTAAATACATAATCCAAGCCCGATAGTAGTTTAATATTCTGCAGGAAAAGTAGTAATTTTTACAAAATATCACAGCTTGCTGATAGCCTCTGCATCAATTATTTGCCAACATTCAACAGGGTATGTTGCATCCACCCCCCACCCCCCGCTGATTCCTAACTTCACAATTGTTTTTGCACGCTGCATAAGTTGCTAAACTACATGTACATGAAGGTTAATCCACTGAATGACCTTTATATTGATGTTAATAATATACTTCACTATTTATCCCAGTAAACACAATTATGACAAAATCAAAATGATACCGTTTATACTCGCGTATAAACCTGGTCCAAATGCAAACAACATAGACTCTAATCTGCCACTGCATAATGCGCTGGCAGATCAGGGTCTATGTTGTTTGTTCTACCGATTAGTCCTTACAAACTGCAGATCTGCCAGTGCATCATGTGACAGCAGATCTGGGTCTATGCAGTTTGCAGTTGGTATCGGCTTATATGCAAGAATATATGGTAATCAAAATTAAAAGTCGGATCAGTGATAGCATGCAATGTTGAAAAACAAACATCAATATGCTAGGATGACGGCAATGGAACAAATTTTACTACCTCCTTTTACACATGGTTGCATATGATTCATCTGCAGCTGAAGCACAATCAAACTGGTGTATCAAGACTTACCAAGGATTTAGCTGAAAATGACCTTAATAACTAAGTGCAGGGTTTTTGCCAAGCAGAAAACACATCCCTGACTCAAATTCTCTTAAAGACCATAAAAAAAAAATATATATATATATATATAAAATGTTGGGAAAATCCTATGGAATCTATGATTGAAAAATGTATTGCTATGCTTTCCATAATATTTTTAACCACTCAAGGGAAGCAAATTACAAAACTTACATGAATATGCTACAAAATACTCCCTCATTATAACACTGTCCATGGGAGTCAATGTACCACCCTATAGTGAGACTGTCTTATAATGAAGTACATGTACAGTAGTACTACCTCATTATAACACTGTGTATGGGAATCAGAGTATACCACCCCATAGTGAGACTGTCTTATAATGAAGTACATATACAGTAATACTCCCTCATTATAACACTGTCCATGGGAGCCAAAGAGTATACCGCCTTACTGGTGATGTCGCCTTATAATAAATTATGATACATGTATATAATTTGACTACTATGGTACATAATTGAATGAGATCGATGTCAATACCTTATAACAGGGACTGTGGTGCTGTATACTGAGGTATATTATTGTGAGGGTGTGCTGTAATCCCTTCTCATTCAAATGTATTATCCTCAGCAAGCATAATAATATTTACGCTTCCAAAAATTGTTTATCGATAGCATCTCAAAACTGACAATATACATAGACTTCATAAATGACTGAAGTAAAAAAAATTAATGACAAATAATAATCTGATTCTTCCTTATGAATACTGATCTGGTCTACTCAATGTCACTCAACAACATTACTACAGTAGAACTGGTTTTGGGAGTCCACCTGTCTGCTAATAAAATGATCTCTCAAGACAAGTGGTTTCTCATTGGAGGTCATTTTTCTATATATCAGATTAGTTTGTGCATTGAGTATCTGTTCTCTCAAGAATGTTGGTCTTTTATAGCAGTGATCTTTTAATACAGGTTTTACTGTATTGTTGAGTTTAACTATATATGACTTCTACAAATAAGCATGTTATTGATTTGCATGCTAACAGAATTGATTGTAGGAAATGTTCATTTTGATTGCAATGAGTATCATTTTCACTAACAGATTATAAAATCTGGAATTAGATTTTCAAACAATTGAATTATATATTTGAATATGCATTACTGATCAGCATGTTACATGTATGATACTTAGGCTATACTACAGTCTATACTTGCTTATAAGTCGGGTTCAACTGTAAACAACATAGACCCTTATCTGTTGTCACATTATGCGCTGGCAGATCAGGGTCTATGTTGCTTGTTCTACTGATTACTCATAACAAACTGTACAGACCCAGATCTGCTGGTGCATTATGCAATGCAGATCTGAGTCAGCGCATTTTGCAGTTGGAGCTGACTTATAAGCGGGTACATATGATAAGTTTAGCCCCAAATACTGGTGACTTCCCTTGGAAGACAAATAATTCAATAAAAATAATTAACCAGGGCACATGTTTTTAACAGGCCATATTACAACTCTGATAGGAGCAATGATATTTGGAGATCACATAACACAATGAAATGGTACACACTCTAGCTAGTTTGTAGGTAAGCTGAGGAGACTGAAAAATGTTGTTGATAATGGATTGAAGAATTTCCTGTAGTTATATCAACAAAACCTGGTACAAGTCAGTTACAGTTTACATGAACATGGGCTGTAAAAAAAAATGTGTCACATCAATTTGTACTAACAAACACAGATTAAATATGTATGTATATATATATATATATATATATATATATATATATATATATATATATATATATAATGTACCTACATGTTATTGTTGCTAAGCTATACAGTACTACTACTGTATTGCTAGTCAGTGAAGCATACACACACATACACATCATATACAGAGCTGCCTGCAGAGTTTTCAAAATGTAAGTCCAATGACACATTCCTACAAAATCTAGAGGTTCAGTAAACCATGGACAATATTCTGACAACTAGCAGTCCTGGAAAAGAAAATGAAGATCTCACAAATAGGAACTCTTACAAGAAGAGGAAGAACAAAGAGGATTTCTTCATATAAGTGTAACTCTGGGAATATTGTAAAACATGTATGTACATGTCCAGAATAATTTGCCCCCCCCCCTCCACTCCAATCTTTAACATTCTCCTGTAAAAAAAAACAAGAGACCAAAAAAAAAAAACACTGATAAGTGCATACAATGTACTACAAACTTAAAACAATGTAATGCCGTATCTTCTTTTTGATAGGTTATTACTATTTTTTTTAATTTTTGTGAACCAATAAAGGATGCATACACACATCTGTATGTTGATGATAAGGCTGTATGTACAACCAGACTGGTCTATAAAGGTACTATGGAGAACAACCAGACTGGTCTATAAAGGCACCATGGAGAACAACCAGACTGGTCTATAAAGGCACTATGCGGAACAACCAACCAGACTGGTCTATAAAGGCACTATTCTGAACAACCAGACTGGTCTATGAAGGCACTATGGGGAACGCAAAAGGACATTCAGGAGAACACAGAAGGACACACAGGGGACAATTTTTTTATATACTTTATGGACATGTACCTTTTAAACAGAGGTTGAAGATAATAAAATTAAGGAGATTTAAAAAATGTGTCTTTATGAATACTGTAGGTGTATTTGAACAGGTGACAACTGGGCTGGATAAGTACAAATATAAAATTTCACACAAGTAGCACAGTTGTTACACAGAAAAAATAACACAAAATTAAAATGTCATCTTCACTGGGCTTGTATGTAAAAATTGGACCTGTTGACACCATCCCTGCCACCCCTCCCCCTGCATAGGCTTTAGGTGTCCATCACAGGATTCAAACTTTTAAGAACTGCACCATGAAGTAATGAAATATAGGTATAGGTGACCATACCAAGGGTTGAAAATTCACGTGCACAGCTCAAAATGCCTATGGAAAATTTCCAACACTCGAGTTATTTTCCAATCACTTGCCCAATCATGGCTGACAGTTGTTTCTCTTTAATGAAAAGGATGTTCTGAGAAGAACATATCTGACTTTGTTGATTGAAAGTCCACGTTTGCTAATGATGTTTGTTTTCCACATGTTTTGATCAAGTTCATACAAGCACTTCATTCTCTCTCTTCAATACTAATAAATGCTTACCTGAGGGGATAGCAGACTGGTTTCAATTTATAATTACTTACAACTGGTATTAGAAGGGTAGCAGAGTAAGTTTAAAAAAAAAAAAAATCCAACTTTAATACAATCCAATTTATGGTGGTTAACATTGTCAACTTTTTATATTCATAAAATAGCTGGTTTAGCAAGAGTTTATTAGTACTTTATAGTACTTGCCTGACTGACTGACTGTCTTTTTTAATAGACTTTTTAACTCTGGAGTAGATAGTCAGTCTGTCCTATTTACACACTGAATGGGAATATTTATGCATACATCATTATCATGTGGTCATGACATGCAAACAAGGTCTGCATGACCACTTCCCTCTGTCGTGTATTTGGTTGCTTGTTTGCTTTTTCAGATATTACTGACTATATCATGGTCACAGGCAAGTAATTATTTTATGAGCTACTGTAAGGAACCAGCCTGTGTGTGGTGGTATATTAAATACCATATTTACAAGAATGAATGTCACTGACTGTCTGAAAATATTTACCGGAAAAAATGTATGTACTTTTTCAGAAGTAGTGTACATATTGGTAAATAGAAAGCAACAGTAGACTTGAATCTAAAATCATTTTAATTTTATCGCTGTCACCACACAGGTACTACTGGACATACAGGTAAATGGAGATCTCACTGGGCTGAACTTTTATAGTGGGCAGATGCACTGGAACTTTTCTTAAAAACAAGCTGTGTAGCATTTCATTTTCATCATTTTAAGTTTACTCTTCAATAGATCATTCACTGTAGGATGTTTTGCTGGTCTTACTATTAAGGTAGTTTGTCCAAACATTGTGGTCATAAAAATCAAGTAAATTGCCTGTACCATCATGCAAAACAAAATGGGACATCAGTGTCTTTCCCAAGGACACACTGAGGCAGCTGAACCAAAATGACCTGGGCAGGTATCGAACCAACAACCACTGGATGAAGAACCAGATGCTCTACCAACTACATAGAAGCTACCACACTCCCTTTTCTTTTTTTTGGACCTACACTGTACATGTAGAATGACTTACCATACTGACACAATGAGTCTGTTCCTGACCTACACTGTACATGTAGAATGACTTACCATACTGACACAATGAGTCTGTTCCTGACCAATAATTCACGACCCAAAATATGTTCCTGTTTATGTGTGAAAACAGCTTTGTTCCAGACAGATAGGTACAGGTTGAAAGTTTTCATGAAATGTATTTATATCTGAAACTCTTTTTGATTTACTTATAGAAAAAAAAGAATATGTTTCATAAACTTATTCATTTTTTAATGGTTAAATTTCTCTTTTGCGGCTTGCATAGAGACTGTCACCACAAACATGCACCTGTCCTTCATCTAATCTTGCCACATTTTCACATCAAAATGAATGCCCAATTACACAGCCAGAATCATTAATAACAGCTGACCAAAGATCAAGTCACCCCCAAAACAGGTTCAACTGATTACTCCTAACAAACTGCATAGACCCAGAAATGTTGGCACATTATGCAATGGCAGATCTGGGTCTGTGCAGTCTGCATTTTGGACTCAGCTTAAATACAGTATTATTCATTATTTAACATAAGCAGGATGGAAATTTTAGGAGTACTTATATGTGGCTATCAAGCATGTATCTCTTTTAGGGATCCAAAAAGAGCTAAAAAAATGTACCCATGTCCAGGCAGAATTTTTTTAAAATTATGCACAATTCCCAGTTTTTACAAATTAGCAATAAAACGTACTTAAAAGTCATGTACATGTCCAAATTTTACCATTTTAGTCCTGAAAATTTTGTTCTCAATCATCTGAATTGTTTCCAAAAATGATGGGCTCAGGACCCTTTCACAATTAATCAACAAAAATCACTGGTTAATCTGAATTATATGTATCACCCACTCAAAATTTTAACATAGCCTGTTTATCTAACAAAACTTTAACAAAGCCTGCCTATCCAACAAAACTTTAACATAGCCTGTCTGTCCAACAAAACTTTAACATAGGCTGTGTAACCAACAAAACTTGAACACAGCCTGTCTATCCAACAAAACTTGAACATACCCCATCCATCCAACAAAACTTTAACTTGGCCTGTCCACCCAACAAAACTTTAACATAGTCTATTTATGCAACAAAACTTTAACATAGCCTGTCTATGCAACAAAACTTTAACATACCCCATCCATCCAACAAAACTTGAACTTGGCCTGTCCACCCAACAAAACTTTAACATAGTCTATTTATGCAACAAAACTTTAACACAGCCTGTCTATCCAACAAAACTTTAACATAGCCTGTCTATCCAACAAAACTTTAACATAGCCTGTCTATCCAACAAAACTTTAACACAGTCTGTCTATCCAACAAAACTTTAACATAGCCTGTCTATCCAACAAAACTTTAACATAGGCTGTGTAACCAACAAAACTTTAACAAAGCCTGTCTATCCAACAAAACTTTAACACAGCTTGTTTATCCAAAACAACTTTGTTTATCCTACAAAGCTTTAACATACTCTGTCCATCCAACAAAACTTGAACATAGCCTGTTGATCCTACAAACAACAGACTGATATTTTGTCTAGCCCACACAAACAACAGACTCATATTTTGTCTAGCCCACCATTTATTTAGTTTGAGAGTAAGAACCTTTAACATTGAACTTAATCTAAAAACTTTAAAAATGCAGTGCTCAAAAATTGGACAAAAAAATCTGACGCCTGGGGAACCTCTAACTCTAAATCAGGCCACTCGTATATTCTAAGTGAGTTGCCAATCGGGATCATCATAGAAAAAAGTGTTGTATAATTTGCCTGGAAGAAACCTTGACTGCACCAAGAAACTGCAGCGTTTTCATTGTAGAGTTCTTGAAAGACACTAGTAAATTCAGCCCCCATGCCGTTAGTCCACCTCCATGTTATGAAGATCATCTGTTTAATTGTATTGAAAACTGTAAACTTTGTGTGCAAAAGCAAAGCACATGACTGATGAATGGTGAAAAGCACTATTTCTGTTTTCCATATCCCACTGGTTGCCAATAATTAGTGCTCACTTGTCCTTCATGAATAAGAATATGCGGTCCCTTGCGCATGCTGACTTGTTAATGCATCACTGATTGAATGTATGAAGAAATACCTATACAACTGTTTGAGAATTAAGTTCACTATCTTACTGAATTTCTATATGGTGTGAAAAAAGAAAATGCACTCATGCACTTAACAGATACATGTGTGTACAAGTCAAGACATTCCATACATGTACATGTATATTGTCTCCGGTATGAGAGAATAAAAGGGTGAATGAGTGCATTATTAAGATTATTATTAATTAACAAAGTACATGTTTCAGAGGATGTTTTTAAAAAATCATATATGGTTGCAAAAAATCATCTTACATACATGTAGTTACACATGTAAACACGTTAAAAATTAATGCCCATGCATGAATTGATTAACATAACACAACATCAGCTATTTGCAGATTTGTTTCCTTTGCCATTGAGGTGTTAATTTCCTGCACGAACGGCCAACCCAAAACACAACAGCTCTCTTGCAGGTGGTTTCTTTGCCATTGTTGTAATTTTACCAAAGAAGTGACAATAAACAATGAACTTGAGGATAGGCTAACAACCTTAATTTTATTTTATTATATAGATTACACTGAGAGTTTAGAGACCGACCATTTCATTTTTGGAGTGGAGGAGGCGTGGGATTTTCTTTACAACCTGGATATTTATTTATTTGCGTCAAGATAATTAATTTTTTAAAACTACTGTAATATAATGGATATAATTAGTTCTTGTGTGATGCAAACCAGAGCAAGAATATGATTTTCAAGCTATTAAATTGAAGACCTGCCACATCACCTTGAAAATTAAATGGTCAGGCCCTTAGTGAAGATAAATGTCATTTAATTAAAAAGTGTCAACTAATCTTGCACATTATACCTATAAATAATATTAAATATTTAATAATCTTAAGCAAACACATTAAATTTATGTCATGCTTAATGAAAAATATTCACTTTTTACCCCTAAAAATTTACTTGTATGTATGTGTATGTGCATATACCCCTAAAAAGGATGATTTATTTATATGTACGTGTATATACATATAAACCTAAAAAGGATGATTTACTTGTATGTATGTGTATGTGCACATACCCCTAAAAAGGATGATTTATTTGTATGTGTATGTGCACATACCCCTAAAAAGGATGATTTACTTGTATGTGTATGTGTATATACCCCTAAAAAAGATGATTTACTTGTATGTATGTGTATGTGCATATACCCCTAAAAAGGATGATTTATTTGTATGTATGTGTATGTGCATATATCCCTAAAAAGGATGATTTATTTGTATGTGTATGTGTATATACCCCTAAAAAGGATGATTTACCTGTATGTATGTGTATGTGTATGTGCATATACCCCTAAAAAAGATGATTTACTTGTATGTATGTGTATGTGTATGTGCATATACCCCTGAAAAAGATGATTTACTTGTATGTATGTGTATGTGCAATTAACTCCTATATACATTGAAATCAGTAAGTAATGTTTACCAAACACTGATATGTACATACAACCGTATATTGCAAATTCAAAATGGATGCAACACAGACTTCTAGCGCATTTTTTTTCTTTGATTACAATAATGCATCATTTATATGCATATATATCATACAGGAAAAAAGACCATATCATGCATATGCACCCAACATACATCACCTAAGCTGAAGTTAAAATGCAATACTCCCCCCCCCCTCCATTCCAGAAAGCACCAACTTTTTTTCACATCGTGTCTATTTGTGAAGAAAAGCAATACAATTAAATACAAAAACATAACAAATAACTGTTCAAAGAAATTAGGAGGCACTTTTCTTTTTTCAGTAATGAAAATATAATTGATGGTTCAAGGTGTTTCTCCTTATTTGCTTAAAAAATGATAGATCTCCGAACATTTGAGACTGAAACTTAATTATGAAACACAAAGTTGTTTTTCTTGGAATCATGACAATTTCCCACATTAGTATTCATTTCAGCAATAAATTTACTTCAGTTTAATTATGGACAATTATCAAACTTCCACTGTTAAATACTGGGTTATAAGTGGGGCTGTTAAATACAATGCACCAAGTCATATGGGTTCGTGCAATAAAGTGACATCTTTCCCAAGCTGAAATTGACATACTTGATGCTGTTCCTTGTCAATAGTTTATAACGTGTTGACAATGGCTACCACTTTGATTTCTGTAGAACATCCACTTATGTCAAGTCTCTGTTAGGGACAGACCATATAATTTTCTAAGGGGTGGGGGTGAGGTATTGTTTTGTTGAGATGCTTGAAAACAATTTTCTTGGTCTGACTTGTACCAAAATAAGACCTGATTCTATTACCGTATTTTGGTGTGTATAACGTGCACCGATGTATAACGCGCACCCCGATTTTCGACCCAAAATGAGTGGAAAAAACGTAGTTCTGCCATATAACGCGCATGTGATATAATACATTTTAAAATTGTGACTACCGGTATTTCGCTCCGTTTTCATAGTGCAACAACGGTCGGTCATTTTGGATAGTGAATGAAAAAGTGGCAATATTGAAATTGTATCTTTCCGATTTTATGGTTGGCCCTTAAAAGGTCCCTTTAAAGGTTTGTCTAGTTGATGGAGTTCAATCTATTGCATCAAATCCCTCAAATTCCTTCATCGTCATCACTCTCGAAAAGTCGCTGTATGTCCTCGTCTGTCATCATTCCTGGTGTTGCTGCATAATAGCTTTCATCGTCGTCTTTGTCCTCGCTCTCTGAGTGGTCTTCACGCTTGGCATTGTCCTCCCACAAGATGTCATCCTCTGTGCCATCCATTTTATTTGAGATGCAGCACTTTTTGAAGGCATGGATGATGATGCTTGGATCTAGCTCGGCCCAGCTCACAGACCCCTTGTAGTCGTCTATTTTCTTCCGTTTTGCAATCAATATTGCCTGAAAGCGAATCTCTGTCATGGATACTGAGATTCCCTGTCTTCTTCTATCCATGACACATTCAAGGACTCCACTCTCTACGGCCGGATACTTTGCACTTGCCCCTCTGTATGCCTGTTTTGTTCTCTGTATTTTCTTCAGTCTTTCTTTCATTCTTCTCTACTCCCTAACAGAAGACTCTCCTACATTTAACTCCCTCCCAGCAGCTCTGTTACCATGTGTTTCTGCATAGGCAATGATGGTTAGCTTGTCTTTCGCATTGTACGAATTTCTTATATGACCCATGTTGATACTTTGACTATATTCGTTCAGATTCAAGATCGAACACAATATGCCATGTGAAAGTTTAGGTCCAGTATTTATACTTATTTGGATTATCATTACACCTCTAAAATATATCTCCATGTCCAAGTTAGAATTTACGTTGACAATGCATTATACTTATGTTTGGCCCATCAAAGCTTTAGCCGGCGCTGATTACCTTTAAAAACGCCACGCTGAGTCAATTAAACACTGCTCACTATATTGTAACAAAGAAGTACCGTATCAAATATTGTTGTTTAAAATGAGAAATAAAACAAAGAAACAAGTTTATTTTCTGAAGAAAAGTAAATACATTGCAAATTTACCTAGACAAAGCAAGGTGACTATGTTTAGCACATCAAAGCTTTAGCCAGTGCCGATTACCTTGAAAAGACCACACTGAGTCAATGAAGCACTGATCACGGTTAAAAACACCACGCTGAATCAATTAAATATTGCTCACCAAGACAAAGCATTGTAACTATGTTGAACACATCAAAGCTTACCTGGCGCCGATTACCATGAAAAGGCCACACTGAGTCAATGAAGCATTGATCACTGTATAGTCGCAAAGATATCTCAAATACTATGATTTAAGATGAGAAATAAAACCAAGAAACAAGTTTATTTTCCAAAGGAAAAACAAAATGTTTTCTGACTTCATACATTAACGCTGTATCAGTGTTACCGTAACAGGCTAACCGTAGTCACGAAAAAAAACGAGAACAATAACACTGCTTGAATTCTAAATATTATATTTCAATTCAAACACGAATAAATGAAGACAAAATTAATTAGATCCACAGTTATCGAATATTGAACATTTACAGGTACGGTAATCATATATTTGTTCCGCTGATAACCTTGAAAAGACCACACTTAGTCAATGAAACATTGATCACTCTATAGTCAGAAATAAATACCAAATACTATCATTTAAGATGAGAAATAAAAACTAAGAACCAAGTTTATTTCCCAAAGAAAAAAATATTTTCTGACTTCATACATTAATTGATTATTTTGTTCCACAACGTGTCAGTGTTACCGTAAGAAAGAAACCGTAGTCGCAAAAAATATGTCTCCTAAAGGTGCCTCTGATGAGAACATTAACACTGATTGAATTCTACACATATTATATTTCAATTCAACCAAGAATAAAGGAAGAAAAAATGTATTAGATCAACAGTTATGGAATACTGAACATTTACGGAACAAGTACGGTAATCCTCACAGTGGTATTTGTTCCGCTCCAATGCGGAACTTTGCACAGCTTTTGAACAAGTTGCCAGTCGTTATGTACATGTATTTCCGGTCGAGGCACAGAACAAAACGCTACACAGTGATGTGAAATGAAACCAGTTTATTGACATAAGCAATCAAAGAACAAGACTATTTGTAAGCATTATTTATTTCTTTAATACGGCTAGTACCGGTAAACAATTTAGTTATAATGCAATGTACAACGGATTTAATATTTCACAAGGAGTGAATGTGACACATGTAGGCAGCTATAGTGCCTTCATCCTCTCGTCAGATCGACCTGGAAAAAACTTTTTTTTATAGTTCTTGTATAAAACGCGCACCTCGACTTAAGATAAGAAAATTAGGTGAAAAAAGTGCTCGTTATACACACCAAAATACGGTACTTATTTGAAAAGAATTATCTTGTAATGAAAGGGAAAAAAAATTACAGAGGTTGAAAGAAAAATAACAGCCCCCCCCCCCCATGAATGTTGGTTTCTTATGATGCAGTAGGCCCTACTACATCAAAATCTAGCTGGCTTGAACTTTTAGTAAAATTTACATGTATGTACATATATATTCAACCTTGTCAACATGTGCTGTTGTTGATAGTGTGTACCATCACATGGTTCATATTTCTGTGTAAATTCAATGTTTTCTGGTCTTTTCTTTATTTTAAATACTATTCTATGTCATCTGGATTTTAATTGTCCATAACTAAGAGGATTACTCTTCTATTGTAACACACAGATAAATGTATGCTGTTGAATAGAAGCAAATGTCAGAGTGTAAGTTAGTTCAGATTTCTTTGAATAAAGTAAAAATGAAATTTATAGAAGTGTCAGTGGTCAACATTTCACTGATAATGATGTACAATTCTCTGACTATATTGCTTAAACTTAATTGGGAATGCACATGAATTTCTGGCATCAGCTATAAGCGTAAAAAAAAGTATTGCATAGAAGCAGATCAACCTTTGAATATACAGGACTCAATAATGACTACCAGCCCCCTCTGCAGTGGAGTTGCAAAAAACATGATTGCCAAGCTGCAGTGGTGACTTGTAGGCATGCACCCCCACCTCCAATGCTGCACTTCAATGTGGAGCAAACATTGAAAAAATTAAGTTGCCCACCGTGACTTATGGAAAAATGAAAGATCATGTGAGCTGTACTGTATGGTGCACAAAATCCCCAAGATATGTCAATATATACAGATACATGTATAGGTAGATAGTTTGTAGTCATAAATTCACTTCCAACAACTCCACAGTACTCATATTTGTGTGCTATTCAAAACTAGAACGCCCACATAATTATTAGGGAGTGCTCAAATTTATTAGGTAAATTATGCAATAGTTATTTTACCCAAAATTTGTAAAAATATTGCATTCTTTTGGCATATCCAAGGTTAAGTAGTCAAAAGGTCTAAATAAAATTCCAGAAACATTTTTGTAAAAATGTAGTAAGACCTACATGTATATGGGTGATGGAAACTGCATCTGTGCAAGTATTATTTACATAGTGATATGCATTGATATGTTAAATTATTAAATTTAGATAATGCATGTATGTATGCTTGTACTTTTAATTTGTTGCTGCATGTGCCAACTTCAAACACAATCACTTGACTTGCATTTTGTAATGCCTCATTATCATAAATATTGCAATGGGACTTTGTCTCACCTTAATAAAAAGACAGTTTCTGATAATAAAGATATTCTATTTTTCCTTCCGTGTAGGATCAGTACTTCACACAAGTGTGGTATTTAAAGTTTACTTAATATCTTAAACAACTGGTCGCGGCTTATACACAATTAGAGGCTGAATATGACCAACGGAGTGTAATAGTCGGGAACCATGTCTCGAGTTTTGCCTTTGTTATTAAACAGAAAAGTGTAAAAAGCATTATAAAAGAAAACTCAGGGTCAATCGATATTCAAAACGTTATTAACTTTCGAGATATAGGACCGATATGTCCAGGCATTACATCCATGATTGACTCATTTTGACGGACACCGATTCGTGGAAGCCCACACAGTCCTCGAGCAAATGGGATTTTATATAATTTACCTTCAGACAGTTCCAAATCCAATTCGGCTAACTTCAGCCTGACATCTTCAGGCAACTGTGAAATGTCTACATTCACGTCTGCCATCTTCTGACTTGAAGTTCTTTTACAATAATCTCATTACTTTGTGTGTTCATTCATTTGTTTCACAGTCGCCATTTTGTGTTATTCGAAACCACACCTTACTCTCGCGAGGTTCGTGATTTCGGGTTGGTGAGTAATGGTGGCCATAGTGAACTGAGAAGACACGGAAATCACCAGAAATAAATCGTGTAAAGACCGCGTAATTTTGTTTACCGAAGAAACTTGTGATGTTTTTCGCCAATTATTCTACTTCTCCCGGAAGAAGGAGTCTCTCTCGTTTAGAAGTAAGCGTAAGTTATACTGTATGTGGGGTGAAAATGTGATCTGACGACGAATTGTCACTTGGCGCTAGAACGTAGATCGAGTTCACATTTTCGTAGATACTGGAAAAAAATCTGCATGGCATCGGCCTAGATCATTTATTGAGGAAAACCAGTTAAGAGCCAAACATGTAATTGCACTGTAGAAATAGTCAAGTATAGTTTAGATGGATGACTTGAAGGCATCTATTTATTGACTGGGGTGCTGCTTCAGGGTACGGTGAAAGTCATACAGGTCATGTATGCGTTCGGTACCGACTATTTCAGTAACCTGTGTAGTTATTTTAGAATTTGATTACACATAATTTTAAATGGCGATTATTCACTTTATTTGGATCCTCATACATCCATATTCCTTTGGAAGGTCATTATTTACACAGTGCAACGATCTGAATGGAATACGGCCCTCTCATTTGTCGACCAAAAATGACGTACTACGCTAACTGATAATTGGATTTTTATTCCATTCAGTGTGTTGTACCTGCATATTAAGCGGGCGCGATCATAGCCATGTCGACTGGTAGTGTGGGAAAATGGTCTGGAATTCCTTAAAGTTGTGGCAGTAAGTCAAACTTTGTGTAGGCATAAAATGTTGAATGCCTGAGCTAAATATTGGTACCAAATTTATTATGCTATGCAAAGTGTAGCTTGAAATATCAGCATTTGTTCTTAAATAGGTGGCACGAGAAAGGAGAGAAGTGTCCTCCCTTGTAGTTTTATATAGTACATGTATGACTGATTGGAAAAATACATGACTGTGTAGACAAATTTATTTTGAACAATTGGTGAAAATTTCATGGATTTTTATTGGGTATAAGAAGGGAAATTAAGGTAAGAATGAATACATGTACATGATGTTTACAAAATTTTCTAAATAGGTAAAAACTCTCTGGGGCACAAGCAGCTAGACACAGCTTAGTGCTGCTGGGGCATAGCAGCAGTGCTACTGATAACAGTGCTGGGGCTGAATGAGTTAAGAATATAACATTATTTCGCAAATAAAAATCATTATTAGGAAATACATTCACCGTGAGAGCAAATGACAATATTTTCGCTAGCATGGGATACAGAATGTATTCTTAAAGACAATTAATGCCGTGTATATTATTTACCCTGCAGACATCAATGCCTGTTTGTATCAGTTACGATTACAGATGGCAAACAATATAAGACCGGGTGGTGAATAAACACAGCTGGTGGCGAGCAATAAACTCATTGTTTCAACTTACCAGTAGGATATCAAATACAAAGCTCATTTTATTACAAAGCAAGCATACCCTGAAAGCCAACTTTGGATTCTTTTAAGTGTGCAGATTTTTTATATACAAAGTCGGCAGAGTTTTTTTTTTGGATGATGAGGCTACAGTTTTACAGTTAATTTCTGGAGAATCATTGTTGTTCTTGTGAACTTGTAGTGAATACTTTCGAGTAACCTTAGTGGTTTTCTAAAGCAAAATTTGTGCTTCTGAATTATGAATGATTGTGATATTTAAGAAAAAAAAGAATTGTTAATCTAGATAGATGCCTGACATTGTTTTGTGTTCTGAGCTGGAATTGAATCCGTATCCTATTGGTCACTAGTCCTGCATCATAACTACTGAGCCACTTATTAGAATGATAATGTTTCAAATCAGGCTGGGTTATTTGCGAGGAAAATCTGTCAGTGTTTCTCTAGTCTGTGCTTTTAACAGTGTCTAATAAAATGTTATATATTTTCACAGGATGATGATGAATTTTCAGAGAGATTGCGGAAGACACTATATTTTGGAAAGCCACCAACAACAGACAGGCCATCCTTTCCTCTCACAGGTGACTTAAGTAACACTCCCAACTCCTCACTTTACTATCTTATGATAACTTTTAACTTTGTCCAGAAAAATTATTCACAACGAAAGAGATTGTTTAAAAGAAAGATATTAGATTTTAATGGTTGCTGCATTGTAGCCAACAAAACCATCATGAACTGCCACTTGCTTACACAGATATAGACTAATTTTAACCCTTGAAGTGCTAGTTGCGACAGAAGTCACGCCGCTGGTAGAGGTCTCGTACAACTTGTCACAACTTAAGTCATTTTTCAGGTAAGCGACTGTTTACACATCCTGGTACTTCGGCTTGACATGAAAGGTTGTTAAGCTAAATTTTATTGTTACATTGGGTGCTGGAACAAGCGTTTTGTCATAGTTTTAATCTTGTATTCATCAAAGAAGTTTTACAAATGCATGTTTATGATAGGCACTTCCTAGAAAACTCAAAATGGCTGATCCCGAACATAGTTCATCTCGAGATGATGATTTGATTTGGCAAATACTGGCTGATGATAGCGATGATGACAGTGATTTTGAAAGTTTTGAAGTATATGCGATTATTAGAGCTGGGAAAGTGTTACTGAAAATGCCAGTGAGTGATTTTGAGCACAAAAATGATGTTGAATATGAGTCCGGTGTACATGCTGGATGGACAAAAACTGACAGCATGCTGATCAACCCCTTGTTCAGTCGTATTTCAAAATTAAATGCATAAATGGAGAATTATTAGGATTTCTTGCATCTGATCATAGATCAAATGAATCTTTATGCACAGCAGAGAATAAATGGGGCAGGCTTGATTGACAACAGCCGCACAAGAAAATGGAAGCCAGTCGCACCAGATGAATTGAAACTCTTTTCTTTTTTCTTTTTTTTTTTTATTGGTTATGGCCGTGGGTTTGGTGCATAAATCTGATTTGGCTTTTTACTGGACAGTTGAGTATGTGATATCATACTTCAGCCCCCCAAAAAATGAGTTTGGATATATTTCTTAATATTCTAAGCAAGTAGCATCTGAACAGGTAATGAACTTGACAGGTGACTGTCTTTGTAAGCTCATAAGTGAACATTAGATAACAGACATATACTAGAATAAATAAGAAGAAAACTACAAAGCTTTGTAAACATTTATTACAGAATTTAGGGGTGTAAACTTACTTGTGATGTTCCTTGACTTAATGCTCATTAACTGTTACCTATTCTACACTGTGGTTTTCACAACTTGGATATAAAGTATTTACAGACATACATATATATGGTTGAGCCACGAAAAAATGGAGTATTTTTTTATAGACATATTTTAACCTTTTAATAAAAAAGATACAAAAATACAGATGAAATACAAAGGTAATTTATATATTTACCTATATTTGCACCTGAATGTGTGGTAGACAGCCTTTAAAACAGTATTTTGGGTTACCACCGGTAAAATCACATCTATGTAGTTGCATATTTTTAAGGTTATCGTCTGATGCTATGATTGAAGTTATGCAGCAGTGTTTAGCTCTACTGGTCATAGACCAGAAAAGCTTATGTTTTCCATCATCCATCCGCCTTTTGTTTGTTCATCCATCCATTAGCACAAGTTTGATTACACTACTCCTAAACTACTTAAAGGATTGCAATGAAACCTTTACAAACACTTTCATCTCATGGTTTAGTTGGTCCTAAATCAAAATGGTGATGCTCAGATATCCAATATAGCCACCACAGTGGCCATCTTGAAAATCTTGTTATTGCTACTCCTTCGAATGGATGATTAGAACAACACGAAAGATTTATTATGATGTCTAGCTGGTCCTAAGTAAATATGGTGCCGATCAGACATGCAATATGGTGCCATGGCAGCCATCTTGAAAATCTTGTTATTACTACTTTTCATGAAAGGAAAGCCATATCAGGGGTAGACAAATTCATTGCCTGGGACAAATAACAATTAATTCTGGGCAACCATTTTTCCCATTGTGAAAGCCCAGTTGGGCAACTGAAAAAATATTTGAAAAAATTGATCATGTTAAGTATTATAGTGGAATTTTATATTTTTTCCAGTGACAAACATTTGGCCATTAAATTGATCATCTGGGGACCTTAGCAGAGTGACTGAATTATCTCCATTATAAATCCCAATTGTTGTGTGATTTCAATTAGTAAGATGCCACTCTTAAAAATCTTGTTATCACAACTCTTCCTGAATGGAAAGTCATATCAACATGGGGTTTTAACCAGAAGACTTCATATCATGTCTAGTTGGTCCTAAATAAAACTGGTGCTGCTCAGACCTAAAATATGACAGCCACAGTGGCCATCTTGAAAATATTATTGCTACTCCAGAAGAATGAATGGTTTGATCAGTATGATGTTTTCACTGAATGCCTTCTTATGATACCTAGTTGGTCCTTTATAAACATACTGCCAATCTGACATCCAGTATGGCCACCGCAGCAGCCATGATGAAAATCTTGTGATTGCTACTGCTGAATGGAAAGTCATATCAACATGGGTTTTCATCAGAAGACTTCTTATGTTGTCTAGCTGCTCTTTAATCAAAATGGTGCCAATCTAAAATCCAATATGGCTGTCATGTCAGCTATCTTGAAAATCTGGTTATCTCAACATGTTCTAAATCAATAGTCACATCGTCTACATGGTTTTTCACCATTGACAACTTGGGTAACATGGGTTTTAAACTAGAAGACTTCATATGGTGACTGCTTGATCATGAAGAAAAATTATGCCTATCTGACATCCAGTATGGCCACCATTTTAGCCATTTTGAAAATCTCATTGACACTCCTCGATAATTGATGGTGATATCGAGATACAGTTTTCACCAAAGTCTTCTTATCATATATAGTTAATCATAAATGCAAATGGTGACAATCTTATATCAAATACAACTTTGATGATGGCCATCTTGAAAATATTGGCATGGGGTTTTCATCAGCAGTCTTCTAAGGATGTCTATTTTGTCCTAAATGAAAATGGTGCCAAAATGGCCATCTTGAAAATCTTGTTATTGCTACTTCTCCAGAATGGATGGTCATATTTGAATGGGGTTTACACCAAAAGTCTTCTAATGATGTCAGGTTTGTCCTAAATGAAAATGGTGCAGATCTTACGTCCAGTATTGCCACCACCATGGTTAATTCGAAAATATTATCACTCAAGAATATCTGAGATGGTTTCAACACTCCAGCGTTTTTAAAAAAAAATGATCTTATTTTGAATTCCTGAAAATTCTTTTCAGACAGTATAGCATCAGTCACTTGAGGGGCTGTTGTTCCGTTATAAGATAGAATGTTTAAATATGTGCGTAAAGTATAGTGTATTTTGTGTATTTTAATACTGTTTAACCAGCAGTGCCAGTAAAACACCAGTTGGTCATGTATTTGGCAATTACAAATTTGACATCTAATTCATTTCTCCCTATTTTCACATCACTTTGCCCTATGTGGACGGGGAGGGAGTAAGTAACTTTGCTACAAAAGTTTAGTCCAGCAAATTTGACTGAAAGCACCTTACTGACTTGACTGAGAGCACCTTATTGACTTAGAATACTTTGTCCAATGCTGATTTTCATTTGCCAATTAAGTCAATGACAGCCATTTTGGCCTCTTCGTAAGATAATTACAGTATGAAGTTTCATATGTAATCATAGGCAGGTGAGCACTATAAGCCCCCCTTGGGCCTCTTTTTTAAGTAGTAATTGTACTATGAAGTTTGATCCATCATGTCAACTAGGTGAAATACATCAGGCCCACATGGACCTCTTGTCTTGTGTTAATTACAGCATGAAATCACATTCATCATTTTCTTGTTTTTCAGATATTGCAGTTGGGGTGTTTCAAGAAGCATGTCCAAAAGAACTAGGAAAACTGGACATGTATTTTGCTGCATCATCTTCAAGGTAATTGATTTTCATCAACAGCTTTTTGTCACTTTTTCAGAGAAAAATGCAAGACCTGGCAATGCTGATGTTATAACTGAAAGTGTCTGCATCAGAGTCAACTTAGAGTGAAAGTTTTGTGCAAGCCAGTTTCAAAAGTTTTCGTGCCAGCCCATAGCTATAAAATAAGGCTAGAAACTATTATCAGTGGAAATGTTCTCCCATGTCAGAGAATTCTAACGAATTACTACAGTTTAAAGAATGTACCATATTGTAGTGATCTCAAGAACATGGGAGCTCAAATCAAATCCACATGAAATTTAAGCCCATACCTTGAATCATGTATGTTCACTTTAAACAGAAGGGTGAAAAATTTTCAGCTAGTGATGTGGTACACCTACGGTACACACATCGCATTTTACGGATCGCCCACTCAATCCGGTGGACGTGGACAGAGGGGCAGGGGATTAAGTGCCCACACTAAGTACTGGAAGTCCAATCAGTCTGGTGGATTTTCCCCCCAGTCTAGTGTAAATCCACTCAGTCTAGTAGAAGTCAGTCAAGGATTTTATTTCAGCCATATTGGGTTTTATGGCAACCCTCGCTGATTCTATTGTATTCACTCCCCAAGTCGACACACTAAACAAACGGGAGCAACCCTGACACCGTAAACCTGACCATGGCAGGTGTCAGTTATACTTTTACCTGTACAAACTATACAGTGGTAAAATTTCTTGTGGTATTTATCAGTGGCCTAGCTAGGGATACATAAAGACAAATGTGCTTAACGTAGAAAAATTATGAGGTTTTAAATTTTTTGGATATCTTCCTACCCCAGTCCATGACAAAATGTACATCAGAACAAAATTGCTTAGCTACGTACATCCCTGTTGATTGAATACATTTATATGTACCTGTTAGCATATACACAGAGATGCCCATCGTCCTGAATTGGGCATGAATGTCCTGAATTGCAGAGCCTGTTCACGAATCACTCCGCCATAGAAAAAAATCAAGATTTTTCCTACAAAAAATAAACAAAAACCATATTAGAGTATTTTCAGTCCTTTCAAGTCTTTTTTTGGTCCTTTCGAGTGTTTTTTTGGTAATTTGTGATGTAAGATCAGTTTCCGGCATATAACATGCTATTATTCAGAATAGTTCATTTCAGTCCTTCCCAGTCTTTTCCGGTAATTCGTGTCATGATCAGTTTCACGCCATCACCGGGAAATCTTCATTTTGCTTGATTGTGTTTTCTTCATGATGTACTGTGTTGTTTGTTTGTTTTTTTTTTATTAGATTTCTACAACATTTGTGTTTATTTGCAAACTATAATCGGCAGTGTTTCTATAAACCTTTTGTTGTTGTCTTGACTTTAAAATGTCGGACAGTGATTGTTATCCCACCCTGAGCAAGAAAAGATGCATAACACAGTTTATTGTAGACTATTCTAAAGCCTGGTCTTTCATCAAATCTTCTCACTTCGATGACAGCTATGCTCATTATATGATTTGTGGTGTGGATTTCTCTGCGGGGCATGGAGGAAGATATGTGCAAAGAGTCAACATGCTGGCTTACAATTGTGTTTGCCATAAAATGAAATTGGAAAAGTAACTTCTGGCAAAGATGGAAAGAGCCAGAAGTAGTTTGGAGGACAATTAAAAGAATACAAAGAGCTGTGTACTGTAAATAGTGTTATATAACTGTTTTTAAATGATTTTATCATTCTTCTGGCATCCATGTGGAATTTTTCTTTGCTGCGGTAAGTGTCCCTAATTTTTCAATAGAATCACTGATTTTTTTACTGTCTTGTCCCTAATTTCCCTGGCTGGTAATGGGCATCTCTGTATACAGAAGCAGAAATTTACATACTGTTCTGCATCAAGTGGTAACTTCTATGTTCTTTCTCAATAAATGATTTTTCATAAAAGTACTTTGTGTACTGGTTATTAATTTGTCATAGTTTCCCTTTAATTTCCATACAATTTCCAAGACACACTTTGTAGAAATTATTGAAAGCAGTTAAACATATAAAACTCGAAAAGAGATTGCAAACAAATGCTGTACTATTTATATTGGACATGTACAATCATGAACACTGGAACATTATGACATGTATGTCATAATTCTTTCCAAAGTTTATCCTACAAGAATAATTTGGCATTGTATATTAAAATATAAAAGATACACGAGTTATGCTACGAAAAGGTTCTTCTGTACTTTTACCCTTAAACTTTGAAAATAACATTGTTTATGAGAGAGTAAAACAATTTTTTAAATGCACAGTTCTGATATCGTGTAAAACTGGTTTCTAGCGGTATATAAAGCAAACTATATATAGAATTTGTATTTTCCCGATTAGGGAGCAAGCATTTAAATGTAAAAAGTTGTAATGGTCCTGATTCACATTTAAAATTATTAATATTTTATTTTCTAAAAATGACTGAGTATTTGAGAGTATGATAATATTTAAATGCGCCTAATTCGTCTACGCGGTATTGAAGGCTGCTCTCTATCAGTGGCTGTTCATGGCCATAAATAATGATTTTTTAGGAAAAAGGTTACTTTCTTCATCACTTTTTTCGTGAATCTATCATCAAGCACCAACTGAGGAGTGACATTTATACTTTGAAGTCGGCCGCTACGCTGTTAACAATAGCCAGTTAGAA
The DNA here is from genome assembly GCA_029931535.1 of Margaritifera margaritifera. Taxonomy (NCBI): domain Eukaryota; kingdom Metazoa; phylum Mollusca; class Bivalvia; order Unionida; family Margaritiferidae; genus Margaritifera; species Margaritifera margaritifera. The sequence goes on along the minus strand of JAQPZY010001437.1, from coordinate 264,421 downwards.
AGGTGTATTATGCTACAGGCTTTCTTTGCCTAAAAACATGCATCTTTCTTTGTAATAAAATGTGTACATGCAAACACAAGAGAGAGATTATGCACCATAACTTTCAATTGACGTTACCTGTAGCTTTTATCGCCAACTTGAAAACAGGCATTGATAATTAGAGAGTATGCATTTTTTAAATGTGCAACGTTTATCTTCATTTTGGAATTCGTCTACTGACAAAATTTAGAAATAAAATTTTGATTCCACTCTTTATTCAAAATAAGTAAATAGGTAAATTGCTGCTTAGCAATTCATTTTGTATTTAAAAAGAATTTATATAATAATTGGGTTATTAACCTGCCATTAGTGTGCTTTTCTTATTTTTCTTATTATACGAACTTAGAGCGTCAGTAATTTAATAGATTGAAAGTTAAATGAGTGAGCATTACTGCAATAATCAAAGTGAACACAGTGAAAATATCTGTGGTGACCTTAGAATTAATATGAAAAGTTTGTTAACGAAGTTCTACCAGGGATACCTGTTTAAAGCCGTGAAAAATAAGAAGCCACATAATAATAGTAATCAGTGCAATTAGAGATAGATTTTATTGCCATGGCAAACATGTGGCTTAGCAATTTCAGGAGATACACAAGACATTGTTGATAGATGTGTTCAGCTTATGCGCAATACAGTGCAAGTTAAACAAGGGGAAAAGTATGAACAAGAAGAAATTCCACTTAGATCAAAATCAAACTGATGTACAAAACTGGAGCCTCTTTTTATTGTACAGTAAATACAATCGTATCTACTGCAGACACCAGTTTCACAAATAAGTTTGCATAATAGTAGGTATTTCGGTTGAATTGCAAAAGATGATGATGATATGATGGATGTCCAGGAGAAATTAACTGCTACTGCAATAAGAGGAAAAAAAAAAAAATGTCCCCCATCCGCACATACTAACTGGCCCCACCCTTTTTTTATGCTGTGTACATGTATAGCTTCAGGCAGTTAATCTTGAGTTATTATTGTTTTTAATTGTACTAGTCCAAAATTTGTTCAAGTGACTTTAAGCTTAGTTTTGGTTCCCAAAGATTCAGTGCTGTTTGGGAGATTATGGGCATAATTTCAGTAATTTCACATTGTTGACCGAAGTGCTAAGTCATGTATAAATACACACTTGGATCCATGTTCGTTGGCGACAAAATGTTTTATTTGTATTTACGTCAACTTCTTAAAAAGGATAATTGGGTCAAAATGTAACAAATTAGTAGCTAAACAATATTCGCTTGACATTCGGGTACAATTTGCAGTATTTGTCATGTGGATTGAAAGAATGTACTGTGTCAAATAAATTGCATCTGCATTAACTGAAAATAATATATACAAGTTTATCTTCTACCAAAAATATTTAAGTGATTACACTTTTCATTACTTTCACCTGTCCATTTGGTAATATTAAACTCGTCAGATGACCAAACCAGCAATCCTAAGTATATTTTTTAAGCTGTTGGTTATAGAATGCAACATTACGTGTTTCGTAGAGTCTGCGTAAAAACTGGGGATCAACGATAAAAGTAAACATGTGTCTAGTTATTGAGAAAATGTGTTGCATGGACATGTATATTTGGGTTGCAGGTACTAAACAGGCTGGACTTTCCAGATCAATTATCATCAATTATTCAGATGAATTAGTGTTTGAATGAGATTATTTACCTTATAAAAGATTTTTTAAAAACAGCCTCCCGATAACATGAATTTTCTCCTTACTTGCATATATTAATTTGCAAGTAAAATTTTACCATTTTACACCATTTAAAAAAAAAATCTTCCCATGATTCATGTAAATTCCTGCTCTGTTTCAGACATGCATGCATGTCCCCCTGCTCCATCGTGATGGGAATGATTTATGCCAATCGACTTCAGAAACAGAACAGGGACTATGTACAGAAAATCTCATCATCAGAACTCTTCCTCATTTCGATGGTAAGACCATTACCCTTTCTAATTCTCCTTTATTTTATTCATTTTATTTGGCCAGAAAAATTAACCCTTTTTCCATCTTTACCTACTTTTTGTTCATTTGAAGTTATGTTGTAAGATTGCCAGAAATCAAAGGTGACCATTGCATGCATATACATGTGTGTGTGTGTGTGTGTGTTTCTTATTCATATACAGTTTTCTTTTTCAAATATGTTACTCTGTCATTGATATTTGTAGGTTTGCTTTAGCAGCAAAAGTTGTAAAGAGTCCTCTGCGTGGCAAGAAGGAAATTAAATGGGTGACTTCTTATGCTCGCAAAAAACGTCCACTTTGTGCCTTTTTACCAGTTTGAGCGATCCTTTAATATGTTTTCTTAAACACTCTTACTGTCATTATCTCAGATGAATCTTTGGCATTTAAATTGTCTAACTTCATCGTATTATATACTAATCTGTGCCATCATAATTGCCTGTCCTATGGTTTATAAGTCTACGATAAACCAGTCTGTGCCATCATAATTGCCTACCATATGGTTGATAAGTCTATGATAAACTAATCTGTGCCATCATAATTGTCTGCCCTTATGGTTAATAAGCCTATGAGAAACAAATCTGTGCCATCATAATTGCCTGTCCTATGGTTTATAAGTCTGTGATAAACTAATCTGTGCCATCATAATTGCCTACCATATGGTTTATTAGTCTATCATAAACTAATCTGTGCCATCATAATTGCCTGTCCTATGGTTTATTAGTCTAGGATAAACAAACATGTGCCATCATAATTGCCTGTCCTATGGTTTATAAAGCCTATCATAAACTAATCTGTGCCATCATAATTGCCTACCATATGGTTTATTAGTCTATGATAAACTAATATGTACCATCATAATTGCCTGTCCTATGGTTTATTAGTCTATGATAAACTAATATGTGCCATCATAATTGCCTGTCCTATGGTTTATAAAGCCTATGATAAACTAATATGTGCCATCATAATTGCCTGTCCTATGGTTTATAAAGCCTATCATAAACTAATCTGTGCTATCATAATTGCCTGCTCTGTGGTTTATAAGCCCTTGCATATCATCTCAGTACTCAACCTTTTAGGTAAACTTTATCTGAGCTATCGTGAAATTGGGAAAATTTGAGTTAGTAAGCTTTTATCTAGTAAATGAACATTTATTCCAGGCAATAAGATCATTTTTGTAATTCTTTCCTGCATTTTTATCTGATTTCATAGTATCCACTTCACAGTAAGCTCAGCATGACATTTGACTATTTTCACATATGTATGCTATTGCTTTGGTATCAGATTAAAGGTATCTCCAACAAAGATTTTGTTATTTTACTTGCTATCTAAATCTCCAACCCAGCTTCTCTCAGTTGGAAATTTTCAGGTCAAAATTGGGAAAATATACACAAATTTTAGGATTGCATTAATTGCATTAATGGAATAGCACGTACAACCGCACCAGTAGTAATTTATGATTGATGGGATTTGGCGCCAGTCCCGCCATCAGAGAAGAGATCATGTCCATATGACTTTAGTCTTGGCAAGCAGATGACATTTTAGCACTTGCTGCTACAGCAAGCCGAAAATCCTTTTTAGCTTGGGAGTGCTGGATTTGGGAGGGAGTGAATGTACTCCTAATTAGGTAAGTATAACAAAGAAACATTTTGTACTCCAAAAATTGGTTTTCTTGGCATATAGTAAATGAATGTATGGGCATTTTGTTTTCTTCAGATTAAACATTCGCATGTGATAGACCACAAAAAAAATGCCATTGTGACTGAAAACTTTAAGTCCGATCTTTTGCCTAAATTTTAAGTTTGCCTACTGCAGAATTTCCAGCAGGGTCTAATGAAGCAAATGAAGTTTAGAGTCTACCTTCAATTTCGACCTCAAAATTTGCAGCAAGGTCTAATGAAGCAGGTGAAGTTTAGAGTCTACCTCTGAGTTCTACCTAAGAATTTGCAGCAGGGTCTAACAAAGCAAGTGAAGTTTTGGGAACCTTAAACTTGTGATCCCCTGACTTAGAGTTTGCAGTAGAGTCTAATGAAGCAAGTGAAGTTTAGAGTCTACCTCAGAGTTCTACCTCAAAATTTAAAGCAGAGTCTAATGAAGCAAGTGAAGTTTTGTGTTTCATGAGCCTTAAACTTGTGATACCATGAAGTACTGTAAATTACCAAGGACACAAATTCCCTAGCCCAACTAGGAAAACAATACCCTTGCCCAACTAGCCACGAAGACAACAATTCCCTTTCACAACTAGCCAATAGGATAATAATAGCCATGCCCAACTAGCCGAGAGGACAATTCCCTAGCCCAACTAGCCAAGAGGACAACAATTCCCTTTCACAACTAGCCAAGAGGACAATTCCCTAGCCCAACTAGTCAAGAGGACAATAATTCCCTAGCCCAACTAGCCAAGAAACTGAAAATCATTGCAGGCTAGTGACTAGAATAATTTTTACACAGAACAATTTTGTTAAAAATTTAATTTCAAGACCATTTTCCCCACATCATCTTTGTTGGGCTAATCCCATATACACTATACTTGTGTATAAGTCGAGTCCAACTGCAAATAACATAGACCCTGGTCTGCCATTGCATAATCCACCAGTAGATTAGAGTCTGTGTTGTTTGTTCTACTGATTACTCCTAACAAACTGCATTATGCGATGGCAGGTCTGGGCCTGTGCAGTTTGCAGTTGGACTTGACCTATATATAAGCGAGTATAGATGGTAGGTCTCAATTGGAATTCTCTTCCCCTGTTGAATGATGCTACAGTATTAAATTGTATAGCTTTATGCCACATGTTTAATTATAAGAAGTTATGATATAACTCTGTTACAGATGATGGCTTCGAAATTTATGTATGATGAGGGAATTGATGAGGAAGTATTTAATGATGAGTGGGCCGCAGCTGGAGACTTGGAAACTGAGGAAATCAACAAACTTGAACGAGATTTCTTAAAAGCAGTTGTAAGTACATTTGTCAGATATCCTGAGCATACACAATAACTTTTTTTTAAATTTGTAAATTCATAATATGCTTATTTTAGCCTAGTATTTGTAATTTGTCTGGAGTCCTGGGAGCTCAGCCACCAATCTCACACGCATCATGCCAGGCAATGTTTGTAATTCCTCGAGAGGGACCTTTCATGTTATTATGAGAGGGATCACAAATGCATATGAAACAGTGAGGTGTCCAATAAATATTACTGGAGTCATGGGTACTTGCCACCGATCTCATGCATTGTACCAGACAGTGTCTGTAATTCCATGGGAGAGAGAGAGAGAGAAACCTTTCAGGTTATGTATGAAAGGGATGAAGCAGTGGGGTGTCTAATAAAACAGACATATATTTTCATGTACTATGTGTCAAATCTAAGAATGTGGCTGGGATCTAGCCATCACTGTTGGGACCAAGTTATCATTGTTCTTTTGTTATCTCTAAACAGATATGTGAAGATTTGGTGCTGCTTTTTTCTCATCAGGTTGTCAGGTAGGCCAGTATTTTCATAGGCATTTTTTACTTAGACTTTGGTGACATATGTCAGGTAGGCCAGTATTTTTTCCATTAGAATTACTCATATTCTGATGAGACATAGGTCATGTAGACATGTGTATTTATATACAGATTTTGGTAAACAAATTTATTCCTGTTCTAGAATTCTGGTTCTAAAGATCAGTCTGTAAGGAATCTATTTTAGTAATTACAGTTGTGTTGTTGAAATCAGATATAATTTGAGTCTTTTTTTTAAAAAAATATTCATTGGAATTACTAAAGTGCTTACTGACTTTTGGATTATTACATGATTTTGGGATTTATGTGCACTCATTCAAATACATTCTGGATTATATCTTTGTGGTATTTTAAGGCTATTTGAATTCATTCAGAATATTCTCTTATTTTGGACTTGTAATTAGGAGATTTAGGATTATTTGTAAGGATCTTTTGAATTTTCACTTTAATTGTCTGGAAGTAAATTGCATGTTGATTTTACTTGATTTTATTGGTTTCACTTTCTTTCTGTTACATATTTTTAAGACCTAGTGTTGTAACAGCATATTGTAGTACATTTGACATTAGTTCAAAATAAATAGATTACAAACAGAAAAGTGATGTATGGGTAAAATCGCATACTTGAATTTTGAAACAATATTATTATTATTATTATTATTATTATTATTAATATACATTTTCATTGCACAACACTATTTCACATGCATTCATGATCCCTCTTAATGCATTACCACATAACCTGAAGGTATCTCTCACAGATTTATTTACATAACCTCACATGATGCATAAGAGAGATTGGTGGCCATATGAGTGGGGTATTAAAGAAAAAGAAAATGATCAGATTCAATTTTAGCTCAATTGGTCATAGACCAGAAGAGCTTATGGGATGGTCTTTTGTCCATTGTCCATCTGTCCGTTAGCACAAGTTTGTTATTGCTACTCATCCTAAACTACTTGGAGGATTGCCATAAAACTTAACACACACATTCATCCTATGGTCTAGTTGGTTCTAAATGAAAATAGTGCTTCTTGAACAGCTAATATGGCTGCCACAGCAGCCAAGATGGGGTTTTCACCAAAAGGCTTCTTATGACGTCTTGTTGTTTGTAAATGAAAATGGTGTTAATCTGACATCCAATATGTCCACCATGGCAGCCATCTTGAAAATTTTGTTATTGCTACTCCTCCTGGATGTTAAGTCCTATTGACATGGGGTTTTCATCAGAAGACTTTTTGTGATGTGTCATTGGTTCTAAATGAAAGTAGTGCCAATCTGGTGTCTAATATAGCTGCTACAGTGGCCATCTTGAAAATCTTGTTATCACTAGTCTTCCTGAATAAATGATCATATCAGCATGGCATTTTCACTGAAAGACTTCTTATGATGTCTAGTTGGTCATAAATGAAAATGGTGCCAATCTGACCTCCAATATGGCCACCACAATGACCATGTGGAAAATCTAGTTATTGCTACTTTTCCTAGATGGTCATATTGACATTGTGCTAGACTTCCTGTGATGTCTGTTTGGTCTGAAATTGGAATGGTGGGACTCTGATATCCAATATGGCCACCATGGCAGGCATCCTGAAAATCTTGTTATTGTTACTCCTCCAAAACGGAAAGTCATATCAAGATGGGGGTTTTCACTAGATGATATTATAATGTCATGTTGGTCCTAAATTAAAATGATGCTGATCTGATGCCCAATATAGCCACCATGGTAACCATCTTGACAATCTTTTTATCACTACTCCTCTTAAATGGAAAGTCATTTTGACATAGGGTTATCGCCAGAATAGTTCCTATGGTGTCTAGTTGGTCCTGAATGAGAATGATACAAATTGACTCTCAACATAGCCATCATAGTGGCCATCTTGAAAATAAATGGATGACTATATCAACATGGGGTTCTCACCAGTAGACTTATACCTAGTTGGTCCAAAATGAAAATGATGCCAATCGTACATTCAGTATGACTGCCATGGTGGCTGCCTTGACAATCATGTTGCTGCTACTTCCCCTGAATAAATGGTCATATTTACAGAATGTTTTCACCAAAAGATTTCTGATGATGTATAATTGGTCCTAAATGAAAATGGTGCCAATCTGACAACCAATATTTGCAACACAGCAGCTTTTTGAAAATCTTCTTAATGCTGAAGAATATCAGAAATGGTCTTATTTTGAATTCCTGGAAATTCTTTTCGCACAGTAGATCATCAGTCCCTTCAGGGGACTCTTGTTATCTTCTGAATTAATTATGTACAAGTACAAAACAGTTAAATATACTTCTCCTCACAGGTAAACTGTTGAGTATTTTTTAATGGTCTCTGCATAATTAAAACTAAAAAAGGTACAGTAATAAAATGTAATAAAATTCATGTTACATATCAGAGTTTTAAAAAAATTTGATTGGTATATAAGTTGCCGATGTTACTTAATTTTGAAACTCTAGATTAGAGGTAATTTATTTCCAAAGGAATGGAGATAGTTCCTCATAGGTATTATGTAGTTAAAAATAGGTTTTGGGGGTTCAGCAAAAGATGTAATGTAAGACACCATCGGGATCTTTGCCCTACAGTTTAACAATATTATTGAACATTTAAGACCAGTATATAAAATCTTCTCTTATTAATTGGTTGAAGATGTAACAGGATGCAATTTTAGCTTTTTCACTGACGATTATGAAGCACATTAGAGGACTTAAATGAATAAGCATCTGCTTGAAAGATTTAAGTTGACAGAATTGCTATAGATCCTTGTTGTACGGTTTTATTGGATTAATATTATTAATTTTAGTAATTTAAATGTTCGCGTGTTATGTTGCTGGCACTATCTCATTACATTATCTCTCTGATACAATTATCTCTCTGATACAATTTATGTAAGCTGGGTCATTTTTAACCATTTTCTTTTATTCTTAAAGATAAATCATTGCCATTCACGTCTTTTTTATAAGAAATGTGACATCAAACCCACTCACACTTTATCATTCCATGAACTGGGGAGAGTGGGGTACATTACATTGTGGTTATCCAAGATTCCCTTAACAGGATGTCTTTACTTGTATTGATTGTATGTGACAATCTCTTCTTTTGTTCCTGAAAGAATTATTGTTATGAAATCATCAAAAAGTGTTATTTAAACTTTAAATCTAATGAATATGCAACAGTGGACACAAACAGAAACTGGTTATCCAGCATGAACATAGGCTGGAAAATATAAAGTTCTTGAAATAAACGATTTCACGTGAATTTCAAGCAGAATACCAAGTAAGTTTAAATTGTTTTACTAATTTATAACTATTTATACTATTTTTCCTTTCATCTGCCAGTCAGCGAAAACCATGTGCTTTGTAAGACATTAGGCTATCAAAATAGGTAGCCGATAAATGTTGTAAAATAAATACGCCTTGATATAGACAGTGTCAGCTATCTTTCCAGTTGCTGCCAATATTTCATAAGATTCCGAGACACCAAACTGAGTGATGAAATTTGGAAAACTGAGATGGAAAATCTTTTAGTGATTTCGTTTTTACGACTTGTATTATGAATTTGGTCAGCAAATTGATGGTTGAACAGTAAAAGGTCAAACATGGTTGGGAGTGTATGAGATTGGCGTAAAATTTATCCAGTTTTGGGATGTAACATTTGTGACTCAAATGTTGCATCCCAGACATATGGAAAAATAATTTGATAATATATTATTATTTTGTTCAGAGGATCTCTGCATGATTTTGAATATGGTTATGCTTCTCAATAACTTCAGTGACCACTCTCTTAATGAAAAATGGGGCATTATGATGGCAGTAAATCATAACACCCACATTTGCAGACACTATAAAACTTGGAAATGTCCTAAGAACATTTTGCGGGAAAATTTAAGTTTATAAAATTATTTTATTTATAGTCAAGCGAAGAGTTAGCAATATTATCTCTCTCTTGTTTGCTGTAAATGACTTAAGCACAACTTCAAGTTTTGCCTTTTATTCCTTGAAATTGTAACATTTTCCGCAGAAGTAACACTTAGTTCAAAACATAAAATTCTGTTGTTGTTTAGCTAAATTACTAAAGTCTTTACGGTAATTTTGTATCTTTTGATTAAAAATATTTATCTAAGCTAAGTAATTAATATTTTGTAATTCTGATTTTAGGACTGGCAATTGTTTGTACAGCAACAAGAGTTTGAAGATATGTTACATCTAGTTGAAAAAAGGTGAGTAACTTCTTGTCCCACCTAAGAAAAGAAAAGCCACAAACAGGGCTGGAAAAATTACTGAATGGTCTACATGCTCAGAAAAACGATTTTCATTAACACAATTGTCCGGAATTTTCCATCATGTTATGCTCTGAATTCACCACATTTCATGGAGTATTAATTGTCATGATTTGAACAACCCACGAATTTAAAGACAGTGAACAATAGGAGCTGTTACCCAACCCACGAATTTAAAGACTCGATCAACAGTGAGTTTTCTTAAGAACAATAGGAGCTGTTACCCAACCCACAAATTTAACGATTCAAAGAACAATGAGTCTTCTTTGAGACCAACAGGAGCAATCAATGAATGTAAAGACACAATAAACAATGAGTGTTCTTTGGGAACTATAGGAACTGTTACCCAACCCATGAATTTAACGATACAAAAAACAATGAGTCTTCTTTGAGACCAATAGGAGCTGTTAACCAATCAGTGAATTTAAAGACACAATAAACAGTGAGTCTTCTTTGGGAACAATAGGAACTAATTACCCAACTGACCACTTCAAAGACACAATAAACAATGAATCATCTTTGAGGACAATGGGGGCTGTTACCCAACTCACCACATCAAAGGCACAATGTACAATGAGTCTTTTTGAGAACATTAGATGTTACACAACCCATGACTTCAAAGGCACAATGTACAATGAGTCTTCTTTGAGAACAATAGGAGCTGTGAACACACCCACAAATTCAAAGACACAATGAACAATGAGTCTTGTTTGGAAACAGTAGGAGCAGTTACCCAATCCACGAATTCATAGACACGTTGAACAATGAGTCTTCTTTGGGAACAATAGGAGCTGTTACCCAACCCATGAATTAAAATACACAATGAACAATGAGTCATCTTTGAGAACAGTAGGAGCTGTTATCCAATCCAGGGCTGAGCAAATTTTTTTTTCATCCACTAGTCCAGGACAAGTGGTTTCAGAAAATTCACTTGTTCCACCTCACTTTTCACTTGTTCCACCTTACTCTTCACTTGACCCACCTTACTTTTCACTTGTCCCAAAATGGTAATCACTTGCCGAGATTTGATGAGATGTATGTACTTAATCCATAGAAAAAACAAACGAAATAATATACAACATAAGTATTTCTTAAAAGAATTTAATTTTTCAAAAACATTGGTTGTTATACATTTGGCTTCTTCATGTTCATGTATATATGTTTTAGCTGCTGGATTTGAAAAAATGTCCATGTATATGTCTGCCATTTGCACCAGCACTAAGCCAGCAGCTGATAGCTGTGTCTGGGTTAAAGTCCTCAATATATTGTGCTGCACAGGCCTTGTGGGGTCCAGACATGTCATGAAACTTGATTGGTTAAATCCTGAATTTGTCAGTTCCACTGACAAATACACTGGGTGAATTTCCAACCTGTGCCAGTTTTGGATATTGTTTGCAATAACTGCAAAACATCTTTCCTTCCAAGTCAATACATTCAACCAGGGATAACAATCAACCCAATGTGGCTGAAAATTTCTCTGTCTCTTAGTAGTGTCATATTTGACATTTTTTGCCACCATGGATTCTTGCTTATGTCTCTTTGGAGAAATAGCTAATGCACACTCAGTAGCAGTCTTACGTTTTATCCCTCCACTTTCACAAAAATTTTCCTTCTCCGAATCGCCCTTATTACCTTCCTTGCGAAAATAATTTAGCAAACTCATTTTATCCACAGACTAACTAGCTTGCTTGACAACTACTTCTAAAGTGATCATAACATACATTTTCTCTTTTAAATACGAACAGAAACAGCTTATTATTTAGCGTAATTGTTTCATTTCAAACTCAATATCGCATGTGGAAGTTAATCATCAGTATGATCAATTAAAAATTAAAGAATCATTACTGTCATTTAATCAGTTCATAAAGGAAACCAACACTGATGTCGGTAAAGAACCTTTCATTAATTTAATTACACTGACTCGCTGGATTAAAATCATAATGAGCCGCTCGTGAGGATCTGGCTTGAGTGAACACAATGCAACAAAGCCGCTGGAAACACTGATAATTGATCATACTGGCTTTCTTTTCTTTGACGTGTTTTGATTTGCCGATAATTTGGTCGCTTAGCCCAATATGCAGTCAAGCGGTAACAGAACGTGCGCATATGCGACAATTATCACTGACCACATTTATGTGTTATACAGGATGTAAATGTATATATGAAGAGAGGTAGAATCAAGTATTCAGTACTCCCGGAGGGCATGATTGGCCAAATAAAGGTAGATATAGTGATTAAAGCATGAAAATAAGGACTTCCCTGACTTTTTTAAAAAGCACTTGTCCCGGACTAGCGACTTGGAAAATTTTACTTGCCCGACTTCGAAAATGAATAGTCCGGGATGTAGGGCTATGGGATTTGCTCAGCCCTGCAACCCACAAACTTAAGTGGCGATAAAAATTACATATTTACCAAAATTGATAACCACAAAAATAAATGAATTCATAATATATAGTTCCTGGGCGAGTGAAAAAAAAATTTAATAGACCAGCAAAGTTTCCAACTTGTTTCTTTTGGCTAGACAATGGATTTTTCAACCAATGACAAAATGCAAGGCTTAAAGTACAGTTTTCTTCTGTTCCCCTATGAGTGTAGAAGGGGTTCATGGTGTTTCTCTTGTTCTTTTGACTCAGTCCCTTCATCACACCTTGGTCTATAGTGTTACCCTTCTCCATTTGCCCATCAGTTCCTCCATTACATCTTGGTCTATAGTGTTAATCTTCTCCATTTGGCCATTAGTTCTTCCATCACACCTTGGTCTATAGTGTTATCCTTCTCCATTTGGTCATCAGTTCCTCAATCACACATTAGTTTACAGTATTAGCCTTGTCAGGACTGAGCAAATCCCATAGCCCGATGTCCGGGGCTATTCATTTTCGAAGTTGGGCAAATAAAATTTTCCAAGTGCTTTTTTCATATTTTAAAAAAGTCGGGCAGGTGCTTATTTTTATGCTATAATCACTTGATCTACCTTAATCTGGCCAGTCATGCCCTCCCCTCACCATGAATTTATTTACATCCTGTATCACACATACCACTGGTCATTGATAACATGCGCACGTTCTATTACTGCTTGACTGCATATTGGGCTAAGTGACCAAATTATTGGCCAATCAAAACGTGATACAAACAAAGCCAGTATGATTAATTAGCAGTGTTTTAAATGGCCTCACTGTTTAACTTGGTGCTAATTATAAGAACAGATTCAGGGCAAGAGTCTTCGTTCTTTCGACTGATCAAGTATTGAAAGAAGAAGTTGGAGAAAGTCTGAATTCCAGTAAATTCCTTTCCATTCTTGGTGATGGAAGTACTGATGCTACCATAACTAAGCAAGATACCTGTACAATGGAAAACTGAAAACCTCTGATGTAAATTAAATTCTTTTAAGAAATAAATATATTGTACATTATTTCGTTTGTTCTTTCTATGGATTAAAGTGCAAACATCTCATCTAATCTTGAAAAGGGATTTAAATTTTGGGACAAGTGAAAAGTTAGGTGGGACAAGGGAATTTTCTGAAACCACTTGTCCTGGACAAGTGGATAAAACAAAAATTTGCTTAGCCCTGATATGTATATATATATATTGCATTTCTTGCTTTGTTCCCACTTGTTGCTGTTCAGCTGTCACTTCTCCCTATTCTGCCCAAAAAGAGAAGTTACTTCCTAAAATTCATGTTTTGCTTGTCCCAAGTTTATTACAACACCATCCCACCAAAAGTAATGACTGTGATGGGTATTCATGTTGATTACAGCTCGAACCCACAAAATTAGGTGATTCTGGTGGGTATTGTGAAACCCTGCTATAGCACGTTTTGTTAGAGCATGAATTTGGATATAACCCAATCATGTCATGGCTACTGAAATTTCATATATTTTTTCATACATGAATTTTTTTTTTTCTTTCTTCAAAGTACAAAAAAAATGTGTTCAAAATTCATTATCATTTTGGGGTAGAGATTGTGTATGAATTTGGATATAACATGATCGTGGTGTGGCTTCCAAAAGTTTACAATAATTTCACAAATTTCTTGAAGTACAGTAGGACCCCGTTATAGCACGATGGTTGGGGTCCACAAAACGAGATCGTGCTATACCCGAACCGTACTATAACCGAACAAGACAAAACCAAGTCATTTAGCTGAAGAAAATGAGGGGGGGGGGGGGAGGGGTAAATTGTGGTCTGAAAACAACGTGCTTCATTGGCACCGCTACCATCTTAAATCAATGCATATTAAATGAGAAATACACATGCAATGAAAACAGAGATTGCACATATAATATTTAACTTTATTCAGAGAACCATGCATTGGTACATTTATATATACATGTCTAATGTATAGCATGAACAGTTAAAGAATCTTAACGTGTACTCACCAACCGATCTCATCGCATGCGTAGGAGTGAGTCCATAATAATTCCATCGAAAATATGAACACAGAAGTATAATATCATTGTCTGATAAAGTTCTGAAATCCTACATCGTCGTCTAGTCATTGTAAATCGTCGTCATCTAGTCATCGTAAATCACGTCCGACTCCGATTCCTCAGCTTTACTATCGTATTTGGGTGCTTACGCAGAGACTGAGCTTGGGTTCTGCAAGTAACACTTTGATCATAAAGTCAGAAATCAATTGAAGGATGCAACTGGACACGTGTCAATTGTGCGGCAAGATCACAGGGAGTTCAAATAACCACCCTCTGTTACTTGGCACTGAACAAGTAAAACTCGTGGCTTGATCAAAGGATTGTCACGTGGGAAAACAACTTGAAAACAAAGTGAGTGCTTTTACAAGCCAAAGGCTTATCGGACCACGTGCACTGGCAGATCACTTGGGAAATATCACTTGGGAATTAAATCTGACTTGTGGAAACACTGGACTTAATCCTGTCCATGGCTTCAAGCTTCTTTTTATTCATTGTAAATAACTACTAATTAAAACTCTGACACCTATTTGTTTGAACGACTACAGCAAGAATAATTGTTAATCAACAATGGGGTCATTTTTATTGGGAATGTACAATATTATTCACTGGTCAACTGATTGCGTGGGGATTGTCTAACAACACCGACAAGCCACGTGTGCGCGTTGGTGGCTTTCGTTTTTTTTGATGTTTTATAAATCATTGCCGCATGGTTTAAACAACCTTTAGCTTTGAGATTGACTTTGATGATTGTCAATGACTTAAATTAATTCATTTATAAATTGAGGTGCGAATCTTTTATCAACCACCGCATTGTTTGGTGCTTGGCTGTGTATGCTGTTGAATGAGCAAACATATGTCGGCTATCGTTTGAGCAACGATTGTACACAGAATGTATTGAAGACAAACACAAAGAAGACTTAATGACTTTATTGTTCATGTATCAGTAATAATAAGATTAACACTTATCAGCTTTAAAATGAGCTGACATCTTTCAAAAATAAACTTAGATCAAAGTGCAGTGATTGACTACTGACACATTTGAAATGAACATTCACAAATAGAAATGTTCAGCATCTTTATTCATATAAAGAAAGATGCAATCATAAGACACTTTTTCTTCAAGAATACAATACAGCTTACCAAATTATTAAATCAAACTCTTGTTTATTTTGGCACAAGACTTTGCAGTAGTTCAAGAAATTGGCGAAATTATTATAAAATTTCGGTAGCCATACCATGATCGTATTATATCCGAATTTATACACGATCTCTTCCCCAAAATGATAATTAATTTTTTACACATTATTTTTCGAAGTTGAAAAAAAAAGCTTTTTTTTTCATATACGAAAAAATAGATGAAATTTCGGGAGCCATGCCACGATCGTGTTATATCCGAATTCGTGCTATAACAAAGCTTGCTATAGCGGGGTCCTACTTTACTGCAAAGTTTTGTGCCAAAATAAACGAGTTTGATTTAATAATTTGGCAAGATGTATTGTATTCTTAAAAAAAAGTATTTTATGATTGCATCTTTCTTTATATGAATAAAAATGTTAAATGTTTCTCTTTGTGATTCATTTCAGATGTGTCAGTAGTCAACATTGCATTTTGATCTTAGCTTATTTTTTAAAGATGTCAGCTCATTAAAAAGTTGATAAATGTTAATCGTATTATTATTGAATTATGAACAATAAAGCCAGTATTAAAGTCTTCTTTGTGTTTTTCTTCAGTGCATTCTGTGTACAATTGTTGCTAAAGAGAAAGAAGATTCTCATCATCAAAGTCAATCTCACTGCTAAAGGTTGTTCAAATTATGTGGCAATGATTTATAAAAATAATTTTTTTTTTAAAACCCAAAAAACAGAGCTGCCAACACGTGCATGTGGCTTTGTGGCGTTATCAGACAATCACCACGCAATCAGCTGACTAGTGAATAATATCATGCATTCCCGATACAAATGTATGAATTTTCAGCTCAAGTACATGTACTTTTCAAGACTAAATACTGGTTTCTTTTTAGAAACTCCCAATGTCTGAATCATGCATTTTATTCTCGGTCAGAAATCAGAAACTTTTTCATAAGTTTGTGTGAATGTATTTGCAAGAAATTAAATATTATATTTCGACTGGATATATCAAACATTTTTTAAAATGTGAATTATTCTTCTTTGTGCAAATTTTTGATGGAATTACTATTATGGATACAACCAGATTAGACTGGTGACTACACATACTCTTTAGCTATTTACGTTTAAGTTGTCGATTTAGTATACATAAAAATAAATATTAAATATGTACTGACTGTTTTAAGTAGTTTTTGTTTAATTTGGAAAAATTTATAACTGCGTCAATGAAGTCCGTAGTATTGCCCCACTGCCTTGATTTAATATTGTAACTGTGCCAATGAAGCACGTAGTTTTGCACCCACTATTATAACCCTTCCCCCCCCCTTTTTTTTTTTGGTGCATCCCCCCTTTTTTTTTTGTTGGTGCATGCATCATTTTCTTCAGCTAAATGACTTGGTTGGTTATAGCATGGTTTGGTACATAGCACAATGTCGTTTTGTGGACCCCGACCATCGTGCTATTGAGCAGTTTCACTGTATTCATCAGCTGGGACAAGTTATGTTTCATACAGGCCAGCAGATTTACAGCTGTTGATTACCTGTTGGGAAAGATAACTAGGCATTTTCTCATCTTGGTATGTACAGAAAGAATTTTAACAAAACATGCAGTGATTTCATGCAGTGAATTTTTTACTTTATAATAAATAAACAATACAGTTTACTTTACATGCTTATGTAGGGAAAGTGAAAATTTGAACGGGCCCGTAAAATGTAAAAATGTTAAATTTACTTGCCTACGATCAAATAAACTTTAAATACGATTTTGGTAGGCCTGTTTTATCTTCAACAATGTGTCATATTTGACCTTTATTAATTGTAACTGCATTGGAATAACATCTTGTTTTCATCACACATTTATAGATTATATGAGTATTGAAATTTGCGAGAATAGTCTTTGCATATTTCTAGGAAATATTTTGCCTTTGAATTTAAAAAAGCAAATTTTTATTGAATGAACTTATTCAGTGTCATCATGATCATTATGCCCCTGTATATTAACCACAACTTTTTCCTCAATTTCAGGATTGCACTCCAGCAAGGGATAAAAAGGGGATGGTTTTCGTACACAGATCTGTGGGTTCTTTCCCAGGACATCAACTGGTCTAGAGTTTGCCGGGACTTTGGGTTTGATTTAACACAGGTATTATATTGTGACACAAAAGTTGATTTGTCTTATAGCACATAGGTTGTTTTTTTTTAGCAGTGGAGACATTTTAGCAATCTCATGATCTCAGAATGAGATTTTTTTTTTAAAAAATCCTATCAAAATTTCTCATATATTATAACCTTCATACAACTGCAATCACTAAAATGTAACAATGAAAGATACTCCTCTTTGGGCACAATCACTAAATGTTGCATCAACGAAAATACCAGCTGCAAGTAATATTGTTTTATTCCATTTTTAGTTCCACTGGTCATAAACCAGAAGAGCTTACTGGATGGTCTGTTGTCTGTCATCTGTCCGTCCGTTAGCACAGTTTTGTTATCGGTACAACTCCTAAACTACTTGGAGGATTGCCATGAAATTTTACACACACATTCATCACATGGTTTACTTGGTCCAAAATGAAAATGGTGCCGCTTGGACATCCAGTATAGCCACAGTATAGGGTTTTCACTAAAAGATTTCTTATGATGTTTGGTTGGTCCTAAATGAAAATAGTGCCAATCTGATGCCCAATATGTCTGCCATGGCAGCCAGGATGAAATTCTTGTTATTGTTACTCCTCCTGAATGGAAAGTCATATTGACATGGGGTTTTCACCAGAAGACTTCTTATGTGATCTAGTTGGTCCTAAATGAAAATGGTGCTGATCTGACATCCAGTATGGCCATCTTGAAAATTGTATTGCTACTCCTCCTGAATGGATGGTCATAACATGGGGTTTTCACTGAAAGGCTTCCAATGTGGCCATCTTGAAAATCTTGCTATTGCTACTCCTCCTGAATGGAAAGTCATATTAACATGAGATTGTCACCAGAAGACTTCTTATGATGTCTAGTTGGTCCTAAATGAAAATGACGTCCAATATGGCCACCACAGCAGCCATCTTGAACATCTTGTTATTGCTACTCCTTCTGAATGGATGGTCATATTAACATGGGGTTTTCACTGAAAGACTTCTTATGATTTCTAGTTGGCCCTAAATGAAAATGGCGCTGATCTGATGTCCAATCTCATGATATCTAGTTGGTTATGTCGCTTGCACAGCCAATATGGTTACCACAGTGGCCATCATGAAGATCTTGTTATTGCTACTCCTCTTGATTGGATGGTCGTGTCAGCAAGGGGGTTGTTACTAAATTACTTCTTATGATCTTAAATGGTTCTGCTCATGCATCCATTATGACTGCCACAGTGACCATCTTGAAAATCTTTATATCAAATAGCCACAGTGGCTATTTGGGAATTTTTTATGGCTACTTCGCCTAGATGGCTGGTAAAATTAATATTGTGCTTTCTAGTTGATCCTAAATGGAAATCAACAATCTTATATCCAATATTGCCACCATGGTAGCCATCTTGAAAATCTTGTTATTGTTACTTCTCCAAAATGGAAAATCATATCAACATGGGGTTTCCACCAGAGGACTTCTTATGAAAAGGGTGCAAATCTGACATCCACAGCAGCTAGTTTTGAAAATCTTGGTATTGCTGAAGAATATCTGATATTGTTTCAACACTCAGCAATTAAAAGGAAGAAACGGTTTAATCTTGAATTCCTGGAAATTCTTTTTGGCCAGTAGAGCATCGGTCCCATCAAGGGACTCTTGTTATTGGTGCTAGGCTAGGATATTTTGTACAATTTGATAAAACCAGTTGAAAAGTATTCTAAAATTTTATTTTCCAGAAAGACTGGTTAATTTCATTTAAACGGTAGTCTGGTTCCAGGTTTACCATTCTTCTGATGCAGAGATGTGTTTTAGATTAATGTGAATAGTCTTGAACAATGGCGGCAAAATTTTTTGTTGGTTTTTGAAGCTTGAGAAAATCTATCCTGTGCTCTATAAAATATGAGATTCCTGTGTAACAGGAATGGAGACAAATTCTAAATTTGCAGTCAGGAATTGAACATGGTTCATCTGTATCACAGTCGGGTGAACATACCACTAGACTGAAAGGTCTTGACCAGCTAGGCTGGTTAGTAAGTTGCCTCGTATACCTAGACCGCTACACTCCTCCCCCCTTACTTTGACATTAATCCTCAAGTGTCACCCAGATTCACCTCTCAGCGGTCAAACCCCAGTCCAAACCTGGCCACCAGCCACTGAGAGTTGGATGAGCCCCCAAATGTAACAGGAGGGGAGACAAATTCTCAATGTCCGGTTTGTGGGATCAAAACTGTAACAGGACGGATTTATTTTGGTTCCTGTTAAGGCACAAGTTCGATTTTAATTTAGATCAGAACAGAGATGGTCAATTCCAAATGATGGGGTCAAATGTAACCAACTAATAAGGATATTTTACTGTTTATTATGAAGGTGTTAACTGCAGATACCAAACGTGAACTTTATTTTAAGCACTATATTGTAACATTAGGATTGGGAACTAACTCTGAGCATAAATATGATCAGGAAAAATGAGAAACAAGTTTTGAGCATAAATATGATCAGGAAAAATGAGAAACAAGTTTTGAGCATAAATATGATCAGGAAAAATGAGAAACAAGTTTTGAGCATAAATATGATCAGGAAAAATTTGAAACAAGTTCTGTGTCTTGTCCCATTGAGAATTTATTGCAAACCCCATCCCCCTAAACTATCTCAAACCTGAATAAATTGCTACATAGGGGAAAAAGTTAATAATCACCTGAACAATTAATGACCTAATAATTCCTACGGAAGAAAATTCAAGCCACCCCCCATTTTTTATGTGGTGGCCTAAAACTAGGGACAGAAGGACAAAATTGTCCTATACCCTGGGCCAGGACTGCTCGGCCAAAGAGAGACTCACCTTAGCAAGCAAGCTGACCAAATTGACCGCTTCTGCAGCTTGAAAGCTGCTTACAAAATATGAGGGAATTACGAAAAAAAGGAAGTCAAGTTTCCAATATGGCGAACAGAGAAGCAAAAATCAACTGTGTGCAGGAGCTGGTTTTTAAACTTTGACTTTATAAAATAATTGTAACAACAAATACATGCTAAACCCATGAAAGGGAACTGTATAAGTTTCACTGCAGGGTTTACGAGGTGAGTCAGGTTTAGGTTTGGTAAGCTAGGTTACATGTTACTCGATAACTGGGTCATTCCCGGTACACTTGTACTTTGATATAAACTTCAAATTTATTACACCACTTTATATCACATTGATATTTAATGTTTACCATATAATAATTTCACATGATATATACATGTTTCAGAAATTATATTTGTATGAAATATTTCAAGATACTAATATCAAATATGCCTAAACCTTTATACGCTTTATATACTCCACTTAGTTACATTGCTGTCTTACCCCTTTCAGATGCTGACAGTTACCTCCCTTGCCTATCTTGTTGGGATACTCACAATGGTTGGTTCCACAGTCCTGGTAAACACAGCAGCAACAGGATTTTCATCCACGATCTTTCCATTGGCCAGTCAGTCAGCATTCCAGCATCCACTAATCCCTGTCTTGCCAATGCCTGATTTCAACTTTATGACCCAGGTGCTTCCTGTTGTTGATGAAGTTAGCAAAGATACTAATCTTCCAAACATGTCAGATGCTAAAATCAGAGGACACAAACCAACCATGATAACTGAAAGTCAGTCTAATTTAGCTGGTAGAAGTGAAGTCAACAAAGAACCAGGAACCAATTCAGACAGCACAGAAACTACCTTCAGAAATGCTCTAGCTCTCGACAAATTTCTCTCCCACTTGTTAACACTTATCACTATCAAGAATGCCTTGATTGATTTTGTTTATGCTGTCCAAGAGAAACAACTAGGCCTCAAGAAGTATTCACAACAAAATCGCACTTCTGATTTACATTGTTCTGATGGATTTTGCCCTATTGATACCTGGTCAAATTGTTGGAACATAACAAAAGAGCGTCCAAGTCTTCAAGAAGCTATGCATCTGTATCAGAAACAATTAAGTGTTGAAAATTGTCATGGAAATCCAATATGGTATAGTGGTCAAGGAAACGGACTAAGTGGACTGGGTATTAATCAAGGATGGGGTCAGTGTTGCTGTAGTGTCAGTTCTGGTCAGCTAATTTTCAATGGCCAACCAAATTCAAACTTGATATGGGATCATCAGCATGGCTTTATAACAAATTCAGTTCCCTTTGTACCTGTCAATGCATAACATTTTCAGTTTGAGTACTTGTCATCACTGGAACTTCTTACTGTAAAATAAAATTACTTTAACATCATTTGATTATTATGGATACATATTTGATAATTATGGATACAAATTTGATAATTATGGATATATATTTGATAATTATGAAATTCAAATAATTCGCCCTATTCATGCATTATTTACAAATTGCCATTTGGCTTACTGTAAAACTGAGATGCTGCGAAAATTAGTATAAATTTAGTTTTGAAAAATTATATTTTCTATAAGTCATGGTATTGAAAACTTGTCAAAAATAATTTATGGTTATTTTATGTATAGCATGTAAGAAGCAGAACCTCTTTGATTGAAAAGTATGTATATGTTACAGTGTTTTGCAACAAATTTTAAAAATAGAACTTGGGTTTTCCTAGTCGTCTGCAGAGTTATTTGGCCCACAATCAGTGTGTTCTAACATCAACACAATTCCATCTGTACAAGAGAGAACTTGGAAAATGTAATTATACCTCTGGATTCAGAATATTTTGAAAATTGTATTGCCCATGGGCAAGTGATTTTCAGATTTGTCTAGCCTGTTTAAATGTTCACTTTCCCTGCCTAAGCATGCTTTGGGTAGTATCCACTTACATCTTTCTCGTTTGGTGATATGCATCTGGATATTTAATTCCCCATGTGAAAATAACCTTGCCAGGGTGGAACAAAAAACTGGAATATCAAAGGCCTGACATCTGTTACAACTTTAGATGCTAGATGATGGATATTAGTTTACAAAATACTAGAACTGGATGAAGATTTTCCCAATTTGTTTCTTTCTGGTATCAAATTTCAGCCAGAATTGTCTTATTTTATTATTTCTATCATGAAAATTACAGAAAAACTTGCTAGACTCTGCTACAATGATAGATAAGTCATTAAAAACTACCCCATCTCCCACCTCCTTTTTTACAGTTTTAAAGAGAAAGGAGTGGTACAGACATTTTGCTGAAGTTAAGCCTTATGTCAAAATTAACAAAAAGATTCTTTGTTTCTTTGTTTGAAATGCTGGAGATCTTGTCATCCTCACAGGAGTGCTTGAGATGGGTCTCTAATGGGTTTCTAATTGGAATGCAGTAATATTTGTCAGTGAAATTGATGGAGGCAAAGACTGGCATTCTTAACTAAATGGTTTTTAATCCAAGTGCAGTTGAGGAAACCCGGTACATGTTTTATTTAAAGAGCACAATTATTACAAGAGTCTTGGAACGTCATTGAAAAGTTTTTGAATTTTTCTAATTAGATATGGACTTATTGCATATGAATTCCACTTGCAACAAATTTAGCTCCTACATGCCCTTTCATGCTCCTTCTGCTTCTTTTTTGTTTTTACAGTAATATTGCTGTCATTACATCCTAGATGCCAAACATTTTTACCTCCCAACTGAATGATGTAGCTACTGTGATATGTTAGTTCCTATATTACAAAATATTGGGTTTTGAGGTTTGCACATTTTTTATTGCCCTCTAATTATTTGCTCCTTTTCTTCAATCTTATAAAATTAAATTGATGAACAGCTTTAAAACAGTATATAAGGAACAAAAATGTCACTTATTTTTTGAACTTTTTCTTCATTAAAAGATTTGCAAGCACTTTGTGTTTTCATCATTTTTTTCTTTCTTTTCCACATCAATTTTGTTCAATTTGTTTTTACAGGCAGTGTAAAATATATACAGTGTAAAATATATACAGTCTATATTAGTTGTTTTCATTTGATGTAACCAAATATCTAGGAATGCTGAACTCTGTTTCATTTGACAATTTCGCTTTCTCTAGCATCTTTAAAATTTTGAAAGTAGACACATCATTGCACAGTGATAAAGGGAAACAACTCTTACACGAAAAGCTGCCGGTGTTGTTTACCTTTTTTGCCAATAATTACAACAACACCTATACAGTATTCACAAGCTTCACTGTAAAATTCTCTCGTTTTTGTATCAAAATTCAAAATCTTTAGAATTAAAGCTATTTATGCAAAACAAAGTTTATTGATTACTTCCCCTTTGTTTTTCTACCACAATTTGATGGCGAGGTCAGAAGAAATGTGGAAGTGTCTATTTTGCTGTCTGTTCAGAATAGTTTCATTTGCATTTTTCAAGGCTTTAATATTCAGAGTTATATTTTGTTCACTTATTTTCATACCAACACAGCAACAGCTAATCAAATCACGTAGGTTTTTATGTTTTTAACATGCATTTCATACATAACCACTAGGAAGGAAAACTGTATGTACACCTGGATTCTCCATTATAAAACTTTAGTTAACATTTCCAGTAATAATACTCCAAACTCAGAAACCTTACTTGAAATCAACAAATACAGTATTTTGATTGGTCAAAATATTTTGTAGTAAAAGTTTTAGAGTCGAGTAACTTTTATGATGGATGACCCAGAATGCACATGATAAGCTCTTCCTCAACTTTTGACATGCTAGTCCAGTAGCGTACTAATGAGGGGTGGGTGGAAGGGGCAGTTGCTCCAGGTGCTCGAGGTCTTGGGGCACCAAAACAGCTGATAAAAATTCTGGCCTCATATTCTCGCCGTTTGGGCCATCACCGTCGCCCTGGGCGCTATTTACCCTTAGTATGCCACTGTGCTAGTTATGTCTGGAATTCTTGTAGACCCTGTTTCACTTTGATCTCTGGTCAGCCATTTTGGCGACTTTGGTTGTGGTCGTGTGACGTCTTGTTTGACTAAAGTTTAACCAGGCCTTTCCCTTGCTTATGAAAACATGGCAAGATGATGATAAACTAGCATACCTGGATACAATCACATTACATTTTGTATGCATTTAGACATTAAGATGTTTGAACGGGCTGTCATGGATACCCCATATTTTTGCAATTTATGAATATACAAATTGGTGATGAAACTACTCATTTGAGAAGACTCTGCACCCAAAAGAGCCACACCAACACACAAACACATTGTCTGGTAGCGGCCTATATTGGCACGCCAATATCATGGACCTGTAACTAGTGATATCCCCTCACTTAGCTGGTTAGTGATGTCATTCCTATAATAGTAGCTGACAACTGCATCACACTTACGGTGCTCATGAGACTGCAGACAAGAATCAGAAGTGTAGCGGAGTTGCCTGCAAATGAACACACATTCACAAGCATGCAATAAACGTGAAGTCGCTCCGGGTGTGCATAGCATTCTGTCATGCATCGATGCATGGAGTAATTTGATCACATGTAAACCTTCCATGTATGTTTGGCTTGATTGTATTAAACCAAAGTGTGCATACATTCCTACACAGATTTTGATTCACACTGTTTAATTACATAGGTGAATCTAAGTTTTTGTCAACAAGGGACTTGGATTATAGATAATGTAAATGGTAAATATTTGTCACAAATAACTCTCTTCCATTAAAGTCATTGATGCACTCAGTAGTAACTGTATGCATGTGCATCTTGTTGTAGCGCATAGTGCAATGTTAAACTTTATGACAGCTGACCACACTAGCTGGGTCAGACATATTACATTCAGACAGAACCCATATATGTGCCATCAGATCTGTATACATCTGTAAATCTTCAAAGTAGATACTTTCAAAAGGACTTTTAACCTCTCTTCTTCGTGGTTTGATAGTACTCAAATGCAGTTTTCCAATGCACTTTGCATCAAATATGAAATAGGACTTTAATCTCTGTGTCTCCATGCAATCTTAGTCATTAAAGTCTGAAGTTTAGTTTCAGTCTATGTAAGATGACCACTGTCTAGCAGTTACTCATTTTCAAACAGTGGAACCATGGAAGAAGATGATGATGGTGATGGTATCAGTCTCTGGTGCATCACTGACATATAAAATTATAATGGCAGATCGTCAATTTGTTATCTGTTTTATTTTGCCAGCAGTCAAACCATCTTTCCAATATCTCAAACATATTAAAATTTGTATTTCTCAAAATCTTTCCCCAATCTCAGAAGCATAAGTTGTGGTTACTAGTAATTCAGTGTCCTTTATTGCATTGTTTTGCTCGTTATTTATAAACAATTGTCTCATATAAAATTATTGAATTCCAGAGAAATTAAAACTAGTCAGAGATCAGACCACTCTATGTTAATATTGAATTTAAACTAATGATTTTATCAGAGGCAAGAGTTTGTGGAAATTCAATAATAGCCTTCTAGAAGATAATGAATATATAAAATGAAATTAAACCTTGTCTTCAAAAGATACAATGACAATATGCTTCATTAGATTGTGATAAAAGTATTTTTTAAAATGTATCCAACTAAGATATAAAACTAAATGTATCAGGTTAATTATTTTTAGTTACTCTTTTGATGGAAATTTGTGGTAAAACCATTTCATATGCTTCATATAAAAAGAAATGTATATTAAAAACAGGAACAAGAATGTATTCAACAAAATACAATCTTTAGGGAATATTACTGTCTTGGCTGTTTTAGAAAAGCCATCTTAACACACAGCCAATAGTTCCAGGCAATGCTGCTGCTTGTTTACCTAACTCAAATAATTACCAATTTTAATTTAGCCCTTTTTGCCACCTTTTATTCCAGCAACTCTACTAAAACAATTTCTTCAAAATCTGCTTTAGAAAACTCAAGTTTTAGCAAATTTGCTGTAGAAAGAGCATCAGATGATATACCCATACCTATTGTAGTGGATATAGCAGCTGTTATTACACCCTTTTCTTTAAACATTTGTTTCACCCTTTCACCTAATGGTGATTTTTGTTGAACTTTTAAATTATTTCTACGATTTCTCTGAAAACTCACAATATGTTACATGTCCAACAAATAATCAAAATCATCAACACCACCCTCAGCCATCAATTGTGATTAAAAGCTTTATGTGCACGCTATTTATCTTACAATAAAGGCTATGTTTTAGCAAAACAGTCAGCCTTTAATTGTGATGAAAAGCACAATAGAGGCATCGTCTTCTGTGCACACCATTTATCTAGCAGTAAAGACAATGTTTGAGGATTCTACAATTTTTAGTTATTTAAAGACTAAAGATTTTGTCATTGAGAAATGGAGAAAGCACTGGAAATATTGCAATAACTCCATTTTTACTTTTCAATGTTCAAAGTAACATTGAAATATGACTTGCATTTAACCTTTGTTCGGAGTTAGATTTATATAGATTTCATCTTGAAAAATTCCTTGCACATAAAAGGAAGGCGAACAAGGTAAAGAAAAACAAACGAAAACAAGGTTAGCAAAGAACCTAAAAAGGTTAGATCTCAAAAATCAAAAGATTCACGTAGAGTTGAACTTGGTAGAAAATTTGGAAAACTTTTACAAGAATTCAAAAAGATCCACGTAGAGTTGAACTTGGTAGACAATTTGGAAAACGTTTACAAGAATTCAAAGAGAGCCAAAGCTGGACGTTTGAAGAAAGAAGAAGACTCTAAAACATCACACATGGCAACTTTAGTGCATGGTACACTGTGTGAAAGAAATGAATCAAATTTAAATATATCAAACAAAATCCATTACCTGATAGGCGGTGGTGTAGTTGTTTTAGGTATCTTATTCATTTGGTCAAAAAGTATAGTTGCTTCTGTTTTTAAAGTTGAAAATGGCGAAACGTTTACAAAACATTATATTATTGATTGAGAAAATCAATACATTTAAAGAACAGCAGCAAACCGCTTACGAAGTTCAACAAGATTAAATGTTGAAGACTGGACAAGATCCAACTATGTCTATATCTTCAACTGATTCTTAAGGATGATTTAACCGTTCTTCAGATAATAATTAGCGTGTGCAAAAAGCCAGAACTATTATCACTAGATAAATAGTATAGATTTTACCTGATAATGTCAACAGAAACAAAAAATGTTATTAACTCTGTTTATCATGCATCAATCGTATTTAATCTCATACAGCATGTTTTTGAGGAAGTTTTTAATACGTCAATAGGTCCACCATCAAACATTGATATGTAACAAATTGCAAACTAATTATCCCTTTTTCACTTAGTGTACAATAAACAACCTGATAGCACATGGATTTTGACTAGTCAAAACATTGAACACAAACCACACATGTAGATCAAATCTTCGTTGCAAAATGCTTTAACTAACTTGGCTAATAAATATCACTGCTTACTGAAACAAAAAATCATCAACACAATTTAACATGACAATAATGAAATGCCCACATCACACATTTAAAAAACTATTGATGTTTACAATTGGTCTACCCTCAAGCGTGGATACTGAAGAAGTTATAATGATACTTATTCCAGTTTCTTGTAGCCAGTTCACAATTCAATACCAAATGGATTACACAATCCACTACCAAATGGATTACAAACATATCAAATTGTTACCCAGTATATGTTTTGCAAAAGCAAACTTTTACTATTAGGTAAATAGCATTGTTGTTTTCTTCATATATAAATAGGAGGTTATCTTGCAATCGATCTTCAGAAGAAAGACCCATATATGGTGACACTGAAAGCACACTACGTGATGGACTCCCTGAGAAAGAAATCCAGTTCTTCTAATTAACAATAGAAATATAAAACTATTGATTTTATTGTGATAATAAATTGTGTTGCTAGTTACCAAAATATGCACGATGAACTCAAAAACAGTATGTTCCTTCAGTACATCAAAGACAAGAATGAAAGAAAGACTTTTAAAATATTGATGGTTTTCACAACTTCGAAATATATATGAATAAAGTCAAAGAGGGAATGACTGCAAATGGTGATAACTAAGAAAGTATATGATAGAATGGATATTTATTTGCAATTAGCCGATTGGAGTACAACTCAGAAGTTCAGACACTCTTAGTAACATATACACGGTGTACATAACCAACATCAACTCAAAATTATTAGGATTCAATAGTCAAAGAAAAACAACCATCTGCGGAATCTGGATACAATTTGTGGGTTAATTTATGCTTTTTACCTCAGATAAATAATAAAATGATGACGCGCACCTTTAGTAATGCAGCCTTTCTTGATACATGACAAATTGTAATATCTCTGGCAGGTCCTAACGAGTTTTTTCACATTTAAATATCGAGACAAAAACAGAGGAGAAAGTAAAAGAAATGGGGTTGGCAATATTTTTCAATCCTTGTTCACTTTGTTAACGAATGTATTTGTACTATCTTTGTCATCAGCACTTGTTCCTCCGTCTTGTTCTCCTGTTACACCTTTAACACAATATACTATGGCTATACCTTGAGCTGTTGCTATCATACCTATAGCTGTGAAAATAACCGTATGTGTTACACCTTTTTCTTCAGACAGTTGTTTGAAACTTTCACCTAATGGTAACGTTTCTTCAACTTTGAGATTTATTTTGTTGATATTTTCTCTAAACTTCTAAATCTGTTAAATATCTACTCATCTGTGCTCTTTTGCTTTCACTATTTAAAAATAGTTCTTACGATTTAAAATTTTCAGTTGCATCTATTTCTTTGTAATATCCCATTACATCTTTTCTGTCTGATTGTCATACATTTCAATGTTTTATTTCTTTGATATTATTTTTGATTTATCTACTTCAGTTACATCTACCTTATTCCACCGTATTTAATTTAATTTAATTGCGCTCCACTACCAATTATTTCGTGGTATTCATATATTATAGTGTCTGCTTCTCTTACTTGATGTTCAAATGCCCCATGTATGTTAATTAGTTCCATTTGTATCCATCTGAACATTGAATTGGTTGTCTATTTGCAAACTTTGGCTCATTTATATTAAATGTTAGCATCTCTATATTGCCAGAAACTTTTTTTAAATTTGGTATATTCTGTATATTTTCTTCTTTTGTCCAACCAAAAGACTTTAGAAAACTAACACTAGGTGCTGCCATTTTCCTCTCATTACCCATTCATGAAATTTGTATTGGTCTTTTGCCTATTTTGGGGTTAATAAATGTTTTTTCCTCAATTTTTAAACGCGGCTTAATTAATTTATAATGATCTTCATCTATATTTAAACCATGCTTAATACGTTCTTGCATTCATTAACTATATTTAAACCATGCTTAATACGTTCTTGCATTCATTAACTATATTTAAACCATGCTTAATACGTTTTTGCATTCATTAAGTATATTTAAACCATGCTTAATACGTTCTTGCATTCATTAACTATATTTAAACCATGCTTAATACGTTCTTGCATTCATTAACTATATTTAAACCATGCTTAATACGTTCTTGCATTCATTAACTATATTTAAACCATGCTTAATACGTTCTTGCATTCATTAACTATATTTAAACCATGCTTAATACGTTCTTGCATTCATTAACTATATTTAAACCATGCTTAATACGTTCTTGCATTCATTAACTATATTTAAAAGTGGATGTTGAATGAGTGTTAAAGCTTTTATCAGATACATTATCTATGTAAGGTTCATGGAGTATGACATCAGTAGTTTTTATCATCAAGGTCACCAAAATCTTAACTATAAGTAGGATTATTAAATTCCACTTCACCAACTGTTATCATTTTACACTATTCCAATGGATAAAATATTAATTTGAACACAATCTAGGTTTTAGAAAGAATATCACAGTCATTGTGAGATGTAGTATTACTCTGAGTGACATCTCTAATTAGTAAATCTCTACCGATTGACAATTTGACTAAATTAAAGACTGAACTAGAAGAAGATTACATGATAACAAATGGAACAAGATACTTTATTGATTTTTATCATTTATGTTAAGATTATCTCTTTCTGCATTAAGATCTTGAGTTAGAACAATAATAACAAAGTGATAATTGTAAGAGCGAATTATCATGTTGTTACTGTGAAGTGCTTGAGTTAGAACAATAACAATAAGGTGATGATTGTAAGAGCGAATTATCTCGTTGTTGCTGTTAAAAGCTTGAGTTAAAATAATAATAACAAAGTGATAATTGTAAGAGCGAATTATCATGTTGTTGCTGTGAATCGCTTGAGTTAGAAAAATAATAACAAAGCGATGACTGTAAGAGTGAATTATCATTCTGTTGAAATGCAATTAAAATTGTGGTAACGATAATTTAACGCTTTAAAATGTAAATTATGTAGCAGGTATATATGCAAGAGAAATGCAAGCACAGTAATACGATCTGATTTATTTATTACTAGTATTTCCAAAATATACCAACTTTGGAAAAGCAGACTTCAGTGAGAACTGGGCTGTTACTTTTAGTAACTTTTAGAAACTTTCTAAGTGCCCGACTATTTAGTATGCCTAAGCAGTGTCCTTATTGTCCACACTCTACAAGAGATGTGTGGAATTTGATTAATCGGGTGAAAAAGAAGCATCCTAGCGAGTTTGATGAGCTTAATTCATTAAAATCATCAAAGTCTCCAATTACAAAAGCAAAGAAAAGACAAATTGAACATACAGCAAACAGAGCAGAACAAGAGTACCGTGAACTACACACGATACAAGCGTACCGTGTTAAAGTTTCATCTATGTAGGCAGTAGTAGGATATGGTTGACGGTCTTCAAATAAATTTAATATGCAGACACCATTAATTTTGTAATAGACATACCGTGACCCTCACCTCTGATTTTTACACTCTAGAGTCTATATGCCTTTTTATTACCACAAGCGCAAGCCCTCCACAAACTTTGGTTATGGTACGTGGTCTAGAACTAAATTTATTATGCGAAAACCATTTTTCTTCTTTCAGTCACAGTTACGCTAAATTTTGATCCCTGATCTTTTCAATCGGCTTCTTGCTAACCAATCTTGTAAGTCATCCACAAACTTTGGTGATCATACAAGATCGATAACTGAATTTCTTCTGTAGAAACCAAATTTCTTGTTTCAGTCACAGCGACCTTGAGCTTTAGTCTTTTGATCCTGAAATCGAAAGGTTTCTACTTTATCCCAAGTGCATGTTATCGTCCGGAAGACATTTTTTTTCTTTCTGTCACAGTGACCTTGAGTTTGAACCTTCTAACCCCAACATCGATAAGGTTGTTACTTATCCAAGGTGCAAGCTATCAAAAAAGTTTGTACAATGTATGTGATATGAAACTTGTGTTATTGTGCGGGACCATTTTTCTTTCTTTAGTCACAGTGACCTTGACCTTTGACCATCTGACCAGAAATCGATAGTTTTTTCCTTACACCAAGTACAAGTCAACCACAAAGTTTAGAAACTGTAGATTTTGGATAGCTAGAATTACTCTACAGACACCATTCTTCTTCTTTCAGCTACAATGACCTTGACCTCATTTTCATTTTGACCCCGAAATTGATAGACTTCTTTCATACTCCAAGCACAAACCATCCACAAAATTCGGCAATGGTAGATGTTATACAGTTCCAGTTATTGAGCAGAAACAACATCTAAACATAATACGTTCCGCCTTATGGTGGGCGTATACAATGTTGCTGAGGGAAGTTTATCCAAAGCAGGTAAGCAAATAGCAACTGAAGAAGCGTACACTCTATTCTCAAACGAATTAACATTTCAAAAAAAAAAGTTAGAGACTTTATTTAGGAATTTATTTTAAAAAATTAATACAAAAAACCAGAAGTCTGAACTAGTTAATTATGGTGCATGAGATATATGAAGACACAAATGTGAATCTATTGATGAAAGTCTCATACACAATCGAATAATTAGACAAAGAGCAAAAAGAGGAAGAGATGGATCAATGAATATATTCAAATGTTATGTTCTTTGTTGATCTCGGCTACAATATATCTAGACTTGAAACATGGCCAAGATAGTTCATCACGTTGTGTCCAACTACGAATCACAGTACAAATCTAAAAGATCAAAATTAACCAACTCAACATTGCAACAACTACTGAACCCTTGAAACGTTGTAACGGTTATCCTCGTGCTTTTAGTGCCTTTATTTCTGAATCCTCTTCCAATATAACTGTAACGTATGATATCCTGTAAATAAAGGCCGGTAATGTATTGTATTTCATGTTTCAATTTGCTAAAATTGGAATTTAACTCTTTAACAGTTTTGATTGTGAAGTATGTTGTACTGATATCACCTAAAGCAACTGTAATTTTATCACAATTTCTGTCAACGATATAATTCGCTCTTTATAATATATCGACTGAAGCAATATATTTACCAAAAACGATATAAATCGGTCTATATCATCTATCAATTAAAGCCATTTATTTAATAATAAAGATAAAAGAATCAACTCATAATAAAGACCATAACAAGCATAACTGAAATATACACAATGATAACCTACAATACGCTCAAGGACACCTAACATGCACATGTCACTGTTAGAAAAACTAATAATTTATGCTGACATATACACACGGATACCTAAAATACACACAAGGATACATGAAGTACACACCAGGAAAATCTAACATACTCACAAGGACAAAAACTTAAATACAAACAAGGATACCTAAAATACATACAAGGATACCTGAAGTACACAAAAGGACAATCTAAAATATACACACGGATACCTAAAATAAACACAAGGATACCTAAAATACACACAAGGATACTTAAAATACACAAAAGAACATTCTAAAATATACACAAGGATAACTCAAATACACAGAAAGATAACTTAAAGTACACACCAAGAAATACTAAAATACACACAAGGATAACTAAAATACACACAAGGAAAGCCTAAAATACACACAAGAATGACCTAAATTACACACCAAGAAAGCCTAAAATAGACAAAAGACAATATAAAATACAAACAAGGATACCTAAAATACACACAATGATACATAAAATACACACCAAGAAAGCCTAAAATACAAACAAGGATACCTAATATACACACAAGGATACCTAAAAGCGAACTGTTAGAAAAATTAATAAGCTATGCCTGTTTATCATTTTGTCTTTCTCCATACCACATTTACATATCGTAACTTTTTTTTGTCCAATGGCAGATCTGCAGTCATTCCAATATATCTGCTGCTTACTGTTGTAGGTACGCTGGCCAAAATGTCGCCATCTGCTTACTGTTGTTGATACGCTAGCTAAAATGTCGTAATCTGCTTACTGTTGTAGGGACGCTAGCTAAAATGTCGCCATCTGCTTACTGTTGTAGGTACGCTGCCCAAAATGTCGCCATCTGCTTACTGTTGTAGGTACGCTGGCCAAAATGTCGCCATCTGCTTACTGTTGTAGGTACGCTGGCCAAAATGTCGCCATCTGCTTACTGTTGTAGGTACGCTGGCCAAAATGTCGCCATCTGCTTACTGTTGTAGGTACGCTAGCCAAAATGTCGCCATCTGCTTACTGTTGTAGGTACGCTGGCCAAAATGTCGCCATCTGCGTTAAGTGTTGTACCTGCATACTCTTTGGTGGCCGCATCTTTTTCAGTTTCTGGCTAAGTTAAGTTTGTAATTTTTTTTAGAATTCATGTCGATGTCGCCAGTCATAGTTCCACCAACTAGCGGTAAAACATATGGCGCTGACAGTAACATTTCATTGCCAAGGATTACCGATGCCAAGTATTGTCCCTCAGGAAGTAAGCGCCCTCGATGAAAATTTGAATTAGAATCTGTTAACAACACTTTGGCGTTTACATACTTATCTACATACTGTTTATTAGCCGCAGATGCGTTATTTGTTGGCATAGTTTTTAGCGAAGACATGTTTAGCGGTCTAGACATAGTGTCACCAAGTTTTCGCAAGCGTTTGTTGAGTTCCGCATCAGAAATGGCTGTTGTTGTGCTCGAATCAGCGTCACCAATAATTAGACTCAGAAGAAATAACACCCGTTTAAAAACTATTTTAGCAACATTGACTCTGTCATTGTATTTGATGACATTAAAATTGACCGCGACGACATGAATATAATCAAGAAGTATTTTTCACTGTCACGAAACAAAAACTTCAATTGTATCTACTATGATGCGCCAAGATATATTAGGTGCAATACTGGCTGCTTTGTATTATTTTCATGCCTGGACAATCGCGACATAGATTCTCTTCTGCGTGAACATTGTCGTGGCATAGACGCTGCTAGATTTAAGCAATGTTATCACGAAACCATTATGGTTTTCCATAGAGATGCAGAACACGTTCCCGAAATGTATCGTCGTGGCTTTGACGAATTTTATCTGCCAGATTAATTAGGCAACACTATTTTATGCAAATACATTGTATACAATGCCATCTGTGCAAATAGAAGATCAAATGGACAAAGCTGAAATTATGCGAAAGTATGTGGAGCAGCAGCAGCAATTACGTGGTCGTATTCTTGCAGAAAAGATTGGCGAACAGGTATTTCAGCGCGACGTAGCAGAAACATTATTTCAGCCAGTAACTAAAAAAATAAAAAAGGCTGCAACGACGCATGATGTTAAGCAGGATACACGTATTAAAGCGTTACGTGAGCAAGCTAAAGATTAGCAGGACGTGTTGGAAAAGATTGCTTAAACTCGTACAGGGATAAAATAAGTGTTTGATGAGAAAGAGAAAGAAAAAAAAAACCAACGTATAATGAGGTAGAACGTGATGCAAGAATATTGCTTGATGAAAATGATTATCATCTAAGAAGCAAGTTAAACACAAGTGCAGGAAATTTTAAGAGAATGAAAGAGGCAAGAGAAGAGGTAGCTACGTTTAACAGGAAATGGGGACGAAAGCAAACAGACGTGCCTGAAATTGTACAGCACTTGGAAAGAACAAAAGAGTTCGATAATGACTTGCGACTCGCTGAAAAAAGGCTTAAGCATCTGCAGAAGGGTCTGCACTGGGGTTTCTGTATGTGCGCCAATAAGAAATGCAACATCCAGAATTGTATCCAAAAGTGGGAGAAGCACGTTCTGTGCAAAGGGAGCCAGAAGAACAGTTTTACCTTGCTCCAAAACAGCCAGAAGCAGGAGCAGCAGCAAGTGATCTGGACAGCAGTAAAGTACAGGGATTTTATTGAGGAAGCTGCTGTTATACATAACTGATTTGAAAACAAGCGATCTTGTGAAGATTATCAAAAAATATTATTTACGAAAAAGGTTTTTACTGAAGCAAATACAAAATTTGGTAAGAAAGCTAGAAAGACTGATGCTGCATTAAGAAATCTTATTGTTGAAGGCAAGAAACTTAAGGTAGATTTTGATAAAGTTACTAAAAAGTTTGAAACTAGGACGGGCGAAGTAATAAAGTACTATAAAAATGTTGCAGAACATGTTACGAGACGAAAGTTGCTAGCGGCCAGTAAACAAGCTGGCAACGCTGTCATATAAGTCAATACTAGATCAGCTACTTCAGCAAAGTTTAATTAGTAATGCCAAATACAAAGTTTTGTACAATGATTTTATATAGCTACGTAGCAAACTCTTCTCTTTGATTCCAAGTTGACTCAAGGAAGTAGCGGTAACTTTACTCTCAGATTTAGCACGCCATAGGGTTGTCGCAGGATTCTCGTTACGAGATTGCTTTAATTTTTTGCAGAAATATGGAACTCGTTTCATAATATCAATAACAAGTATTTTTTTTTACTTCTGCTAATGATGTAGAAACATTACTAATCATCATTCCTGGCGCCTACAACATTGTTGACATCGCTGATGAAATAAAAAGGCTGATTGGTGAAAAAGGTCATATTGGCGAAAACATAATAATAGAGCCAAACTACTCTACGCTTACAACACGATTGACGCTTAAGGGCCGCTACCAAGTTGACTTTACAATCGACAACAGCTTAAGAAACTTACCAGGTTTTAGCTTGCGAATTCCACAAGAAAATGGTGTTTACGAAGGCCACTATCCCGTAAGCATTAGCGACGTAAACAATTCTATACATGTAGGAGTACATATGAAAGCAAATTAAAAACTCAACAGGATATGTTAAGTAAATTAACTTGCAGCGTAATAATGTATTCTAAAGAGATCTATTAATGATGGGTCCATCACGTTGGGCAGTGCTCACAACAATTTGCTTGGCAAGGCTATAAATAGAGGAACTTGTTTTTAGAAACCAAAATTAGGAGAATGAGCTATCTGGTGCGTATACTATCCCAAATATCAAACGGAATGCCTGAAACCCAACTCATTCACGGTTTCATCACAATATGGGACCGCTTCTCCTCCAAATGATCACATGGAATGCCGAAAACCAAACTCATTCAAGACCTCACCTCAATATGGGGTCATTAATCCTCCAAATTATCACATTGAATGCCGGAAACCCAACTCATTCAAGGTTTAAGTCTGGTTGAAATCCGACATTCCTTAGTAAAGTTATGCTGTGGAATTAATCTTGAAATGGCTGTACTGTAGATGTAACAGCTTCATGACATTGCATGGAACTTAATCACTCTGATGAGAATAGACCTCAATATATACTACCGTACATAAAAAAGTAAATGCCAGAAAGGAGCACAAACAAAAAAGTAATGTTGACATAAAATTAATCTCAGTATGGTGATGGTTTACCGTCAAGATGGTTTACCGTCAAGATGGTTTACCGTCTCCACGCTTTTCACTTATTGCCAAATTTGAAATAGACGTAGATCTTCTACTCAATCCATCTCACCTATCACCCCTTTGAATGTGACCCTCTCACCTCTCACCCCTTTGAATGTGACCCTCTCACCTCTCACCCCTTTGAATGTGACCCTCTCACCTCTCCCCCCTTTGAATGTGACCCTCTCACCTCTCCCCCCTTTGAATGTGACCCTCTCACCTCTCACCCCTTTGAATGTGACCCTGTTGTCCCACAGTAATAAAGTCTACTGGTAGGTTGAAACAGATCTGGACCTTCTCTACCTTTCACTTTGACCTGGTTGTTCCTCCATCATAAAATCTACTGGTAGGTTAAAACAGATCTGGACCTTTTATTCCAGTCATTTCACTTCCTTCTCCTTTGACTGTGACCCTGGGGTCCGACTGCAATAAAATCAATTGGTAAGTTGAAACAGCGCAGGACCTTTCATTCCATATATCTCACCTTCTTGCCCAATGGCTCTTACCCGCTAGTCTCACCGTAGTAAAATCCACTTTCATGCATTTTGTCTTTCTATTTTAGCTGCTTATATAACTATTTTAAAACGTTTCAAAAAGTCGCTGTAATGGTAATTTTATTAAAGGAAAAAAAAAAAAAAAGAAGAAGAAGAAGATAATAATTTCCAGGAATTGTAGTTAAGACCATTTCCTATTTTTAACTGTTGAGTGTTGAAATCATCTTATTGAATGTCAGATCTGTTCAATTTTCATTTAGGGCAAACTAGACACCATTAAAAGACCCCATATCTATATGATCATCCATTCAGGAGTATTAGTGGCAGCCATACTTGAGGTCAGATCGGCACCATGTTCATTCTAGAGTAACTACATATCATAATTAGTCTTCTGGTGAAAACCCCATGTCGATATGACTTTCCACTTGGTAGCCATACTGGATGTCAGAATGGCACCGTTTAGTACTAGCTGGACGTCATAAGAAATCCTTTGGTGAAGACTCAAAAACTGATATGGCTTTCCATCTAAGAGGAGTAACAATAGGATTTTCAAATTAGTCGCTCTGACGGCCATATTGGATATCAGCTTGGCACTTTTTATATTTAAGACCAACTAGACCCCATATCAAGTCTTCCGATGAAAACCACATGCTGATTTTACTTTCGATTCAGGAGAAGTAGCAATAACAGGATTTTCAAGATGGATGCTTTGATGGTCATATTATGTGTCAGATTGGCACCATTTTCATTTAGGACCAAATATACATCATAAGAAGTTCTTTTTAGAGAAAACCACACTTAAATATGACCATTCATGCTTGAGGGGTAGTGATAACAAAATTTTCAAGATGGCCGCTGCAGCCACATTGAATGTTTGAGCGAAATTATTTTCATTCAGAACCAACTAGACTTCATAAAAAGTTTTCAAGTGAAAACCCCATGTCGATGTGGCTTTCCGTTCAGGTGAAGACGCCATAACAAGATTTTAAAGATGGCTGCCATTCGGCGAGTAGTGATAACAAACTTGTGCAAACGAATGGACGGAAGCTGGAAGACGGACATTAGATGACAGTAGAAGGACAACAGGCTATACCATCATCTCCCAGTCTGTGACCAGTATAGCTAAAAAAAATAATATACCTCTTGCACATGGTAACAACAGTGATATGAACAAATATACAATAATTGTACCAAGTATAGTGAATTTCATTCAGTGATTTAGACGGAGAAAATGATGGAAGGATGAAATGATGGAGGATATTGCACGATCCCTAATGCTTTTCAAAAACAATATATTGGAATAGAAAAGAAAAACAAAAGTTCCTAGAAGCAACTAATCCTCTACTGGCCAAAAAGAATGTCCAGAATTTCAAGATAGTCCATTTCTTCTGTCATTTCTTTTTAACTACTGAGTGTTGAAACCATCTCTAATATTTTTTGAAAACTCCAACATACCACATTTGGTAACAAAACATATTTTCTTACATGTCTGAGTTAACATGTTAACACGTAAACCTGCAAGAGCAGTATAAAATTCTTTTACATGGACTTGAACTTGATATCATGGATAGAAAATCAGTGAACTTATCTTCGACAACACTAATAATACCCACATGATCCGCTTGATTCAGTCTCTTAAATTAGCAATGATGTAGGCATCATAAGAAGTCTTTCAGTGCAAAATTCATGTCAATAAGATCATTGATTCAAGAGGAGTAGTCATAACAATATTTTTAAGATGGCCATATTGGATGACATCGTACGAAGTCAATTCATTTTACATTCTTCACACTTTAGTTGGCACCATATAGCCACTATTGTCCTCAGGTGCCATAAAATGCTACATAAAAAGATATATACAAACATGCATACGTTTAGTGAAAACCCCATGTCGACATCACCATCCGTTAAGATATAATTGTAACAACAAGATTTTCGTTCAAATAATGGATGCCAGATAAGTATCATTTTCATTTAGAACCAAATAGACATCAAGAAAAGTATATTCGTGTAAACCCCGTGTCAGTGTGATCATCCATTAAGTCGAAGTACTGATAACAAGACTTTAAAACCAACATAATACGTCTTTTAGTGAAAACTCATTCAATTCAGTAGGAATGGCCGTCAGATTGGCACCAGTTTCATTTAGGACCATCAACAGTCTTTCCATGTGAATATGCCCATCCATTCAGGAGTAGCAGCAATAAGATTTTTAAAATGGCCACCAATGGTAGCCATTTTGGATGTCAGATTGGAACTATTTTCATTTAGAACCAACTAAACATCAAAACTGGACATCAAAATGAAGTCTTTTGGTGAAAACCCCATGGCAATATAACTTTCCATTGAGGAGGAGTAGGGATAACAAGACTGTCAAGATGGCCACCACTGTGGCCATATTGGATGTTGAAACAGCACCATTTTCATTTAGGACCAACTACACCTTGGGATGAATACGGGTAATTCTTTGCACATGTAGATTTTATAAATATAGAAGTGGTGGCTAATGATTCTAAGGTATGCACTATTACCTGTAATTCTTTACACATGTAGATTTTCTACATAGAGAAGTGGTGGTTAACGATTCTAAATCATGCCCTATTAATTCTTTGCACATGTAGATTTTCTACATTGAGAAGTGGTGGCTAATGATTCTAAGACATGCACCATTAATTCTTTGCACCTGTAGATATTCTACACAGAGAAGTGGTGGCTAATTATTCTAAGACGTGCACTATTAATTATTTGCACATGTAGATTTTCTACATAGAGAAGTGGTGGCTTAGTGATTAGAATACTGGACTCGTGTCCAGAAGGGTGTGAGTTCAAATCCTGTCATTGGATCACCCTGGGTCTGCTACCATCTATTGTCTATGAGCATGACAATTTACTCCAATTGCCTTGACACGATACGATTCTCCTGTGTTTCTAGGCCACAAAGCACCAAAACAAACCAAACCCGATTTTATATGTCGGAAAATTCAGCTTTACTAAAGTTATTTTAACAATGTTAGACTATAGTCATTGAGCAAAATCCATTTGGCATACTGACATCAAGTTTAACATTATGAAATTGACATAAAATAAGAAGTAACAGTAAATGTTTCCAGGGAAACAAATTCAATGTATACTGAAAAAACATGGAATAATGTATACAGTATGGGGAAATGTTTACCAATAATTTCTTATGCTTTTGTGGGCGACTTGAAAATCGTGAAAACTTAATCCCAAGGAAATTGAGGAAGTAAAACAATTTCTGCGATAAAGTGCCAAATTTGCAAAACCTAAATTTGCTGGTCTGCAACAAAAAAATTCCATAAATGTAAAAATACACAAAATTCTGCATATATGGGAAAGTAAGAGTTTTCAAAGCTTTAACACAAGTGAATTTGATGTATGTTAACCAAACTGAGCCACAAATCTAGAGCTTTAAGGTTCATGAGAAATGCCATTCAGTTAAGTTAAAAACTGTTTATAGAAGACTGAGTTGAAAAAGACTAGAACGGGGTTGGGGGTTGCTTAAAATTTATCTTTGTAGGTTCTATAAGCAGTGGATGGTTGGCTTGTTTTTCTCAAAATGACTAAATTTATCTGTTCTTCACATAAAATGTTGACAGTTCAATTGAAAAAGGGATTGTATCCTTTAGATTTACCAGATGCATGATAATTTTCAAGTGTATATTGCTCATACTGAATAGCACAAGGGTACTATTCTTATAGTGGCGTATAAAAGAGGATTTCAGCCTTCAGGACTTACCAATGCAAGGTAATTTATTTGTGTTTATCCATTTTGGTCATACTGAATATCAGAATATTAGTATTCCAATGGCGGCGTGTAAAAAAGGGTTTCACATCTCTGGACTTACCATTGCATATTCTTTAAGTGTTTAACTATGGTGGTCATATTGAATATTAGCATGGCACTATTCTTATGGCGGCGTATACAAAATGAGTTCATCTCTCTTGATGTACCATTGCAAGATAATTTTCAAGTGTTCAAAATATGGTGGTCATACTGAATATCAGAGTGGTACTATTCTTCTGGCGGCGTATAAAAAAAAGGAATTCACCCGTCTGGATTTTACCATTGCAAGATAGCTTTCAAGTGTTTAACCATTATGGTCATACTGAATGACAGAGTGGTACTATTCTTCTGGCGGCGTATAAAAAAAGGAATTCACCCGTCTGAATTTTACCATTGCAAGATAGCTTTCAAGTGTTTAACCATGGTGGTCATACTGAATATCAGAGTGGTGTTATTCTTATCAAGGACTATCTTGATTACAGGATGAATGTTTCATGAGAATTTGTTTACAGGTTTTGGGAGTGATGATAACGAGCCATGTCCACAGTGCACAACTTTGAACTTGCTGCTCATTACAATATTGACTTCTATAAAAATTCTTCTTTCAAATTGAATAGCTATAACACTTTGGAGTATAACGCAAATATTTGACTAAAATTGGGCACAATATTACACATTTTATAATGATGTGAATTTCTACATGATTTATCACAAAATTTATCAAGGTGTCAGAGTTCTATGAATCTTCTTGGGTTTGGAAAATGACCGGCAAAAAGGCAATGACAAAAAGATACAAAGGTTGCTGGCAACCTGATTTGTCCGCAGTCCACATGGATAACGGATAAGCTGTAGATGACCGAGAGCTGTCGATAGGTCAATTAACCATAGTATGAGATTATCTGGTAATTATAAAAGAAAGTTGAGATAAAGTTTAAGACAGTACTTAGTGTACTGGTTATAACTGCAATTTACTGGGTTAGCATAAACTTACTACCCTTGCAAGCTGTACTGGATGATAGGCATATGTCTTGACTTTTCTATTTAATATCCAGTTTCCCATCTGTAAGGTCTTATTTTCTCAATATCCAGTATGTGCAGGTACTGCCTCCACATTAACCAGTTGGATTCAATGATTAGCGCACACAGATCACTTGGCTTCTGACTCAGCACAATATCTGTTACATGTTTTGCTTCATCCTCTGTAATTATTATCTGGGATATTTTAAGATCCTTTCTTGCAACAACTAGTGATTGTACATAGTCTTTTTCTACATTGGAACTACTGAACACGTTACATATAGGAGTTAGAAACGGTGAGAAAGTTAGTAAACTGTAGCTGCATAACAATCGAGCAAGCCTACCATTACCATCCCCAAAAGGATGCAGAGTCAAGAACCCAAATAAAAACAAAGTTGCACACTTGAATGATAATTTCAATTTTTCTTGTGCATTTCCTTCACTATCTGGAATTTGACCTATTTCATATATCATTTCAT
Organism: Margaritifera margaritifera; assembly: GCA_029931535.1. Classification (NCBI taxonomy): domain Eukaryota; kingdom Metazoa; phylum Mollusca; class Bivalvia; order Unionida; family Margaritiferidae; genus Margaritifera; species Margaritifera margaritifera. The sequence goes on along the minus strand of JAQPZY010001437.1, from coordinate 221,570 downwards.
TGTATCTATCCACAAGCATCTCGACAGCTGCCAAGGCGGATTTTTCTGTGGAAAAGTGTGGGTAAACATGTTTAACACCGTTGAAATAAGCCTCTCTCTTGTTGGTGCTAAACTTACCTGGTCCTGTATGGTTATCATCCATTATTTCGTCCATACAAATCGTGTGTGTTTGCAAAATACAAGTTTCAACATCCATCAATCCTAAATAATTGCTTATATCTTCTTCCTCCATTTGAATCTGATGTACTTCTTTTGCTATATGTTTGTATCCTTTATAAAGATTTTTTGTTTCTTGCTCCTCTTTGGTTGGTTTACTGGTCTGACATATTGATTCATAGGTAGAGGCGGTTTTATCTTCTGTGTTGCCAAGACTAGGATAACATGGCAGCTCAAACATTTCAACTATTCTAGAATGACCTTTACTGAAAGATTTGTTTCTTTTTGCATTATCTTCAACATCAATCAAATCTTGGCTGCTTCCAGAATCTACTGAAGTTATTCCGTTTTCATTTACCTCTGATGTGTCTATCAAGTTAATTATTTCTTCAGTTTTTCCTGCATCTCGCACTCCAATTTCTTCCTCTTCCTGAACATTTAGCAAAAATTTAATTAGAAGCTCTCTATCAGCTTTGTACTTTTCTTTTCTGTCAATTTTATTGTTTGACAATGCTCTAAAATACTCCTTTCTGTATACCAGAATCTCTGAGATCATTTGTGAAATAGTTGGAATTTTTTGCTGATCATTGCCTTTTAGTCTTGATCTCCATCCTGGAGTCTCTGTCGGCTCAAAATCTAGATACTTTTTACAAGTAGCCATATTTGTATCTGAAAAGAGAACAATTTATATCATTATAACAATATTATGATGCAGCTAAGTGTTTCGAGTGAAGTTCTGAAGTCATGAAATTGTTAAACATGGTTTCTAATAAGCATAAAACAACAAACAAACATACAACTGTAAGGGTTCAGCAGAAAAAGCATTGCCTGTAAAATGACCACATGATATAATGCATGTTAGACACCTGTTTGCAGAAAAAAGGTAGGGAGCATAACTGTGTTATACAAGTGTCTTGGAAAAATGTAAAATTCCCCCAATCTCACAGCTGGGAGAATACAATCTTAGAATTTAGAGTCATATTGTGAAATTTCATGATGTATTTTCCCCCAAATTGGCTCGGATATCTGGCTATAAGTTTTTCTTTCTGCAAGAAGTCTAGGCAGGAACTATAATTTTCTAAATAGTCACAAACTTTGTCCTAAAATTTAGAACACTGACATGTTCAATTATCAAGTGTGCCAGGAAAGGGCTGCATCATATAATTTTCCTTTCCGGCTTATTTATAACTTTAGTTATTATCCATTATTACTAAGTATTTTCTTTCATAATTCCCCCGTTTCTCTGAGTTTTCTTTCTCATACTAATACAAGTTTAATTTATTTAGAATGTTTATAAGGTATTTAGTCCTTTACATTTATATAACCTTGAAAATATGTTTCCCTATCAGATGTCTGTAAAAGCAAGGCAAAAATATGAAAACAGCACAAGACACCAAAATTTTCAATCGCCGAATATACTGTTGCGAAATTAATATTTACAAAAGTTTACAGTTAAGTATCAGACATCATATGTGTGGATGTGGGTCATGTTCATTATTGGTAATTTAGTTTCTGGTAACATGCAGATGGGTAACAATAAAAGCATGAGTCAATATATATATTTCTGTGCATCATTTTCACTGAAGAATTACAAAAAGTAAATGATACACCTTTACCATAATTTTGATATGTATATAAAGTTTCATTGGAATATCTTAAACAGTTTTGGATTTTTACTCCAGAAACTAAAATTCTGTATGACTGATAGAAGGACGGATGGATGGATGCGGAACAAAACTAAAAAGTCTGTATGACTGATAGAAGAACGGACGGATGGATGCGGAACAAAACTTGAAGCATATTGAAACAAATGATTTCTCATTGGCAAAAGGCACACCATGTTTAATATTCTGATACATACCAGGTCTACCTGGATGCATTGAATGGTTTTTGAGTTTTGTTCCAGAAACAATATGTGAATGATGGATGGGTGGAGGGGTGGATGGATGGATGGACAGACCAATGAACAGAGACATAAACACATAGAATATGAATAATTTCTAGCAACACAAGGAACATATAAACCAATAGTATCATATCTGCATTAAATCACATGGACATATATTGAACGATTTGTAGTTATGCTCCATACATTATGTCATTTATGGATATATAGATGAACAAAGCGAGAGAAAAAAATCATTAAAAGTATTCAAACTGAACAACTGTAAATAGCAAAAGGCACATCTATACTACTAGTCTAACATATGTACCAAGAACTATAAATAGCAAAAGGCACATCTACGCCACTAGTCTTATATGTGTACCAAGTTTTACAGTAACAAAAGGCACATCTACGTCACTAGTCTAATATGTAATATGTGTACCAAGAACTGTCAATAGCAAAAGGCACCTCTATACCACTAGTCTAATATTTTGTACCAAGAACTGAAAATAGCAAAAGACATGTCTATACTACTAGTCTAATATTTTGTACCAAGCATTGTAAATAGCAAAAAACATGTCTATACTACTAGTCTAATATTTTGTACCAAGCACTGTAAATAGCAAAAGACATGTCTATACCACTAGTCTAATAAGTGTACCAAGAACTGAAACAGTAAAAGGCACAACTACATCACTAGTCTAATATGTTTACCAAGACCTGTAAATAGCAAAAGACATGTCTATACCACTAGTCTAATAAGTGTACCAAGAACTGTAAACAGTAAAAGGCACATCTACATCACTAGTCTAATATGTGTACCAAGACCTGTAAATAGCAAAAGACATGTCTATACCACTAGTCTAATATGTGTACCAAGAACTGTAAACAGTAAAAGGCACATCTACATCACTAGTCTAATATGTGTACCAAGACCTGTAAATAGCAAAAGACATGTCTATACCACTAGTCTAATAAGTGTACCAAGAACTGTAAACAGTAAAAGGCACATCTACATCACTAGTCTAATATGTGTACCAAGACCTGTAAATAGCAAAAGACATGTCTATACCACTAGTCTAATATGTGTACCAAGAACTGTAAACAGTAAAAGGCACATCTACATCACTAGTCTAATATGTGTACCAAGACCTGTAAATAGCAAAAGACATGTCTATACCACTAGTCTAATAAGTGTACCAAGAACTGTAAACAGTAAAAGGCACATCTACATCACTAGTCTAATATGTGTACCAAGAACTGTAAATAGCAAAAGACATGTCTATACCACTAGTCTAATATGTGTACCAAGAACTGTAAACAGTAAAAGGCACATCTACATCACTAGTCTAAAATGTGTACCAAGAACTGTAAATAGCAAAAGGCAGATCTACATCACTAGTCTAATATGTGTACCAAGAACTGTAAATAGCAAAAGACATGTCTATACCACTAGTCTAATATGTGTACCAAGAACTGTAAACAGTAAAAGGCACATCTACATCACTAGTCTAAAATGTGTACCAAGAACTGTAAATAGCAAAAGGCAGATCTACATCACAAGTCTAATATGTGTACCAAGAACTGTAAATACCAAAAGGCAGATCTACATCACAAGTCTAATATGTGTACCAAGAACTGTAAACAGTAAAAGGCAGATCTACATCACTAGTCTATTATGTGTACCAAGAACTGTAAACAGTAAAAGGCAGATCTACATCACTAGTCTAATATGTGTACCAAGACCTGTAAATAGCAAAAGACATGTCTATACCACTAGTCTAATATGTGTACCAAGAACTGTAAACAGTAAAAGGCACATCTACATCACAAGTCTAATATGTTTACCAAGAACTGTAAATACCAAAAGGCAGATCTACATCACAAGTCTAATATGTGTACCAAGAACTGTAAACAGTAAAAGGCAGATCTACAACACTAGTCTATTATGTGTACCAAGAACTGTAAACAGTAAAAGGCACATCTACATCACTAGTCTAATATGTGTACCAAGAACTGTAAACAGTAAAAGGCACATCTACATCACTAGTCTATTATGTGTACCAAGAACTGTAAACAGTAAAAGGCACATCTACATCACTAGTCTAATATGTGTACCAAGAACTGTAAACAGTAAAAGGCAGATCTACATCACTAGTCTAATATGTGTACCAAGACCTGTAAACAGTAAAAGGAAGATCTACATCACTAGTCTGATACGTGTACCAAGAACTGTAAACAGTAAAAGGCAGATCTACATCACTAGTCTAATATGTGTACCAAGACCTGTAAACAGTAAAAGGCAGATCAACATCACTAGTCTAATATGTGTACCAAGAACTGTAAATAGCAAAAGGCACATCTACGCACACAAGTTTATTATGTATACCAAGAACTGTAAATAATATGTGTACCAAGTTTTATAGTAGCAAAATGCACATCTACACCACTAGTCTAATATGTGCACCAAGTTTTACAGAGATATCTAAAAACATTTCTGGAGTTTTGCCTTGAAATCCAAAGAGTGGATTATGAATGGTAGAATGCACACATAGGCACGAACATTGAAAATATTGTAACTTAAGAGGTTTGAATACCAAAAGATGCATCCGGTCAGCACAAGTCTACCATTGGATGAAATGTTAAAAATGTGAATATCACCACTTGTCTAGTATATTGAGTTTTTAACTGTACCTACCAAATTCCACTGAGAAAATAATACATGGCTGGATGAAAAGACAAATGGACACTGGGCAAACATTAAAAATATTTAAATTGAAGACATGTGAATAGAAAAAGGCACATCTGAGCATATATTGTATAATACGTGTACCAAATTTCAATGAGCTGTCTTGAACATTTTTGGGGTTATGCTTCAGAAACGAGTGTGATAGACAAATGGAAAGACATGCTAATGGATGGATGGATATTGGGCAGGGAATAATAACACAAATGTTGAATAAATCTTGGCCTTATGAATGCATTTATTTTACAAGTGATCACCCGAGAGTTAATTAAACGTAAGCAACAAAATATTGTACACACTAAGCATTTGCGATTGCACTTATGTTGTCCGAAATCATGAAAGTCTACTAAAAACTTCGCACGGTGATTAATTCAATTAAAACTGCACATATTTCAATTTATATATTTTCGGTTGCTGCTCTTCCTGTTGTCAACTGATATTCACGGTGCTAAGTTACGGCATAGCACCAGTGATCAGAGTAAGGTATTTATACAGTTGCACTAATGATCTAGGGGAACTGCATACCACTAGTGATCAGAGTAAGGTATTTATACAGTTGCACTAATGATCTAGGGGAACTGCATACCACTAGTGATCAGAGTAAGGTATTTATACAGTTGCACTAATGATCTAACGGAACTGCATACCACTAGTGAATAGAATAATGTATTTATACAGTTGCACTATTGATGTAAGAGACTCAATTTCTTGTGAAAACAAGTTGAAAATAAGCATACATTTAGCGCATCATCGCAAGACACAAGTGAAAACTCTGCTATGGTATTTTCCTTCAGCTGTTCCTGCCTGAGATGAGATTTCCTAGTTTCTAACGAATGTGCATAAACCTGCATAACCAATAGCTGTGAGCCTAAGTAAAATTTTCTTGGAAAGTTGACCTAACATGACCTTTTACAGTGAATGAATGAGCCAATCAAATTTTTATTTCCAAAAACAACCACTTATCAATCGATAAAAAGGCACTTTTGTTGATGTGTAAGAGCTTGTTTCGTTTTGTTGTTGATAATGTAGTTTTATGTGTACATATTCATGGGAAACGAGACAATCTTGTCACAGCTGCCACGTGTGAAAATGGAGCGTGGCGGATTTTTATCTGCAGCTTGCGACAATGAAATTTAGTATAAAATCAAATATAAATTAATTTTAAAAGAAAATATTTGGTGAAATAGGGGACTCTTTAAAGAAAAGATTAACAGACCATGAGTAAAGACTACAGCTAAAAATGAAAGCATCATCAAGACTATAGAACCCATCTGATACAATATTTAATTTATGAGACAAAATTATTGGATATAGCAGGGACACATTTGTGCAACTACATGTATGTTTGAAACTTTTGTGTCAACCTAGAGCATATTGACCCTTTTCTACTCATGTCTATATAGCTGCTACTTATTTACACCTCACTACACTGTGTTATACCCTAGTGTTATGTGTATAGCCATGTCCATGCTACACTAACCTAAGGGGTGTTCGACATTTTAGACTTTAAGGTTGCAACATTTATTTTAAAAAATCGAAACGTGTAAACAGGATACAATAACCAAAACAATGCCGTTTAATCAAACCAATTCGAAACTGTTTGCTCGATCTGCACGTTGACAGCTTACAGCTATTTATATGTAAGCTATTGACAATGTGCATGTCATGCCTCGCTTAACCTGCGATGCAGTACTGAATTTTCACGCATTATGACGTCGGTTTATCCCATCACGTATGTCAGTGTCGACGTCTTACAATATAGGATTAAGCAGTACAGTCCCAACAGTTAAAACACCTATATCAGTGAAACGCTTATGAAAACACTATGTGACTGAAGAATTGCAATATGATATAAGCAAGCTGCTCAGTTATAGCAGTCTGGTTCTGAGATATTGGATAAATTTCACTCACTTGTACATGCCATGAAATTATTTCATGCAGGGTTCTCAATAGATTTCAAAACTGAAGAGTCGTTTGACCCTTGACCCCATAATCTCTCTGGTCAAAACTGAAATCGCAATAGTCATTAGGTTTTGACAGTCATAAGCTCATAGCTGGGATTGTTCATTATTCGTGCAGCAAACTGATGTTTAAAATTTGTTGTCTCATGTTTAATAAAGAGAAACACTTTTATAGTATTTTGTAACAAGCAACACTGAGATGGACATGGCCATTACAGATTTGTGTATAAGCGTTTCTCATTCTAATTATGCATGAATGTGTAAATTTGGTAAATTAAACAGAAAAGGGATTATTTTATATTTTATTGAATTGTTAACTTCTCAACATATTCTATTTTTAATTCCTCATGTCATTTTAAATGCAAGAGTATACACATTCAACTATGAAAGTTATATATGAATCAAATTTCTAATTTCTATATTATAACCAATTCAATCTGATCATCATACATCAAACTAATGCATCAAACAACATGAACAAAGCATATCCAGTTTTGTCAAGGATGAACATCACAATTGGTGACTTTGTATACTCTGAAGTTATCTGTTAAAAGAACATGTCAGCTTTTAGTTCTTCCTATTTTTACTCTTTACAAAATTAGCAACAACCCTCTCTACATCAAAGTTTTCGATTGACCTTCTTTGCATATCCTGATGAGTTAACTTGGCATGATCAAGTCTAGACCTTGCCTTTGTCTTTAAACGATTCTGACTAGAAAAGTCACTCTCATAAGTTACACTTGTACTCCGATATTTGATCAAAAATTGATCCAGTCAATGCATAATTGATTCCGAATTTTTAAATGTTTCGCCGATTAAAGCAAATTAATCGCCAATAAAAACAATTAAAGTTTGCCCCCATGCCTTTGACAACTGGTTTGGTGAGCCGCCATATTGTCCAGCTTTGCCTTTATTATAATCTGATGGGCAATCAAAAGAGGCTGATATTTGATCAAAAGTTAATCCAATCAATTCCGAATTCATTCCCTTTTCCTCTAACGATCATAAATGTCAAAGATAATCTTAAAACAATCTAGCCTTAATTATATTATGCACACCTAATATGACTTGAGTCACCTGTTTGATCCGCGATATAATTGACCTAGCAAACGTCGATCACTGGCGCATATAGTATATTTGTTATGGACGGCGTGTGCTCTGTCGGAAATTATGCGAATCAAGGATAATTACGACTGAAGCTCCGGCCCAAATCAACGTGCATCATAAAAAATGCACAGGTTGGAATTTTCATGCGTCAGAAATGGGTCACATTTAAATTCCAAGCGTCAAAACCCAAGGGTACGCGTCGATTGGGAACCTTGACATGTATATTCCAGGGATTTACAAATCCACTTGCCCGATTCATGGGACAAGCTCTAATTCGGCTCGGGCTCGCCACAGTGCATACATCAGCACCTTTATTTAGTGTTTATATGTACTGCATTCTTCTATTATGTAATTTCCCACACTTTTTACTTTCATCTATCGTATATCCTTTCAATCTTGTAGTCAATATCAATGTCAGTATCGCATTTTTTCGCGCAACCGTGATAATGTGAATATTTACGATTTAAAGCAAGTTTTGTCAAATAAGGAATAAATATTTATATTTTAACTTATCAGTTACATTTTAGTCATAATATTTGTAAGTATCCGGGATTCGTCGACTTCCAGGTCTTAACCAAGCCTCGGGCAGTTTGAGAGCTTGCCGACTCTAAACAATCGGCTTGTCAAAGATTGTTATAACTCATGTCACCGATTTTTTTGGCGAGTAGGTGTTAATTGTTAATAATATAACTCGTGAGAATTCATTGACATGTGTGTTTGGAAATAAAAGGCACTCTTTTCAAACGATTAACCGCCATAAGGATTTCGTTCAAAGCGTGATCGATCTACAAAAAATGTAGCACCCACAAGCGGTGTTTATGATCTGTTGTTTACGTGATAATTACAGGAGACCGATGCATACTTACAGCTTGGCAAACAATTAAATGGATTAAAAAAAGTCGTCTCAGTCTCAAAAGTCTGCCTGTCAAATATTTTGATGCATGTTGCCGATTTCAAGGTGACTAGATGATAATTGTTAATTAAAGGAATTAAATAAGTGTTCACAAATCCTTCAGTTATGAGTATAAATAAATTACGAACAGTCTATCTTTCATTGTTGCTGATGTATTTGACGATATGAGTCTGCTATCTTATCTAGGAAAAAAAAAAGAATTTCCTTAAAATAATCCATATTTTTTTTTATGTTACTTTTTTTTACTCATGTTGGAATATTACGTTTGAGGCAAGCTACGGGCAAGTTTAATTTTCGAGTCAGCTTGAGTTGGGCAAGCTGACTTTTATAAACTTTTTAAATCCCTAGTTTGGGTATCCACAGCTGGGTGCCCAAATTATCGTCATATAATCCCGTTGTTAGGTGCTGGTTCATTGTTAACAGCAAGAGTACACACTAGTACTCCTCTACTCATTATATGATTAAGTAATCACTGTCCATACTACTGGAATCTCAGGGACAACCTTTAAGTAATCACAGTCCAAACTACCAGGCCCTCAGTAATCACAGTCCATACTACTAACCCCTCAGTAATCAGTCCATACTACCAGCCCCTCAGTATGAACCTTTATAGAAACATGACTCATATTTTGTTAACACTAAGGCAAGTTGAATGATTTTCTATCTATATCAGGTTCAAGGCAAATGGCCATGATCAAGAATTTTGCCCTACACTTACAGCTACCTTGTGAAAATGTTAACTCATCCATGTAACAAAATAGTTTTGTTACCAAATATTGTATGTTGGAGTTTCTCAAGAGATCGTTTTAATACTCAGCTGTTAAAAAGATAAAAGAACAGTATAGATGGTCTTATACATAGACGTGGTATTGATAAGGAGTATAATTTTTTGTAAATATTATCATGCAGTAATGTAAAAGTCTAGTGCAGCACAGTTTTGAAAATAGTAGAAAAGGAATCAAATTTGAAAGACAAAAATATTATTGATGACATAAAAAACGAACACTTTTTTCATCTTCATATAAACAAATCTACTTCCAATTACTTTGAAAAATATGAAAATAAAATCAGTGTTTAGTATTTCATAATTACATTAGGGTAAGGTTGGAATTAATTCGAATAATATGTGTCGGCTTTTACCGTGGTACATGCAATCGGATAATAACTGACTAATGAAGGTCATTATATAAGACATAACACTTGTCATTTATGTTACGTTTGGTTAACATGCAGCTTTGGGTGTCCCAGACTTGATAGCCAGGATATTGACCTTGAGAAGTTTGGAGAAGATTTCGTAGCTGAGCTATAATGGGACCTCCTTGGACAATTATAATACCCAGTTTAAATGAAAGAATTTAAAATTGCTTTTTGTAGCATCCAAAAAGAAAAACTTATTATTGATGACAGAGCAATGAATTAAGATTCATGTTGATTGCTCGAAGATAAATAAATTATCACTGGCAGGTTTCAACTATTGAAGTATAGGTCAATTTATTAAAACTCGTCATTTGTCACACTTGTCGCTAGTATAAGTATCATAAAGTCATCATCACTATGATTTGTTTTTAATACTGTTAAGTATTTGCCTTGTTTGTGAGTACCAATTTGCAGTTATGGAGGTTTTGTTAACCATTTATGTTTTCCCCTCACACGATTTTGACTGACGTACAGAAGATTGCATGCTATTTATTCATGGTCAATATCAGGGGTCTGTTGGGAATCTGATTTGATAGCAGTATTATCATCTTCAGGCAAGCTGCTAGTTGTTTTTGCCGACTTGAAGCAACAATAAAAATCATCAGCGATTCGCATTTACCTTCTTCATTTTGGATCAAAATTTTTTCGTATATAGGCCAAAGCGACAATTAAATGATCAATTGTTTGTTGTTGGAAAATATATAAATTTCCATTATACTTTTTTAACATGATCATCTTTTAATAATACTTTAGGTTGCCCGACTGGGATTTCACATTGGGAGAAATAGTTGCAAGTTGTTAATTTCTAGTTGCCCTGGGTTCTTGTTGCCTGGTGTTATGTGTGATATTTACATACTTAACTTTTGCCCATGCTTGTAAGTTGTGACATGTGTCAGGTAGGCCAGTATTTTCATAGGCGTTTTGCAATTAGACTTTTGTATATATATATATATATATATATATATATATATATATATATATATATATATATATATATATATATATAGGTAATTAATTTCATTCTTGTTTTAGAATTCCGGTCCTAAATAATCAGTCTGTAAGGAATCTTTTATTTGCGTTGTTGAAATCAGATATAGAAATTATTTATTTACAATTTTCATTGGAAATACTAAAGTGCTCATTGAGTTTTGGATTAATATATGATTTTGTGATTTATGTTAACTCATTCAAATACATTCTGGTACATCAGGACATTCAAGGCAATTGGAATTCATTCGGAGCATTCTTGTGATTTGGAGATTTAGGGTTATTTGGAATCTAGCTCACAAATTTAAGTGTCTTTTGAATTTCACTTTAATTGTCTGGAAACAAATTGCTTGTTGATTTTACTTACATTGTTGGTTTCACTTTCTTTCTGTTACATATTTTTAAGACCTCGAATCGTAACACTGGCATTAATTATTACTTGTATCGGGCTCCTGAGCAATTGATTTTTCAACCACTCAGACGAACACAATTTTCATTCAGAACCAGCTACATATTACTAAAACAGAGAGTTAGTGAAAACAAAACCATGTTGATAAGACAATGAGTTCAGGAAGTAACCCTATGAGGATTTCTGGGATAGTCATCAAGACTGCCCTTCTGAATGTTAGATAAGCACCTCTTAAATATAGTAATAACTATATGTTGCAAGAAAGAAGATTTCTGTGCTTTTTTAATGTTGTTATAGCCATTCCTTTAGGAGAAGCAGCTGTTAGTAGATTTTTTTCATCTTTGGAAGGTCACAATGGCATAATTTCATTTAAGATCAATATATATATAGTGTGAGAAGTAGGGTGGTTTTTTTTTTTTTTTTTTTTTTTAAATTCCTCTATTGATAGGACCATTCATCCATTCAAGAAGAGTAGTGATAAAATGAGTTTCACAATGGCCACCACTGATTAGCACCTTGTTTATTTAGAACCAATTAGACATCAAAATAAGTCTTTTTAGTGAAAACGAATGTCGAGTTGTCCATCCGCTTAGGAGGAATAGTGAAAACATAATATTTTCAAGATTATTACAATAGCGACTGGATGTTCATGGGACACCATTTTCATTGAGGAACAATATTGACATCATACCGGTAAGAAGTGTTTTTGTTAAGACCCCATGTCAAAACGACCATCCATTTTCTTCGGAGAAGCCAGAACAAGATTTTCAAGATGGCCACAACAGTAGACATATTTGATGACAGATCAGAGCCTATTTCCATTGAAGACCAACTATACTTCATAAGAAGTGGTTTAGTGAAAAATCAATGTCGATAGGACCATCCATTATGGAACAGTATCAACAATAAATCTTTCACATGTGTCAGATTGAAACAATATTCTTTTAGGACTAACTAGACAATGCAATAAGTATTTTGGTGGAATTTTCATGTCAGGTATGACCACATGTTCAGGATGAGTTACGATTGGCACCATTTTCATCGAAGACCAATTAGATTTCATTGTCGTCCATACTGGTTATCCGCGTGGCGCCATTTATATTTAGCACTAACTAGACGTCGGAAGAAGTCTTTTTGTTGAAACCCCCATGTCGATATGACTCTCCGTTCAGGAGGAATAGAGATAACAGTATTTTGAAGATGCCTGTCATGTCGGCCATATTGAATGTCCGATTGGCAAGATTTTCATTAAGGATCATCTTATATCTGGTAAGAAGTCTCTAAGTGGAAACCCAATGCTGATATAACCATCTATTCAGGAGTAGCAATGACAAGATTTTCACGGTGGCCGCTGTCTGATCCGTACTGGTTGTCCGCGTGAGACCATTTTCATTTATAGTCAATTAGCCATCATAAGAAGTCTTCTAGTGAAAACCCTTTGTCGACATGACCATCCGTTTAGGAGCAGAGTTTTACAAGATTTTCAAAATGGTTGCCATATTGGATGTGGTGACTGGAGATCTCGGCCCATAACATACTCGACACATTCTGGAGTCGGGCCATAATAAAGTCGTCCCACTGCATATTCGTTCCATACAAATTTAATTAAGAATCATTACTGCCACGGCCGGCCCATACTATCAAACAATGATGGGTCCGGACCAAAGTTTGTATTTTTTGTGATCCTTATCTTTGATCTTGTATGGCTTCGTAACACTTGTTGTTATTGAACAATAAATATTTAATTATAAACATGTTATTTACTAAGTAATTAGTTAATCATTAATGATTATGCAAACTTTACGGGTCTGATTAACGGTAATAAGAAAACAAACAATACCGTACACTATTGAAGAATGCGCGTGTTGTTTGTAGAAGGATTAGACAAAAGATTGTTCTAAAATAAAAAGGGCGAAAAACAGTGACCTTCTTTAGTAGATGGGCTCTCTGAGCAAAATAATAAAAAAATGTAAAAACACGAATCAGTCTTTGATAGTTGCATCGTCATATATATATATATATATATATATATATATATATATATATATATATATATATATATATATATATATATATATATATATATACTGCCCCCAATATTAAATGATCAAATCAACGCATAAGTGGGTACTGACCACTTTGTCGAGTATTTACTCTTGGAGTTAATTAAAGTACATGAAGTACATGTCAACGTGGTCATGTAGTTGTTATTGTAAACTTTAATATTAACATATATGAACCAAGGTCAATTCAATCCTGATTGTTGAATGCTCTGCACCTTAAATGTCATCAAAAAACTTCCAGACGAAAATTACTGATTGCTATGGACAATTACAATGCTTACCAGTTAATAAACTGGGTCAAAAAAAGAGGACGTCGGGTCTATCATAACAAATAACAGGGTTGTACACATTTTTTCTTTCTTTTTTCAAAACACTTGCAGCTCTCATTGTGACATCACAGCACGCGACATTCCATCCTATTTGTACTGGATCACACCTTCAGGTTAACCTCATCCAAAAATGTCCACATACTTTAACATCCATTTTGCTGTATGTATTTCTCGGGTCGTCTATATAATGAACTTGCAATGAATATGGATGTATGAGGATCAAAAAATGTAAATAATCGCCATTTAAAGGTATGTGTAATTAAATTCTAGAAAATTACACACATTACTGAAATAGTCGTTATTGAACGCCTACATGACCTGTATGACTTATACTTTAACTGGATACTAAAAATCATACGCAGATGCACTGAACATAAAGAAACCTATAAATATTATTTTTTTTTAAATATGAAATGACCTTTGACGAAGGACATTATATCCAAATTATTATTATATAAATCTTGGACCGATCCAGCGATAGGCCGAGTAGGTAATGGGGCTATTTGGATAGTCCAATTTCGTTATGGGCCAAGTACGTTAGTGGGTTGATTCTGCTATGGGTCGAGCTGTCCCAGAATATTGGATGTGGATGTCAGTTCGGCACTATTTTCATTTAAGATCAACCAGATATGGTAGAGAGTTCGGCGCTAATTTCATTTAAGACAAACCAGATATCGTAGGGAGTCTTTTAGTAAAAAGCGCAACTTATCTGACCATCTACTCAGCAGGAGAATCGATAACAAGATTTTGTATACTACTACTACTACTACTACTAATAATAATAATAATAATACTTTTTTAAAATATAACCATTAATCATATTTATTATTATTATTATTTTTATTATTAGTAGAAGTAGTATTAGTATTGTAGTAGTAGTAGTAGTAGCAGTAGCTGTAGTATGGTTTGCATAGTTCAGTTTGTAATAGAAACTATCATAATGCATAAGAAATTTGAATGGGCTGAATAGAACATGAAAAAAGTAGAATGCAGAGGATCTGCCAACAAGTGATCTTCTTAAGAAGACAGCAGCGATGTATAGGAATATGGACATTGTATAACCAGTGTATCTATTATTTTTAACCAGTGTATCTGTTATTTTTAACCAGTGTATCTATTATTTTTATTATTGTTATACATGAAAGCATGCTTTATATTCAATAATAAAATCTTAGGAAAAACTTGTTGCGTATCTTACCTGTCAGTAATCACAATAATTGGATATACATGTATAACAACAACATTTGCACATGATGGCCGATTATACTCAACAACCATGAAAATCATTTAAGCGATTCGCAATATTGACATTTACTGAGCGTTATTCCATATAGCAATAACATTATTATCATTATTCAAACATCACTATAAAAGAAACACAGCATGTTCCAATGAAAACATCATTATTAAAGTAGCACACTACATCAATAATAAAACGTATGTGAGCCGAAACGTTTAAAGGAAATGAACATAAGGAAGCTAGATCTGTCATCTCGGGTTCGGGTACTGAGCGATTATAACATATTTGGGAAGTTCTGCCTGTCCTAACAAAGGCGTTTACCACATTGAGTATTGCACCTATAACATGGCTTGGCATCTTAGGATAACATCAAGTAAAACTGATATAATACATGATATTAGTTTGACACATACGATAGACCAAATGTGTTGATCCTATTGACCTGGCAATATAGCATCTACATTGAGGCTAAGATAAACTAAAATGTATCTACTACATTATATTAGTTTGAAATACAGCAAAATCATATTTCATATAAATTCTTTCTATTTGAGACTAAGAGCAAGTAAAACATGTCTACTACAGGCGATTAGTTTCACATCACATACACATATAATTCCGATAAATTTGAAACATGAACCGATTTTTAAGAATAAAATATCAATTTGTATGTTTTTCATATTTTAAACATGTATACAGCATTAATATTTATAAATAAAGCCAAATGAAAAGTGTAATTTCTTCACTGAGTTGGGTCCGGATTGAGGGATTCTAACAGATTGCGGAAGTTCTACCTGTCATTACAAAGGTGTTCACCTCATTTATTATTGCTACTATAAATAGGCGTGGTCATATAGCACGAACCCTGAGGCTAACATTAAGTAAAGTTCATCTACTACAGGATGTTACTTTGGCATGTACTGTATATTACTGCGTTTTCGAGTTAATGAATAAATGAAAGAATGCATCAATGAATGATTGGTTTTTGGGTGGGGTGGGGGGGGGGTGGTTTCGTAGGGCTTAAAGATATTTTTCAGCACATGATAGGCTATACATGGCGGCCTGTATATTTGGTTGAGGAAGAACCCGGGAAAACCCCTGACCAACGTGAAACTACTGGAAAGCTCACATACCCACGTTGACCGAGCCGAGACTCGAACCCACGCGGACAGAGGTGAGATGTCAGTGATCTGTATAGGCTAGTGCATTAGACCACTTAGCCACCCGGGCCCCTGTATCAATGAATGTGTGTATGCATGTACGTATGTATGCATGTACGTATGTATGTATGTACGCATATATGTATGTATGTATGTATGTACGTATGTATGCACGTATGTATGACTTATTGACTAAATGAAAGAAAAAAATATTAGTCTTATGTACTTCTGATGTTTCTCACATAAAGATATCATTCCGAAAAATCTTAAACATTAACCGAGTTTTACTAATAACGTGTCAATATGCAAGTTGAAAAACTGAAAATTAAATAGTTATATTTTTTCACTGGGTAAGGTGCTTAGGGAGTATACATGATTTCGGAATTCCTACCTGTCATTACAAAGGCTTTCACCCCACTCCGTATTGCTAACATAACATAGCACGGCAGTATAGCTTGTACAATGAGACATTCCTACCTGTCATTACAAAGGCTTTCACCCCACTCCGTATTGCTAACATAGAATGGCATGGCAGTATAGCAAGTACAATGAGGAATTCCTATCTATCATTGCAAAGGCTTCCACCCCACTCCGTATTGCTAACATAACATGGCATGGCAGTATAGCAAGTACAATGAGGCTAACATCAAGTACAATTCATGTACTACAGGGTATAACTTTTACATGTAAAAAGTAACAAAAGTTTAATTACATATCAGTTCTCTTTTATATATTGAATTTACACAATACAAGTATACGATTTTGCAACAAAAATAGAAATCTCGCAAAATACTGTCTTCATTGTATAAATCACATTGAGGAGAGAACTCGAAATCAGCTTATGCTTATTGCTCAATCAGCTATATCTCTTGTTCGATTTAGGTATATTCCACGGTGAATTCTGTCAATAAATAATGTAAAGGAATACCAAAATGCTATTTTAAATTACATGCTGTTTAAACCAATCAATGAAAGAATACCAAAATGCTATTCTAAATGACATACTGTTTAAACCAATCAATAAAAGAATACCAAAATGCTATTCTAAATGACATACTGTTTAAACCAATCAATGAAGGAATACCATAATGCTATTCTAATTACCATACTGTTTAAACCAATCAATGAATTAATACCAAAATGCTATACTTATTGACATACTGTTTAAATCAATAAATGAAGAAATACCCAAAAATGATATTCTAAATGACATACTGTTTAAAACAATCAATGAAGGAATACCAAAATGTTATTCCAATTGACATATAATTATCTGTATTTCTAAAGTTTCTTTCATGAAAGCAAATATCGATAAATCTGAAAAATCAACCGATTTTTACAGAAGCGAAACTATTTATGGACAGACAGACAGATAGGCAGACATAGCGATAGCTATATCACATCCACGCCATATTACATACCTACGTATTGTAAATTTTGAATAATTGTTTATAAATTTTAAAAAAGCATCAAGAGAAAGAGAATGTTAAAGGGAAGGAAAAAACCCAGAAAGGTAAAGAAGGAGATTGTAAGAGAAGCCGATCTTCTCCACACACCTTTAAGTTTTCATCACACACCAGTCACAAAAAAGTATGTCCACGGGGACCGTTATTAAAACGAAATTAAGACCTCAGGTAAATGCATATGGAGAATGTGAGATGGGGATTAAAAGACTATAAGGGACCGATCATTTAATGGTTTTATTTCAAATCACTTTTTTTTTTCACCTCCAGGTAACTTATTTTGTAAACTAATAATATGTTGATATAATTAGTTGTGTTTTTCTTTTTACATATCCGAACAAGCATATTTTTTTCAATCTGTTCCTAAGAATTTCTGTCAGTAGAAAAGGGAAAACTAATGATAAGATTGACTCCCCGTCTCCCCCGTCAATAGAAGGCGAAGGTGCTATCAGTAGTTTTCCCTTATCCACTGATGGAAATGAGTGTCGTTGATATACAGACAGTGTTTATTTTTATTTATGACCAGTCTCTGTGGTATGGCATTCTGTTAAACACTCTCTGTCTATTTTTCCTACCTTTAAAATTCGGTTCTCTCTCAATACTTCTTTCTTGCTACGTATCACATCACTGAAGAGTTGTCAAAGTTGTGTGAAGTAGAGTATCACACCTGTAAGGATTGAAAATCAATCAGCCCCGCCTTGTTGTCGTCAGAGTTTCCTGCTGGTAAGCGACATCTTGCGGACAGGTAAAAAAGAAGAAGACTGTAATCCCTGTAAGGGGGTGTAACCATTGTTTAACAGCTGCAAGTTTGATATTTCGGCGAAATTAGAGACAAATATTTATACAAGTCAAATATCGCGGAAATCGGGAAAATTTATTTAAATTTACAAATATAAATTAAACGCCTCAAAATATGCAAACTTTCCCTCTTTAATTGTTCAATAGGAAGTTGTTACGAGTTAGTATGGTATCTATAATAGATGTGTTTGTAAAATTAGTATGCCCGCAGCAGCTTTATAAAAGTCTTAGTTGAACGAGTTAAAACAAATATACGAAAAATAAATTGGGGAAAAAAATTAGCTAAGCGTAATAAAACTATAATACGGACATCTACATATGCATTCAAACATACTAATCAAAGTTTTTTAGTCTTTTTTTTTAACCAAAAGTTAAAAAATATGTTTAAGAATAGATACATCTTAAATATCAAAGAATCTAATCAGGTCATCAACATATACTTACAAACATGGTTTAAACATTTCATTTTCTATATCAAGTAGTCTTTGCGCAATTTTTCTAGAAAGATTTTCACAAATTATTTTTTTTTTTTAAATAACAATGGAACAATATTTCTTTTAGTGCCCTGAAAATATAAACAGGCCTGGATTTCACCAACAGGGCTTAAGTCTTGATTTAAATTTAAATATTGAATCCATCAACCTGATTAGCTGAAATTTATATCCCCTCATAACCATACAATGTATACATTAAAGTCAAATATATGTGTATTTACTTCTCCACATAACCAGACAGCTTTACATTCAAATTAATGTGTACATTAAATATGTCTGTATTTATTCCCCCCCCCCCCCCCAAAAAAAAAAAAAAAAAAAAACAGAGAGCTTGATATCCAAACCAATGTTTACACTAAACATGTGTGGACTTATTTTCTTTCCCAAATAACTAGGCAGATTGATATCCAAATCAATGTTTAAAGTCAAATATGTGTGCATTGTCTTCCCCAAATAACTAGACAACTTTACATCCAAATTAATGTGTACATTCAATATGTGTGTATTTCGTCCCCTCAACTAACCATACAGCTTGACATCCAAACCAATGTTTACACTAAACGATCAGACAGCTTGACATCCGAATCTATGCTTACATTAAAATCCAATATGTATGTATTTTTATCACCCTCAACTAACCAGACAGCTTGACATCCGAATATATGCTTACATTAAAATCCAATATGTATGTATTTTTATCACCCTCAACTAACCGGACAGCTTGACATCCGAATATATGCTTACATTAAAATCCAATATGTATGTATTTTTATCACCCTCAACTAACCAGACAGCTTGACATCTGAATATATGCTTACATTAAAATCCAATATGTACGTATTTTTATCAGCCTCAACTAACCAGACAGCTTTACATTCGAATCTATGTTTACATTAAAATCAAATATGTATGTATTTTCATCCCCTCAACTAACCAGACAGCTTGACATACGAATATATGCTTACATTAAAGTTGAATATGTGTGTATTTTTTTCCTGGAATAGAGGGCGTGACATCCAAATCAATTTTTACATTAAATATGTATTTGTCCCCAACTAAACTGAGAGATCGACCTCAAAATCAATGTCTACATTAAAGTGTTTGCAAAGATTTAATAATTACTGCAATAGCTACTCTTTATTTTTTATTTAAACTTTGGCACATGATGTACCAATTGAAATTGCGCATTTATAGCATCATGTGTTATCCTGTGCTCAATATGTCGCCATTTATTTTATTTTTCATTTGTTTTAATACATAGACAATACATTATCAGTAGATGGGGTCATAACATTGATAGAGGGGGATGAATATAAAATTATTAGGACCTAAACTGTGGAAGGAAGAGGAATTTTTATGTTTGAATGTTTTGATATTCCTACAAATGTCTTTAGTTGCGATTGCGCATGATCTTTGCGAGAGCGGCACGGACGCAACGTGCGTATAAACAAAACGAGAGAGCTAATTTTCAGTTCGTCCATAAAGACCACCAAATGATAAACAAATATTATTACATTAAAGATCGAGTAAGTGCTCTCGTCCTTGTCCTGGTATTTCTAGTACAACCATCGACAAGGTACAAGGATTTAGCCGCTGGTAGTGAAACAAATGTCGTATTCCCTAGTTTTTTAGTTGTACAGAAAACTTAAGCAGCAGCAACAGTTGTAGAAGTGATATGATGGTGGTAATAGTAGTAGTGATAGTTTTAGTTTTTGTTGCTGATGCTGTTGTTCTTATTGTTCATGCTGATGTTGCTGTTGGAGCAATAGAGTTTTTAATATTCTTTACGTAGTTTCCTGTTCTGTGTAAAATGGAGGGTGTTAAATTAAAGGGAAAGAACACATACAAACTTTTTTTTTCTTGGACATGTTATGTCACGCGCAAGACGATCCAGATCAAGAGTTCTTGCTTTTGAATTAGTTTAGATGTAAGGTTTCTTTGAAGAGTTGAAGATTTATAATTTAAGTCTAAAATCTGACCTGTATATTTTTAAGTTGTGGCACAGCAGAAACTCTATAAATAGGTTGTGACGGGAACGTAGTACCATAAACTGAAACCCATCAATAAAGGTCACTCAAAAACCGAAGTGGGTTTAAAACGTATATATTTTGACTTTATTCGTGTGGAGGGTCAATAGCATACAAGGAAAAATGTTTTAGAACTCGATCACCAAAACAAAGAGCAATATATTGACTCACAGAAGAGATCTCTGTCTTTTCTTGAAGATTCATTGTGTACAGCAAAGTCATTGTAACCTAAAAAGTAGGTCAATGTGACCAAGTTCGAAGGACATGTTTAGTACTAATCTTGATAGAACCAATTTTACAAGCAATTATATATATAAAAGAGATAGAGTTTGACAGACATGTTTAGCACTAGTCTTGATAGTATCAACATTATTTTACAAGCAATTCTATAAAAGAGATAAAGTTTGACCTAGAACGTGACAGGTACTTTTTAAGATTTAAAAATGGTAAATGTGACAAAGTTTTTGAATTATGGACAGTAAAGATCTGGACACATGCATATTCAATTACATTTCTTTCTTTCTTTTCTTTTCTTTAAAAAAAAAATAATTATTGATATGATGAATACAACACAAACATGTAATACATTAATTATTGGAACAGTTTTTCAGCCATTTTTCAATAAGACAAACAATGTTGTCATTTTTCTTGACAATTATTTTATGTCACTGTAAGATGAAAGATAAAGCCATGGAAAGAAGGAGAGAAGAATAAATAGGAAAGTAAGCATATTAATATATATGTAGAAAATATTGGCATTACAAGAAAACAAATATCTGAGCATGTACATGTATTCATTTACAAAATACACTCCCCAAAATATTCTAAATATATGTATCAGATGTCATCTTTTCTGACAGGTAGTCTATATTAGAAAGCATATTATTGCTTGCCAGTGTGTAAATTTGGGCAACAAATAGGGAATTCAAAGGACTGAATGGAGAGTAAATAGATACTCAATGACTCTGTTAACTGTCACTGCTTATACAATAACAATCTTTTGTCAATCTTGATCTATTTACAGTTTCTATAAACACTATATTTTTCTACATTAAAATTGCTCAGGTTTTCAAATGTTATCGCCACATTTTAGCAGGGGATATTGTAATACCATCCATCTGTCCACCCAACCGTCCATAAGTCTATCTCCTACACTGCTGGGTGCAGATTCACCCAACCGTCCATAAGTCGATCTCCTACACTGCTTGGTGCAGATTCACCCAACCGTCCATAAGTCTATCTCCTACACTGCTGGGTACAGATTCACCCAACCGTCCATAAGTCTATCTCCTACACTGCTGGGTACAGATTCACCCAACCATCCAGAAGTCTATCTCCTACACTGCTGGGTACAGATTCACCCAACCATCCATAAGTCTATCTCCTACACTGCTGGGTACAGATTCACCCAACCGTCCATAAGTCTATCTCCTACACTGCTGGGTACAGATTCACCCAACCGTCCATAAGTCTATCTCCTACACTGCTGGGTACAGATTCACCCAACCATCCATAAGTCTATCTCCTACACTGCTGGGTACAGATTTACCTAACTCAGTACATAGGTTACCCACATGGTAACCATATGCAAAATGGATATAGTGTTCGGGCGCCTCCAGTGGTGTCCCACAGAGACTGTCAAAGGTAAAAGATATTTAAAAAATTGCAGTTATATTTTTTAACTTTTTCACCAAACTTCCAAACATAGTAGCAGCAAGAGGACACATACTATATATAACAGAGTTTGGGTAATGACCCATGGGTCAAGGTTGAGAAAAGGTCCAAGTCCATGGGGGAAGAGTGGAATAAAAGCCATTGGGATTTAACATCTTGAGCTATGTAAGTAGCTTTATTGTTGAGCTATGGTTACTGGCCAGGGGTGGTTTAGGGATCATAGAGTTGCATGCATTTTGAAAGGATATGACCTCATTATGCCCAATGGATCAATTTTAATCTGTAGGAAAATATCATCCGAACAGATTGACAGATGGACATACTGCCAGAGAGTGAGTCGAGAGAGAGAGAGAGAGAGAATATCCTAGATATACCTGCTGATAAATAAAACAAGAACACATTGTAAATAGCTTTATACATAAAGTTTAATGATGAAAATTAAATTAAAAATACTTGGATGCATTTGAGAGAAAATTTTAGACTTTGAAATCTTAACAGTTCTTTTGTGTATGTTCATTCTGTTTCATTTTTCCTGATTTAATTTGCTTCGTATACAATATGAAAAATAACAAAAGGCACAAGTGGACCTGATATCACTCATCTGTCTTACATAACAGCTGACCATTTCACTATGGAAACTATCTCCCAAACCTTATATCATGCTGATTTTACCCAGCGTGGAACACACTTACTTTTGAAATTGCCTAAGATCAAGATATAAGTGCAGATTCCAAATGTTATCAAAATTGGAAGAGAATTATGGCTTCCAGAGTGGTAATAAGCTCAGCCAATCAAATGCAAGATTACACCATTACTATTCGTGGATCTCACTTTTTATCCAACTGATCCAAGACTTTGATGATATGAGCCAATATTTAAAGTTTTATCAAAATTAAATCAGAAATATGGCTTTCAGTGGTAACAAGGTCAGCTAATCGGATGCAAGATTACGTTAATAATGTGCGTAGATCTTGCTTATTATCAAATCGATCCAAGATCTTGACGACATAAGCCTATGTTCCAAGTCTGATCAAAATTGGATCAGAAATATGGATCCCAGACTGATAACAAGAACAGCCAATCAGATGCAAAATCACCTCATTCATATGCATGGATCTCACTCATTATTAAACCCATACAAGATCTTAATTACATAGGCACATATTCCAAATCTGATCAAAATCAGAAATATGGACTCTGGAGTTGTAACAAGGCTAGCCAATCAGGTGTAAGATGAATTCATTACTATTCACGAATCTTGCTCACTGTTGAATTTGCCCACTATTTTGATGATATAAACCCATATTCCAAATCTGAATGAAACTGGCTTGT
This sequence comes from Margaritifera margaritifera, assembly GCA_029931535.1. Lineage (NCBI taxonomy): Eukaryota > Metazoa > Mollusca > Bivalvia > Unionida > Margaritiferidae > Margaritifera > Margaritifera margaritifera. Next base: position 197,629 of record JAQPZY010001437.1, on the reverse strand, counting down.
TGATAACAAGCAATTGTTGATGGACAACACGTGACAGATGACACACAATGCATAAAGGCCATAGAACCATACCATAAGCTCACTTCACCTTATGGCCAGGTGAGCTAAACAAATGTACTCTACATGGCAACAATTAACGTTGTGTTCAATTGATATAAAAAATATTTTTAAAAAGTATTTGCTTTATCTGAAACACATATGGTGTCTTGTATAGAAGCATGTCCTCATTTAAACACATATGGTGTCTTGTATAGAAGCATGCATGTTCTCATTTAAACACATATGCTGTCTTGTATAGAAGAATGTTCTCATTTAAACACATATGGTGTCTTGTATAGAAGCATGTTCTCATTTAAATACATATGGTGTCTTGTATAGAAGCAAAAATGTTCTCATTTAAATACATGGTGTCTTGTATAGAAGCATGTTCTCATTTAAACACATGGTGTCTTGTACAGAAGCATGTTCTCATTTAAACACATAATGTCTTGTATAGAAGCATGTTCTCATTTAAACACATATAGTGTCTTGTATAGAAGAATGTTCTCATTTAAACACACATGGTGTCTTGTATAGAAGTATGTTCTCATTTAAACACATATGTTGTCTTGTATAGAAGCATACATGGTCTCATTTAAACACATATGTTTTCTTGTATAGAAGCATACATGTTCTCATTTAAACACACATGGTGTCTTGTATAGAAGCATACATGTTCTCATTTAAACACACATGGTGTCTTGTATAGAAGCATACATGTTCTCATTTAAACACATATGGTGTCTTGTATAGAAGCATACATGTTCTCATTTAAAATAAATGAGCAAAAAAATAAAATGAGTTTTGCAAGTCCCTGTGATCAAAAGAATAAAATGATTAACCATTTTGCATACATTTCATTTGAAATTATCACAAATGTTTGATTCTATACAATTTCAAAAATACTGACTGTGTTCAACAAAACTGCAGTTAAAATGGTGCATTGGACATTAAACATGCTTTTGCCTTGTATTATACCATGAAGGCATTTGTGATATAACGAGGTCTTGTTATATGAGACCAGTAAACCAATCATATTGATCTCTACTGTGTGTTGGTCATATGAGATTTTCTGGTTTATAAAGTTTTATATTATTGAATGATGTAATAAATAAAATACTTAGTATAACATGGATTCATAAACCTTTAATATACTTGTGTAGTCATGTGACAAAATGTAGTATTGTTACAGTAATTCTCAGAATCTATACTTACAATAAGCACCAATACCTTAGGCATACCTGGACAAGTCTTTTCCTGACATACTTGTTCAAGGACAAGTATATGTAATTCTTATCAGAATGCATGTAGTTTTAGACATAATGTACTATCATACTAAGTACTGATACCTTAGGTATACCTGGACAAGTCTTTTCCCGACATACTTGTTCAAGGACAAATATATGTAATTCTTATCAGAATGCATGTAGTTTTATACATACTGTACTATCATACTAAGTACTGATACCTTAGGTATACCTGCTCAAGTCTTTTCCTGTCATACTTGTTCAAGGACAAGTACATGTAATTCTTACAGAATGCATGTAAATTTATACATAATGTACTATTACACTAAGCAGATAGTCATGACATAAGAGAATTTAAAATTTTGTAAAACTGCACAACAGAGTATGTAATAGTCAGATTGTTGCACAAGTCTAACACATGTTTAATGAAAGCTACTGTACTTAAAAAAAGCAAAGAAAATCTCGTAATAATAAATTCAAATTATTAGTAACTAACTTGGAATAAAATGCTCAGGAGAGTAATGCTCACATTACTGGATAAATCAATTTCTATACATGTAAGTGTACATTTCAAAGCAATTAAAAAAATCATCAGGATATGTAGAGTAAACAAGCTTGCACTGTAATTATGAATTTCAATTAGATCTATTATCAATTGATGCATGGCAAAGGGTAGTGCTCACCACAATTTGCTTGGCAGGGCTTTAAATAGAGGAACTTGTTTTGGGAAACCAAACTTAGGAGAATGGGCAATCTGGGGCAATTACTCCTCCAAATGATCACACAATGCAGGAAACCCAACTCATTCAAGGTTTCATCTCAATCTGGGGTCATCACTCCTCCAAATGATTATTTATCACTCACTTATCCCTTGTCGTGCCTCGGTGGCACACAAGGCTTCGATGAGAGAGTACCACTGCTGATAGTCTGCAGACCTACATGCGATGGTGTTCCATGTCAGGCCACATTTCTTCATCTCTTTCTCTATAGTCCTCCTCCAACTCTCTTTGGGTCGACCCCTCTTTTGTCGCCCATCCAGGGTCCAGGCATAGGGCTGTCCTAGGCAGTGCATCCAGTGATATTTGGCATACATGCCCCAGCCATCGACATCTTCTGATCATATAGAATGACAGAAACCCAACTCATTCAAGGTTTATCATGATAAAGCTGTATGATCAATCTGGTTGAAATCCGACATTCCTTAATAAAGTTAAAGTATCGAATTAGTCTTGAAGATGGCTGTACTGTAGATGTAACAACCTCATGACAATGCATGGAAATTAAACAGTTTGATGAAAATAGACTTCAAAATATACTACTGTACATAAAAAAGAAAATGCCAGAAAGGAGCACAAACAAAAATGAAACGTTGACATAAAAATTAATCTCAGTATGATGATGGTTCACCATCAAGAAAATCCCATGCTTTTCACTTATTGTTCAATTTGAAACAGATCTGGACCTTCTACTCCCTCCATCTCACTTCCTCTCCCTTTGACCATAACCCTGTTGTCTCACCGTAATAAAGTCTACTGGTAGTTTGAAACAGATTTGGACCGTCTACTCCACCCACTTCACCTCCTCTACCTTTGACTTTGACCTGGTTGTTCCACCATAATAAAATCTACTGGTAGGTTGAAACAGATCTGGACCTTCTATTCCAGTCATCTCACATCCTCCCCCTTTGACTGTGACCTTGAGGTCCCACTGCAATACAATCTACTGGTACGTTGAAACAGATCTGGACCTTCTATTCCAGTCATCTCACATCCTCCCCCTTTGACTGTGACCCTGAGGTCCCACTGTAATAAAATCTACTGGTAGGTTGAAACAGCACTGGACCTTCTACTCCACACATCTCACCTTCTTGCCCATTGACTGTTACCCTGGAGTCTCCCCCTAATAAAATCCACTTTCATGTATTGTGTCTCTCTACTATAACTGTATATATAACTATTTTTAAAACGTTGGTAAAACTTGCTGTAATGGTAATTTTATTAAGGAAGCAAACGGAGAAAAAACGAGTTTATTGAAGGTACTAACAGTCTAATACTAGTATATGAAAATAATTTCCAGGAACTGAAGTTAAGACCATTTCTTCTTTTTAACTGTTGAGTGATGAAATCATCTTATTGGATGTAAGATCAGCACCATTTTCAATTAGGACAATCTAGACACCATTAAAAGACTACATGTTGATATGACCATCCATTCAGGAGAATTAGTGACAAATAATCATTGTGGCAGCCACATTTGAGGTCATATCAGCGCCCTGTTTATTCGAGACTAACCACATGCCATAATTAGTCTTCTGGTTAAAACCCTATGCTGACATGACCTTCCATTTGGGAGCAGTAGCAAAAACAAGATTTTTTCAAGATGGCTGCCATAGTAGCCAAGCTGGATGTCAGATAATCACCATCTAATACCAACTGGACATCATAAGAAATCCTTTGCTAAAAACCCAACTGATATGGCTTTCCATCTAGAAGGAGTAGCGATAGGAATTTCAAACAAGTCGCTCTGATGGCTATATTGGATATCTGCTTGGTGCAATTTTCTATTTACGACCAGCTAGACACCATAAGAAGTCTTCCTATGAAACCCCCATGCTGATTTTACTTTCCATTCGGGAGAAGAAGCAATAACAGGATTTTCAAGATAGATGCTTTGGTGGCACCATTTTCATTTTAGGACTAAACAGACACCATAAGTGTTTTTGTTTTTTTTTCAGTGAAAAGCACACGTTAATATGACCATTCATTCAGGAGGGGTAGTGATAACAAGATTTTCAAGATGGCCACAGCAGCCATATTAAATGTTTGACCCGATTTTTTTCATTCAGGGCCAGCTAGACTTCATAAGATAATCTTCAGGCGAAAACCCCATGTTGATATGACCTTCCATTCAGAAGGAGACGCTATAACAAGATTTTCAAGATGGCTGCCATTGTGGTGGGTAGTGACAACAAACTTGTGCTAATGGATGGACAGAAGCCAGAAATTGGATGACATAGGAGGGGCAACAGGCTATCCCATCAGATCTTCTGGTCTATGACCAGTAGAGCCAAAAATAATATACCTCTTGCATATGGTAACAAGAGTGATATGGACAAATAAACAATCAGTGTACCAAGTGTAGTTCATTTCCATCAGTGGTTTAGATGGAGAAGATGAAGGATGTATAGAATGATGGAGGATATATTGTAAGATCCCTACCGCTCTTTAAAGAAAGTATTGGAATAAAAATATTTTAAAAAAAGTCCATTTCTTCTGCCATTTCTTTTTAACTACAAAGTATTGAAACCATCTCCGATATTTCTGAAAACTCCATCATACCAAATTTGGTAACAAAAAATATTTTTCTACATGTCTGAGATAACATTTTCACACGTAAGCGTGCAAGTGCAGTATAAAAGTCTTTGTCATGGCCTTTGATCTTGAACCCGATATCATGGATAGAAAATCATTGACCTTGTCTCCAACAACACTAATATATACCCACATGTCAGGCTTGGTTCAGTCTCTTCAATGAGCAATTAGAAGGCATCATAAAAAATCTTTTAGTGCAAATTCCATGTCAATAAGATTATCCATTCAAGAAGAGTTGCCATAACAAACATTTTAACATGGCCATATTGGATGATAGATGAACACCATTTTCCTAATGACCAACTTGACATCATACAAAATCAATTCATTTTACAATCCATATAGCCATTTATAATGGTGCTCAGGTGCCATAAAACGCTACATAAACATATACATACACCCATACATACATTTAGTGAAAAACCCATGTCAACATCACCATCCGTTAAGATATAGTAGTGACAACAAAATTTTCACTAAAATATTGGATGATGTCAGATTGGTACCATTTTCATTTAGGACCAAGTAGACATCATACAATGTCTAATCGTGAAAACCCTGTGCTGATATGACCATCCACTAAGGAGGAGTAGTGATAACAAGATTTAAGACCAACATAAAAAGTCATTTAGTGAAAACTGATGTCAATATGACCATCCATTAAGTATAAATGACAACATTTTCATCATGGCCACCATGGTGGCCATATTGGCTATTAGATCGGCACCAGTTTCATTTTGGACCAACTAGATATCATCAAAAGTCTTTTAGTTAAAACCCCTTGTCAATATGTCCATCCATTCAGGTGTAGTTATAAGATTTTTAAGATGGCCACCACTGGTGTCCATTCTGGATGTCATATTAGAGCCTGTTCATTTTAGACCAACTAAACATCAAAACTGGACATAATAAAGTCTTTTGGCGAAAACCCCATGTCAATATGACCTGTTGAGGAAAAATAGGGATAACAAGACTGTCAAGATGGCAACCAATGTGGCCATATCGGATGTCTATACAGCAGCATTTTCATTTAGGACCATCTAGACCTTGGGGTGAATATGTGTGAAGTTTTATGGCAATCCTCCAGGCAGTTTAGGAGGCATAGTGATACCAAACTTGTGCTAACAAAAGGACGATGGACACCATACCATACCATAAGCTCTGGTATATGAAAACAGAGTTAAAAGGTTCTACATCGTTAACATAATGAAAGACGGCAATACATGCCATCTTGTGCTGAACATCAGCATGCAGCAAAATAAACAAAAACTTTGCTAATGAGTCGTGCACTATTAATTCTTTCCACATGTAGATTTTCTACATAGAGAAGTGGTGGCTTATGATTCTTAGCCATGCACTATCAATTATTTGCATATGTAGATTTTCTACATTGAGAAGTGGTGGCGAATGATTCAAAGTCATGCACTATTAATTCTTTGCACATGTAGATTTTCTACATAGAGAAGTGGTGTCTTAGTGATTAACATACTGGACTTGTGATCAGAAGGGTGTGAGTTCAAATCATGTCATTGGATCACCCTGGTCAGCTACCATCTAGCGTCTATGGGAATGACAATTTACTCCAATTGCCAGGACACAATATGATCCTAGTGTGTTGCTAGGCTATAAAGCACCAAACCAAATCAAGCCAGATTTTATATAAAGGAAACATTCAGCTTTACCAAAGTTATTTTAACAATGTTAGACAATAGGCAATCAGCAAAATACACTTAGCATACTGGTATCAAGTTTATCATTATGAAATTAAGATAAAATAAAAAGTTTCAGCAAAAGTTTTCTGGGTAACAAATTCAATGTATACTAAACAACATGCAATACTGTATACAGTATGGGGCAATTTTCATCTATAATTTTGATGCTTTTGTCGGCGACTTGAAAATCGTGAAAATTTAATCCTATGGAAATTGAGGAAGTAAAACAGTTTCTGCCATTAAGTGTCAAATTTGCAAAACCTAAATTTGCTGGTCTGCAAGCAGAATTGCAAAAATGTAAAAATTCTTAAAATTCTGCATATATGAGAAAGTAAGAGTTTTCAAAGCTTTAACTCGAGTGAATTCGATGTCTGTCAACCAAATTGAGCCACAAATCTAGAGCTTTACGGTTCATGAGAAACGCCATTCAGTTAAAAACTGTTTATAGAAGACCGAGTTGAAAAAGACTAGAACGGGGAGGGGGGTACTACTTAAAATTTATCTTTGTGGGTTCGATAAGCAATGGATGGTTGTCTTGTTTTACTCAAAATGGCCAAATGTATCTGTTCTTCACAGAAAATTATATCATTTAAATTAAAAAAGAGGCTGTTATCCTTTAGATTTACCAAATGCAAGATAATATTCAAGTGTATAAGCAATGGATGGTCATACTGAATATTAGAATGGTACTATTCTTAAAGCAGTGTATAAAAAAGGGATTCAGCCCTCTGGATTTACCACTGCAAGATAATTTTCAAGTGTTTAGTCATGGGGGTCATACTGAATATCAGAATGGTACAATTCTTCTGGTGGCATATAAAAAAGGGATCACCCCACTGGATTTACCGATGCAAGTTAATTTTCAAGTGTTTAACTATGAAGGTCATACTGAATATCAGAATGATGTTATTCTTGTCTTGGTTACATGATGAATGTTAAGTTGTAAGTTTCATCAGAATCTGTTTACAGGTTTTTTTTTAGTAATGATAACAAGCCATATCCACAGTACACAGATAAATGCTGGACAATTTATCTATCAACAAGCCATGTCCCCAGTGCACAGATAAATGCTGGACAATTTATCTATCAACAAGCCATGTCCCCAGTGCACAGATAAATGCTGGACAATTTACCTATCAACAAGCCATGTCCCCAATGCACATATAAATGCTGGACAATTTACCTATCAACTTTGCACTGCCTACTCATTAGAATATTGACATCTTGGAATAGGACAATTTTGCACTGCCTACCCATTAGAATATTGACATCTTGGAATAGGACAACTTTGTCCTGCCTACTCATTAGAATATTGACATCTTGGAATAGGACAACTCTGCACTGCCTACTCATTAGAATATGGACATCTTGGAATACAACTCAAAATTCTTCTTTCAAATTTTACACATACTTACTAACAATTTTGAGTATAAAGCAAATATTTTGATGAAACTGGACACAATATAGCACAATTATAATGATGTGAATCTCAACATGCTTTACAGTAAAATCCATCAAGGTGTTAGAGCTCTGTGACAGTTCCTGGGCTTGGAAAATAACTGGCAAACGCTTGGAAAACAACTGGCTGGCAAACTGGCAATGACAAAAGGATGCACATTTAGGTAGCTGGCAACCTGATTTGTCAGCAGTCCACATAGATAACATAAATGTAGATAAATTACAGCTGTCAATAGGTCAATTAATCTTAGCATGAGCTCATTTGGTCAATTTAAAGGAAAGTTGATGGTCGATTTAATTTTAAGTGGAGATAAATATTAAGACAGTGTCTAGTGTTCTGGTTATCAATGCACTTTACCGGGCTAGCATCAACTGTCTACACTTCCAAGCTGTATTGGATGTTTGGGATAAGCCTTGGATTTTCTGTTTAACATCCAGTTTCCCATTTGTATGGTTTTATCTTCTTAATGCCCAGTTTGTGCATGTACTGCCGCCACACTGACCAGTTGGATTCAATGATCAACGCACAAAGATCACTTGGCTTCTGACTCAGGACAATATCTGTTACCTGTTTTGCTTCATCCTCTGCATTTATTATCAGGGGTGTTTTAAGATCCTTTCTTGCAACAACCAGTGCTTGTACATAGTCTTCTTCTACAGTAGAACTAAACACATTATATATGGGAGTTAGAAACGGTGAGAAAGTTAGCAAACTGTAGCTGCATAACAATCGAGCAAGCCTACCATTACCATCCCCAAAAGGATGCAGAGTCAAGAACCCAAATAAAAATGAAGCTGCACACTTGAATGATAATTTCAATTTTTCTTCATTTCCTTCACTGTCTGGAATTTGACCTATTTCATATATCATTTCATTGTATTTATCCACAAGCATCAAGACAGCTGCTGAGGCTGATTCTTCTGTGACAAAGTGTGGGTAAACATGTTTAACACCGTTGAAATAAGCCTCTCTCTTGTTGGTGCTAAACTTACCTGGTCCTGTATGGTTATCATCCAGTATTTCATCCATAAGAATCTTGTGTGTTTCCAAAATACAAGTTTCAACATCCATCAATCCTAAATAAGTGCTTATATCTTTTTCCTCGATTTGAATCTGATGTACTTCTTTTGCTATATGTTTGTATCCTCTATAAAGATTTTTTGTTTCTTGCTCCTCCTTGGCTGGTTTACTGGTCTGACATATTAATTCATAAGTAGAGGCAATTTCATCTTCCGTACCTCCAAGACTAGGGTAACATGGCAGTTCAAAAATACTAGTATTGCAAGATTTGTTTCTTTTTGCATTATCTTCAACATCAATAGAACCTTGGCTGCTACCAGAATCTACTGAAGCATGTCTCTTAATCCCTCTGCTATTTTCATCTACCTCTAATGCATCTATCAAGTTGATTATTTCTTCAGTTTTTCCTGCATCTCGCACTCCAATTCCTTCCTCATCCTGAACATTTAGCAGAAACTTAATCAGAAGCTCTCTATCAGCTTTTTCCTTTTCTTTTCTGTCAATTTTATTTGTTGACAATGTTCTAAAATACTTTTTTCTGTATATCAGAATCTCAGAGATCATTTTTGATACAGATGGAATTCTTTGCTGATCATTTTCTTGTAACCTTAACCTCCAATCTGGAATCTCTGTTAGCTCAAAATCTAGATACTTTTTACAGTTAGCCATATTTGTATCTGAAAATAGAACAAATAATATCATTATGCCTGTAACCATATTATAATGCTGGTAAGTTTTCTGAGTGGAGTTCTGAAGTCATGAAATTGCTAAACATGGTCTCCAATAAGCATTGAACAACAAACAAACAACTGTAAGGGTCAGTGGTGTACTATTGATAAATGGCACCCGGGGCAACGATGATGACCTCTCACATAAGCCAACTGTCTTTTGATCTCGGCAAGTTGAGCAACTGATAAATCCAGATATTTTTGAAATGTGAACAGACGTTTCCAAGCCTAATTTATACAAGTTGGCCAACCAAAGAGTTCATCCTCTGTTTTGCACTCATATGAAACATGTCAACCAGTAGTGAAATTAGTGTTTCAGCATGGTGCACAAAATAATAAATAAATGATTTAATGTATAGAATGGATTAAAGTGAGCAGGATACAGTAATCTTGTGTGGAACATAAATATGGGAGAGAACAACACATACACGTATTTTATGATTTTATTGCATAGTGCACATAAAACAATCTTGATAAAATAATAATAATAATAATAATAATAATAATAACAATAATAATAACGATAATGATATTCAGTGCATGGTATATTTGTTCAAAAACCAATTTGGAAAGGTGAACTCGTGTACAGAGGTTACCTGTGTACAAAGGCCAGTTTTGCCTTTTCCCATGGGTGGCCATTAGTAACAGGTTTGACTGCAGTAAAACGTTTTGCCCTGAAACAAAGAATATTGACATGTTCAATTATCAAGTGTACCAGACAAGGGATGCATCATTAAATCTTCCATTCCAGCTAATTTTTAACTTTTAGTTAACACATGTATCCATTATTAACCAGTGTTTTTTTTCTTCATAATTCCCCCATTTCTCTGAGTTTTCCTTCTTACACTAAATAAAAGTTTAATTTATTGCTAAATTATGCATCTGGCATGTTTCTTTCTTAAGACATTTAGTCCCTTACATTTAAACAACCTCAAAAATATGTTACACTAGTAGACATCTGTAAAAGCAAGGCAAAAATATGCAAACAGCACAAGACACCAACATTTTCAATCGCCAAATATGCTACTTTTTTAAAAAAAACGAATCACCATCTGAAAACTTTTATCACCTTTGACAATTTTAGTGATCGCTAGCACCAACACAGTTGATGGGTAGCAGATAAATAACAAAAATGATAAATGCTTAATAAATCTTGGCTTTATGAATGCATTTATTTTGCAATTGATCACCCTAATGTTAATTAAAGGTAAGCAACAAAATATTGTACACACTAAGCGTTTATGCGGGCACTAGTGCTGGCCAAAACCATAAAAGTCTACTAAAAAATTTACATGGTGATTAATTCAATTAAAACTGCACATTTTGTAATTTAAATACTTTAGGCTGCTTCTTTTCCTGTTGTCAACTGATATTCATGGTGTTAAGTTACAGCATACTACCACTGAGCAGAGTATTGTATTTATATGGTTGCACTAATGATGTAAGGGACTCCATTTCTTGTGAAAACAACATACAAATAAGCATAAGTTTAGCACATCATCATAAGCTACAGGTGAAAAATCTATGGTATAGTTTCACCTGTAGTTGACTGTAATGAGATTTCCTAGTTTCTAATAAATATCTATAAACCTGCATAACCAATACATGTAACTGCGAGCCCAAGAAAAATTTTCTTGGAAAGTTGACCCAACATTACATTTCATGCCGACTAATGAGCCAATCCAATTTTCACTTCCAAACACAGCCACTTATCAATCGATAAAAAGGCACTTTTGTTGATGTGTAAGAGCTTGTTTCATTTTCTTTATGCATATTCATTGGAAATGTGGAAATCTTGCTACAGCAGCCACTAGTGAAAAGAAGCATGGTGGATATTTATCTGTGGTTTGCAACATTGAAATTCAGCACAGAATCAAATAAAAATTAGTTTTAAGATGAATATTTTCAGAGAAATAGGACAGTCATTAAAACAAAACATGAACAGATCATGGGCAAAGACTACAGCTTAAAATGAAAGCAATATCCAGACTAGAGAATTCATTTGATAACATGAACAGATCATGGGCAAAGACTACAGCTAAAAAGAAAGCAATATCCAGACAAGAGAATTCATTTTATAACATGAACAGATCATGGGCAAAGACTAAAAATGAAATCAATATCCAGACTAGAGAATTCATTTGATAACATGAACAGATCATGGGCAAAGACTAAAAATGAAATCAATATCCAGACTAGAGAATTCATTTGATAACATGAACAGATCATGGCAAAGACTACAGCTAAAAATGAAAGCAATATTAAGACGAGAGATTTCATTTGATAACATGAACAGATCATGGGCAATGATTACAGCTAAAAATGAAAGCAATATCCAGACTAGAGAATTCATTTGATAACATGAACAGGTCATGGGCAAAGACTACAGCTAAGAATGAAAGCAATATCCAGACTAGAGACTTCATTTGATAACATGAACAGATCATGGGCAAAGACTACAGCTAAAAATGAAAGCAATATCAAGACGAGAGATTTCATTTGATAACATGAACAGATCATAGGCAAAGACTACAGCTAAAAATGAAAGCAATATCCAGACTAGAGAATTCATTTGATAACATGAACAGATCGTGGCAAAGACTACAGCTAAAAATGAAAGCAATATCAAGACGAGAGATTTCATTTGATAACATGAACAGATCATGGGCAAAGACTACAGCTAAAAATGAAAGCAATATCCAGACTAGAGAATTCATTTGATAACATGAACAGATCATGGGCAAAGACTACAGCTAAGAATGAAAGCAATATCCAGACTAGAGACTTCATTTGATAACATGAACAGATCATGGGCAAAGACTACAGCTAAAAATGAAAGCAATATCAAGACGAGAGATTTCATTTGATAACATGAACAGATCATAGGCAAAGACTACAGCTAAAAATGAAAGCAATATCCAGACTAGAGAATTCATTTGATAACATGAACAGATGATGGCAAAGACTACAGCTAAAAATGAAAGCAATATCAAGACGAGAGATTTCATTTGATAACATGAACAGATCATGGGCAAAGACTACAGCTAAGAATGAAAGCAATATCCAGACTAGAGACTTCATTTGATAACATGAACAGATCATGGGCAAAGACTACAGCTAAAAATGAAAGCAATATCAAGACAAGAGATTTCATTTGATAACATGAACAGATCATAGGCAAAGACTACAGCTAAAAATGAAAGCAATATCCAGACTAGAGAATTCATTTGATAACAAGAAAGCAATATCCAGACTAGAGAATTCATTTGATAACATGAACAGATCATGGGCAAAGACTACAGCTAAAAATGAAAGCAATATCCAGACTAGAGAATTCATTTGATAACAACTTGAGACACAGAATGACTGGACATGACAAGGAAAAATTTGTACAACTACATGTATCTTTTGAAAATTTAGTACCAAACCAGAGTGTATCGACTCTTTTCTACTCATACCCATATAGCTGCCGCTTATTTACACCTCACTACACTGTGTTATATCCAAGTGTTACAGGTGTAGCCATGTCCAGGCTACATTAAGCTATCGGGTGTTAGACACTTTAGTCTTTAAGGCTGCAACATAAAAAAAAATTTCTTTATGTGTAAATAGGATACAATATCTAAAATGATGCCGTTTAATCAAATTGAATCGAAACTTTTGCCCGATCTGCATGTTGACAGTTGACAACTATTTATATGGAAGCTATTAACAATGTGAATGCTGTGCATGCCTCACTCAACTTGCAGTTGTTTCATTTGCTCAATTCTTTTACTTCTTACTATGACAGGGTTCATTTTGTAAGACATGTCTTTCTTGAATATAGCTGACAATTTAGACAGAACATCTTTATGATCATTATGATATTGCTTTGTACTGCTACATATATGTATATGATGAAAAAACTCATTAATGCAGCCAGACATAATCCCATGGACATGCATACTGGCTAACACCAGATGTACCAATATATAGATGCATACTGCATGGTTAAAATTCCAGAAATGGAAGTGTGGCCAAGTGTAAGACGTAATAGCATTCACCCCAGAAATCTTTCAGGCTTTGGATTTTTGCCATTTACACATCTTTTCGATGTAAAATAATTAAACTCAATTGATACATGCTTATACCACCTATAAATGACTTATATGCCTCTTATAAAGTGAAATGCAGGTAAAGTATGGATCATTATTGTTTTCACTTATACTATACTTATACAGACTGACAATTCAATTACTTCATTACATATGCAAAGTATAAGTAATATATAAATGACTCTCATACAAGTCAAGCATACATCACTTGCAAGTCAGAATAAGTTATTTCCATAACGGAGCTTCAGTATGGGAAAAGGCATCAAAGTAAGTACAGCACCATTAAAGCAATTAGACTATAATCTGTGCAAAAGTATCAGTATGGGCTGCCAAATACTTTACTTGGCAAATGCAGTACTCCAAATGCCAGCATTTAATCAGTATTATGTCGCAAAACTATGCTCAGCTACTTTACACCAGCACAAATGTAACACAGTGAATCCACTTTGTGTGTAATATATTGCACTGCCTATCACAAATATATCTTGATTGTACGACCTATGAACTGATACATGGTGTATGAACTACACTCAGCTACACCATAAACCAGCATAAGTATAACACAGTGAATCCACTTTGAGTGTAATATATTGTACTGCCTACCAAATATATCTTGATTGTAAGACCTATGAACTGATACATAGTGCATGAACTACACTCAGCTACACCGTAAACCAGCATAAGTATAACACAGTCAATCCACTTTGAGTGTAATATATTGTACTGCCTATCACAAATATATCTTGATTGTAAGACCTATGAACTGATACATGGTGTATGAACTACACTCAGCTACACCATAAACCAGCATAAGTATAACACAGTGAATCCACTTTGAGTGTAATATATTGTACTGCCTACCAAATATATCTTGATTGTAAGACCTATGAACTGATATATGGTGTATGAACTACACTCAGCTACACTATAAACCAGCATAAGTATAACACAGTCAATCCACTTTGAGTGTAATATATTGCACTGCCTATCACAAATATATCTTGATTGTAAGACCTATGAACTGATACATGGTGTATGAACTACACTCAGCTACACCGTAAACCAGCATAAGTATAACACAGTCAATCCACTTTGAGTGTAATATATTGTACTGCCTACCAAATATATCTTGATTGTAAGACCTATGAACTGATATATGGTGTATGAACTACACTCAGCTACACTATAAACCAGCATAAGTATAACACAGTCAATCCACTTTGAGTGTAATATATTGTACTGCCTACCAAATATATCTTGATTGTACGACCTATGAACTGATACATGGTGTATGAACTACACTCAGCTACACTATAAACCAGCATAAGTATAACACAGTCAATCCACTTTGAGTGTAATATATTGTACTGCCTATCACAAATATATCTTGATTGTAAGACCTATGAACTGATATATGGTGTATGAACTACACTCAGCCACACTATAAACCAGCATAAGTATAACACAGTCAATCCACTTTGAGTGTAATATATTGTACTGCCTACCAAATATATCTTGATTGTAAGACCTATGAACTGATACATGGTGTATGAACTACACTCAGCTACACCATAAACCAGCATAAGTATAACACAGTCAATCTACTTTGAGTGTAATATATTGTACTGCCTACCAAATATATCTTGATTGTAAGACCTATGAACTGATATATGGTGTATGAACTACACTACAGCTGATTAAAAAGACAGAAAATAATTCAACATGTCTCAATGTTCACAAAAGACGAACATTCAAGAGTCTTGTTACTATAAGGGTTCACCCTGAGGGGCTGGTAGTATGGACTGTGATTACTTAATTATATAATGAGTAGCCAACATGGGAGTACTAGTGTGGACTCTCACTGATAGCAATCATCCAACACTAAACAACAGGATTATATGGAGTACTAGTGTGGACTCTCACTGATAGCAATCATCCAACACTGAACAACCGGATTATATGGAGTACTAGTGTGGACTCTCACTGATAGCAATCATCCAACACTGAACAACCAGATTATATGGAGTACTAGTGTGGACTCTCACTGATAGCAATCATCCAACACTGAACAACAGGATTATAAGGAGTACTAGTGTGGACTCTCACTGATAGCAATCATCCAACACTGAACAACCGGATTATATGGAGTACTAGTGTGGACTCTCACTGATAGCAATCATCCAACACTGAACAACCGGATTATATGGAGTACTAGTGTGGACTCTCACTGATAGCAATCATCCAACACTGAACAACCAGATTATATGGAGTACTAGTGTGGACTCTCACTGATAGCAATCATCCAACACTAAACAACAGGATTATATGGAGTACTAGTGTGGACTCTCACTGATATCAATCATCCAACACTGAACAACCGGATTATATGGAGTACTAGTGTGGACTCTCACTGATAGCAATCATCCAACACTGAACGCAATCATCCTACAGTGAACAACAGGATTATATGGAGTACTAGTGTGGACTCTCACTGATAGCAATCATCCAACACTGAACAACCGGATTATATGGAGTACTAGTGTGGACTCTCACTGATAGCAATCATCCAACACTGAACAACCGGATTATATGGAGTACTAGTGTGGACTCTCACTGATAGCAATCATCCAACACTGAACAACCGGATTATATGGAGTACTAGTGTGGACTCTCACTGATAGCAATCATCCAACACTGAACAACCAGATTATATGGAGTACTAGTGTGGACTCTCACTGATAGCAATCATCCTACAGTGAACAACCAGATTATATGGAGTACTAGTGTGGACTCTCACTGATAGCAATCATCCAACAGTGAACAACAGGATTATAAGGAGTACTAGTGTGGACTCTCACTGATAGCAATCATCCAACACTGAACAACAGGATTATAAGGAGTACTAGTGTGGACTCTCACTGATAGCAATCATCCAACACTGAACAACAGGATTATAAGGAGTACTAGTGTGGACTCTCACTGATAGCAATCATCCAACAGTGAACAACAGAATTATAAGGAGTACTAGTGTGGACTCTCACTGATAGCAATCATCCAACAGTGAACATCTTGATTATAAGGAGTACTAGTGTGGACTCTCACTGATAGCAATCATCCAACAGTGAACAACAGGATTATAAGGAGTACTAGTGTGGACTCTCACTGATAGCAATCATCCAACACTGAACAACAGGATTATAAGGAGTACTAGTGTGGACTCTCACTGATAGCAATCATCCAACACTCAACAACAGGATTATATGGAGTACTAGTGTGGACTCTCACTGATAGCAATCATCCAACACTGAACAACAGGATTATATGGAGTACTAGTGTGGACTCTCCATGATAGCAATCATCCAACAGTGAACAACAGGATTATATGGAGATAATTTGGGCACCTTGCTATGGGTACTCTGAGGAACAATTTAATGATCAACAGATCAAATGTCTGTCGGAAAAAAAAATTCCATTATAAATTTTGTAAACGATCATTTTATAACGATACTTTCTGTTACCTGACTGGAATTTAACATTTGGAAACATAGTTGCATGGCTTTAATGTTTAGTTGTTCTGGGCTCCTTTTTTGCATAATTTCATTTAGGACCAACTATACAAGTGAAAAGTTTTTTTTACTGAAATCCCAAAGTTGATAGGGCCATCCCTTCAAAACAGTAGTGATAATATGAATATCACGATTAGATCAACATCTTTTAAATATAGAAATAATTATATATTGCAAGAAAGAAGGTTTTCCATGTTTTTCTAATGTTGGTATGGCCATCCCTTTAGGAGAAGTAACTGTTGCTAGAGTTTTCAAGTTTGGAAAGGTCATAATGGCATAATTTCATTTAGGACCAACTATACAAGTGAAAAGTTTTTTTACTGAAATCCCAATGTATATACGGCCATCCCTTTTTACTGAAATCCCAATGTTGATAGGGCCATCCCTTTTTACTGAAATCCCAATATTGATCGGGCCATCCCTTCAAAACAGTAGTGATAATAAGAATATCACGATGGAAACCAATGATTAGAACCATGTTTATTTAGAACCAATTGGACATCTTAAGAAGTCTTTCAGTGAAAACCCATGTTGACATGGCCGTCCGCTCAGTAGTAATAACATAACACCTTCAAGATGGTTACACCAGCAGCCATATTGGATGTCCAAGGGACCCCATTTTCATTAGGAAAAATATACATCATATGAAGTCTTTTTGTGAAAATTCCATGTCAATAAAACCATCCATTTCTTCAGAGAAGCCATAAAAAGATTTTCAAGGCAGACACCATGGTGGACATATTGGATGTCAGATCTGCACCATTTTCATGCGGTACAACTAGACATCCTAAGAAGTCTTTTAGTGAAAACCACATGTCGATATGACCATCCATTATGGAGAAGTATCAACAACAAAGTTTTCATATAGGATGTCAGATTGGCACAATTTTCACTTAGGACCAACTAAACATTACAAGAAGTCTATTGGTGGAAATCCTATGTCAATATGACCATCTGTTCAGGTTGAGTAACTACAACAAGCTTTTCAAGATGGCCACCATAGATGTAAGATTGGCATTATTTTCATCTGGGATCATTTTGATATCATAAGATTTTTGGTGAAAACCCAATGTTGATATGACTCTATTCAGGAGGAGCAGTGATACACTGTAACATGATTTTTAAGATGGTCATTATGGCGACCATAATAGAGGTCAGACTGGCACATTTACATTTATGACCAAGCAGACAACATAATAAGTCTTTTGGTGAAAACCCCATGTCCATATGACCATTCATTCAGAAGAATTATCAATAACAAGATTTTCAACATGGCCACCTTGTCAACTAGATAAGGATGTCAGATCAACACCATATTCATTTAGGACCAACTAGACAATATATGAAATTTTTAGTGAAAACCCCATGCCCATATGACCATCTATCTATTCAGGAGAAGTAGCAATAACACAATTTTTAAGATGGATGTCCAAGCTGCACAATTTTCATTTAGGGATAACTAAACCTTGGGATAAATGTGTGTGTAATGTCTCATGGCAATCCTCCAGGCAGTTTAGGAGGAGCAGTTATAACAAACTTGTGCTAACAGATCATCCCATAAGCTAACAAGAGTCTCTCGAAGGGTCTAATGCTCTACTGGCCACAAAGAATTTCCAGTAATTAAATATAAGACTTTGTTTTCCTTTTAACTGCTGAATTCTGAAATCATCTTGGATATTTTTGAGCAATAACAAGAGTGACAAAGTGGCAGCCATAATGGATCTATGCTCTGCACCATTTTCATTTAGGACAAACCAGATATCATTAGACATCTTTTGGTGAAAACCCCATGTGAATATGACCAGCCATTCAGAAGGAGTAGCGATAAGATTTTCAAGATGGCTGACATGGTGACCATATTGGATGTCAGATTGGCACAATTTTTATTTAGGACTAGGCAAACATCATAAGAAGTCTTCTGGTGAAAACCCAATGTCAATATGACCATCCATCTATGAGTATGCCCATGCTGACCATATTGGAAGTCAGGTCAGAACCGTTTTAATTGAGAATCATCTAGATATCATAAGAAGTCTTCCAGTGAAAACCAAAAGCTGATATGACTTTCCATTGAGGAGTAACCATAACCAGATTTTCAAGAGAGTACCCATGGTGGCTATATTGGATGTCAGATCAACACCATTTTCATTTAGTCTTCTGGGGGAAAATCCCCATGTCAATATGATCATCCATCTAAGATGAGTAGCAATAAGATTTCAAGATGCACCACTGTGGTGGCCTAATTGGAGGTCAGATCAGCACCATTTTAATTTCCGACCAACTGGTCATCATAAGAAGTAATATGGTGAAAACCCCATGTTGATATGACTTTCCGTGCAGGAGGAGTAGTGATAACAATATTTTCAAGATGGCCACTGTTTCAGCCATATTGGATGTTCAAGTGGCCTCATTTTGATTTAGGACCAATACAATGTCATAATAAGTTTTCTGCTGAAAATCCATGTCAATATAACTTTCAATTCAGGACGAGTAGTGACAACAGAATTCTCATAATGGCTGCCATGGACAGCACCATTTTCATTTACATGTAGGATCAACTAGACATCATAAAAAGTCTTTAAGTTAAAACCCCATGCAGATATAACCATTCATTCATGAGGAGCAGCAATGACAAGATTTGCAGGGTGGCCGCCGTGTCAGCTATATTGAATGTTCAAGTGACACAGTTTTCATTTCGGACCAACTAGCCATCATAAGAAGTCTTCTAGTGAAAACCGAATGTCAATATGGATATGACCATCTGTTTAGGAACAGAGATAACAAGATTTCCAAGATGGCTACCATGGCAGCCATATTGAAAATCAGATCATCATTATTTTTATTTAGGGCAAACTAGACATTATAAGACGTCTTTTAGTGAAAACCATATGCTGATATGACAATACATTTAGGAGAAGTAGCGATATGATTTCCAACAAAGCCACAGTGGCAGCCATATTGGATGTCTGAGCAGCATCATTTCATTTAGGACCAACTTCACCTTGGGACAAATGTTTGTGTAAAGTTGGACAGTTGTTGTTGTTGTTGTTGTTGTGGGATTAATGCCATTTTTCAGCACATGATAGGCTATACATGGTGGCCAGTTTTATCTGGTGGAGGAAGAACCCTGGAAAACCCCGGGAAGAACCACAGGCCCACGGGAAGCTACTGGCAAGCTTTCTCACATATTCACATTGGCCGAGCCAGAGACTCGAACCCACGCAGACAGAGGTGAGATGGCAGTGATCGGTAAAGGCGAGCGCCTTAGACCACTCAGCCACCCGGGGCCCCAAAGTTGGACAGCAATCCAAGAAGGTTTGGAGTAGTGATAAGAAACTTGCACTAACAGATGGACAAACAATAGACAACAGACAACAGACTATCCCATAAGCTAATCTGGTCTAGGACAATTAGAGCAAAAAATGATGATGTTGATTATGATGAGATTGTTAATTCATGGCTATAAAAGCTCCAAAAAAAACCCCATCTAAATGAACATTAGGTAAAACTGTTTAATAGTCCTTTATATCAGTAACTTAAATATTTTTTGCAGAAACATTTTCTTCCTTGAGGCACAGTTACTAAGACCTTTGATCCACAAATCAATAGCTTTATTCATTATCCCAAGTACACACCATCCACAAAGTTTGTATGAGGTTTGTCATGTAGGACTAATGTTATAGTGTGGAAACCATTTTTCTTCTTTCAGTCAGTGAAAGTAAGTTTCTTGGTAACGACAACTGGAGCCAAGACAGAAAGAGAGAGTGCTACCAAAATGCAGGATAAGGGATTTGTTGGACTGGGGATTTTGGTGATTCAGAGAGAAGGAACTAATTTTGATCCTCCACTCCCCTGAGTTACATGTTAAATATAACTGTACCGAATGATTTGTGTCAAAACTATGGAACAAAGAGATTCTAAAGAATGACTTTTTCATAAAGAAATAAAGAACAAAAATTACTCATTATAATTTATAAACTGAACATGTTTATATTATCTTCAGAAAACTGCCAACCTTTAATGGGCATGTAGTCTTAGTACAATGATTAGTAGATAATTATATATTACTTATATTTGTTTATAATTAGTGATATATGTTTGGGTTAGAGAAATTGACAAAGGATCACTGTCCTTGAGTACTGACAATATGGCCTCTTAAGACATGTGGTTTCTCATAGCAATGGTCTCTCAAGACATTTAGTCTCTCATAGCAATGGTATTTCAAGACATGTGGTCTGTCATAGCAATGGTCTTTCAAAACGTGGTTTCTTACAGCAATGATCTTTCAACACACATGGTCTCTCATAGAATCATCTTTCAACACATGTGGTCTCTCATAGCAATAGTCTTTCAAGAGGTGGTCTCTTATAGCATTGGTCTTTCACGAAATGGTCTCTCATAGCAATGGTCTTTCAATACACATAGTCTCATAGCAATGGTCTTTCAAGACATGTGGTCTCTTATAACAATGGTTGTTCAAGACATATGGTCTCTCATAGCAATGGTCTTTCAAGACATGTGGTCTCTCATAGCAATGGTCTTTCAATACATGCAGTCTCTCATAGCAATGGTCTTTTAATACATGTGGTCTCTCATAACAATGGTCTTTCCATACATGTGGTCTCTCATAGCAATGGTCTTCCAACACATGGTCTCTCATAGCAATGGTCTTTCAACACATGTGGTCTCTCATAGTAATGGTCTTTCAAGGCAGGTTTTACTTTTCATTCATCATTTTTTAAGACAAGCTGCACTGGTTCAGTGGTTAGTGTGGAAGACTCACAACCAAAGGGTGGGGGTTTGAATCCTATCATCTGATCAGCCTGGGTCAGCTACTATGCCATCAACTCAAGTTGAGCTGCCGTGGCTCTATGGCCAGACCAAACAGGTGGAAGCTTGAATCCTACCATCTGATCAGCCTGGGTCAGCTACTGTGCTATGTCCTTGGTCAATGCACCTTACTCCAATTACCCTGGCACTAAATGGCCTACTTGTGTTGCTGTGCCATGTATTTTTAACTGAAATCACTCTTAGCAAACCAATATGTTGTATTACTACTGAGTATATGTGATCTGTTCAGCCAATCAGAATTCTGAATAATATTTATGAAAGCAACACATGTAATTGTAGTTATTCTGGTTCATCAAGATCGGGATAAGGTTATATCACTCTCAGATTGTAGTTTGTGTGGTTTATGAAGATCTGGATAAGGCTTATCACTTTCAGACAAGTTATTACGGTGTATCAAGATCTGGATAAGGTTGTATCACTTTCAGATTGTAGTTACTATGGTTTATCAATATCTGGATAAGGTTGTATCACTCAGATTATAGTTATTGCGGTTCATCAAGATCTGGATAAAGTTGTATCACTCTCAGATTATAGTTATTGTGGTTCATCAAGATCTGGATAAAGTTGTATCACTCTCAGATTGTAGTTATTGTGGTTCATCATTATCTGGATAAAGTTGTATCACTCTCAGACTGTAGTTATTGTGGTTCATCAAGATCTGGATAAAGTAGTATCACTTTCAGATTGTAGTTACTATGGTTTATCAAGATCTGGATAACATTGTATCACTGTTAGATTGTAGTTATTGTGGTTCATCAAGATCTGGATAACACTGTATCACTTTTAGATTGTAGTTATTGTGGTTCATCAAGATCTGGATAAGGTTGTATCACTTTCAGATTGTAGTTATTGTTGTTCATCAAGATCTGGAGAAGATTGTATCACTTTCAGATTGTAGTTACTGTGGCTCATCAAGATCTGGATAAGGTTGTATCACTTTCAGATTTTAGTTACTGTGGTTTATCAAAATCTGGATAAGGTTGCATCACTTTCAGATTATAGTTCACTTTGTTGACATATGCACTAAAAAATTAATACCTAAAGTATAAAAGAAAATATTTCTCTGTAGTTATTAATTTTCACTATGGTATCCATAGCTCTCTGATTTAGTCATTCATTACACCCAATGACCATTCCAAAAATGGCCTATTTAAAAATGCATATAACTCATGCATAACACAGTTTTGATGAAATAATTCTTAAGTTTCATATTAAGTTTCATGTCAAGAAACAACTATTTTATGTATTGAGATGTAGAACATATAAATGTCACTTTTTTCATTTCAATAAACAGTCTTCCAAAAATACTCTCCATGTGGGCTTTGGGATGTAAAGTAGTCCTGATGTGCTCCATGTGGGATTTGGGATGTAGAGTAGTCCTGATATGCTCCATGTGGGCTTTGGGATGTAGAGTAGTCCTGATATGCTCCATGTGGACTTTGGGATGTAGAGTAGTCCTGATATGCTCCATGTGGGCTTTGGAATATAGAGTAGTCCTGATATGCTCCATGTGGGCTTTGGGATGTAGGGTAGTCCTGATATGCTCCATGTGGGCTTTGGGATGTAGAGTAGTCCTGATATGATTCATGTGGGCTTTGGGATATAGAGTAGTCCTGATATGCTCCATGTGGGCTTTGGGATGTAGGGTAGTCCTGATATGCTCCATGTGGGCTTTGGGATGTAGAGTAGTCCTGATATGCTCCATGTGGGCTTTGGGATATAGAGTAGTCCTGATATGCTCCATGTGGGCTTTGGGATGTAGAGTAGTCCTGATGTGCTCCATGTGGGCTTTGGGATGTAGAGTAGTCCTGATATGCTCCATGTGGGCTTTGGGATGTAGAGTAGTCCTGATATGCTCCAGGTGGGCTTTGGGATGTAGAGTAGTCTTGATGTGCTCCATGTGGGCTTTGGGATGTAGAGTAGTCCTGATATGCTCCATGTGGGCTTTGGATTGTAGAGTAGTCCTGATATGCTCCATGTGGGCTTTGGGATGTAGAATAGTCCTGATATGCTCCATGTGGGCTTTGGGATGTAGAGTAGTCCTGATATGCCCTCCTGCACATCATAAGTGGCAACTAAAGGAGGTTGGTGCCACTGTGGCTCAATGGTTAGTGTGCTGGATTTGGGACTGAAAAGGCACATGTTCAAATCCTACCATAATATCAGCCTAGGTTGGACATCATGGTGCATCCTTGGTCAAGGTAATTTACTCCAATTGACTTGACACTAAATGACCTACATGTACTTATATTGCCATAAAACACCAAACCAAATCGAAATCCCAAACTTAGCTGAATGTAATGTAGTTTGCTGTCTCCATTATTGTGATTATGTTAGGCACTTGTAACATCATGCAAGACTTGCAAAATGCATACCCAGTAACTGCATGGTTTTCTAATTTACAACTGAGTTATCTCCCTTTACCTATAACCCTTTCTTAATGAAACACATAAACGCACTATTATAACTCATCATGCACTAACACCTGAATATTGATGGTTAAATGCAATCATGCAGTCATTCATGACTCTCAGTATTGTCATGCACTAACACCTGAATATAGACAAATGCAATCATGCAGTCATTTATAACTCTCAGCATTGTCATTCAGCTATACCTAAATATAGACAAATGCAATCATGCAGTCATTTATAACTCTCAGCATTGCCATTCAGCTATACCTAAATATAGACAAATGCAATCATGCAGTCATTTATAACTCTCAGCATTGTCATTCAGCTATACCTAAATATAGACAAATGCAATCATGCAGTCATTTATAACTCTCAGCATTGTCATTCAGCTATACCTAAATATAGACAAATGCAATCATGCAGTCATTTATAACTCTCAGCATTGTCATTCAGCTATACCTAAATATAGACAAATGCAATCATGCAGTCATTTATAACTCTCAGCATTGTCATTCAGCTATACCTAAATATAGAAAAATGCAATCATGCAGTCATTTATAACTCTCAGTACTGTAAAAAAAATTCGGGGCTCTTTGCTTCCAAGTCAAATACACGTGAAATTCTCGGAGGACACACCGTTTCTCAGTGTAATGCATCACCATGATGTGCCTCATTTCCTCCATGACGCTCCCCTTTTTACATTTTTGGTCAGCCATGAAGTCGTGTGAATAATTAACAATTAATCCTTCTCTGCTGTGATGACTTTACTGAATGTGTAAGCAAGCACCTGCGATTGTTCAGCAAATAAATGATGCCCTTTGTTATTTTAACAGTGTTTATATTGGTGACAATGTGTATATAACTCATGAAATTAATCAAAGCATTATCAGAGTTGGAGTTGGACAACATTGTCCAAGCATTAATATGCAATAATAATAATAATAATAATAATAATAATAACTGCTATTTAATATGCAATAATAATAATAATAATAATAATAATAATAATAATAATAAAAACTGTTATTTAATATGCAATAATAATAACAACAATAATAATAATAATAACTGCTTTTTAATATGTAATAATAATAATAATAATAATAACTGCTATTTAATATGCAATAATAATAATGCTGTTTAATATGCAATGATAATAATAATAATAATAATAATAATAATAATAATAATATAATAATAATAATAATAACTGCTACTTCAGTACGTGTGAGTTAGACTAAAGGCACTAAAGTATCAGTATACACTTTTTAAAAGAGCGCAAAAAAGTACTTAGACTTGTAAAAATGAGTCAGCAAAATCTGTTTTCATTTTTTGGGAAACAGATTTGTACTGAAAAAAAACATTAATGCTGATAAAAGACATAAAATATACAAAAGTGACAGCACAAGTGAAAACAACAAGGAGAACTTTAACTCGGAATGCATACTTAATGCTAACTCCGTCTCGTCTACAGTGAAGGATGCTGATAAAAATGGCGACAGAACAATGAACATGAGAAGTTAGAGACCTGAGTGGCAGAAGCAGTTCTCATGGTTTAAAAAGGTGGAATCAGATGGTATATTAAAAGCTGTGAGTGGTGTAAGACTGCTGGAAAGCAAAATCATTTCACTCAAAATGGAAATACTAACTTGCAGATGTCATCCTTTACTGAATTTAACCTTCATCATTTAATTGTTGTTAAATGGATTGCCGTGCTATGCAAAAAAGACAGACATTCCTGTATGCTGTTGAGAAAACTCCAAAAATTGGTGTTAAGTCAAAAAACAGTAAAAAGTAAAGAAACTGATTTAAAAAACTTGTTTGTAGATGGTGGAGTGTAGTATGATATAAAGTTTTTCTGATAATTACTGAAAAATAGGTTCTCTCTCATGTGATTTTATGAGGCTGGGAATTTAATCAAGATATGTAATAAAGTAACAAACATGTACTTTTTCATTTTACTTCCTATCCTTTGGAAAATGAGTGACTTGCATATTTATGTCAGAGCCTCTCAGAAGTAAGCTGGAAATTCCTGAGTTCCATGAGGGAAGAGTCCAGGACTCCTCATCCTGAAACTCTGTTTAAAGCCATGTCATGCAGTTACACCTGAATATAGACAAACAACTGCAATCATGCAGTCATTCATTCCTCTCATTACTGTCATGCAGTTACACCTGAATACAAACAGACAAATCCAATCATGCAGTTACACCTGAATACAAACAGACAAATCCAATCATGCAGTTTCACCTGAATACAAACAGACAAATCCAATCATGCAGTTACACCTGAATACAAACAGACAAATCTAATCATGCAGTTACACCTGAATACAAACAGACAAATCCAATCATGCAGTTACACCTGAATACAAACAGACAAATCTAATCATGCAGTTACACCTGAATACAAACAGACAAATCCAATCATGCAGTTACACCTGAATACAAACAGACAAATCTAATCATGCAGTTACACCTGAATACAAACAGACAAATCCAATCATGCAGTTACACCTGAATACAAACAGACAAATCTAATCATGCAGTTACACCTGAATACAAACAGACAAATCCAATCATGCAGTTACACCTGAATACAATCAGACAAATCCAATCATGCAGTTACACCTGAATACAAACAGACAAATCCAATCATGCAGTTACACCTGAATACAAACAGACAAATCCAATCATGCAGTTACACCTGAATACAAACAGACAAATTTAATCATGCAGTTACACCTGAATACAAACAGACAAATCTAATCACGCAGTTACACCTTAAGACAAAGAGACAAATCCAATCATGCAGTTACACCTGAATACAAACAGACAAATCCAATCATGCAGTTACACCTGAACAGACAAATCCAATCATGCAGTTACACCTGAATACAAACAGACAAATCTAATCATGCAGTTACACATGAAGACAAACAGACAAATCCAATCATGCAGTTACACCTGAATACAAACAGACAAATCCAATCATGCAGTTACACCTGAACAGACAAATCCAATCATGCAGTTACACCTGAATACAAACAGACAAATCTAATCATGCAGTTACACCTGAATACACAAATCCAATCATGCAGTTACACCTGAATACACAAATCCAATCATGCAGTTACACCTGAATACAAACAGACAAATCCAATCATGCAGTTACACCTGAATACAAACAGACAAATCCAATCATACAGTTACACCTGAACACAGACAAATCCAATCATGCAGTTACACCTGAATACAAACAGACAAATCCAATCATGCAGTTACACCTGAATACAAACAGACAAATCCAATCATGCAGTTACACCTGAATACAAACAGACAAACCCAATCATGCAGTTACACCTGAATACAAACAGACAAATCCAATCATGCAGTTACACCTGAATACAAACAGACAAATCCAATCATGCAGTTACACCTGAATACAAACAGACAAATCCAATCATGCAGCCAAAAACATTATATTATTGACCCTAAGCATAAAACCACTTGCTAATATCTAAGTAACTGCAAGTTTTGACAGTTGTCTTGCTAGTATTTTAGAATCTGTGTGGGAAAATATTCGAGTAATGACTGCAATAACTGTTCTGTGGAATAAGGTTTCTAACCTGTGTCAGTGGAATGATGTATTCCCTTCCACCCACCTCACCCCATAACCTGTGTCAGTGGAATGATGTATTCCCTTCCACCCACCTCACCCCATAACCTGTGTCAGTGGAATGATGTATTCCCTTCCACCCACCTCACCCCATAACCTGTGTCAGTGGAATGATGTATTCCCTTCCACCCACCTCACCCCATAACCTGTGTCAGTGGAATGATGTATTCCCTTCCACCCACCTCACCCCATAACCTGTGTCAGTGGAATGATGTATTCCCTTCCACCCACCTCACCCCATAACCTGTGTCAGTGGAATGATGTATTCCCTTCCACCCACCTCACCCCATAACCTGTGTCAGTGGAATGATGCATTCCCTTCCACCCACCTCACCCCATAACCTGTGTCAGTGGAATGATGTATTCCCTTCCACCCACCTCACCCCATAACTGACATATAGAGACTTTAAAACAAAACATTCACGTTGATGTTGATGCACATTAATAGTTAATTTGCACAACTCATCATGATTACGCAGGTGACAACAAATATGAAGCCATCTTGATCATACAAAAGCTTGGCATTGGTTTATTATTATTATTATTATTATTATTATTATTATTATTATTATTATTATACACTTATATTACTATACCCTTAAAGTGAACCAGTTTTATCACACAAATATGTGTACCAATTTATTTTAGATGAAATTTAAAAAAGTCAAGCCAGTCAAATTTTCTTCAAATTTTATCTAGAGAAAAGCAAATTAAGGTACTTAAATTTCCATATCAGTGTAGGTGTAGTGTAGTGTAGTTTAGGTGTAGGACAATTTTTTGTGAGAACGAATGGACAAATATAGTGTATTTACTGCTATTTCTGTATGAGAACAGTGACAGGGCATATATACTGTATTTACTGCTATTTCTGTATGAGAACAGTGACAGGGCAAATATTCTGTATTTACTGCTACTTCTGTGTTAAAACAGTGATAGGGCAAATATACCGTATTTACATGTACTGCTATTTCTGAATGAGAACAGTGACAGGGCATATATACTGTATTTAGTGCTATTTCTGAAGCTTTTATGCAAGTTCACACGCTGGATTTAAACAAGTGCAGAGTTGGACAGAATTCAAAACCATTATAAAATCTGGACACTGATCGAGAATTTTATTTCTGATCATATGATATGAAAAAGATTGAACTTCCAGCAATTCAAATATGTGTCAGAAAGTGAAATTTGTAAAATCCATGGAAGGTACAAAGTCATGTAACTTACATCACAGTGCCCAATTATACAAGGTTTAGGGAGATAACTCTATCAAGCAGCATAATAAAACTTCCAAGGACCAAGTGGAAATATGGAGTTATGCACACTATTTATTATGCAATTACACCAGCTTAAATACTATTATACAGTCATGAATACCTCTGAGTATATTATGTAGTTCTGCAAGTGTTATGTATTTTAGTAACCACCCCAATACTGTTCTACATCAGTGCAATCCCTTAGATCACTTTCATATCAGTTTACCCATGTTTAGAGTGTTATGTAGTTATGCAAGTGTTATGTAGTTATGCAAGTGTTATGCAGTTATGCAAGTGTTATGTAAGTGTTATGTATTTTAGTAACCACCCCAATACTCTACTACATCAGTGCAATCCATTAGATCACTTTCATTTCAGTTTACCCATGTTTAGAGTGTTATATAGTTATGCAAGTGTTATGTATTTTAGTAACCATCCCAATACTGTACTACATCAGTGCAATCCATTAGATCACTTTCATTTCAGTTTACCCATGTTTAGAGTATTATGTAGTTATGCAAGTGTTATGTAGTTATGCAAGTGTTATGTAGTTATGCAAGTGTTATGTATTTTAGTAACCATCCCAATACTGTACTACATCAGTGCAATCCCTTAGATCACTTTCATTTCAGTTTACCCATGTTTAGAGTGTTATGTAGTTATGCAAGTGTTATGTATTTTAGTAACCAACCCAATACAGTACTATATCAGTGCAATCCATTAGATCACTTTCATTTCAGTTTACCCATGTTTACCCTTTAGGGATTTCAACTCAGGGTTACTTTTATTGTTAACCCTCATCAAAATCCCTTTGCAGGTCCCAAAGACAGTATTTGGAAAACCTGTATGCATTTGATCCCATTAACATTTTAACTCATTTCAACGTTGATATGAAAGTTTGCATCAGAAAACCAAAGTTATTTTGTGTTGGATAAGACATTTTTCTCACACATTCTTTCAATTTTCAAAGATGTTCTTAAACTGAAACAACACTCTTATGAAAGTCGCACTGAACCAGCCACATTTTGAACACATGCAAGACTGGCCATGCTGTTACAACTAGATATAGTCCATTTAAAACTTTCTAATTACAGTGTTGCACATATGATCCCAAGGGCAGGGGACTCTGTGTCCTCACCCTCCAAATTTGGGGGACACATAAGGCTCTATCAGTTAAGGTTAAGACTTGGGGGACATAGGAGGAAAAATTACGGGAAACCCGTGAGCCTGTGCTCTATGTGCAACACAGAATTATTTCCATCATTTTTAACAAATGCAAGACTGGTCATGCTGTCACAACTAGATATCGTCCATTTAAAACTTTCTAATGATTTGCATCATTATATGCATGAGGCTGCTTTTTACAAAATTTCCGATTTCATTTTTATACATTGCATTGTTTGCTAAAAACATTGCATTGGAACTTGGAAGTAAAAAATTTCAGTATTCATCAGTCTGCACAACGCTACTAATCATCAGGGATTTACAGGGCAAGTAGACTGGAAAATTGAACTCACCCTTCAGAAATTTTAGCTTGCCCAAAACATAATATTCCAACATAAGTGAAAAAATAAGATAAAAAAATATGGGATATTTGAAGGAAATCCCATTCAATTTATTTTCACATGTATTCTTTTTATCTTTGTTGTCACCTTAAAACCATATGCCGATAATTGAAGTTATCAAAAATATGTAAATAATGCATGTAGATAGATATGTAGATGAGAAAGGGTTAGAATGCAAATATAGATAGAAGAGCAAAACCAGACATGTACATGTACATAGACAGATAAAGGTAGAAAAGGGTTTGGACTTATTTTTTATCCATTTTATTGTTTGCCAAGCAGTAAGTATGTATTGGTCTCCTGTAATTATCACATAAACAACAGGTCATAAACACTGCTTGTGTGTGCTACATTTACAGTACACTGATCACGTTTTGAACAAAATAATCCTTGTGGGTTAATCGTTAAAGAAGAGCGTCTTTTATTCCCAAACTCACCTGTCAAAGAAATCTCATGAGTTATATCATTAAGAATTAACACCTCCTCATCTTACAATCAGCGACATGCATCAAAACAATCTTTAACAAGTCTATTGTTTAGAGTCAGCAAGCTCACAAAGTACAGTGGCTAGGTTAGGACCTGAAAGTTCGCGAATCCTGGATACATACAAATATTATGATTAAAATGTAATTGATACAATTAAAATATTTATTCCTTATTTGTCAAAACTTGCTTTGAATAGTAAATATTCACATTATCACATCTGCATGAGAAAATGCAGGATTGACTTAGACATGGACTACAAGATGGAAATGACTTATGATGGATGAAAGAAACTGTCCAGTTATGTAATAGAAGAATGCGGTACATATAAACAATAAAGGTGCTGATAAATGTACTGTGGCGAGATCACAGGATATAAAACTTACAGAACATAAAGTGTTACAAATGGAATGTGACCCTTTCTCTCTCTCAATTTTTCAGACTTGCTTGCGGGCAAGTACCTTGGAAACTTGAGCTTGCCCGAGCAGTCTGAGATTGTTCCGGGAGTTGGGCAAGTGGATTTGAAAATCCCTGATCATAACAATGTCATACAGGCTATACCCAGTTTTACATGAATATAATCACATGACAGGGGTAGACATAACATAGATTTTTCCATTGGCCAGCTAACATGGAAATCAACTGGCCCTCACAATAAATAAAAAACAAAAACAAATTTGATTTGTGTTAAATTGCAGTATTCTGAAAACATGTTTGACAAAACAATGGAATGTACCAGGTATTGAAAAATTTTGTCAGATGAACTTCATGACAAGACAGAATTTATTAATTAAATTACTAGGAAAATTTAACTGGCCCTGCAACTTTCAGTATTAACTTGCCCTCCTCAAAACCCACAGGCCATGGACCACGAGCTAAATCAACCCCTACATGACCAATTTTACCAAATACCTTCTTTAGAACACGCAAAGGAATATTAACAAGAGTGGAGAAAAAACACCAGTGTTGTCTCTATCCAAACTGCCCTCCTAAGGTAGCACCCTGCCCTTTCTGTAGTGGGGTTGGGTCGGAGTGGGAGGGGCTGCCTTGTTTTAAAAGTACCAGAAGTTTAATGCATGTTATATGGCAACATTCTGTATGTGCGCTTTTTGGGTATCAACTTTGCATCTTTTACACATATTTTCATTTGTAATAGAATTATTATCTTAAATGCGACAAGTGATATAAGAATGACCGCAAATAGTCCTTTCTTGTCCTCGTCGCTACTGAGAAGCACCCACATTGTACTATTAGGCCTTAACTGATGCTAGCAATCATGTGCAAATAAAAACAAACCTGGGTGGTGGTTCTTTTTTTTTTTTTTTTTAATCTTGTCGCTCCTCCCCCCCCCCCCCCCCCCCCTTCGGTTTTGAAACCCTTTTTGTTATTGCAGAATAATACTGACCATAAAACTACGCCTGGTTCAATCCGACAATTCACAATTACGTTATAAAATTATTATTGTCTACTTTAAAGAATGTGTAGAGTAAACTGCAGCTGGACTTTTAAATTCTTGTGGAACAGTAGCGATGCTTACAGTCGCTAGATGGCTCTAACAACCTCCTGTTTACATTCGGAATATTCTCAGTATTTTCAAACACGGGAGACCAAGGTATCGGGATATTTCAACTGACGACCAAGGGTAGCCCACAGGGGCTCGTTACAAAAAAAATTAGGTGTATCGGTCAATGGATTGAGGGCTGGGGGGATCCAACCTGTAACAATATAACATACTACTCTTCGCTCCGGTGCTCGCTTACGCTCGCACCTCCGCTACGATCCGTTCCGTTACGTAAAAATTATATCTAGATAGATATGATATATCCAGAAACATGGGCCTTTCTACCCACTACTATTACGATGCAACACTACTATATACATTACTATCAACACTACTATCTCTATATCCAACTCCCTAGGCCTCCCCCCCCCACATCTTAATTGTTAGGCAAAATTCATACTAGAGAACTATCATCATGACTAGCATTTATTACCACAGCCTTTGCTATAAGATAGTTCGTTTCATCATATTCATAAAGATAAAAATTGACGAGACCAGATATCATCTGCCCTGGTTATAGAAACTTAGTAAATTCTGATATCTTTACACGCTTTTTATTTATATAACAGTTACTTTCATTATCAATTGTAATTCTTGTATATTTTTCTTGCGATATTGGATTATAGAAATTATCAATTTCACAATCAATTATATTTGTTAGATCTTCCAGAAATTCAAAATAATCTGATCGTTCACTTTTTATCAAAGATTATTTTAATTTATTACCACTGCTAAAACACGAACCTGACTTTTCATTATTAATCTCTTCTGATAAATGCTCACCATCATACAATATCTTTTTTATCTTTTTATTTGTTTGCTCGATAATTATCTTATCAAGTTTGTTATCACACATGGTATATAATATATTTCATATTAAATTTCATATTATGGTATTTCCTTATATTCATTGTATTCTTGCTCATATTCCTTTTCATAATGCCCCATCTGTAATGGGAACAGATCACTTAACATATCATCCTTGACACGAAATTCCTGAATAAGATCCAGTAAAATATATTTTTCTCCACGGAGATACGTCTTTTTTTGATTCAGTATCTTATGGTATGTTATCATCGCGAATTTACAAGCAGTTTTTTTATTTTCAAATTTAGATTCGATCTTTTTACTACCAGCATTTAATACAATTCCAACACCAGATATAATTAACATAAATGGATTAGCCATTCCACCTGCGGATGCGACCCCACCTGCTGTTAATGCCATTGGTACATACGCGATTAATTTTAGTATTCTTCCATAATAGCGATATGCTTTTTTAGCACAATAATATTTTTTTGTGGCAGTAATTATAATACGCAATTAATTCGCGTCGTTCTCCCTCTGGCATTTTGTGGGAAATATGATTGAAGTCGAGCACATTTTTTGGGTCATGTTATTTAATAAAATTTATAAAATTAATCATATTTGTTAACTGCAGCCGCATCATCAACCATACGCCTGAAATCGATATTTTCATTTTTTTATAAAAATTCATTGTATCTATTAAATCTTCCAGATGTTAACCTTCTTAATGGATCATCATCAGCAATAATATTTATATTTTCTGAAGTGTACGTGAATTTTTTTGATACTTCTATTATATCATATAAATACAATTTTAAAGTTTCTTCATATTTGTCAATAAATTCTGTTGCTTATTTAATAAGAAGAATAGGAATTTGAACAAGAGCTAAATATTGCCTGACAATTACGTAAGCTGCTGCGTATTGACTAAATATGGGATCAAGTATATCTGTTTTAATAGATATTTTTAATTTATCATTAATTTTATTAACAAGATTTTTATATTTTTTGTTGTAATGAAAATCTATAATTTTTTTAAAAATTTTAACATCAGACAAAGGTATACCATGACCAATTTCATAAAAAAAAATTCTATCAAGATTAACGTAATTAACATTTGTTTCAATATCTTTCAAATTATTTATCTCATTATTTACCTTTGTCAATTCATCGGCAGATAATGATCTCAACAAGCGTTCAATTTTAGCAACAATTACAACTGCGTTAAAGTATAAATTTGATTTTTTACTGTACTCAACTGCTAAATTAACACGTTCATTTTGTGGAATATCTTCCCTGTATAATGGAAGTATTTCATCTTGGAATTTTTCCTTGTACATTTTTGTCAACAAATAATACGAAGATGCTAAGTAATTTGCATTAAAAACGTTACTTTGACCGTCAATTTCTGTTACAATATCTGGCACAACCGGTACATCTGGTACTTCTTCTTTGTAAGCGGGAAGATCATTCAAATTAATTCCCAAATTTCTGTCGATTACATCTGCAAGTTTACGATGATTTTCATCTTCAGGTTTTTGTCCATCTGGTCGTAATCTCTAATGAAAATCTTTTGTATAATTTTGTGGTCGTGCTTGTAAATTTGCTAATCTTTTTGTTTCAAATAGTTCCTACTCAAGAGGCCATTTAATTTTTGTTTCGACATCTTTTAATCCACCAAGGTCCTTTTCAAATTCAATTTTTCTGTATCCTTTAATTTTTTAACAGATTCCTCGACTCTTTCTGCCGCTTCCATCGCCGTGTAAATTTCCTGTTCACTGTATGGATATGCTATTACATCGAATATTCTAGAAGCAAATATGAAATATGATGTTGCAAGTGCATGTACATCATCCGGTATCTCATGTACCGCTAATACTGTTTCAACATCATTGTAATCCAAACCAACTTATCTGAAGAATCGCCTCTTGTTAAAATCGTCCTTCAATTTGTTCGTCTTATTACGCGCATATTTTTTCATTCTGCTGTGTTCCTCAAGGCGATCCCCATTTTTATTTATTCTAGTTTTTTCAGCATCATTTGAAAATTTTCTTTTGTTAATTATTTTTGAACGGAATATTAAAACAACAATAACATGCTCAAATTCTAATATTATTTTATGCAATAAATCTTCCAATAATTTTTTTGACTCTTCTATCGCTCTATCGGAATTAAATTGTACAAGGGCATCATATTTGTAACTTTCGTCACGTAATTGTGTTGATCTCATTGCATTAACAGACGCATAATTAATTTCTTGTTTGTTACCAGGATCAATAACGCTGCTCATAATTTTCGTTTTTAGCAAATGTAATTTATTTAACATTTCGCCTTTTGGAGTAGTATCCGGTGGAGCATCTGGCTTTACCAGAATAATATCTGGATTAAATATTTCGTCATAAAATTCACGACAAACATCGACTATTTCTGGCATCTTATTTAACAGTATTACATTAAATCATCCAAAGGAAATATTTGGAATGTCGTTAAAACTGAATTTGCTGGTTCCTCATTAATGCAATACAATCTAAAATATCTGTATTTTGTATTTGTATCAACAGGTTCCAATACAAATTCTAATAACGTTGACCCGATATAAGTTGGATTAGGTGCACTGTATAATGTTGTAAATATTGCATCGTCATTTGATCCTTCTAATCGCCAGTTAAAATTCGATCAGTATTTCCAAATCTACCACGTAATTGGAATTTCCATATCGAAACAGCGTTGGGACATTTGATTTTAATCCAAAAATTTGAATTGACTCCACTTGTTGCCCATTCCTGAGCTCCAGTACCACCGGTAGAATTCCATGCAAATGCGTAAATTGGCCAATTCCCCGAATAAGCTGATGATGCTGTCACGACTAATCCAACTCGATTATTTGTTCCATCAGGCAATAGTGGAATGTATCCAACGTTATTTTTTTACGCGTTTTGTGCCACTATCTACACGTCGACGTATGTTTTATTTGCTAGATCGTTGCCTGCTGATGGCACCGCACTTGATGTAACCTTATTAGTCCCGATATCAAGCGATCATGTCATTGTATCGCCAGCTTTTTTACCGAACGCTGTTATCGCATTTGTCAAGCTCAAATATAGAACAGCATCATCAGGATTAGCTGGATTTGGCAATGGTAAACCTGATATTCTATTGCCTCCCATATTTATCTCACCTTGGACTGAACCTCCATATTTGCTAACAGCGTAATCTTTTAATACTTTGTAGCTTACGACATAGCTGTCACCATTAGGCACTGCTGTATTAAGTCCATGAAGCTCAAAGCTGCCCATATTTATCGATCCCAGCATTGTAGTACCGCGTCGTCACATAATCCGCATTTGTTAATTCGCTTCGAAGTTGAGCATAACTAACAGCATCATTCTCATCAAGCACTGGCCACCCGGTTGGAAGTCCGGTTATTTTTCCACCATTATAAAATTGTAATATCCCTTGAACGGTGTCGCCAAATTTATTGATCTTCAAATTGTTAATAGTATTCAATTGGCTCAAACTTACAGCTTGAGATGGATTACCGCCAGAAAGATAATTAGTTTCTAAGTTGATTTTTTTTTACTACTCATGTTAATATCGCCTGTCATTATTCCTCAGGATAAACTAAATTTTTTAAGATCTACCGTTTGTAATTGTCCAAAGCTTGCAGCTTGTGTATTATCGACATCATTTGGCGGATACGCTGTTTCCAAATTAATTACTCTTTTGCCTTGCATATTTAAGTTTCCGGACATCGAATCGCCAGATTTTTTAACATAATCCCCAGCAACTGTCGTTTTTGTTGTTGTTCCATTGCCTCTATTACCAATCAAGGTATTACCAATCAAGGTACCAAATTTAGTAAAATAGCTCATTATTGAAATACTCTAGATTAAATTTAATGTGATCGATAAAAATAACAATGTCTGTAATAAATTTTGACACTGAAAATGTGATCAAGCATCAACACAACAATAACCTACCAAATTGCCATTATTTGATCGTAGGCCGAACTGGATCTGGTAAAACAAATCTTTTACTAAATATGCTGCTTAATGACAATTTCAATTATGATCGCGTATATATTTACACAGTAAATCCACAACAGGACAAATATAACTTATTGACAGGATACAATGATAAACTAAAAAACGAACTTCACTAAAATGACGATACTTTCATTATCAGAGAACCAGAAGATGTTATTCCGGTAAAGGAACTTGATTCTGATGAGAACAAAATTGTCGTTTTTGATGATATTCCTCTCGAGCATGCTGAAATTGATAAAATAAAATCGTATTTCTCCTTGTCAAGAAACAAGAGATGCAACGCGATATTTCTAGCGCAAGGTTTTTACAAAATTTACCGTTTCATCAGACACATTACCAGTTGCTTTATTTTGTTTGCTGGTCTAGACAGCACGGATATAAAAAACATTGCCAGAGAACAATGTGGTGAGGTATCAAAAGAAAAATGTGTAGAGCTCTACCATCAAGCTACAAGAGGCAAACATGATTTTTTGTTATTTGACAGATTTGCTTCTGGCCGCGATAAGATGTTCAGATGTGGACTAGACAAATATCTATGAATATTATCAAAACAAAATTAATAATGAACTTAAAACGAGAGATCTTGAAAAAGCTCATCGATATGAATAAACGTAATAAACAAATATTTGATGAAGAACGTTTTCAGGAACAACTATTTGATGAAAGTACAGCAAGACCTTTTAGACCAATAACACAATCAATAACAGGTGAAGAAGGTTTAAAAGGCACGATTGATAAAAAACAGGATGAAGTACTTGGCAAGCATACGGAACGGAACAACAGAAACTACATCAATACCAAATAAAGCAAACAGGCAATGTACTTGGAGAACTAGAAAAAGGTAAACAAAGACGGATGTTTCCTGATGATACACAAGATATACCAGTAGAATTACCACAAAAAAAAGAAATTGTAAGAGAAAGTTTTGATGATATATCTGACAATAGAAGATCTATTGCAAGAGTAATACTAACAGATTATGCTGGCAAAAAAGAAGATTTTACTCTCAACTACACACCACCAATTGTTCTTGACGCAAATGAAAAATATGAGATCGGACTTATTTCAGCAACAATGTGGAATAGAATATTCAATGTCAAACTTAACATCAATGATGATTTTACATTTCAGTCTGGTGCACGGATATCAGTCAAGATTTAACCTGGTGCCTACAACATAACTGATCTCAACACTGCAATTAAGGTGCTAATAACATCCAATGGTGGTAATGCGGATAATTTTTCATTGGAACACAACTACAGCACATTACGATCAAAGATGACATTAACAGGAAACATGTTGGTCGACTTTAACAAAGCAACATCAATCGGATCATTGTTGGGTTTCAAAAGACAGCAATATGGTTCTACTGTTGCCCCATCAATTTCACACGAAGGAGAAAAACCAGTAAATATCGCCGATGTTAATAGCATTCTAATCAACTGTTCGATAGCAGAAGGATCGTATTCTGCAAAAGGTGCCAGAGGACAGTCAATCTACAGCTTTTCACCAGATGTTCCACCAGGTTCACTAATGCAAATTAATCCACGACAAATAATCTATTATCCTCTGAATCTGGAGCAACAGATTACAACAATAACCATGACGCTAACAGATCAGACTAACAGACAACTCGATCTTAATAATGAAGTAGTGACATACTATTTACATCTTCGAATGATCAAATAAATATTGTTCAACAATAATTAAATAATATGCTAACAAAAAGAAAAATTTACAGGAGGAAAGTAATTGGTGGAAATATTTTTAGCAGTATTTTTTCAAAAATTATCGAACATGGACCAGGTCTTGTAACAAAACTAGCACCGTAGCTATTGATGCCGCGAAATCATTTGCAAAAGGGGCCATATCTGCAGCTGGAACAGCTGTTGACCAAAAGATTGCTGACAAGATCAAAGGACAGCCAAAACCAATGCCTACGCAACAAGAAATAAAGCAGACAATTGCTGAAATAGCACCAACACCAGAAACCGCAAAGGAAATGATCAAAACAACAAAGAACTTGCTATCACCAAAAGGAGAACAGATCATTACCAATCTGATAACAAAAGCAGTAAAACGACGTGATGTTGCTGCCTCTAAATTTTGTCTAACGTTTATGAATAACAATGGCATCAACCAAAACTTATCTCGACCTTGGAGAGCCGTATTTGTTTGATGACTCAACAACTGAATACGAGTACATCGAATACCTAGATGAAAATTCAAATAACATGAATCAGCCAGGACAAAGAACAATTAATACACGAGATGAAGATCTATTTCTTCTTCCACATAAAGCTTTTCTTGAAGTGCGAGGTCAGTTGCTGGATGTTGTAATACCAGCAGCTGGTGCAGCTTTTCCACCTGGTTCAGAAATTGCAATGATGAATAATGGATGGGGCCTGTTCCGTAGTGCACGAAACCAACTTGGCAATCAGACGATAGAAGATGTTGATCATTTACCAATTGCAAGCACAATAATCAATATTCTTTCTTTCAGTGAAGATTATTCGAAATCAACAGCAACAAATATGTTCTGGTTTAAGGACACTGGAACAGGATCACATGCTGGAAGAGAATTCAGAGTACCAACAATTGCTGAACTACCAGATCCTGGTCCTGGAGCTGGTAATATTGCTGGTTCAGCTCCTACTCCTGGTGAGCTTGGTATAAATTTGAGAAGAGTGTACGCTATCAGAAATCTGGCTTATAATGATGGATATGCTAAACGAAAGGCTTTCAGTGAAAACGGTGCTCAAGTTACCATGTTTCTGCCATTGAGCAGCATTTTTGGATTTTGTCGCGATTTTAATAAGGTCTTGAGAAGCATCAAGCACACAATAATTCTACAAAGAAACGACAACAATAATATCATTTTCAGACGGGCTGGTGTTGCTGATGGACAGTTTGGGATGAATCATCTGTCCCTCTGGATGCCAAAGATTGTACCATCAATCGAAAGAACATTAACATTGAAAGATTCACTAGAGATGTTCTCACGAGAAATTTACTTCGAACAAAATAAAGTATACAAACAACAAGTTGCTAATGCAACAAACTACACATGGAGAATAACAACAGCAGCACCAGAGCAATTGCCAAGGCACATATTCATCGTATTTCAAAGTGCATAACGAGCAGATGGTGATCAGACCTTTAACAAAAGAATATTTGAAAGTCTAGCGTTGACAAGAATTGTATCGAGAATAAACTCGAGACAATATCCAGAACCAGAAATAATATGTAATTTTGATCCAGCAGAAAGAAACGTTTCACGTGCATATCTCTCATTGTTGGAGGCAATGCAAAAAATACCATGACTGCGACACTGGCTGTCAGATCTCAATCGAGGAATTTCGGACATAGTATCCAATATTCCACTTTGATGTCAGCAAGCATAGCGAACGAGTAAAAGGATCACCAGCTGACGCTGATATCACTTGGACATTAGCCGTTCAACCTGGTGGTGACTATTATGCTTACGCGCTAATAACATCAGACAGGTACCTCAAGCTTGATGCTATCAAAGGACGAATGATGGTTAAAGTGTAAATTTTATCCAACAAAATAAAATAGAATGTACAATATCCATAAAATAAATCTGTCGCAAGGACAAATAAAAAAATTATCATCTGCAGTAAACAAACGTGAACCAGTATCAATAAAAATCGACTACAAAGGAGCATCCCCAGTAAAATTGATGTTAACAAAAACGCAACAGAGCAAATTTGGTAGAGGAAGGCCGTTTATTCTAAATCTATCCAAGGCCCAGGTTAATGCGATGGCAAAGCAAATTGGTTTCTTCGGGCCAGCACTTTCGGTGATGGCAAGTACGATACTTCCAAAACTAATTCCAATAATTGGATCATTAGGATTAGCCGCAGCATCAGGCGCAATATCTGGAGCAACGAAGAAAGCCGTTAGTGGCAATGGAATAAAAGTTGTCTAATCAACAACAAATAATTAAACGTAAACCAATACCACGTCGAGGATTAATACCAAATTCAAATGTCAAAATTTAATCTACAACAATAAAATAATGCCACAAATTCAACCAATAGGAACATCTCTATGTGGATATTATTGCATTATGTTTATCAAACAAATGGCATGTGGTATGAAATTTATCGCTTTTATAACGCAATTTGATGTGTATCCAAGTATAAATAATGATATAATTGCTGTTAATTTTATGTGACAGTAGAAATATAGACAATATCAACATATTGTTTGAAGTGTAAAACACGAACAGGCAACGTTGATGAGGAAACAGTAACAGCCAAAAACAACAGGCTCATGATGAAGAGCATCTGCGATGTATGCGGCAAAAGAAAAAGTGTATTTCTAAAGAAGGCAACTGGCGATGGCATAATGATAGTAAGACCAGAATCTCCAGAATTTTTTCAGCCAATATTGTCCACTGCTTAATAATAAAAAAATGTGCAACTGTAAAGAAGATCACGATCTCTGTATCAACATGATAAAAATAGTAACATATTGTAAGAAATGCGATCATCGGAAGGTCATTGGTGGCGCATTGGATATCCACAAGATTATTGATAAATTGACAAGACCAAAAGGTGGTTGGACACTTCCAGGACATAAATATACTGGACCATGGAATCCACTTGATCAACAACTTGACGCAAATTATAATCCACTTCCTGGGCAAGAACCATATAACCAAATTGATGCTATTGCAATGCGACATGACATCTGTTATCGCGATAACGAACATGACAAACTTGGATGTGATCGAATAATGTTAGATGAATTAAGTGTAATGAAACCGCAAAATATACGAGAATGTGTAGATAGGCGATTTGTCCAGGGAATCATGGGCGCAAAGTATAAGTTGGGTATTGGCGTGGCAAGCCCACCGCCATTTATTTTAGCAGATGAACTTCACAGACCAAAAAAAATGTCTAAGGCGACGTGTTGTAGCAAATGCCGTGGACGATATATGGGCTGTTGATCTGGCAGATATGTCCGCGGTATCAAAAGACAATAACAACAACAAATACCTGTTGAATATTGTTGATTTACAAAGTAGATTTGCTTTTAATAGACCAATAAAAAATAAAATGGGCAATATGATAACATCAGCTTTAAATCAGATACTTACCATCAGCCAGAGAAAACCAAATAAAATATGGACTGATCATGGTGTTGAATTCTACAACAAACAATTCTAGGACTGGTTAAAAAAGCATGATATTACAAGTATACAACCGGAAATGAAGGAAAAAGTGTCATTGTTGAACGATTTAATCGGACGTTGAAAGATAAAATCTACAAGCACTTCACGGAAAAAAATACGAATAATTACGTTGATAAATTGCAGGAGATGGTATCAGATTACAACAACACGAAACATCGATCGATAAAGTTGACACCAAATGAGGCTGTTGCAAATCCAATACTTGCAAAGGAAAATTTATATCGCAGACATAAGTTTGCTGTTGGTGATAAAGTAAAGATTTCAGTGACAAACAAAATATTTGAAAAGGGCGCCACTCCAAATTGGTCAGAAGAAGTGTTTGTTGTTGATAAAGTATTAAAGACAATACCAATAACATACAATTACGCAATCTGAACAATGAAGAAATAATTGGTAGCTTATATGAGCAAGAATTACAAAAGACAGATCAAGATGTATTTGTTATCGAGAAAGTATTGAAAACAAAAGGCAAGAAGAGCCTGGTTAAATGGAGAAGATATAGTGACGTTTTTAACAGTTGGATAGAGACAAGCAACATTGAGCCATATGTCAAGGCGACACTCGATTGATAATAAAATATTTGTTTTTGTTACAAGACCAGATGTTGCGATCTACTAGAAACTTTGTTAATAATATCGTTATAAATTTTTTCATATTTGATCAATACAGATCTGCATTTAACAGGTTTACATAACGAGATCAAGTAATTTTTCCGATCAACAGATAATTCTGTCATCAAATTAAAATTTTTTACAAATGTGAAATCGAATTTAATATTTTTTTGTCGCCCGGGAATTGATATGTTCATGAAATGTACTAGTCTAGAGTAAAAGGATTTATGCTCATCATCTGTGAAATTGAATATACGCACTTTCTTCTGCAGATTTTTTTTTAACATTATAACGTCCG
This sequence comes from Margaritifera margaritifera, assembly GCA_029931535.1. Classification (NCBI taxonomy): domain Eukaryota; kingdom Metazoa; phylum Mollusca; class Bivalvia; order Unionida; family Margaritiferidae; genus Margaritifera; species Margaritifera margaritifera. Next base: position 153,602 of record JAQPZY010001437.1, on the reverse strand, counting down.
TTTTGTGTGTGTGTGTGTGTTTTATAAACGAAATCGTTATCAATAACTTCTCCATCTTCTGTATCATTGGAACAATATTCTAGTTCTGGTACAGTATCTGGTATTGGTATAGTATCAGTATATGGTAGCAGTGTTTTGTTTGATGTATATAGCTTTTGTAACATAGATAGCATTATAAAATTATATAACACTATATAATAAATGGAGGAAACAAAATACATAGTCAGATGTAATATCATTGATAAGATAGATCTACTTGATGAAATTAAGCAAATGTTTGCTTATCCTGACAGAAACATGTCTTTAGATTTCAAGATTACATACGGAAATAAAGATACAGCATTACTGAATCAATAACAAAAATACTTATTTCAGCGACATGGTGAAATTGCTGTTTGCTATGATAAAGATATTTTAATGCAATTTGCTCACGTTGTTTATAAAAAAAAATTAGTTACTTAGAATAACAAAAAATGAATAATATGATAACAAATACTGAATAATATGGTAACAAATATGATAACAAATATTGTATGATACAGTAAATATAAAGATGAATAAACAAATATGTATTGAAAAATTACAAAATGTTTTTAAAATAGTTGTTGCCAATAAAACAAAACAGCAAACAGAAGATTGGTATAAGCTGATGTTAGTAACAGTTGGTGGATCTGAGATAGCGACAATACTAGAAGTAAATCCATATAAAAGTTTGAGCAAATTAGCAGAAGAAAAGTTAAATATGAGAAAAGGAATAGCAGTAAAGTTTCATGGATCAATAGCATGTTACTTTGACAAATTGTTTGAACCGGTAATATCAAAATATGTTGAATATGATCTTGGTGAAAAGATAATTGGCAGTAATATCTGTATTAAAATAGATTTTGGTATAAGATATTCACCAGATGGATATATTGTTGCTAGATTTAACAATAATAAATTACTTGATACAACAGACAAAGATAATGAAAATGATGTTTATAAGATATTGCTTGCAGAATTTAAAGGCCCATTTTTGCGTCGACCAAAAGAAGATGTACCAGAGCACTATATACCACAGGTTTTATGCGGGCTAGAAGTATCACCAATTGCAGAACAAGGATTATTTGTTGATGCATGTTTTAGAAGATGCTCAGTAATAGACTTCGATTTCACATCAGATTATAATAAAAAAAATTACATTACGACAGAACTATCTTGACAATAAAACGCCAATTGCAACAAATATATTAACAAAAATAGCGAGATACGAGATATGTTGCAGACAAAAAGGAAAAAAAAAGTGAATTGGATTTCTATGTTATCAATTATTCGATACTGTTTATAATCTTGTTGATAAGGAAAACTATCATGATACTTTGATAGATGCAATTGAAACATTGGAAGATGCAATAAAAGGCATTAATCAAGATGCAGAAAATTAATCTTTTGATTGAATCTTTTTGGAAACAATTTGTGTAAAACATGGTAACAAATATTCATTTTTGCCGTTTGCGCAATAAAATTGAACTGAAACACCCCCAAGAATCTTCATTTTTGCCGTTGGTGCAATAAAATTGAACTGAAGCACCCCCAAGAATCTTCATTTTTGCCGTTGGCGCAAAAGATCAATTATAAGTTGGAAAAATAATAAAAATGAAGGTATCTTTATCTGAAACACCCCATCAAATATTCATTTTTGCCGTTGGCGCAATAAAATTGAACTGAAACACCCCATCAAATATTCATTTTTGCCGTTGGCGCAATAAAATTTAACTGAAACACCCCCAAGAATCTTCATTTTTGCCGTTGGCGCAATAAAATTGAACTGAAACACCCCCATCAAATAAACATCATCAATCGAGATATAGAAAGTTAATCTTCTGGTCAAATCTTTTACTCATTGTGAATGTCAAATTCCATCAGCAACATATTTTATTACTCTTCTATCAATACCAAAGTATATGGATGCTTCGTTAATCGAATTAAATTCTCTCTTTTCATCAGTATCAAGATTAATGGATAGAACAGGACGCGCTGTTTTTTTTATGGTTTCCTGTGTTGCATCTTCTGCTGTTTTCTGATTGCGTTACGGCATCTAAATTCAGAAGAGTATTACTAATTCTGTCACCATCAAGATGATCAATAATAAAACCGAGTGGTGTAATTCCAGCAAATGTTTCAAATATAAAACGGTGAGCTAGATAAGTAGCACGTTTGGTGCTAGTTCTTTTACATTTACTAAAATATATCCAGTATTACCTTTTTTACCAAGTATCTTTTTTGTTTTAGCGTTTCTGATAACACCTTTTTCAGATGCTTCGTACATGTCAAAAACTGGATGCCTCTTAAATTCTTCATCGAGAAACAGATTGTTAATGTTGTTATCATCAACAGATCCGTTCTTATGTGAAACACGCTTGCCTTTTGGTATTGGACCAATCAGTGTTTCATAAACAAAATTTTTCAGGAACATGGTTGTAATCGCATGATCGTTTACTTTTCCAACAGAAATAATTTTGCCAAATTGACTGTCTTTGCCAGCAATAACACATTTATTTGTTATGTTAATTACCATGCAAAGCTTATTGCATGCGTTGTTATTGTAAAATGTGTTTGTTATAAATTCAGTATCATCAAATGATATCATCATATCATCAGATGTGTAACATATTTATTTGTTATGTTAATTACCATGCCAAGCTTATTGCATTCATTGTTATTGTAAAATGTGTTTGTTATAAATTCAGTATCATCAAATAATATCATCATATCATCAGATGTGTTCATTATATACTGCATTATATATACTAGATGTGCTCTAATTGGTTGCTAATTATCAGATATATGTATATGCATATGTATATGTATTATATTATATTAGTATATGATCATTATTGACTATTTCCAGATTTTCTAGTCTGTTATCAGTTTTAACTTTGTTAATATGATTGATTATTACAGTTTCTGGTAAAACTCCGTTGAAACATTCAAAATCAAATTTGTGTGATAGATATCCTCTGCTTCCAGAATTACTGCTGACGCTTACTGATAAAAATCCAGTACTATTTATGCATCAGACAAATTTCTTCATTCTTTTATTTCTGATCTGGCATTTATCGTTGGCTTCGTAATTATTGAAAATAGGATGCGCTTTATATTCATTTTGCAAAGATAAATTACTGATACTGTTGTTGGTTATTATTTTGTTAACATGATATATTCTTTTTCAGAAGGAATATCACCTTTGAATAATGTCCAGATAAATTCCTGAACATACATCTGGGTAAATGTGGTATCATCTTTTCCTTTTACACGGATCTTCAATCCAGCTGATGTCTTTTGGCCGACAGTATTTTTTGTTATGAAGCACAATATAAATTGTACTTTGGATGAATGATGCATTCTTCATTAGATATGATCATTTTATCATACATTATATATATATATATATATATATATATATATATATATATATATATATATATATATATATATATATATACGATAATCTTTAACTGATTGTTAAATATCAGTATAGTATATGTATATGTATATGATATACTACTTAACAATCAATTACAAATCAGTATAGTATATTGTATACAATGCAATCATTAACAACATTATCAAGAAGAGTACCTCTGATACCAAAACAATCAGCATCAGCATTTGCTGGTTTTGACAAGTCATTTAAAGTTGAAAACCAAGTTGCACTGAAAGGTTTATTGTCAGATGACCTATTTCATATCATTAATCCGGTAATATAAAATGAAATTAAAATACATGATGCAATAAAGATTATTGTGCAATTTCATGTTATACTTAGCAAATTAAATGTATACGTTGATGTTGATGAAGAACTTGTTGAACCATATATAACTTCAAGAACAAGAAAAAATTTGAAAGGCACCAATATAAAAAAGCAGCAGATTATATTTTTCAGGAAATCTGGAACAAGATAGAAGAATACACTTCATCAGGATCTGGTTGGAAGGTAGAAGCAATAAAATGTGTGCAATTCCATACCATGAAATATAATCCATTGAGAGGCGCATCTTATGTTGATCTACCAGAGAAAATAAAAAATACAAAATGTGTAATAAATGTAAAAAATAAAGATAATGAATGTTTCAAGTGGGCTTTATTGTCAGCAGTGTTTCCTGTTAACATAAATGTTAGTGTATTATCAAGTTATCGGGCTGTTTCTAACAAATTAAAATTTGATGGCATTAAGTTTCCGGTCGAGGAAAGAAAAATACCAAAATTTGAAAAACAGAATAATATGAGCATCAATGTATTTGGTCTTGATGAAAAAAATAATGTATATCCAAGATTGATTAGCGAGACCGCACCGCAGAAAACTATAAATTTGTTGTTTTATAATGGACATTACTGCTGAATAAAAGACTTTAACGGTCTGGTTAGTAATCAGTATAATAAAAGCCAATATAAAAAATATTTCTGTTACAGATGCTTACATGGATGCAAGACACAATAAATACTTGATAAACATGTGGAATATTGTAAAAATGTGCAAGGTATTACAATGCCTACCAAAAAGATGCTGAATTGAAATTTGTTAATTTCAGACATCATTTGCAAGTACCATTTGGTATTTATGCTGATTTCGAATCGTCATTAAAACCAATAGTTGTTGATATAAAGTGCGATCCTAGCAAATCATCAACAACAAAAACGCAAGAACATATTCCATGTGGTGTTGCGTATGAAGTTGTATGCTCAGCTGATGAACAGTATTCAAAACCAATAAGGTTATATCGCGGTACTGATCCAGCCAGATGGTTAATAGAAAATTTGCTAGTAGAAGCAGAAGAAGCAATAATAATAATGAGGACTGTTAAGCCAATGATAGCACTAACAGAGGAAGAAGAAAGAAATTTTATAACAGCAGTTAACTACCATATTTGTGGTGAGCGATTAGATGATGACAAGGTCAAAGATCATTGCCATATTACTGGTAAATATCGTGGTGCAGCACATGATAATTGCAATTTACATTATAAATATCCTGAATTTATTCCTGTTATTTTCCATAATCTGCGAGGATATGATGGCCATACTATAACAGAAGTATTTGGTAAATTTCCAGGAAATAATAAGATCAAGTGTATTCCAAATAACTTTGAAAAGTATATGTCAATATCTTTTGGCAAATTGCGGTTTATAGATAGTGCTCAGTTTATGGCAGCATCATTAGAAAATTTGGTAAAAGGTTGTAACGTATTTAATAATCTTGATGAACATTTTGGTGATAAGTCTGATCTTCTGAAACAAAAAGGTGTGTATCCATATGAATATATGACAAACTGGAATAAGTTTGATGAAACAGAATTGCCTGGCAAAGATAAGTTTTACTCAACATTGACACTAGAAGATATAATCAATGAAGAATATAATTATGCACAAAAGATATGGCAAGAATTCAAGTGTAAGACACTAGGCGATTATCATGATTTATATTTGATAACAGATGTGTTATTGCTTGCTGATGTATTTGAGCAATTCAGATCAATCTGCATGAAATACTATGGCCTAGATCCATGTTGATATTTCTCTTCGCCAGGATTGAGCTGGGAGGCAGCATTAAAATTTATTAAGATAAAACTAGATCTTCTGACCAATCCAGATATGTTCTACTTTATTGAGCAAGGAATACGTGGCGGAATATCTGTTATAACAAAGAAACATGCTGCGGCAAATAATAAATACATGAAAAATTATGATAATACAAAAGAAGACAGTTCTATTTTATATCTGGAAACTTATAATTCATATCGAAGGGCAATGTCGCAATCATTACCATATGCAGGATTTCATTGGATACCAACAGATTAGTTTCTGAATGAGATCGACAAAAAAATACTATCAAATATAGGCTACTTTGCTGAAGCTGATCTAGAATATCCAGGTCATCTGCACGAATTACATAACGATTATCCATTTTGTGCAGAAACAATGTTGGTTACAGATGATATGTTATCACCAGACAACGAAAACAAAGAAGAATATGGAATTGGCCATAATACAGTTGAGAAGTTAGTGCCAAATATGAAAGATAAAAAGCGATATGTAATACATATTGCAGCATTAAAACAGGCTGTTAACCATGGTCTGATATTGACAAATGTACACCGTGTACTAAAGTTTAAACAGAAACCATGGTTACAAAATTATATAGATTTTAATACAAACACAAGAGCATCTGCAACAACAGATTTTGAAAAGGGTTTCTTCAAGTTGATGAACAATAGCGCTTTTGGTAAGACAATGTAAAATATCAGAAAACGTGTAGATATCGAGATAATAAATAATGTGGAACGAAGAAATAAGGTTATTGCTGATGATAAATTTGTTAGCATGAGAATATTTGATGAGAACTTGATTGCAGTACAAAAAATAAAAATAAACTTGAAACTTAATAAGCCTGTTATTGTTGGTGCTGCGATACTAGATATTTCAAAAACGTTAATGTATAATTTTCATTACGATTTTATCAAAGTTAACTTTCCACGAGCAGAGTTGCTGTTTACTGATACAGATAGTTTATGCTATATATTTCCTGGTGAAAATGATATTTATCAGAAGTTGTATGATAGTCGATCGCTAATGGACTTATCAGATTATCCAATTGATTCTGGTTTCAAATGCAATGATAACAAGAAAGTAATCGGTAAGTTCAAAGATGAAACAAACTTTATTCCAATTACTGAATTTGTTGGTCTGCGATCAAAGATGTACCGTATCAAACTAGATGATGGTTGTGTCAAGAAGAGAGCAAAAGGAAATGAAGTAAATAAGGTATTAGTCTTTGATGATTATATAGATGCACTTGGTGGTGCAAGAAAACATATTGAGATGACTATGTTGAGATCGTATTGCCATAAAATAAAAACAAATGTGGTTAACAAGATAGGACTATGGAATATTGATGATAAAAGATATTGTGTTGATGGTATTAATACATTTGCACATGGCTATGATGTCAACAAGGAGCAGCAGCCTAACTTTGATGAATTAATGAAGGACATTGATACGCTAATAAAATTGCTGGATAAGATCGAGGTAATTATCAAAGATATTGAAAAGACAAAAAAAAAAAAAAAAAAGATTGATGAAGAAGTTGAAAAGATAGACAAGTTTGTTAAAAAGATGGAAAAGACTAAGTTATCAGATAGTAAAACAGTAACAACAAAAATAGTTACAGCAATAATAACAACAACAGGTGATGATGATGATGCTGAAGGTTCTCTAGTATGAATTTTGTCTAACAATTAAGATGGGGGGGGGGGGCCCTAGGGAGTTGGGTATAAAGATAGTAGTGTTGATAGTAATGTATATAGTAGTGTTGCATCGTAATAGTAGTGGGTAGAAAGGCCCATGTTTCTGGATATATCATATCTATCTAGATATGATTTTTACGTAACTGAAAGGACCGTAGCGGAGGTGCGAGCGTAAGCGAGCACCGGAGCAAAGAGTAGTAAAGTGAAGTGAAAATCATATCTAGATAGATGTGATATATCCAGAAACGGCCTTTATACCCACTACTGCTAAAATATACTTATCGTGTGGTCAACTACTTGCATGTACCACAGTCATTTGAAATTCTATCACTGTAGTAAGAAAATGTCAGAAAATATCTGAGACAAAACGTTAAAGAAAACTCTATACAGATTTTGAGACAACAGCTTTATAGACAGTATTGGCTTTCGCGGCTCTGAAAGAGAGGGGCTACAAATAAATTCGACTGTAGGACTTTGGTCCTGTTTAAAAAGGAACCACAGTGTTTTTGTGGTCTATAGGTTTCGTTTTGGTTGTTTTTAGACGCACTTTTAACACATTATTGGCTATATCATGCCTAGGAATGGGAGCTAAGTGCCTTTCCCAAGGGCACACCGAGGCAGCCAATCCATGCTGACTTGGGCGGGTATTGAACCAGTGACCCTAGGGTACTAGTCAAAAGCTCTACCAACTGAGCTAACGCTGCTCCCCTGTGGTTTATAGGATGCCGGACTTGTGGCCAGAAGGATCCCTTTTCAAATCATGCCCAGATCAGGTTCAGGCGAGCCGACAGAAATTCTGTGCCTCTGGGCAGAGAAGTCATGGGCCCCAAAACTAGTTTAACTTTTTGCATATAAAAACCTGTTTCAGTTTTACATATAAAACCTGTAGTAACCTACCATAACTAAGACTATTGCAAGGAACAAATTTAAATATTTACTGCAAAGAATAATTTATTTTTTATAACTGTGCTGACGGCTGGCCCTAGAAATCGCAGGTCCCCTGGGCAATTGACCCTCCCCCCCAACCCACACACCCCTTCTCCGCGGGCCACATCAGGTTGAGTCGCCACCGTGGTTATCTCTAGCCAAGGCAATTTATTACAAATGCCTCGACACTATATTGCCTTTCATAATATTATGTTGTTATTCTGTCGAACACCAATCAATCAACCAACCAACTTATTTAGAAAGGGCCTTCTCTCTTTTACAATCGTAACAAATTAACATCCTTGACGTTTTCAATATGCGTTACAATCCAATACATTTTCCAATTGAAATTAACTTGTGTATTAAATCTATATTACCAAATCTTCAAAGTCAGATTACTGCGTCGCTACTCCGAACATAACAACCAATAACAATTGAAAGTCTCTCTTGAAGGTATTAATAAAACAGTTTCAGAAGTAATACGCAAATTCAAAACATCGACGAAGGTCAAAACACTTTCGTCGTGGAAATCTTGAACCCCAAAATGCAAGATGAGTTGGAAAAAAATGATCCTCTATTTTACGAGTCAAAAAAAGGGTAGTAGATCCTAAATCTCCTGTCTTGTCGCAGTATACCATGAGAATTCCTGTGGGGTATTATTTTAGTGCTGAACATTTGGTGGAGACGATTGCAACCTAGTTTGCACTCCAATTTGGATGTTTGAACAGGGGTCATCGGTTCTGTTTTGACTTCTGTCTTCACTTCTTCCTTTTTCACTTTTGATGGCAATGGGGTAGACATCATCTTTTTTATCCAACCCGGTGTGGCTAACTTTCGTATTTTTTTAAGAGGTGGAATTTGTAACTCTTCTTCTTCTTCTTCTTCTTTCACGGTCATCCCTGTGGCGGTGTCTGTTTTAGTGGTGGTGGTGGTAACTTTAGGTTCGCTTTTCATCAGGGTTTTGAAATCTCTCAGAGTGGGTGGAGCTGTTTCGTCTACAGCTTTTTGGTGAAAGAGTTGCAGACGTTGTAAAAGTTGACCGTACCGTTGAGATTTTTCTGTTTCTGACAAATCGCTTCGTTCCATCAGGGCTTGTAATTCTTATTGTAACTGTGACATCTCGTTGAGATTAGGATTGGGTGGTAAATGAGGTATCCGTTGTTCGTTCCAACGATGAAATTCCATCCATCGTTTGTAAGGTACTAAAGTCAGTTTTCGTCCTTCCATTTCATCCAAAGGTACAAAAATGTGTGGTCTTTCCAGAGAAGGGTGTCCTTTTTATCTTCTTTTTTTTTTGTTATCGCATGACACCTCCTAAAGTGGTCCAGCAATTGTTCCTAACAAAGGACCCGCTATTTTTAACAACGGTCCTAACAGTATAGGTAGAAATCCTCCTCGTTACACCAACATTTTTTTCTTTTGCTGGAGATGTATTTTCTTTTTCACCATTTGACGAAGAACGTTCCGATGTTTACCTAATTTTTGTTTCTGTATCTTGGACAAAGGTACCGTTCCTTTCAAGACGTTCAAACAACATTCACACACGGTATCGATGATTTCTTTAGGGGCTGTTTGAATGAGTTATTTTCGCATGGGAGGATTGGATTTGGTCAGGACAGACAAGACGTCCAAATTTTTCGCCAGACGAGGTGGAAGTCCTTTTTTGCTTTTCTTCTTTTTTTTGGTGGTGGTGGTGGTGTGCATATTTGGGGGTCATCTTAGAGGTGAGGAGTAAGTCTGAAGTCTTTGGCAGGTCAACCTTCTATTTGGAACACGTCTCCACTGATTGTCTGCACGACGTACCATCTTCATGACAGGCCTCACTCGACGTTGAGGTGTTTTCAATGGACTAAATCGTCTCAGTTCTTCTTTGGATAAATCCACTAAACTTTGTAACACGCCGGTTCTTTCTTGGACTTTGGTTTTAGGGGACGGTACTTTGTTCGCGGCTGCTGCCATGGCCAAATCTGCCGAAGTGGAGGGTCCCGACGTGGTGACTTTCGAAATGGGTTTCCATTTTTGCATCAAATTAGGAAACACTTGTCTTAAGTCTGGTTTGGCAGGCATCATACTGAAGGGTGGTGAAGAAGACGAAGAAGTGGAGGCAAAAGGAGAAGGAGACCTCGTCACTGGGGTCTGTTGTGGTGGTGTCTTGCGGGTGTACGTTTGCGTCCTGGCAGCAGTACCTCTCTTGCGGCTCCTTGCAGTGGTGGGTGTTTTTTTCTTCTTGTCAGAACTTTTCTTTTTCTTGGGGCCTTTCTTCTTTTAAGGGCTTTTTTTGTGGCTTTCTTCTTCTTAGGGCTTTTCATCTTTTTTTTGGTGTTTTGGGTTTTTGGCTTGGACATTAGGATCCCATTTCAAAAGGGAACGAATCATGACCCCTCCTAAAGAACCGCTCCCTCCAGGAGTTAAAATGATTTGTTTTTTAGTCCGTGGATCGATTCTAGGATCGGCTAGTTGTGACAACGCCCCTTTATGTTTTTGAAAAAAACGTTGAGTTTGATGAGGGATGTGAATGATGCCTTGCAGTAATTGACGTGCCGTCAAAGTAAACCATCGTAACACTTCTTTAAGACTAGCTTCTAACAAATGAGCACGGACTTGTGCATCTTTTTCGCGACTGATGCCATACAAGGCACGAATCAATTTAGCCTGAGGATGAGATTGAAAGGAAGTCATCTCGAAGACTGTGAGACAGAAATGACGTAGTGGATGTTTTTATAGTTTTTTTTCTTCAGAGTGTGGCTGAAGGGGACGTGTAAATGACGGGACCTCCTTCTTGACACCAATGGTGAAACAATTGGGTACGAAATCTCAAATAGTCGGGCGTGGTAGGTTTTAAGTCGATGAGTAAATACGCATGAGGTGTTTGAGTGGCATCGTCGTACGCATAATTCAACCAAGGAGTGCCTAACTGTTTGGCTAACACTTGCACTTGAGATTTGTCTCTGGGGCTTTTAAATAAGACCACGTAATGAGCATTGAGACTGATGGTCCGATGGGCTTTACCTTGTTGAAACAAATTTTGAGTAATGTAAATGATGCTGGCATTTCGATGGTGTCCTTTTCGTGTAAACCAAAGTTTAATTTCTTCTTCGTCTTCTCCTAACATGTCATCGAAGATGACCAGATGTGTTTGACTCACGTCAGACACGATCCCATCGTCTTCGCGAGGGATGCCTTCTACAAACGAAATGGCTTCTCCTTCAACTTGGACGATCTAACTTTTCGTCAACCACTTTGACCACAGAGGAAGTAGAAGAAGCAGACGAGGCAGAAGAAGAAGATGTAGCCATGACTGAGGTAGGAAGATTTTTGAGAAGAAGACAAAAGACCCAAGACATTTTATACGTTTCATACACGTTTATTTTTTTTTTTTTTTTTTTGTAAAACAAAACAACCAACACAACAAACAAAAAGATCTTTTTTTTACAAGTCATGAAGGACAAAAATGCAGACCGCAAAAATGGTCAGGTACAAGATTAAGGCTACCACTAAAAGAATTAAAGTTCTGTACAAACAAGTCAATGTACAACATTCTGGTGTCCTAGGAATGGAAGGCCCAGGCACTGGTGGTGGCAATCTTCTGTTCGTCTTTGTTTTGGAAGAATGAAATGTCTCTGACGGTAAGGAGGGGGTGTGTTCCTCAGGGGATTGTATTTGGACGACGACAACGGCGTGGTCTTTCTCTGCTGTGTCAGGTTCTTCCAGGATTGTTTCTAAGGTCATTTTTGACTTAGGTTCCCATTTCACTTTTGGACACTTAGTGGTGATGTGCCAGATCTTTGGCAAATTGAGCCACTTCTTGTAGCCAAACATTGAAACCCATTTTTCTCCAGTCACGTACATCTTTCCAAGTGTAAAGTTGTTGGTGTAACTCACTAGCAATACACACTTCTTGAAAGGTATGAAGGGTAGATAAAGTTTGACTAATGTCTTCTGCACACGGAGGTACCCCACTTGTCTTCATCACCACTTTCAACACTTTGAGTACAATTTGTCTTTCGTGTACCGATAAAGCATGAAGCGTCATGTTGTTGTTTTTTGTTGATGGTTGATCAAAATAGTCCAAAACAACCACGGGTCCTCCAAAATAATCCAAGACAAACACTGTTCCTCAAAAATACTCCACAACGAATGTCCTGGAAAACGAAATTCAAGAAAGACAGTCACTAAGACACGCACCACATAGCGTCCAAAATTTAATGGAAACAGTTCTTGTATCAAGTCTTTATAATCCTCTAAAGTCTGAACACGATCGTTGACTTCCTTCCACGGAATACGTTTCACAAGTGAAGACCACAGTCCTGACATGGTGAGACTTTATAGGACGAGATTCCTAAGGTGGGTATCTTTGGTGGTGGGTTTTTATATCCAGGTTCCCAAGGTTGGTATCTTTTGTGATAGTCTTCTCCAAGGTGCCAGCGATAGAATCTTCCCAGAATCATTCTTCTCATACTTTGGAAGTAGCAATGGTGTAAAAATCGAGAAATGACTTTGAGTTTGCGTTTCACTTGTAACTTGACAAACTCTTGGTAAATCCGTTCTCGCAGCTCCAAAGGCAAACCACGAATGTGTTCTGGTAAAGCATCCGACTTGGAAAGAGGTAACTCTCTTTTGTTTTCTTCACGATAGCTGTGATAGTTTTTCTTCAGAATCAGACTTCTGCTACGGTGGAAGTCGCGGTAGTGTGCAAATCGAGGAATGAATTTGAGTTTGCGTTTCACTTGGATCTGGACAAATTCTCCGTAAATACGTTCTCGCAACTTCGAAGGCAAGTCACGAATGCGATCTTCTAAACTAGTCTTCTTGGTGACAAAATACTCACACTTTAGCCAAAGGGAATCGGTGGGTAAAGGATATCCAAGATGATCAATGAGGATCGTACTACACGTCAGTCGACGTAAAGACGTTTCGTTTTGAGGTGACACTTCTAGTAAAAGTTTTTGGTATCCTTGTCTGTTGGTTGTTTCCTTCACTTCGTTCCATCGAATTCTATGTATCACTGACACATTGTAGGTGGTGCAATCCAAACTCTTAAAGTGGTCTTCTAGTCCTTCATGAATGTCTGACCATTTGAATATCTTGACACTAATCAGTATTTTTAAAACATTCAGATACCAATGGTTAAAACATGTATATCGTAAAGGATGTAACTGTTCATTACGTTTCACTTGTATCTGAATCCATTCTCTGTAAATGTGTTCTCGCAGCTCCAAAGGTAAACCACGAATGTACCATTGTAAAGTATCATCTGACATGTTGTAACTTCTTCTTGTCATCAGGCTCATCGTACCCGTACTCTTCTAAGGCCACTAAAGGTAAGAACTGACAGTGCGGAGACCATCTGGCATGTTCAATGTAAGCTGAGTCGGTAGGCTCCCATTGGTGAAGTCTCACACCGCAACTGAAACACTGAACTTTATCTCCTTCTCCCAATTAGATAAATCCAGATCTGGCTAAAGCTTTGGCAGTAGTTGCTTGTAGTAGATATTTAGGCCACTTGTCTTGGAACGTCTGGAGTCGCTTTTCAAACTTGAAATAACCGGCAAAGCCACAGGTATCGTCAATTCTTTACTCCTGTAGGTATGACATTCACAGGTACGTTTAATAAAGAGTAAAGGTCGTCCTGCATCGTTAGAGGGACGGTGAGGCACACGCACAGCATCGCTGATGTCAAAGCGTACGGAATCCGTCTCATCGTGTGAATCGCTGTTGCCAAAGCGTACGGAATCCGTCTCCTCGCATGGCACTGCATCTCACTCTAAGTCGTGATGGCACTTGGAGTTCACACCACTAGATTTCTCCCTCGGTGGGTGGGTGGCATGAGTATTCTTAGTCATCTTTGGTGGGAGGATGACAAAATTACTCATCTTTTTTTCTTCTTGCTCGGTCAACGTTGAAAGTCAGAATGAATGGTTAGACTTGGAAGGAGTTCCTTTTTTATACCTGTCGACTGTACCATCCGCAAAGTACTATAATGTAATCGGTGGAAACGCGAAAGAAAGGTAAGCACAGTTTTGACCCCATCTGACATGTTCCATGATAGCTAAATTTTTAGGGTCCATGCGAATGGTTACACCACAACTGAAACATTTCCCTTTGCTTCCCTCTCCAAAGTAGACAAATCCTGCTCTGGCTAAAGAGTTGGAAGTAGGTAATCCATTCCATTTAGGCCATTTTTTAAACTTGTTCAAGCGACTGGCACAATCACAATAGTCAGGCAAGACCACGGGAAATTTGTATTCTTTCAACTTGAGGTCTGTAGTGGGTTCAACACACGGTGTTGTTGAAGTCATCGTCAATCTTGGTATTGTCTTTCTGTTCAAGGGGTCCCTTTTTTATAATGCAGATCGGCGTGTCCGTAAGGCAAAGTGGTGTGGTCTGGAAGTCTCACTCGTTTCTGGTACACGATTTGGTACACTTTTTGTAAAGGGCGAGTGACAATTTGGTGATTAGGTAACCGTACGATCTTGTGAGGTTCTAACGTGGGCACTCGAAAGTCTTCCACTTGTCCAGACAGCAAAGCATTTTTCAAAACCTCAAAATTGACTACTCGGCTGGTTCGATAGTTTAGGGTTAATCCTTTGACTTTACATTCGGTGTGAAGTTGTCCTTGTGGGTCTCGGTATCGGTAGCCGTAATTTTTAGGGCCACTGCTGGCAAAACTCAGAATGTCGTCTTGAGGGTGTTCGTCTGTCCAGGCTCCTAAACGATCTCCTTGGATGGTAGGGTGTGGGCAACCGGGGCGATGGATGTACATACAAATGTCGGTGTCAAAGTACAGGACACGATCTCCCAAGATCTAAAGTTTCGTCGTACAATTTCAAACGAGCATGAGCGGTCACGTAGGCGGCAATGACTACGTTGCTAAACTTGTCAGGTTTTACAAACTTGGGTTCTTCTTCGAAATTGACTAAGATCAAATCATCACGGACGATTTCGACGTGTTTGACTAGTACACTTTTGTTGCCCACCAGTTGAAAGTACTTATAAGGATCTGTCAAGTATTCCGTCTTGGTTAAGATGGGTCGTTGGGCCATTTTTCCCCACAAGCAATTGAGCATGACTTTGGCAAACGATCTTTTTCCTTCGTTCTTTTCCACGTCTTCCAAAGTGATGCCTTCGACGTCACGGTACTCTTCTTTGAATCGAACTTGGTCTTCGGGAGTCTGACACCACGAGGGATAGCCGCTGGCTTCTTGTTTCAGTTTTAAAAATTTGTTGACGTACCCCGGGAAAATGCCTGGATGATTCGTGGCGTCGTCCTTTTGGTATTGTGCGGTAGTTGGAAGTGCCAGATTTCGTACACTTTCAACAAACGGTATCCACGATCCAGAGCTCGAAACAATTCGGCACTGACCCACGTTCCTGTCAAAGAGCGTTCTTCCTCCGTGTGGTGACAGGGGTGATCTTGGTTGCATGTTTCGGCACACGTACGGCATAAAGGAAACATCAGTTTTCCTTGGCAATGGTGAGGTAAGATGGGATGGTACAAGTTTGTCGCGGGTAAAACTTTACATTTGATCAATCCTTCGTATTGACAAATGTGTTCCACGTCGATGTGTTCTGTCAAGATTTCAGGGTGTCCGGTTGGAAAACGAGCATATTTACACACCCAAGGATACAAAGAACACACGTCGATGTATTTGATTTCTTCTCCTTTGGATTCGTCTACGTCGTACAGCAAGCGAGTGGCATTGGTTCGTCCTCCAAATAAACTGTGGCGTGGATCCAAAGATTCGATGATGGTCACGTCGTAACTTTCGGTGATGCTCTTAAATTCAGGATCGGTTTTCAAACGGCGATCGTACTCGTGCTCCCACATTTCTACCGCTTGGTATCCTTGACTTTCTAAGTGGAGTCGTCGTTGGTAAGTGCGTTCGTACAACTGTTCCATGGTAGAGTCTGAATAAGGACTTTTCAGGTCTCGGTCAGGAAAACAGGTAGGGCATCCGTGAAACAAGCAACCCTGAAATTCGTACACCGTGTGCGGGTTTTCTAAATCAAATCCATCCAAGGAATAAGATCCAATCTTCTTTTCTCCTCCTCCGTTTCTGGCATGTTGTATCCATTTGTCTTCTTTTTGGCACAAGTAATGGAACCAACGCAAAGCTTTGGCCGAGTATTGACGACTAGCAAAGAGAGACGTGTTGGAGTCGATGATGGCTAGTTCGTTCTCGGGCATGAAGTTTCCGGTGTACACTAAGGAACAGGCTTTGGGTAGGGTGCACGCATCTTTCAAAGGATCGACGTCTCCGTGATCTAGAAATAACTCTCGAAACTTTCCACAGCAACGCCGTAAAATGTCCA
This sequence comes from Margaritifera margaritifera, assembly GCA_029931535.1. Lineage (NCBI taxonomy): Eukaryota > Metazoa > Mollusca > Bivalvia > Unionida > Margaritiferidae > Margaritifera > Margaritifera margaritifera. Next base: position 137,079 of record JAQPZY010001437.1, on the reverse strand, counting down.
CATCGGATCGACAGTACTTGAGCATTTCCTCTTGAAAGTCAAATGGATCGGACTGGTGAGCGCGGTGCCAAGCGTGAAAGGCTTATCGCTGTTCGGGGCGCATTCCGTCGGGGTCGTAATAATGGAGGTCAGGCAAATGAGGTAGGACGGCATGTTGATTGGCTTCCGTGTTGAAGAAGTGAGGAAAATTGTCTTTAGCCATTTCTGTCATGCCAAATGTTTTTGGCATTCGACTCAAAGGCATGGCCAAATAACTCATGGAATCTTTAAATTTGACTTGACCCACTTTCATGTAGATGAGCTTGTTTCCGTTCATAGTGACTTCAGGGCGTTCGGTACCTTGTTGCGAATAATATCTTAACAAAAACTGTCCATCGTATCCCGAGAAATTGTGAGCTATGACGGTCGCATAGCGATGACAGTCTCGGTAACGTTAAATGTCCTCTTCGCTCCAAGTGTCGTCGGTGGGGTCTAAAATCCATTCAGCAAACTCGGACAAAGTGTTGGCCCCGCGAAAGATTTGTTCACGTCCTCCTGGAATCTGACTACAATGAGGACAGTGAAAGTGGATCGTTTCTTGAATGCACTTCTCACAAGCCCGATGAGCCACGCAGAAATTGGGAATGTGAATGCCTGTTTCTTGCATGCATTCAAAATAAAAAAAGATGAAATCCACTTTGTTCTTGTTCTTCTTTAATTCTTTCTTCTCTGTCTTATCGTACTTTTGAATAAAACATCGATGATCAAAGTTCACCATCTGCTGACAAATGTTACATCTTTTTTTTTCCAGCACAAACGTGTCTCTTAGGGTCGTTGGTGTGAATCAGTTTTCCACACGTGGAGCACAATTTGAATAAGTCGCAAGCACATTTTTGTTGGTGTCCTTGTGTCTTGCGATGCTGTTGGTAACAAGAGGGACTGACAAAAGTGCGTCGACACGTCTCACAATGGACGTGGTGTTGTTCAGGAAGGCATGGTTTGTCCGCTAAACAGCCCCGACATCTCTGACCGCAATGAAGGTGTCGCTCCCGATTGTTAAATCCTTGGTCGCATTTCTCGCAGTAATAAGAGTGTCCCAGAAATCCTGTGACAGTGGTGATGGCATCAATATGTTCTTGGTGGTAATACACGTGAATGTATTTTCCTTCGGGGAAATTTGGGCCTCGAAACAGCATATCTCCGCGCACTTCTTGAGGGTGTACTTTCAAAGTGAAGTGAGGAGCCAAGACGTCTTGAAGCTGTTGCATTTGAGAAATACCACACACGGTCTCTTTAGGGATGCCTGCTTGTTGCAACAGGAGTTCTGCTTCTTTTCTTTGTTTGGTTTTCTTCGATCGTCGAATGCTCTTCCAGGCTCTTTTCCATTCTTTGCTCTCGTTCTTGTTGGCATACGTGCGCCCCACTACGATGGCTCGAGCCAAGCACATCTGGTCTTGGGTATTGTCAATTTGGACGACACTGAATTTGGTACTGCGAAGATCGTCCACCAGTAACGCTTTCCTACTTCGTCCACTTCCTCGAGGAGGAGCAACGTGAGTCATGTAAAGTGTGGCCCTTCCATCGGTGATGGTAAACTTGTCGTTAGATTGTTGAACGTGTTCGATTTTGGACATGACTTTGTCTGGTGTTAATTCTGCCGGGGTGCTGAACTCGATCCAAACAGGGGACTTCAAATTGTCGTGATGAATAGACAGTCTCAATAGATCGTCCTCTTTGGCTCCGCATTGTCGTTTCAAGTTCTGTAACACAGAACGCCACAAATTGCTAATTAACCCCGCCGCTTTCTCGAGAGGTACTTCGGACTTGAAGTCTTTGAAGCGAACCGTGTGAGTGTAGGCTGTGGTTTTAAATTTTCGAGAGGTTATTTTTTGCGTCTCTCGAATCCGATAGTAATTTTCAGGAGCCACGGTAGTAGGTCTTTTTTGGTCAGGGGTTCTGATGGTGGTTTTTGTTTTGGGTGGGTTAGAAGGTGGTAAGGTTTCAGGTTCACTCATCTCTTTGTTTCTTCTTCTGTTTTCTCATAGATTTGGCGTGATCTTTTCATCTTGAAGTTTGATTTGAAACTGATTCAGTTTCACACAGGAGACTATATATAGAGAGACCTTCTTACCTTCAGAATCAGTCTTTGTGATTGAACTTTCAAACTGTAAAGATGGAAGAGTCAAGAAGACCGATTACTTTTTTGGTGAGAGATTTGCAGACAGTCCTTCGAAAGTATACTACCAGTAAGAGTAAGGACTACTCCTCCTCCTCAACCTCTCGAGATAAAAGTCAAGATACTTGTTATATCTGCCAAGAGAAAGGACATTGGGCTGCAGAATGTCCACAACGTCAACAAACCCAAAACAGAGAAAAAGGGAAAGATACTTGTTATTATTGTAAAGGAAAAGGACATTGGTCTTCGGAGTGCCCTCAGAAAGAACAAGAAAAAGAAAATCTACCAGAGAGGGAGGAAGCCGAAGGATCTTCAAACCTAGAAGAAGAAGAAGAACATATCGTCAAGAAAAGCAAGAAAGTTAGATGGATGGAAGACAATGAGAATGAAGAAGAAGAACCCTTGATTCCTGTGAAGAAATTCAAGAAGAACAAGAACAAGAGAGACAGACAGTGAACAATGAACTTTTTTTGGAGTGTGGTGTTATGTTCATGGTGAATTATTTTGTAAAAAAACAATGAGAATACACCAAAATGGAAAAAAAGTAAGTGTTTTTGTGTTATTTTGTTATTTTAGAGTATGGATGCACGCACGCACGCACTCACTCTTACACACAAAACAAAGGAATGGGGATTTTTAAAGTTTTGCTTGATTTTTTGGCAATTTGATTTCTTTTCTAGAGATCTGGCTGGCCCTGAAAAGGACCGTTGGGGTGTTTGTTTTGTTAAAACAAACTTATGGAGTTGACATGATTAATCCTTTTCCACGACCTAGTCCAATTCCTCCTGCTGCTGCTGCTTTGGTGGTAGTAGTTGTAGTAGTGAATGGTGATGTAGTGGTGGTGGTGGTAGCATCTCACTAGTAGTGGTGATGTGTTTGGAATGTTTGGCCCGTGATGGTCTTTTTCGCTTAGGCTGTGTTAAAGAATACTCATACAGGCTTGTCAAACGTTTTAACTCAGATAAAATGTCTTCTAGTAGACTCACTGTTTTATCTTCCTGACTCTCTTCTTGCGGTGCTTCACTCTTCTCCTCTTCTAACTGTCTTATTTCTTCTTCTCGTTTTCTTCTCTCCTCTTCTTGTTGAAGAAACACTTCTTCTGCTTCTCTCTGCCGCTGTAAAAATATTTCCAGTTGTTCTTGTTGCCTCTTTTTGAAATCGTCCATGACAGGCAGCAAAGAGGCTGATATAGCAGCAACAGTCGTAGTCGTTTCATTCTCAAATTCTTGAGACAGAAAATCTAAATTAAACTCTTCCGGCTGGAAGTTTAACAAAGCAGCATTAGTCGTTGCAGGCTCACCCCAATACATACTAGTCTTGGTAGTCTCCATTTAGGCTGTCCAAAAAGTAAAATCCCTACGAACGCTGTGATACCTTTATACCCCAAATTACGTCACACCCCTACTCTCTTCCCATTGGAAGAAACACCGACCCGCTTGTAACGCGCGCTTGGATTGGTAGTTGATTTCGATGCATTTCAATCCGATCGTAGGGTATATATACGACCGCTTGTCTCGTAGAGCTTCACCGGTTTTCTCCAAGACTACTCCAAAAGAACAAACAAAATGTGGACAAGTGTGGAATCATCCAGTATCATCTCGGGAATGCTGTTTAACCCAGCATTCCCTATGTATGTGAAGGCCTCATGGGCCATCACCAAGATTACAGATACCGCTATATGGAAACGTCGCATCTATATTGAACGACAAGGCTGCCTGAAGAGGGTCTTGATGTACGGACCGGAAGTCCGTAGAAGTTTAAGGAAAAGAAGACCCTCCAGGAGATGTCAATGTTAAACAAAAAACCAACGGCCCTTTTCAGGGCCACCCATTTTTCAAGAAAAAATTAATTTTCCAATGATTGCCATTTTTTTTTTTTTTCTTTTTTTCGTTGGTACCCAGAGTGCCACCCCCTATGTTAAACTCCCGTTTGGGTCCAGAGTGCCACCCCCAATGTTAAACTCCCGTTTGGGTCCAGAGTGCCACCCCCAATGTTAAAATCCCGTTTGGGTCCAGAGTGCCACCCCCTGACCCAGAGTGCCACCCCCTGACCCAGTTACCCACCCCTTACTACTTACATTTTATAATTATGATTTTGTTTACTCTAATATTTGTATGTAAAGGAAGATGCCTCTTTTCTTTTTGGTAAATAGGTTTGAATTAATCATGTGCAGTATTAACTTCCAGAAGCATTGTTTAGAAGTCGTTTGTTTGCTGCTTTGAGCAAGATTTACGTAAATTAGAATTGGCTTGTGTGCTTTTAGATAAGCAGTCCTAAAAACGCCGTTGATTTTAAATGGAACCATTGGAATTAGCTGTAACTTGTGTAAGAGTGAAATGTGACATTTTAAGTTTGATTGTTCAGATACTAGTGAATGGTTCTCTGTCACTGTAGCACTTGCATATTAGTGGTGATGTAGATGTAAGGATGCAATGTCAGCTGTAATGGTCTAGTGGCGACGATAGATTTTGCGCCGTTTAGTATGGACACTGAAGTCCTGAGCGAAGTTTGAGTTTTGGTAGAGATGAGTTGTCCTGTAGGAAGCGCAATCTCTGTACCTGAAACAATGAACTAAAAACCTAGACTCACCCAGAAGTTGTTTGATTAGCTCGGTAGTCAGAACACTTGCGTGTGACAGTATTGTAAAATACAGACATCTAACTCTTAGCATAATGAAAAAGTGTTGGAAAAACGAAATGAATTGTATGAGTTAAAAACATAATTTTAGGTAATGTAAAAATGAAAAAGAATCAATAAAGGGGCGTGTGTTATATATTGATGAAAAGTTTAAATAATCACAAAGAAGGTTGGCCGAGTACTAAAGTCCAACCATGTATTCCTAAAGAATTATTTCAATCTTTTTGTACGTTTCTACGATCTTACTACATGGCAATTCAAACCAGTAATGAAACTTACTGGTTTGATAAATCGCAGCAGAAAACGACTGTTTTGTCAGTGCAGAATATACTGTAATTGGCAACCAAAATAAATCTGCAAGGAGAGTTATTGTTCAAGCTGAATAATTTTCAATGATAGGGACTGAGTAGTATAACATCATCTTTCAATCTACACGAAGCTGTTTTTTCCACTTTAGAACTAGGATCAAGAGTGTTTGGTGCTTTCTTAGATATTCAAAAGGCGTTTGACACTGTGAATCACGACGGACTTTTTCTAAAACACAGAAATCTGGGCATTCAAGGAAAGATTTTACATGTATTAAAGGAATCGTACTCAAATATTCAAAGCATTGTCCTGATGAACGAGTCAAAATCCGAACCTTTTCCAATAGAACGGGGTATTCGACAGGGAGGTGTTTTATCAACATTTTTATATCTTTTTTATATTAATGACCTTTTACAGGAATTACATCAGTCAAAATTAGGTCTACTTGTTGGGTCCACTCCGTCTGGAAATCCTGCATTAGCCGATAATATAACTCTGCTTGCAAACACACCAATCCATTTTCAAAAAATGCTTGATATATGTAACAGATACTCACTAACATGGAACTTCACCTTCAACGTTAGTAAAAGCCGTGTATTTTTTTTTAATCAGAATAGACAAACAACCTGTGAGAAGTTTAACTGGAAAATAGGCAATCATACTATAACTATTTTAAATGAAACCGAACATGTTTCAATTCCTGTGTGTTCCAATATGAAATGCTTCATTAAGTAGACAGGGCTTGTACTAAAGGCAGAAAATCATTTTATTCTCTTGTAGGGGTTGGCACAAATGAAGCGAGATCCAATCCTCTTACCTACGTCAGCTTGTACCAAAAAATTGTGATACCATCAGCCATTTATGGTTGTGAAGTTTGGTCGAATATCAGACTCAAAGACTTGAAAAAGCTCGATGTATTTCGGCATCATTGTACCAAAATTCTGCAAGGCTTTCCTCAAACCACGCGGTCAGGATTGAGCGAAAGTTTACTAGGGATAAAGAGAATTATATCAGAAATTGATATAAGAAACTGAACTTTCTTGGTAAATTATGCCATCTTCCAGAAATTGTAACAACTAAAAGAATATTTTTATTCAGACTATATCTTTCTAGAAAAGATGTTACAGAACAAAAAGGCTTTATTCCAGATATATGTAGCATTTTGCAGAAATATCATATTTATGAATTTATTGAAATTTTTGTTAGAGACAAAATATTTCCAGGAAAAATACAATGTAAACAAATTATAAAAAATGCTACTCATAAATATAAAAACGAGCGCTTTACAAACTTGTGCCATACTGACATTTCCTACAAAAGATTAAAAAATGTTCATACTTCTATAAAATCCTGTGTAAGTGTGTAAACACTGCAGTTATTCTTAAACAGATATAATAATCCATTTATATATTTTCTGTCAGAGCACTGTGCGACAAAGAGACATATTTTGGAGACATATTATAAATAACTGTGACATTCGTCTGGGCGTGTTCCTTCATAATATATCAGATGAAAAATGTATTCAGCATCTCCTGGGTAGGGAATTTTCCAACGTTATCGGCTTAGATGAGCCTGAAATACTGATAAATTTTATAATGTCTGCCTCAGTGTTTTCTGCAACTGTAATTCATGGATTCTTTTCATAGTAATAAGATCGATTTTCAAAATTATCAAGATTTGGAATCATGTGATCGTAGAAATCTTGATAATCATGTCTTCATGCATGCTATTTTTTATATTACATATAAAATATTATTTTCTGTAAAATAATGATGATGTGTACAATGATTAAATATTGGAGGACTGTGCACGAGTGCACCATACTTTTAATAAGTATAGTGTCCTCATATAAGAATCCTCATAGGGAAGACTCGTAGATTCCTCTCATGTACACCTCTGTTAATTGTATATGACTAATTCAACTCAATTCAATATTGTTTTCTTTTTTCCTTTGTTTGCATCCTTATCTCTGAAAAGAGGAAATAAAGATTGATGATGATGAGCGGAAAACGACTGTTTTGGCAAGGCTGAATATACTGTAATTGGCAGCCAAAAAATAAATCTGCATGGAGAGTTATTGTTCAAGCTGAATAATTTTTCATGATATATATTGGCTGACCTTACATAGATAATCAGCTTAATTGTCATTCGAATTAATACCATCGTTCTCTGTGTTATATAATTTAAAATATCTTTTATTTTCACAAGCTTACTAATAGTGTATCGTTCATCATTCTAAGCGAAAACTGTTTCATATTCTTGCCATTGCATTTAAAGAACAACAGCTCAGTAAATGTAGCTATGGATATGGAAATACATTTGCAACACCACTGCTGTTGGATATGGAAATGCATTTGCAACACCACTGCTGTTGGATATGGAAATGCATTTGCAACACCACTGCTGTTGGATATGGAAATGCATTTGCAACACCACTGCTGTTGAATATGGAATTGCATTTGCAACACCACTGCTATTGGATATGGAATTGCATTTGCAACACCACTGCTGTTGGATATGGAATTGCATTTGCAACACCACTGCTGTTGGATATAGAAATGCATTTGCAACACCACTGCTGTTGGATATAGAAATGCACAACACCACTGCTGTTGGATATGGAATTGCATTTGCAACACCACTGCTGTTGGATTTATGATTATGTTTTCTAAATAAAGAAACGCTACAGATCGATTTTCTGTACTTTATTATGACAATTTTCATGATATTCACAAACTATGACATGAATTGGCTTTCTTTTCTTCCAAGTTCTTCAAAATGGTTTAACTTTTACCTCTTATTCGCCTATACTAAATATGAACATTTTAATTCGAATACCAGTGTCTCTAGATAAGAATCTTACCTAGAGTAGATAGCCTTACAGTGATAATATCTCAGTGATTGTCACAGTCACATATCTCGAGTCCAACCTCTAAAATGCATTACACAAAGAAAATAGTACCGCAAATATTCACACACATTCTACCATTATCCTCCTAAATAGGTGAGCGCATATTTTTTTTTTTTTTTTTTGTTTTTAGTTTGTCTGCATTTTGAAAAATTCTGTTGTCGTTTATTTCCTCCGAATATATTATGGAAAATCCCCAATGTCATATACACCAAATATGACCTTTCAAACATGAATACATTCGGATACAATAATGTCGGCTTTTTACATATGGAAGCGGAGAAAGTACCAGCACTAATGAGATTGCCATTTTGAGAATATGTTAATCTGGATCGTCAGCGCCCTCTTGCGGCGACGCCTGTTGCTACTATTAACTTCAGTCAAAAGGAATTTCTCAATTTTAACCAGGTCAGTAGGATGAGCTCATTCTCGGAAAATATGAATACGTTAACTAGTGATTAATGCGAAGAATAAATTGGCATACTGATTGGGTACAGAATAAGAGAACCTGTCTTTTGCAGTCGTGTTATGATCAGAAGTAGAGAAAAGTGGGTGACATATGTATGTAAAATTAACACGGACTATTTCTAAACAATCAACGGATTTTAAGTGGATAATGGAATTGTTTTAAGTACACAAATACGTGAGCTGTCTGGTGGCAGAAACAAGGTTTGTAGCCTCTGAGTGTTTAGTTACGATAAGAAGGACAGTTAATCTTTCAACCATGAATACATTCGGATACAATAATGTCGGCTTTTTACATATGGAAGCTGAGAAAGTAACAGGTCTAATGAGGCTGCCATTTTGAAAAAATGTTAATTTGGATTGCCAGCGCCCTCTAGCGGCGGCGCCTGTTGCTGCTATTAACTGGAGCCAAAAGGAATTTCCCGATTTTAACCAGGTTAATAGGACGAGCTCGTTACTAGTGATTAATGCGAACAAGAAATTAACAAACCTATTGGGTACAGAATAAGAGAACCTGTCTTTTGCAGTCTTGTTATGATCAGAAGTAGAGAAAAGTGTGACATATGTATGTAAAATTAACACGGACTATTTCTAAACAATCAACGGATTTTAAGTGGATAATGAAATCGTTTTAAGTACACAAATACGTGATCTGTCTGGCGGAAACAAGGTTTGTAGCCTCTGCGTGTTTAGTTACGATAAGATATTTTTTGGTCAATTTTCATTTCTTTAAAATAAAATCAATGACCCCAAAAAAAATAATTCTGAGCATGACATTATTTTGAGCCATATTACACAGTTCATGAAGTAGAAGCAAGTGTTAAAATGTGGAATCTCTTTTCTTCCAAATTCTGCACATTGGTTTAACTTTTACCTCTTTATCGCCTATACTAAATATGAACATTTTAATTCGAATACCAGGGTCTCTAGGTAAGAATCTTACCTAGAGTAGATGGCCTGACAGTGATAATATCTCGGTGATTGTAAAAGTCACATATGTCGAGTCCAACCTCGAAAATACAAACATACGAAAGTAATACAGCAAATATTCGCACACATTTTACCATTATTCTCCTAAAAAGACTCCAAGCAGTCGTAGGTGAGCGTATATGTTTACGTTTTTTTTTTTGTTTTTTTTTTTTGTTTTTTTTTTAGTTTTTCTGCAAAATGACAAAAAAGCAGCAACAAAAAACAAACAATCATAGTCTCAGTTAGAGTCCAATTTTAATCATTAAATCAGTAATCTAGGAATAAAAATATAAAATCTGAGTTAGCCCGTTAGTTGAGACTGGACAGGCCAAGGGATGTGCGTCATATGGACATAATTCTTGACAAATTCCTCATTCAGCATTTCATATTGCACAGGTTTTCCACTAATTTTTCAGTACAGTAAGTCTGGATTTCTAAGATGTAAATTTTGGGATGTCCCAAATTTGCGATATTTTTTTAATAATTCTTACCATTATTTTAAGCAATATTACACAGTTCGTGAAGTAGAGGCAAGTGTTAAAACGTTGAATTAGAGTGCGAAAGAAGGAACTGACACTGATTTGGTTCTCAAGAAGTATTTATGATTATGTTTGTTTGTTTTTTGTTATTTTTTTGTTTTTTTTTAATAGACAAACGTTATTGATCTTTATTATGACACTATTCATATTGATATTAAAAAAAAATGACATGAATTTATTTTCTTTTATTCAAGATTCTGAAGATTTTTTTAACTTTTACCTCTTTTACTCCTATACTAAATATGAAAATTGTAATTGGAACACCAGTGTCTCTGATAAGAATTTTTCTTGGAATAGATGGCCAGATAGTGATAATATCTCGGTGATTCTCACAGTCATAAACATATCTCATTATCAGTATCTAACCTTGAAAATACATTACACAACAAAAATTGTACCAACATTTTTAAATAAATTTAGTATAATGACGGGCAGTACTTTTGTATAATCTGATTCCTTGGTATAAACGTCAGATTTTTGATGAAGTTTTCGTGTGTTTTTGAACCCAGTTTGTTTCGTACTTTTATCAATTTGCCATTATGAGAAAATGTTAATTTTAATCGCCAGAATCCTCTAGCAGCAGTGCCTGTTGCTAATTACTGATGGAGAAAAATGTGTAAATTAGTGGGACTGAAAAATCTATTTAACAAAGCTGTGGACTAATGGACTTAGCTGTGGAGTACGTTGGCAGCTATTTTTGGTGTTAAACTAGTAATATACAGACGATAGCAGAGCCACACAATTGAATAGCTACGACATAATTTGACATCAGGAACCGGTCACATTAGGTGAACATTGTTAAATTGTATATAGTAATTAGCAAGACTTGTCTCAAGGACGGTTGGTTTTAGAATGAAACAAATGGACTTCTTTTTTGGTAATTAGTATAGTAATATGGAAAGGAAGAGAGGTAGAATGGGCTATACAAATTGCCTAATTTACACTGTTAATATGTAGCGTATGCAAGCTTCTCTCTGGATCTAGTATAATTAGGTAGTCAGTCAAATCCATTACCTGTTAATAATAAAGTTTTTAATGATTATGACGAGCACGACAATTCTCTCTGTCTGTCTGTCTGTCTGTCTCTCTCTCTGTCTCTCTCTCTCTCTCTCCGGGTTTTCAAATGAATGTACTAAAACCGTTAATAAGCACAAATTTTCATTCCCCAAGTGTGGAAGTACCTGGTTACATTACTGATGGGGAAAAATATTTAGATTACCAGGACTATGTAAAATGGCGATGATAACCTAATAGACTCGGATATAGAAACAACATGATGAGTTTGAGTCACTGAACTCCCTTGGTCACTGAACTGTGTTTAAATAGGTACTTAAATTTGATTATGCAGTTAACTATCACTGTTTTTCGTGGCTATGTTTAACTTGCGCAGCAATATCTTGTATTCTTCCGTCAGTTGATCTTTAATCTCATCATGTATTATAATTTGATTCAGTTCAAATTGAGGACATAGTATCCTTGCACACTCCACATTTAAATGAAAACATGTCTGTTGCAAAATTTGCGTTCTTCTGGTAATTTGCTTCCTGGGCTCCATTATCTCATGTAGTCAAATCTCTTTAAAACATGGTCATGGGGAGAGCTTCTATATTGTGGAAGAAATTGCTGTCCACATCCATAGTACTTCCTTATAAGTCCAGCCAGGAATGTTAGGTTAAATGGTTGAGATTCACCAGATTTACTTGATGAGGGATGGCCTTGTTTTATATTATCTGTATGATTGGCACCATCACTGTGATCTTGGAATTCTAGCACTATTAGCGATGTTTTGTTAGACTGACCTTTAAAAATTTGGGTAGCTTTTCTTGGTTTATTACACCGATTGGCTGGCATGTTTGTATTTTCCAATCATGTAAGATTTCACGTTGACTTGTCTTTTTCCTGTTTGTTCCTATAGCTGTGCCAAGGCAAGTGTGTGTTAGCAAAATTTGAAGCTGTTCCACCGCAAGTACTTCTTATCACAGATAATGCTGGCTGATGACGGTAAGTATTTCAGCAAATTTGGATCTTTAAAATTCTCTACATTTGTGAAAAGATAGAATTTTCCATCTTTGTCACCAGGCATGGACACAATGTTGTCTTGGTCAGAAAGGAGCTGATTATCATTGGAGAACATGTCGCACAGAATACGAAACGGAACATTTTTATTTGTGTATCTTCTGCTGAAACCGGTATCAAATGATTGGCTACTTTCTTCGTATATTGTAGATTTACATCTTCGATAGATTCCAGCTGGAACCTGTAACAAAATACTTAGATTTTAAGTCACAGGTTTACATCTAAACATTTTCAAGAGTTGATTATATACTACTTAGGTACATGTCAATAAATAGTCCCAATAACTGTATTTGCAAGTACCCTTTTATTACCTATATCAGTCTGTGAAATATTGTGTACACTTCCATATATACAAAGGCGTATTTCATGACACGATTTAAATATTTTGATGCTAATAATCCCCTTACTTTCATCAACAAAATGAAAGAAAAAAATCGGAGATTGTTGAAATGGAGTTTAATATTGCAGGAATATAACATTGACATCAAACACATCAGTGGAAAAGACAATGTGATTGCAGATGAACTCTCACGTGCATAGAAATGTTATATTGCTTGATGTAATTAAGTTCAGTATCATAAGACATTTTCTTATGCAAATTTTGGTTATTACAGTATTAGATTTATATTCAAAAGAAAGCTTTATTTCATAAATCTTTCTTTTTTTATGAGGGGAGGTGTTATGTATGATGTTTATATAATATTATAGATATTTTAGGAAATTATACATGTTTCTTGACTTTAATATTTGCTTAAATCTTAATGTTGTTTATCAGGAAAAATATGTTTAACTAGTGTCCTTGAATTAAGTTGTTTACTTCAGATTTGAGCTAAAGGATGGTTTTGATAAACAAAATGTTTACCAAATTTGAGGTCAAGGTTGATTTTGTTTACAAATAAAACTGGAAAATCCTTAGAGTTATGTGTAAAAAGTCATGTCCATACAAGTAAAATTCCATTAAGATGACACATATTCTAGAACATTCTGTCATGTGACCAATCTTTATATATACCATGTTTAGTGGACAGTTTTTCAGTTTCGACATTTGTATCAGTCTTGTAAAGAGCTATTACAGTTGTGAAAAGTAATTCAAAATTCTGAGAGAGGAATTATTTTAAATATTCATTGGATTATAACAGTGCTCATAGACTTTTGGATTTTGGATTTTTGATTTTTAATTGATGATTTTGGAATTTATGTGAACTTATTCAGAGATATTTTGGAGTACTTCATTTTAAGATCAGCACATTAAAGACTACTAGTACATCAGGACTTTGAAGACCATTGGCACGTCATAACTTTCAAGGATACAGCCGTGAATTCGGAACATTCTATATTTAAGACTTGTGATTAGAACACTAATTCTTGTCGGATTATTTGGATTTTAATACACATTACTGTAAGTGTTTTTAAATTTTTCATCTTAATTATCTAGAAATAAATTGCTTGTTGATTTTTACTTGATTTGTTGGTTTCACTTTCTTTCTGTTACATTTTTCTAAACCATAAAGTCGTAACATATTTGTCTACGTACTCGTAATAACGTCGTATATTGGTTGAATATTTTTTTTTCTTTGCTACTTTTTCCCGTATTTTCACAATTTATGAAACTATGCCCTGCCACCTCATGTATACTATTATAGTATGAGTAGTCCAAGTGACAATTCGTATAAATATAGAATCGTTTTGTCTTGGAATACCCACGTACAGTTAGTAACTATTTATAAAGACAAGAAATTGTAACGTGTTTTAAAAATAGCGCTTGTTGTTCACATGAAGTCTTGCTTAAGGAGAGAGAGAGACAGAGTAGTAGTAGTAGTAGTAATAGTAGTAGTACATTGTACATTATGAATCCTGAGTGGCTTGATGAAAGCAGCTTGTTTATTACATTTATTAATAAAAACCAGAAGGTTGTAAAAGGATATGCACGAACAAAGATTTCAAAAACAGATACGGTGAATTTACACAAGTATTACATGTAAGCTGTTCCAGTCGAGGCTGTTTTTCGGCTCTAGGCAGTCAAAAGTGAAGACTGCGCATAAGTTTACCTACTTGCTCAATTAATAATAATAATAATAGTAATAATAATAATATTACTCTTTTTATTATTATTATTATTATTATTATTATTATTATTATTACGACGAAGTGATATGTAATGAATGAAGATCATACAAGAATTATGTGAAAGAAAATGGTTTAATAAATCTGCATGTGTGTGCGTGTGTGTGTGTGTGTGTGTGTGTGTGTGTGTGTGTGTGTTCCTAATATAAATGTAACTGAGTTTGTTTATAGTAGAACTTTACGGCACCTCAGCACAGTAGTAGTTATATGGTGTCAACTGAAGGTTCGAAAAATACAAAAATTAATTGCACAAAACCCCAGGAAGATAAACCCTTCAAAAAAAATGAAAACGTGAAGTACTATCACCAATCTTCTGTTTAAATAAATCCATAGAAATCAGTGACAACACTTATCGGGCAATAAAAACTGTCCTTTTTGTAGAAATTAAAACACAAACTACTAGTACTACTACTACTACTACTACTACTACTACTACTACTACTACTACTACTACTGTGTGTGTGTATGTCTGTAATAGTAACCATTATTGATTTTTATTAGACAATTTTTACATTACCGACTTGACACTCATTACACTCTATTTATTTCATATCAACAGCATACATGTGGATACAAGTTTTAAACCTTTTGCCCAGAAGCAACTCTTGCATGGCACGAGACGAACTCTGAAGAATTACTAGGATCTAAAAATAGTTTGAGTTGGGATTACTTTCGATTGCCTATATAAAGTCTTGGTATAACAGTACAGCCATTCCCAGTAGAGGAAAAAGACAGTTTATAAGAGGTAAGCATACGGAACACTATTTTTAAAACAATATTCATTTTTTTAAATATATATTTTAATGACCATTATTCGTATTATCTTGCTTTTTTTAAAAGTGAAACATAGTCTCGAGGTTTTGATTTCCGTGTGTATTGCTTCATTTTCTAGTCTAGATTAGATTTCTGTGTAATCAATAACTTCCTCTTTTCATGCATCGTGTTGGACATCGTTTTCAAACTGAAAGAATGAATGAGGAAGTACACCTCTTCTAGTTAATCGTCCCTTTAGGATTGAAGTCTGAAATACACATGGCGAAAGTTAGTATTTCATTTTAATCAAGAGATCATGATTTCTCGGCACCATAGTTTATGTAATGGATTTCATGGGGGAGTAATTTTGGTAGTTGGCCCTGGGCGGCACTTTACCTCGCTACGCCACTGCATACTGATTTGCTCAGTTTCTTCCCGCTTCATCTTGTTGATGCGACCTAGGCTTTGTATTATCCGAGTCAATGGAATGTTATCCAATATTATAGAAATTCTGTAATTAACGTGAAAAAGGCTCGAGTCAAGCGAAGATAATGCATTGCCGAAGTTTGTGTTGTCATTGTGAAACTAAAATTTGATATAAAGCTTAAAATGCATGTTTATTTTTTTTTTAATTACACTTGCATCTCTGTTTATTGTGGAAAATGGATACATTTTAAAAATAAATATATTATACAAATACAATCAGAGCTTAAAAATAGTTTGAATTGCAATGACATATTTTGCGACTAAACTGAATATATTATATGGAATAAATGAAAATAGATAAAGTATTGTAATAAACCTTGGTATGTGCTATTTGTATTTACGTCTCCACTTATTGCTTTATTAGATTTTAGTGATTATTTGTTGATTATGGGGAGTCGGTGTTGGGGAGATATTTATAAGCCAGAGTCATGAGCCAATTAATAGGAACAGACGTCATAATGTACAGTATTCACGTGATTTTATGATAGTATGGATTAGTTTCGTAAAATGGACACTCCGTAATTTCTAAACATAGGGAATTCTCTGGATATTTTTAGGTATATGTGTTTAGTAATTTGAGATAGTAATTTTTCTTCGTATTGGGTGTTTGGGTATTGTTTTGCACTGCATGGCGTGAAGTACTAATATTCGGCTTGGAAAGGTTTACTGATGAATCATACAAATATGAAACAAAAAATAACATGCAAGTGTGAAATTAGACTTTCGTGATGTGTGGTAATTAGGTGATTAGAGGAGAGTTACTGTAGTATTTGTGCGTTTAAGAATCTTTCAGTTTACAACGACTGTTGTCTTGAGGTCCTTGAAAATAAGGGAAAACAATGGACTTGAAACCACGCTCACGTAGGTGTTCGATACGCTCGATATGAGACTCATTGCGTGTAGCAAGAAATATTTTCTGGTGACTACGGTGGGATTTTGGATAGCTTTGTGATATTTATTTTTCGAATTTGTTTGTTTGTTTATTTATTTTTTAAATCAAAGTCAGGCTCTTTGACATGGCAACTGGAAGGAAAAAAAGTTAAAATCTTCTTCGGAAGTTCGCTTTGCGCCTCTCAACATTTGCTGCATGAATGAAAATCTATTTCTTTGCTTTAATTTCCATTTAATGTGAGCAGATATAGTTCTTTATGAGCCGACGCCGTTATCGGTAGGATATAATTTGGGGAAGGAATAGAGTACGGTTTTAATAATAGAGGGCAATTCTGCTTCAGAAAATTGGGTCAGTGAGAAACGTTTATTTTTTCTGGACCAGATACGAGGTCAGTTGAACTGCATTTTCAGTTAGAAAAGACGTGATTGCAATCTCATAATCTCAAGGGTGAATTAAAATGAACAAAATGATTTTGTAATGATATCCTTTGCATTCAGGAGTCATGAATAGATACTTTCGTGTGTTTGAGTGATAAAAGAGGAACCCTCGGACGGACCGCCGCCCCCCCCCCACTCCTCCCCTCACTAGTTCTCACTAAGCAGAAGGGCAGACAACGGTTGTGTCCCCGTGACTGTTGAATGGTTTGGTTATGGACTATGAAACGGGTTCAATAGACAAAGACCCACAGATAACTCAGATAGCTACGTGTACTACGGTTGTTGTACATTTTATAATTATGATTTTTTTTTACTCTAATATTCGTATGTAAAGGCAGATGCCTCTTTTCTTTTTGGTAAATAAGTTGGAATTAATCATGTGCAGTATTAACTTTCAGAAGCATTGGTTAGAAGTCGTTTGTTTGCTGCTTTGAGCAAATTTAAGTAAATTAGAATTGGTTTGTATTCTTTTTGAGAATCAGTCCTAAATAACGCCATTGATTTTAAATGGAACCATTCGCATAGAGTGCTTTTGGCGTACGATTCTGCCTCTGGAGTTAGCTGTAAGAGTGATTGTTTAGATACTAGTGCATGGTTCTCTGTCACTGTAGCATTTGTATATTAGTGGTATTGTAGATGTGAGGATGCAGTTTCAGCTAGCATGGTCTAGTGGCGACGATAGATTTTGCGTCGCTTAGTATGGACGCTGAAGTCCTGAGCGACCTTTGGGTTTTGGTAGAGATGAGTTGTCCTGTAGAAAGCGCAATCTCTATGCCTGAAACAATGAACTACAAAGCTAGACTCACGCAGATGTTGTTTGATTAGCTCGGTAGTCAGACCCCTTGCATGTGACAGTATTGTAAGCTACAGACACGTAACTCATAACATAACAATGCAAAAGTGTTGGAAAAACGAAATCAATTGTATGATTTAAGCACATAACTTTAGGTAATGTAAAAATGAAAAAGAATCAATAAAGGGGCTTATGTTATATATTGATTAAAAGTTTTAATAATCGCAAAGAAGGTTGGCCCAGTTCTAAAGTCCAACCATGTACAGAGTTATTTCCCTCTTTTTGTACGTTTCTAGGATCTTACTACATGGCAATTCAAACCAGTAATGAAACTTGTAATGGGTTAACTAAATTTCCACGATAAATCGCAGCAGAAAACGATTGATTTGGCAGGGCAGAATATACTGTAATTGGCAGCCAAAAAATAAATCTGCAAGGAGAGTTGTTGTTCAAGCTAATAATTTTCATGATATCTATTGGCTGACCTTACATATATAATCAGCTTCGTTCTCTGTGTTATATCATTTAAAATATCTTTTATTTTCACAATCTTACTAATAGTGCATCGTTCATCATTCTACGTGAAAACTTTTTAATGTTCTTGTCATTGCATTTAAAGAACAACAGCTCAGTGAATGTAGCTATGGAATTGCATTTGCAACACCACTGCTGTTGGATATGGAATTGCATTTGCAACACCACTGCTGTTGGATATGGAATTGCATTTGCAACACCACTGCTGTTGGATATGGAATTGCATTTGCAACACCACTGATTTTGGATATGGAATTGCATTTGCAACACCACTGCTGTTGGATATGGAATTGCATTTGCAACACTACTGCTGTTGGATATGGAATTGCATTTGCAACACCACTGCTGTTGGATATTGTGTTTGCTAATCAGCTGCAAAGAATCAAATTTTCTCGCCCTACTGTCAACAGCTTTATTTACAGTCTGCCCTATTATTCAACAACGTTGGCACTACCTCTAAATGACCAATAAACAAATGCAGTTCACTTAATCGATAGACAAACGTCAATCAATCCCTGGCTCATCGGTGATCTCAGTGGACCGTTGACCAATATTTGTTTTTAGTCGTTGCATAATTATATATTAGGGTGCAGTATAAGCACTATAATTTATTTTATATCTGTACTTAAATTGTTTTTCGCAAATTAAAGTGAATACAAGTATGTTTTCAACAAGATATTGTTCTCACGATTTTTATCATTAAATCGCGCATATACACATAGTATGACGTAACGTGGTTTTGCGTACTATTGCATTATGATAGACCTGCTGTGATATCATGTTACCCAGCTTCAAACTTTTTGGGTACTACGTATGCTTGACAGCACCCAATAAGTGCTTGACAACGCCAGATAGGTGGAGAATTTACTGGATCATCCTACACAATGCATTTGCATAGGCAGTCATGAGATAGGTATGTAGAATTTACATCTGTAGCGGTTTGTCAGAGAACACGAGAATAAATTTTCGACACCTACATCGTTTTCATTTTAAGATTCGAATTCGTCGTTATAGCTTAACCATTTTTGACCCATTTTCGTGAAATTGTAAATTTTACAACACAAAAACGTTGAAATTTAAAGGACGTTGACAGAAGTTCGACAGAGATAACTTTGGCAATCGTGCGTTTGTCCGTTTTTCAGCGAGTACATCGGTCTTTACTCCCGTCAACACCCAAGATTAACCTGCGTGTTAAAGTCTTACTTTCCTTGTATTTCAAGACTATTTTATCCCACCCTCTTCGGATTTTGAAATATAGCTTTAGGATGCATCTTTATCTTGTATCATCTCGGTTCATGGGTCATTCTATGGGGGTGAGGATTTTTTTTCCTTCCACGCAATGATAACTGCTTTAGCTTGAGATTAACTTGGATGTTAAAGTTTTTCAATTTCCTTATACTTTAGTAATGATCGTCAGTTTCCAAAGTACAGTTGGCCAGAGTCATGTTACTAGGTACGTGAATACTGCTTTATGTAAATAGCATCAGTTTATCATACGTAGGTCAGTGTGATCTACATTTCATGCTTCCCTGACTCTGATCAGTGTTTTTCTTTTACCACAGTTTTTTCTGTACTACTTGTTAGGGAGTCAGGTGACTTAGCTCGTGGAAACATCTTGTTGGGCGAGATATAAAATTGACTGAAACTGCATGGACATGCAGGCAATAGTCAGCTTGTTGTTGAGCATTGACAAACCCATTAATGTGGTCATCTCCACCAGTATCTTCTTCTGATGTTAGCTTGCTTTGTCAAAAGTTGCTCGAGTACCTTTTTCTGTTAAAGGTTCTGGTAAGATATTGAACGGTTCGAAGAATTATCAAAACGATAAATCTGTTCAAAAACGTGCAAAAATAATATTTGTAGGAAGTTATATATAATTTTTATTGGAACATTATTTTAAAAGTTTTTAATTCTAAAATGCAAGAACCGAAGTTCGAATTAAATCACACACTTAGTGAGAATGCATGCAGCTCGATACAATGCCTCGCGAACCTCTTAGACAATAATGTCCCCATGTCCTTCGATTATTACAGTTATTTAATGTACTGTTCTGGACACACTCATCGTAGTTTGACTCGAAATTGAGGCAGATATAAAAACAACTCCTGAAAACTAGGAGGAATGCATGTACCATCTGGGGAATGCGACTTGCGAATTACATGCTGTGCGGTTTGTGTTGAAACAACAGATGAAATATTTATATTGAGAAATGATTAGTTTGGTGTCTAACCGTCATATTAGGGTTTAAATATAATATTCGCCCCCCCCCCCCCCAACTAAATGTCAAGTTAGATGAATGGCCTAGAGATTATTATATTGTATTTTCTTTCTTGAAAAATGTAGTTTAAGAAATATTTTCAGTCACATTGAGATATGTAGAGAGAGAGACCGTGTAGCAGGTATAAGGTATATTTCGCGATTTAGCGGTCTACAAATGAAATCATGAAAATAGATCATATCAAAATTGTAATCTTGTGTATAGTGTTGCATATATCTGCAATCGCTAAAAATATAACTAATCATATTTGAAACTTCCCATGTCAATATGACCATCCATTCAGGAGGAGTAGCAATAACAAGATTTTTAAAATGGCCGCTGTGGCAGCCATATTGGATGTCAGCTCAGCCCATTTTCATTCAGGACCAAGTGGATATTATAAGTGCTCTTTTAGTGAAAACCCCATCTTGATATGACCATACATTCAGAAGCAGTAGCGATAACAAGATTTTCAAGATGACTGCCGTGGCGGCCATATCAGATGTCAGATCTGCACCATTTGCATTTAGAACCAACGAGACATCATAAGAAGTTGTTTAGTGAAAACCCCTTGTTGATATGACCATCCATTCAGGAGAAATAACGATAACAAGATTTTCAAGATGGCTGTTGTGGCGGCCATATTGGATGTCAGATCTGCACTATTGTTATTTAGAACCAACTAGATATCATAAGAAGCCTTTAAGTGAAAACCCCATGTTGATATGATCATCCATTCAGGAGGAGTAGCGATAACAATATTTTTAAGATATCCGCAGTGGCGGCCATATTGGATGTCTGAGCAGCACCATTTTCATCTAGAACCAAGTAGACCATGGGATGAATGTGGTTGTAAAGTTTGGATGGCAATCCTTCAGGTACTTTAGGAGGAGTAGAGATAGCAAACTTGTGCTAACGGATGGACGGACAACAAACGGACGGACGACGGACAACAGACCATCCCATAAGCTCTTCCGGTCTACGACCAAGTAAAGCTAAAAACCATATCCTTGGATCAGTACCCTATATCTGGGTCTGAAGCTGTTTACAGATATGAGATTAAAAAGTGAAAACTGTGGTGAAAGGCCCATGAAGCCTAAATATAGTAGTGGCTTACAGGAGTCTGTCTGTCTGGTTGCAGCTCGCAGTGTAGTGCCATTTTCTGCAGAGATAAAGCTGTCAATATCTAACAAGTCTTTGAAACGAATGGTTCTAAAAATACTCCTAAATGTCTCCAAATGGCAAGCATAAGCTGGGGTTTATAATACCTAAATATCGTCACCGCTATCAGCAACACAACAATAAAACAATATCAACATAATAAATAAATGATAGCAGCAGCACAAACACCACTTCCACCAACATAATAATAATAAAAATAATAATAATAATAATAATAAGAAGAAGAAGAAGAAGAATATATTTGACATAACAATGACAGTGCACTAAGTTAGTTGTTGACTTCCGTATACAAAATGAACAATCAATAATTAGTTAGAATTTCTCGGGTTAGTTTGTGGGAGTTTTTGAAAGCAATCACTGAGGGCGGTGCAAAGAGCAATATTGTTTAAGGCCTAAGAAACGCCACTGAGGCATTCTCCTTCTTGTCATGTCATTTTCTGGATGGGGGGAGGCGACAGGGACTTTTTTAAGACAAAAAATTCCTTCCCCCCAATAGCTTCCTAAAATATTCTTGCTCAGATTTGTCGGAAAAAACAAAAAACAAAAAACAAAAAAGCAAAAAAAAATAATTATATCTATTATATTAGTTGAAGAAAAGAAATTATCTTAGGGTAAAAAGAAAAACAAAATTCTGGTTCGCAAGAAAATCAAAAGGTCACCCTCCCCTCCCCCCACCCAGAAAATGACATGGTCGGTACCTAAAAGGACGGTCGCACGGGGAAACTTACATTAGTAAATAGAATAAGACAATCTTACACATAGCAAACATGAAATTGATATAACAGAAAACATATAAGCTGAGAAGTGCTTCTGAAAGCCTTTTAACGTACTTTTATTCGAGTACTATTTATTTTAGCTTAATTTATGAGGAGAATGCTTAGACGAAATAACCACGAATTTGTTTGGTGTTTAAAAAAATATTAATATACGAAGGATAGCAGAGCTACATAATGTAACAGCTGCCACACAGCTTGACATCAGAACTGCGAATTTTGTTTTGCCGCAAACAGTAGGTCAACAGTAGGTGAACATTGTTAAATTGTACAGAGCAAGACTTGTCTCATGGGACGTCGGTTTGTATCGAACAAATTGGCTTTTGTTTTATTAAAAAAATTAGTATAGTAATGTGAGGTGGAAGAGGAGGAGAATAGATTCTGAAAATTGCAATACCTCCATAATATTATAAACTCTTTCTCTCTCTCTTTTTGAATGAAATCATTAAAATTGTTGACAAGCACAGGCTTTGTTTCCACATGTGTGGAGGTATCTGGTTACATTACTTTAGCAACAGGAGATTTTTTTCAGAATTACAGAATCTACGAAAATTTCATGTTTTCTGCATAACATTGGTCTTTGGTCACTTTTTGCAAATTCTTGACCTCATGTTATTTCAAGCTGAAATTTGCATATTTCTTTCATATGATTATATAGAAATATTTTGTGAGCATTCAGCTTTAAGAATAAATTAACTTTTTATGTTCTAGGTACTAATGAAGCCTTTCTGTGCATTGTTATCAAGCGTTCACCTAAAACATTTTTGCATGACATACCACATTTTTGAGTCATACACAATTTGAAATTGTATGTTACTCTTAAAACCAATAGCGCATCTTCATTACAGTGTTATTGTACAAATATACATTGATCTGAAATAACAATTTAGTAAATTGCCATTTTAAAATTTAATTAAGTCAAGATATTTTCGGTCAATTTTCATATCTTTAAAATAAGATCAATGACCCCCAAAAATTAATTCTGATCGTTATCTTGAGCAATATTACACAGTTCATGAAGTAGAAGCAAGTGTTGAAATGAGGAGTCATGGAGAGAAATTACTGACACTGAGTTGGTTCTCAAGAAAAATGTATGATTATGTTTTCTACATAAAGAAACGCTAAAGATCGATTTTCTGTACTTTATTATGACAATATTCATGTTGATATTCACAAAATATGACATGAATTGGCTTTCATTTTTCTTCCAAATTCTTCACAATGATTTAACTTTTACCTCTTATTCGCCTATACTAAATATGAACATTTTAATTCGAATACCAGTGTCTGTCGATAAGAATCTTACCTAGAGTAGATGGGCGGACAGTGATAATATCTCGGTGATTGTCACAGTCACATATGTCGAGTCCAACCTCGAAAATACATTATACAACGAAAGTAATACCGCAAATATTCGCACATTTTACCATTATTCTCCTGAAAAGGTGAGCGCATACGTTGGTCTCTTTTTAATAGTTTTTCCGCATTTTTTAAAATTCTGTTGGTCGTTTATTTCCACCGAATATGTTATGGAAAATCCCCAGTGTCACATACGCCAAATATGGACAGTTGACCTTTCGACCATGAATACATTCGGATACAATAATGTCAGCTTTTTACATCTGGAAGCGGAGAAAGTACCAGATCTAATGTGATTGGCATTTTGAGAATATGTTAATCTTGATCGCCAGCGCCCTCTAGCGCCGGCGCCTGTCGCTACTATTAACTGGAGCCAAAAGGAATTTCCCGATTTTAACCAGGTCAGTAGGACGAGCTCATTCTCGGAAAATATGAATACGTTAACTAGTGAGTAATGCGAACAATACATTGACATACTGAGCGGGTACAGAATAAGAGAACCTGTCTTTTGCAGTCTTGTTATGATCAGAAGTAGAGAAAATTGGGTGACATATGTATGTGTAATTAACACGGACTATTTCTAAACAATCAACGGATTTGAAGTGGATAATGGAATTGTTTTAAGTACACAAATACGTGAGCTGTCTGGCAGAAACAAGGTTTGTAGCCTCCGAGCGTTTAGTTATGATAAGATATTTTTAGTCAATTTTCATTTCTTTAAAATAAAATCAATGACCCCCCAAAAATAATTCTGACCATGGCATTATTTGGAACAATATTACACAGTTCATAAAGTAGAAGCAAGTGTTAAAATGTGGAATCAGAGAGAGAAATTACTGGCACTGAGATGGTTCTCAAGAAAAATGTATGATAATGTTTTCTACATAAAGAAACGCTAAAGATCGATTTTCTGTACTTTATTATGACAATATTCATGTTGATATTCACAAAATATGACATGAATTGGCTTTCATTTTTCTTCCAAATTCTTCACAATGATTTAACTTTTACCTCTTATTCGCCTATACTAAATATGAACATTTTAATTCGAATACCAGTGTCTCTCGATAAGAATCTTATCTAGAGTAGATGGGCTGACAGTGATAATATCTCGGTGATTGCCACAGTCACATATGTCGAGTCCAAACTCGAAAATACATTATACAACGAAAGTAATACCGCAAATATTCGCACACATTTAACCATTATTCTCCTAAAAAAAAATCCAAAGAATTTAAAAAGCAGGCGTAGATGAGTGTATATGTTCTTTTTTTTTTTTCTTAGTAGTTTTTCTGCATCTTGAAAAACTCTGTTGTCGTTTATTTCCGCCAAATGTGTTATGGAAAATCTCCAATGTCATATACGCCAAATATGGACAGTTGACCTTACAACCATGAATACATTCGGATATAATAATGTCGGCTTTTTACATGTGGAAGCGGAGAAAGTACCAGGTCAAATAAGGTTGGCATTTTGAAAAAAAATGTTAAACTGAATCGCCAGCGCCCTCTGGCAGAGCGCCTGTTGCTGCTATTAACTGGAGCCAAAAGGAATTTCCCGATTTTAACCAGGTCAGTAGGACGAGCTCATTCTCGGAAAATATGAATACGTTAACTAGTGAGTAATGCGAACAATACATTGACATACTGAGCGGGTACAGAATAAGAGAACCTGTCTTTTGCAGTCTTGTTATGATCAGAAGTAGAGAAAATTGGGTGACATATGTATGTGTAATTAACACGGACTATTTCTAAACAATCAACGGATTTGAAGTGGATAATGGAATTGTTTTAAGTACACAAATACGTGAGCTGTCTGGCAGAAACAAGGTTTGTAGCCTCCGAGCGTTTAGTTATGATAAGATATTTTTAGTCAATTTTCATTTCTTTAAAATAAAATCAATGACCCCCCAAAAATAATTCTGACCATGGCATTATTTGGAACAATATTACACAGTTCATAAAGTAGAAGCAAGTGTTAAAATGTGGAATCAGAGAGAGAAATTACTGACACTGAGTTGGTTCTCAAGAAAAATGTATGATTATGTTTTCTACATAAAGAAACGCTAAAGATCGATTTTCTGTACTTTATTATGACAATATTCATGTTGATATTCACAAAATATGACATGAATTGGCTTTCATTTTTCTTCCAAATTCTTCACAATGATTTAACTTTTACCTCTTATTCGCCTATACTAAATATGAACATTTTAATTCGAATACCAGTGTCTGTCGATAAGAATCTTACCTAGAGTAGATGGGCGGACAGTGATAATATCTCGGTGATTGTCACAGTCACATATGTCGAGTCCAACCTCGAAAATACATTATACAACGAAAGTAATACCGCAAATATTCGCACATTTTACCATTATTCTCCTGAAAAGGTGAGCGCATACGTTAGTCTCTTTTTAATAGTTTTTCCGCATTTTTTAAAATTCTGTTGGTCGTTTATTTCCACCGAATATGTTATGGAAAATCCCCAGTGTCACATACGCCAAATATGGACAGTTGACCTTTCGACCATGAATACATTCGGATACAATAATGTCAGCTTTTTACATCTGGAAGCGGAGAAAGTACCAGATCTAATGTGATTGGCATTTTGAGAATATGTTAATCTTGATCGCCAGCGCCCTCTAGCGCCGGCGCCTGTCGCTACTATTAACTGGAGCCAAAAGGAATTTCCCGATTTTAACCAGGTCAGTAGGACGAGCTCATTCTCGGAAAATATGAATACGTTAACTAGTGAGTAATGCGAACAATACATTGACATACTGAGCGGGTACAGAATAAGAGAACCTGTCTTTTGCAGTCTTGTTATGATCAGAAGTAGAGAAAATTGGGTGACATATGTATGTGTAATTAACACGGACTATTTCTAAACAATCAACGGATTTGAAGTGGATAATGGAATTGTTTTAAGTACACAAATACGTGAGCTGTCTGGCAGAAACAAGGTTTGTAGCCTCCGAGCGTTTAGTTATGATAAGATATTTTTAGTCAATTTTCATTTCTTTAAAATAAAATCAATGACCCCCCAAAAATAATTCTGACCATGGCATTATTTGGAACAATATTACACAGTTCATAAAGTAGAAGCAAGTGTTAAAATGTGGAATCAGAGAGAGAAATTACTGGCACTGAGATGGTTCTCAAGAAAAATGTATGATAATGTTTTCTACATAAAGAAACGCTAAAGATCGATTTTCTGTACTTTATTATGACAATATTCATGTTGATATTCACAAAATATGACATGAATTGGCTTTCATTTTTCTTCCAAATTCTTCACAATGATTTAACTTTTACCTCTTATTCGCCTATACTAAATATGAACATTTTAATTCGAATACCAGTGTCTCTCGATAAGAATCTTATCTAGAGTAGATGGGCTGACAGTGATAATATCTCGGTGATTGCCACAGTCACATATGTCGAGTCCAAACTCGAAAATACATTATACAACGAAAGTAATACCGCAAATATTCGCACACATTTAACCATTATTCTCCTAAAAAAAAATCCAAAGAATTTAAAAAGCAGGCGTAGATGAGTGTATATGTTCTTTTTTTTTTTCTTAGTAGTTTTTCTGCATCTTGAAAAACTCTGTTGTCGTTTATTTCCGCCAAATGTGTTATGGAAAATCTCCAATGTCATATACGCCAAATATGGACAGTTGACCTTACAACCATGAATACATTCGGATATAATAATGTCGGCTTTTTACATGTGGAAGCGGAGAAAGTACCAGGTCAAATAAGGTTGGCATTTTGAAAAAAAATGTTAAACTGAATCGCCAGCGCCCTCTGGCAGAGCGCCTGTTGCTGCTATTAACTGGAGCCAAAAGGAATTTCCCGATTTTAACCAGGTCAGTAGGACGAGCTCATTCTCGGAAAATATGAATACGTTAACTAGTGAGTAATGCGAACAATACATTGACATACTGAGCGGGTACAGAATAAGAGAACCTGTCTTTTGCAGTCTTGTTATGATCAGAAGTAGAGAAAATTGGGTGACATATGTATGTGTAATTAACACGGACTATTTCTAAACAATCAACGGATTTGAAGTGGATAATGGAATTGTTTTAAGTACACAAATACGTGAGCTGTCTGGCAGAAACAAGGTTTGTAGCCTCCGAGCGTTTAGTTATGATAAGATATTTTTAGTCAATTTTCATTTCTTTAAAATAAAATCAATGACCCCCCAAAAATAATTCTGACCATGGCATTATTTGGAACAATATTACACAGTTCATAAAGTAGAAGCAAGTGTTAAAATGTGGAATCAGAGAGAGAAATTACTGGCACTGAGATGGTTCTCAAGAAAAATGTATGATAATGTTTTCTACATAAAGAAACGCTAAAGATCGATTTTCTGTACTTTATTATGACAATATTCATGTTGATATTCACAAAATATGACATGAATTGGCTTTCATTTTTCTTCCAAATTCTTCACAATGATTTAACTTTTACCTCTTATTCGCCTATACTAAATATGAACATTTTAATTCGAATACCAGTGTCTCTCGATAAGAATCTTATCTAGAGTAGATGGGCTGACAGTGATAATATCTCGGTGATTGCCACAGTCACATATGTCGAGTCCAAACTCGAAAATACATTATACAACGAAAGTAATACCGCAAATATTCGCACACATTTAACCATTATTCTCCTTAAAAAAAATCCAAAGTATTTAAAAAGCAGGCGTAGATGAGTGTATATGTTCTTTTTTTTTTTTTCTTAGTAGTTTTTCTGCATCTTGAAAAACTCTGTTGTCGTTTATTTCCGCCAAATGTGTTATGGAAAATCTCCAATGTCATATACGCCAAATATGGACAGTTGACCTTACAACCATGAATACATTCGGATATAATAATGTCGGCTTTTTACATGTGGAAGCGGAGAAAGTACCAGGTCAAATAAGGTTGGCATTTTGAAAAAAAATGTTAAACTGAATCGCCAGCGCCCTCTGGCAGAGCGCCTGTTGCTGCTATTAACTGGAGCCAAAAGGAATTTCCCGATTTTAACCAGGTCAGTAGGACGAGCTCATTCTCGGAAAATATGAATACGTTAACTAGTGAGTAATGCGAACAATACATTGACATACTGAGCGGGTACAGAATAAGAGAACCTGTCTTTTGCAGTCTTGTTATGATCAGAAGTAGAGAAAATTGGGTGACATATGTATGTGTAATTAACACGGACTATTTCTAAACAATCAACGGATTTGAAGTGGATAATGGAATTGTTTTAAGTACACAAATACGTGAGCTGTCTGGCAGAAACAAGGTTTGTAGCCTCCGAGCGTTTAGTTATGATAAGATATTTTTAGTCAATTTTCATTTCTTTAAAATAAAATCAATGACCCCCCAAAAATAATTCTGACCATGGCATTATTTGGAACAATATTACACAGTTCATAAAGTAGAAGCAAGTGTTAAAATGTGGAATCAGAGAGAGAAATTACTGGCACTGAGATGGTTCTCAAGAAAAATGTATGATAATGTTTTCTACATAAAGAAACGCTAAAGATCGATTTTCTGTACTTTATTATGACAATATTCATGTTGATATTCACAAAATATGACATGAATTGGCTTTCATTTTTCTTCCAAATTCTTCACAATGATTTAACTTTTACCTCTTATTCGCCTATACTAAATATGAACATTTTAATTCGAATACCAGTGTCTCTCGATAAGAATCTTATCTAGAGTAGATGGGCTGACAGTGATAATATCTCGGTGATTGCCACAGTCACATATGTCGAGTCCAAACTCGAAAATACATTATACAACGAAAGTAATACCGCAAATATTCGCACACATTTAACCATTATTCTCCTTAAAAAAAATCCAAAGTATTTAAAAAGCAGGCGTAGATGAGTGTATATGTTCTTTTTTTTTTTTTCTTAGTAGTTTTTCTGCATCTTGAAAAACTCTGTTGTCGTTTATTTCCGCCAAATGTGTTATGGAAAATCTCCAATGTCATATACGCCAAATATGGACAGTTGACCTTACAACCATGAATACATTCGGATATAATAATGTCGGCTTTTTACATGTGGAAGCGGAGAAAGTACCAGGTCAAATAAGGTTGGCATTTTGAAAAAAAATGTTAAACTGAATCGCCAGCGCCCTCTGGCAGAGCGCCTGTTGCTGCTATTAACTGGAGCCAAAAGGAATTTCCCGATTTTAACCAGGTCAGTAGGACGAGCTCATTCTCGGAAAATATGAATACGTTAACTAGTGAGTAATGCGAACAATACATTGACATACTGAGCGGGTACAGAATAAGAGAACCTGTCTTTTGCAGTCTTGTTATGATCAGAAGTAGAGAAAATTGGGTGACATATGTATGTGTAATTAACACGGACTATTTCTAAACAATCAACGGATTTGAAGTGGATAATGGAATTGTTTTAAGTACACAAATACGTGAGCTGTCTGGCAGAAACAAGGTTTGTAGCCTCCGAGCGTTTAGTTATGATAAGATATTTTTAGTCAATTTTCATTTCTTTAAAATAAAATCAATGACCCCCCAAAAATAATTCTGACCATGGCATTATTTGGAACAATATTACACAGTTCATAAAGTAGAAGCAAGTGTTAAAATGTGGAATCAGAGAGAGAAATTACTGGCACTGAGATGGTTCTCAAGAAAAATGTATGATAATGTTTTCTACATAAAGAAACGCTAAAGATCGATTTTCTGTACTTTATTATGACAATATTCATGTTGATATTCACAAAATATGACATGAATTGGCTTTCATTTTTCTTCCAAATTCTTCACAATGATTTAACTTTTACCTCTTATTCGCCTATACTAAATATGAACATTTTAATTCGAATACCAGTGTCTCTCGATAAGAATCTTATCTAGAGTAGATGGGCTGACAGTGATAATATCTCGGTGATTGCCACAGTCACATATGTCGAGTCCAAACTCGAAAATACATTATACAACGAAAGTAATACCGCAAATATTCGCACACATTTAACCATTATTCTCCTAAAAAAAAATCCAAAGAATTTAAAAAGCAGGCGTAGATGAGTGTATATGTTCTTTTTTTTTTTCTTAGTAGTTTTTCTGCATCTTGAAAAACTCTGTTGTCGTTTATTTCCGCCAAATGTGTTATGGAAAATCTCCAATGTCATATACGCCAAATATGGACAGTTGACCTTACAACCATGAATACATTCGGATATAATAATGTCGGCTTTTTACATGTGGAAGCGGAGAAAGTACCAGGTCAAATAAGGTTGGCATTTTGAAAAAAAATGTTAAACTGAATCGCCAGCGCCCTCTGGCAGAGCGCCTGTTGCTGCTATTAACTGGAGCCAAAAGGAATTTCCCGATTTTAACCAGGTCAGTAGGACGAGCTCATTCTCGGAAAATATGAATACGTTAACTAGTGAGTAATGCGAACAATACATTGACATACTGAGCGGGTACAGAATAAGAGAACCTGTCTTTTGCAGTCTTGTTATGATCAGAAGTAGAGAAAATTGGGTGACATATGTATGTGTAATTAACACGGACTATTTCTAAACAATCAACGGATTTGAAGTGGATAATGGAATTGTTTTAAGTACACAAATACGTGAGCTGTCTGGCAGAAACAAGGTTTGTAGCCTCCGAGCGTTTAGTTATGATAAGATATTTTTAGTCAATTTTCATTTCTTTAAAATAAAATCAATGACCCCCCAAAAATAATTCTGACCATGGCATTATTTGGAACAATATTACACAGTTCATAAAGTAGAAGCAAGTGTTAAAATGTGGAATCAGAGAGAGAAATTACTGGCACTGAGATGGTTCTCAAGAAAAATGTATGATAATGTTTTCTACATAAAGAAACGCTAAAGATCGATTTTCTGTACTTTATTATGACAATATTCATGTTGATATTCACAAAATATGACATGAATTGGCTTTCATTTTTCTTCCAAATTCTTCACAATGATTTAACTTTTACCTCTTATTCGCCTATACTAAATATGAACATTTTAATTCGAATACCAGTGTCTCTCGATAAGAATCTTATCTAGAGTAGATGGGCTGACAGTGATAATATCTCGGTGATTGCCACAGTCACATATGTCGAGTCCAAACTCGAAAATACATTATACAACGAAAGTAATACCGCAAATATTCGCACACATTTAACCATTATTCTCCTTAAAAAAAATCCAAAGTATTTAAAAAGCAGGCGTAGATGAGTGTATATGTTCTTTTTTTTTTTTTCTTAGTAGTTTTTCTGCATCTTGAAAAACTCTGTTGTCGTTTATTTCCGCCAAATGTGTTATGGAAAATCTCCAATGTCATATACGCCAAATATGGACAGTTGACCTTACAACCATGAATACATTCGGATATAATAATGTCGGCTTTTTACATGTGGAAGCGGAGAAAGTACCAGGTCAAATAAGGTTGGCATTTTGAAAAAAAATGTTAAACTGAATCGCCAGCGCCCTCTGGCAGAGCGCCTGTTGCTGCTATTAACTGGAGCCAAAAGGAATTTCCCGATTTTAACCAGGTCAGTAGGACGAGCTCATTCTCGGAAAATATGAATACGTTAACTAGTGAGTAATGCGAACAATACATTGACATACTGAGCGGGTACAGAATAAGAGAACCTGTCTTTTGCAGTCTTGTTATGATCAGAAGTAGAGAAAATTGGGTGACATATGTATGTGTAATTAACACGGACTATTTCTAAACAATCAACGGATTTGAAGTGGATAATGGAATTGTTTTAAGTACACAAATACGTGAGCTGTCTGGCAGAAACAAGGTTTGTAGCCTCCGAGCGTTTAGTTATGATAAGATATTTTTAGTCAATTTTCATTTCTTTAAAATAAAATCAATGACCCCCCAAAAATAATTCTGACCATGGCATTATTTGGAACAATATTACACAGTTCATAAAGTAGAAGCAAGTGTTAAAATGTGGAATCAGAGAGAGAAATTACTGGCACTGAGATGGTTCTCAAGAAAAATGTATGATAATGTTTTCTACATAAAGAAACGCTAAAGATCGATTTTCTGTACTTTATTATGACAATATTCATGTTGATATTCACAAAATATGACATGAATTGGCTTTCATTTTTCTTCCAAATTCTTCACAATGATTTAACTTTTACCTCTTATTCGCCTATACTAAATATGAACATTTTAATTCGAATACCAGTGTCTCTCGATAAGAATCTTATCTAGAGTAGATGGGCTGACAGTGATAATATCTCGGTGATTGCCACAGTCACATATGTCGAGTCCAAACTCGAAAATACATTATACAACGAAAGTAATACCGCAAATATTCGCACACATTTAACCATTATTCTCCTTAAAAAAAATCCAAAGTATTTAAAAAGCAGGCGTAGATGAGTGTATATGTTCTTTTTTTTTTTCTTAGTAGTTTTTCTGCATCTTGAAAAACTCTGTTGTCGTTTATTTCCGCCAAATGTGTTATGGAAAATCTCCAATGTCATATACGCCAAATATGGACAGTTAACCTTACAACCATGAATACATTCGGATATAATAATGTCGGCTTTTTACATGTGGAAGCGGAGAAAGTACCAGGTCAAATAAGGTTGGCATTTTGAAAAAAAATGTTAAACTGAATCGCCAGCGCCCTCTGGCAGAGCGCCTGTTGCTGCTATTAACTGGAGCCAAAAGGAATTTCCCGATTTTAACCAGGTCAGTAGGACGAGCTCATTCTCGGAAAATATGAATACGTTAACTAGTGAGTAATGCGAACAATACATTGACATACTGAGCGGGTACAGAATAAGAGAACCTGTCTTTTGCAGTCTTGTTATGATCAGAAGTAGAGAAAATTGGGTGACATATGTATGTGTAATTAACACGGACTATTTCTAAACAATCAACGGATTTGAAGTGGATAATGGAATTGTTTTAAGTACACAAATACGTGAGCTGTCTGGCAGAAACAAGGTTTGTAGCCTCCGAGCGTTTAGTTATGATAAGATATTTTTAGTCAATTTTCATTTCTTTAAAATAAAATCAATGACCCCCCAAAAATAATTCTGACCATGGCATTATTTGGAACAATATTACACAGTTCATAAAGTAGAAGCAAGTGTTAAAATGTGGAATCAGAGAGAGAAATTACTGGCACTGAGATGGTTTTCAAGAAAAATGCATGATAATGTTTTCTACATAAAGAAACGCTAAAGATCGATTTTCTGTACTTTATTATGACAATATTCATGTTGATATTCACAAAATATGACATGAATTGGCTTTCATTTTTCTTCCAAATTCTTCACAATGATTTAACTTTTACCTCTTATTCGCCTATACTAAATATGAACATTTTAATTCGAATACCAGTGTCTCTCGATAAGAATCTTATCTAGAGTAGATGGGCTGACAGTGATAATATCCCGGTGATTGCCACAGTCACATATGTCGAGTCCAAACTCGAAAATACATTATACAACGAAAGTAATACCGCAAATATTCGCACACATTTAACCATTATTCTCCTAAAAAAAATCCAAAGTATTTAAAAAGAAGGCGTAGATGAGTGTATATGTTCTTTTTTTTTTTTCTTAGTAGTTTTTCTGCATCTTGAAAAACTCTGTTGTCGTTTATTTCCGCCAAATGTGTTATGGAAAATCTCCAATGTCATATACGCCAAATATGGACAGTTGACCTTACAACCATGAATACATTCGGATATAATAATGTCGGCTTTTTACATGTGGAAGCGGAGAAAGTACCAGGTCAAATAAGGTTGGCATTTTGAAAAAAAATGTTAAACTGAATCGCCAGCGCCCTCTGGCAGAGCGCCTGTTGCTGCTATTAACTGGAGCCAAAAGGAATTTCCCGATTTTAACCAGGTCAGTAGGACGAGCTCATTCTCGGAAAATATGAATACGTTAACTAGTGAGTAATGCGAACAATACATTGACATACTGAGCGGGTACAGAATAAGAGAACCTGTCTTTTGCAGTCTTGTTATGATCAGAAGTAGAGAAAATTGGGTGACATATGTATGTGTAATTAACACGGACTATTTCTAAACAATCAACGGATTTGAAGTGGATAATGGAATTGTTTTAAGTACACAAATACGTGAGCTGTCTGGCAGAAACAAGGTTTGTAGCCTCCGAGCGTTTAGTTATGATAAGATATTTTTAGTCAATTTTCATTTCTTTAAAATAAAATCAATGACCCCCCAAAAATAATTCTGACCATGGCATTATTTGGAACAATATTACACAGTTCATAAAGTAGAAGCAAGTGTTAAAATGTGGAATCAGAGAGAGAAATTACTGGCACTGAGATGGTTCTCAAGAAAAATGCATGATAATGTTTTCTACATAAAGAAACGCTAAAGATCGATTTTCTGTACTTTATTATGACAATATTCATGTTGATATTCACAAAATATGACATGAATTGGCTTTCATTTTTCTTCCAAATTCTTCACAATGATTTAACTTTTACCTCTTATTCGCCTATACTAAATATGAACATTTTAATTCGAATACCAGTGTCTCTCGATAAGAATCTTATCTAGAGTAGATGGGCTGACAGTGATAATATCTCGGTGATTGCCACAGTCACATATGTCGAGTCCAAACTCGAAAATACATTATACAACGAAAGTAATACCGCAAATATTCGCACACATTTAACCATTATTCTCCTTAAAAAAAATCCAAAGTATTTAAAAAGCAGGCGTAGATGAGTGTATATGTTCTTTTTTTTTTTTCTTAGTAGTTTTTCTGCATCTTGAAAAACTCTGTTGTCGTTTATTTCCGCCAAATGTGTTATGGAAAATCTCCAATGTCATATACGCCAAATATGGACAGTTGACCTTACAACCATGAATACATTCGGATATAATAATGTCGGCTTTTTACATGTGGAAGCGGAGAAAGTACCAGGTCAAATAAGGTTGGCATTTTGAAAAAAAATGTTAAACTGAATCGCCAGCGCCCTCTGGCAGAGCGCCTGTTGCTGCTATTAACTGGAGCCAAAAGGAATTTCCCGATTTTAACCAGGTCAGTAGGACGAGCTCATTCTCGGAAAATATGAATACGTTAACTAGTGAGTAATGCGAACAATACATTGACATACTGAGCGGGTACAGAATAAGAGAACCTGTCTTTTGCAGTCTTGTTATGATCAGAAGTAGAGAAAATTGGGTGACATATGTATGTGTAATTAACACGGACTATTTCTAAACAATCAACGGATTTGAAGTGGATAATGGAATTGTTTTAAGTACACAAATACGTGAGCTGTCTGGCAGAAACAAGGTTTGTAGCCTCCGAGCGTTTAGTTATGATAAGATATTTTTAGTCAATTTTCATTTCTTTAAAATAAAATCAATGACCCCCCAAAAATAATTCTGACCATGGCATTATTTGGAACAATATTACACAGTTCATAAAGTAGAAGCAAGTGTTAAAATGTGGAATCAGAGAGAGAAATTACTGGCACTGAGATGGTTCTCAAGAAAAATGTATGATAATGTTTTCTACATAAAGAAACGCTAAAGATCGATTTTCTGTACTTTATTATGACAATATTCATGTTGATATTCACAAAATATGACATGAATTGGCTTTCATTTTTCTTCCAAATTCTTCACAATGATTTAACTTTTGCCTCTTATTCGCCTATACTAAATATGAACATTTTAATTCGAATACCAGTGTCTCTCGATAAGAATCTTATCTAGAGTAGATGGGCTGACAGTGATAATATCTCGGTGATTGCCACAGTCACATATGTCGAGTCCAAACTCGAAAATACATTATACAACGAAAGTAATACCGCAAATATTCGCACACATTTAACCATTATTCTCCTTAAAAAAAATCCAAAGTATTTAAAAAGCAGGCGTAGATGAGTGTATATGTTCTTTCTTTTTTTTCTTAGTAGTTTTTCTGCATCTTGAAAAACTCTGTTGTCGTTTATTTCCGCCAAATGTGTTATGGAAAATCTCCAATGTCATATACGCCAAATATGGACAGTTGACCTTACAACCATGAATACATTCGGATATAATAATGTCGGCTTTTTACATGTGGAAGCGGAGAAAGTACCAGGTCAAATAAGGCTGGCATTTTGAAAAAAAATGTTAAACTGAATCGCCAGCGCCCTCTGGCAGAGCGCCTGTTGCTGCTATTAACTGGAGCCAAAAGGAATTTCCCGATTTTAACCAGGTCAGTAGGACGAGCTCATTCTCGGAAAATATGAATACGTTAACTAGTGAGTAATGCGAACAATACATTGACATACTGAGCGGGTACAGAATAAGAGAACCTGTCTTTTGCAGTCTTGTTATGATCAGAAGTAGAGAAAATTGGGTGACATATGTATGTGTAATTAACACGGACTATTTCTAAACAATCAACGGATTTGAAGTGGATAATGGAATTGTTTTAAGTACACAAATACGTGAGCTGTCTGGCAGAAACAAGGTTTGTAGCCTCCGAGCGTTTAGTTATGATAAGATATTTTTAGTCAATTTTCATTTCTTTAAAATAAAATCAATGACCCCCCAAAAATAATTCTGACCATGGCATTATTTGGAACAATATTACACAGTTCATAAAGTAGAAGCAAGTGTTAAAATGTGGAATCAGAGAGAGAAATTACTGGCACTGAGATGGTTCTCAAGAAAAATGCATGATAATGTTTTCTACATAAAGAAACGCTAAAGATCGATTTTCTGTACTTTATTATGACAATATTCATGTTGATATTCACAAAATATGACATGAATTGGCTTTCATTTTTCTTCCAAATTCTTCACAATGATTTAACTTTTACCTCTTATTCGCCTATACTAAATATGAACATTTTAATTCGAATACCAGTGTCTCTCGATAAGAATCTTATCTAGAGTAGATGGGCTGACAGTGATAATATCTCGGTGATTGCCACAGTCACATATGTCGAGTCCAAACTCGAAAATACATTATACAACGAAAGTAATACCGCAAATATTCGCACACATTTAACCATTATTCTCCTTAAAAAAAATCCAAAGTATTTAAAAAGCAGGCGTAGATGAGTGTATATGTTCTTTTTTTTTTTTTCTTAGTAGTTTTTCTGCATCTTGAAAAACTCTGTTGTCGTTTATTTCCGCCAAATGTGTTATGGAAAATCTCCAATGTCATATACGCCAAATATGGACAGTTGACCTTACAACCATGAATACATTCGGATATAATAATGTCGGCTTTTTACATGTGGAAGCGGAGAAAGTACCAGGTCAAATAAGGTTGGCATTTTGAAAAAAAATGTTAAACTGAATCGCCAGCGCCCTCTGGCAGAGCGCCTGTTGCTGCTATTAACTGGAGCCAAAAGGAATTTCCCGATTTTAACCAGGTCAGTAGGACGAGCTCATTCTCGGAAAATATGAATACGTTAACTAGTGAGTAATGCGAACAATACATTGACATACTGAGCGGGTACAGAATAAGAGAACCTGTCTTTTGCAGTCTTGTTATGATCAGAAGTAGAGAAAATTGGGTGACATATGTATGTGTAATTAACACGGACTATTTCTAAACAATCAACGGATTTGAAGTGGATAATGGAATTGTTTTAAGTACACAAATACGTGAGCTGTCTGGCAGAAACAAGGTTTGTAGCCTCCGAGCGTTTAGTTATGATAAGATATTTTTAGTCAATTTTCATTTCTTTAAAATAAAATCAATGACCCCCCAAAAATAATTCTGACCATGGCATTATTTGGAACAATATTACACAGTTCATAAAGTAGAAGCAAGTGTTAAAATGTGGAATCAGAGAGAGAAATTACTGGCACTGAGATGGTTCTCAAGAAAAATGTATGATAATGTTTTCTACATAAAGAAACGCTAAAGATCGATTTTCTGTACTTTATTATGACAATATTCATGTTGATATTCACAAAATATGACATGAATTGGCTTTCATTTTTCTTCCAAATTCTTCACAATGATTTAACTTTTACCTCTTATTCGCCTATACTAAATATGAACATTTTAATTCGAATACCAGTGTCTCTCGATAAGAATCTTATCTAGAGTAGATGGGCTGACAGTGATAATATCTCGGTGATTGCCACAGTCACATATGTCGAGTCCAAACTCGAAAATACATTATACAACGAAAGTAATACCGCAAATATTCGCACACATTTAACCATTATTCTCCTTAAAAAAAATCCAAAGTATTTAAAAAGCAGGCGTAGATGAGTGTATATGTTCTTTTTTTTTTTTTCTTAGTAGTTTTTCTGCATCTTGAAAAACTCTGTTGTCGTTTATTTCCGCCAAATGTGTTATGGAAAATCTCCAATGTCATATACGCCAAATATGGACAGTTGACCTTACAACCATGAATACATTCGGATATAATAATGTCGGCTTTTTACATGTGGAAGCGGAGAAAGTACCAGGTCAAATAAGGTTGGCATTTTGAAAAAAAATGTTAAACTGAATCGCCAGCGCCCTCTGGCAGAGCGCCTGTTGCTGCTATTAACTGGAGCCAAAAGGAATTTCCCGATTTTAACCAGGTCAGTAGGACGAGCTCATTCTCGGAAAATATGAATACGTTAACTAGTGAGTAATGCGAACAATACATTGACATACTGAGCGGGTACAGAATAAGAGAACCTGTCTTTTGCAGTCTTGTTATGATCAGAAGTAGAGAAAATTGGGTGACATATGTATGTGTAATTAACACGGACTATTTCTAAACAATCAACGGATTTGAAGTGGATAATGGAATTGTTTTAAGTACACAAATACGTGAGCTGTCTGGCAGAAACAAGGTTTGTAGCCTCCGAGCGTTTAGTTATGATAAGATATTTTTAGTCAATTTTCATTTCTTTAAAATAAAATCAATGACCCCCCAAAAATAATTCTGACCATGGCATTATTTGGAACAATATTACACAGTTCATAAAGTAGAAGCAAGTGTTAAAATGTGGAATCAGAGAGAGAAATTACTGGCACTGAGATGGTTCTCAAGAAAAATGTATGATAATGTTTTCTACATAAAGAAACGCTAAAGATCGATTTTCTGTACTTTATTATGACAATATTCATGTTGATATTCACAAAATATGACATGAATTGGCTTTCATTTTTCTTCCAAATTCTTCACAATGATTTAACTTTTACCTCTTATTCGCCTATACTAAATATGAACATTTTAATTCGAATACCAGTGTCTCTCGATAAGAATCTTATCTAGAGTAGATGGGCTGACAGTGATAATATCTCGGTGATTGCCACAGTCACATATGTCGAGTCCAAACTCGAAAATACATTATACAACGAAAGTAATACCGCAAATATTCGCACACATTTAACCATTATTCTCCTTAAAAAAAATCCAAAGTATTTAAAAAGCAGGCGTAGATGAGTGTATATGTTCTTTTTTTTTTTTTCTTAGTAGTTTTTCTGCATCTTGAAAAACTCTGTTGTCGTTTATTTCCGCCAAATGTGTTATGGAAAATCTCCAATGTCATATACGCCAAATATGGACAGTTGACCTTACAACCATGAATACATTCGGATATAATAATGTCGGCTTTTTACATGTGGAAGCGGAGAAAGTACCAGGTCAAATAAGGTTGGCATTTTGAAAAAAAATGTTAAACTGAATCGCCAGCGCCCTCTGGCAGAGCGCCTGTTGCTGCTATTAACTGGAGCCAAAAGGAATTTCCCGATTTTAACCAGGTCAGTAGGACGAGCTCATTCTCGGAAAATATGAATACGTTAACTAGTGAGTAATGCGAACAATACATTGACATACTGAGCGGGTACAGAATAAGAGAACCTGTCTTTTGCAGTCTTGTTATGATCAGAAGTAGAGAAAATTGGGTGACATATGTATGTGTAATTAACACGGACTATTTCTAAACAATCAACGGATTTGAAGTGGATAATGGAATTGTTTTAAGTACACAAATACGTGAGCTGTCTGGCAGAAACAAGGTTTGTAGCCTCCGAGCGTTTAGTTATGATAAGATATTTTTAGTCAATTTTCATTTCTTTAAAATAAAATCAATGACCCCCCAAAAATAATTCTGACCATGGCATTATTTGGAACAATATTACACAGTTCATAAAGTAGAAGCAAGTGTTAAAATGTGGAATCAGAGAGAGAAATTACTGGCACTGAGATGGTTCTCAAGAAAAATGTATGATAATGTTTTCTACATAAAGAAACGCTAAAGATCGATTTTCTGTACTTTATTATGACAATATTCATGTTGATATTCACAAAATATGACATGAATTGGCTTTCATTTTTCTTCCAAATTCTTCACAATGATTTAACTTTTACCTCTTATTCGCCTATACTAAATATGAACATTTTAATTCGAATACCAGTGTCTCTCGATAAGAATCTTATCTAGAGTAGATGGGCTGACAGTGATAATATCTCGGTGATTGCCACAGTCACATATGTCGAGTCCAAACTCGAAAATACATTATACAACGAAAGTAATACCGCAAATATTCGCACACATTTAACCATTATTCTCCTTAAAAAAAATCCAAAGTATTTAAAAAGCAGGCGTAGATGAGTGTATATGTTCTTTTTTTTTTTTTCTTAGTAGTTTTTCTGCATCTTGAAAAACTCTGTTGTCGTTTATTTCCGCCAAATGTGTTATGGAAAATCTCCAATGTCATATACGCCAAATATGGACAGTTGACCTTACAACCATGAATACATTCGGATATAATAATGTCGGCTTTTTACATGTGGAAGCGGAGAAAGTACCAGGTCAAATAAGGTTGGCATTTTGAAAAAAAATGTTAAACTGAATCGCCAGCGCCCTCTGGCAGAGCGCCTGTTGCTGCTATTAACTGGAGCCAAAAGGAATTTCCCGATTTTAACCAGGTCAGTAGGACGAGCTCATTCTCGGAAAATATGAATACGTTAACTAGTGAGTAATGCGAACAATACATTGACATACTGAGCGGGTACAGAATAAGAGAACCTGTCTTTTGCAGTCTTGTTATGATCAGAAGTAGAGAAAATTGGGTGACATATGTATGTGTAATTAACACGGACTATTTCTAAACAATCAACGGATTTGAAGTGGATAATGGAATTGTTTTAAGTACACAAATACGTGAGCTGTCTGGCAGAAACAAGGTTTGTAGCCTCCGAGCGTTTAGTTATGATAAGATATTTTTAGTCAATTTTCATTTCTTTAAAATAAAATCAATGACCCCCCAAAAATAATTCTGACCATGGCATTATTTGGAACAATATTACACAGTTCATAAAGTAGAAGCAAGTGTTAAAATGTGGAATCAGAGAGAGAAATTACTGGCACTGAGATGGTTTTCAAGAAAAATGCATGATAATGTTTTCTACATAAAGAAACGCTAAAGATCGATTTTCTGTACTTTATTATGACAATATTCATGTTGATATTCACAAAATATGACATGAATTGGCTTTCATTTTTCTTCCAAATTCTTCACAATGATTTAACTTTTACCTCTTATTCGCCTATACTAAATATGAACATTTTAATTCGAATACCAGTGTCTCTCGATAAGAATCTTATCTAGAGTAGATGGGCTGACAGTGATAATATCTCGGTGATTGCCACAGTCACATATGTCGAGTCCAAACTCGAAAATACATTATACAACGAAAGTAATACCGCAAATATTCGCACACATTTAACCATTATTCTCCTTAAAAAAAATCCAAAGTATTTAAAAAGCAGGCGTAGATGAGTGTATATGTTCTTTCTTTTTTTTCTTAGTAGTTTTTCTGCATCTTGAAAAACTCTGTTGTCGTTTATTTCCGCCAAATGTGTTATGGAAAATCTCCAATGTCATATACGCCAAATATGGACAGTTGACCTTACAACCATGAATACATTCGGATATAATAATGTCGGCTTTTTACATGTGGAAGCGGAGAAAGTACCAGGTCAAATAAGGCTTGGCATTTTGAAAAAAAATGTTAAACTGAATCGCCAGCGCCCTCTGGCAGAGCGCCTGTTGCTGCTATTAACTGGAGCCAAAAGGAATTTCCCGATTTTAACCAGGTCAGTAGGACGAGCTCATTCTCGGAAAATATGAATACGTTAACTAGTGAGTAATGCGAACAATACATTGACATACTGAGCGGGTACAGAATAAGAGAACCTGTCTTTTGCAGTCTTGTTATGATCAGAAGTAGAGAAAATTGGGTGACATATGTATGTGTAATTAACACGGACTATTTCTAAACAATCAACGGATTTGAAGTGGATAATGGAATTGTTTTAAGTACACAAATACGTGAGCTGTCTGGCAGAAACAAGGTTTGTAGCCTCCGAGCGTTTAGTTATGATAAGATATTTTTAGTCAATTTTCATTTCTTTAAAATAAAATCAATGACCCCCCAAAAATAATTCTGACCATGGCATTATTTGGAACAATATTACACAGTTCATAAAGTAGAAGCAAGTGTTAAAATGTGGAATCAGAGAGAGAAATTACTGGCACTGAGATGGTTCTCAAGAAAAATGCATGATAATGTTTTCTACATAAAGAAACGCTAAAGATCGATTTTCTGTACTTTATTATGACAATATTCATGTTGATATTCACAAAATATGACATGAATTGGCTTTCATTTTTCTTCCAAATTCTTCACAATGATTTAACTTTTACCTCTTATTCGCCTATACTAAATATGAACATTTTAATTCGAATACCAGTGTCTCTCGATAAGAATCTTATCTAGAGTAGATGGGCTGACAGTGATAATATCTCGGTGATTGCCACAGTCACATATGTCGAGTCCAAACTCGAAAATACATTATACAACGAAAGTAATACCGCAAATATTCGCACACATTTAACCATTATTCTCCTTAAAAAAAATCCAAAGTATTTAAAAAGCAGGCGTAGATGAGTGTATATGTTCTTTTTTTTTTTTCTTAGTAGTTTTT
The DNA here is from genome assembly GCA_029931535.1 of Margaritifera margaritifera. Taxonomy (NCBI): domain Eukaryota; kingdom Metazoa; phylum Mollusca; class Bivalvia; order Unionida; family Margaritiferidae; genus Margaritifera; species Margaritifera margaritifera. The sequence goes on along the minus strand of JAQPZY010001437.1, from coordinate 93,455 downwards.
CTGCATCTTGAAAAACTCTGTTGTCGTTTATTTCCGCCAAATGTGTTATGGAAAATCTCCAATGTCATATACGCCAAATATGGACAGTTGACCTTACAACCATGAATACATTCGGATATAATAATGTCGGCTTTTTACATGTGGAAGCGGAGAAAGTACCAGGTCAAATAAGGTTGGCATTTTGAAAAAAAATGTTAAACTGAATCGCCAGCGCCCTCTGGCAGAGCGCCTGTTGCTGCTATTAACTGGAGCCAAAAGGAATTTCCCGATTTTAACCAGGTCAGTAGGACGAGCTCATTCTCGGAAAATATGAATACGTTAACTAGTGAGTAATGCGAACAATACATTGACATACTGAGCGGGTACAGAATAAGAGAACCTGTCTTTTGCAGTCTTGTTATGATCAGAAGTAGAGAAAATTGGGTGACATATGTATGTGTAATTAACACGGACTATTTCTAAACAATCAACGGATTTGAAGTGGATAATGGAATTGTTTTAAGTACACAAATACGTGAGCTGTCTGGCAGAAACAAGGTTTGTAGCCTCCGAGCGTTTAGTTATGATAAGATATTTTTAGTCAATTTTCATTTCTTTAAAATAAAATCAATGACCCCCCAAAAATAATTCTGACCATGGCATTATTTGGAACAATATTACACAGTTCATAAAGTAGAAGCAAGTGTTAAATGTGGAATCAGAGAGAGAAATTACTGGCACTGAGATGGTTCTCAAGAAAAATGTATGATAATGTTTTCTACATAAAGAAACGCTAAAGATCGATTTTCTGTACTTTATTATGACAATATTCATGTTGATATTCACAAAATATGACATGAATTGGCTTTCATTTTTCTTCCAAATTCTTCACAATGATTTAACTTTTACCTCTTATTCGCCTATACTAAATATGAACATTTTAATTCGAATACCAGTGTCTCTCGATAAGAATCTTATCTAGAGTAGATGGGCTGACAGTGATAATATCTCGGTGATTGCCACAGTCACATATGTCGAGTCCAAACTCGAAAATACATTATACAACGAAAGTAATACCGCAAATATTCGCACACATTTAACCATTATTCTCCTTAAAAAAAATCCAAAGTATTTAAAAAGCAGGCGTAGATGAGTGTATATGTTCTTTTTTTTTTTTTCTTAGTAGTTTTTCTGCATCTTGAAAAACTCTGTTGTCGTTTATTTCCGCCAAATGTGTTATGGAAAATCTCCAATGTCATATACGCCAAATATGGACAGTTGACCTTACAACCATGAATACATTCGGATATAATAATGTCGGCTTTTTACATGTGGAAGCGGAGAAAGTACCAGGTCAAATAAGGTTGGCATTTTGAAAAAAAATGTTAAACTGAATCGCCAGCGCCCTCTGGCAGAGCGCCTGTTGCTGCTATTAACTGGAGCCAAAAGGAATTTCCCGATTTTAACCAGGTCAGTAGGACGAGCTCATTCTCGGAAAATATGAATACGTTAACTAGTGAGTAATGCGAACAATACATTGACATACTGAGCGGGTACAGAATAAGAGAACCTGTCTTTTGCAGTCTTGTTATGATCAGAAGTAGAGAAAATTGGGTGACATATGTATGTGTAATTAACACGGACTATTTCTAAACAATCAACGGATTTGAAGTGGATAATGGAATTGTTTTAAGTACACAAATACGTGAGCTGTCTGGCAGAAACAAGGTTTGTAGCCTCCGAGCGTTTAGTTATGATAAGATATTTTTAGTCAATTTTCATTTCTTTAAAATAAAATCAATGACCCCCCAAAAATAATTCTGACCATGGCATTATTTGGAACAATATTACACAGTTCATAAAGTAGAAGCAAGTGTTAAAATGTGGAATCAGAGAGAGAAATTACTGGCACTGAGATGGTTCTCAAGAAAAATGTATGATAATGTTTTCTACATAAAGAAACGCTAAAGATCGATTTTCTGTACTTTATTATGACAATATTCATGTTGATATTCACAAAATATGACATGAATTGGCTTTCATTTTTCTTCCAAATTCTTCACAATGATTTAACTTTTACCTCTTATTCGCCTATACTAAATATGAACATTTTAATTCGAATACCAGTGTCTCTCGATAAGAATCTTATCTAGAGTAGATGGGCTGACAGTGATAATATCTCGGTGATTGCCACAGTCACATATGTCGAGTCCAAACTCGAAAATACATTATACAACGAAAGTAATACCGCAAATATTCGCACACATTTAACCATTATTCTCCTTAAAAAAAATCCAAAGTATTTAAAAAGCAGGCGTAGATGAGTGTATATGTTCTTTTTTTTTTTTTCTTAGTAGTTTTTCTGCATCTTGAAAAACTCTGTTGTCGTTTATTTCCGCCAAATGTGTTATGGAAAATCTCCAATGTCATATACGCCAAATATGGACAGTTGACCTTACAACCATGAATACATTCGGATATAATAATGTCGGCTTTTTACATGTGGAAGCGGAGAAAGTACCAGGTCAAATAAGGTTGGCATTTTGAAAAAAAATGTTAAACTGAATCGCCAGCGCCCTCTGGCAGAGCGCCTGTTGCTGCTATTAACTGGAGCCAAAAGGAATTTCCCGATTTTAACCAGGTCAGTAGGACGAGCTCATTCTCGGAAAATATGAATACGTTAACTAGTGAGTAATGCGAACAATACATTGACATACTGAGCGGGTACAGAATAAGAGAACCTGTCTTTTGCAGTCTTGTTATGATCAGAAGTAGAGAAAATTGGGTGACATATGTATGTGTAATTAACACGGACTATTTCTAAACAATCAACGGATTTGAAGTGGATAATGGAATTGTTTTAAGTACACAAATACGTGAGCTGTCTGGCAGAAACAAGGTTTGTAGCCTCCGAGCGTTTAGTTATGATAAGATATTTTTAGTCAATTTTCATTTCTTTAAAATAAAATCAATGACCCCCCAAAAATAATTCTGACCATGGCATTATTTGGAACAATATTACACAGTTCATAAAGTAGAAGCAAGTGTTAAAATGTGGAATCAGAGAGAGAAATTACTGGCACTGAGATGGTTCTCAAGAAAAATGCATGATAATGTTTTCTACATAAAGAAACGCTAAAGATCGATTTTCTGTACTTTATTATGACAATATTCATGTTGATATTCACAAAATATGACATGAATTGGCTTTCATTTTTCTTCCAAATTCTTCACAATGATTTAACTTTTACCTCTTATTCGCCTATACTAAATATGAACATTTTAATTCGAATACCAGTGTCTCTCGATAAGAATCTTATCTAGAGTAGATGGGCTGACAGTGATAATATCTCGGTGATTGCCACAGTCACATATGTCGAGTCCAAACTCGAAAATACATTATACAACGAAAGTAATACCGCAAATATTCGCACACATTTAACCATTATTCTCCTTAAAAAAAATCCAAAGTATTTAAAAAGCAGGCGTAGATGAGTGTATATGTTCTTTTTTTTTTTTTTCTTAGTAGTTTTTCTGCATCTTGAAAAACTCTGTTGTCGTTTATTTCCGCCAAATGTGTTATGGAAAATCTCCAATGTCATATACGCCAAATATGGACAGTTGACCTTACAACCATGAATACATTCGGATATAATAATGTCGGCTTTTTACATGTGGAAGCGGAGAAAGTACCAGGTCAAATAAGGTTGGCATTTTGAAAAAAAATGTTAAACTGAATCGCCAGCGCCCTCTGGCAGAGCGCCTGTTGCTGCTATTAACTGGAGCCAAAAGGAATTTCCCGATTTTAACCAGGTCAGTAGGACGAGCTCATTCTCGGAAAATATGAATACGTTAACTAGTGAGTAATGCGAACAATACATTGACATACTGAGCGGGTACAGAATAAGAGAACCTGTCTTTTGCAGTCTTGTTATGATCAGAAGTAGAGAAAATTGGGTGACATATGTATGTGTAATTAACACGGACTATTTCTAAACAATCAACGGATTTGAAGTGGATAATGGAATTGTTTTAAGTACACAAATACGTGAGCTGTCTGGCAGAAACAAGGTTTGTAGCCTCCGAGCGTTTAGTTATGATAAGATATTTTAGTCAATTTTCATTTCTTTAAAATAAAATCAATGACCCCCCAAAAATAATTCTGACCATGGCATTATTTGGAACAATATTACACAGTTCATAAAGTAGAAGCAAGTGTTAAAATGTGGAATCAGAGAGAGAAATTACTGGCACTGAGATGGTTCTCAAGAAAAATGTATGATAATGTTTTCTACATAAAGAAACGCTAAAGATCGATTTTCTGTACTTTATTATGACAATATTCATGTTGATATTCACAAAATATGACATGAATTGGCTTTCATTTTTCTTCCAAATTCTTCACAATGATTTAACTTTTACCTCTTATTCGCCTATACTAAATATGAACATTTTAATTCGAATACCAGTGTCTCTCGATAAGAATCTTATCTAGAGTAGATGGGCTGACAGTGATAATATCTCGGTGATTGCCACAGTCACATATGTCGAGTCCAAACTCGAAAATACATTATACAACGAAAGTAATACCGCAAATATTCGCACACATTTAACCATTATTCTCCTTAAAAAAAATCCAAAGTATTTAAAAAGCAGGCGTAGATGAGTGTATATGTTCTTTTTTTTTTTTCTTAGTAGTTTTTCTGCATCTTGAAAAACTCTGTTGTCGTTTATTTCCGCCAAATGTGTTATGGAAAATCTCCAATGTCATATACGCCAAATATGGACAGTTGACCTTACAACCATGAATACATTCGGATATAATAATGTCGGCTTTTTACATGTGGAAGCGGAGAAAGTACCAGGTCAAATAAGGTTGGCATTTTGAAAAAAAATGTTAAACTGAATCGCCAGCGCCCTCTGGCAGAGCGCCTGTTGCTGCTATTAACTGGAGCCAAAAGGAATTTCCCGATTTTAACCAGGTCAGTAGGACGAGCTCATTCTCGGAAAATATGAATACGTTAACTAGTGAGTAATGCGAACAATACATTGACATACTGAGCGGGTACAGAATAAGAGAACCTGTCTTTTGCAGTCTTGTTATGATCAGAAGTAGAGAAAATTGGGTGACATATGTATGTGTAATTAACACGGACTATTTCTAAACAATCAACGGATTTGAAGTGGATAATGGAATTGTTTTAAGTACACAAATACGTGAGCTGTCTGGCAGAAACAAGGTTTGTAGCCTCCGAGCGTTTAGTTATGATAAGATATTTTTAGTCAATTTTCATTTCTTTAAAATAAAATCAATGACCCCCCAAAAATAATTCTGACCATGGCATTATTTGGAACAATATTACACAGTTCATAAAGTAGAAGCAAGTGTTAAAATGTGGAATCAGAGAGAGAAATTACTGGCACTGAGATGGTTCTCAAGAAAAATGCATGATAATGTTTTCTACATAAAGAAACGCTAAAGATCGATTTTCTGTACTTTATTATGACAATATTCATGTTGATATTCACAAAATATGACATGAATTGGCTTTCATTTTTCTTCCAAATTCTTCACAATGATTTAACTTTTACCTCTTATTCGCCTATACTAAATATGAACATTTTAATTCGAATACCAGTGTCTCTCGATAAGAATCTTATCTAGAGTAGATGGGCTGACAGTGATAATATCTCGGTGATTGCCACAGTCACATATGTCGAGTCCAAACTCGAAAATACATTATACAACGAAAGTAATACCGCAAATATTCGCACACATTTAACCATTATTCTCCTTAAAAAAAATCCAAAGTATTTAAAAAGCAGGCGTAGATGAGTGTATATGTTCTTTTTTTTTTTTTCTTAGTAGTTTTTCTGCATCTTGAAAAACTCTGTTGTCGTTTATTTCCGCCAAATGTGTTATGGAAAATCTCCAATGTCATATACGCCAAATATGGACAGTTGACCTTACAACCATGAATACATTCGGATATAATAATGTCGGCTTTTTACATGTGGAAGCGGAGAAAGTACCAGGTCAAATAAGGTTGGCATTTTGAAAAAAAATGTTAAACTGAATCGCCAGCGCCCTCTGGCAGAGCGCCTGTTGCTGCTATTAACTGGAGCCAAAAGGAATTTCCCGATTTTAACCAGGTCAGTAGGACGAGCTCATTCTCGGAAAATATGAATACGTTAACTAGTGAGTAATGCGAACAATACATTGACATACTGAGCGGGTACAGAATAAGAGAACCTGTCTTTTGCAGTCTTGTTATGATCAGAAGTAGAGAAAATTGGGTGACATATGTATGTGTAATTAACACGGACTATTTCTAAACAATCAACGGATTTGAAGTGGATAATGGAATTGTTTTAAGTACACAAATACGTGAGCTGTCTGGCAGAAACAAGGTTTGTAGCCTCCGAGCGTTTAGTTATGATAAGATATTTTTAGTCAATTTTCATTTCTTTAAAATAAAATCAATGACCCCCCAAAAATAATTCTGACCATGGCATTATTTGGAACAATATTACACAGTTCATAAAGTAGAAGCAAGTGTTAAAATGTGGAATCAGAGAGAGAAATTACTGGCACTGAGATGGTTCTCAAGAAAAATGTATGATAATGTTTTCTACATAAAGAAACGCTAAAGATCGATTTTCTGTACTTTATTATGACAATATTCATGTTGATATTCACAAAATATGACATGAATTGGCTTTCATTTTTCTTCCAAATTCTTCACAATGATTTAACTTTTACCTCTTATTCGCCTATACTAAATATGAACATTTTAATTCGAATACCAGTGTCTCTCGATAAGAATCTTATCTAGAGTAGATGGGCTGACAGTGATAATATCTCGGTGATTGCCACAGTCACATATGTCGAGTCCAAACTCGAAAATACATTATACAACGAAAGTAATACCGCAAATATTCGCACACATTTAACCATTATTCTCCTTAAAAAAAATCCAAAGTATTTAAAAAGCAGGCGTAGATGAGTGTATATGTTCTTTTTTTTTTTTCTTAGTAGTTTTTCTGCATCTTGAAAAACTCTGTTGTCGTTTATTTCCGCCAAATGTGTTATGGAAAATCTCCAATGTCATATACGCCAAATATGGACAGTTGACCTTACAACCATGAATACATTCGGATATAATAATGTCGGCTTTTTACATGTGGAAGCGGAGAAAGTACCAGGTCAAATAAGGTTGGCATTTTGAAAAAAAATGTTAAACTGAATCGCCAGCGCCCTCTGGCAGAGCGCCTGTTGCTGCTATTAACTGGAGCCAAAAGGAATTTCCCGATTTTAACCAGGTCAGTAGGACGAGCTCATTCTCGGAAAATATGAATACGTTAACTAGTGAGTAATGCGAACAATACATTGACATACTGAGCGGGTACAGAATAAGAGAACCTGTCTTTTGCAGTCTTGTTATGATCAGAAGTAGAGAAAATTGGGTGACATATGTATGTGTAATTAACACGGACTATTTCTAAACAATCAACGGATTTGAAGTGGATAATGGAATTGTTTTAAGTACACAAATACGTGAGCTGTCTGGCAGAAACAAGGTTTGTAGCCTCCGAGCGTTTAGTTATGATAAGATATTTTTAGTCAATTTTCATTTCTTTAAAATAAAATCAATGACCCCCCAAAAATAATTCTGACCATGGCATTATTTGGAACAATATTACACAGTTCATAAAGTAGAAGCAAGTGTTAAAATGTGGAATCAGAGAGAGAAATTACTGGCACTGAGATGGTTCTCAAGAAAAATGTATGATAATGTTTTCTACATAAAGAAACGCTAAAGATCGATTTTCTGTACTTTATTATGACAATATTCATGTTGATATTCACAAAATATGACATGAATTGGCTTTCATTTTTCTTCCAAATTCTTCACAATGATTTAACTTTTGCCTCTTATTCGCCTATACTAAATATGAACATTTTAATTCGAATACCAGTGTCTCTCGATAAGAATCTTATCTAGAGTAGATGGGCTGACAGTGATAATATCTCGGTGATTGCCACAGTCACATATGTCGAGTCCAAACTCGAAAATACATTATACAACGAAAGTAATACCGCAAATATTCGCACACATTTAACCATTATTCTCCTTAAAAAAAATCCAAAGTATTTAAAAAGCAGGCGTAGATGAGTGTATATGTTCTTTCTTTTTTTTCTTAGTAGTTTTTTCTGCATCTTGAAAAACTCTGTTGTCGTTTATTTCCGCCAAATGTGTTATGGAAAATCTCCAATGTCATATACGCCAAATATGGACAGTTGACCTTACAACCATGAATACATTCGGATATAATAATGTCGGCTTTTTACATGTGGAAGCGGAGAAAGTACCAGGTCAAATAAGGCTGGCATTTTGAAAAAAAATGTTAAACTGAATCGCCAGCGCCCTCTGGCAGAGCGCCTGTTGCTGCTATTAACTGGAGCCAAAAGGAATTTCCCGATTTTAACCAGGTCAGTAGGACGAGCTCATTCTCGGAAAATATGAATACGTTAACTAGTGAGTAATGCGAACAATACATTGACATACTGAGCGGGTACAGAATAAGAGAACCTGTCTTTTGCAGTCTTGTTATGATCAGAAGTAGAGAAAATTGGGTGACATATGTATGTGTAATTAACACGGACTATTTCTAAACAATCAACGGATTTGAAGTGGATAATGGAATTGTTTTAAGTACACAAATACGTGAGCTGTCTGGCAGAAACAAGGTTTGTAGCCTCCGAGCGTTTAGTTATGATAAGATATTTTTAGTCAATTTTCATTTCTTTAAAATAAAATCAATGACCCCCCAAAAATAATTCTGACCATGGCATTATTTGGAACAATATTACACAGTTCATAAAGTAGAAGCAAGTGTTAAAATGTGGAATCAGAGAGAGAAATTACTGGCACTGAGATGGTTCTCAAGAAAAATGCATGATAATGTTTTCTACATAAAGAAACGCTAAAGATCGATTTTCTGTACTTTATTATGACAATATTCATGTTGATATTCACAAAATATGACATGAATTGGCTTTCATTTTTCTTCCAAATTCTTCACAATGATTTAACTTTTACCTCTTATTCGCCTATACTAAATATGAACATTTTAATTCGAATACCAGTGTCTCTCGATAAGAATCTTATCTAGAGTAGATGGGCTGACAGTGATAATATCTCGGTGATTGCCACAGTCACATATGTCGAGTCCAAACTCGAAAATACATTATACAACGAAAGTAATACCGCAAATATTCGCACACATTTAACCATTATTCTCCTTAAAAAAAATCCAAAGTATTTAAAAAGCAGGCGTAGATGAGTGTATATGTTCTTTTTTTTTTCTTAGTAGTTTTTCTGCATCTTGAAAAACTCTGTTGTCGTTTATTTCCGCCAAATGTGTTATGGAAAATCTCCAATGTCATATACGCCAAATATGAACAGTTGACCTTACAACCATGAATACATTCGGATATAATAATGTCGGCTTTTTACATGTGGAAGCGGAGAAAGTACCAGGTCAAATAAGGTTGGCATTTTGAAAAAAAATGTTAAACTGAATCGCCAGCGCCCTCTGGCAGAGCGCCTGTTGCTGCTATTAACTGGAGCCAAAAGGAATTTCCCGATTTTAACCAGGTCAGTAGGACGAGCTGATTCTCGGAAAATATGAATACGTTAACTAGTGAGTAATGCGAACAATACATTGACATACTGAGCGGGTACAGAATAAGAGAACCTGTCTTTTGCAGTCTTGTTATGATCAGAAGTAGAGAAAATTGGGTGACATATGTATGTGTAATTAACACGGACTATTTCTAAACAATCAACGGATTTGAAGTGGATAATGGAATTGTTTTAAGTACACAAATACGTGAGCTGTCTGGCAGAAACAAGGTTTGTAGCCTCCGAGCGTTTAGTTATGATAAGATATTTTTAGTCAATTTTCATTTCTTTAAAATAAAATCAATGACCCCCCCAAAAATAATTCTGACCATGGCATTATTTGGAACAATATTACACAGTTCATAAAGTAGAAGCAAGTGTTAAAATGTGGAATCAGAGAGAGAAATTACTGGCACTGAGATGGTTCTCAAGAAAAATGTATGATAATGTTTTCTACATAAAGAAACGCTAAAGATCGATTTTCTGTACTTTATTATGACAATATTCATGTTGATATTCACAAAATATGACATGAATTGGCTTTCATTTTTCTTCCAAATTCTTCACAATGATTTAACTTTTACCTCTTATTCGCCTATACTAAATATGAACATTTTAATTCGAATACCAGTGTCTCTCGATAAGAATCTTATCTAGAGTAGATGGGCTGACAGTGATAATATCTCGGTGATTGCCACAGTCACATATGTCGAGTCCAAACTCGAAAATACATTATACAACGAAAGTAATACCGCAAATATTCGCACACATTTAACCATTATTCTCCTAAAAAAAATCCAAAGTATTTAAAAAGCAGGCGTAGATGAGTGTATATGTTCTTTTTTTTTTTTCTTAGTAGTTTTTCTGCATCTTGAAAAACTCTGTTGTCGTTTATTTCCGCCAAATGTGTTATGGAAAATCTCCAATGTCATATACGCCAAATATGGACAGTTGACCTTACAACCATGAATACATTCGGATATAATAATGTCGGCTTTTTACATGTGGAAGCGGAGAAAGTACCAGGTCAAATAAGGTTGGCATTTTGAAAAAAAATGTTAAACTGAATCGCCAGCGCCCTCTGGCAGAGCGCCTGTTGCTGCTATTAACTGGAGCCAAAAGGAATTTCCCGATTTTAACCAGGTCAGTAGGACGAGCTCATTCTCGGAAAATATGAATACGTTAACTAGTGAGTAATGCGAACAATACATTGACATACTGAGCGGGTACAGAATAAGAGAACCTGTCTTTTGCAGTCTTGTTATGATCAGAAGTAGAGAAAATTGGGTGACATATGTATGTGTAATTAACACGGACTATTTCTAAACAATCAACGGATTTGAAGTGGATAATGGAATTGTTTTAAGTACACAAATACGTGAGCTGTCTGGCAGAAACAAGGTTTGTAGCCTCCGAGCGTTTAGTTATGATAAGATATTTTTAGTCAATTTTCATTTCTTTAAAATAAAATCAATGACCCCCCAAAAATAATTCTGACCATGGCATTATTTGGAACAATATTACACAGTTCATAAAGTAGAAGCAAGTGTTAAAATGTGGAATCAGAGAGAGAAATTACTGGCACTGAGATGGTTCTCAAGAAAAATGTATGATAATGTTTTCTACATAAAGAAACGCTAAAGATCGATTTTCTGTACTTTATTATGACAATATTCATGTTGATATTCACAAAATATGACATGAATTGGCTTTCATTTTTCTTCCAAATTCTTCACAATGATTTAACTTTTACCTCTTATTCGCCTATACTAAATATGAACATTTTAATTCGAATACCAGTGTCTCTCGATAAGAATCTTATCTAGAGTAGATGGGCTGACAGTGATAATATCTCGGTGATTGCCACAGTCACATATGTCGAGTCCAAACTCGAAAATACATTATACAACGAAAGTAATACCGCAAATATTCGCACACATTTAACCATTATTCTCCTAAAAAAATATCCAAAGTATTTAAAAAGCAGGCGTAGATGAGTGTATATGTTCTTTTTTTTTTCTTAGTAGTTTTTCTGCATCTTGAAAAACTCTGTTGTCGTTTATTTCCGCCAAATGTGTTATGGAAAATCTCCAATGTCATATACGCCAAATATGGACAGTTGACCTTACAACCATGAATACATTCGGATATAATAATGTCGGCTTTTTACATGTGGAAGCGGAGAAAGTACCAGGTCAAATAAGGCTGGCATTTTGAAATAAAATGTTAAACTGAATCGCCAGCGCCCTCTGGCAGAGCGCCTGTTGCTGCTATTAACTGGAGCCAAAAGGAATTTCCCGATTTTAACCAGGTCAGTAGGACGAGCTCATTCTCGGAAAAAATGAATACGTTAACTAGTGAGTAATGCGAACAATACATTGACATACTGAGCGGGTACAGAATAAGAGAACCTGTCTTTTGCAGTCTTGTTATGATCAGAAGTAGAGAAAATTGGGTGACATATGTATGTGTAATTAACACGGACTATTTCTAAACAATCAACGGATTTGAAGTGGATAATGGAATTGTTTTAAGTACACAAATACGTGAGCTGTCTGGCAGAAACAAGGTTTGTAGCCTCCGAGCGTTTAGTTATGATAAGATATTTTTAGTCAATTTTCATTTCTTTAAAATAAAATCAATGACCCCCCAAAAATAATTCTGACCATGGCATTATTTGGAACAATATTACACAGTTCATAAAGTAGAAGCAAGTGTTAAAATGTGGAATCAGAGAGAGAAATTACTGGCACTGAGATGGTTCTCAAGAAAAATGTATGATAATGTTTTCTACATAAAGAAACGCTAAAGATCGATTTTCTGTACTTTATTATGACAATATTCATGTTGATATTCACAAAATATGACATGAATTGGCTTTCATTTTTCTTCCAAATTCTTCACAATGATTTAACTTTTACCTCTTATTCGCCTATACTAAATATGAACATTTTAATTCGAATACCAGTGTCTCTCGATAAGAATCTTATCTAGAGTAGATGGGCTGACAGTGATAATATCTCGGTGATTGCCACAGTCACATATGTCGAGTCCAAACTCGAAAATACATTATACAACGAAAGTAATACCGCAAATATTCGCACACATTTAACCATTATTCTCCTTAAAAAAAATCCAAAGTATTTAAAAAGCAGGCGTAGATGAGTGTATATGTTCTTTTTTTTTTTCTTAGTAGTTTTTCTGCATCTTGAAAAACTCTGTTGTCGTTTATTTCCGCCAAATGTGTTATGGAAAATCTCCAATGTCATATACGCCAAATATGGACAGTTGACCTTACAACCATGAATACATTCGGATATAATAATGTCGGCTTTTTACATGTGGAAGCGGAGAAAGTACCAGGTCAAATAAGGTTGGCATTTTGAAAAAAAATGTTAAACTGAATCGCCAGCGCCCTCTGGCAGAGCGCCTGTTGCTGCTATTAACTGGAGCCAAAAGGAATTTCCCGATTTTAACCAGGTCAGTAGGACGAGCTCATTCTCGGAAAATATGAATACGTTAACTAGTGAGTAATGCGAACAATACATTGACATACTGAGCGGGTACAGAATAAGAGAACCTGTCTTTTGCAGTCTTGTTATGATCAGAAGTAGAGAAAATTGGGTGACATATGTATGTGTAATTAACACGGACTATTTCTAAACAATCAACGGATTTGAAGTGGATAATGGAATTGTTTTAAGTACACAAATACGTGAGCTGTCTGGCAGAAACAAGGTTTGTAGCCTCCGAGCGTTTAGTTATGATAAGATATTTTTAGTCAATTTTCATTTCTTTAAAATAAAATCAATGACCCCCCAAAAATAATTCTGACCATGGCATTATTTGGAACAATATTACACAGTTCATAAAGTAGAAGCAAGTGTTAAAATGTGGAATCAGAGAGAGAAATTACTGGCACTGAGATGGTTCTCAAGAAAAATGTATGATAATGTTTTCTACATAAAGAAACGCTAAAGATCGATTTTCTGTACTTTATTATGACAATATTCATGTTGATATTCACAAAATATGACATGAATTGGCTTTCATTTTTCTTCCAAATTCTTCACAATGATTTAACTTTTACCTCTTATTCGCCTATACTAAATATGAACATTTTAATTCGAATACCAGTGTCTCTCGATAAGAATCTTATCTAGAGTAGATGGGCTGACAGTGATAATATCTCGGTGATTGCCACAGTCACATATGTCGAGTCCAAACTCGAAAATACATTATACAACGAAAGTAATACCGCAAATATTCGCACACATTTAACCATTATTCTCCTAAAAAAAATCCAAAGTATTTAAAAAGCAGGCGTAGATGAGTGTATATGTTCTTTTTTTTTCTTAGTAGTTTTTCTGCATCTTGAAAAACTCTGTTGTCGTTTATTTCCGCCAAATGTGTTATGGAAAATCTCCAATGTCATATACGCCAAATATGGACAGTTGACCTTACAACCATGAATACATTCGGATATAATAATGTCGGCTTTTTACATGTGGAAGCGGAGAAAGTACCAGGTCAAATAAGGTTGGCATTTTTAAAAAAAATGTTAAACTGAATCGCCAGCGCCCTCTGGCAGAGCGCCTGTTGCTGCTATTAACTGGAGCCAAAAGGAATTTCCCGATTTTAACCAGGTCAGTAGGACGAGCTCATTCTCGGAAAATATGAATACGTTAACTAGTGAGTAATGCGAACAATACATTGACATACTGAGCGGGTACAGAATAAGAGAACCTGTCTTTTGCAGTCTTGTTATGATCAGAAGTAGAGAAAATTGGGTGACATATGTATGTGTAATTAACACGGACTATTTCTAAACAATCAACGGATTTGAAGTGGATAATGGAATTGTTTTAAGTACACAAATATGTGAGCTGTCTGGCAGAAACAAGGTTTGTAGCCTCTGAGTGTTTAGTTATGATAAGATATTTTTAGTCAATTTTCATTTCTTTAAAATAAAATCAATGACCCCCCAAAAATAATTCTGACCATGGCATTTTTTTGAGGAATATTGCACAGTTCATAAAGTAGAAGCAAGTATTAAAATGTGGAATTAGAGTGCTAGAGAAGGAACTGGCACTGATTTGGTTCTCAAGAACTATTTATATTTATGTTTGTTGTTTTGTTTTTTTTTTAATAGACAAACGCTATAGATCTTTATTATGACACTATTCGTATTACTATTAACAAAAAATGACATTAATTTGTTTTCTTTTCTTTTAAATTCTGAAGAATGGTTTTAACTTTTACCTCTTTTTCCCCTCTTCTAAATATGACAATTTTAATTCGAATACCAGTGTCTCTGATCAGAATTATTCTTATAACAGATGGCCTGATAGTCATAATATCTCAATGATTCTCACAGTCATTATAATGAGATATGTATGTGACTGTGGGAATCATTGAGATATTATCAGTATCTAACCTTGAAA
Organism: Margaritifera margaritifera; assembly: GCA_029931535.1. Taxonomy (NCBI): domain Eukaryota; kingdom Metazoa; phylum Mollusca; class Bivalvia; order Unionida; family Margaritiferidae; genus Margaritifera; species Margaritifera margaritifera. The sequence continues at coordinate 78,343 of JAQPZY010001437.1, read as the reverse complement.
ATACATTACACAACAAAAGTTGTACCAATATTTTTTTTTATAAATTTAGTATAATGACGGGCAATACTTTTGTATAATCTGATTCCTTGGTATAAACGTCTAATTTTTCATAAAATGAAGTTTTCGTGTGTTTTTGAACCTAGTTTATGTCGTACTGTTGTCAGTTTGCATTTTTTACGTAGCTACATGCCAGGAAGAGTTACCGTTCTGGCTGTCATGGGTGACCTGTTAAAAAAGACGTAATTCCGGACTTTTACGCAAATATTCGTACACATTTTACCATTGTTCTCGTAACAAGAACTCAAAAGCAGTTACAAATCAGGCGTAGTTGAGCGTATATGTTTCTTTATTTAGTTATTCTGCGTTTTGAAAAATTTATTTTGTCGTTTATTTTCGCCGGATATGTTGTGGAAAAGGCCCAATGTCATTTACACTAAATATAGACAGTTGGCCTTTCAACCATGAATACATTCGAATGTAATAATGTCGGCTTTTTACACATGAGTGCGGAGAAAGTACCAGGGGTAATGAGGTTGCCATTATGAGAAAATGTTAATTATAATCGCCAGTGCCCTCTAGCGGCGGCGCCTGTTGCTAATTACTGATGGCGAAAAATGTGTAGATTAGTGGGACTGAATAATTTATTTAACAAATCGATGATACCGTAATGGACTTAGCTGTGAAGTACGTTGGCAACTATTTTTGGTGTTAAACTAGTAATATACAGACGAGAGCAGAGCCACACAATTGAATAGCTACGACATAATTTGACATCAGGAACCGGTCAACATTAGGTGAACATTGTTAAATTGTATAGAGTATAATTAGCAAGACTTGTCTCAAGGATGGTTGGTTTTAGAATTAAATAAATGGGCTTCCTTTTTGGTAATTAGTATAGCAATATGGAAAGGAAGAGAGGTAGAATGGGCTATACAAATTGCCTAATTTACTCCGTTAATTTGTAGCATATGCAAGCTTCTCTCTGGATCTAGGGTAATTAGGTAATCAGTCAAATCCATTACCTGTTAATAAGAAAGTTTTTAATGATTATGACGAGCACGACGATTCTCTCTCTCTCTCTCTCTCTCTCTCTCTCTCTCTCTCTCTCTCTCTCTCTCTCTCTCTCTCTCTCTCTCTCTCTCTCCGGGATTTCAAATGAATGTACTAAAACCGTTAATAAGCACAAATTTTCATTCCCCAAGTGTGGAAATACCTGGTTACATTACTGATGGGGAAAAATATTTACAATGAGTTTGAGTCACTGAACTCCCTTGGTCACTGAACTGTGTTTAAATAGGTACTTAAATTTGATTATGCAGTTAACTATCACTGTTTTTCATGGCTATGTTTAACTTGCGCAGCAATATCTTGTATTCTTCCGTCAGTTGATCTTTAATCTCATCATGTATTATAATTTGATTCAGTTCAAATTGAGGACATAGTATCCTTGCACACTCCACATTTATATGAAAACATGTCTTCTGCAAAATTTGCGTTCTTCTGATAATTTTGCTTCTTGGGGTCCATTATGTCATGTAGTCCAATCTCGTTAAAACTTGGTCGTGGGGAGAGTTTCTATATTTTGGAAGAAATTGCTGTCCACATCCATAGCACTTCCTTATAAGTCCAGCCAGGAATGTTAGGTTACATGGTTAAGATTCACCAGATTTACTTGATGAGGGATGGCCTTGTTTTATATTATCTGTATGATTGGCATCATCACTGTGATCTTGGAATTCTAGCACTATTAGCGGTGTTTTGTTAGACTGACCTTTACAAATTTGGGTGGCTTTTCTTGGTTTATTACCCCGATTGGCTGGCATGTTTGTATTTTCCAATCATGTAAGATTGCACGTTGATTTCTCTTTTTCTTGTTTGTTCCTATAGCTGTACCAAGGCAAGTGTGTGTTAGCAAAATTTGAAGCTGTTCAACCGCAAGCACTTCTTGTCACAGATAATGGTGGCTGATGACGGTAAGTATTTCAGCAAATGTGGATCTTTAAAATTCTCTATATTTGTGAATTTTTCATCTTTGTCACCAGGCATGGACACAATCTTACCTTGGTCAGAAAGGAGCTGATTATCAATGGAGAAGATGTCGCACAGAATACGAAACGGAACATTTTTTATTTGGATATCTTCTGCTGAAACTGGTATGAACTGATTGGGTACTTTCTTTGTATATTGTAGATTTACATCTTCGATAGATTCCAGCTGGAACCTGGTACAAAATACTTCGATTTTTAAGTGACCGGTTTACGTCTAATCATTTTCAAGAGTTGATTATATGCTACTTAGATGGAGAGGTACATGTCAATAAATAGTCCCAATAACTGTATTTGCAAGTCCCCTTTTATTACCTATATCAGTCTGTGAAATATTGTGTACACTTCTATATATACAAAAGCGTATTTCATGACACGATTTAAATATTTGGATGCTAATATACGTTTAACATTATTCATTTTCTTAAGGAAAGGAAAGCTAACATTATAAACGAATTTTCAAGTGTCTAAAACAAATTCCATAAAAGTTCGGGAAAAATGAAAGACTGATAGGTTTATATTAGATTTATTATGATCAAAATCGTATTGGATATAATTTGATAGCATATATCTACTAAAAATTGAAAATATATTCTAGAAAAATGATTATTCCACAAAATAAATCAGCAATCATATATTGAGATATCTTCAATGTAAGAAATACATTTTCCAAGACTCAAGACACTTGAACAAAAATCCCTATGAGGTACTGACCCTGTAACGACCGAGGAGAAGTTTCATTAATTTACAAGAAGTTAGTGTATTCCCTCATTTTATTATTTTCAACTGCTGGCACTAAAATCATTTAAGATGTTCTTCACAACCCCCACCATACCAAGTTTGGTTACAATCCATGATCATATTTTGAAGTTTACTTTCTCAAAAGTTAAGCAAGTACAAAAAGATCTAAGTCGTGACCATTGACCTTGAAAGCTAGGTCATGCATATCAGCTCATTGAATTCACCTCAGATATTGTCATGACTTAACTATATGAAGGATTTGGTTAAAATCCATGACTCGTCCATAATCTGTTATACTTATCATACCTAAGTTATGACCATTGTCATTGATTCAGTTATCACAATATACTTGACTGCACTCTTTGACGGTGTTCTTCAGATATACAAGCAAACAATTCATACTTGTCTGTGTTACACTAATCACAAACTACTCAGTTGCCCCCCCCCCCCCCAATTCATGATATTTGGTCTTGAAACAATGCCTCAGAGTGTTGATTATTGAGCTGTCTTATATCTTGTTCAAATGCCACGAGATAGAAAGGGAGGTAAAGTTTCATTTGTATCTGTACAAGTTATTGTATGTATAAGCCAAATGAAGTACCAAACAGTATCTTAGAAATGACCCGAATCCTTGACCCTGAACCCATGTCTGGCTGCTTATCAAATTTGTTCCAGGCATTTTTAGATATACGAAGATACTTAGTTCGCTAAAATCAACGTTTTAAAAGTATTATGGAATTAAAGAAACTTGTGCATTTTCGGAATTTAGAGCTCCTATAAAATATTATGGGGAAAATCTCTAGCCTGCAGCTTCTAACAATATACTCAACTTGTACAGTTAATGGTCTTCACAATTAATCTGTTTCAGTGTAATAACTTTAGTCACGATGATTGACCTTAAACTCGGTTAGGTCACACAATGCCGATCATCAAACTCATATTAAAAGTTTGATACACACATGCCAAGTTTAAGATCACAAACTTACTGCATTGTAAAACTCTAAACTATGACCACTGACCTTGACACATAGGTTTTGTAGGACTGCTTATCAAATTTGTACGAGATATTCATGAAAAACAGGCAAAGTTGAATCTGTTACTATTCTAGTGACTGTTGTCAGAAGCCATTTTAATTCAAAACCTAATAAGTCATGGCATGATCTTTGATACTCAAGGACGCTCGATGCTGATAATGAAACATCATTGCAATGTATCAAAACTGCCCATATACAAATTTGGTAAAGATCCATATATTTGCAAACTATCAGTTGTGCAATACCCCAATTATTTTACCTGTGACATTGGAGGCAATGCCAAGTTATATGGTTAGGGATCATCCATAAAGGACGTCCGCAAAGATGGGGGGAGGGGGGGGGTTGTTCAAATGCGGACTACTGCGGACAAGGGGGGAGGGGGTGTAAAGGACCTTGCGGACGTCCGCAAGCTAGTATTTTTTTTAACGATATTCTGTGTTGAACAGCTGCTTTAGGCCTACTGCGTGTATTCCAGTATGTTTTGCAGACGTCCTTTATGGGTGATCCCTAAATATAAATTATTTGTTAATTTCAATTTGTACGATTCGTGCCACAGAATATATATGAATGGGTTGGCATTAATACATAGGTCTGGCTCCCAGTGCCTGAGGTTGATTACATGGCCCACATATCGGCCCTGCGGACCTGAGCGAGTATACAAATAGCCAAGCAAGATGCACCAGCTATTACACAGACAGACCATAGAGCAGTGTATAATGCTAGATGGGGACATCCGCAGCCCGGGGGGGGGGGGGGAGGGTTAAGCCACATACGGACAAAAGCGGACAAGGGGAGGGGGGGTAGGAAAACAGGTATTATCTGCGGACGTCCCTTATGGACAACCCCTTATCCAATGTGTCTGAGCTATTATCGAGTTCTACCGTACACGTATGTTCAATGAGACGGACAACAGATAGATGACCGGCCCCAGATGCCAGAGACAGGTCATTGCTGAAGACTGATGGGCCTAATTACCATTAGAATTAATAATGTCCTTCTGCTTTCTGAAATAACGTTTAATTACCATTTTATTACTTTCGTTCAAGTACACTAAATTTAACAATAATTTGTTTATATTAATTATTTCAAAAATCTACTCGGAATCGAATTTGCAGCATTAGTCAGCCCATAATCTGGTCTATTGCACTTCAACAGAGAGCTGACCAAAAACTCTGCCCATACAAAATCTCGCTAAAATAAAAAATAAAAAATGGCAGGTACTTCCCAGAAACAAAATGTGGACTATCCAATTTCAAATTATTCCCGTAATATTGTTCATAATTGGTTAATTACTGTATACTAACCTTTTGAAAACATTTTCTCTTTGAGGGGCTGATTTTCTCCAGAAAATGTCTTCTTGTACACAAAGATGTTTGTATTCCGGTTTCAGGCGGTATTCCCCTTTGCCAATTAGTGCCACTTTTATTTCATTCTCCTGCCGCATTACTACATTTTCAGCACTTTTTATAAGTTCTAGATAATCAAGTTGTTTCTTAGCTTGGTTGTCTATTGAATGGTCACACTTTAAGACGGAATTCAGGCATCCATTGACATTTTGGGTTGGTACATGACTTAGAAGTGAATCCTAAGCCACATGAACTGCGTATCTCAGCTGTCACGCATTGCTTCATTATATCCGTTTTATATGTTTAAAATATTTCACAAAATCTGGACCACTTGAATGTCTTGTTTCCCATACAGTTGTCAAGGAGTTCAATTTAGTTTCAAATTCAGTTTGAGTCACGCTATTAACAAGTTCTTTCATTTTTATATTTCTGCTTGTATTTCCAGAACATCATGTGTTGTTTTGAGACAGATTTTGGAATGCCTAGTTTCCCCAGTTTTCTTTCAATGTTGTCTACCATGTGCATATCGCACAGAAGATTTTCGCCCCTAAAAAACACAACTGAAAAGCATTTGACAAATTTACATCACCATCAGTTACAAAAACATTTAGATGTTTAGACTTGGACATTCCTGAAAAATTGATGCAGAAAGTTTAAAGTAGCTATCAAAAGGTTTTCTTTAATGGAGCAGCACTGGGCCAATCATCAGTGGCTCACATCCTGTGGTACTGAGCAACATGAAATGGCGATATATCGTGACAGCGACATAGAACTGACCGATGTTGAAGGTTATATCGACACCCAGTACTGAAGGAAAGTTAGAAACTGCAGAATTTGTCAATTTCTTGTAACTGTCTACTTGTTGCAAAAATTCTGTAAATTCTGTGGAAGAACAAGCATCTCGTACAAACCTATCTCTTACTGTTTTGCAAGTTACATACATTCCACTGATACTTTACCTCTTTTAAAATGTGTTACCTGCTGCTTGTCTCTGGGAATGAGCGATCCGCTTTTAACATTTCCCAATCCTCCTTACTCATTAAGTATGCTATGAAATATGTCGTTTGGCTTAGATTTTGATTGGCACAACTACTGTATTCTCGTTTTGGCTGATTCGCACGTACGTTGATACTGCTGATTTTGAGTTTTGATATTTCCATGGGCCTTTACTTTCACAGTTTGCACTTCTCCCTGGAAATAATATTGCACAAAGAACTGGTCTAATACAACTCCTGAATTTGGGTTAACGTGAGTTATGACTATTCTATGAAGACTTGAACATGAATAGTTAATATATTTACGAAGTACAACCTTCACATAGGATTCAGATGTGCAAATCTTCGCATTTAGTTTTACATCATTAATCTGAGTCATGTCAGCATAAAAGGTCTCAGTTCCTTTTTGATCCCATCTACCCATTCCATCGCACAGAGAATTTGTCCTGTGTCCGATCTGTTCAATGCTGTACACAAACGAAACATTATCATTTATACTAAAGGGAATATTGCAAGTCAATTGCTGTCTGGATAATCTCCTAAGAAGTAATTATACTATTTCCTTAGTTTTCATGCCGGATCTTTTTTAGACTGGTAAAAGGGGGTCATTGTCATAAAAGTTGCTAAATTCCTCACTCTCAGATGTAACGCTACATTGATCACTTTGGACTGAAGGTATGCTAGGCAGGCTATCAGAATCACTGAAATCATTATTACTTAAAAGCCGAATACTTTTATTGGCTTTCCAATAATTCATCGTTTGAACAATCGCCATGGACTTCGGGTGAGCTTTCAATTGAAATTATATAGGTGTCACTGTCAAATTTCTTATTCTGATTAATTTTTTGTCTATATTCCCTTCCAGGTCTGCAGACTCCCACTTTTACTTCAGATGCCATATTATTTTTTTCAGCTGATGTATGTTTGACTTTGCAATTCTGAGGCGATATTCTTTTATATGGAGTACATGTGGCTTATAAAATCACATTGCTCTTTGTTATTTCTGAGCCATCAGTCTTTCCTCCTGTTGTAACTTCATTCTTCTTCTGTCTGAGTTTAACACATCTCTGTTTCCTAGTACTGGGTTCATCCTCCTTAGTGTCTGAGATTAATATCGGAGACTCCAAAATGTTTGATCTCTTTGCTTCTTTTCATGAAGGAGTGTGACACACCTTTATTTTCTTACAAGGAGAAACTCGAAGAGGAGGTGACACGGGTTCGTCATCGCGTCTTCTTTTGTAAGATAAACACAAGTATTTGGGTTTGATGATGCTCTCGCCTTCATCATGCTATTCTGATACTGTGAAACCTGAAGATAAGCATTAACTCGGTAATTACATTAATGCAAGACATAACAATACGAGTTTTAAAAGAGCATCATCAGACAAAATAATCCATCTTTTGCAGTGCAGTTTACTACAGTATAGCCATCGTATTATTATGTTGGGCCACGCTACTGGTAGGTTTTCTTGAAAACGATTATCTTAATTATCTCACACCTAGTTGCCACACCTATTACATAGTCCAAAATATGTCACAGTCATGTAGAAGTTTTCTGATTCTGACTGATCAGGTTTCCCCTATCTTAAGGGAGATGCGGTAGTTCATTTGGTAGAGCGTAATCCAAGGGTCGCGGGTTTGATACCCGCCAAGGCCAAAACATGATTGGTGTGTCTTTTGGAAAAACACTAAGCTCTCGTTTCCTCGGTATGATATAGGTAATTAATATGTTAAAAGTGCCATTAAAATAAACAAAAACAAAAATCCCCGTCTTCAAGAAGCTTTCCATATAAACAAAAACAAAAATCCGCTTCTTCAAGAAGCTTTCCATTGTAATTACCATTAAACAACTGACAATTAAACGATTTATTGCCATCAACGTGATATGCGAATCTACAATGATTCGTCACCGTGAGTTGCTCAGCATAACGTACATGAAAATGTTAATAAAAAAATAACACGGTGAGCATCAAACTTAACACTTTGTACCTAAAATTATCAAAAGATATACATATATTGTTATAACATTTTATTTGATTACATGTAGATCTTACATTATTATTATTATTATTATTATTATTAGAAGAAGAAGACACAAATTATTTATATAACATGAAATAACTGCATAATGATTATAATGGTGCTGCTGATGATGGTGATGATGAAGGAGGTAGAGGTTGCTTATGTTGTGGGAAAAATTATTTTTAGCCTGATTGCATACATTCATGATAATCATGCATAGCAAAAACCTCCAACAGCATCCGCATAACTTTTCTGTAAAAACACTTTCTTTGACATGTTTTGGGCACTGAAGGAAATTGCACTCAAAATTTTCTATGAAGAGGCAGAGTGCTTTGTTGAAATTTGTCTTTATATTCCTGCGCATGTGACACAATTACACAAACGTGTCAAACATTTTTCTCTCACTTCGATAGATGATCACATCATCAGCTAAGGGTCATTCGACGCAGTTATCGTATGTTTCTTCACCTCAAAAGACATACGGATGATACTGTCCTCCTTTAGCTCAAATTTTGAAACTCCTATGACTGAAATAGACTTTTATTAATTAACCTAGTATTGCTACGAAATGTTGATCTAATTGGACAAATCAATATTTAGTAACTTGACAAGACGATCAAACCATTTCTTTTTTGGCTCCAGTGGGCTAAAAAGTTTGACCTACATTTGAAAATATAAGCCTCAGAAACATTGATTTTAGATCTAGGATTTAAGGAGGAGGAAATAGGTAATATCAAATTGCCTTCAGTCCTATGCAAAGGTAGTTAGGTGAACTCAGACTGAGCAAACTGATTCAGGCTCTGTTATCATGACCTTGTCAAATAAACTACACAGTAGTGTTAATCTAACCATTGTTTTCCACCAGTTTTGTAATAAGATACCTCCAATGAAGTTAAAAAGTGTTTAGGTTTTCAAACAAACATTTTACTCTTGTGACCAGGGCAATTTGTTACTTTTGACAGGACACAGTACTGGCTGTTACACATTTGCCATTTTCTAACAGCTGCAATTGATTTGTTCTTTGCTGGATTAAGATGAATGTCATATTACAAATTAGCATTTGTAAAGTCGCTAAAATTAACACTAGACACGGGAGGTGATTTATATTACAGATAATCCGACAAGACATCAGTTATGTTGTAGATGATCAGATGAGAATTGTCAGTCAAATTTGGGTTTCATGGTGTTGAGTTTAGTGCAAAAAAAACAAAACAACAACAACAACAAAAAAAAAAAAACACACACACACAAAAAAACGCAAAGCTATGGTGCCGACCTCTTAATCGGGTAGAGTGTGAAATGTTTCTTGTCCCCCCTCCCCTTTTTTTTAGAAAATGAAGAATATTAAAAAGAGCCCGAACATCCATCCCTCTCGCTTTTTACACAGTACTAACGCCTTTTGCTATTGTATATTTTATACGCAGGTCTATATTGCTTGGTACAGGTCGATTGCCAGTGTCCTACTGCCTCGTTTAGCAGACCGATAGTTTCTCATTGTCAGACTCACTAACTTTTGTTCCCACACAATAATTCCCTCAAATATTATTGGATTTCAACCAAATTTGTTATGGTCCCTGATATTTATAACATATTGGCTTCGAAATCCCCTCTTTTGTTTTTTACAACCATTACGCTTTTGAAGAATCTGAGGCAAAACAAATGAAAAATGTTCGTGCTAGCCAGAGTAGCAAAGTTAAGACCATCCCAACTCCACACCACCCCCGCCTTCTCGATTTAAAATGGTCGATATCAATCAAAAAACATCTGGAGATAGTATTTATAGTTCAGAAAATAACCAAGAATAGCATTTAAAATTTTCACAATTTTCAAAACTTAAAGACTAAGAAATGACCATTAAATCAAGAACAAGAGTCGCACGATGGAACTGAAGTTGAATTGTTTACTACTTTACCACTACACTATAGCTCTTTCATAATATTGAAGCAACACATGGAACATTGAAAATGGCCTGGACAGTCTGGCTGGTCTGGTGGTTTGGATTGGGTTGGGTCGGGGAACAATATCTTATAATACGAATACAATTTTACCAAATTATAGAAGATATTTTATTAATCAACGGAATTCATTGCATTTGTCTTCCAAAATAAATGGTAGAGAGAGAGAAAGAGACTTTTATCAGAATGCCATAATAGTATGTTCCAGATAGGAATTGAATTGGGTAAATGGTAAATAAAATACACGTATAGGTGATGGAAAAACTTATAGAAACTAAATGATTTGAGGAAACTAATTAATCATGATTGCTGTGGGGGATTTTATGACCACTCCCGCGGTCAAAGGAATTACTGAGTTTACTGTTCAGGTATAAATCACTATCTGAATCGGGTTCACAAGTTGTTGTTTTGTTGTTGTTTTTTTTTTTTTGGATGCGTGCTACCTATCGCGGTTTTCCGTTTTTTTCCCCTGTACTTTCGCATGTACCACTCGATTCATGGTTCATTGGCACGTAATATTCCGCCCGATTGAGTGTTTGCACTTTGTGTTGAGGCGGGGGCATGCAATCTTGAGTCTCCTTCTTTTTGACTTTTTCTGCAAATGGGATACTCTCTATGTTTTATTGGATCAGTGCCTTTATTGTACGGAACTTTGTTAAAATTATTCTATTCTTTTGTGGCATATGTGTTAAAAGTGGTTCAAAATTAAAAGATTTTTTAATAGGAAGGATAAGTATCTGGATTTTTTATTGGACTTGGGTAGTCTGGTTATCTTTAGTTATTACTTATTTATTCATATTTATGCTGCATACTATTGAACCAGCTTAAAAAGTACAGAACAGTTATTTGGATTTAAACCAATATCAAAGTTTGTGTCAAGCATAAAATATGTAAAATGCATGTTAGTTTTCTTGAATCAGAAAATAATCTAGTCATTAAAACAATCACTCAAATAAGGAAACACTCATCAAAATACATCTGCTATTAGAGCAAATTGAAAGCTTTGGCCTTTAAAATTTCACTTTTACATTTATTTATGGCAGTAGTAAATATAACTTGTTTACACTGAGTTTAATGTTTATGGATGTTAAATAGGAAGAAAAGATAATTGATGGAAAGTGAATGACTGCTATGGTGTTATAAGTTTTAATTACATCTGGAGTCGCTACTTCTACACAGTTTAATACTCAGATACATTACTGACCTCTAAATCTAGTACCTATCAATCTCAATTTCTGACAGTACTGGTCTATATTGAGGAGTGTAGTAGATATATGCTGAACTGACCTTACTGGGGTCATTAAAGTCCTGGTAAGCAGGAGGAGGAAATAATATAATAATGACGTAGTTCATTATTTGTGAATGTATGTATGTATGCATGTATATATATATATATATATATATATATATATATATATATATATATATATATATATATATATATATATATATAACATGTTACATATATTATGCAATTTGAGCAAGTGACCTACATTACGTCAGTAAAGATCAGTGTTTCTTCTGGTTCTTTAGTTCATTTTCTCTACTCGATACTTGCTTGAAAGGGCAAAATTTAATCAGAGTAAATAGGAAGAGGGAGTAACAGTGGATAGTTTTGTCACAGTTCTTCATGTGTTAGCGGATAATTGCCATTTCGGGTTTCTACATGCTGAAATGATCAGAGATCGACTTGTAGTTGGATTGCGAGATCCAAAACTGTCGGAAAAATTGCAGGTAGATGCAAATCTAAGCTCGACAAAATGCAAGAAAGCAACAGTCAGTTGTACGTGCACTGGAGAACGAATAACTGCAATGTATACACATACATTATTCCCTGCTTGCAGTTTTTTTCTATTTCGGGCGAGATGTTGACGATCATAATTTCTCTTGAGTTTGCTTCTGATAATTTTCCGATTTCTTCAGTTTCTTTAAATGTGTCCATTTCGGCTTGTAATTTTCTTCCCATCAATAATTCGGCACGGCTGTATCCATTCGGTAAGGGTGTTGTACCATATGTCAAAAGAGCTATACAAGGATCCTCCGCCTTTTTTTTTTTTTTTTTTTGTATGAATCAAAGATCAATTTTCTTCAGGGATTGTTACATCTGAGGCATCTACACCTCATTCATACATGGTAGTAACGGATGAGGGAGAGATACGGTGTAATTGGATAAATTTAATTCCCATGCCTACCACAGTATCAGAGCCTGTCGGAGTGAATGTTTCAAACCTTGTTCTTTGTCTAACTCTGATGAAACCAGTCAGGCAAAATGGATATTTCACACGTTCGGGAATACTGTCAAAACCGCTGGAGAGGCTGAACTTGTAAAAATAAAGCTGACAGCAGCTTGTTTAGAAATGCAATCACCAGATCACATTTCATCTTAAATGTTAACAAACTCAGTAGGGGAGATATAGTGTTAGCCTTAATCTAATTAGCTTTAAATATTACTCAACTGTTCTTGGCAGTAAAAGTAAACAGACATTCCACACTGGATTAGAACTGATATACACCAACAGCTGGTTTATGTTATGCCTTCACTAGGGTTTAAATTCTACGAGAAAAATACTTTCAGGGCAGTCTTATTTCCACTTCACAACTGTCTTGTAATTAATAAATAGTATAGAGCGCCTCTGGAGTTATTCTTATATAACAAATAACATTACAATATGCATCTTGACATGAACATTCATTTAGAATAGGAATGTATGTAAAAGTTTCATATTCCATGAGGCGACAAGCTGCCTCGTTATCTTAATAGCCAGCATCTGGTTTACATGTCGTCCTGCCTTGAGTTTCCGTACTTTGTCAGATTCACGATACAGACTTGATAGCTGAATACAATGTATTCAAACAGGAAACAAAACTGAAACCCTCAATATTTAGCTCGATGTAATAATCTGTAGATCCGTACAGGTCACATGATAATATGAGATAAGTGTCTCATCAAAATATGTCTTTCTGAAAGCATAAGTCAAGAACAAAACACAATTGTATAACTTAAAATAAGCGTTAAGTAGGATGCTCGAATTTGAATTACTCCAACGCCGCGCTTTCCATGAGGTCAGCTATGATTAAAATAAAGAGATAATACAATACAGCAACACCAGGATACAATGTCACAACCAACAAAATAAACAAAATAAATACGTTAATAATAAATCATGCATTCGAAGTACAAACTACCAGGATGCATTGATCTTTTACATTTCACTCTGTATTTGCGAGATAACGTGAATTTTTTCTTTCCTTTTTTTTTTTTTTGCTATCATTGATATGAAAGTGACAGCTGCATAGCTTTATCAGTATCTCCATCTAAAGTTAACTTAATATATATATAAAATATGTCACTATCGTGTTTAATCTAGTAATTTATCTAAGATCTTGTTAAATTGCAAATTCACAGTAAATTTGGTTAGAATTATTAAAAATGCAATTGTTTAAGTATTCACATTTCCTTGTTGTACTTTGGGTCGATGAAAGGCAACATCTTTGTATAAAATGATCAAAAAGAGGAGGTTAATCGCACCTATCAGACATCCTATGAATGAATATTCATAGTAAATTTGATTATTATCATCAAAAATGGTGCCGCCCGAGGACTGTATAAGTAAGCTCGTTATACGTTGATCATGAGCTATTACTTAAAACAGCCCGCTAATCATGGAAGTTATTTTCAACCAATTTATGAAAGAACTTAACAGATGATTTTATGAAATTTAAAAAATAAAAGGTTAAAGCCTACAGCGTTTGAAAGTTGCTAGGTTGTAAGAACTTCGGGAATCAACAGGCTCGATTAAAGATCGACAATATGTCAAAGATTGAATCGACGATGTTGTGAAGATTAAACTTCAACAAATATTTGGTTGAAACAACATTATAATGCCTGATTGCTAACACACCATTCGAATGCCTATTTGAAGACAAGTAAGAGCCATAACTTGCAAAACGTGGTCAAAATTTATTGATTATCAAATTCAGCTTAATCTATGAGTAGTTGAAGTTTTACATCGATTTGGATGCAATCAAACAACAAAAGAATGCGATGAATGTTCAAGCATTCACAAGGCATTTTACTGTCGATTTAATGCTGGTGAAGTGCCATAATTATAGGAAATGTAAAGTCGGTGTGTCCTTGATTTCTTTCCTTGGACTGAAGCAACACAAGGTGTTTGATAAAAAGAAAGAAAACACAAATAGGACGCTGGAGGGATTTCAGACACTTTCATGGAGGGACGTATGGACGAATGGGCTTAAGATAGGGCGGGGTAATTTGCTATGGTAGGGACGAATGGTGGAAAATTTTAAAACAAACAGCAGCAACATACATTGACTGTTGTAATGCTCGCTCGACTAAGCGGTGGACGACAAAATGCAAAAGAGAACCACAGGGGCTCGTATTGTTGCTGACAACTTATCTATAAGTCATACATGTAATATATAATACTACACTTGTAGTATTATAGTACATGTATGACTGATAGATAAGTTGTCAGCAACAATACGAGCCCCTGTGAAGAGAACCCGGCACACGTAATACACAGATGAAATTTCATTAGAAATAAAGATGAACTTGGTTTATTCAATCTTGAAGTATATTTGGTTTACTTGACAAAACTTCCATTCGTAAAGTTCAGTTCTAAAGAAAAATATGCTTTAGATAATACTATGATATCTTGAACTCCTTGTGTATATCTGCCTGTTTATCCGTAAATTTATACTTGACATATACCTATATGACTTTCTTAGATCTGTGCTTAACTTATTAAAGTATTTACATCTGTCCATTGGAAATATTGTCTTGTCGAGAGGTGTGACTGTTTCCATAAATGAGCACTAAAAATATGAAAAGATCTAATTACTAATATTTAAAAAAAGTACCTAGCATGAATTTTGTACAAATACTTTTATCTAAGTTAAATGCGGGCATTTTTTATTGAAGAATTAATATTGATGTATGTATCAGAATCAGATGTGATTGTACTCCTAAGTGCCATGTCTATTTGCAATGGATGAAGCTGGGTGCACTTTATTTGTTAATTGTGTCGCCAGCCTCTATCTTGGCGACCACTCTCATTAACATTAACTAAAGAATGTAAAGAAGCCATTAGACAACGCAGAGAAGCATTGAGAAAATTTAATAACCGCCCGACGCCCGATAATTTAAGTACATACCGTTTATTTCGGGCTAAAGCTCGTCGCACGGTTAAAGAATGTAAAAGATCATCATGGAAAAAAATATGTTTCTACTCTAAACTCTCGTTCCTCTATAAAGAAAGTATGGGACAGAGTCCGCAAAATAAATGGTAAGGGAAAACACAACTCTTTCCGACATCTAAAAGTAAACAATAACAACTTCCATTTCAAACATGACATAGCTAATATACTTGCTGATAGCTTTTCAAAAAATTCATCATCGTCTAATTATTCATCAGATTTTCGAAAATTAAAAAGTCAAAAAGAAAAAATACCTTTAAAATTCACATCCAGCAATTTAGAAAGTTATAATCAACCGTTTTCACTTTTAGAGCTTATGGAAGCTATGAACAAGGCCCATGATACATCTGCTGGGCCTGATGAAATACATTACCAGTTTTTGAAACATTTACCAGAACCATCATTAATCGCTCTTTTGGAAATTTTCAATGATGTATGGATCACTGGCAATGTACCAAAAATTTGGAAAGAAGCAACAGTAATACCTATTCCCAAACCAGGTAAGGATAGCACAGATCCTACTAACTATCGTCCCATTGCGCTGACGAGCTGTGTATGTAAAACAATGGAACTAATAATCAATGCTCGGCTTGTTTGGTATTTGGAAACCAATAATTTAATATCTCCTTTCCAAAGTGGCTTTAGATATGGCCGTAGTACCAATGATCATCTGGTTAGACTAGAAACATTTATTCGCGATGCTTTTATCAAGAAGGAACACTTAGTAGCTGTTTTCTTCGATTTAGAAAAGGCCTATGATACAACGTGGAAGTACGGAATAATGAATGACCTGCACAATCTGGGTTTAAAAGGCCGTCTGCCCTCTTTTATATCGAGCTTGCTCTCAAACAGAGAATTTAAGGTTCGAGTGGGTTCCACCCTCTCAGATATGTACGAACAAGAAATGGGTGTGCCCCAGGGCAGTATTTTATCTGTAACACTTTTCAACATCCAAATTAATAGCATTACCAAGTGTTTGGCTCCTGGTATGGATTGCTCCCTATATGTTGATGATTTCCTAATATGCTATCGATCCAAGCACATGCATACAATTGAAAGACAACTGCAACAAAATAAAAACAAGATTCAAAATTGGGCCAATGCCAACGGTTTCAAATTCTCAAAATCGAAAACAGTATGCATGCATTTCTGTCAGTTACGAAGACGTCATGATGAACCTAAACTCACACTGGACGGAACACCTATACCAGTTGTGGAGGAAACAAAGTTTTTAGGTATTATCTTCGTCAGAAAACTTACCTTTATTCCACACATAAAAAACTTGAAAGCTAAATGCTTGAAATCGCTAGATCTACTCAAAGTAGTAGCCCACACTGACTGGGGCGCTGATAGAAAAGTCATTCTAAATTTATATAGAACTTTTATTCGATCCAAACTAGACTATGGTTGTGTTGTTTACGGTTCAGCCAGAAAATCATACTTAAAGACGCTTGACCCAATTCACCACCAAGGATTAAGACTCGCTCTGGGAGCATTTAGGACATCCCCATGTGAAAGCCTTTTGGCTGAAGCAGATGAGCCACCACTATCACATCGTAGAGAAATGATGTCTCTACAATATGCCCTCAAATTAAAATCGAACCCTTTGAATCCTGCTTTTTCGGCTGTATTTCAACCAAAATACAAAACATTATACGAAAACAAACCAAATGCCATACCTACCTTTGGCATTAGAATATCACCCAGCCTTGACAATACAAAAGTTGACCTTTCTAAAATCCAGAAGATGTCCATTTCCGAAACGCCTCCCTGCCTACTTAAACAACCAACAGTACTTTTTACACTACACGACGGCAAGAAATCGGAGACAAACCCTTCCATCTTTCATAACACTTACCACGAACTCCTTACCGAATTTAATAACTACACAAGAATTTACACTGATGGGTCCAAGGAAAAAGAAAAGGCTGCTGCAGCCTTCGTTAGTGGAAATCACACTACAAAAGTTCGCTTGCCAGACGGTGCCTCGATTTTTTCAGCCGAAATCAGGGCAATAGATCTTGCCCTAAAATATATCGAAAGCAAACATATTTTAAATTCCATCATCTTCTCGCATTCACTATCAGTACTTCAGTCACTTCACAATAGGAAATTGGAAAATCCACTACTGACCAACATTCTCATGAAACATACCGAGCTGTGTACCTCCCACAATATAGTGTACTGTTGGCTACCCAGTCATATCGGTATTAAAGGTAACGAAAAAGCTGATCGCGCTGCTAAAATGGCCCTATCCCTAGAACCATCTGATTTTAAAATACCATACACTGATTTTAAACCTAGTATCAAAAAGTATTTACTTAATAAGTGGCAGGCATCATGGGATGATGCAGTGAATAACAAACTACATATAATAAAACCAACCCTCGGCGACTGGGCTCCTTCCTACAGAACCATCCGTAAAGACGAGGTAGCCACTGCAAGAATTAGAATTGGTCATACTTATGTAACCCATTCCTACATACTAAAGGGCGAAGACCCACCTGATTGTGTTTCTTGCAATGAACCCTTCACTGTCAAACATTTTATGATAGATTGTATCGATCTCAAACCTACACGCGATCGTTACTATAATGTTCAACACATGAAGGAACTTTTTGATACAGTAAACGTACCCTGCATTTTAAATTACTTGAAAGAAGTAAACATCTATTCTAAAATCTAACTTTAGAGCAATCACTTTGAGTATTTTTAGAATATATGTACAGTCGTTCATCCTAAGTACCTTTACTCGTACTCACAGACACACCATTTACATTACCCGTTGATCGGGAAACTTCATATATTACCCTCACCACTTCATCGTTTACATTTTAATTGTTTGACTCTATTATCGCTGGTCGATAATGAACCTTTTAACATTTGTAAATTATTTTTCATACAAACTTTTCTATGGCGCTAAATAGCCTCACAGTGCTGATGCGCCGTTAAACCACAATCAATCAATCAATCAATCATTAACATTCGGTTACAAAGTACTGTCTGTACGTTTGAGGTTCGCGTGTATCACGTGACCTTGTGCAAGGCTGCGTTAAAGAGTGTTTAAGTTGTTACAACTTCCTTTTGCTGCTTGGATTCTGTACCATGTGTATGCCTTAATATATATGTGATTTTTAAGAGAAACAGGGATAGCGGATACAACAGAATAATTCTATAATAGGTAAGACTTTCTGTATAATATGATGATACCTTAATTATGATGATAAAAACGCTATCTTCCAATCGATCATTTTCCTTGTCAAAATGTTGCATATAGTATTTAAAATGACTTTGCGTAAACAAAATTTTTATATTTATTCTGTATCCGTAAAGTCTCACATGCTGCAGCTTGTATGAATTTTAAGCCATTTAAATTATTAAAGTTTATTCTTTTATATTTTTTGCTTTTGTATGTCAGCAAGTAATGACTGCTGCTATAAAAAAATTCTAGACTGACGAAAATTATATAAAGAACTATTGATAATGGAAGGTGTATACAACTTGTGAAATCTGCGTTTAGCTTCTGAAAATTGTTTAGGAAATAGCAAATGAAGCATACATATCAGGGTACATGTCTTACATTGTAGGACTAATACATGTACCGGATATATATCCACTACCAACATCATAAATGTAAACTATAACTGAGGAAATATGGCGTAAAGAGTAATATGTGCATGTATCTGGTATATTTCTTATGTTAACATACTTTCTAACGATAAAGATTACACTCACATGAAGTACGAACCCCTGTGCCACCTGCTTAGGCATCAGCCTTCAACAGATTTTGTCTTGGTTTTCTGACCCACATTTTAACGAATACGGCAAAATGAAAAATGATTGGTAGATACAATGAAGAATACATTATTGCACCACTCTGTAAATTAAAACGTCAATCTTCTTCAATAAAGGAGAAGTAACAGGCATAATAACTTATCATAATTCACAAAAAAGAAATGCACATTATAAATCGAATCGAAACGACATCTTTGTTCTGGCTCCACTGTATTTTACCTGCTGGAGGCGCTAAAAAAGACGTACGATATTTGGACTCTTGAAAAGTGTATATATTTTTAATATTTCATATTTCTGCGTATTTGTACGGAAGATATGCTTACTTAAAAACAAATATCAGTCTTATGTCTGTATGAGCAAGAGTAGATAAAGATATAAACTAATTTTCACCGCAACTAACGCAAACAATGGGCCATCAACATGATGCAACTTTTTACACTAGCCAGATAGAAACCTCTCAACTTTGAAAGCAAACTTTCAGAACACTTGTGACTTAATTATTGGAAAAAGAGTTGATTATTATTTTTCAGGCGAGTCGCTTATATATATATATATATATATATATATATATATATATATATATATATATATATATATATCTTGCTGCATTGTCAGGGACATTGGTGATAGTATAGACCAATATACCATGTACTGCAGTTTATCAGTAATTTTGGTGATATTATAGATCTAAATTCGAGTTACTGCATTGTGTCAGGGATTTTGGTGATATTATAGATCTATATACGAGTTACTGCATTGTGTCAGGGACTTTGGTGATATTATAGACCTGTATACGAGTTACTGCATTGTATCAGGGATATTGGTGATATTGTAGACCTATATACGAGTTACTGCATTGTGTCAGGGATTTTGGTGATATTATAGACCAGTATATGAGTTACTGCATTGTGTCAGGGATATTGATGATATTATAGACCTATATACGAGTTACTGCATTGTGTCAGGGACTTTGGTGATATTATAGAACTATATACGAGTTACTGCATTGTGTCAGGGATATTGGTGATATTATAGACCTATATACGAGTTACTGCATTGTGTAAGGGACTTTGGTGATATTATAGACCAGTATATGAGTTACTGCATTGTGTCAGGTATATTGGTGATATAATAGACCAGTATACGAGTTACTGCATTGTGTCAGGGATATTGGTGATATTATAGACCTATATACGAGTTACTGCATTGTGTCAGGGATATTGGTGATATTATAGACCTATATACGAGTTACTGCATTGTGTCAGGGACTTTGGTGATATTATAGACCAGTATACGAGTTACTGCATTGTGTCAGGGATATTGGTGATATTATAGACCTATATACGAGTTACTGCATTGTGTCAGGGACTTTGGTGATATTATAGACCTATATACGAGTTACTGCATTGTGTCAGGGACTTTGGTGATATTATAGACCAGTATACGAGTTACTGCATTGTGTCAGGGATATTGGTGATATTATAGACCAGTATATGAGTTACTGCATTGTGTCAGGGATATTGGTGATATTATAGACCAGTATACGAGTTACTGCATTGTGTCAGGGATTTTAGTGATATTATAGACCTATATATGAGTTACTGCATTGTGTCAGGGATTTTGGTGATATAATAGAGCAGTATACGAGTTACTGCATTGTGTCAGGGACTTTTGTGATATGATAGACCAATATACGAGTTACTGCATTGTGTCAGGGATTTTGGTGATATTATAGACCTATATATGAGCTACTGCATTGTGTCAGGGATATTGGTGATATGATAGACAAATATATGTATTACTGAGTCAGGGAATTTGGTGATATTAATGACCAATATTTGAATTATTGCATTGTGGCTGGGTTTTTTAAGATATATTACAAAGGATTTACAATTTAATGCCAATTACTTTTTGAAAGTAGTTCATATAGTTATTTTAAATAGCTATAACATTTGTACAAAATGTTTTATAAAATATCCCTGACCCTGTTCACTATAATATTTACCAAGCTATGTAACCACAAAACTCAACGTAAATATATTTTTAGATGATATACGAATCTTTGTGTAACTATTTTATCCACAATTGTTAAACATGCTTGAAAGTAATATTTCAAAATTTAATTTACTTTATTATAAACTTACAAAATTATTATTCATCATACTTGCCATTTTATAAACTTCCAGAAAAGAAAGTACTGTTCATATACTTACAAATGAAAGAGAAATGTTGTCAAGCTTAAAAGATTCAATGCTTCAAACCTTTAATCAATTAACCTGCTTTACCCTCATTTAGGACGTCGTTCCGGTTTAGCAGTAAACTAACTTCGGTGACAAAATAACAATTAAGTTTTAAAAGATGAATTAGGCACAAAGATTCACACTCCTTTAAAAGTTCACGTCTGCTGATTTTCAATTGGCTCATTTAGAGTCACACTTCCAGGTTCTTGAGTTTGCTCGTCTTTTATCGTTCTGATCTTCGCTTTTCGTCCTTCGTTTGATGTTATAAGTTTAACCTGGATATAATACTTCTTTCTTTAACTCCGTTATTGATTTTACCAACATTACAAGGACAACGTGTCAGTCTAGTCACGAAAGAGAGAGAGAGAGAGAGAGAGAGAGAGAGAGAGAGAGAGAGGGGGGGGGGTTCTATACATAGTCTCCTCTTGGACATTGTTCGACTATTTTTTTTTTTCAACCATGCGTAATTGCGTGTATATATATATACATGAATAAATTTATATGTGTAAGCGCAACACCGAACTGTATCACGAACTTTTATTCATTCCTGCATACATTCTGTTCAGCTATTATTACTATGGGGTTTTTTTTTTGTACAGCTGATAAAAATTAGGGATATCTACTATGAAGATTAGAATGGAATACTTAAAGAAATGGTCTTTTGGAGATTTGATTCACTGTTTTATGGTAGAGCAACACAAGTAGGTTATTTAGTGTCGAGACAATTGGAGCAGTGTGTTCTGCGCAAGGGGGCAACAAGTTGGCCGACCCAGGCGGATCCAGTGGTACAATTTAAATTCGAATCCTTTCCAGCAAGAGTAAAGCACGCTAACCACTGAGTTACTTTAGATCTTGTCGTGTAGTCTTTAAAGAATTAATTGGTTTCGTTATGTTAAATAGCTATAAAATTGGTACAAAATGATTGATAAATCCCTGACACTGTCCACTACAATCTTCACCTTGCTATAATAACACAAATTAACTGTGAATGTTTTTTACGACATGCCAATATTTCTGTTAAAGTGGTAAAAAAGTTTGAAATTCATATTTCAAAACTGTCAAACACTTTTATATAAACCTGAACCATTATGGTTCATAATGTTGCCCTTTTCAAAATTTCAGTAATGTGTACTTTGAATCAACTACCCTCCTTACTCTCATTTAAGTCAAACCTTGAATCAACTACCGTCCTTACCCACATTTAAGACGTCGTTAATGTTTACCAGTAGAATAATGTTTGTAACAAAAAGGCAATTAATTCTTCATAGCTGATTGAATACTAAGATTAAAATTCCTTTCAAAGTTTAATTGTAGTGATTTTAAATAAGCAAGTTCAGAATCAAATTTCTAAGTACTACTTTTTTTATTGTTTCTTATCGCGATGCTGATCACTTTTCGTCCAACGTTTGACACTGTGATTTCAGCCAGGATATAATTTGGTTTGGTTTCTATGCATATGGTTCCCTCTTGGACTTTATGGTCAAGTACGAGCTTTCCTTGTGCTCATTGTGCCAGAGTTCTGTATTTTTATATTTATGAATAACCTGCCTATGTTTCAAAATTACGTCTGTATCATGGAGCATTTGTTTGGCTACAATTACTGGGCGAATAAATGGATATGGCTGGAAGCGTGACGCAAAACGATGAGATGAGAGTACACTGTTCCTGCTAATGTATTTTATCGATATTATTATCAAATAGTAAAAATATAGAATCTTCATTTTCTCAGTAGTCAATTTTACACATGCAAACTCCCATATATTTAAAAAAAATTTTTAAAGCTTTTCAGAAATTATAATTATTTTTTTGAAAGGCTGAAATGGGAATAAAATGTCACCATTAGGGTATAAAAGTCAGCTGGTTTTCCACTCTATGCTGATATCTAAAATTTACAACATCTATTGCAATTGGGTGGATTATGTTCACATCATAAAGGAAAATTTGAAATAGCAGCATCTAAATAGCAGTATTCTTCGGCTCATGAATCTGACAAAATAAGGAATCAATATTGTAATACATTTTTGGGATTAATTTTATGTTTGCATGCATAATCAATCAGATCCTTAATATTTTAATTAGACAATACAATGTTCCAACTGTATTCCTGAGAGTTCTTCTGAAAAGAATGAAACAGTCAATCAAAGATTTAACCGACACAGCATCGTGCTATATACCAAAAATATTGTGGCCTTGGCATTGCAGTTATAATTTGTATGATTATAGTGGATTTACATGCATATATTTTCCCAGTAAGACTTCATCTCGTTGTGGCGCAACATATGAGCTACTTGCCTTCATGCACAAAAGACTAAAAATAGAGGGCATCACAAATATCTGCAATTGTGTATCTCCCACCCCACTCCAACCTTGCCGCCACCCCAACCAATAACAGCCATAGCTACATTCGGGATCCGAGATCTTTTTTATCATCAACTGATCTTCCTGAAACATTATACCAAATCTGATCACCTCAGTCAATTCGTGTAGATGGAGTTCAGGTTACAAGGACGAGACCACATTACCTATGAAAATGTTACCTCCACGTCCGCCTCCCCGGGGAGTGTTTCCAGGATTAAAAATCTTTATTATCATCGACCCATCCTACTGAAACATCATATAAAATAAGATCACTCTCCTTCAATCAATGTACATGGAAATTAGGTTACAAGGAAAACAGTAACGGATGGACGGTCATGGCCTATCTCTAAATATCCATGAAAGTACGGATATATAAAAAGAATCTAATAATTTTGAAAAGAAATTATTTTTTCTTGCATTTAATATAATTACATGCTATGTAAAATTTCATTTCTAAGCAAAACATAGAAGGAAATCAATAAAGTTTACGAAAGGTGAAGCCCTATTTACAGGCATGTCCAAGTAAGTAGTATCATTATGGGACTTTGGGATTTTTCTTACTGATATAGATCCAAGCCTTCTATAGCCCACGACTTTTAGCCTTGAATCACACGCGAGTGCATTATTTACAGATTTAGGATTCGCGTCGGTGCAGTACTTGATAACAGGTCTTTTGAGTTAATTTAGGCCAATGACTTGGAAGAAATTCTATCCAGGTTTGCAAGCCAATTTCATGATTCTGGAAAGGACAAGCCTGTTTATTGCAAAGGTCTGATTTACAAATTCGTATTACTGTAACAACATAATATGATCGGTCACTTGATGGACTCCATAAAATTCTAATATATAAACTAAATTTTGTTCTCCTGATTCAGATATCACCACATGCCTATGAGGAGATAAAACGGCAGCGATTGGAACAAAAATCAATCAATTAGATAACGCTGCAGGTATATCAAAAGTTCAATAGCAATGGGAGGCAAATCAATGCAAAGGTGTATGCCTTGGAAAATATGAACTATGCGGCAGAACATGCCATTACGAATACTATAAATCCTATTTGCTCGCGTTATGTGTTTGCCTCGGTGCTCGGCCATACCTAAAATGTGGTATCGGAATAAAGTCGTGTAATCAGCTTTGCCAACCATGCGGAACTTTTCGCGAGTATTATCGTGCGTGCAGACAAAGACCTGCCAATGTAACAAATATAGAACCTATTGTTGTAGAAACACCCGGCGTCAACACCATTGAGGAAAAAGATGCAGAATTCAATGAAATAATAGCAAGGATTGAAGCGATTGCACTTTATAATCCTGATAAAGTAAAAATCTTAAACAAATGTATTGACGGAATATATGATTAGACAATGAAATTCCCTTCTATACCAGCATGCCTACAGTGATTCAACAAAGACAACTCGCGCGATAGCGTGGGATACGAACATCAAGCATTATGCGAAAAGCTGGCATACTTGAGTTATTAGGACTCGCAAATGAACCACGGCCAGTTGTGCAACAACTTCCCATGGATGAATCACAGCCGATTGTAATGGCAACGTTAATTTTACAACAATTGAAACAATCTGCACGAGAACGTGGAATACAAATACCAAGAGGTGCAAAATAAGCAGATTTACTTGCGTTATTAGTTTCATACAGTCGAACCGGGTCTGCCTATAGGAGAGCTTTATGCGATAGCAGCACGATTAACACGGGCAGAAATCGCATGCATAGTTAAGGATGAACAAAACCGCCGACGCATTGCAGCCACTATCGCCGCTAAAGCTGTTGCGTAATGTTCACTAACAAAAAGTTCCAAACTTTAAGTTGTATAAGCGCTCTCGTGGTCTTCAAAATTACAGGGCGATTATCCCAAATGTATATAAGCCAAACAGACACGCTGTAAAACTTTTATAAAATATTTCTCAGGAAATTGTATCGACATTGCAGTATGTGTGTGAGACAGCCCTGCTGTCCGGATTCCATGTTGACATTGTTCTCAATGTGGAATTTACCATGCCTGGCCATGTAACCAAAGATGGCATTGTAACATCTATAACATCACAGCCATGGTTTCTTAGTGGTGCCTGTGTAATATTTAACAATATAAACACTGAGACAATTAATAATGAAATTGATAAAAATGATGCAGAAATCCTCAAGAAGTTTAAAAAATACTCCAGAGGAGGTTCAGGATGGATGCTTTCCAGATGCTTCAAAGTTGAGCTACATATTTTCCATACAAACCTTTTCACGGATCGAGTTACATACCAACACCAAAGTTTGTT
The DNA here is from genome assembly GCA_029931535.1 of Margaritifera margaritifera. NCBI lineage: Eukaryota > Metazoa > Mollusca > Bivalvia > Unionida > Margaritiferidae > Margaritifera > Margaritifera margaritifera. Next base: position 52,308 of record JAQPZY010001437.1, on the reverse strand, counting down.
CCATCACGGACAGCAATAAACATAAAATATGATGACAACCAATGTCTTGAATGGGCAGTCTTATCCGCGTTGCATCCCGTGAGCAATAATAAAGATCAGCCATGAAAATATAAACAATACCTGGGCGAACTTAACTTCGGTAACATTGAATGTCCTGTACAGGCTTCTGAGACCATGCTGAAAAAGTTTGAACAACTCAACATTGATATCGCTGTTAATGTGTAAGCTTGGAATAAAGGCAAAAGCTTTTATTCAAAACGACTATCTACCACGAGATACAACATTGATCTGTTGCTGCTGAGCGACATGGGTGGCCCAGAGGTGAAGGACCATTATATGTGGATAAAACACCTGTTCAAATCGGTGTACCGACAAAACAAGCATAAGGGTAAGAAATTTCCATGTCGGCTTTGCCTGCGTGTATTTAGCACGCAACAGGTGCTTGTCAGCCATGACTTTTACTGCAGTGGAATCAGTGAAGAACCACAGCGGACAATAACGCCAGAACCTGGCAAGAACATTCTGAAATTTACTGCGGTGCAGCGAAAAATCAAAATACCATATGCTATCTGGTTGGATTTTGAATGTTTGAATGTTTGAACATTCCTGTGAGCGACCAGTCGCTTTCCAAAAACCCAAAAACTTACAATGCAAGTAGCTGAATAAGTCCCATGCGGTTTTGCTACATTATAGTCAGATGCAATGGCGCAACTGAGCCACCAATGTTGTATCGTGGCCAGGACTAAATTGAAGCGTTTCTTAAATCGCTCGAGGTTACAGCGAAATGAAATCAACATCAGTTCTCCTCGACCGCAGATATGATCATAATTAATGATAGGGATGAAACGATTCGCCTGTGCCACGTATCGATACGATACATAACCTACGATACGATACATATCGATACATGTATCAAACTGAAAATGGGATTATCACAATACATTTGCTTAATCATGTGAATGTATATGTTGAATGATATTTTCAAGTTCAAATAGTGTCAAATATGCAATGTATCAGCAGTGAATCCTCTTGTTAACCTGTTTATGTATAACGACAACATAGAAAAAAATTGAATCAAGATGAAATGTAACTACTACAAAATAAAATATAACAAGATCTTTGATGTGTTTGTTTATCCTTCATTCAATAAAAATGAAATGTTGCAAGTTTTGTGTCTGATTCGTCATGCAACAACATAATGGAACACAATAACACATTAAAAAGTACATGTAACACAAAAATACAACAAATATTTAAAATGTTTAGGATTATGAAATCATAATTATGCAACCTTTTCTAAGCTGTATACATTCCTCCTTTGTTCAATTCAAGAAAGATCATCTTAGAAAACACAAATGATAAACTTCACTGAAGCAAACACTAATTATTTTCACTTAAATTGTCATGTGTGTAATCAAATTCTATAGATGAATAAGGGCCTTCATGGTCTGGTCATGAAATGGAAATTTGGCTATCATCTTTGCTGTAACTTCCTCATAGAAGGACCTCACAGTCCTGAAGAAGGATCTCAGCTGGGTTGAAGAAATGTCGTCTGGACTCATCCATCATCACTGAGAAATGGTTTACCTTGCATAGTAAAGTTACTTGATTGTGATACATTGAACCCAGTGCATTGTTAACAATGTTTGTTACCTTAGTTCTTTTGCAGTGAAATTTCTGAGCAATTTGCGAGTCAGGAAACATAATCTTACACAGCTCACTAAAATGATCAGCAACAAAGAATGGTAAATTATGCTCGGCCACAAAGTTAGCAAACAGAACCACTGTTTTAGTGACACTGTCAACATCTACTGATGTTGGTGTAAACATTTGCGTTACTTTAGGCACATTATGTGACGATTTCTCGTTTGCAATGTGCTGCATACTTTTCAAGTGCATTGTAAGATCATTTTTTCCCTCACTAGAAATGTTAAAATGTGTGTTGCAAGCTGTGCAGTACACAAAGCTTTCTCCCTTTTCACTACTCTTCACACGTTAAATTTGCCTATCCAAGCACTGTTGAACTTGCAAACATATTTCTTTTTTTTCACGGCATATTTTCCATCGAATCTGTTAGCGGGTGTTTCGACATGGTACCAGAATTTCTGAAATAACCTCGGAAGTAGTTGTAGGGATATACATTAATTTGTATGTGTTTGGTGATTCGCCTCCGGCGGAGCACACTACATACTGTACAACAGCAAAGGCCGATGATATTCCGATTGTGATGTGCTCCATGTGAACAAAAGTAGTTCAGAATATAGTTCTCAATGGCGACGAATTACATCCGAGGTTTATTTCTCAAATTGAATGAGAAGGACGAAGATATTCTGATTGTAACAACTTGATTGACGGATTACAGTAGTTGTGAACAGTGTATTGAATGTTGTTTTAGCTGGAAATACCTATCCTTGGCAGTTTTTGACTTCCAGGAGATCTTGTTGGCTAATCGGTAGATCAAAAGATGGGGTCGAAAATCAAAAGACTACGGGACAATTCAGGAGACTTGGCATGTATGTGAATTATCAATCAAGTGAGCTGTGATTGTTATGTAACTCTTTTTAGCCCACCAAGTCCAACCATCTGTAGTAATGGCCACCGATTCTGTCTCTGATATGGTGCTTTGCTCTTCTCGTCTTGTGTAATGGTATAGGTCTGGGATACCTTTCTCTGTGAAGTGTATTCTTGATGGGATGATGTAGCGAGGTTCCAGGTTATGAATCAGATTTCTGAAGCCTAACAAATCAACCACTGAGAAAGGGTGCATATCATGTGCAATAAATGTCACTATATGCTTAGTGATTGTCTGTGATCTTTGCGATGATGAATTTAATGGAGACTTAAAAACTTAAGTCAATCTGAGCTTACCAGTGGTTGTTCCATGTGATGGCATAGGAGTAGGAGAAACACTGGCCTTGGGAGCTGAAATCTTGTCATCTCTAAAAGGAATTCTAATGGTTGGGTGGTGCTGTTTTAAATGTGTAGACCTATTTGTGGTGTTTCCAGTATTCCTTAGACCTGTAAAACACAGACTGCAAACACACCTGGACTTGTCTACTTTTCTTACTCCAATCTCATACTCCACAGGACAAGCAGAATAGTTCCAGGCCGATGATCTTCTTATCACAGATAACTCTAGTTCAATCTTTTCGGCCTTTTGTGTCTGCTCCATTTGACCGGATGCTGGACTCATCTTGGTCTGCCCACTGTTTGTAGTACATTCCATGAAAGCATCACAAACATCTTAGTGATTAAGAATAATCATAAGTTCTATCACCGGTTCCACACCTGTCCCGCTAGTTTAGTCCCACGCAAAGAGAAAAGAATTGTCACTTACATTATTATAATAATTTTAAGCTATTATTAATTTTATGTCTTTAATGAAATTTTGAAGACATTATGGTATTATTTAAAAAAACGTAAGAAATAATGTCATTTCCTAGTACAAGGAAACTCTTATCTATAGAACAGGTTCGGGTGCGAGAACAGAGATGACTAACAAGCGAATCCCACACACTATACTTCCTGTGTATACAAAACAACTACCGCGACAGTTCGGTCAAATGAGCTCCTAATTTAATTATCATAACTGTTGAAGATTTATGTAACTTTTATAAGACAAATATCATTTTGTATCGATTCTTCACCCTGTGTATCGATATGTGTATCGTAATGGCAAAAGTATCGATGAATCGTTTCACCCCTACTCAGTTGGGCAAGATATAACTGACACCAGACATTCAATTAGCACTTGACCATTACCCTTATCATGGGAAAGTAATATCTCAGTTGGGCAAGCTAATATCTTTACCAAGGGCAAGTAGTATCTCAGTTGGCCAAGCTAATACCCTTACCATGGGAATGTAGTATTTCAGTTGGGCAAGCTAATACCCTTACCATGGGAAAGTAGTATCTCAGTTGGGCAAGCTAATATCCTTAAAATGGGAAAGTAGTATCTCAGTTGGGCAAGCTAATACCCTTACCAAGGGAAAGTAGTATCTCAGTTAGGCAAGCTAATACCCTTACCATGGGAATGTAGTATTTCAGTTGGGCAAGCTAATACCCTTACCATGGGAAAGTAGTATCTCAGTTGGGCAAGCTAATACCCTTACCAAAAGAAAGTAGTATCTCAGTTGGACACACATGTAGAAGACCTTTATTTGCCACTTAATTTCAAATTTCTTTGTTTACTAACAAAAATTAGTTTCATAAATTTTGACAGTAGTGTCAATCGTCTAAGTGTCTAAAGTGTGTGCATTTGGATGGAGTGGCAGTAGTGTCAATTGTCTAAGTGTCTAAAGTGTGTACATTTGGATGGAGTAACAGTAGTGTCAATTGTCTAAGTGTCTAAAGTGTGTGTATTTGGATGGAGTGACAATAGTGTCAAGTGTCTAAAGTGTGTGTATCTGGATGGAGTGGCAGTAGTGTCATTTGTCTAAGTGTCTAAAGTGTGTACATTTGGATGGAGTGACAGTAGTGTCAATTGTCTAAGTGTCTAAAGTGTGTGTATTTGGATGGAGTGGCAGTAGTGTCAATTGTCTAAGTGTCTAAAATGTGTGTATTTGGATGGAGTGGCAGTAGTGTCATTGTCTAAGTGTCTAAAGTGTGTGTATTTGGATGGAGTGGCGGAAGTGTCAATTGTCTAAGTGTCTAAAGTGTGTGTATTTGGATGGAGTGACAGTAGTGTCAATTGTCTAAAGTGTGTGTATTTGGATGGAGAGGCAGTAGTGTCATTTGTCTAAGTGTCTAAAGTGTGTGTATTTGGATGGAGTGGCAGTAGTGTCACCCAATTAGTATGTGTGGATCTCGCTCTATATTGAACTCATCCGAAATCTTCACTATATAAACACATATTCAAAGCTTGATCAAAATCAGATCAAATATATGGCCTCCAGATTGATAATAAGGTTAGCCAATCAGATGCAAGATCACCTCATTTACATGAATGGATCTCGCTCTCTATTGAACTCCTCTGAGATTTTGATGATATAAATCAATATTGCACGTTTGATTGAAATCAGATCAGAAATATGGAGTCCAAATGGTAACAAGCAATTGCTGATAAACTGATGACACATGATCAGGGTTCTTTCTGGGCTATGCTCTTGTGCCAATGACCCTTATTTTTCATCTTTGATGGAAAGGAAGTTCCCTCCATGACATGCATTGGGGATGTATAAAAGAACCAAGGAAATAAAAATAAAATATCATTACATTTGGTTTTAGACTGACTGAATCAAGCTGATCTTAAGCTTACTGAATAGAGTGCTCTCAATGCCAAAGAAGCATAAGACGATCAATGTCATTGGCTGACAGAAATGTCTTATTAATGTTGATTAGCTTAGGCACCAATCGAGAGCACATGGTAGATAATCAGTGAGAGAAAATGTAAAGAGAAGATGAAATCTTCAGCAAAAACACCGCTGGATTGATTTCCAAAGTAGTGTACAGGGAGGAAAATATGCACACTCGAAAGTCCAAAATAAATTCTAGAGTATGGTTACTTGAGCATGAGGAATTCAAATCCTAATATGAAAGACTCGTGACAGGGGAGCATGACAATCATCACAGGTGCTCAAGTAATGAACTTTTTAATTTTAGCAACAAATGTTCACTTTTCCTGCATTATAGACTTTCACTCAGTCACTGTTGATTCAGACTAGAGCACAGTTTGCTATAAGTTCCTTGTCTACTAAAAATTACCATGTCTTGAACAGCGGACATGGTTATTTTAGTGGATAATGAAATTGTAGGAAACTGTGCTGTAGTGTGACTCTACGACGACCGAGTCACAGGATATAATGCTGGAAAAGTAAATATTATTGCCAAAATTGATAAATCTTCCACACAAGTTAGAGTGATAATGATATAAATTTGAATTTCTTTAATAATAAAAAAAAAACAGGTTAGGGTATTTGTGACCCCCGTTTGTTTTCTAAATGACCCCACTTTGGACCTGGTAGGAGCCATTGGGGCCCCAGTTTTTCCATTTCTGGAATGAACACTGCACAATGGCTGGAGAGTGATACCTTAAGATGACATGGTCTTTGGGCCAGGTGAGCTAAAAATTTGACTTTGCTTTTTAAGAATTCTACCCTTTTATGCCTAAAGTTATCTTTGTTTTGTATGCCTTTTGGGGGATACCTAAACATACTTGATACTATATAGCCAGGAATGTGCTGATGTGCCATTAAACTCTATACAAATGTGCCTGAGATGCTGAAATTCTAATGGCTCTTACTGGATATTTTTCCCTAAAATTAATTGGGCAGTCACATATTTGTGAAACCAATATGAAAACACAGTATACACAGTTATACATGTATAGGGCTGATAAAATCCCACAACCTGATATCCTGGACTAATCCTTTTCAAAGCTGGACAACTTAAGTAAAATTTTCCAAGGTGCTAGTCTGGGATAAATGCTTTTTCCCTGATTTACAACAAGCCGAGCAAGCGATGCTTTAATCACTTGATCTACCTTTAGATGGCAAGTCATGTCCCTTGGGAATGCTGAATGCTTGCATCTACCTCCATTTATTCATTCACATCCTCTGATATATCACAACCTATGGTAAGTGGTCATTGATAACTGTCGCATGTGTGCATGTTCTATTACCGGTTGACTGCATACTGGGCTAAGCAACTGAACTATTGGCCAATGAAAACACTTCCAACAAAACAGATTTGGTATAATTAATTATCAGTGTTTTAAACAGCCTTGTTATATTGTGTTTATTCAACCCAGATACTCAAGCTGATCACCCTTTGATTTAAATTCATTGTGCCAATGCAATTGAATTAATGACAGTTACTTTACCAGCATTAGTGTCCATTTCCTTCATGAACTTATTAAATGACTGTAACAATTCTTATATTTTGAAATGATTATACATAGGATCAACTGTCCATGTGTAATATTGCATTTGAATTGAAGTGATTATGCTAATTAAGGAGCTGTCTGTGTTTATATCTAAATGACAAATTGCATGTTATGACCACTTTAGAAGTAGTTGTCAAGTGAGGTGATCTTTACTATGTGGATACAATGACCAGTAGGGCTAAAAAGGAGAACATTAATATACTTACATGTACTTATTAAGTGTATCAGAAAGTGTGTTCCATTATGGATTTACTTCACTAGTTTCCTCACAAAGTATTTATTTATAAAAATTATTTTTTCTTTCAGAAAACCAGAATATAATTTAACCCAACAACAGTAATTTATTCCACTCTACTGCTTTTAACAATTATTATTATTTGACAATAAGCTGACTTACTACCTCACAAATTCATAATAATTCATTGATGGGAATTTCTGGTCATGTTCCACAGTAATGTTTTACTGGATCATGTCTTCAAACAAGTCTTGGAGGATGATAATAAAAGTTAGTTATTGTTGCTAGCATTGTTTTCCTTTTTAATTATGGCCATGGCAATACATATTTTATTCTAAATGTCTGATACATGCTGATACACCGCTGACACAATGCCACACAATATAGAATCCACAGTGGTTAGTATGCTGGGCTCATGACCGAAAGGATGTGGGTTCAAATCCTACCATAGGATTAGCCCTGGTTAGATACCTTGGTGTGTCCTTGGGCAAGGCACTTTATTTCAACTGCCTTAGCACTAAATAACCTAATTGTGTTGTTGTGCTGTACAACACAAAACAAACAACAAAACCAAAAGTCATACAATATAGAAAAAGCACATGGTGTGAGGGACTGATGTTATGTCCATAGTACTGACCTTGGGGCAATCGTTAAAATACAGGGTTTTGATAAGTCCATGAGATAAGCTTTCACACTTCTATTGTCTTATATCTGTGTCTCAATAATTGCCAAAACACAATAACTAAAACACAATATGGGGTGAAACAATATGCCTATGTCCTGTATCAATAATATCATGATACACAACTTATGATACAATACATATCGATACAAGTAAATAAAGAAGCAAACAAATAATAATTATTGATTGCTGGTGAAGATTAAAAGTAACTTTAATAAAGTAAATATTGTTTTGAATTGACTCCATCTTAGGTATCGATGTGTATATAGAAATGGCAAATTTATCGATGCATCGCTACATTGGTGAACAGCATTTAATCCCTAAAACACAATGACCAAAGAATTCTATAGGATAATTATGGGCACAGTTTCCAACAAATCAAGTTTGCAAATGGTCATTTGGTAATATTTATCTGTCATGCCTGCCAAATATGGTCCTTTTGAAATCTCCAATAGGTACATACATGCTAATTCTAAAGAAGTAGAAAAATACACATGTATGCTATTTATGAGTAAAGTTCCTATTTTTTTTAATTATGTGTACCACAAAGAAAATATATTGGTTTTTTTTTCATTCCAATAAGTGTATTATTAAGTAATAAATATTATTATTCTTTGGTCAGTTGGTTTTATTGGTCAACAAAATGCTTACATCAACATACTGGTCAGTGTTTTAGCATGACTCTTGTCTTGTTTTGTAAACATACAGGCAAAACAGTGGACATAAAGTGTCTGAGATTTTGACAAAGTTTACAAATTCTTACACTTATCGCTCCATGTTCTGATACTTGCTAACATGAAGTTAATCTCTACTGATACACTTATCACTCCATGTTCTGATACTTGCTAACATGAAGTTAATCTCTACTGATACACTTATCACTCCATGTTCTGATAGTTGCTAACATGAAGTTAATCTCTACTGATACACTTATCACACCATGTTCTGATACTTGCTAGCATGAAGTTAATCTCTACTGATACACTTATCACTCCATGTTCTGATAGTTGCTAACATGAAGTTAATCTCTACTGATACACTTATCACTCCATGTTCTGATAGTTGCTAACATGAAGTTAATCTCTACTGATACACTTATCACACCATGTTCTGATACTTGCTAGCATGAAGTTAATCTCTACTGATACACTTATCACTCCATGTTCTGATAGTTGCTAACATGAAGTTAATCTCTACTGATACACTTATCACTCCATGTTCTGATAGTTGCTAACATGAAGTTAATCTCTACTGATACACTTATCACACCATGTTCTGATACTTGCTAGCATGAAGTTAGTCTCTACTGATACACTTATCACACCATGTTCTGATACATGCTAGCATGAAGTTAGTCTCTACTGATATTCACCAGCTTATTTCTATTTGGTTTTGATTGCTGTTAGTCCATCACTGGCCTATATACAGTTTTTATTTGGTCTTGATTGCAGTTAGTCCATCACTGGCCTATATACAGTTTTTATTTGGTCTTGATTGCTGTTAGTCAATTACTGGCCAATATACAGTTTTTATTTGGTCTTGATTGCTGTTAGTCCATCACTGGCCTATATACAGTTTTTATTTGGTCTTGATTGCTGTTAGTCCATCACTGGCCAATATACAGTTTTTATTTGGTCTTGATTTCTGTTAGTCCATCACTAGCCAATATACAGTTTTTACTTGGTCTTGATTGATGTTAGTCCATCACTGGCCAATATACAGTTTTTATTTGGTCTTGATTGCTGTTAGTCCATCACTGGCCAATATACAGTTTTTATTTGGTCTTGATTGCTGTTGGTCCATCACTGGCCTATATACAGTTTTTATTTGGTCTTAATTGCTGTTGGTCCATCACTGGCCAATATATAGTTTTTATTTGGTCTTGATTGCTGTTGGCCCATCAATGGCCAATATACAGTTTTTATTTGGTCTTGATTACTGTTACTCCATCACTGGCCTATATACAGTTTTTATTTGGTCTTGATTGCTGTTGGTCCATCACTGACCTATATACAGTTTTTATTTGGTCTTGATTGCTGTTAGTCCATCACTGGCCTATATACAGTTTTTATTTGGTCTTGATTGCTGTTAGTCCATCACTGGCCTATATACTGTTTTTATTTGGTCTTGATTGCTGTTGGTCCATCACTGGCCTATATACAGTTTTCATTTGGCCTTGATTGCTGTTGGTCCATCACTGGCATATATACAGTTTTTATTTGGTCTTGATTGCTGTTGGTCCATCACTGGCCTATATATAGTTTTTATTTGGTTTTGATTGCTGTTGGTCCATCACTGGCCTATATACAGTTTTTATTTGGTCTTGATAGCTGTTGGTCCATCACTGGCCTATATACAGTTTTTATTTGGTCTTGATTGCTGTTGGTCCATCACTGGCCTATAAACAGTTTTTATTTGGTCTTGATTGCTGTTGGTCCATCACTGGCCTATATACAGTTTTTATTTGGTCTTGATTGCTGTTAGTCCATCACTGGCCAGCATACAGTACTGACCTCTAGCAGGGAACTAAATAACACAATGAATGGAAACAACCCGAGATGAAAAGAAACATATCTGTCTCTGGTGGGGTGTGAATTTTCATAAATGCCAACCCACTTTCTGTCAGGAAGGGCAGACTACCTGACTGGTATTATGGCTTAAGTGATGATCTCTCTGCTTATACCTCTCTCATGCAGACAATTTATACTACTTCAATAGATAATAACAGTTTAAATATTGCAATAACTTAAATATGAGTAAAATAAACATTATTCTTTAATAAAAATCCTGTTTAAAAATAGCACAAGCCAGATATCCAATAGTGAGTTAAAATTGACATTAAACCAAGAAGAAAAAAAAAGAAAACAGAACAATATATAATAAAAAATTTTACATTCCAGTAAATTTATTTATTTGTAGTAAAAATGCAAATTGAAATTATTTTTGTAAAAACATACATTTCAAATGAGAAAAATCAACATTATTCATCATAAAGTTTCCAAAAATTAACATATTGCACAAATCTATCCTGCTTTTTTAATAATTTTTATTTTGTTGGTCTAACATTAGACATACAAAATCCTTTTACAAACTTTTCTGGTCTTTGACTTGCTGCAGTTTGGGATAAATTTATTTCAATTTTATTTTAATTTTTTAAAATTTTTAAATTTTTACATTTTTTGAATTTTTAAGTTCACTCATTACCAACACTGAAAGAAGAAATTGTAGGAAAATTCCCTAGTTTTGAAAGTTAACCAGTTAGGTTGATATATAATGAGAAAAAAGTTTCAGGTTTGGTGAATATAATGAAAGATTGTGAAAACTACAAATTATTCTTTTCAAAAACAAATTTAATAAATGTTAAATGAGTAGAATCAAAATCATTCATCATAAATTTGCCAAACAAAGTATAAATGACAGATTCATCCTTGATTCTAAACCATTTTTAATTATTGGTCTAAATTTTAAACATGCTAATACCTATTTCAGAAATGTTTTTGACTGTCTATGATTTGTGGCAGTTAGGCAAAAATTATATATTTTTATTAATAATTACTTTTTTGTGCAAATCCAATTAGTGGCCACAATGTAAGGAGTGCACACTGGGAACACCTCCATACACCATAAGCCAGCTATTTATGTTCATACATGATTTTAAAAAAGCTGAAATTTGCAGGTATATATTAAGGTATGAAAATTACAATTCGTTCTTTAACAGAAATTTTAATAACTTTTAAATAAATAAAAATAAATATTTATCAAAAAACAGTCCTAAAATGTAGCACATACACCAACAACACTCATGTCTGTATATAAAATTACAATTAGTTCTTTACTAAAAATGGTTATAATTTTTTTTTTAAATCAATATTTAAACATATAGCATTATAATTTGCCAAACTAAGTAGCATGTGCCACAGATATATCCTTTTACTTCCTAAATAATTTTTTTGATTGATCAAAACAACAAATATGCCAAAGCCTTTCACAAAATTCTCCAAGCTGTCTATAACTTGTGGCAGTTCAACATAAACACATTTTAAATATAATTTTATATTTTAAAAAGTCCATTTACTTGCAACAAGGAAAGGAGTAAATGTGTGAAGACCTCCAGATGTTATATAGTAACTATTTAAGTTACTACATAATCAAAGTTTAAATTTTGGGTTATGAAATATTATGAAAATTACACTTTGTTCTTAATTAAAATTGCAATATATATATATATATATATATATATATATATATATATATATATATATATATATATATATATATATATATATATGGGGGTGTGTGTGTGTGTGGTTATTAACAGCCATACAAAAGTGGTATATGCCATGGATATCTATCCTTCTGTTTTCTAAATCATGCTTTTATTGGTAAAACGTTAAATATGCCAATGCCTTTTACAAAATTCTCTGAGCTGTCTAGAATTTGCTAGCAGTTAGGCATAGATACATTTTAAAAACATGTTGCTTTCAAAATCAGCTTTGAAAAAAAAACTGGTTTATTGTTTGTTTTGCTTTGTTTCCTTTTTAAGTCTTGTCATTTTGTGGATATTCGTCGACACGCTTCTCATCAAGTCTTGCTCATCGCGGGAGTTCGCTGGATGCTCTCAGTCGATGTATAATCCTTTTTATGTCAATCGCTGTTTCTTTTCCCCTTGTTATTTAGTTCCCTGCTTCTGGTTTTAACAAGCGATATGACAAGTCATCACATGTACATAGATTTTTAACTAAACACACACACACACCCTGCTTCTGGTTTTAACAAGCGATATGACAAGTCATCACATGTACATAGACTTTTAACTAAGCACACACACACGCACACACCATGTTATTTAGTTTCCTGCTTCTGGTTTTAACAAGTGATATGGCAAGTCATTACATGTACATAGACTTTTAACTAAACACACACACACACCATGTTGGATGGCTTCACCTAGATCACGGGTAATCTGGTTATATTCCGAAAACCTGTCGCAGGGTTCAGTCTTCACATATATGTATATACATGTATACTCCGCCCCATTTGTATCTCGCGTATGCATCAGCCACTCACGACTATCTCTTCAAACATGACACATTAGTAGATAACACCTACCTCAATCTAGTACTGCCCCTTTTGGTACATAAAGATCCTTACAAAGAAGAAATACCTTTGCAACCAACGTGACGTGCACTCCGGTGTCATCGGTTTCGGCAGGAAAAAATACACTATACTCTGTATCAAAATTGTACACAACGCAATTATTGTCCCCAAGCAGTTGCATATGTATGAATGGCAGAGAAAATTACTCTTACCAAGGAGTATCACATAATTTATGTAAAAGTATTTTATAATATAAAAAAAGGTCTGACAAGTTTTGACATTCAAAAGGAGGTAATAATTATAAAGAGAACTGGTTACTATGTAAACAGGAGATAGCATTCATTCACTGTGTAAAACTGATAGGGATTGGTTTCTGACCATTCAATAAAATTCTTTAATTGATTAACTAATTAGTCAGTTCGGTCGTTCCCGCCTTCTCGTCATTCCATTGTTAGACATTGCTCGGTCGAAACCAATTTTTTTTTCCTGCGTCATTTGAGTAAATTTTAAAGGGAGAAAAGATACATTTATTTCCAACCTTCCAACCCGTTTTTATATTAAACGTTTGTATTTATTGTAATAGGCACGCAGAATTAGCTGTATTAACCTGCATTTTTATCATAAATATATACTTGTTCGTACAGTGAGGTTTGATACAATTTTGATTCACCTTTTTGATATTGTATATGTTTCTTCTGTTTATTGACCTTGCGATGAAATGAATGCGATTCTATTTGACTTTTGATTGTAAGCACATATTGTCATTTCATTATAAAACGGCAAGATATGATTCATCTTGTATTAATTAATTCATCTATGTAGTCAAATTATTTCATTCACAGTAAGATGGAACTAAATCTGATACCTATTTATTTAATTAAGTGTAAATATTAAATTCTGCCAAAAAATGCAAACTACGTGATTGTTTTTTTTTTTTTAATACTGCTTTCCTGATTTGTCTTAGTCTTAGTTAAATATTCTGGCTTGTTAATATCTCACTCTAATCTCACTCTTGCATATACTGTCTTAATAATAATTATTACTTCTTTTCCTTTTTCCTGACCGAACCAAACATTAGGATTTAAATTTAACATGTAAAATGGACATGTTCACGCTTGCTTACATACATTTTCTCTAAACAGATTGCCAATACATGGTAACGACAAATTTGTCAATTTATAACTTCGACATCTATCTTTGCATTTTCACATATTATGCTTATACAATTATAGAATTTTGACAAGGATTGCCTTCCATAGAAGTAAGCAAACTCACGTGCGGACAGCTGCTAAAATATACTTATCGTGTGGTCAACTACTTGCATGTACAACAGGCATTTGAAATTCTATCACTGTAGTAAGAAAATGTCAGAAATACCTGAGACAAAACGCAATAGAAAACTCTATACAGATATTTAGACAACATATTTATAGACGGTTATGGTTTTCGTGGCTCTGAAAGAAAGCGGATACATCTAAATTCGACGGTAAGACTTTGGCCCTGTTTAAAAAGGAGCCGCAGTGTTTTTGTGGTTGATAGGTTTTGTTTTTGTTGGTTTTAGCGGCATTTTAAACAAATTATTAGCTATATCATGTCGAGGAATTGGGAGCTAAGTTTCTTTCCCAAGGACACACCGATGCAGACAACCCGTGCTAGCTTGGGCAAGTATTGAACCAGTGACCCTTGGATACGAGTCCGACGCTCTACCCACTGAGCTCCCGCGGCTCCAATGTGGTTTATAGGATGCCGGACTTGTGGCCAGAAGGGTCCAGGTTCGAATCATGCCCAGATCAGGTTGAGTCGGCCACCGTGGTTATCTCTGGCCAAAGCAATTTATTCCAAATGCCTCGACACTATATTGCCTTTTATAAGATTGTGTTGTTGTTCTGTCGAACACCAATCAACCAACCAACCAACTTATTTAGAAAAAGAGCTTCTCTCTTTTACAATCATAACAACTCAACATCCCCGACATTTTCAATGTGCGCAACAATCCAATACATTTTCCAATTGAAATTTACTTTTGTATTAAATCAGTATTACCAAATCTTCAGAGTCGCTACTCCTAACATAACAACCAATAACAATCGCTTCTGCGTCAAAAGTTCACTCTTTAAGGTAATACTAAAAGAGTTTCAGAAGTAATAGAAAAAGTACATTCGGAACTACCTCAGCTATTTCTGCGATACTAAAATATTCCTCGGATGTATGTCAGCGCAGTAATTACAGAAAATATTACATTTTGTTTGCCGGAAATATCTCCGCAAAAAAGAAACCTTAATCTGTTCGGATTGATTTGTCTATTTCCGCGATTGGATTGAGTAGGAATGACTGAAATGTCACGAATGAAAAAATAGTTAGATCTTTCGTAACTTCTAGGTTAATCTTTATTTCGTGAAAAGCCAGAGTGGTCCGAATGGTAACCATCGACATACATTCGAGGTATGATCCGTAGGATTGACCTCGAAGTTGCGAATGATAAAAATTACAACACATGTTTTGTAAACGGTACCTTAATCGATCACCTTTGACGAATAATGCGTGTCTTGTTGAAGAATGTGGCATATATCCAATTATACACAATGTATTAAATTTTAGCTACGTTTAATTCACATGGATCAAAACAGGTATTCCTATAATTGTTATCTGTGTTAAAGCATCTTGATAACAAAAATCGTATTACATGGGCAACCCATGCGAAAAACAATCACTGTATTTAAATGGGATTGATTTCGTATGGACTGAGCAAAGTGTTGGAGATATTAGTCTGTTCCTAAAGATATTTCAGTAAAGAATTAAAGATTGTATGATACAAAATGGCAGAGTGAAATTATGGGTTCAAGGCAAGGAAGTTACAGATATTTTAAATCTTTGTTAAACCCTGGAAAGTTTGTATCTATTAGACTACCATTCACATTTTGAAATGCATTTCAAAGACTTCAATGTTTCAGTCATAATTTAGCGATAGAGACAGGTCGACATTATGGTTTAAATATATCTGACAGAATTTGTCCGCATTGTGAAAAGAAGGGTTTAAGAATTACACAAGATGAACATCATTTTCTTTTAGTACGTAATGCATACGAGGATCTCAGAAAAAAGTACTTACATAAAAGATGGCTTAATAACAGATCACTTATAAATTGTGTTAATCTTATGTCCGATGTTAATCCTAATACCTTTGCTAGTTTAGCTATTTTTCTGTACATTGACTTCATAAGAAGAGAAAATTTATGACGTCTACTATGATATAATACATATATGCAGTTATGTTACTGGTTGTTCCTGTGCGCTCTGTTCCAACATTATATTACGTTTTTTTATGTATTATCGGCCGGTGGCCTGAAATACTGAATTAATATTTTGTGCATGTACTAATACAGTTTCGTATGATTTGCCGTGGTAAATTTTGTTATATTGTAGATAGCGATAGGTTACCCTGCTGTATCTAAATCATTATTAGCAAAGGTGTACTGAATGTATAGCTGTCAGCTGTTTGCCTTAGAGAACTAATTTTGCCAAAAAAAAAATTTTTTTAACAAAAATAATAAAGGAGTAACTTTAAAAAAAAGACATGTGCACCATGTTTGCGATTTTAAAAGTAACTTTCCGATTCCCTATTATCCGTAACACGCAGACCAACCGACTATGGCTGAGAGTCAAAACTCTTCACGAATATGACAGGTTTTTGTCTGCGTGATACCACCACTGTCACAGTGGACAAATCTGCTGCCGAACCGAGGCTCGAAAACAGGAACCTCACTAAATCGGGACGGAATCTCTAACACTTAAATTACCCCATTCAATGCACCCCGTTCGCGCGACCTAACGTTACCCTCGTCCGTCGATCCTTTAGTAGGTAACACTTTACTTAAGTTTCGCGTTTAAGCCATTCGTTGCACTGTAGTCATACATATATATCTGGTGGATGTACCATGATTAGCCTCTACTAATGTGATTTCCACAATTTTGTTGGCGAAATGACTTCTCTTCCACCCAGAATAGGGTGATGGTGTCAAAATCAGGAGAAGTGAGCTTTGTGTCAAAATAGGGAGAGTGAGCGTTGTGTCAATATAGGGAGAGTGAGCATTGTGTCAAAACAGAGAGAAGTGAGCGTTGTGTCAAAATAGGAAGAAGTGAGCGTTGTGTCAAAATAGCTAGAGTGAGTGTTGTGTCAATATAGGGAGAGTGAGCGTTGTGTCCAAATAGAGAGAAGTGAGCGTTGTGTCAAAATAAGGAAAAGTGAGCGTTGTGTCAAAATAAGGAAAAGTGAGCGTTGTGTCAAAATAAGGAAAAGTGAGAGATTAAAGCTCAAAATTAAAATGTTCCATATAGTCACTGTAACCTTTTGTTTTTGCATATTTTCACGTCAGATTTTCAATATACTGATGAAATACTGTTAAAACTTTGTAATGATATTAAAACGCTTCCTTTTTTCACATCACCACAGTTGTTATATAACATAAAACGTCAAGAAAATTGGCAACAGTTTTCATAGTAGATTCCTTTTTCCATTATAGATTAACATATTGTACAAAAGTGACGTGGGTAAGCCCATTGAGTCATAATTTACCTCTGACTGGGCTACACAAATTAAATTTTTACTATTTTTTTTTTTTTTTTCAAGGATCATGGGTGAATTTTTGGTGGGAATTCCATAGATAACAATATAATTTATGGTGGTCGGGTCAAGTCAGGTGCAACAGATAACGTCTAAGCAAGAGAGTAATTATCCCGGATTATCCTAATTACATACTCAAGAAATTTTAAGAAAATGGGTCACTCGAGTAATAGGGCTCGGAATTAGGTGACAGAACTTTTTTTTTTTTTTTTTCATTTTTTTTTAACAGAATAATTTTTAAAGGATATAAAAACATATCGGCGGATTCAACAGCAAATTTATAGCGTGTTGGAACCGCGACGGTAAATGACCCTGAGGATAACACTGGGGAGAGAGGATGGAAGAGGAAGGTAGTATGAGAGAAAGTCTATTCCCGATTGTTGCTGAGTGAGTACTGCTATGACTATATGTAATTAGTCTTACAGAAATCCCAAGCCAATGTTAAAACTCATAACGGTCTGATCAAAGTCATTCTGTAGTCCAAGCCTACGTAACAGTCTGATCAAAGGCATTCTGTAGTCCAAGCCTACGTAACAGTCTGATCAAAGGCATTCTGTAGTCCAAGCCTACGTAACAGTCTGATGAAAGGCATTCTGTTGTCCAAGCCTACGTAACAGTCTGATGAAAGGCATTCTGTAGTCCAAGCTTACGTAACGGTCTGATGAAAGGCATTCTGTAGTCCAAGCCTACGTAACAGTCTGATCAAAGGCATTCTGTAGTCCAAGCCAACGTAACAGTCTAATCAAAGGTATTCTGTAGTCCAAGCCTACGTAACAGACATAATTAAATGTCTACAAAAGATCAATGTTGATTTAACGGGTGATACAATTTAATCATTTACCAGCACATGTGTGATTATAATCCACGTCAGCCGATTTTACCTTGATCAAAGCCGTTTGACAATTGTGTTCATAAGACTACGTATAAAATGATATTCCATAAAACCTATGTTATCCTTCCATGACGGATAGTCTGAGTAGATCTCCGACAGGAGTGAAGGGCAAACGTAACATCTTATCTCTTAGTGATAAAATCGACATCATCAAGAGACCAGATAATGTCGAAAGTGACTTGCAGACATGTATGGTGTCTGTAAACAGAAAGTATCAAACAAAACAAATAAGATCAAAATTATGTCCCATGCTATGAACCCGGAAGATGACAGAGAACCCAAAATGACTAAACTTCGATTGTCTGGACGAGTATTTACCCGTGTGAACTCCATGACCCATAATGGGTCCAGATAATCTACGATTGACTGTACATGTAGTATTGTGATAGGTTCAGATAATCTTCGTTTTACTGTACATGTATCATCATGATGTGTCCAGATAATTGACGTTTTACTGTACATGTATTATTGTGATGGGTCCGGATGATTGACGTTTTACTGTAAATGTAATATTGTGATGGATCTAGATAATCGACGTTTTACTGTACATGTAGCATTATGATGGATCCAGAAAATTAACGTTTTACTGTACATGTACCATTGTGATATGTCCGGATTATCGACGTTTTACTGTAAATGTAGCATAATGATGGGTTCAGATAATCGACATTTTGCTGTATATGTAGCATTGTGATGGGTCCTGATAACAGACGTTTTTACTGTACATGTAGCATTGTGATGGGTTCAGATAATCGACACTTTACTGTATGTGTAGTATTGTGATGGTTTCAGATAATCGACATTTTACTGTATATGTAGTATTGTGATGGGTTCAGATAATCGACATTTTACTGTATATGTAGTATTGTGATGGGTCCAGATGATTGACGTTTTACTGTATATGTAACATTATGATGTATTGCAGTTGGTGGGTTTTCATCTGAGTGGGCACATATTGGACCTTGCATAATACTGTTTAATGCAACCGGAATGAAGTTTAGCATAAACATTATCAGCTTCTTTCCTTCAAGACGTTTTATACAATCTTGGGTAAACTTTCGTTTTTGTTTTGTTTTTGAATATTTAGGCTGTTGTTTTTTGAGAATATTATTGTTCATTCGACAAGACAAGACAAGACAAGAGAAGACTTTATTACACATAGGTTGTGAAGTTTACAACATATGAGGTTATAACTATATATAATAATATCATAACATAATGATTAACAGGGATTATAACTATAATGTGTAATATCATAACATAATGCTTAACAGGGATTATAACTATAATGTGTAATATCATAACATAATGCTTAACAGGGGTTACAAAATTCGGAAAAAAACAATCTAAGAACCTGCAAATATAGGTCAAGAGTTGTATGGTACCTGTATTCATTATTTTGATTATATTTATAAACGTTAGTCTTAGAAATGTAACAATGAAGTATACATTTTTGTCTTTTATCATGAAAATAAGAACACGATAAAAGATAATGATATTCATTGCTTATTTATTGCGACTGACAGAGTGTACAATATCTTGCGCTATGGGAAACATTGGCCCATCAACTAGTTTCAACAGGAAACCTACGATTTGCAATTCAAAGCTTAACTACGTTTTTAGATATATTTTCTGATAATGAAAAATAGATCTCTTCTAAAACAAAACTAGGTTTAAATAACCCGTATTTAATTATGGCTCCCAAAACTTGTCTGTATCGAATTTCGATCGTGTTTCTACTGTCTTCGTCAACCATTTAGCTGGGACATAAAACTTTGCTTTCTCCATACGTAGCTAAACCCAGCATCATGTAATATAGATTTTACTTCGAATATCCATTTATTGTGATAAGAGTTGTCACAAAAAATGTTTGTATAGGAGAGAATACATATGATAAGACATTATTTTCTTCATAATCATTAACTAATCTTGCCCAATAGTTTATTATGCGAGTTTTAATGCTAATAATTAAGGGGCACCGACCAAGTTCACCATATACTGTATATAGAGGGGTATACTTTTTGACATTTAATATACTTCTAAGGAAAGGAAGATTTTTTTTCACAACTCGATCGGATTTTACAAATCCCCATATTTCTCAAGCACATGTTAAAATCGCTACGATAGTCAAATCGAACAGTTTTAGCTGTCAACCAAAAGGCAAATGTAAATAATGCATACGATTTCTAAGTAAATACGTACCTTTATTAACTATAGATACTAAATATGTCAGGTCATTGGAGTACGATTTCTAAGTAAATACGTACCTGTATTAATTATAGATACTAAATATTTCAGACAATTGGAGTACAATTTCTAAGTAAATACATAACTTTATTAGCTATAGATACTTGATATGTCAGACCATTGGAGCACAATTTCTAAGTAAATACATACCTTTATTAGCTATAGATACTAGATATGTCAGACCATTGGAGTACAATTTCTAAGTAAATACATACCTTTATTAACTATAGATACTAGATATGTCAGACCATTGGAGTACAATTTCTAAGTAAATACATACCTGTATTAACTATAGATATGTCAGGTCATTGGAGTACAATTTCTAAGTAAATACGTACCTGTATTAACTATAGATACTAGATATATCAGGCCATTGGAGTACAATTTCTAAGTAAATACATATCTTTATTAGCTATAGATTCTAGATATGTCAGACCATTGGAGTACAATTTCTAAGTAAATACATACCTTAATTAACTATAGATACTAAATATGTCAGGTCATTGGAGTACAATTTCTAAGTAAATACGTACCTGTATTAACTATAGATACTAGATATGTCATGTCATTGGAGTACAATTTCTAAGTAAATACATATCTTTATTAACTATAGATACTAGATATGTCAGGTCATTGGAGTACAATTTCTAAGTAAATACATATCTTTATTAACTATAGATACTAGATATGTCAGGTCATTGGAGTACAATTTCTAAGTAAATACATATCTTTATTAACTATAGATACTAGATATGTCAGGTCATTGGAGAATTTTCTTGTGAAATATAAGGCCTAGCTATTTATATTCATCTACAACATTGATATTGGCATTTCTTGTCTTAAATTTGTATGTGTAATCTTTTTAAACCAAATACAATAAATTTTTGTTTTCTCTGTATTGAATGTAAGTTTCCAGTTATCGCAATATCTGCTAATTGTGTCAAGGGTGTATTGCATGTCGGTATGATTATCTGCAACAAGTATAGTGTCATCAGCGTATAAATGCAACATAACATTTAATATTTTTACAAAATCAGTATTTTCGGAGGATACAGCACAACCTCGACACCATTTGCTAATAAAAATAATTATAGGTCATATAGGAATAAGGGGAATAATAATGGAGATACATTTTCCCCATGTCGTACACCTTTTTCACAGGAGAAAAATGAGAGAAAAAAAAAAGCAGCATCATAATTTTTTTATAAAAATACGGACTATTTATTATTCACGTAGACACGTGGTTCGATATCATTATAAATACTTAATATAACATTAAATCAGTACATTACCAAAGGCACTTTTAAAATCAATAAAAGTACAGAAAATTGTCTTTTTGCAAAGACTAAAAAACTAATAAGGCTATGCAAAAGAAATATATTGACTAATGTGGAGTAACCATTCATGGTTCCAGCTTGAGTCTCAGATAGTAAATTAGTATCATCACGTATACTATCTAATGTGGAGTAACCATTCCTGATTCCAGCTTGAGTCTCAGATAGTAAATTATTATCATCAAATATACTGTCCAATGTGGAGTAACCATTCCTGATTCAAGCTTGAGTCTCAGATAGTAAATTATTATCATCAAATATACTGTCCAATGTGGAGTAACCATTCCTGATTCCAGCTTGAGTCTCAGATAGTAAATTATTATCATCAAGGAATTTAGTCAATCTTAAATTTAATATGGCGGTGAAAACTTTACCAAAACAGCTATCTAAAGTTATACCTCTATAATTGGTTACATGAATTTTGTCACCGTTATTTTTTTTTTAATTGGCACAATAAAACCTTTAGTCCAATCATCTGGTACAAAGCTAGTATTCAAGATTATATTAAAAAGTTTTACGTACACATTTAACATTTCAGCAACTGAGCTTGTTATATATTCATTCAATATATTATAAATCGAGCTTGCTTTATTATGTGTTTAGACTGCCAATAACGTTTAATATTTCTTCAGCTGCAATTGGGTCATTGAAACAAGAGTTATTGACAGCATTAGCCGCTTCCACCGTTTCGGGGATTATTTGCTCGTCAGTATCTGTGGCCACTATGTTTATTTCTTTAAAATATTCAAAGCATTCTTGCAATGCAATACTTTGAACAAGTCTTTTCTTGACAATATTATCTATCATATTCCAGTATTGGATCTTTTAATTGTAAAGTGCGTATTTTCATTTGCAATGATTCATAAATGATGATTTTATACATGTCCTTAAGCTTTGTTTCAGCAAATGAAACAATATTCACATATGCTACTGCTTGCTGCTCGTTCATTGGTTTACTATTGACGTACATTCTGCCCGTGACAAGTTTAACTCTCAAATTTATATCTTTCTTTGCTTTTTTAAAAGCTGGC
Organism: Margaritifera margaritifera; assembly: GCA_029931535.1. Classification (NCBI taxonomy): domain Eukaryota; kingdom Metazoa; phylum Mollusca; class Bivalvia; order Unionida; family Margaritiferidae; genus Margaritifera; species Margaritifera margaritifera. The sequence continues at coordinate 29,286 of JAQPZY010001437.1, read as the reverse complement.
AAAAACATTTTTCCTCGTTCTGCAACATCTTTTGTAAACTGTCCATTCATGCCATAAGCCAGGCAAGTGCAACCTACCGGATCCGGCCCACGACCTGGTTTTATCCGCTTATTTACATCATAGGGTGTGATTTTACAGATCGCTTTTCTTGCCCGCGCCCTGGAGGAAGTTGCACATGCCTGCCATATGGTTGTGCAGGTGCTGCTTGTCTTCAACAAGCGGACGAAACTTGGGGCCCTTCTTTCGCTGGCTATCTAAAGATATTCCCATTTCCCGATGACTAGATCGTATACACTCATTCAAATTCAATGTTTGTGGGGTCAATTTGCAGCTCTTTTTTATAAACTCTTTGAGCATCTCCACACTACTGCGATCTTCATTTTCAGTTTTAGCGTTACCAGATTATCTCGCATACTTCTAACTTGTATATCATTTTTTTTTTTTATTTTTTTTTTTGCAGTATCTGATTTTTAAGCTGCTATGTTACTTAGTTGTTTGCTCATTCTTGTCTGTTCTTTCGTTTGATCTTCTTGTATGTTACTCATAAATTGCAAAGATCTTTCAAAAGAATTATACCGACATCTCATTTCCTGAATTTTCTTTTGTAGCACTCTCAACTCTCAACTGCATGTCTACGTTATCTATTTTTATCAGTGTTTTTCACATCATAATTAAGTGGGGTTTTTTGGGGTTTTTTTTGTCTTGTTTTGAATTAGGGAACTTTCCTGGAATATAAGGCTAGCATATGAACGTTTCTTCCGCATAAAGTCTGAAAGAGTGCTATATATAAGATTCATATGGTAATGAGATACAAAGGTCCTCTTTCTTAGCTATTGCATTTTGAGATACAAGTTATTTTATGACAGGGAGTCGCGGTAGCTCACATGGTAGAGCGTCGCACTCGTAATCCAAAGGTCGCGGGTTCAATACCCGCACAGGCCACCATTTGTCAGCTGCTTCTGTATGTCATTGGGAACGGCATTTAGCTCCCATTTTCTCGGCATGATATAGGCAATAATGTGCTAGAAATGTCGTTAAACCAACACAAACAAAAGAAATATTTTAGGTCAGTTTTTATATTCTGTTATGCAAACTGATTATCTTGTCTACTTACCTCGGACATTTAAAGGTCATAGTGGAAAGATAGGTAATTGTCACTCATTAGATATATGTGTCTACTCTAGACTGAACAATAAAGTATACACCAAAATAGACACCTAATTCTAAGTACTCACTAGACTTTAAACACATATCGCATACAATGTTTTGATATACGGAGAACAATGTCAATCAATAGAGTTTAAAAAATTCATGTTTTGCTGGTGTTGTTCTTGGTGTTCTACCTGTGGGGGCAATCGTTTAAATCGTAGTGGAAATTATGCCTTTTATGAGTCCAGCATTGTAATGGCATAGTTCCAATTGTGCTCTCTTTAGGGGAGTCTTTTAATTCATATTTGAAATTATATCTTTTATAAATCTAATGTAAGAAGAAGACTGATAAAAAAAAAACAACATCGCAGTATTCCATTCACGAAGTTTTCTTTTCTTTGAAACAATTGTTTATCTCAACAAAGAAGACAATAGACGATAGATGAATGATACAATATATCAAATGTTGGATAAATAACAAATTAGGGCATGATCTAGAGGATCAACTTTATCACCCACCCACCCCTCCTTCCGCTTTGGAAGAATTGCAGTGAGGGGAAGTACAGTGTAACGTTTTATACGCTTACTTTTTGGCGGAGTGTTTAATGCTATGACCCTGTTTGTCCGTCTGTCTGTCCATCTGTCTATTAACTTTTTCTTTTTCTGCATGATACCTTTTAGTATTCCGTCATCTACAGTTACCAAATTTTGTGGAAGAACCGATTTTTGGGTCAAAAGATAAATAACAAGGTCACATTTACTGAAAGAAGAAGAACGATTTCTGCACAATAACATTAGTTATGCAACACATACCCAGACTAAACTTTGTATATAGCTTGAGCTTGAGGTAGAAAAGAAGACTTTTCATCTTGTAGTCAAAAGGTCAAAGGTTCATGTCACTGGTTTCCGTACAATAACATTAGTTGTGTATCACATACCTAAAAACAATTGTATGCATGCCTTGCACTTGGGTATGAAAGAAGTTTATTGATTTGGGGGTCAGAGAATGAAGGGGCAAGGTCACTGTGACAGAAAGAAAAAAATGGTTTCTGTACAAAAAATTCAGTACCTGACCATGCACATTCACTTTAGGTTGTGAATGACTTGCACGTTGAGTAAGAAAAAAGGCTATTGATTTTGTGGGCAAAGGTCAAGATTACTTTAACTGAAAGAAGAAAAATGTTTTTTGTATAGCAACTTTAGTTCTAGGGATCGTTCATAATGCATCTAAGAAGCCTATTGATTTTGGTGTCAAAAGGTCACAAAGTTCAAGGTCATTGTGCCCCGAAGACAAATTGGTTTTGCAAAAAACGTTTGTACTGGAATAATTTCCTTTACCAAACTGTGCGGATGGCTTGCACTTAGGGTCATAAAAATCCCATAGATTATGGGGTGTAGAGGTTAAAGATCACATTCATGGTAAGTCTAGTATGAAAATAATGGTTTCTGCAGAGTAACTTATGTTCAAAACTGCATACCTCGACCAGCCATTAAAACCCATTCGTCAATAATCCCCATGGTCAATTGCGCCATACAAGTGCCTATCTAGACGACTATTAAACACCGAGAGGGCGTATAACGTGCCGTTCTCGGTCCTCTTGTTATCATATGCAAGAAGTGAGAAAAGAATTGTGTGTGGGACCTTCGGCGGAGAACGTTAAAATTTATGTTCCAAAAGCGGATTCTGCAGAGAATTTTTTTTTTCTCGGGTGCATATGCAGTTGTTTAGAATTCGTGAGGTTTGTTGAAGTGTTTGTAGATTCTAATTTCATATAAATATTAGGGAGAAGAAAAAAAAAGAAAGAACCCCCCCCCCCTCTAGTATTTTCGCGGGTATAATTTGTTTCATACCCATGGTTGCTGAGCCAAGGGAACCACGCGATCTAACTTTGAAATAATATTGTCTCTGTTCGAGACGGTTACTTGAATGTAGATTCTAATAGCGTGCGACTAGACAGCTATCCAAACAACAGGTGTATTAATAACTGATTGTAATTTCTTTAATATTTTCTAAACTTTATTTATTTTGGTTTATACTTTTGCTTTGTTAACAATACCCTCCACATCCAATTTTGTAATTAAGAAAATTTTTAAAAAGCATTTTATGCTTAAGAGAAGAAAGAATCAAACTGGTTTTCAAGTGTATACTTAATACGTACTACCCGGTAAATAGGTACTTCATTTTCCATTGAAGTCTAATGTACTTTTGGAAGTTTTATCATTTTGGTTTGGAATTAAAAATAACTGTATAAATCTACAAAATTAAAGAGAAGAAAAACGTCACAGCTAATGGATTGCTCTCTGTGTGTGTGTGTGTGTGTGTGTGTGTGTGTGTGTGTGTGTGTGTGTGTGTGTGTGTGTGTGTGTGTGTAGAACATTCTATTGCCCAGTTGCACGGGACAACCAAAATCAAAGCTGTGCAACCAATTGACTTGAGGTCAAAACCAGGCCGGACAACCTGGTTTTTGATTTGCTAAAGGTTACAAATAAGTATGTTTGCCAATATGCGAAATCAGTAAATTCAGCTGTCTACATACAAAGAAAATTTAAAATATGAGCTTTGGGTTTCACTTTTAACTAATTAATTAATTAATCACTGTTTCAATTGGGATGACCATGAAGATTTTTAATCGGATAACCAGGTGTCTCTACTCAGCAACCAGATATTTTGTTGGACAACCAGATTTATCAGTCTGGTTGTCCAGCGGTCAAACATGCTTTTGGACAGATTTTCTAGGTATGTATGTACGTGACGATGTGCATTAAGCTATGGATCTATCCGTCTTCCTTTCTTTTATATTCTACTTTCCTCTTTTCTTTAAATGAATTTAAAACCAAATAAGTCTTCGTAAAATTATGCATTGAATGGATTTGTCTTAATTTAAAGATAGAAAAATTAAGTACAACTCAAGTTGCCCTTTACACTGGATAGGCTGATTGGGGATATGTGCGTCATTGTGACATTGGTTCAATTTATTTCAAAGCTAATTGTAAATCAGGAGCAATACTTTATTTGGAAGCAGTCGGCGACAATGTCCCGCTTGTAAATACAAAAATATTTCGACAGCAGGTGGTATATAGCTAGCTATTTCAAGTAATCGATATAAAAGACCAGGCGTCGTTTCTACTGAAAGTCATATTAAATTATAGAAGATCACACGCTTCATTACGTGCTTTTTGTTTTAAAATGAGACGAGATTTGTGATATAAGAAGATAGTATTACCTGCATGAAAGACTAATGTAACAATAAATAAAACGGTTGACCCAGAGGTTCATTATCTGTCGAATCTGTTGATTTGGGTATGTTAGTCCCATAGATCCAATGCGTACAAAAGTTGGTGAACATTTTCTTTTTCCACAGTTATTACAAGACTAAATTACAGAATTCGGAGTTTAATTTTAAAAACAAGTCATTTTCTTTATTTACAATAAATTGTATGTGTCTGTAGTGTAGTGATCTCCACAGTGTCAGCATTCTGATATAGGTAAATATATGATATAGGAGAGATTTTGGAAGAAGTATAAATGGATATTAAATTTTCAAATCATTTTTGTTTCTTTTCTTTTTTCTTATCTTTACTTGTCTCATTGTTACTCTAAATACTTGTTGAATGTCTGAATCTGTGATTTAAATGATATATGTTTACATGACGTTTGGCGTTCTAGAAGGATTTAACTGGGATGGCGACATCTTCCTCCTTGTAATTGCCCGACAAAAAAGAAAAGATATAGCCCACCATTATCATCATGTAGTAGGAGAGTGTACAATATATACCTAAATATGACACGAGGAACGAGGTCAAATTGACATATATAGCTCATAACTCAAAACGAAAGTGCATTGTCAGAAACTTTTGTATAAAATATACATGAATTAATTCAAAGTTTTCAAGAGCATACGTGTTCTACTTACCTGATTAAAAAATTTCAATCAATGTCATTTAAACAAGAAACAACAAGAAGATTTTCCCAATTCTATCTAATATTAGTCTCTATGTACTTTAGCCACGATTAAACACATAGAAGAAGCGTGATATTAAACGTCCATCATTATTGCATTAAAATCTCGTCTGCAGTATTAATCTTTGACAAAGTCACGCTTGTACCGTGGAATGAAGCATTCCCATTACGTAGTCAAATGTACGGTATATAAAGCAAACTACTTCATGTATTTAGTATTAGAACAATGAACATGTCATTGTGCCCCTACAGTTGGCTTGAACTAGATGACAGCAATCGCTTCGTTGTGTATGTAGCTTTTATTTTAAAGAGAGATGAGCTATGAGATATCAAATTACTTATATTGAAGACTTCTTTATTTAGAGACTAAACTGGCGTCCCCACTCATACAATATACCTGGCGATAATATTGTTCACATTTAAACACCTGAATATAGAAGTTTTATACATAAGTCAAATAACAGATTCGTGTCTGAGATTACCGAATATAGAGGCCCATATGTAAAAATAACCTTGATCTATTAAATTCAGTAAACACACAAGCACACACACACGCGCCCGTACGCGCACACACATATAATCAGAATTAAAGATCTAATTTCGCGCTTCTGTCCAGAATTAAATAATAATAATATTAATAATAATAATAATAACATTATTATTATTATTATTTGAATTTAATAACACTTTAATGAATGTTCTAGTTTGCTGGAAGACTATATAATTAATAGAAAGTCCAGAATCCCTATCCCTACTCTTGGAAATAATCCGTTACGCTATACATGTACAAAGATAAAGAGATAGAAATCTGAAACCTCTTATCTTAAAAGTTAGTGGATGATAAAAACATATATTTCATGAACTATTCGAAATAAAACACCCATTATTTCCATACAGTTGACTCTTTGCATGTTCTTTCCACAGTCACACAATCGAAGTATTAAATATTTATGGAACTGAAAACAAGAAACCTGTCAACAGCATCAAACTTGATGTAAATTTATGCCCGAAAACCTTAATCCTATTGCTACAATTTAAAAACTACAAAATTTATATCTGGATCAAGTAACACACTTTGGAGTTATACTGATTAGTACGCATCCGATGACGATTTCTAAGACATCCCTTTCCATAACTTCTTTCCCAATTTGTTTGCGACATTATATGAAAAGCCATTAGATAGCAAGATCGGAAGCCTGAAATAAGGCTACAACGAAAACAACCCACTAGACGTCCATGACAGTACGTATCTCTTAAGGTATCACAATATATGGAAGCACAACATAAATTTGTCGTTCAAAAGAAATTATTTTTAACGGCAGATGTAGTGTCGATATAGTAAAGCACTTGCTTGTGGTGTTTGTGGTCCCGGGTTTCATTCTCTGTACTGGTATTTGTTAGATTCAGTTGTCTACCAGCTTGTATAGATGGTCTCTTGTCTGTACTGAACTTTCTTCTCATTAAAGACTGCTTACTACAACTGTAAAACATTAAAGAGTCTTTGACATACAAATATAAATCGTGTCAAAGGATTTAATATAAATCTATATATGTTTGTATGCATGTATGTCAAAATCCATGATTTATTCTTTATATCAATCTTCCTTCATTGTTATTTTCTTTCTTATTTCTTTTTTTCCTCACTAGTAGATAGCAATTGCTTTGGCGCACTTGTAAATTCAAAAATAGTACGATCTAGCACAGCAAAGTTACCAAATGACCCATCGATACATTCACAATTCCATAATCTGCAATTTCTATCTACTTTGAATGACCACCTGGTATAGGAATGCGAGAATATTAATTTTCTGACGCACTAGTACGTTTAAAACAGTACGTTACCATCTAGAATAGGGGTACAAGAACATTTCTGGCGCAGTCACTATTACGCATGCGCTATACATAAAACAATTGCTACAAAATTAAACAACTGCACTATTGTTAGCAACTGAGCCTGTGATATTCTCGCCAACGACGTGCACAGAAGATGCAATGAGGGCGCCCCTAAATGGCGACTGTTGCCGCAGAGCGGTAAAATATAAAATGTTTATTTACTCTTTCACACTTGGTGAAATAACATAATGAACGGCGTCGTCCTTATATGACAAGCCTTGTCGCCCCGCGAGAACTGCACATAATGTCATACTATGTATGTATGCATATAGGTAGGCAGGTATACGTTTCTCTATCTATCTATGTCCTTCGTTCTTTACGAAATTATGGCATTGTAGAAGCAAAAGGAAGAAATGTATGAAATTGATTTTTCTTAACTAAAAAGAAGGCAAATTCGCATGCAACAACAGTTGACTCACATACCATAGAGGATGATTCTGGGTGTGTAAGTCAAAGTGACATTGGCCCAATTATAGTGAAACCTGTATATAAAGGACAATCAAGGAACAAGACAAAGTTGTAATATATAGACAGATGTGTTATATATACAGGGTCAGTACTCTTGGTGTACTCTATAGACAGATGTGTTATATATACAGAGTCAGTACTCTTGGTGTACTCTATAGACAGATGTGTTATGTATACAGAGTCAGTACTCTTGGTGTACTTTATAGACAGATGTGTTATATATACAGTCAGTACTCTTGGTGTACTTTATAGACAGATGTGTTATATATACAGAGTCAGTACTCTTGATGTACTTTATAGACAGATGTGTTATATATACAGTCAGTACTCTTGATGTACTCTATAGACAGATGTGTTATATATATATATACAGAGTCAGTACTCTTGGTGTACTTTACAGCTCGTTCATTTGTGACTCTGAGTGTTGCATAAAATGCGAAAAAGTAGAAGTTCTTACAGGTAATAGGATTCATTCTGAACACAATTTAAAAATGAAAATCCAGCACTAAAATTGTCAGCTTTCTGTAGGAGTGAAACTATACAAAATTACCTTGATATGTAAGGATTTTCATTGAGAACGCTATTAACATTATACTAAATTTAAGCCATATCTACTCACCCTTGAACCGTTTAATTTACAAGATAATCAGAACTACCTTTTGTTTTATCAGTAGGGTGTCCATCACCGTAACCGTACTAAAGCAAGATCATATCTGTTATGAAATCAGAGCTAACGTTCAACAGGTGTGTCATTTTACAAACGACATTTATAGAAGAATTTTCATTTGGAATTCTCAAAAATGTCCGTTATGAACCGGTATTCGCTATATGGATGCCTCACTCTACTTTCAAGATAGTGATCAATCAAAAATAGTATTTTATTTGGAAATAACCACTGACAAATCACAGCTTGTAAAGGCAAAAATGTTCTCATGTAGGTGGCCTTTAGCCAACTCTTTACAATCCATTTGTTTCCCATATCGATTTGGATTGTAGAAGAATCACGCACTTCATTATGTATTTTGGCTTAAGAAAAAGATGTGATATGTGATATAAGAAGATTGTATTATCTGCGTCAAATATTAATATAGTAACAGACCATAGGGTTGAGGTAGAGATTAGTAGCTTTTTGGTTCGATTTGATTTAGCTTAACTCATTGACTGTGGAGACGATATATATGCAAGCTCTTCATAGTTTGTGTTTGTTTTCACTACAGTACTAAAGTAAGCTCTAAAACATGACACTTATAAATTATAAAATTGCTTCTATTTTGAAAATAGCGAGGACGCTTTTCCTTGATAGGAATTTAAAAATAAAAACATCTGGAGTGAGACACCTGCGATACAGAAACCTATCATGATTTGGTGAATTTTGTAAGGGTTGTTCTTTCTTTGGGGATTCGAGTACATAACTCCACGAGATTACGGAACGACATCCATAAACAAGAGGTCAATTTTTTAAAAAAGATTAGACAATACAGATGTAGAAAGCAGAAATTCATTACCCATTACCATTTTGATCTGCAAGCATATTATATGATTCACATAATAACCAATATAAAAGCAGAAAAAAATCGTTCATTTCCATGAAACAAAGTTGTTTTAGACAAAAACTAAAAGTATTTAATAGACTGTTTTCTTATGATGTTCTTAACGTTGTAAACTGATTTATATGCTTCTTTTTAATGCCCATTTAAGAATTTTTATGAATAATTTATAATTTACTTTACAATCTGAGGGAAATGTATTTTTATTTTAAATTGTTTGAAACGGTATTTACTTTATTCCTTTTTTTTTTTTTTTTTGCTATCGGAATCTGAGAGAGAGAGAGAGAGAGTTTGCTTTTTCTTAATGGCACCTTCAATATTGGCTGTCTCATGCCGAGGAAATGGGAGCTAAATGCCGTCCCCAATGATGCGCCGAGGCAGCCATCCCAGGCCGGCATCGGCAGGTATCGAGCATATGACACTTGGGTTACGAGTCCGACGCTCTACCAACTGAACTACCGCAGCTCCCTAGAGGGAAACAGTCATTGACCATTATATTATCTAATATATTTAGTATGCGTGTTCTAGAGGCTCTAATACGTGATCTCGAATCTTTTATACGCAATCTCAAATCTTTTATACGCGATCTCGAGGGAATCAATCAGAAAAGTTGTTTGAATCACTTGATGACGTGTTCGAGAAAACAGGAATGCGCGTTCTTGATTCTCAAATTCGTGATCTCGAAAGAGTCAATAAAAAACTCGATTGACTTAGCGATTTTAAAGTGACGCTTGGTTTATTTATATTACATTTACTAGTATATGCAATGGTATTTATATTCGCCGTTGAAACAGTTTATTACATTGGCGATTAAATCATCAAGAAAATTTGTTTTCTGGTTGAGCACCTTCAAAAATTAGGGGATGTACTTGTAGGAGATAATGAACCAGAGAATCATTATATTGTTCAAAAATTATTAGAGTTAAGTCTGTCTATCTGTCCATCCTACTTTATGTATATCTGTATATCTCCTTCTTTATTTACTTAAAGAATCAGGGATCCCGATCAAGAAATGGACAGGATTTAGTAATCAACTTTTCATTCTGTCATTTGGTATAGAAGTCGATCCACACTTCCCTGGCCAGTACAGTTCAACAATCGTTGGATACAGTGTTGCCCTATATTTCATAAAGTCTAATGGTTATATATTTATTTGAAGGATTTCGTTACTTTTGAATATTTTTTATAGATGGACTTCACTTTTTCAGTACGTCTCATTTTCGGTATTCTCACTGTTTATCGCCAACATTGTTTAGGAGCCATTAACCGATTAGGTAGCAATCCTAACGTCGTAAGTTGGTTGGCTTAGAGTTCAAAGTAGGCCTTCTGAAGGTTTCCTTTCATTTTCTCATTATTAATTGAGTTATGGCCCTTTGACATCAGACCATCGTCGTATTCGATATCTCACATTTGAAAACTTTAATCGTTTAGGGGAATTTATCTTGGACTTTTGGCGGTTGGGATTTTTCAATATAATTACCGGGACTCTGTGGAAGACTGGTTGGAATTTAACGGGTGTGCCGCGATGGTTCAGTATAACAGCCAGACTGTATAGAAGACCGATTGGAATGTAACGGGTGTGCCGGGATTGTTCAATATACTGCAACTCTATGACTCGGTTGACATCCATACTAAATATCAAACTGTATTCGCATTTGAATGTAACCGGGAACATTTGCAAGGATTTCTTGGATTTGCTAAATCAGAGGAAACATTTTAGTAAAACTAAGTAAACTATATGCGAACATCTAATCAGGGTCATTATACGTTTATTTTTTTTATTTGAAGTGCAGATTGTACGAACACGCAACAGTTAGAGACCACGTGATTGAAACGGTTCTTTGGAGATGGTATATTCCAGCCTCAAAATCGCGCATTCCTGTTTTCTAGAATACATCATCATGTGATTAAAACGGCTTGTCCGATTGGCTCTCTCGAGATCGCATTCGAGCATCGAATACGAGTGTTCTAATTTTGAGAACGCAAAATGTTGTTAGGTTATGGCCCTGTTGGCTTGCTGGGTAACTTCGATTGCTGCGAAGTGGAATTAGCTCTTTTGCGAAGTGATGAACCCAATAGCGCATAACGGAGAGCACGATTACGTGCGTTTGCGAGATCGTGTGCTTGAAAAGTATTTTCTTACAGGCTCTCTCGAGTTTGCGTAACCCAGCTTCGAGACGCAAAGCGTTGTCATGTTATGGCCCCAATGGCTTGCCATAGGCAACCGAAATAACCCAGATATCCCCTATTTATAATGTGATGCGGTTTGTTGTTCGATAAGGATACGGTGTATAATGGTAAATGGTGATGGCTTCCTCTATGTAGTCACCTGGAAAAAGGGTGTTCAAAATTCTTGCTCTGTTCACGCGATTTAAAACGAGTGTTCAAATCGTCATTTGATTTCATAGTTTTTCCACACTAGGTCCTAAAAATGATCAGAGTAAGCGTAGACGGTCTTGATGGGTGTGCCATAGTTATTTGACATGTCAGACGGTCTTGATGGGTGTGCAATAGTTCAGTGACATGTCAGACGGTCTTGATGGGTGTGCAATAGTTCAGTGACATGTCAGCCGGTCTTGATGGGTGTGCCATAGTCATATGACATGTCAGACGGTCTTGATGGGTGTGCAATACAGTGACATGTCAGACGGTCTTGATGGGTGTGCAATAGTTCAGTAATATGTCAGACGGTCTTCATGGGTGTGCATTAGCTCAGTGACATGTCAGACGGTTATGACGAGAACTTTGTCAGCGTTATGAGTGAAGTGGAGAGTGGACAAGAGTTCACTGACGGGTCAGCCGGTCTTGATGAGTACTTTGTCAGCGTTATGAAGAGGGGGGGGGGGGGGATGGACAATAGTTCAGCGACAGGCCAGGCGGACAATGATATACTGTCATTGACAGCAATAATGCAACATCAGGACACGTTTCCTTTTAATGCACCAGATGTGAGTTTGTAACATTACAGTAAAATATAATTTAAAAACATAAAACCTCTGGTCATACATAACACAGAAAAGCAAGTGAAATGTGATATATGTGACGAATCAACACGTGAAAGAGACAAATAAAAATAATGACTTCAGTCTGTGCGCATCAAACTGAAGTCCTTAAATAACGAGTTCATAGCAAATTTTATATTGACTGTAAATAACGAGTTTATCTTAATTTTATATTGGAGAGATATAGGTGGGTAATTTGCTTGAATTTACTCCAGCATGATAATTATTTTATAAACCATTAGTGCCAACACTGAGGTAGCGTTGTTTAACACTATATGGTGATGAAATGTGACATCGTAACCACGAATTTCTAAGATTTCAAATATAATCCATCTCGGTGAATCTCTCTCTCTCTCTCTCTCTCTCTCTCTCTCTCTCTCTCTCTCTCTCTCTCTCTCTTATTTCTTCCCATTCGAACATTCATACCAGTGAAATGCCACGTTACTGTAAAAATGCAGTGATGAGTGCAGTTAGGTTGTCTGTCGCAACAACAGCTGCAGAGAGAGAGAGAGAGAGAGAGAGAGAGATAGAGAGAGAGAGAGAGAGATAGAGAGAGAGAGTACTTCTTCCATGAGTTCTCAAAAACCGCTTGAACAATTTCCACTTAATTTTACAAAGAACATTCTAGCATGACGTCATCCAGTATGACTAACATTCTAGCATGACGTCATCCAGTATGACTAACATTCTAGCATGACGTCATCCAGTATGACTAACATTCTAGCATGACGTCATCCAGTATGACTAACATTCTAGCATGACGTCATCCAGTATGACTAACATTCTAGCATGACGTCATCCAGTATGACTACAATAAATACTAAAAGGAAATCCGTCTAACAACTTCTCAAAAGCAGCTTAACAGAATTTGAGGAAATTTGTCTAATACCGCCCCCCAAACTTTAAAGAACTTCTCAAAAACCACTCAACATAATTTTGCGTGAAACTTTAAAAATGTGTACAAATGATGTCGATTCATTATCAAATATGGCTGTCAAAAAATAAATAAATAAATTGAAAAATAAATGAAAAACTGTTTTTCTCAGAAACCATTCAGTAGAATTTTACCAAAATGCAACCGCTCAAGAGTTTGTTCAAATTTTACAGAAAGCATCCTGACCTGAAGGGCTTTTAAGGTTTTACATTTGATAAGAATCTGCTATCAAATATGGCTGCTGTTACTAAAGATAAATCTCTTTGATAACTTTTACACAACCGTTTAACAGAATTTGGGCAAATCGGACACAAAGCATATCTTTAATTTGAAGACCTTTGAAATTGTATAAATGATGCCAAACCGTCATTAAATATGGTCACTGTTTCTAGAAAGAGAGAACCGCTGACACCCCTTTATCTGAAACAAAAGGCGAAACACTCAACACAATTTGACCAACTTTGACGGAAATCGTCATGACATTGAGACCTTTCAGTATTGGACAAATTATCCTAATGTGCTATCAAATATGAATGAAGATAAAACAAATAGATATACCTTGAAACAGTTGTTTTCGTAACATATGCAATCAACAGCACCCTACTAACTCATGTTTCTTCAACAACTGCTCTTGTAAGTGGCCATTAAGAAGATATCATCCAGATGAGCAGTCTCAGACCCACTTTGGCCTCTTATAATTGAACGGCATAAGTGCATCTATATTTTCCTGTTTACATGTATGTGTAATATGCCAAGTTTACTAGTTCCATAGATTTTGGTGCAGCAGATGTAATTTGGATGTGCAGTTCATACATTTACAGAGTTCAAAGGTCATAGTGGGGGGTTACTGTTAAGCACTGCCACAGAGTTCAGAAGTCAGAGTGGGCGTTTACAATTAAACACTGTCACAGAGTTCAGAGGTCAAAGTGAGCGTTTACTATTAAACACTGTCATAGAATTCAGAGGTCAAAGTGATGGTTTACTGTGAAACACTGATTTTGATTCTTTATATAATTATTTTCACACTGCACCAATAAGAATAAAATGTGATCACATGAACTGGATAAAATTTACATGATTTTTTTTCCCTCATTTGTTTCACTCATTGCTTATTTATTTTTTTTCCTTCAGTTACTTTCTTTTCTTGCTAGAATGATGTTTCAGTTAAAGCCCAATTTCTTCTATTACGTAACGCCCGTGTGGGATGGCTCTGACATTCTTACTACGTGCGTGTCACTCAGCTTAAATATAGATTTATGTAATAAAATTCACCCCTGTTTATGTAATGAATGCACAAATAGGATTAATTTTAAAATGTTCGAACTTACAATAAAGTTACTTCATGAAGATACACATCTGCATAAGTACATTTACCGCATTGGTACAAAAAACATTGGCTTGAGAATTTTGCATTTAAAATGCTTCTTTGCTGTCCTTTCACGGGGTAGCACAGTGGCTGAACCGCTCGTTTGGCGCCTTTGTAGTCCAAAGTTCGATATCAGGCTAAAATTCATACTCCACGAACATTACAGCCCCACGTCTCCACTGAAGATTCTAAGAGAGCTATATGTAATTTATATTATTTATCTCGACTTTTAAACTGGGTCCAACTGTAAACAACATAGAGTAAATACGGTATTTAACTGGTTGCTTATAATCCAGGCTAGTCACATGTTAATATAAAAGTTTGATATAGGAACTGGCAATCCCACAATCGAAACGGATTATGCTGCAAATTAACTGTATCTGCGTAATGTGTTTGGCATTAAAAGTGATACATACTTGTAATTAGAAAGTATTCACACACATTTTGGGGATTGCCGCATCACGATTCTGAAAGAAGGCAAATGACATCCAGTTTAAAATGTTCACTCGCCAAGTCTGAATTTTTAGTCACAAGTTCAGCAATTTTTCAATGAAATGAGTCGACTTGACCTTAATCACTAGAGTTTATTATTTTCTTTTTAAATATATAATACAAAAAGGACAGTACCAGGACTGAGAAGCCTTGAGCTCACTGTCTCACAATGCATAAGAACATACATTATACAATATATGTAGGCAGCTTAAGAGAGAGAGAGAGAGAGAGAGAGAGAGAGAGAGAGAGAGAGAGAGAGAGAGAGAGAGAGGGAGAGAGAGAGAAGCTGCGATTTAAATAAAAATATTTTTTATTTGTTAAAACAGAAGTCATGAGTTAAAAAACAAAATAAAAACAACAAAACACGTATAAAAAAAAAAAAACAAGAACAAAACAAAACGTGAAATAGATTACAGCAGGTATATATCACCTGTGACGTAGTCAAGAAATTTACAGTACGGCTCTCACGTCGTTTTGACACGCTCTTTTGCAACTTCGTATCATGTAACACTGTAGAAAAATCACCTGGAACGTGTACACATATCGTTATAAGGATTCGGGTTCTTGTAGTGTACTTGATGCAAGTTCAAGTTCAAGGTTTTCAACCTGATTAATTTTTTGTTTCTTTTTACTCTCTCACTCCACATATTTCCCCGTATATGTGTTCTTCATGAGAGAGAGAGAGAGAGAGAGAGAGAGAAACCGTGTAAAACTTGGTATATTTCTATTGCTTCAATTCCTTAAAAGTCCCTATTCTTCACTATCTGGCTAACAAAGATACTTGAATATATACACCAGTTGTTGAGAATATATGACCTCTGGATTTACGCATAAGAAATATATGGAATAGACCATAATGCGAAGTTCGCTTTAAGCATTGTTACTGGGAACAAAGTGTTCACGGCACTTGAAAAAAACCAATGCATTAAATCGAAAGAAAAAAAAGAAAAAAAAAAAAAAAAAAAAAAATCAACGAACTACTGTTTTAAATAAACAGACTTGGTATACTTAATTAAGGACAGTCTGAAATCACGCTGTGGCAGTAATTGGATAATATACATAAATTTGAAGATAGCGACATTGAATGCGCTCGACGAAAGCAATCCATAATTTCCTTACATAACATATTTTATTTGAGCTAACGACCCAGATAGCATAGACGTGTTTTCCGAAGAATTTTTCAACTTGCACATAATAAAAATGGCTATTATTGAATTCTAACCTTGGAAACGTTTGCTTAAAAAAAGAAGGAAAGCCAGAAAGAAAGAAATAAAACTAAACAAAAGATATAGATATATAAATATAGATAGAAAGCCAATCTCTCTCTCTCTCTCTCTCTCTCTCTCTCTCTCTCTCTCTCTTTCTCTCTCTCTCTTATTTCTTTCTTCCTTATAAGAAGCCCCGGGTGGCAAAGTGGTCTTAGGCGCTCGCCTTAACAGATCGCTCACACATCTCTTCTGTCGGCGGGAGTTAGAGTCTAGGATCGAACAACGTGGATGTGTGAGACAGCTTGCCACTAGCTTCTCGTGGGTCGGTTGTTTTACCGGGGATTCTTTCTCCACCAAATATACTGGCTGCCAGGTATAGGCTATCATGTGCCAAAAAATGCTGTTAAGCCCCACTAAACCAAACCAAAACCAATCTTCCTTAGAAGCAGATAGTAATTGCGAAGTTGGGCCTACTTATAACTTCAAAAATAGTAGGATCTAGCACAAGAAGCAAAATTAAAATATGACCCAATGGTAAATTAAAAATACCAGTAGCTGCAATTACCATCTACTTTGTATCACTGTCTCTTATAGAGACACGAGAATTTTGATAATACGTTACCTTCTAATATAAGGTTACGAGAAAAATCTGTCGCAGTCACTATTACATGCGCTATATATAACAACAGCGGCAAAATAGAGAATGTGTATACTCTTGTACAGTTTATTTAAAATTCACACATGTATCTTGACCAAATAAATCACACCAACTATTACTCTAATGGCTATTTTTTTTAAGTACTAAACTTTTATTATTAAAAGTGACTTTGGTTTATACAATGTGTACAACTATTACACGCAATTGCAAAGAGGCACCATAAAGTAATTTGAATTCAGCATAAAAGATGACAATGAAAAAGTGATAGACTTTCACGGTGTAACTGTAACATACGTTTTCATCTCAGATACGTAATTAATGACAAAAGAAATACCGATATATTCAAGAGGTCATAGTGAGCTGGGGGGGGGGGGGGGAGATGTCCAAAAGATATAGGAAGCCAGAAAAATGATATATTTTAAAGACTAGATCTGTAACAATATACGATTTACCTATAGTAAATTTGCGTGCGAAGATCAAATCAATAAAGGAAGTTAGATTCATCAAACTTTACTACAAATTACTTGCTGAGGTTAACATTTAAAATTAGATGCGAAGGAATAGGTTGATCGAAAAGTGCTTAATAATATATGTTGAGTTCAAGAGGTATTGACGATAAATATAAAACGACGAAACGTCTGAAAAGAAGATTTAAGTGATTTGAAACAAGGATTTTAAATGAAGACATGCATTAAAAACTGAAGAAGATAAAACAATCTCACATAATTATTAGTATCGGCAGAGATACAACGAACTCAGCAAAAGCATAGAAACATTCAATATTGAATTGAACGCGGAAATGGGTATACAACGTCCTGCATTAGGTGTTACAATGGTTGAATTAAAAAAGAAATGGATATTAATTTTTAAAAAAGGACTTTGAGTCAAGAACCAGACTAATACACGAACGTACAGTATATTGCTTTATAATGTTTGCATTGTACGAAACCAGCAATGAATTATGTGTGAGATAGCATTTAAATCATTGCACAAATGCCAATTTCCGGTTTGGGCAATAATTTTGAATACTATGTACCAAAAGAGTTATTGATCATTCTCATACATTAGGTATCAGTTATGAACTTATCTATGCTCCATCACTTTTTGTCATAAAACAAGTTACACACAATAGATGTTTTACAGCAACATGCCAATCAAATCAGACTTTAAACACATATTGTTTTTATTAGCTTGTATGTGGTCTTGGTCTTAACTAATGAGTTTTATATTAGATAAGAGGGAAAAGACCATGTTGCCTACTCGTTAGAAGTTAAAAGAGATCATGAATCTAATATTTGCAGCGTAAAAGAGATACATACTATGCAGAAGAGAGCAAAGTTTTAAATATAGAATTGAAACACTAAGAAGGAATAAACAATTCGGGATGTCAAAAAAATAAATTGAAAAAACAAAATAGTAGTTATTACTCATAAATGGTGAAGCGTTTACCCACATATAGCGAAGAGTCAAGCATTTATGTGGAGCAGCTCTCGATTAAAATTATTTAATCTTAATGGAGTTAATCTTCACGCGGGCTCGTTGTTGTAGAATAGATCAGATGCGTCCTCCCATATGTCGTAAGAGGCGACTAATGAAAGCAAGCTTTTTGCCCTGGGATGTTTCCATTGATGATGTTCTACCTTAGAAAGTCTTTGACATTTGTTTAAAGAGTGTGGTTTATATCAAAATTAGACTTTGTATTTTAATAATTTTACCATTTTGGCATTATCTTCGTTTTCTTTGTCATTACACGGCACTGCATAGCCTGTATTGTGCTGATGTGACATTAAACCCTGGACATACATATTGATGCTTAATGGAATTGATACAGAAAGAATTAGACACATCACGCCATAGACACCAAATTACTTGAGTCAAAGATTAAGAGATTAAGTTTGATGACCCAGACTTTAAACAACCTGAATGTTGTGTTTGTTCTATATTAGTCTAATCTCCCAGAAAATAAAGGAAAACTAAATAAGCATGGACAGCCAAATCTAAATGATTTATACCAAGATCCTAATGATCAGTAAGAATACCAGTACATATTTATTGCATTTGTGATGCGTGTTAGAGGAAATATTGCTTGCAAGTTTTCGAAGGTAAAAATGTTAAAGATATCAACGTTTGGTAAATACAGTACTCCTAATTAGCAGGAAATTATACCGCAAGAATGTCAATTCCTCAGCCCAAAACATCATTGTATCACATACATCCCTAGCAGTAATAAATCTGAATAAACTTCACTGATAACAATTCCAAGGCTAAGCCCAAATATATTGAGTGTACTGTATATTTTTGTTTTTGTTGCTTTTGATATGAAGGTAAAATGAGATAGTGACCATGCAATGACAAATAAAATGGGTAAAATGCTCCTGAAAGACATCACCATATCCTACGGAAACAATGATCTTTTCAAGCTGAATGACTACAACATTTTCAGGACATACGAGGATATGTGGTTACCTGTTTCGGTTAGAACAAATAGGATTAAATAAGTCATTATGAATGATACATTCAGAAATTTGCAATCAGAGGCATATAGTGAATACAGTTCTGATACTGACGCTGTACAGTTCACAGTGTGTGGAAAAAAGTTTAGAATACCATTAGACTCTCAGATACTAACAGACCTTTGTCCACTGTAACATTCGCAAAAGCCTTTGAATTTGTACAATGTGCCAAACAAGATATGAACACGAAAACATTTGTCAGCAGTACAATGCTATTACCTAGAGTTGTACAATCAGTGTACGAGAAGTACAAAATGGAAATATTTTCTTTAACAGCTACATTACAAAAGGAGGAGAATTATCGACATAGCAGCGAGTATAACTTTATAAAATCTAATACTTAATTCTCACAGAATGAACTCGATGGATGTACTGATATTGTGCAAAAGGAGTGGAGAAAGTGATCTACAATAGTTTAAAATTTAACAACAGAATTAATCTTAGTTACTACAAAAGGTCTGTCAAATTTTATTTATTTGCATTGTTTTCAATTGAGACAAAAGTTTACAGACCTGAGGTGATTAATTTCACGTTATTTTCTTTGCAATTGAATAAGTCATCGTTGTGGATTTCAGATTTCAAATACCGTCAGATCACACTTTTTATTCCTTACAAATTTTATTTTAATCTTACTTAGTTCTTAATGAATAAAGTTTTGTCTATAACCCACAAAACTTTCTACTTGCAACAATATTCGGCTGATCCTCGAAACTGCGGGATATTGAATTATTAATTACTTATGGTAAACCAAATATGTAGTCATTGGGATAATCGCTAATGTGATAGAAGTTAATGTCATTGTAAAAGTTTCCTCTTTTAACATTAATGCTTCAAGAATCATTATTATCCCTTCGCAATCTCATTCTATCACCTTATTTATTTATTTGTTTTTTCTTTCATCTTGTTGTAGCAAAACTACCATATTAGCCACTTTGATACTTCTAATATAGTTAATCCACATTGTATTGATTTTGTTCCATTGATTGTCTTGTTTTTGAAACTGACGAACATCAACTCAACATCAGTACTGTTTATCCTGGCAATGATCGATCTGTCTGGTATTGAAAAAAATATATATTAATTTGTGTATAAGTTTTTATTGACTTTTGTTTCCTGAGATTTTCCTTCTGTTGACCAAATGCATTGTTATTCAGAAGTCTTAAATGAATTGTTAATTTCTGTTTCAAACTTCCATTCAGTTCAAGGTAATATTTAAGCTAGATGTTTTTGTTTCAGTAAACAATTGGGTGTATCTTCTTAAGTTTTAAACCTGGCTGTATTTAAAGCTTCAGATTTATGTAGTGCATGAGGTATTTTTATTTGTTTCTACAATGTACATAAAACAATTTATATTGTAAGTTTCTTAGCCTTGTAACCATCAATCAACTTCTCTTGCAAAGGACATAAATCATTTTTATCTAGAATTGATTTATGTGGAGGGACTATGTAGTCCTTTAGATAGCCATGTAGGTGTAATGGAATATTCAATTCCACTTCTGAAATACAGCCGGTACCAAAATCATCTGGTAATTTTTAAAACAGAATTTCATATATCCATCTAAAAATTTATATCGGTTACCCATTTAACATTTTTACCAGCATATATTGGCACGTGGTCAAAGCATATACGTTCGTAGTACTAAGGTAATAATAAATAGTAACATTGACCTTTCGTACCTACCATAATTTGTATACATCCTTGTTCTATAGACTTTCCCATGAATATAAAGCTATCAACAAACCTAATTGTTATTTTTATACATCCTTGTTCTATAGACTTTCCCATGAATATAGAGCTATCAACAAACATACTTGTTGTTTTTATACATCCTTGTTCTATAGACTTTCCCATGAATATAAATCTATAGACTTTCCCATGAATATAAAGCTATCAGCAAACACAATTGTTCTATAGACTTTCCCATGAATATAAAGGTATCAACAAACATACTTGTTATTTTTATACATCCTTGTTCAATAGACTTTCCCATGAATATAAAGCTATCAACAAATATACTTGTATTTTTATACATCCTCGTTCTATAGACTTTCCCATGAATATGAAGCTATCAACAAACATACTTGTTATTTTCACTGTTATTTCTTATCTTTCTTTCATGAACCTATCAACTATGATATCCTAGCTGAAATCGTATGTCTCATTGGCGTTCAGTATGATTTTCACTTCTTTATCTGGATAATTTTAACTAATGTCTTGAAGAACAGACGACTGTCATAGTCGGATAAGTTATGAATGGACAACAGTATGTATTTTGGGTATTTGGAATTCAAGTTGCATTCGTTATGTACCGCACCGCTATACTTGCCTGTTAAGTGATCGCGATCGAACACGATGTATACGTGAGCTTTGCCGTCTCAAACTTTGTCTTCAATCATTTATCCTCGCAGATGTATCATACATTTGTTAATTAAAAAATGTTTCATCTTCTTCTGTGAACAGAGTAAGTTTTGCATTTTTCGGTCTTATTTCTCAATACATTAGTTTTGCAATCTTACCCAACAGATTGTAAACTACTTCAATACAATGTTTTCCTCTGCAGACCATTGGTTTACATCTCATATGAATTGATTCAACATACAAATATAATCCTTATGGAATACGTTCTGCTCTTTTTTAAGTGTCCAATATTGTGCCTCTAGAACACGTTGGCTCTGATCCGATAATATATTGAGTTCCATGTCGCCTACGGCGATGTATAGATTTGGCATTGTATGTGAAGTGCATGTTGCATCTGGCTGAACTCACAGCTATTTCGTTCTGTGTTTGTTTCGATTGTACACTTTTCCTCTGGCACTATGTTACTTTGAGAATTATAATATAATACATACTGAGTTTTTAACTGGTATTGCTAGTTCTTAAATTGTACGACAGACTCTCTTTATGTATTATATCTGTCGAATTATCTACGTTGTGCCATAACAGTTTGTGTTCTGGTGTTTTTTCTAGTGCATTAAGAAAACAAATTTCAAGCATTCTTTTAACTAAGTATCTTCTCGTGTCATGTTTGTTAATCTGTGATAACCCCAAATTTGAAATTCTATTAAAATGACATAATTTGTAATCATTTAAGCAACCATACAGATATATAATTAATATATACCTATTTTCTCTCCGCCTTCCTATATTCCATGCACATGTACAGATACATCGAATTCATTTTCAACTTCTCAAATATCTTCAATTTTTACCAGACATAGTTTAAAGCAAGTATTGTTTCGATCTAAATTGTATTTTTATGGTATAGCTATATTACCAATTGCTGTATTTAACACAGACTCAAGAGCATACAAAAACACCTACATAGCTTTCTTTTATTCTTACGCAAACATTTCTGTTTTTAACTCATTCAGGGAAATCCATCTATGAGTATCCTGTAAGCGGTTGGTAACTATGTATGTGCAATGTTAAATATTAATTAGTAACAAACGGACATTTTCTGTCAAAATGTTTTATGTAGCACATTGAATAATCGTTCAGTGATATTATCAATTTCACACCTATTCAGTATATTTAGACAGCTTGTATTAAAAATGTATAAACTACTCGCTCTACCTCCAGTGTGGGTTGTTTCCTGAGCTCTAAATGTAACTGAGGTTTTAAAAAACCAAATAGTTAGATTTTCTGCTATGATCTTCTTCAATATAGTTCACTGTCATTGAACAAAATCTTCATTCAGACTGCCTTAAAATCTATACTCGTTGCAACTTTCTCTTCCTTTGCTACTGTTTCATCACTTACAAAAGACTTTTTTTTACATAAGCAAGAAAAATTTTGAAATATATATTCAACTGTCATTAGTTTATTTAGCTAAATTTATTTGAATATATATTCAGCTATTTTTGATGTGTCTAAATATTTAGCTTTTGACCTTGATAAGACAGTTTTGCAAAATGCCCACCTTAATTTGTTTATGCTGCGTGATCGTGTTTTGTTCTGCGTATTGCTTACACATAGTAACTGGGTCAGGCGGCTGTGTGCGTTCGCCGCATACTGATCTCTTTTTAAAATTTTGTTTGAATGTCTTTTTATCTTCACATATACTTCCTAATGAACTTTATTCATAGTGTCACCCAGCTCTTTTCTGTGGGCCGCACAATGCAAATTCATCGCACAATCTTTGTTTGCATGCCTTTTTCAAAAAAAAATCTTTCTAATTGCTGAGCTATTTCGATCGCGGAGTATGTTTTATTTGTCTTTTTATGTTAGTAGCAGTCAACAAGACAGGAGTTATTTGTTAATTTGTAATTGTTTTAAAAATCATCCTTAGCAAGAATCTAACCACATATCTTTCGTTTTTAGATCGAACCCTATCCATTTGCGTTATGGATCTAAGCTATCAACACTGTAAAACAAATTGTCCTCTAGTCTTGTCTGACGGGACAACAACATGTAAATATCACAGTAATGGTCTCCTGTGCACATTATCTGAACTCACTAATGTTAACTTATTTTTAAAAAAAAACAAAGAAACAAACGAAGAATTTATTTTAATTAGATTTCAAAGCGAGTTCTTATGTTTCAGTCTGTACAGTATGTTATGAAATAGCAGACAGAAATATTAACTTGTAATCCGAAAGTATATTGTTAGCAACTTTAGAGTGTAACGTAATTTTACTGTCTTGTGAATAGTTCTGATGATAGTTGATGGTAATATATATATATATATATATATATATATATATATATATATATATATATATATATATATATATATATATATATATATATATATATATGTATATATATATTTCAAAATCTGTATTTGTAACTATATTAGAATCTAAAACCAATTTCCATTATTCCTAATTGTTCTGACAAAAGTCGATATTGACATATTTAGTGAAAAATTTTCTTACTGCGCCTGGAAGTAATTACTGCGTCTTTCATGCCATTTATGAATTACATTTCTCGTCGGCTAGACTGGCAAGGAGCGTAAACTTAAAGGTATTTATCTATCTACATACTCCTAAAAAAATACATTGCTGTATTTACTTGCACTTCTACTAATGTTATGATTCTCAAAATATTTCAAAGTAGTCCTCGTCTAGTGATTCTTTATTTTGATTTTTAACGTTATTGTATACACAAATTTCAAACAAAACAACATTACTGGCCCATCATTAGCACATGTACAAAATAAATGGTAGTTGCTGTTCTTGTTGCTCGGGTTTTTATTACAATTTTAACACATTATTGGCTATACGATACCGCAGAAATGGTAGCTAAGTTCCCTTCCCACAAAGAGGTAGTCGTCCTGGCCTAGTCGGTAACAAACTAGCTCACCTTCGATTACGAATCCGAATAAATGCCATCAAGATTAGGATGATATAACGTTGTTCGCGTTTAAAACATAAATTGGATAATTTTTATTTTAAAATTGGAGCTTAATGCCTTCTAAATTTAATTGCTTTCGTTATTCGATTCGGCGGGATGTATCACCACTTACCCGGTAGGGAAAGGCCATATTGCCTCCTCATATGACTGTGAGACTGTAACAGTCGCCAAATAATCGGAACCATTCCTTATCGGGTAATGCTGGAACAGTAAAGCCCCACACGATCATACAAATAATAATAATAATAATAATAATAATAATAATAATAATAATAATAATAATAATAATAAATCCATGTATGTATGAGTTGGTGATTTATATATTTACTTGAATGTCATGTCCTCGTGATTCTGTGCCATTTCTCTATATTGGAATTAAACAGAAAATAAAGATGAATGAATGAATTAATAGATGTTGTATAACTAGTAGTGGTAACAACAGCAACAGCATCTCATCATGAATAAAATGGTAGTAACAGTAGTAGTATTAACAGCACAGAAGTTGGAGTAGCAGTATGGTAGTAGCAGCAGCAGAAGTGGTAGTAGTTGTTGTTGTTGCAGCCCCAGTAGTAGTAGTAGTAGTAATAGCAGCAGCAGTAATACTACAAGTACTAGTAATCCTCTTTAGTAGTATTAGTAGTGGTAGTAACAGCAGTAGTAGTAGTAGTAGTCTTATGAAGGGGTCGAGGAATCCCATCAGCGGTAGGATGACTGGATAGAGTGATAAATAAACAGAGAGACAGAATAATAGCCAGCTAGCTAGCTATATAGCTAGCTAGCTAGATAGACTTAAGTTACTACAGTCATACAAAGTTACTTGCATGCCAGCACTGGACATTTACGTCAATATTTGAACTTATTTATTTTTCAGATTTATTCCTTCTATCAGCTATAATGTTTGGCTAGGTAAAGCTGTACAAAGAGATATGCATGTCGTAACTAAAGTCATTTGAATTTTTTCGAATAGTCATTGTAGTATTTGTCTCTTCACGCCAAATAATTGACAGGTAAGGTCAACTATTAATAACAATGCTTGTTGTCATGCAATGATTGGTTGGTTTTGTGTGTATGCTAACAGGACTTTGCTTGGAGACAAGTACGATCATTACAGAGAATAAACTAGTTAACTTGGAAAACTTGCATTTTAAGGGATTTATAGATATTCTGTAAGTATCAGTCTACTATTTATTATTATAAAACTAGGTGCGTTTGGTATAGCACCACACAAGTACATATTCATATGTGACCCAGGACTTGTGTTGTATACCAATGTGCGTGTTCGTCATGAGTGAGTGAGCGAGTGAGTGAGGGATTGATCGTGATGCATGATTCCCGGGCTTCACGAGTATTAACATCGATTCCCCGCCAAACTAACAAAATCCTCTGGCATTCCTACTCTGGTTCTTAGACGGACAACATCTCGAGCAGAACTATTCGTGAACACTTGTCTTTCACGCAAGTGAAAGACAAGGGATTGAATATAATTCGAAACAATTATACCCTTCGAGTCTGGTAAGGTATCATTTGTATTTTTTGTGATAAAATTATAAATGTTGGCGTGTGGGTTGTGTATTGTGTATTGTATTTGTGTCGGTTATATTCTGTATTGTATTTGTCTTGTATATTAAGTATATGCTTTGTATTATTTTAGGTTTATCTCGTACCATTTCATCTGGTAATAAATCCCACAACTAACAAGCGAGTGTTATCATTTAACCCGAAATAAGACATGGCTTACACATATTACCTGTGTTCACAATTGCGTGAACTCCTATTGAATCACTGTATAAAAACGGAATAACGTTGTACTGAATGTGCAGAGTCGTACGTTTACTCATATCAAGGGGTCACAAAATGCTCCGAGAGTTGTGCAGTTATTGATACATCGGTAATTTAATTCACAGAGCTTTACAGTTTTTCAAACCTAGGTTACTGAATGCGCAGAGAGTTGTACAATCTCAGTGAGTCAAATGTTCACGTATTAAATGACGGTGAACTCACACCTAAATCATTGAATGCACATGAAGGCGTTAAGTTTCAACGAGCGCGATTATGAGGTGAAAATATCATATACACGCCGTTTCCTGTGACTGTGAGGTCGATAAGGTTAGATGAACCTTCTTTAGTAGTAATCATTCGCAGTATTTACACCCATTCCTAAACTTCACATCGACAGTATTCACACCCACCACAACTTCCCTTTCATTTACACCCACCACTAACTCATCATCCACAGAATTTACGCCCACCACTAATCTGTCTATAATTTTTACCCCCACCACCAACTCTCCGTCTATATTATTTATCCCCACCACTAAACTCTCCATCCACGTTATTTACACCCACTAACTCAAAATCAATAGCATGTATACCCACCAATAACTCCCGCCGAGTGGTCTAAGGCGCTGGCCTTTACAGATCACTGACATCTCACCTCTGTCCGCGTGGGTTCGAGTCTCGGGTTCGGCCAATGTGGGTATGTGAGAAAGCTTGCCAGTAGCTTCCCGTGGGTCGGTGGTTATTCCCGGGGTTTTCTCGGGTTCTTCCTCTACCAAATATACTGGCCGCCATGTATAGCCTATCATGTGCTGAAAAATGGCCTTAAACCCATACCAACCGACCAACCAACCACTAACTCTCCCATCTAGTATTTACACCATCCAGTAATTCTAAAAACACAAACGCACAGTGCTTTGTGCAATTATTGTAATTATCAGCTCCTCTAAGATGACAATGCCACTAAGATGGGACGACACCTCTAAAATGACACGACACCTCTAAGATGACTAGAGAATTTAAAGGTGATTAAATTTTATGAAAATACATAATTCTGGACCAAGCATCTCTCTCTCTCTCTCTCTCTCTCTCAACATGACCGCGTACATTTCACTTTCTGCATTTTACTTCACAATAATTCGTGGTGTACTGGATGAATTACGTAGGTTAACGAAATTATTACATTAATTATGTTCGTTGAACACTCTTCCCCATTTTGCGTGTAAAACAACAAAACACGGCGTGTCTGTTGCTGCTGCACAAAGCGAAAACTGATTTTCTTTCACAAGATCTTTACGGGAAAAATTTTACGTGCAAGGTTTTAGACATTTTATTTTACAAGCAAGCTGATATCTCTAGAATAATTTATAAATTAGAAAGTAGTTATGTAATTTAAATTTTGCTCTATATATTTTGCAGCCCAATCCTCGTATCAGCATTGTGTTAGGTTGACAGCTTTCTTTACTTGGAGTCAATACCCCTGAACCACAATCCGTTACACCGACGCCATGGCCACAGGAGGACAGAACAAGGCTGGCTACAGTCTGGTCAAGGTTGGGGCTTTTAGACTACAAGACAGTAAGTGATCTATAATTTACGTATAAAAACCCATTTGCTCTTTAATAATCCAACAATATATACACGTTTTCTTTTTCTTCTTGGGTTTACCGTTCTAAACTCAGTAGAGAAAACTTTCAACAAGTTTTTGAATTTAGATGCCATAGCTCTGTCTCTTTTGTTACCTAAGGTCTGACATACTTAATGGAATATGTCAGTGAATATTTTCATCACAGGGGTCTTATTGCAATTTGCTTACAATTTACCTATCAGTCATACATGTACTAAATAAATACTACAAGTATTATATAGTACATATATGACTGATAGATAAGTTGTAAGCAACAATACGAGCCCCTGTGATTTTCATACTCTCTATACAGATATTTTTAATACATTTATTGAAAAAAAAAGACTGGAAAGGCCGTGTGTACTAACAATACCAAGACTGGGGGGAAATACATCATAGTTGGCTACGACTAAATATGGAATTACTAAGTAATCTAAAAACTATACTATAAATCCCTAAACTAGGGTTTTGGTAATTCGATATTCCTATTGGCCGCAAAGCAAGTCTTTTCATTGGTAATGTGTACCCTTACACAATGAGACATATTGTACTGAGCTTCTCTAAGATGACATAGTCTAATGGTTATACACAGAAGCTGTATCTAGAATTAACATTTTTATTTCGCTTTAGAGCGTCTAGTCCTTGAGTGAGTACAAAAGTCAAACAAATACAGTATGTACAAAAGAACGAAGCCAAAGATAGAGTTCTCATCATAATAAATGCATGTCCAAACATATGCACAACATGTGTCTTTACAGTCAACATTCAGGAGAAGATAATAATAACGAAGAAAAGTGAAAAACATTTTTTTTTTTAAACTAAAAAAGGTAAATTTTTAAACAGGTTACAAAAATTATAACAAGTTTTAGGTCAGGATCATAATAAAAAATATAACTCCAGAAAAGATATATAAACATATTGTATCGATTGAGAGTGGCAATTAAAAACAACAACAACAACAACAACAAATATGATTTATAATTGCACATAAACAGAGACATATACAACAGAGATTAGTAACTGACCCCACTCGGTTTTGTTTTGTTTCTAAAGAGTTTAAGTGATTTACATTTACGTACAGTGCCAAAATGTCAGCTCAGAAGAGAGGTGTTAGTTTTTGTAACAAAAAGGGCAACTATCTGTGTATTCTTCTTTTCGCACGGGACACACACACACACACACACACACACACACACACACACACACATATATATATATATATATATATATATATAATATATATATATATAATCGCGTTCAGACTACCTTTCTTGGGATGATCTCAGTCTCGATGCTGTTTTTGCGGAATATAGATATTATGAGCCTAAAGAAGACT